>OX276358.1:0-1259446 GCA_946251885.1 Cosmia pyralina | reverse complement strand
TACCTAATTGCGATTTCAATGTAATATCTTGACTAACCATTTTGTAAATTAACATGTCCTATCTAAATGAGCCGGGTGATCTGTAACTCAGGGCCCTCCTACTTCAGACACCTTTCTCTATTTAAGATTGTGCATTTATACTATCTAGTGCCTGTAATACTGATGTTGAGATAAATAAAGATTTATGATTATGATTATGATAATCTTCTCTGGTGATTTGAGGTGATATTTTACTCAGGATGTAGTCAAATGTTGACACGGGCTATCTAAAAATACCAAATCCTTATCCATGGTTTGCAACACCTGAAATACGTCATAAATGCTACAACAGCTCGTTCATCACTGTGGCCACCGCAAGCCCTTAGCCCCCGCCCGTCGCGCCTGCCTTAGGCCCTATAGTCCTCCTATATACAAATGTACTCTGTTCTGTGGACGCACACTTTAAATGTCAGTGGTCAAATCTCAGTGTCAATGTCAATTATGTCAATCGGTCAATCCTAATCTGTGGATCGAGTCGTCAAATGTCAATATTATTTGTGATTGTTTTGGGATGAACGTTAGATTATTAAAACTAAGTGTAAACTATATTTAGGAGCATTACATTTACCTAAAAATAAGTTACTTTTATAAATATCTAAATTAATCAATCTGCCTAGCCTTTTCCCAACCACCCAACTGTCGGGGTCGGTCATGAATCGGTCGGCTTCATTACCTATTGTAGAAATTAACAATCAGACAATTATTACCTACGCGATACGAATTATGCTCAGCTAAATTATTTCTTAAATTCTTACAAGATGGGAAGAGTAGAAGCTTGTAGAATATGTTTAATCACTGATGTTAAAATGGAAAGGATTCAAGGATCCTTGGAAACGAATATCAAATCTGTTTTTGGGCACAATGTAAGTACAAAAAAATTTTTATTCCTCCCTTTCCCTGTTTTCGTTAGCATAAAATAGACAAATCAACCTTTGTTTCCATGGTTTAAGGTCTGCTTGAAGGCTTGACTTAAAATATGGCCAAGGTTTTGTCAGTTTAGAATATTTTGTTGAAAGCGCTCAAATTAAAGTGATATCTATTGACATTAATGTAAAACTAATGTAGATACAACAAATGAGGGTGTATACTGTCGAACTTTTGACCGGCAATAATTTTTCAGGTTCTGTTCTCTTCAGACCTCCCCGACTACTCCTGTTATGAATGTTCAGCACTAATAACCAAGTTCAGTAAGTTCAGGAAAAAGTATTTGACAGCCCAGTCACTCTTGTTTAATATTCTACAGAACCATGGTGTGGTAAGTACATAATCTTATGATAATTTGTTTTCAGTACTTAATACTTGTAATTTCTTATGCCTTATTGTCAATCTTCATAAATGAAGACAGCCCAAAAAAAGGGTCTTCCAAGCTTGACCATATTTTATGGATTTGGTGTGAGTAATATTTTTTTTAAGCTGGAGTATGTTATTTCTTTGTACAGGTCACAGAAAAAGAAATAAAGAACATTGATAGAGTAGCATCCAAACTCAACTCCAACATGTCAACATCCCCTATTAGCAGTGACCAGGTAGTAGAAATTAAATCAGAATGTGACCCAATGGAAGATGTACTGGAAATGACTGTAGAGGATGAAACTGACAACAGTGGTAGTGAAGATGAGGTTCCTTTGCATTCTGTGAAACAAATTGAGCATGTAAGTATTTTTTAAGAAGGAGAATCTCATGCTAAGCAATCACTGTATGAATGTCTTATCTACCGAGAACATCCTTGCATGGATTAAGTTGATAAGGCATGTACAGTCCTTTCACAATTTCTCTGCTTTTGCATCACCATCAAAATCGCAGTGATCTTTATCACAATAAGGTTGCTGTTAGGTTACTGCTGTCCGAGGTAAAATTACTGAAAGGACTACACAAAATATCAACACAATTTAAACGGAAACAATAATGTTACGTGGCTGAATAAATACTTGTGGTTGAAAATTAAACTTCCCAAATATTTTCTTTTTATTTTTCATGATAAAATTGTTCTCATCTTAAGTATAGATTTTTGTACTTGTCTATGACATGTAATGGTTGATTTTATTTCAGGTAAATGTTAATTCCATGAAAAAGAAACAACACACAAATAAAAGAAACAATCACATGAACATTGGAAATGATTCAGGAGAATCTTCTAACAAAATGAGAAAGTCACAGGGAAATATTGCCAGAAAAGAAAAATTGCTCCAAGATTTTGATGTTTCCAAACTCGCTGTAAGAGTTATCTCTTCTTGCTTAATCAAAAAGTACCTTTTAAGCTCCATAGAAATGAAAATGTTTTCATTTTAATATACAGGGTTACTGGTTATTAACCAATATCCTCTTAAGGGGTCACTTTACTCATCATTATGAACAACTTTTATTACAGGACGAAACCCGATATCGCGAAAAAAAAATCAGCTGCTCCCTACATTTTAATGAGTTTGATGTTGACAAATGAACAGCCGATTTTTTTTTTACGATTTCGGGTTTAGTCCCATAGTAAAAGCTGTTCATAATGATGAGTACATTGACCCCTTAAAAGGATATTGGTCAAATAACCAGTAACCCTGTAAATATTATGTATCTGCAATCAGCCTTTCGGCTATAAGCAAATGTGATGTTTGATTCATGGCGTGGTCACAGGCGTGGTTATGCAGGGCTCCCTCCAGTGAGCACCACACTATGGTAATTACTTATTCAGCTCGAAGATGTGGTGCCTTTTGTGCCGCTTGGTGATATTTGGATAAAACAGGTCTACGGCTAACTGATTTGGATGGTTTTTAAGTAATTCCTTGTATGCATTGTCTACCATCAGTATATTCTTCTTTACTGTGTTTACTTTTGATTGCTTGTGAATTTCAGCATTTGTGATAAACCATGGGGGCATTGAAAATTGACTTCTTGACTTCAGAATTGAGTTTTGTAATTGTTGCACTATGTTGATGTTTGAATCTGAGGCACTACCCCATAGTCGTATTCCGTAGGTCCATATTGGCTTTATCAGGGCTTTGTCAACCAGTAACTTGTTCTTTCTTCCCAGCAACCAGTACAAATTCCTAAAAGTGATATTAGCTTGGTCTCTTTTGGCTTAGATGTCGGTTCTCCAAGTTAGTCTCCTGTGCAAGTGCATACCCAGGTACTTCACACCATCTTTGTGTGGTAAGTCATTGCTTCCCAGCTTAAACGATAATCACCTTTCCTGAGTGTAAATGTTACTTGCGTCGATTTTGATATGCTTGCAGTAATTCTCCACTTCTCAAGCCAGCCATCTATTAAGTCTAGTGCCTCTTGCAGTTTCCTCGAGGCTTCTATTGGATCTTTATTGCTGGTTATAATGGCTGAGTCATAGGCAAAAGTAGCAATTGTAACATTTGGAATTTGTGGTACGTAGGTACATTTTTAAGTTCGCGGAATGGAGGGTGAGAAGTGAAAATAAAAATACTAAATTATTTTTCTTTTTATATTCACCTGCTACCCTTATACATTTTTCAGATCTTTCAATTAGCTTATGTATACCTTCATAAAAAAATGCTTTGTCTTTGTCCGAAAAATAAGCTGAAACCGCGTCCTTCACTTCTTCATCAGTTGAAAATTTCTTCCCACGAAGTTCTTTTTTTCAGTTTTGGGAAGAGGTAATAATCACTGGGAGCCAGGTCTGGGCTGTAGGGTGGATGGTCTAAAATATAAATATAAATATGTTTGGACATATCACACAACGCCATCTAGCCCCAAGCTAAGCAACCTAATGCTTGTGTTATGGTAACGAGATGGCTGATAAACTACTTATATACATATAAATATCGAAGCCCACCTTATGCAGGGCAGCCAACGCAACACGGCTCTTTTGAACAGGCGCGTTGTCGTGAAGAAGAAGGACACCTTTGGTCAATTTACCCCTCCTTTTTTGTTTAATGCTTTCTTTCAACCTCTCGAGAATAGAAGCATAGTATTCTCCGGTTATAGAAACGCCTTTATTTTTATAATCGGTCAACAGGATCTCTTCTGAATCCCAAAACACTGCTGCCATGATTTTTCCAGCCGATTGTGACTTTAAACTTCTTGGGTGGTGGTGTGCCTTTTTTGTGCCACTGCATAGTCTTGTTTCGACTCAGGTTCATAATGATGAACCCAAGTTTCATCTCCAGTAACAATTCGACTTAATAGTCCATCCTTATCTTCGTTACAGAGGTCCAAAAACGTGCGAGAACACTCCACGCGGTGTTGTTTTTGAGGCGGCGTGAGCATTCTTGGCTGCCCATCTTACACTGACCTTTGTCATGCCAAGATGATCGTGTAGAATTTTGAAAATTGTCGTATCCGATACTCCAACTATTTCTGCAAGCTGTTTCTTCTTTAGTCTCGCATCTTCTAATATTATTTTTTCGACTTTTTTAATGATTTCCGGAGTAGTCACCTCGATCGACCGTCCGGGCCGTGGGTCGTCTTCAAGTGAGGTCCTGCCTTGTTTAAAGAGACTGTGCCACTTGTAAACCGTAGTTTTACCCGGGCAAGAGTCCCCGTAAACGGATTCCATCTCTTCCAGTATATTTTGAACTGACTTTCCTTGCTTGGTAAGGAACTTTATTACGGCACGGTACTCGAATTTTTCCATAATTCAAACTTTCTTCCCAATTGAGTTGTTTGCTTGACGATAGTTAGATCCAATTATTTTTTTTTTTTTTTTTGGAATGGCATCTCGTAGTGTGACCATGAGAGGTCTCGACTACTTAACCGGACTATCCTGTGGGTGCCTTTAAGCGAGCTCAAAAGCCTCCAGCCAGGGGCATAAAATACTAACTAAATTATAAACTAAACGACTGCGCACTAAGGGCACCCCCTGTGGGGTACGGACCTCGGCTTAGGGAGTCGTTGTCATTGACCAATGATAGACAAGGCAAAGCAATAGGCTGGATCAAGTTAGGGGAATTATTATTATCAGGGGAGTTTAAAGCTACAGGCTCAGCTACGCCACCAGCTGGCTCGATTAAACCGATCAAGGGACATGAATTTACATTTACGTTAGATGGTCTTAAACGCGATGGGCCTCGGCGGCGAGGCCGGAATGTAGATCTGTGTTTGTGTTGGACTGTGCTAGTGTCCCTACTACTTTCCTGGAGGAGGGTAATAGGGTCATCGGGTTCAGTGAGGGCATGTCGCGGACGGCGGATACTACTGATTCTACTGGGGACATAGCTAGCGGCTTCGACAACCAAGGGGTTGCGATGTTTCACGGCGGAATCAAAGAAACGCTTGGAAAGGCGTTTCAAGTACTGACGGATGGTCGGGACTTTAAGGTCAAGGTGGAGGTCCGCGTTCCGAACGAACCAGGGGGCTCCCGTTACCTTTCGGAGGAAAAGATCCAATTAAGATAAAACCTGGTATTTATACTAATATTGAGTGGCTGAAGTTGTGGCCATCCCGATAATGACCTATTGTTATCCCCTCCCCCCCCCCATTCCGGGAACTTAAAAACGCCCCCTCGTATATCTGCTGTAAAGATAGTGTAGAGGACAGGACCCAGAACAGAGCCTTGTGGAGCTGTCTTATTTCATGAAACTATCCTCTTCTCTACAGTAGGACTCGAGATTGAGAGAAAATGAAATGATATGATTTTTTGATTAGGTACCAATGCTTTGGAATACTCATGTACTTTTTTTATCAATAACTATACAATATGATTAGTGAACTTAAAATTATGTTGTAAACAATATTATGTTTTATAAAAATTAGTAGCTGACCCGACAGATGTTGCCCTGTCCAATTGTCCAATGAACTTTCTTCATATTTTTTTTTTTGTGTGTTTTCCTATGTTAATAGTTATTCTGCTATTCGGGGCGGAGACAAATCCAATAAATCAGACATCGTAAAAATCGGTCCAGCCGTTCTCGAGTTATAAATAATCCGACTTTGTTTTATAACTTTGTTAGACAACTAATAGCTGAATTTATTTGTTTCTAGGAACGAGCAGATGCAAATGGAGTAGTATATTTACAAGCAGATGACTTTGACAACGAGGTAAGTAGATTTTGTTTCTGTAGGTATAAAAATAAAGAAAAAAAATTGTTGAACTGAAGTTACTCTTCCTCTGCCATCTTGTGCAAAACTGGGTCCTCCAGCAATAGTAGAAATAAATGGGATTATTCATTTGTTTCAGCTGCCGGACATGGATAACGCAACCGAAGAATATAACCCTTGTTCATCGGAAATATCTTTAAAGATTTTAGAAAATCAGAACTTAATGTTAACCAACCAGCACACAATAATGTCCAAACTAGCCGACTTCTCTGCCAGATTCCAGAGTATCTCTAAAACTGATATGTTAACAAGAACTTGCGCTACTTATAAATTATCAACAGCCAAAGGTATCTCTGGTACATCCATCATCGAGAATAAGAAACAAATGGACGAGTTTGAAAATGAACTCAATGATCCAGAAAAGAGGCAAATACTGTGGGATAAATACTCAATACTATTTAATGGGAGAGGTAATGGTTACAACTGTGCGTACATTTTAATTGACGCGCTGTTTTCTAGACAATTCATGACTCAGTGCTCTTGGGCTGGAGGGTCCAGAGGAGACGAGAGTAAAATTCCATTCAGAGCATACAAAAACATAATAAGTTTTTTTCATGAGATGGTACATGAGTGTGATAGCAATTTCTCTTTGTTTGATTGCCACACTTTTGTCAGATGTATTTTGAAGAATTCTACAAAAAGGTGTACGAGCAAACTACTAAGAATGTCGACTCATCGGAAAAGACGGAGGAAAACGACCGACATTAACAAGACTAAAGAATTACTTGGTTTAGGAGAAACTTGATAAAGTTATTTTTTAGTACCCGGGCGTAAATAAGACACGTTGCGCTTTAGAAAGACGGGTAAGTGACAAACAAAGCTATGCAAAGTAGATTTTTTTTTTCTAAAAATGTGCCTTATTTTCGGCCCGGGGTGAAATGTTTCATACTTAATTGTTTTGTAAATATCTGATTTTAATTATTGATTTGTGGCTCGTGCACGGAGCGACCACACCCATGGTGCTCGTATACTGTGCAAGTTACTTGAGCATGTAAAGCTGCGATATACAAGCGCGAGTCGCGAGATATGCGGTGCGTAAGTCACTGGACCCGCACCAGTCAACGCAAATAACACAGCCCGCACAGATTTTGATGCCGTCGCGTCGTTTACACGATTCATGTATCCTGCGCAAACACGTATTAGTTGTAGTAAGTAGTTATTATTACTTATAATAACATGCGTATGTCACCTGCACCGTGTACAAGTACCTAGGTGGGTAAGAACTTTCAATGTAAGATATGATTGGTACAAAACCTAATTTTTTGAACCTAAATAAATAAATGAGTAAATAATTCATAATTAACTGCTCGTTTGATTTTCATTCATGCTGTGCCTGTTAGGTACCTACGAAATAATATAAGATCATCAGTCCATACAGAACACGTCCAAGAGGTAGGCAGGGGTGTCAGTAAACCTTCACGTCACTATATTTGCAAAAACCCAATAACACATTGCACGACCTGTGGATCAAGCCCAGGGCTCGGTAGCCGCGCTATCGACCTAGTGACTAGAGAACGAGAAAGACATCGAGGCAGCCAATCAAATAGTATTTGTTATCATTTCACTTTCACTGTTAACTGGATTACAAAGTCCAAAGTGAATTAAATTATTGTGCAAAAGTATAACCAAGCTGTTAGTTGCCCATGTATCATGTTTCATCATCATTTCGGCCGAATGACGTCCACTGCCGGACATAGGCCTCCCCCACAAGCAGCGTCACTTCGACCGGTTCTGTGCTGTATCATGCTTGCTAAAATATGTTTTAATAGAAGAAGCATCATATCAACTCACCCGCTACCTTTTTTTGTCAGAAAATGGTCATTTAGCTACTTACCAAGTTACTGAAAGAAATACTTAGGTCTTTTATCTTTCATCAATAATCACACAACCAAAGAACAATCCCACTGTATCTAAATTAAATCTACTTTAATTCTTAATAAATCAAATTATTCATGCTTTATACACATCAGTATGTTTGTAGTTAATCTTCTTATCAATCCCCAGTAATTGTCTGATGATAAACTCAGGTAAACGCTTGTGCTTCCAGCGTGTTGGTAACGGTGTGTGGTTGGCTTTCTGCAACTTGTTGGCTACATACTGTTCCGCTTGGAACTCATTGGCTTCCTTCACCATGGCAATCAACGCATTTTGGAAGTTCTTCTCTTTGGTTTGACGGCGGTGCTGCTTGATCTGAAATTTAGTGTGAGAGGAATTAATTGTTTGGCTATAAAGCTGAAGCAATTCGCGCGGGATGATGCGGGACGAAATACGCTTGTGCTGATTTTGTCAACTAACTTATATGGAGGTGTTAAAAATTCAAACTGGCGAAAATAGTTGCGTGACATCGTAATCATTAAAAAATCGACACACATTCGACCTAGTCGCGTATTGCCCAGGATTCGCCTCAGTGAGGCCAGTTTAAAAATAACACAACAAGTGACTTGAAATACTTGAACATTGTTACAAGCTGTTAAATAGCGCCTACAGTACGTCCAATTTATCTTGGCAAGTCCGAACTTCATGCAGAATGCTGTGCAGTAACATTTTTTAGGAACCAAATGGTGTCATGAGGCAAGTGTGAGTGAGAGAACACGAGTGGAAGTTCATAGTGCCTATGTTCAGACTTGCCAGGATATTTCGGCTGTACTGAACATACTGAACACTATTTTTTGTAAGACTATACACTAGTATTAACTCAATGTTGGTATTTATGTAAGTACTTATAACATAATATAACATCACGCCTAGTTTCCCCGAAGGGTCGGGCTCCACATTTCGCCAGTTATGTTTAAGTCTTATGTAATGGAGGACGAGCCTATTGCCATCAACCGGGCACAAATACAAACTCCGTACTGCTACTGAGAAATTTCAGACTGAAAAACACAATAACACTTTGCTGACCTGGGTGTCGAACCCAGGACCCCATGATCAGCAGTTGCAGTTGCAACCACTAGACCAACGAGGCAGTCGCATTATCTTTATTTATAAAACAAAGTTGGGTTATTTGCACCATTTATAACGGCTGGACCGATTTTTACAATCTTTGATTTGTTGGACGTCTGTACCCCAAATAGCAGAATAACTACTAAAACATGGAAAAAATTCGCAAAAAGAAAATTATTTTCTCATACATGAAATTTGGTCAGGACAGCTAGTTCTAATTAATTGAGGAGTAAGTTTCTTCATATTTATTATTACTTACATGATAACTAAACTAAAGAACACACTCCTTAGTTGCTTCTAAGTCATACTAACCCTAGCCCAGGTGTACCGCATCTTCTTCCACAGCTTCCTTCTCTGATGTTTCTTCATCTTCTTCCTCCTAATAACAATCAACCTCGCAGCCTGAATCTCCTCCTGACTGATTGATGGCAGACCAATCTCATCCTTTCTCCACTCTTTGTCCAGCAGTGGGAGGATAGAACGAGGGTTTACAATAGGTATGTAAGGTATTGGGTCCTGTTTTATCCCATTAGATCTCCGCTTATCTATGATTTCTACACCAATACCCCTTGGTGCAAATGAAAGAATGGTTGGATTACAAACCAAGTCATTCTTAGCTTTTACAATGTTAGGGACAATAGGCTTGCATTCTGATATGGTTTTCAGAGCCGTGTTGAGATTGAGCAGGCGAAATTCTGGAAGTTTAATAAGATAATTTGTGAATAAATAAATATAACGTAAGACATAACCTCAAAATATTTCGGACGTACGTTTGATGGTGTTGTGAAGAGAGTTCATTGTAAAGCTTTCTTAACTGTCTTTAATATTATTACATAATTCATATAGTACAAAGCATTAGGATTTAGTTTATGAAATACTATGAATTCTGTCCACAATAGTTTAGGGGAAAAATTGACACTGACAGTGACAGTATGTGAGTATGGTAGTGTTGCATACATACAATAAGTAAAAACACTTTCATTAAAAAAAATATTAACACTGCTATTTTGGCGCCCTTCTTGTAAACTGATTCTTAATCTTGCGTATTTCTTAAATTATTGCAGATGTGAGATACAGAACTAAAATTTACGAACGTAAAGCTAGGCCAGAGTCTACGACCTCAGAGTTATGTGGATACAAATGGAATTCATACACGTAGTGTTATTAGAATTTTATCGTAACCCCATAGGCTTAACTCATTCATTGTTTTATATTTTAATTATATCTCATGTCTTTCTTTTGTTGTAGGTATGGTATGTATGGTCGACCTCGTAATGAAAAAAAAAACAAAACTTATGCAATTAAAATTTTCTCGGGCTCGCTCAAATAGCGGGTACGGCGAAAGGCTTTAATAAATACAATTAAACAAGCAGTTTATTCTGAATTATTTACTCATTCATTGAAACTACATAATATTAAAGTTTTTCATCGTAAATATGATTCCATGCGTATATAGAATGGAGTAACCAGCTCCATTCTCGAGCTACGGATGGGCTACGATGTGCAGAATTATGTATAGTCGACCTCGTCACTCTTTTACCGCTTTTGACAACAAATTGAAACTCCACCATGGTTGAAACTATCAAAATGCATAGATAAATGGGTAGCCCGCGAAATTCAAATTTTTCTACGTTTTTTGTGATGCATGTCAGTGTCTGCTTGTATGTTGATCAAAATATGAATCGCGACTTAAAAAATAAATGTATTCACAGAATTATACTCAGTAAAATTGTCGATACCACTCTAGTTCAAGTTATCCTATTGAATGACTATTTCATGAAAATATGACATTTGAGGCTAATTTTAAATAAGAGTTGTACTGATGATTATTCACTGAATTCACATTTGCTGCGGTCGCAAATCATATTTTGATAAACATAACCTGACACTGACCTGCAAATTGCAAAAAATCTAAAAATGTTGGTGGCTACTTTAGCGCTCCCCAGGCGAAATAGATCCCAAAGATAATTTGACGAATTTCGGCTGCACGCAAAATCAATTTTTGTCCTCAAAAACTACAAATTTGCCTTATTCTTTTTCATGAATATAAAAATTGAAGATTTTCTTTAGTAAATTATGAGCGCAAAAACAGTATATTTGACACAATCTGGATCGATACAAAAAAATCGCAGTTTCCTCAAACATTTGCATTTTTTCTGCGAAAAAACTGTTTTATTTGATTGTAATTAAAGCAATTTCATACATTACTTATGCGAATTATGAGTTTATTTTAATGTAACAGAGCTTAAAGAATTTAAAAAAGAAATATTTTTAAATTATTTCTTAATGTCGTTCAAGTAACATTCAACCTTAGGGTGGTTAAGCAATTACGAGGTCGACTACACATATTCATTATGACATGTAATGTCAAGTATCGACAGTAAATTGAACCTGACCAACTGCGAGTCAGGGTCGACTTCCTGAAACGAAGTTTTCTGCTGCCATTGCTTACAAATACCCGCCGGTCGTAAACAAGGCAAATTAAAAAAAATACGGTTTTGAAGGTCTTTGACAGGTTTCTGTTACTCATATGTGTCTCTTTCCTAAGCCAATAATAATAAGTAAAAAGAGGTAGATCATAATTCATCATTTCAGCCGAAAGACATCCACTGTTGGACATAGCTAGGCCTCCCTCAAGTACTGCCACTTCGACCGGTTCTTTGCATCCCGCATACAGCGAATTCCTGCGGCCTTTAAAAGGTCATCCGTCCACCTTGTGGGAGGCCTTCCAACGTTACGTCTACCAGTACGCGGTCGCCACTCCAGAACCTTTCGGCCCGCCGGCCATCTGTTCTGCGAGCAATGTGCCCTGCCTGCCACATAAGTTTGGCAATTCTTCGGGCTATGTCGGTTACCTTGCTTCTCCTGCGGATCTCTTCATTTCTGATTCGGTCACGTAGGGATACTCCAAGCATAGTCCTCTCCATTGCCTTTTAGCTTTCTAATAAGGCCCATTGTGAGCGACCACATTTCAGTGACGTAGGTCATCACTGGCAACACGCACTGGTCAAAGACTTTCGTCTTGGACACTGCGGTATGTGAGACGAGAAGATATTGCGAAGCTTCCCGAACGCTGCCCAGTCGAATCTGATTCGACGATTGACCTCTTTCTCGAAGTTGGACCTACCTAACTGGACAGTCTTATCCATGTTCATTTTAAGACCCACTCTTTCGGAAGCTTTACTGAGGTCATCGAGCATTGTACTGAGGTCCTCCATAATCTCAACCATGACTATTATATCGTCGGCATACCGAAGGTGAGTGACGTACTAGTCATTGATGTTGATGCCTAGCCCTTTCCAGTCCAGAACCTTGAAGATATCCTCCAGTGCTGCAGTGAACAGTTTTGGAGAGATTTTGGCTAGAAAGGGGGTGACTACTGAGATGACGAATAATAGAGAAGTATGGAAAAAAGGACATGTTGCGCCGACCCCAAATAGATTGGGATAAGGGCAGGAGAATGATGAATGATGAACGTCTCCCTGTCTCACCCCTCGCTGCAGAAGGATAGGTTTCGAAGTCCGGTCCTGGAGTCGGGACTGACATAGTGACGTTTTAGCACCTCAATGCACCGATAGTCGATCTGGCACCGTTGAAACGCTAAGCAGAGCGGCAGGTTATATTCAGTCTTCTGTGTAACCTGCCGCAGCATAGATAGATCATAGACATAAAGAATTGGACTGAGCGTTAGCCTCACAAAAGTGACCACTCTTTAGAAAGCGACAAAGCTAATTTGCGGCCAATATCTGTAGTAGGTACTACTAAAGAGAACTACTGGCCGCAAATTCGCTCTCTCGTACTTTTCGGTCTGTATTCACTGCGCAACTGCGGAACGCTCAGTCCATTCTCTATGTTTATAGATAGATTACCTACCCAACATTTGATCTTTAAAAACGGCACAATGTGGAAGTAGGACGGCATGTCGTAATTATCAGGAGTAAAAAAGAGACTATCGTCGTGTCTTTCTCTCGATACGTAACTATACTCCATTTGAAATAAGATTAGACATTTCAATAAACCTCTTTTACAGTCCGTTCATCCGATTTTGATTTCGATTGTGTTGGTGGCATGACAAATGGCGTGGCGCGTCGAAAAAACACACTGTTGGACTAAGCAGTGCTGAAAATACAGTGCGCGAAAAAAATCGCCGCGATGCGAACGTCGGCTTACATTTGCAGTATAATAAAATTAACACTGGTAGGAATAGTGATAACAACGCTTTAATACCGTCCCTATGCCTACGCAATAGAAGTCAAAATCGGCTGAACGGACTGTAAAAAAGGTATATTTAAATGTCTAATCTAATTTCAAAAGGAGTATAGGCTGATTAAAGCAAGTGTTGACGTGCCACTTGCAGAGCGTGTGTAACCTGTCTACCTCTTTTTACTTATAATTTCATTGTCTTAAGCGTGCTGTCATATTTACGCCGACCATAAACGTAAAATAGCTTTGCAACTTCAAGTTGCCTCCAAACCAAGCAATTCTCTAGTCTTGACAATGTCAGACGTTTTCATTCGTCGTTTCCGAGCCGACATTCTTGCCAGTTTGCTTGTACTCCTTTTATTGGAATTCCTTAAAATGCATTTGACGAAACTGTAGCAATCCATCATTGAGAAATTGCTATCACACTCATGTACTATTTCATGAAAAAAACTTATTATGTTTTTGTATGCTCTAAATGGAATTTTGCAGTCATCTCCTCTGGACCCTCCAGCCCAAGAGCACTGAGTCATGAATTGTCTAGAAAACAGCGCGTCAATTAAAATATACGCACAGTTGTAACCATCACCTCTCCCATTAAATAGTATTGAGTATTTGTCCCGCAGCATTTGCCTCTTTTCTGGATCATTGAGTTCATTTTCAAACTCGTCCAATTGTTTCTTATTCTCAATGATGGATGTACCAGAGATACCTTTGGCTGTTGATAATTTATAAGTAGCGCAAGTTCTTGTTAACATGTCAGTTTTAGAGATACTCTGAAATCTGGCAGAGAAGTCGGCTAGTTTGGACATTATTGTGTGCTGGTTGGTTAACATTAAGTTCTGATTTTCTAAAATTTTTAAAGATATTTCCGATGAACAAGGGTTATATTCTTCGGTTGCGTTATCCATGTCCGGCAGCTGAAACAAATGAATAATCCCATTTATTTCTACTATTGAAGGACCCAGTTTTGCACAATATGTCAGAGGACAAGTAACTTCAGTTCAACCCTTAAAATACAGAAACCAGGTGAGGGGCCTGTGGCTAAATAATAACAGCCGCACGGGTCGATCGATCAGGTTAAACTACGCTTGCCACGGTTGGTTTCTGGAGGGGTGACCATCTTTACATCTCAAGACGCCTCCGAGCCGCGGAAAACACGTTAAGCCGTTGGCCCCTGCTGTCTTCGTGGATCTTTCGACAGTTGTTATGGGTAGTCAGAAGCCTGAAAGTCGGACAACTAGGCTTACCAAGGGGTATTGCATTACCCAGTAACTGGGTTGTGGAGGTCAGATAGGCAGTCGCTCCATATAAAATACTGGTATTTAGATACATCTGGTTAGACTGGAAGCCGACCCCAATATGATATGATGACTATAGGACTCATCGTCATCTGCCTGCCTGTTCCCATCCCAACCAAGATGGCAGAGGAAGAGAAACAGAAACCAAAGTCTACTTACCTCGTTGTCAAAGTCATCTGCTTGTAAATACACTACTCCATTTGCATCTGCTCGTTCCTAGAAATAAATGAATTCAATATAGCTAATTATAAAACATATTGTTCAGTAAATAAAATCATGTTCTTGGTATTGTTAAAAAAGTGCAAGTTTGGTGTAAGTCAGAGCTTACTAAAGCTTTGAAGACACAGGTAAATAATAACATGCATTACCTAATCAGAAAAACATTTATTCAGTACCTACACCTCAGTAATTTTTAAAAAGTGCAAAACTCATTGAAAAAGTGGAGATAAATCTTACAGTGAGTTTGGCAACATCGAAATCTTGAAGCAATTTTTCATTTCTGGCATTATTTCCTTGCAACTTTCTCATTTTGTTAGAAGATTCTCCTGAATTATTTTCAGTTTTCATGTGATTCTTTCTTTTAGATGTGTTTTGCTTCTTGTTCATGGTATTAACATTTACCTGCAAAAACCAAACACAAAAAATTTACATAAAAAAAAAGTAAAAACCGACTTCAAAACCAAAAATGAATAAAATAACTTTCATAAAACACATAACAGCTTCTGAAGTCGGTGTCTTCAATTCTTCAATGCACTTTAGCTTGACACCAACTTTAGAAGCTGTTTCTACTTTTTTTTATGTAAATTTATTTTTCCATTTTTAGTTGAATATACAATTACCTACATAAGAAGGTAAGCCCAAATCGAACGAAAAGAAGAATCATCAAAATCCGATTAGAAATGTTAGATACAGTGCATTTATGCATAAAACTTCGTACATGAGAATAATTACTATAGTAGGTATACTGGCTCTCAGAGATAGAGACAGAGAAAGTCGCATCGAGGGCGACGTTAAAGAACTTCGTTCCAATAAACCATGGGTACAAATTCTACAATTTTTGAGTTATAGCCTCACATTCACTAGGAAACAACATGTTTGTGTGTTACAGGGATGACAATATTTATTAGAAAACAAAAACCGAGCAATACTGTTTTAGGAACATTTTTCATGTATTGGCAACAATTTTTTGCTATTGCTTCTCAACTCTGTTTCCAATTGAGCAGCATCTGAACGCAAGTACCTAAATATACATTCGATTCTATAACCAGAACTCGAAATTTGTTGATCCGGTATCCTGGATTTTTTTCGATACAAAAGTGCAAACCATATTAGCCAACACTTGAACATAAGTGACTACCTATAAATTTTATTCTATAACCATAACTCTAAATTGGTTGATCCCGCAATTTTGGGATTTTTTCAATTCAAAAGCCCTTTCCACATTAGCCAACCCCTTAACTTAAGGTAAATATGCATCTTATCCGATCTCTACACATAACACACAATTTCCTAATTGAGAATTTGATGTTGAGGACTTGTCAAACTCTAGTTTAACATTATTTACATAAATTACTTCAATGTAGCATGCAAAATATTTTTTTTGTAAAGAAATTTTGCGTGCTTTTACCTTTAGTAATGCTAAGGTAAGCTATGGCTATCATGGAACACTGAAAGAGGTCAGGAAACATTACCCAGATCATAAGACACTTACATGCTCAATTTGTTTCACAGAATGCAAAGGAACATCGTCCTCACTGCCGCTGTTGTCAGTTTCATCCTCTACAGTCATTTCCAGTACATCTTCCATTGGGTCACATTCTATTTTAATTTCTACTACCTGCTGGTCACTGTTAATAGGGGTTGTTGACAAGTTGGAGTTGAGTTTGGATGCTACTCTATCAATGTTCTTTATTTCCTTTTCTGTGATCTGTACAAAAAAATAACTGAGTCAAAAATACACCAGCTTACAAAAATCATTTCTGACACAGTCCAAAAATATGGTCAAGCTTGGAAGGCCTTTTTATTAGGCATTTTTTTTAATAAAGTCACAATAAAAAGGCAAGAAGAAAAAAAAATGTTTATTGAAGAAAAAGCCAAAGTAGGTACTAACTAAAACAATGTTATATTTATAACTAGGTGGCTATGCTGTGCACAATACATTGAAACCCTGATCTCCAAACTAGGAGTATCCCTGTATCTTAGAGATCAGTGTCCCTCCGCAGCAAAGTCACAAGCCAATATTGTAACTCATTGGTACAAAGCATTTCTTTAAATAGTTGAATGAAGAGAAAAATAGAAAAAAAAAAAAAAAAAAAATTAAATTTAAAAAAAAAAAACAATAAGTACAATAACAACAATACTACACAACATAAATTATCATACAATTAGTAGACTAGGTACTCACCACACCATGGTTCTGTAGTATATTAAATAAGAGCCCCTGGGCTGTGAAGTACTTTTTCCTGAACTTACTGAACTTGGTTATTAGTGCTGAACATTCATAACAGGAATAGTCCGGGAGGTCAGAGGAGTACATTATCTGAAAAATTTTAAAATTGACAGTCACAGTTTTGACTCTAGAGCCAGCATACATCATCATTTGCCTACAGTAATATATTACAACATTATCTAACTGAAATTGAGAGCCCTTCCACAAAATACAGTAACACCAAGCTTTAAGCAACCTCATTAGGCTTTGGTTTTGTGCGAATTTCAAATTTCGCACTTAAATGCCTTGCTTTAAGCAGATGCATTGATTGCACATTAGCACGCTTCGTGTCGTGATTGCACTAGCCACTAACAAAGGAAATGACTTAACATTTTAAATAGTTAGATAGTAATAGTTTTCTTTTTATTTATTCCCTTATTTTACAAAACAGTGTTGTTTGCTATGAAAGACTTTTGCAAGAATGCAAACAAAATATAATAATAATAAATAATAAATCTTTATTTATATATAAACAGATTGTAGTACATGTAACATCTTTTACAAATGCTACTCAAAACCTATTTCTCATGTAATTCTAAGGATTAAATAAATAAAAACTTCTCTATAACAATTAATCTCACTCCTAGCACTATCTCTGCGTAGTCAATTTTATTTATGTTTTGTTGTGTATTCATTTTGTGTTGTGTATCTATCTGTTGTCTTTTATTTTGTTTTTTAATGTACTTAGTCTTATGTTATATTAGTGCTATAGTTTATAACTTATTTGTATGTATGATCTGTAACTTATATGTGTAGTATATTACTGTTAGTATAAGTTGGTCAATTAAATAAATAAATAAAATACCTAAATAAATAGGTTGATTCTATTTCATTTTAGCAATAAAAGCACTTTAATCATTTATTTGGCTTGTTATTTCATCATACCTCGTGAAAAGCAGAGTATTACTGTGCTCTTACAAACTATTGAAATGTGCAAGTACAAGCAGTAGAGTGGTGTGTAATTTTATAAGATTCTCTTTAATGTCGCGGCCACATTAACGGGACAGAAGTTGCTTATAATGTTGAAGGGTGTTTAGCCATAGGTGTAGCCACCACTTACCGCGATGATTTGACCGAATTTAACTACCGCATGTTTATGGGCATTGACGTTGGTGTTAATGTGGCCCGGGCATGACAAGGTATAATATGATCTTGTAACATTATGGTTGCTGCCACTGACACGTCTGTCAAAATCACAGTGACCTTTATTGTTCTCACAATAAGGTTGCTGCCAGAGGTAAAATTACTGTGACGGGGCTAATCTCCAGCCGCCGGGGTCGCGGGTAGTTCGAAAGAGATACCGTGGCCCTGGCACGGGCAACTGAAGGAACATGGGTGGATTTTAGTCAGTAAAAGTCTGACACGCCCTCCCGCTCTGCCCAGAGCGGGAGAAGTCATTTGATGATTTCCCATCCACAAAAAAAAAAGGGCTAATCTCCAGCATATAGGTGATAAAAAATACAGATCCAGGACAGCAATGACATGATGCACATTACTATGAACCGTGTCTCAGCTATCTTCACCTGACCACTGAAATGATCCATCACCAGGAGGTCATTCTAAAGGTAAGTATATAAAGAAATACAAACAACAATCAATGCACAAAAGAGATACGTTCATATTGGTAACTTTACAGATTAGAAATAATAGATATGATAATTATTATAAGGATCCAAGATGCTGCGCAGCCACATGGATTACTAGAAGTCCTTTGCCATCTTTTACAAAACAAACCGACCTTCATGCATGGAAACTAAAGTTCTATTATAAGCCAACGAAAGCACAGAGAAGATGAAATTTTTTGTACTTACGTTGTGCCCAAAAACAGATTTGATATTCGTTTCCAAGGATCCTTGAATCCTTTCCATTTTAACATCAGTGATTAAACATATTCTACAAGCTTCTACTCTTCCCATCTTTTCATATAATACTAGGAAATAGGATTTTTACTTAAAAAATAATTAAGAATTTCACTAGGTAGTTGTTGTTTGACAATACAATATACAAATGTACTCTGTGGTTTGACAGTTGACACTAATTGACAGTCTGGTAATAATAAGTAACATAATAATGTTGCAAACAAAAATAAAAATAAATCTTGAATACTAATATTTTAGCACCTTGGTAAATATTGTTCTTATTATTCATACCTAAGTAGATCAGAATTGAAATCACGCACGTAGAGGTATTATTAGGTTTACAGGTTAACAAGAAGTTGAGTTGACGACATGACTAGCTGAAAATCTAACATATACTAATAACAATATTATCTACTAACTAACTAATAATCTACTAACTACCAGTCGACCCTTAAAAAATCTTTCTGCATTTTATAGCCCAAATCTAAAGGAAGGCTATAGGCATATTTAACATCACTCTAGGACCTTTACGTGGTGAGATAAAAAAAGAAAAGGCAGAAAGAACGCTAAGCGAAAACGAAGTAATAGCGCGGGCAGGCAATGCGATGCGATGGGATGGGTTGGGGGAACAAGAAATTTCACGCGGACGAAGTCGCGGTCAGCAGCTAGTATTACCACAGTATAAAAACATACAGTAGGACGACGCCTTTGATCTCGTGGTAAATGCCGACAACGTCTAGACATTGTCGCAACAGCAAGGATTGTCCCTAGTAAACCATATTAATTAATTAATTTGTTTATTTGAGATCAACATCGTCATCAACATTATTATTATTATAAACGACATTTGAGTGCCTGCTTATTTCTTAAGTTTTTTTTTTCTAATTATTTTATTATTTTTCTCTTTAGTTTATTTTTTCGACATGGATATCATTCTCATGGTTTTTGAGGTCGCTGATAACGATAACAGGGTTAAAATCAAAATTCAAGATTGAATTTGATTTGCTGCGAAAATTTTCAAATTTTTCGTCATGGGTATTGTTTCCATGGTTTTTGAGGACGGTAAAGCCGATAGTGACGTCAAAATCCAAATCCAAGATGGCGACTGCCACTGTTAGATATGCAGTTATAGGTGGATATGGTACGGACAACAGTCAAACACGCTAGTCAATGACACAGTAACTTCAATAACTCAAAGTAGGTATTACTTAGCCGGGACGCAGCCGCGGTACGTTACACACACATACATAACACTTTTGCAGCTATCTTCGTGACTATTGTTATGTTGAATACCTAAAAATTGTTCCTAATAAACTTCTTTTTTTTTTTTTTTTAATATTAGGTCTTTACCTATGAAATTGCCGCTCTGCAGTACTGGCCATTTCAAATCAAAATAATTTTTGTTTGGCTAAGTATTCTAATTTCAAATTAATTTTATTTTAAAAACATGGATTTGTTTTTCCAAAAGTAGTCATTTGTTTATTGATTAGTGTTACATTTTCATCGCATTTCAATCTTTTTCGTCATCATGGATACGTTAAAATTTCGAGTAATTATGGAATATGAGTACCGTCGTGGCAGCAACGCGGCACAAGCGGCACGCAACATCAACGACGTTTACGGAGCTAACACTACAAACCAACGCACCACTTGTTATTGGTTTGCTCGCTTCCGTTCTGGAAATTTCGACCTGAAAAATGAACCTCGCGGTCGTCCGAAGACTTTGGTCGACAATGACGAATTAAAGGCGATTGTGGAAGCTGATGATACACAATCTACGGCTGAATTAGCAGCAGCTTTCGACGTTAGCGTCAAAACAATATTGGTCCATTTGCGTCAAATTGGCAAGGTAAAAAAGCTTGACAAATGGGTGCCCCACGAACTCAATGATCGCCAGCGCGAAGTACGCGTCGAGACGTGCCTTGCACTGCTCAACAGACACACAAATGAAGGAATTTTGAACCGCATTGTTACCTGCGATGAAAAATGGATTCTGTTTGATAACCGCAAGCGCTCAGCAAGTTGGTTGGATCCTGGTTCAGCACCTAAACAATGCCCTAAACGAAAACTTACCCCTAGAAAAGTGATGGTCACTGTTTGGTGGTCTAGCGCCGGTGTGATTCATCACAGCTTCTTACCAAACGGGGTGAGCATTACTTTAGATGTGTACTGTGAAGAACTGAACACAATGATGGAGAAGCTGGCACATCTCCAACCAGTATTGGTCAATCGCTCGTCTCCGTTGCTCCTGCACGACAACGCGCGACCTCATACTGCACAGCAGACGGTCTCCAAGTTGCAAGAACTGGGGTTGGAAGCTCTCCGTCATCCGCCCTACTCACCAGACCTTGCGCCTACAGACTACTACTTTTTCCAGTATTTGGATAACTTCTTGGCGGGAAAAAAATTCAATACCCGAGAGGCAGTACAAAATGCCTTTGAAGAATTTGTTGCCTCCCGTCCAGCTGATTTCTTTAAGAAGGGCATCAATAAACTGCCACTGCGTTGGCAAAGATACGTTGATTGCATGGGTGATTACTTCGATTAATACAAATAAAAAATGCATGAAAAAAATTAGTTTAAATTTTTTCATACAAAACGGCAATTTCATAGGTAAAGACCTATTATATTTTTCTGTATACATAAATACATCACTGCCCAACCCTTTGAAAGAATACAGGCGTGATGTTATGAAGACATCTCATTTCCTCAACTTTTTCGCGCAACTGTCCTGACGCGCAAGTGGTTTTGCGCAAGTGTCTTTCGCGCAAGTGTCTTGCGCGCAAACGTCCATGCGCGCAAAAGTCCATTCGCACAAAAGTGCAATCGCTGAAATATGTTGTCGCGCACTTGCGCGACTACATATTGCGCGAAACACACTTGTCTTTCGCGCAAAAGTTCGTTCGCGCAAAAGTCCATTCGCGGAAATGCCTTTTCGCGCAAGTGGGATCGCGCAAGTGTCTGCTACCCTCAAATGTTACTATGTCGTATCTCTGTATTTTTCCGTGTAGGTACATAAATTAAATAATAATAATAAATTGAAACAATAATAAAATCAACATGATAGCCCTGAAAATTATGTACCGAGCTACTGACACGGTGGAAGTATGCAGCATGTAGCTTTCTATAGGTAGGTTCTTATAGATGACAGATTTTTTTTTAAATCTGTTGAGTATTTTTTGAGTTTATCCATTACAAACAAACATACAAAAAAATCTTTTCTCTTTACGATATTAATTTAGATGCAGACATAACCACCACACCACCACCACCACCACAACCATCCTAAATTATTATGTAATCTACAACAGTCCTTTACTGTTAGGTAGGTAGGTATTAGGATTCCTAATACCTACCTACAGTAAAGGACTGTTGCAGGTTAATTTGATTGATTGATTAACGTTTTGAAGGACAAAAACGAGACACAATAGAAGTTTTATTGTTATTACTGCTATGGCCGCATAGTGTCCTTCAAAGCGTTAAATTATTTCACGACACACTGAAAGGGATTACCCACGGACACCCATAGAGATTCCAACTGCCAGTCCACATATTCAAACGGAATACAAAACGATTAGGTACAAAATAACGTTATTTTTGTTTACATCCTTCGCTCTGCCCCGCTCCGCTCCGCTTAGCTTCGCTTTCGCTCCCGAACTCCGATATTTAGGTCGCTTGGCTGTCAAACGCTTTATTTTTTCCATTTCACCAGACTTAATTACAAATTCGGAGTTTCATTGACATGGACTAATGACCCCTCGCATTTGAAGTTTTGTTTACATTTTTCGTTTGCTTGCATCTAAGTAATTGCTGATTGTAAATGAATTGCATGTATCCAAGCACTGTGTTTGGGTCGTTAAGCTAATTAGACAGGTACCTATACGTACAAATTGAATTTGTTAATTTTTCTGTATGATTGGATTTGTTGATTGCGTGCGGCAGATCGACGAAGGGCTTGGAATAGATTCTTGTCCTTTATCTTCGTGTTTTTCATTTATTCAATTTGGGTTCTAGTGTGTTAGCTATATAAAAAAAAAAAAAAAAAAAAAAAAAAAAAAAAAAAAAAAAGAGGAAGAGGGAGGATAAGAGGGCCGAGTGCCTTATATTTAAAAAAAATACTCGGTTTCAACGTTTCAACTTAAAATACTATTATTTTAAGTTGAAACGTTGAAACCGAGTTATTTTCTAGCTAGGGCAACGATAGGAGTGTGCTATCACCATAGAAATATAAAAAACAGGAGAAGTGGCATGCGGGCGTGCCTGTGTCCACGCGTTATGCGCACGCTGTGCCTTTACTCGCCAAATGGCCGTCTCCGCGAACTAGTACGCTTTCGACCATGGTCACGATAAATTATAAAAATGCCGTGTTGTTCAGTGGTTTCCTGCAAAAACCGAAGTGATATTAAAAACTTCGTATCTCACGGGATCACTTACCATATGTAAGTAAAAGTATTTTACTGTATTTATCTTTAAAATCATAAAAAACAACAAATCGTAAAATATTTCTTGCTTTTACTACGTTATTTTTGTTTTCAAATATCGCAGCGGCTGTACTATTTTTGCAGCAAATACATTGCTACTTAACCACTACCTTAAGTATGTCGCTAAGCGACTGGACAAGCAATGTAAAAATAACAAAACGATACTTTATTTACGCGGAGCGTCGCATAGTACAGCCGCTGTGTCTTGCGGCGAGATAGTGATGAGGTTAAGATCCACTAAAGTAGGCTATCGATAATAATGTCGATTGCCCAACGAATATTATATTGCTATTATAGTTTATTTTTCAATTTGTCAACCGTTTTAGCCCGGTTGGAACACTTGAAAAGATGACGTTTAAGTACGGTTGGGAAACCTTTGAGAATGTAAAATAATCTTTTTTACTGTTTTTGATTATTTTACAGCGTACCTAGTAGAGAAATGCATAACCAACGGTCGTAAAGTAAGTTTATTAATGTTTAGGTGGAGTGTTTTTGGGTTTAAATTATCGCATCTTCGTGCTATTTCCTTACTTTTTTTTGGTTTTGGTATTTTACTTCCGCTAAAGTCTTTAACTATGCACCACAAGATTCAAATGCGTTGTAGTAATCGGTATGGTTCAGATAAAATATTAGTGATTTTAGCTTAAAATAAGTCAACATATTCATGCTATTTATTTGTTATGCATGAGTATGGTATGTGTTTGTTTTCATATATTTAACTATTTCTTAACTAAGGGTTTTTTTTTAACAACAAAAGCCTATTCGCCTGTTGCCTGCTACCTGCTTACTCATCGTGAGGTTAAGAAGTATAGACCACGCCTTAGGTATGTGAGCGGTGGGATGGAGGAGCAAGGGCGCATTACTCAGTACGTGCGTTGCGAACCGCCGCCTCACCCCTGTCTCAGCGGCCAACTAGTTCCTAGACTATAGACTATAGCTTAAGATACTTATTATGTAAATGATAAATAAGTTCTTATAGTACCTTTTTAGCTTCCCAAAAGATACAAATACAAAATAAGAATGGATTGATGCCACAGTAAGGCCACCTAACTGGTTCCCAACAAAATATAGCACCATATGCTCAATTCACTTTAAGGCAGAAATGTTCCAGCCTCTAAAGAAAACTCGCAGGCTTTTTGAATGGGCAATCCCAAAATTAAGAGTACGTCAAGTACTGAACAAATACCTCCACTTTACAGGTCAGTGAGTAAACACATCATAACAGGGTTCAACAATTCCTATGGTTTCACAGCCTAAACCAACTTAACCGGATTGTTTTAATTTATTGATTCGTGTTTTTTTTTTTTAATATACATTTTTTTTTAATTTAAAATGTATAATACTTTCTGGACATATCATTTTTTATTTTATTTTCAGGACCCCAAATTTTTCTTGTACAGTAATAAATGGAAGTATCGATAACTTTCCGTTTTAGTCAATCACTAGCGTATATGTAAAATAAATTGCTTTTTGCACAACACAATAATAGCGACAGATGTTTTTGTGTGAGTAAGTTGTACGGTGCATGGTAAATGCACGCTGTGTGTGACGAGTTAAGGTTTATAATTGATTGTGTAGTATGTTCTGATTTATGAATTGCAAGTGTGTGCGCGACTTTGTATCTATTGCTTTTATTGAACTACATGTGTAGTAGTGGCGCGGTGGTGGGGCCAACCTAGCGACATCGGGTTCTGATACATTTTCAACTACCGGGCATATCTCCTTCTTTCATATATCTATGGCTATCACACTCCTAATCGTTGCCCTAGCTAGAATCCTTGAACAAAACTAGTTCCGCTTTTCTTCAAAAGTAATTCGATGTTTGAATGATAGAATGACAGCCTGTAACATACACATACACACACATACATATACTGTTGCTTGACCAATGCAACAATGCAACAAACCTCTACAGTAGGTACTTAGCTAAGTACCTTTTACAACAAACGCACTGTAAACCCCCGTTCGCACGGGCGTAATAAAATCGCGGCGGGATTTTATAGCGCACTGAATTTTCAACTCTCGTTGTTGAGCCGAGCGTTGAGAATCCAACTTAACAATAACAGAGTACATTCTAGCGCGTCGAAAAAACACACTAGGTATTGGATTTTGCACTCTCGGCACTAAGCAGAGCGTTGAAAATCCAGCGCGCTATAAAATCACTACGCGATTTTATGACGCCTGTGCGTACGGGGGTTTAGAGAGCTACCTACCTACTATTAGGGAGGATACGAGAAGCACGGAACGAAGAATCCTGAATCAGGAATGATTATAATATGACCATATAGACGTATACAAGTATTACGTCTATGAATATGATAATCATCATAATTATTTAGCCAGCCCACTACCGCAAAGACCTCTTTAGCATGCCACCCACAGCACAGCTTTGATCCAATGCTTTCAGCATCCAAAAACTATCAACACGCGTATTTGGATTAACTAGGTACAGCCAACAGCACATCAGGTTATACCAAACCATCAAATTTCTCCAAATGATTTTAAACTTTGAAATGTTGACGGTTAAGTTCAAAATTGAATGCGAAAATTTGACAGTTTGTAGTAACTTGACCTGCTACTGTGTGTACTTTTCCTTTATATACGCATTCCTTCTTATGGGATTATTTACGCGGCTTTTAAGGCCAATATAAATACTTACATATATTATTCCGTGGTTGTATTATATTATGTCCCTATCCATGGATTTGACCCCATTTACAATAACTGAGTCTTTTGTTATAGGCCTTTTAGGTATCTACTGTGTTTCTTCCTATACCTACCTTCTTTTTTTCTACCTTCTTTCTCTCTCTTCTTTTTTCTTTTTTTTTATCTTTTTAGGAGAACTTAGGAACATGAATTACATCCATCCATTTCTTACAAAATCAATTATAAAAAAAAATAAAAGTATGCTTACTGTATGTAGCTAGAATGTTTTTATTAATATAAATGTAGTTATTTGATCTTGGAGGCCTGAGTTGCGATTCGAGACTGTTTCAAAATATTCAGTAATGGACAGAATAGGTTATTAATTACATACTACGGGTAGTAAAATTAACAAACGAATGTCGACGCTTGAAATCAGCAATGCTGAATTACCTACGTCATGGCTGAAAAGGGGTACGAAAATCAGTCGAATCTTTGGAGCAGAAATGATTACTAAAACGTCTAAGTTCGTCTATATAAGTCCAGTTGTACCTATTCGTCATTGAAGACTTCAAAAGCCCCTTGAACTTTACAGTACCTACATAAGATACAAAAATATCAGCAGCCAGACAATCAGAGAGACTCATTATACCACAGATCTTTCATGAAAGTGAATGGAGTACAAAGCTCCGTTTATCTACAACATCGCATGGTTCACGGCGCCCTTTGAGCTGCTGGCAAAGATGGCGGCTTCTTCAGGAACCGACAATCGATTTAATGCGTTTGTTGTGTTTGACGTGGCAAAAATAATTTTGGGATTATAATGTAGGCATAAACCAAAATCTATGCTTTTTGGCAGGGGTCTTTAGTTTCTAAAATATTTCTACCCAAGGTTGTGGATTAGCCAGCGAGAGGCTTCGCGAGGTCGAGAGCACGCTCCCCACCACAGATATTATATAGGCTCTATCTACAGGGTTAAATTAAATTAACTAGCAAAACTCCGCAGACGTATTGGGTATCGCCCTTCTTTCTTATATCTATGGTATCGCCACTGACGCGTCCCGTTCCCCGCGCGACGTCATTAGGATTGTCCTTGAGATTTTTAATCTGCGCGCGACGGGGCGCCTCGCCTAGCCACTTATACACGGCTTGTTCACAAAAAATTTGTATGAATGGACATTCAACTAATGACTGTTTCCTAAAGTGGATAAGTCTATCACATTAGGATATTCACATTAGGAAACACTTTAGCCTAGTCAGGCTAGATTACGAATTTTGATTTAGAACAAGAGATGACTTAGCTTTTTTTCAATACCCAAAGTAAAAAAAAATTGTGTATAATACCGCCAATAAAAAACAATTACTTAATACATTATTTCAAAATCTAAAGCGATAACCCTATTTTTTTTTTTTGCCTAAAATATTCTCTATGTGTCAAATAATGAAATGACATCATAATATTTACCTTTGTTCTTCCAAAGTTTTGAAATACGAACAATAATCTCGGTAAACATAAACTTTTACACAAAAAAAAAAACAACTGACTTCAAAAAAAATGCTAAGTATAAAGTGAAAAATAATTTTAATTTTGGAAGTCGGTGTCTTTGGATCTGTATTTTAGCTTTTTACCACCGACTTCCGGAATTAAAATTATTTTTCACTTTGTAGTATTTATTTTTGAAGGCGGTTGTTTTTTTTTTTAGTGGGTCAGTCTGTAATTTATCTAAGTTAAAATAGGCTAATGTCAACTGCTCATCACCTTTTATAAAATATTGCTTTTCCCGATACAAGAACGTTAATTGTTGAAGAGTTCTCCCAGTAAGGAACCAGGAGAACTGGAACTGATGGTGAAGTCACCATCAGCTCCATTTCAACCTAAGTATTGTGACGAGCATAAATTGCTTAGTAATAATCGAATCGTAATTCGTGAAATACGAATTATTGAGTAGTTCCGATGGCCATCTGTGGTCCTCCTCATCAGTTCCACTTTACCGAATGGTGCTTTCCGGGAGAAAATGCACGAGTTACTATAAAAAATAGCCAAATCGCTATAGGTGTGCCTGTAATATTTGAAGGTTCCCCTCGATTTCTCTGGGATGCCATCATCAGATCCTGGTTTCCTTATCATGGTAATACCCTTGAGATATCTCCTTTACAACAAAAAAAGAATAATTAAAATCGGTTCATAAACGACGAAATTATCCGCGAACACACATAAAAAAAATATATAACTATACGGTCGAATTGAGAAACCTCCTTTTTTTGAAGTTTTTTAAAAAACGACCCCCCGCGAGCGTCGCGAACAGACAGAAGTTTTTTCCTTTTGAGGTACAGAACCCTAAAAACGGAAGAAAATTTGAGTTTCGCGGGCTACTACTGCGCAATACTAACAACCCAATTTCAAAGCTGATTTATTTGCTCCAGCAAGTATACCTACCTATAAGATATACTTACCCACAATTTAAACTCGCATTTAATCAACACAGTGCAACACAGGGTCATTCATTTTGTTTTTATTCGATATATCTCGATGAAACCTGCGATAGTTCGCGCTGGCGTCCAATTTCCTGGCGACCGCGACCCGCGACCACTCTCGGCGACCCGCGCGACCCGCAGCGACCCACACCTATCCGCACGATCCGGTTCTAACGTTTTTTACGACACTTCTCGGATATAAGAATGTTTATTACGCTATTACTTATGAATATTAATCTTCGAATCTTATAGTATTTCTTTTCTGGGGTGATTTTTGCAACTTAAGCGGCTACATGGACATTGGCGCCTGAATGGCATCGACAGTGGGTGCTGTGTTGGTAAACATTTGTGAAATTGTATTGACAAAACAAGATGGCGTTGTTAGTTCTGATTTTGGCCGCGCGCCTAAATAACCTTGTAGCGTTGTACACAACTTTATAATAATAATTCCATGAATGTACTATGGGCCAAAGTTCCGCATGATGTTAAAGTTCACTCATCCTCCATTGAAAAGGGAGGATCCTCCGACCAGACGGGTGTCGTGTCTGGTGGGCAACTGCCCGACGGTTGATGTCGGGACGTTGTATATATGCTAGTTGCGCGGTAAACTCTAATTGCGCAATGCAGGCGAGGATTGCGTGACGTCAGTGTGACGCGTAGTAACGTAGTTCGTATGTGGCGATGTAGATGCCGCCACATCACTCCCCTCCTGAGACCGGAGGTCGATAGTGGGCTGAGTCGTGTATCTTGCGATGCTTGCCAGTGCCAGTTGTGGTTCCAGTGAGTCGGAACCGGGTGCCGCATAGTTCACGGTGAGTCGGAACTGTCTGCGGTAATACCCCAGTGAGTCGGGGTGGCGCTGCGTTATGCTCCAGTGAGTCGGAGTGTACAGCGCTGGGTTGAGGCTGATTGCTGGCGTCGACCAAGAGAGGTAGGGCTCTTCTTGTGGACCGGCCGAGAGTGCAGTGTGCTGTGCCAAGGTTGCTGATGAGGCTGAGGGTGATGACCAGGAATGCGCGTCCGCTGCATGCTGGTGGTCAGGATACCCGTTGAAGCCGTGGATGCTGGCTGGCTGTGTGACTCGCCGCTCGAAAGCTTGAGGAAGTGATGCTGATGACGTCACGCTGAAGGAGTTGCACGAAGGCTGCGCTGACGTTCATGTTCGGGGTCACCAGTATAGAGGCATGAGGAACAGGGTGTAAAGTTCACTCATCCTCCATTGAAAAGGGAGGATCCTCCGACCAGACGGGTGCCGTGTCTGGTGGGCAACTGCCCGACGGTTGATGTCGGGACGTTGTATATTATGCTAGTTGCGCGGTAAACTCTAATTGCGCGATGTAGGATTGCGTGACGTCAGTGTGACGCGTAGTAACGTAGTTCGTATGTGGCGATGTAGATGTCGCCGCAACCTCAAAGGCGATAATCGGATAGCACGGCTTTTTTTTTTTTTGTTGATGGGAAATCATCAAATGACTTCTCCCGCACTGGGCGGAGCGGGAGGGCGTGTCAGACTTTTACTGACTAAAACCCACCCGTGTTCCTTCAGTTGCTCGTGCCAGGGCCACGGTATCTCTTTCGAACTACCCGCGACCCCGGCGGCATCGGCCCAATTGACCCCGTCACTGCTGACATCTCTTTGAGGCGCGCGTGGAACACAACGCGCCGTCGACCCGGGCCTGGTCCTTACCGGATGGCGAGCTGCCCATTACTCGTCGTCCGCAAGCCCGCGACTACGGTGGCCGGGAATCGGCGATAGATTCCCGCCGCCCAGGGCGTCTTCTGCGGCGGCTCATGACTCGATCGCACAATGTTCATTTGTCACTAGCTGCTCACAGGAATATTTTCTTAAGTAGGCAGGCATGCTTAAGTTTTGTCCATAGTACACAACACACGGTTTCTGGAATGAAACTTAACGACATGTCAAAATTATACTTATGTCAAGGTCAATTACTAATGTGATTGGCTGTTGTTAGGGGTGCCCGAAACGATCAATTGCAATTGACCAATTACCATCAATATCTATTGTAGTAATATTGTCAATCGCTTCAATTGTTGCGGTAGACGATCAATTTGCGCATCAATGAATATCAGTCAAACATAATGAAAATATCGGGGCATCGATAATTAATCAGGCTTCATGTACCTACACGACGCCGGAGTCATGTTTGTGTATACGAATGAAAACCGCACATGCGCCGCCCTACTGCCGCCGCGCCGCGCCGGAGCCTCGTGTACACACGGCTACTGACATATCAAGCTATACATTTCCAGTTTACACTGACCTCTCATTGTAAGGAAATCCTATACAATGCGAGATCAGCTTATACTGGAAATTTATAGCTTGATCTGTAGCCGTGCGTACACCGCATTGATACCGATTAAAACAACGAGCATGGGTCCGGCACTCCGGCGCCGATGCGGCTCCGGCGTCGTGTACATGAAGATACATGAAGGTACATGAAGACTTAAAAGTTTGGTTTTTGTAGAGCGTGATTGTTTCTTAGAGATTGTGTTTCATAATTAAGGCTAGGTACCTACCTAAGTCATTTCAGCCCGGAATCACCGACGGCTGGGTTTAAGCCTCCCCTTTTTAGGGTTCCGTAATCAACAAGGAACCCTTACAGTTTCGCTATGTCCGTCCATCCTGTCCGTCCGCAGCTTAGCTCAGAGACTCTGAGACTAGAAAGCTATAATTTGGCATGGATATTCATCACGCAGACAAAGTGGTAAAACAAAATCATGAAAAAAAAAATTTTTTAGGGTACTTTCTGTACACGTAAAGTGGGGATGTTTTATTTTTATCTCGTCTACCCCATGGTGTAGGGTGTTGTTGGATGAGTCTTTCAAAAATATTGCGGGTTTGTGTAAACAATTTTTCGATTTACGGATTCGTTTCTGAAATGTTAAAAGCTTTAAAGTGCTAATTTTTGTTAGAGTCAAGTGTCCCCCCCTGCCAGCTAAACGGTTAGTTTTGGATGGGTGAAAACGGTAAAAACGGTAGTAGTTTAAATAACGTAGTTAAAAGGAAAACTATCACAGCTAAGTAGGCTATCAAGATTACGAGTCAACCAACTTATAAAATGTACTTGGAAAAGTAAAAATTTCGTACAAATTCCATTTAAAATTACTTATAATATAACGTTGTTAGTTGTGTAAAACAGGTAGTAAATATAAGTTTACGAACCATGTTAAATATACAAAAATAAAATCATAACATTCTTATTAATAATGATTTCTAAATTAATTGTGCAACTACGGAACCCTGTTACTGCGCGTGGCCCGACACGCACTTGGCCGCTTTTTTGTCTGTCTGTGTTATATGAGACGGATCCAGGTGTTTTCCACCACTTTGACGATATCAACAACCCAACGCACTTTTGGACGGCCCTGGTTTCTATGGGCTAACCTTGTAACCTACCTAAGTAGGTACTTTGTGATAATTTTCTCACACAAAGACACAAGCTTTATCCAACCACTTGGTAAAACGTAGATTCAGCAACATTATTATCAAAAAACTGTTTAATATTCGCCATCCGCGTTACGAGCCAGTCTCCCTGGAAGACTTTAATATTTTAGCATAAATAACTCTATTCATTAACATCTGAGTCCCGGCTTAAGTTCTGCTAAATTATAACAAGTAAATTGAGATAATAAATTAATTTTGTGCCGAAAAAGCTGTGTAGTCTGTGAATGGGATCCAAGTATAAAACTGTTTTACTTTTCGGGAATTAAACAAAAAAATCAGGCGTCTATTTCCCGAAGAAGGTGAAGGTGTTTTCTAGGTAGAGCTAGAGTAGGTTCTACACTAACATCTCGCCAGAGCTATGTTGTAAGTCGCGTGCATGTAGGTTATAGGGGGTAAGCCTATTGCCAATAACCGGGCACAATCTGACTTCGCACTGAATACCTAGGTACCTACGTACCTATTGTGAATTTCCTACTGGTAACTAATAACACTGCTCGATCGGAAATCTAACCGGGCCTCACACTTAGCACCTTAACATGCGACCACGGCTAGGTGAACCTTGGAAATCTAATCGGGCCCCACTCTTAGCACCTTAACACGAGACCACGCCTAGGTGGACCTTGGAAATCTAATCGGGCCCCACTCTTAGCACCTTAACATGCGACCACGGCTAGGTGAACCTTGGAAATCTAATCGGGCCCCACTCTTAGCACCTTAACACGAGACCACGCCTAGGTGGACCTTGGAAATCTAATCGGGCCCCACTCTTAGCACCTTAACACGAGACCACGCCTAGGTGGACCTTGGAAATCTAATCGGGCCCCACTCTTAGCACCTTAACACGAGACCACGCCTAGGTGGACCTTGGAAATCTAACCGGGCCTCACGCTTAGCACCTTAACATGCGACCACGGCTGGGTAAACCTTGGAAATCTAACCGGGCCCCACTCTTAGCACCTTAACACGAGACCACGGCTGGGTAAACCTTGGAAATCTAATCGGGCCCCACTCTTAGCACCTTAACATGCGACCACGGCTAGGTGAACCTTGGAAATCTAATCGGGCCCCACTCGTAGCACCTTAACACGAGACCACGCCTAAGTGGACCTTGGAAATCTAATCGGGCCCCACTCTTAGCACCTTAACACGAGACCACGCCTAGGTGGACCTTGGAAATCTAATCGGGCCCCACTCTTAGCACCTTAACACGAGACCACGCCTAGGTGGACCTTGGAAATCTAACCGGGCCTCACGCTTAGCACCTTAACATGCGACCACGGCTGGGTAAACCTTGGAAATCTAACCGGGCCCCACTCTTAGCACCTTAACACGAGACCACGCCTAGGTGGACCTTGGAAATCTAATCGGGCCCCACTCTTAGCACCTTAACACGAGACCACGCCTAGGTGGACCTTGGAAATCTAACCGGGCCTCACGCTTAGCACCCTAACATGCGACCACGGCTAGGTGAATCTTAGAAATGTAATCGGACCCCACGCATACGACCCCGGCTACGTAAACCTGGATGGAAATCAATACACTTATTAGTAGTATATATAAATTCCGGAAACAGTTTTTCAGGCTGGAGTAACGTCTCAGGCGAATGTTGCTTGCGCGTTGTAGGACAGTGTAAGGTGTGACTTCAGTGGTAGTGACTCCATTAAACTTTTGTTCTCGTCTGTGCAAGCAGGTGTTAGTACTAACACCTATAGAAGTACAAATACCTACTTATCAGGTTCATCCCACGCACTATCCGCGTTTTATATCATTACTTAAAACGCGGATTATTATTTGTGTCAGATGTCCGCGCATTAGTACTCGTAAGAAATCTCTCTTCTGCATTCCATTTACTAGAACTAACTATGGTGCTAACACATTTTTAAAAAGATCTTGTCGTTCATTATGATAAATTAATGGCTACTAGTGAATGTGACTGAATGGATATTTTTCACGTTTCCCTCTCAAAATTCAAGAAGTGTATTCGAGACGTTCTTGCAGCAAAATTATTATTTGTATTTTGATATTTTTAATATTATTGTTGTTCTTTTCATTTTCATTGTTAAATCATTTTGATACGTATTTTTCCGTTTGATAGCGGCCGTCGTACTTTCTAAATTATCAAAATTTGTATTAGTAATGTGTGGAAACTGTTTTGGATTATGTATTGCTATTTTGTACCATTTTCTTATATTATTGTATCTGTTTGTTTCCCAAATAAAATAAAATTAATTAAATTATCAAGAGATTGCAAAGTCGGGAAAATATTTTTCCACAAATAGTTCTAACAAAATGAATGTGTTTTCATCTACTGCCCTAGCCTTTTCCCAACAATGTTGGAGTCAGCTTCCAGTCTAACCGGATGCAGCTGAATACCAGTATTTTACATGGAGTGACTGCCTATTTGACCTCCACAACCCAGTAACTGGGTAATACGATACACCTTGGTAAAGGCTCCTACAAACAGCCGCGACACGCGACGCGAACGCACTCGACACAAAGTGGTGGACACAAGGTGTCTTTGTGTCCAGCGCGATTCGCGTCGCGTGTCGCGCTTATTTGATGGTGCCTGGACTGGTATTTTCCACGGATATTATCGAAGTTAATAGTTTTAACGATTCAGTGAAGTAAGTCGGTGAAAACGTTACAATATTTTTCTTTCTCATACAGTCCTAAACTAAATCAAATATAATAAGTACTAGTGCTAGCCGCCAACGTCTGATTCAAGTAAAACCGATTTAAACCTGTGCCAATTGGATTTTGGTTTGCTTTCTACGGAAATTGAATAATTCCACTTTCCTCTGTCGCTGTACTCTCTTGCAGAGTCACTGCACGAGAATATGAGAAGGCTTAATCTCAAAATAACACACAGAGAAGGGACTGAAATATCCCCCCATTTGTTAATAAATGACGCAAAACGATTTTATATTTATTTATTTAAAACTAGCTGTGGCTCGCGACTTCGTTCGCGTTGTAGTCACGCCGAAACCTTAGCTTTCTTTCAGACTTTTTTTTTCTCGGCTCCCAAGGGTCGAAGGGTGATATTAAATAGCCTATAACGATCCTCGAGAATTGGGCTACCAATCCAAAAAGAATTTTAAAAATCCGGCCTTTTGTCGCAATTTCACGTTTTTTTTTGCGCGGAACCATAATTATTTTGCCAAAAAAAGTAGCTTAAGTTACTCCTTATAACATCAGCTACCTGACAGTGAAAGTCCCGTCAAAATCGGCCCTGCTGTTTCGGGGTTTAGCAGGAACAAACAGACAGACAAAAATTTTAGAAACTATTTTTTTATGAGTACCGTATATACTTTCATATTTATTTAGTAAAAAGCTTTTATTTTCATATTACAAACAGACAATTAAATAAATAAATAAATAAATAAATAAATATGTTTGGACATATCACACAATTCAATTTTATTTATTTGTATAGATAGGTACGCGAATAGTCCCTAGCTAATTTGGTATCTAAACTAAATTATAAATACGAAAGTGCGTTTTTTTGGTTGTTACCGTAGATACGGATGAATTTTGGCAATTTGAAGAGGACACAGGCTACTTTTTACCCGACTACGGCGAAACAAAAAGAAGGGTTACGATTTTGATCGGTATGTAATGTTCATCTGTTCCCTCATAACTTCTAAACTGCTTATCATAATTTGACTTGATTGTCCGCTGGTTATAGGCTATGTGACGTCACATTGAATTGAATGTGGCGCCCTCTAGAGGACATAAAGTCATGAACTAAAAAAAAAAATTTTTAATGATGCCTTGTTGGGTATCAAATGAAAGGGATTAATTAGCACATTTCAAAAAAATATATATATAACGTGTCGTGCTGATACAAGAGAAGAAAAAACGAGAGCGGCTGAGGATCGAGGTCAGCCACAGAACAGATAAAGAGACCTCTTTATCTTTTCTGTGAGGTCAGCGCTCGTGGAGAAGCCGAGCTTTATGACGAGCAGTGGATTGTTGTAGCGTGTTGGTGTTCAAAAAGCGATTTTATCATTCTGTCTGCTATACCTACATCTATACCTACATCTATATTCTATACAAATAAATAAAATTGAAGTGTGTTTGTAATGTCAAAATAACAGCTTTTTACTACATGCGTATGAAAGTATATGCGGTACTCATAACAAAAAAACAGTTTTTAAAATTTTTGTCTGTCTGTTTGTTCTGGCTAATCTCCGAAACGGCTGGACCGATTGTGATGAGACTTTCACTGGCACGTAGCTGATGTTATAAGAAGTAACTTAGGCTACTTTAATTTTGGAAAAAGATTTAGGGTTCCGCGCAAAAAAAATAATACCCACGAATTTGTGAACAAAAATTCGGATTTGAAAAATTCGTTTTGCATTTGGTAGCCCAATTCTCGAGGATCGTTATAGGCTATTTAATATCACGCTACGACCTTAGGAGCCGAGCAAAAAGAAAACAAGTCTGAAAGTGAAAACGAAGTAATAGCGCGGGCGGGCGATGCAACGCGGCAGGTCGGGGAAGAGGGACTTTTATTAAAATGTGTCTTTTATTAGTATATTGTGTTCTTACGACTTCCACGCGAACAAAGTCGCGGAGCACAGCACAGCCAGTGGTAAGTATAACACCTTTACGATCCTCATTTTTCATGTTCTTCTGCTACTACGATACAAAACCATCACAGGCAGTGCGCCCACGAGATGGCACCGTATTTTGCGAATATGGTTGTATTATGGTTGTTTATGGTTGTGAGTGAGCCTTCTGTTTCCTCCTGTCTGTTTTCAGTATCGGTAGTGTCCATTAATTTAATTTTATTCCGACCTCTGGACGTCGGTGTCGCGACGTCCCTGTTTTATTGGAATCTAATACGTTTATTTTGATGAGAAGTAATCTACTTTATTGGCTACATTCGTCCTCTCTGAGTGGCTGAAGTGCGTCCTCATCACTGACGTTAGCCACGATTGTGTTTTGACCCCGGATTACCCGATTTTTCATTCGATTGGCCAACAAGAATGGTGAAAAGATGATGTCTCGAATACTTAACGTTTCAATTTGCTTGGCATATCAAAATCGTGACTAATGGGACCTGCGGAGTAATAGGGATGTTGACAAAATTTTTTATGTGGCATGACGTCACTCCTTGCCAGATTTTATAACTAGTTTGTTATTTGTGACGTAGCCAGCCCCCACTACCCAACTTTAAAACGTTTTATCTAAGTATTTTTTTATTATTAACGTTGTTCCATCACTATTAAGTAATAATAAAAAAATATTTTCTTGGTATAGAACTCACACCACGTACAATATTAGGTAAAATGACTCCACGGACCCGATTCACACCGCGCTCGTATGAGCGGATAATGTAAATGTAAAAAATACGTGGCTAGTATTTTTAGGGTTCCGTACCCAAAGGGTAAAACGGGACCCTTACTAAGACTCCGCTGTCCGTCTGTCATCAGGCTGTATCTCATGAACCATAATAGTTAGACAGTTGAAAATTTCACAGATGATGTATTTCTGTTGCCGCTTGCTTTAGCAACAAATACTAAGAAAAATAATAAAATAAATATTTAAGGGGGCTCCCATACAACAGACATGATTTTTTTGCCGTTTTTATAGATAATGGTACGGTACCCTTCGTGCGCTAGTCCAACTCGCACTTGGCCGGTTTTTTATTATCTGACTGACGGACGGACTAAATAGAATTTCTTCTTTTTTTACCCAGGAAACATCTATAATGCGTAACACACGTAGAAATATAATATATCTATGGTAACACACGTAAAATGACAACTGGTCGCATTTTCTTTCACTTTGACAGTTCAGCCACGTTCATTGCATTACTTACGTTGCTGTGCAGACGAATTTATTAAACCTATGAAGCAAGGAATTAGATAACTCGTTCAAAACTCTGGGATTTTGATTTAAACTGTGACGCAATTAGGGTGATGTTTTATTGTAATTATCTGTTCTACAAAGAAAGTTGAACATATAAGACATACATTCCTCAAGGCTAGATTTAGTTAATAATTGAATGCCTATGATATCTAAAATAACTCCACCAGTAAAACAGCAGCCTCCTATCCAATTTGGAAATAAATGCGTTCAGGCGTTCACTCAAAATCTAAATAGACTTCCAAATATTCTGTGGAAATTCAATTAACTTTTTTTTCAACCCGCAGTCAGCCTAGGGATATACAAGTGTCATGAATATTCAATATATTTTTCCGCTCTTTCAAAGGGATTTTTATATTATATTTTTTTTCTTTCATTATATTTAATTTTGAACGCTTTTGAAATTATTCCTAGTGGAAAGTTTAGCGTTTATGGCGTGGCGGCTCGTTAGCGTGTTTCTGAGATGGCGAGGCAAATATGTTGGGACGTGTGACTTTTAAAAGCTCTCGCTTCGAATGGTAGAGGCAAAAATATATATCCCTCGGAAAGCGCGATTGCCTCTCCTCTTGTCGGAATTCTTCGTCTTTTACGATGACCCACGGATTACCATGTCGCATACTGACAAGCATCGATTATAAAAACGAAATAGTTTTAAACAATTGAAGAATTGAATTCAGAAGTTTGATATAACAATTTGATACGGGACTAAACAATACCTAGTTATCAAGACAGCACATATCTACCATTGAATTATATAGTAAACAATCACAAAACATACCCAGACTCAGGCTAGAAACTACAAATTGACCTAGTTTAAACTATTACAATATTACTGAAACTGCTGAATATTACTGAAAATGTCCGCCGTTTTGATTTGATCCTTCGCATACATAAGCGAAGTTTGTAGGTCGGGTATTAATCTAAATAACTACATCAATACTGATCTAAATTTAAGTTTCGTTGCTGTTTGTAATTTGATTTGATTTAGATTTAACACAAAACATTACAACACGCCCGTATTCACTAAAGGGTTTTGCCAGTTATGTTCAAGTCCTACGCAATAGTGGGCGAGCCTATTGCCATCAACCGGGCACAAATCCTAGACCCAAGGCTGCTGACATATAAAATACAAAACTACATCTAATCTAATATATATAAAAACTTTTTTACAAAAAAATACAACCGACTTCCAAAAACAACACAACAAAGTGAAAAATAACTTTAATTTCGGAAGTCGGTGTCTAGTTAAATGTTTTTTCGTTTTTTGCCTCCGACTTCCGAAATTAAAGTTATTTTTCACTTTGTAGTGTTGTTTTTGGAAGTTGGTTGTACTTTTTTGTAAAAAAGTTTTTATTTTTCACTTTTTAGTTGTGTACCTACCCCACACAAATTCTAATACCACTATCTGCAAAACAAACTAGAACATCATCCATATAAAAGTGGGGAAAAATACGTATTATTGAAGCTAACTCAAAAACTACCGAAGCAAAGTTAATCAATTTTATATGGGACCAACTGTGATGTATACCCTCTCGAATAAAACAAAAAAAAGGTCCAGCCATCTTCGAGTAATCGGGGAAAGGTTCCGACGAATTGAGAACCTCCTCCTTTTTTGAAGTCGGTTAAAAAAGAGAAGTCCAGACTGACTGACTGACTCATCAACGCCCAGTCAGTCCAAACCCTTGAACCTAGAAAGCTGAAATATTGCACAGAGGTTCACTTTGTAATACATATAAAATAAATAAATAAAGCATTTATATCAGGCGACACAGGCCCAACCCAAAAATATAATATTTGTATACTTATAACAAAACTTGTGTTAATAAATAAGTCTGAAGTATATGCTAGTAGCAGCTTACTTGCACTAGCTTGACTTTGTTCTGTCATGTGGTACTTGTCCGCGGAAGCGACGGAACACCACGTGTGGCCAAAAGTCTTCTTCCATGACAAGAATAATGTAGACAAGGAATAAGGAAGGATTTCAAGTTTTTTTTTTAAACATTTTTACTTTCTTTTCTTTTCTTACATTTCCCGGTAGGACGTTCCCGTGGGATATTTTCCGATATACACGCGGGCGAAGCCGCGGGCAAAAGCTAGTAATACAGTAAAGAAACTAAATTCTAATTTGAAATTATCCATTTACTTTGCTATTGAATGATTTATCTAGCAAATTGATTGTTATTATGAGTCGGAGTAACAGCCGAGTCAACCCATAATTCAAAGTTCGATAAACGCCATTTCAATAAACGTACAAAAAACACTATAACAGTGTTACCCTGTTGCAGTTTGCACACGGTAGGTACAGTCGTATTAAAATACACCGGTTCCGGGCAATTCATTAGATTACCACTGTTTGCTTTGCTAGGCGACTCAGCTTACCTACTTTATAGCTGGCTCAAGGGAATGGCGGCAGAGGACTAGAAGATTCTTAATAAATTTTTGAAATAACTTTGAAATAACATCATCAAAATCTTTGTAATTTTTTTTTCGTTTGTCAAAACATTCGTTGGTGGGATGAATACTCAGAGGCGGATTTGCCCTAAGGCACATTAGGCCCGGGTCTAGGTCGGCCAGATATTAGGGGCGGCCAATCTGACAGAAAACTGATAGTACCAAAATATTCTAAAGACTCGCGCACATTATGGCGGGCCGCACTGCACGGCATCATATAACGTTATGAACTACTTTTAGGTACTATGGAACCAAACCTGAAATCGCGAAGAAAAAAATCAGTAACTCGATTTCGATAAAACTTGGTAATACAGTAAATTCATTATGCAGTCTATAAGATGGGTGCTGAGAAAGGGGCGGCTGGTACCTATTTTTACTACATGGCCTCCCCAGGCCATGTAGTAAAAATATTTGCATTGTTTTGCAGCGTTGCGGCGGATTTGCAGTGTTGGCCGCCTAGGGCGGCCAACACTGCAAATCCGCCTCTGTGAATACTGCAGACCTACTAGCTACCTGGCTTCATTCCCAAAGAGGTCTACAATGGCTAATCGCTTACAAATTGCACTGCAGATAAATAACTAAATAGCCACATAGCGCTAAGCTAAGTTAATAAATACGAGTTCACTTATTTTTGATTGAGCCAACTTTAATCGGATTTTAGCTTGAACTTGGGTAATATAATAACAACAATCGCTTACTGCAAATTATGAAATAATTATTTTATCTAATATTTTCAGGAACGCAAGTTTTATAACGAAACACAAGTCAATTATATTGAGCGTAAACATCTCAGTTATTTATCACAAGATGTTAATAATAAAGGAATATTTCTCAAAAACTCCACTTCGGTACAAAAATGTTAATTATTTAATTAAGGCCGGTCGCCGCCGCCGCCGCTCCACGGGATTCTTTCACTGAAGGCGAAAAATTAAAAGGCAAGCTCTGTAAGTTTGTATGTATAGATGAGTCAGAGCTGGTAAAATACTAAGAAGTGATATTTATTCTTTTAAAAAAAAAACAATCGAAACCGGCAGACGTTCATTAACTTTCAGGGTTTGTCCCAACTACCTACCACTACAGTTTACACCACAAACACAGACACAAACTCAAACTCAAAGCATTTATTTCAATTAAACCAATTACAGGCACTTTTGAATTGTCAAGGGGTCGGTCAGTCAGAAAGATGAAGCTAGTTGCCCATTCCAAAGCATAGTAGGTACCTATGGAGAAGAACGGGCAAGAAACATTCAAACGTTACTTATGTAGGTACGATACTTTTCGCTAATCGGTTGGTTTTACTGATGTCTATAGAAGCCGGTGACAGCATTTTATGAGCCGTAGGATCCTTTCCAGTCTGTCAAGAAATATTTTTTTTCAATACACTACCTCGAAAACTGGTTCTTAATGCACTACGATTAGGTTCACAATGCAATATATTTCACACGTGTGCGATTTTTCATTTTCCAACACGTGTGCGGGAATAAAAATTGCCACAGATAACTTATACCTATACTTAGTCCAAATTGGTTCAATGCCTCTATTCACACCGTCTCTATTCGGAGGTGAATGTTTTTTTTAAATCTCGGCAAAGAGATTTTACGGCATTAATATTTTTTGAATATTTTAATAATGTTTATAAATAGAATATCATCAAAAACCATGATTATTACAATAAAAAAAAAGTTTATGAAAAAATTAAAATTGATTTGTGTTCTAAATTCAAAAATGTTTGAATTTTCTATTTTTCATATTAGGCTGTTTATCGGCTTTATACCTTTGCTTCTCCTTCAACCTGGCGAAAACAAAGCGTGGAAAAAAAAGAAAATTTTAATCATAGTTTCCTAATAATTCATGACAAAAATATTTTTCGTTATTTTATTTTATTTCTTTAAAAGTGTATTGAAAAACGTCGTTTGATACACGTGGACATTTGTTATTGCAGTTCTCGGCTCAAAAACAACCTCGCCTACAGCTCGGGTGTTATTTTCGCCTCGAATGCAATAACAAAAATTCTCCACTTGTATCAAAATGAAAAATTCTGTTCCTTAACTTGATTTTTTAAAATTTCTTTTCCATTACGTGTAGGCTCTCATTTTCCAAAACCTCACCATCATTAGGATCAGTGTATATCAGCCCTCGATCTAAAACTATGACAGTGAGTAGTCCCCTGGTCGTGTTATCGTTATCGGCCGCCACGCCAGCTGGGCGCGTGCCAGCGATTCAATCACAAATTATTAAACCATGCAGTTTCCAAGCTACGTTGTGGAAGAACATGCAAATTTTCCATTAGTCCTTTACTGTGTGGATAATTCCTAGTGGAATTATCGAGACATGCTTAGCTTGCAGAGTTGTCAAGTTGAAGTGAGTGGCCTGGATAGCTGATGGTTAGACCAGGTATTCCTTGAGCAGACACGCTGTGCATTGGCGAACTTATCATGGTTATTGCACCAGTTACGATGAACAGATGAAAACCGGCTACATACCTACAATAAAATTATTAGCAATATCGATGATGACTAAACATTTTTATTGTCCGTCAGATTATTAAAAAAACCAGCCAAGTGTGTGTTGGACCACGCACAATGAAGGATTCCGTAGTTGGGATGAATTTATCCCAAAACAAACTTAACATCGTAGTTGAAAAACATGTTCTGCCATACATTCCAACTGTAAATGTGAGTTTGTACTCAGAATATTGAGAGATTTATCATGTTATTTTAAGACCACAGACTTCTTATAGGTTTTCCTGTAATCTACAGGTAAAGATCTATTTTCTATATTATTTTTTTAATTTTAGGCTCAGTAGTTTCGGAGATAAGGCGGGGGAATGATCGATTTTCGTCTATTTTCTTAAATAACTTTAAAACATTAAATTTTAAAATTATAAAAAAAATATATTTGAGACCCTCATAGTAAGCCTTTTCGTTTGATATATACATACATGATATATTATAGTTTGCGATTTTTTTTTTAAATTTTCTTGTTTACCCCCCAAAAGTGACCCCCATATTCAAAATTAATTTATTAATTTTACCCGTCCGTCTTTGCGACACAGAAATTCATATGTGTACCAAATTTCAACTTAATCGGTCTATTAGATTCGGAGCAAATTGGCTGTGACAGACGGACAGACAGACAGACACACGAGTGATCCTAAAAATATTGGACACATATTATTTTTTCTTTTTTTAAATAATCAAAAGATTATAGCACATATTGACTTAAAATATGCCATGACGTCACGCCTAGTTAGATTTTATACATAGATGTGACGTAGCGAGTCCCCGCTTCCCAACTTTAATAGGTGTTAAAGTCATTTATTATTATTAATATGACAAAGCAAAAAATACGTGGCTAGTATTTTTTCATTATCTGACTGACAGACTAAATAGATTTTTTTTTTTTACCCAGGCATCATCCTTATTGAGTGACATAATGAATCTACATTGAACATAATAACAAACCGTACCTATACATTGTTCAATGTAGGGTCACCATGGGTGCATTCAAAGTTTCGAAGAGCTTTCAAGAAAGATTTTTAATTCGTCTGGTTCATCCAAGGCGGTCAGCCTAGCTGAATGGCTAAACACCACAAAATAACTATCAATATTTAACTATAACAGTACCAATATGTAACTATCCTACATACGTTTAGAAACAGAAATCACAGCTTAACATCTTGTAATGTTTTTGTGTTTTCCCTAAGTTCCATAGGTTTACCCACGGAATGGTGTTACCCTGTATATTTAAGGCTCCTAACCCCAGAGAAAAAGCTTGAGTACACAACAAATGAACAGAACTAACAATGTTAGTTTTCCGTCATCAGAAAGTGAAACAAAACAAGCGAACAGCTGTTTGCACACGGCCATGTTTGTCTTTGTTATCGTGAGTTCAGCTCAACGCAGCTCAACTGAGCTCAACTCACTGAAAAAGTAACGCCGACGGATTGTGTGTTTTGATTTTTAAATGTTTTTGTTTTACACCCTGGAGTTAAAGTAACCTTTATTTGGAAAGTTTTGGCTGATGTGTGATGTTGTTCAAATTGGCTAAAACTTTCCATGATTATGTACGTCGTTATATAAGTATTAAAATTTTCGTATGATTCGTGGTGCGTTTACAGAGAGGAGCTCGTGGCTAAGTAATAACAGCCGTACTGATCGATCCATCAGGTTTACGGTCTACGGTTGCCGGGGTTGCTCCGTGGATGGGTGACCATCTTTACATATCTACCGAGACTCCTCCGTGCCTCGAAAAGTACGTTAAGCCGTTGGTCCCGGCTGTCATTCGTGGATCTTTGACAGTCGTTACGGGTCGTGAGAAGCCCGACGACAACCAGTCTTACCAAGGGGTAAAGTATTACCCAGTAATTGGGTTGTGGAGGTCAGATAAGTAGTCGCTCCATATAAAATACTGGTATTCAGCTGCATCCGGTTAGACTGGTAGCCAACTCCAACATAGTTGGGAAAAGGCTAGGCAGACTGAGTCGTGGTGCGTTTACAGATAATATTTTACAAGATGGGTAGAATATAGAATATCTAATGTACCGCAATAGGAAGTTAATTATAAACTGTTTCTTTTAAACTCTCAACATCTTAATTATAATATTGCTGTAATGTTTTATTATAAACCTTTGCGAGGCAACACTAGCGCTGTCGAAGTAGCCGAATTATAGTGGAAGCTTATATAAAATTAAAAACTTTTTTACAAAAAAATACAACCGACTTCCAAAAACAACACTACAAAGTGAAAAATAACTTTAATTTCGGAAGTCGGTGTCGGTGTCGGTGTTAAATGTATTTTCGTTTTTTGCCACCGACTTCCGAAATTAAAGTTATTTTTCACTTTGTAGTGTTGTTTTTGGAAGTCGGTTGTATTGTTTTGTAAAAAAGTTTATATTTTTCACTTTTTAGTTGTGTACCTACCCCACATAAATTTTAATACCACTATCTGCAAAACAAACTAGAACATCATCCATATAAAAGTGGGGAAAAAATACGTATTATTGAAGCTAACTCAAAAACTACCGAAGCAAAGTTAATCAATTTTATATGGGACCAACTGTGATGCCCTCTAGAATAAAACAAAAAAAAAAAATCCAAATCGGTTCAGCCATCTTCGAGTAATCGGAAGGTTCCGACGAATTGAGAACCTCCTCCTTTTTGAAGTCGGTTAAGAATCATCGACACGACAAAGAGGCAGAAGAAGAATGATACCTATATTCCGACGATCTCCTTTTGCTAAGCGTAGCTAGATCAGGCACAAGACTGCCCCGAGCAGACACTACAACCGACCAACGCTCGTATGTGCCTAGTTAAATTAATTTCCTCGTTCAAATACAATTTCGATAGGTCCGTAATCGGATAACAGAAATCCCACGATAAATTACTGTGTTCCAATTAAACCGGACCAGTCGGGTAATGGAGCCGCAGACTGGCGGGTGACACGCTTTGAAAATGCTGGAATTCGATTTTCAAGATTCAAGATTATTATGTAACACTAATTCATAACCGGAGTAATGTGGGAGTACTATTGATACACCCTCTGCTTCATTCACCCTTGGGGGATTATAGGCGGCACAGGGTTGAGCGTAGGGTCTGGGTAACCAGATCGGGCAAAATATGTGATTGGGTTTTTCCATCAGAAACTTAGTATCAGCCCCAATTTGCGCACGTACAATGACAATAGGCTCGCTCCGTGTTACACGAGACTGAAACATACACCTAGTGACACGTAAAAGTAGAATTTGACATTGAGTCGAACCTTGATTGTCAATCTGCCTAGCCTTTTCCCAACTCTGTTGGGATCGGTTTCCAGTCTAACCGGATGCAGCTGTATTCCAGTATTTTACATGGAGCGACTGCCTATCTGACCTCCACAACCCAGTTACAGGGTAACACGATACCCCTTGGTAAGACTGGTTGTCTAACTTTTGGGCTTCTGACGACCCGTAGCGACTGTCAAAAATTCACGAATGACAGCCGGGACCAACGGCTTAACGTGCTTTCCGAGGCACGGAGGAGTCTCGTATGTAAAGATGGTCACCCATCCAAGGACCAACCGTGGCAAGCGTAGCTTAACCTGATGGATCAACCCGTGCGGCTCTTATTACTTAGCCACGAGCTCCCCTTGATTGTATAACAAGGTATTTCTATAATACGTATTACAGTGATAAGATTCTAGAACTACCATAGTAACGTCAGTGTTTGCGTACCAACTTTATAATTTTTTGCTCAGGAGAAATGGGGGAATTCGAATGTAAAAGCTTGCTGCCATTGAAAGAAAAGTTCAAAGGACACCGGTATCGCCCGTCTGCCGCAACTCCCTACGGAGAAAAATTTCATATTCCCGCCGTAGGCGCAGTCTGAAAATAAATGAACGTTCTTACGGCGACCTCACGTGCCCATTGGCTCGATACACCGTGTTCTACCATGATTTATTGGTTCATTTTCATATATGTTTTTTAATTTTTATGACTCAGTGCGTTTGGGGTGTTTTCCATCAGGAAATCACAGTGTTATTTATAGTGAGTTTTTGAGTATTGGTGGACTCACCTTCCAGTTGTAATCGTGATGATACTTCCATAATCGACTGGCCGTAGAACGGCCTTATCCCATGAAGGGCAAGCAAGTGGGCTTGCACCACATTATCACTAAATACGTTTAACGGTAAAGATAAAGATAAAGATATATTTATTTGTAAACATGTGTGACATTAATTATACATATAAATGCAAATGTGGATGTTGTTAAACGAATTTAAAACTTAGTTCTGTTCCTATCAGTAGTTTCAAAATGATAGATAGATACACATTAATATTTTAATTATGTTTAGTGTTAAACGCATTTAGTGATTTGCGTGCAAGTGGGCCTAATCGGACACTAAGCAACAATCAAATTCATTGACTCGCAAGAATGTAAGAAGAAGAAGAGGATCTTTGACAGTCGTTACGTGTCTTCAGAAGCCCGAAAGTCTGATAACCAGTCAGTGGCGTGCACAGAGATTTCAGACAGTGTATGCATAAAAAAATAAAAATAAAACTTAAACAAGCTGAAAGTTGACATAGCGCCATCTATTGAATCTTACTCAATCCAGTCAACAGATGTCGCCATCTGTTAGAATCGTTTGGAGCTAACATATAAATAATTGTGACTGTCAAATAATAGACAAATAATTTGCAATAAAATAATATTGCGATCATAAATTGAGATGTAAGCTATCCTATCTTTCAAGTTGGATCAAACTGCACACGGTGTACAAAGGATCATGGGCAAAAATATATGAAGCCTGGTACTCGGTCCAATAGCCATAATATATATATCATTGGAAAGGTCTTTTTACAAGGATTAATGATAACCGAGTCGCTTGTCTCCATTTGCTGTCGGAACGGAGTTATTTTGTGTTAAGTATTTTTTTTTTTTTTTTTGTTTTTGTTTCATTTTGTTAAGATAATGGTGATATTATATAATTTTCTTCTATAGAATCCTGTGTTTGTTGATTAATAGATACTAAAATGAATAAACACTCAGGAATAAAAAAAAAAATAGAAAAAGTAAGAAACGTTATTTATTTTTTTAAACATTATTATCAACAATAATGACATCGTTGAGGAACGCTGCAGGAGCAGTGAAGCCTACATGTCTGGCATATCCTAGATACCACACGATTGAAACTATATGAGCACAAGTGCCGATTGTTCGTCGTCCGGTCAAACACGTGCAGTAATAATTGCATAAAATGTTATGGATATTGGTTTCGTTTTCATTAACATTGTTTTTTACTAATACATAACAATAATAAGTTCTTGACCGTACGTGACGCGACTGTATGCGTCCGCGTAAAAGCCAAGCATCTTCGTTTATACCATATTCATTTAAATCTTGGAGTGCGCTTTCTCTATATACTTGTAGAATGTATAGTCCATTTGATAAATGCTCGCTGCAGTAGGATCGGGCTAGCTTCAGTTGATAGGTGCCCAATGAAAGTAAAATAATCTGTTCTTCCGTCAGTAGTGGGAAGTTCTGTATTTCGTGACTTTCTATTCTTTGAAAATCCGCTCTTCGGTGATTCAAATGTTTTCTTTCAACATAATCATAAAGTAGATTCGGGGAATCAATTTTCTCCCTGATTATGTTTAGGAAGGCCTCTGCGTGAATGTTGTCATCGATGGGTATGTGGAAGTTATTAAACATAGCTGCGGCGATTTTAAAATCAATGAACATTTTTGGTAGTGTTTTATTAAAATATTTTTGCCGCAAAAGCCTGAAATCTCGTTTGAACCTCCCGTTCACCACTTCCACTACCCACCGGCATAGTGTAACTGATCGAGCTTCATTACCTTGCTCAGTAGTTAGCTGTGTCTCCCATCTGTCTTTAGATGGTGGAACGTAGGATTCATATCCCCATGCTTCGATAGCATCTAAACTGTCCCGGAAGCCGCGATCTAATATGAAGACATCGTTCGGTTGAAGAAAGCAATGCAATGGGTTTTCTCCATCATTCATTATATCACTCATGATGTTCGCATCAGTCTTAGTGGCAGCGTATGGTCCCAAAACATCGATTATATAGCCATTGGAACACACAATTAAAAACGGCTTCAGCAAGTTCTGGAACTTATGCAGGCTATAAGATAGACGCTGGAACAAAAAGTTCGATCTTTTATTGATATATATATATATATAAGTCCCATCGCATATAACGATAGCTTTATTGTTTTCTTCATTGCCAAATAACCCTCTTGGTATAGTGAGGTTCTTTTCTAAAACGTCGTTTCTATTCATATGGTCCACTCCCAAGTGTAATATTACATATTCATTCATGAGGCATTCGCGCACAATAGTTAGTAAACGTTCCAGCTTTCTTCGTGACATATTAAATAACGTCGCTAGTCTTTCATCTGAGTCTCCGGTACGTAGTTTCGTCAGATATATGCCTAACGCAGTTCGAGGCTCCTTGCACCTCCCACTTAGTGAGGGTGTTTGTTCTAATATGGAATCAAACTGTTCGCATTTGCGTCCTGTCCAAAAGTACATATCCTCGTTGCTTAAAGCACCTCTTGTGTTGAAATCTAGCCTAGGTCTACGATTTAAAGCCATTCTCAACATGTCACAAACGTCCCTAAACTGTTGCGCATTGAAGTTATGTGTGACATTGCAGAATTGAGGCAGCTCTTCCCAAGCATTGCTCTCAAGGTGTTGTCCACATACTCTAGCACCGTCAGGAATATATAACTTATATTCACAGAAAATGTGAATCTTGATCGTCTCTGGTATTCGATGGCGGGTTGCGTTTTGGCAAGTGTTAAAGATACAATGCCCTGGAGTGTTTGGAGCTCGAGTGTAGTCTGGAACCTGAAGCTCTCGTACATTCTGTTCTTCTTCTGGTATGACAGGTGGTCTTCTTACAACGTTGTCAATTCTCTGCCAACATCGGTGACACACACGTCGTGTGTTGTCGAACTCTACCTGAAAATGGTAGAATACGATCTTGCTGATGTTATGTTGTATTTTTATGAAAACATTTAAAACAATGCGGTATGTAGGTATTTAGGTCTAAAGTCATGGCATACTTGTATTGTTTTCATATTTTAAGTAATGCAAGTAAAAATATATCTTATGTATAGCCGATGTGACGGCTTAGTGAATAGATAACAATAGCAAACACACAATAGGTGGTCAGAGAAGTGTTTTAATAAGAAGAACTATAAACGTGCGAACTGAGTCATAAAAGGATTAAAGGATTGTGAGAAAGCTGCACAAGTCATTACTGATATAAAGGGATGCCGCTCGGAAGCAGGTAGCTAGTAGGTACTGCACGTGTTTTTTTTTTTGTATGAAGCGAACACCCTTAGCTACGGACCATACAGCCGCGCTACATAGAAAATAAACACGTGCAGCTGGTAGTTTGCAGCTCGGTCGGAAACGCACTTTTACACACAACACTAGAGTAGTTCAATAAGACCTGTAAGTGCGAGCAAGAGGTCCGATTAAAATGATTTAGGGCTCAATTCGCACGTTTGTAATGGCTCAGGTATAAAAATATAACAGACAATAATAATATAAACAAACCGCTTCTAAAAAGAAAAACTGAAGCTGGTGAAGTTCGAAATAGTTTAATGAAGTATGTACTAACCTCCAAAACGGCATGTTCTCGTATATAAGCCACAAACTCGGGGTGCATTCTTGTAAGATCATCAGTTAAAACATGCTGTTGGTATCTAGCATGATGTAGGCCTCGCCGACACATCACACAGTTGCGATTTTCTTCCATAACGATGTTCCAAATCGATAAGCACTACAATAGTCCACAACACTAGCCAAGATAAACATTTGTAGCGGGTAACAATGTCCAAAAGGGGCGCCGGGGTCTGTGATGAAAACGGTATAACAAAGTACTAGGTAGAAACAGCTGCGGAACGTCGTTTCACGCACAGAACGATACAACGACTAGTGAATGTCGCGGCACAAAAGGCTGTCCACTGGCACAGCGCACCACCTACCCCACCCCGCGGCTGGTTCCCTATCCCCGAGGTCTATAGTCACCGTTGTAACAAAAAACAGAAATGTTAAAGATAATACTACTTTTTTATGTAAAAAAACATATTTTCAAAAGTCTTCACCATTATCATATCATATCACGATATAATGCATGAATAGTAACACAATAGACGTATAAAAAAAGAAGGACTCCGCGCCACGCATATCGAAAGTGAAGCACCGTACCGATCTATGTGTGCGTGATATGAGTACCTGCAAAGACGCCGTCGCTTGTGTCACGTAATGGCGTCCGGTTGGCATGATGTAAATGTGTGCGCGAGGCGTGTTTGTACAAACGGTCCTGGCATACTTACTGTGCTTCACTTTCGATATGCGTGGCGCGGAGTCCTCCTTTTTTTATGAGTCTATGAGTAACACAATACATTTCTCGTTTTAAATAATGTTGTTTTACATTGTTTTTTTCGTATTTCAACCATGATAGGTATGTAATATTATCGTACTTGCAATTATGATGTTAACTAAAACTGGAACTTTTGGGGGCTTGCCGTGGTTTTCAGACAAGGATTTGGGACATGTCGCCATAGTAAATATTTTTCCTGATTAAAAGACCTATCCAATGACACCACAATGATTGCTATTGGAGCGAGTACCAAAATGCCCATTCTCCTTTGATTAAAATCGGTTAAGTAGTTTAGGAGTCCATCGCGGACAAACATCGTGACACGTAATTTATATATATTAATTATATATTCTATTATATTATACATATTAAGAAGATGGGCCATAAGTACCTGCTACCTGTACAACTATTCTGTGAACAATATTTGTACGTCTTGCAAGGCAGAGCATAGTGATACAATATTTTTTTATTTTATAACATCATGTACATTTTACATAAGTGTCACAAATAAATAATTTTGAATGTTATGTTATGAAGATTATTAAGATCTTTGTTTAAACGATAAAATTGTCGTAGAGACAACAATTTCTGCTTCAATAACAAGCCTGCGCGATCTCAATATTTTGTGAACGACCATCACCACGCCTTTAGGAATTAATAGAGCAGTATATTTACAATCTGAACCGACAATCAATAGCTCGTTTGATGTCAAACAGTGGATGTTTATTCAATCCGTCGCCGTCGCCCGGGGCCGCCCGGCCGGGGCGCTGCCGCGGCCGGTCCGTGTTCAAAACTACCTGCTTTCAGCGAATTGTGAAGTGTTTGTTTGTTTACTTTCACGTTGTTGTGTGACGTGCATGTTCAACATTATGTAGGAAGGTGTTGGGCATGTTTAAATAGAGATGTGTTGCAGTGTAACTGATGCTCGTAAAAGAGCGCAGAGCAGTATATGGCTTTGCCTCTCTCTGCCGACTCTTTTTTGAGCAACAGCTGACACAGACAGACAACAGAAAGACAACAACAGAAAAAGGATGAAATTCTGTCTGGATATAAATACTGTTTAAGTTTATTTAGAAAAAATATCTAAATAAACTTGGACAATATTTTTATTCAAAAAAAATTACTTAAAAAAAGTAAAAACCGACTTTAAAACCTAAAACGAATAAAATAATTTTCATAAAAAACTTAACAGCTTCTGAAGTCGGTGTCAAGCTAAGGTGCAATGAAGAATAGAAGACACCGACTTCAGAAGCTGTTAAGTTTTTTATGAAAGTAATTTTTTCGTTGAAAAAACGAACATGTTGTTCGTTCGTTGTTGCTCGTTTGGTTTTGAAGTCGGTTTTTACTTTTTTTAAAGTAAATTTATTTTCCATTTTTGGTTCAATATACAATTAGGACAATCACATAAGCCCAAGACGAATGAAAAGAAGAATCATCACAAAATCAGCTTAGAAATGTCGGAGATACAGTACATTTTTGCATATAACTTCGTACATTAGAATACTTATCTAATGTATTATATACTAAAACCTTCCTGAAAGTATGCAGAATACGGTAGTGAAAGAATCATCAAAATTGGTTTATTCGTTTTTGAGAAAATCGCGAGAAAACAAACATACATACATACGGGTCGAATACAGAACCTCCTTTTTTGAAGTCGGTTAAAGAATTGTAACAAATTGCTTCATTATACATTTATAAATGCAATAATTACTTACAAGCCACCAAACATGCACCATTTAGATTAATAATAATTAATATTCCGTTTACTTTTAATATATTTCAGACTAATCGCATCAATCAAGTAAATTAGTATTGAAACATAATCTGATTTCTAACTTTACCTAACATTACATAGTAAATGTAATAAAGAGAACTTCTCCTCAGTTCACATGAGAGCTTACAGCTGAAGTATTGTGTCACGAAGGGCTTTGCACAAAAATCCCCTAAGTTAGGTGTAAGGTGCGAACAAAGCCTTCGGAACTAGTGTCCGGGGACAAACTGTAATCGCTGTATCAATGTTGCCAATTCTAGTGATTTGTTCTCTGGGTATTTTAGTAGTTACTTTGAAGGTAACTTGATAATCTGTTGCGGCTCACAAAATGTTTATGTTCACAAAACTATTTTAATCAAAACCAATTGTATTGTTTTGTAATCAATTACATTGTATTGTATTGTAATCACTTGTATTGTGTTGTAATCAATTGTATTGTATTGTTGTCAGCCTCGTTGGTCTAGTGGTCGCAAGCGCTACTGATGAGCATGAGGTCCTGGGTTCAATTCCCGGGCAAAGTGTTATTCGATTTTTCCATCTGGAATTTCTTAGTAGCAGCCCGGTGTCTGGATTTGTGCTCACATAACTTACATACATAATCAGCCTATAACGTTCCCTCTGCTGGGACACAGGCCTCTCTGTGAGAGGGAGTGTGCGGGTTGGTAGATGTCACATGTCTTCAAATTTTTGGTTCTAGGACATGCCGGTTTCCTCACGATGTTTACCTTCACCGTTTTGAGAGCAGTGGTGATGAAATAATTTACACAAAGTAAAGTGCCTGCCTGGGTTCGAACCTACACCTATATCTCGTAAGTCGCGGCGCACTGGAGCACCACTTCTCTTGCTGGGCCACCACTGCTCACCACTGATTTGTGGTTTTGTGGTTGATGGCAATAGGCTCTATTTTACTATCTCAAATCCATTTTATCCCAAAACAAACAACATCACTGATTCAAAAACTTCACAGAACCTCTATCCGCCATATTTTTCGCCCGGATGCAAACCGGAGCGCCGGGACCGGACCGTTCGCTGTCAGATTAACTGTAAGAGGATTTTTACTGGCGCAGCACTAAACCACGTGTCTTGGGATTTCAGGGCGGTTTCCTTTGAACTATTTCAATGTTTTCTTGTTTGGATATTGAAATATGACCCGGTTGATTATTGTTGGTTGGAAATACTTGAATACGATCTTATTATTGTTTTGTATTCTTACTTTGTAACTTTGAGGAGTTCGTGGCTAAGTAATAACAGCCGCACGGGTCGATCTATAAGGTTAAGCTACGCTTGCCGGTGTTGGTCCGTAGATGGGTGACCATCTTTACATACCAAGACTCCTCCGTGCCTTGGAAAGCACGTTAAGCCGTTGGTCCCGGCTGTCTTTCGTGGATCTTTGGCAGTCGTTATGGGTCGTCAGAATCCCGAAAGTCTGACAACCAGTCTTACCAAGGGGTATCGTATTACCCAGTTACTGGGTTATGGAGGTCAGATAGGAAGTCGCACCATGTAAAATACTGGTATTCAGCTGCATCCGGTTAGACTGGAAGCCGACCCCAACTTAGATAGGAAAAGGCTAGGCAGTTTGATTGATTTTAAAATGTGCCATGTATAACTGGCGCCGAAACATAATAACACATTGTAAATGTGCCATGTATACCTGGCGCCGAAACATAATAACACATTGTAAATGTGCCATGTATACCTGGCGCCGAAACATAGTAACACATTGGGTACATAATTGTAGCTACACATTGATACAGTATTATGGAAACACCAATTGTAGACAATCTGATGAATTCTTGTGGACACGTCTTGTTGAGGCTGATTGTTCCATGATCTATTTCCGTGGAAATAGTGCAGAGTAAACATTGTTTCTTTCTTTCTGAATGAAAATTGGAATGTTTTCTTACATATTTATTAACTTAGTATAAGTCAAGTGGCTGTAGGTACTTACAGTTTTTATCAATTTAAATTAAAAAAAAAAAACGCTCACGACTCGACTATTAATTTAGTATCGTGAGAAGGTTGTGAAAACTATGAATACTTTGCATCAGTAATACTTAGCAAAGATGGAATCGTTCTCATCACTTTTTTGTTAAATAAAACCGGTTAAGAGCGAGTCAGATTCGCGCACCGAGGGTTCCATTCCGATAAATTGCGGTTTACGATTTATAACGTATTAAATAAAACTAGTTACGTACTTCTCGTTCAAACCAATTTTAGGTGAAAGTTTACATATATTTTTTTTAGTTTTATCATTCTCTTATTTTAGAAGTTACAGGGACACACACACATTTTACCACTTTGGAAGTGTCTCTCGCGCAAACTCTTCAGTTTAGAAAAAAAAATATATTAGAAACCTCAATATCATTTTAGAAGACCTATCCATAGATACCCCACACGTACGGGTTTGATGAAAAAAAAATTTGAGTTTCAGTTCTAAGTATGGGGAGCCCCCAAAATTTATCGTTTTTTTCTATTTTTGTGTGAAAATCTTAATGCGGTTCACAGAATACATCTATTTACCAAGTTTCAACAGTATAAGTAGTTCTTATAGTTTCGGAAAAAGTGGCTGTGACATACGGACGGACAGACAGAAATGACGAATCCATAAGGGTTCCGTTTTTTGCCATTTGGCTACGGAACCCTGAAAAGGCTGAAAAGGAAGGAAATGGAAGTGGATACAATTATATATTAGTAGGTGGCTCGTTTAGCACAGAGTCCATATTTCTGTAGTAACAGAGGTGTTGAGGCTGAGAATTGTAAGAGTGTTAATTTTAACTACTAAGTCAATAAACCCGTATACCTCCAAACAAAATCGACCATGACAACTTCTTCCTCTTAAATAATGCATCAGAATGCCCCAAAGTTAATTGACTAAATCAAAACAACAGAACTTTACCCAGGCTCCTGCCCTTTCAAATTCTCCGAGGAGAGTTGTGTCTCGATTGGCAATTAGTCTCATAATCCTCGGAAGCCTTCAATCGCGAGGACTTGCGGAGACCAAGCGGTGATTATTTAGAGGCTTAGAGGTCATTAGTTGGTGCAGGCTTACCTGGCTGTAAAGAAGAAGGGGTCGACATTATGGGGTAAGGAATTGGTGAGATATTGGTTGGCCTTGTGAAGTAATTATCCGATTTGAGTTAGGTTGTCAATGTAGTTTCAAAAAATGTTTTGAGTCCAAATGAGATGCTGAATTGAATTTGGTGTCAAAATTACTTGTGTTTGCCACTTACCAACCTGTAATTAATCGTTCTCCATAAACCTGATGGCGCGGCTGCGAGTGCTTACTTGCTTACGAGTTGTAGGTCGTAGGTTCGAACCCAGACAGGCGCTTTACTTTGTGTAAATTATTTCATCACCACTGCTCTCAAAACGGTGAAGGAAAATATCGTGAGGAAACCGGCATGTCCTAGAACTAAAAATTCGAAGACATGTGACATCTACCAACCCGCACTGGGCCCGCGTGGTGAATTACGGCCCGCTCCCTCTCATCGAGAGGAGCAGTGGGAACATTATAGGCTGATTCTGAAGCTTCCTCTCTCCTACTATTTTTTGCTGTGCCCGACAGGGTCCATAATGATCACATATAAATTATAAGTTTACCACTTATGTACACATTGTGGAATGTAAATAAATTATTGAGTATTAGGTAAACCCTGATGGTGGTTCTCAATTCAGCTTGTATTTACATACAATTTTCTTTTTGCAATGTGCTAATGTAATTTTTTTGTTGCATTTATTGTTAAAGGTCAAAATTTGAAAACCCATTCAATATTTTTTATTTCGTAGAGTTTTCTCAGTACCTAGTAAGTACCTAGTGGTACTAAGTAATAATCCCCAAAGATAAGATCCGGTATGAAAGAAACCCTCAGTTATCAATAGCCATAATAATATAGTGACCTGACCTTACGCTAATATATTGTAAGGGGATCATTATCTAAGGGTGTGTTCACACGAGCGAACGTATTCATTCTTCTTATAAGCAAGTTGATGGGAATCTAAATTGGATTACGATTGTAATATTATGTTACATTTTTTTGCAATTTATAGCTTTTTTGTATAAAATTGCCTGCTTTTCCGAAAATAATGTTCTACGTTGCTTATTATTTATAAATAAATATAGTGAAATAACTGTACGGAGATAGTTAGAGGAGCTCGAGGCTAAGTAATAACAGCCACACGGGTCGATCCATCAGGTTAAGCTACGCTTGCCGGGGTTGGTTAGTGGATGGGTGACCATCTTTACATACCGAGACTCCTCCGTGCCTCGGAAAGCACGTTAAGCCGTGGTCCCGTCTGTTATTCGTGGATCTTTGATAGTCGTTACGGGTCATCAGAAGCCCGAAAGTCTGCAAACCAAGGGGTATCAGTTACTGGATTGTGGAGGTCAGATAGGCAGTCACTTCATGTCAAATACTGGTATTCAGCTGCATCCGGTTAGACTGGAAGCCGACCCCAACATAGTTGTGAAAAGGCTAGCCATATTGATTTGAGTTGTACGGAGATAGTCACTAGATAGTGCATGATGTCTATTTAAATTTTCGCTCATACACAGAACTGGGAAAAACAAGCAAGTTTCTAATGGCTGACATTAGTTCTGTAGGTACAGTAGTGCTATTCTGTAAATATCTCACCGTGAAAACATGAGTGAAGTGATCTTAAAGTGAGCTGTCAATAGTGTCAACCCCTAGCGTCAGGTGAAATGACGGCTCACTTCACGCTCACTTCACCTGAGTTATCACGGTGAGATGTTTACAGAATAGCACTACTGAACTGAACTAAGGTGGATCCTAATATTCATAATGAATGTTTGTGTTTTGTAATACTACACACTAAAACAATGTGGTTACTATACACCATTTATAGAAAGAATACACTAGAAAAATAACGGTTATCACTTATTATTTACGTACATATTATTTTAATTCTGAATAAAGCATTACAAAAACAAGTAAATTTTTTGTAATCGCAAAAATCATTTTTTTTTATATGAAAAAAGCACAAATAATTGATTTCCGGATTATTTTTTTTTTTTACTTAGCTTTACCTTGCTTCTTGCCAAATTTCATGATTCTGGGTGAACGGGAAGAACCCTGTAGGTTTTGATTTACTTTCAAGTATCAAAATATGCCGCATAAATGGCCGTATTTTTTATTGCGTTGACTTAGAAGCTTGATTTTTTTAGAACTCTATGGGACTATATACTTACGTACTTGATATTAATTTCAACTTGACCTCCACGCATTCCTGAGAAAAAGGGTCTTAACAGACCGACAGACAGACAGACGGACAACAAAGTGATCATATAAAGGTTCCATTTTTTCCTTTAGAGGAACGGAACCCTAAAAATAACTAAAGTGCAGTAACTTCAACAAAATTACAAAATAACTAACGTTATTTTGCCATTATTTTTCTAATGTCAATGCAATGGCGTATAGCTAGTTTGATACCTACCTATTTCGTTTACAGACATTAGAATAAATCAATAAAGAACATGACGAGCCTGGCTCATCGGCGTTGTTGAATGTATGTTGGTTGCCTGTCTGTATTCTACAGACTGTACCTCGGAGAGTGTGCGCAGGAGCTGCACGACCTTTCACTAGTAGGTACCGGACTACTATATTATTTAGCAGTAAGAGCTTATCATAACATTAATGATTTCTTATGTGAAAAATATTTTGAATGACTGTTATAATTTTAACATATTTATTTTGACTACTTTATATATTTTTCTATGTGAACTAGGAGTGTTATATTTTAATTTGGATTATTGAATTGTGGTTATATTACTATTTAAATAATGTTATCAGCTGAATAATTTTAGTAACTAATTAAAAAAAAAAAAATTACTTACCTACTTGAATATTGGTACGTCATTGTATTAGGCAAACATTTTTAACAACTTGCATGCAGATTTTTTTTTTCGTGTGTGTATACTCATGTTTGAATAAATAAAAAAAATATCTTATATTATCTTACTAGACGTAGGTACTGCAGGGTACCCACCGCACTTAGTTGACATCCCGACCAGTCGTACTCAGCGCTTTTCCTCCAAATTTATTATGCGCACGGCCCAAAATGTGGAACTCTCTGGCGGCGCCTGTGTTCCCTTCAACATATAACCCGTCATCCATCATAAACCTCATCCATCGCTTTCCATCAGGCGAGCAACGTCACGAACTTCGACAGTGTGTTCAAGCCCTAATACATAAACCCGCGAAGGATCATAAAAAGAAGCCATCCCTTTATCTTAGCGATTAAGCAATAATGGCTATGTTAGGCATGGGACGCTCTTAACGGTATTACAACTATTTTTTATATCTTTACTGTCTCATCATTTCTAGGGCGCCTTAGAAACACACTTATATCAGAACGCTGAAGGAGTATAAACCCCCGTTCGCACGGACGTAATAAAATCGCGGCGGGATTTTATAGCGCACTAGATTTTCAACTCTCGTTGTTGAGCCGAGCGTTGAGAATCCAACTTAACAATAACAGAGTACATTCTAGTGTGTCGAAAAAACACTGTTGGATTTTGCACTCTCGGCGCTAAGCAGAGCATTGAAAATCCAGTGCGCTATAAAATCCCGCCGCGATTTTATTACGCCCGTGCGAACGGGGGTTTCATGTTATTCTGCCGGAGTCTGTCTGTCACAGACGATTTCTTCTGAAACTATTTGGAGTGTTGCATGTTGCAAATAGATAACGCTAGGTGGCATTATTATTTTATTTCTTCAGGATGACAAACAATTGCGCCATAATGCTTAATATTTATAGGTACAGATATTTTATAAAACAAGTAATCACCCAACCAGCAACGTTGTCCACAAATTAATCCAACAGTGAAAATAGTTTGCAAGCAAACTTAGCAAACAATTGTTCATGATAGATTATTTATTGTGTGTTGTGAAATAACGTGTGACAAACTAAATGTGTGAATACCTATAACAACTAAAACTACATAATTATGTGGTATTTAAGAAGGATGCGTTGTGGTAGCCTGTGAAATTCAAATTTTCTTGCGTTTTATGCAATTCGCAGGTCCGTGTCAGGTTGTATCTGGATCAAAATATGATACGCGGCAATAAAACATATGTATTTATATAATTTTAACCATAAAGATCAACAATACATCTCTCTAAGTTAGATTTCGTGCAGAGTCATTAGATTTCGTTCGTTCGACGAATCTGCACGAAATCTAACTTAGAGAGATGTACTGATGATTTTCATGGTTAAAATGATATAAATAGATATGTTTTATTGCTGCGTATAATATTTTGATCAAGATACAACCTGGCACGGACCTGCGAATTGCAAAATACTCAAAAAAAAAAAAAAAAATTGAATTTCGCGGCCTACCACAGCGCATTATAAATACCTATTAATAATGGTTTCTAAAAAGTACAAAATAACATACATTTGGCCTTTCTGTTGTCTTTATAAAGTAAGTAGTTCAATTGTCGTTTCTAACGACACGCTACTGGTAGGAACTTTCTCAGGGAACAAATCAGGCAAAAAACCCTTAACTTTCCCAAAACATCTGAACGAAAAAAAAATAACCCTTTGAATAACGTCTATAAATAACGGTTATCGGTAACGATCGCGGCACTATCTTTAATGAGAATAGGTGGCGACATCGATAGCCAGTAATGATAATATAAACTGGAAGGGTGTTAATCTGTAGGAGGGGCGGGGGAAGGGGGATGTGAGCCAAGCTGATCGAGGATAACATGGCTAAGGGAAACGAAAACGTTGTTTAGTTTTTTACATAGAATATTATGTACTGAAGGATGTAAGAGTTTTATGAAGGTCGTCCTCCCAACCCCAAGCCTTGAATATATATGCTGTGCAGTAACACAAAACAAAGTAATTTTGAACAGATGCTACTCAATCGGTTTATGTAATTAAATAAAGGTAAACAAAAAAAACCACGTGTCTGGTTAGCCGACTAAACGTAATACCTGTCACTTCAGCTGTCATGCTACGACACAGTTGTACTCTTCAATTTAGCAACTTTATAAATCGTATAACGTTGCTAAATTAAAGAGTACAACTGTGTCCTAGCATGACGACTGAAGTGATAGGTATTGCGTTTAGTCGGTTAATCAGACACGTGGTTTTTTTTTGTTTACCTTTATTTAATTTCTTAAACCGATGGAGTATAGTAGCACACAATAAGCATGTGTTTACGAAAAGAATATGATCATTTTACACACACTGAGAGCATGCTATATAAGCATACTACTTACTAGCAAACAAGCACGCTTTAGTACGTGAATTTCAACTTTTACCCAAACCTGTCTGACTTTTTTGTCCAATAAATACAAGTGACACTATAAATAGACATTATTCAAAAAATACAAAACTTACACCTAATTCACAAAAGCTTGAGTGATTTTTTGTACCATTTTACAACCTTTGATAGGTCAATTAAAAATCAAATCAAAAGTCATTTATTCAAATTAGGCTGAGAATCAGCACTTTCTGAACGTCAAAATTACATAGACAGTCCCCACAAAACGCCCTTCACCACTTCCTAGTGCTTTAGCGGGGAAGAAGAAGTGGCGCAACAAACTCCCCAGCAGCATCTGTTCAAAACATTATTGAATCTATCATCGTCATCGAGGAAAACTGATGCTTATTATGTGCCACTACAAGATGCGAATTATGCACATAGTACTGTATAATAAGAGGTAAATTGCTTCTTTTATGGAAACTACATATTTTTGCATAAATTCCTTTAGCAAAGTTTATTGTTTAGTTTATTGTTGTCTTCTTTTTAAATGTTTGATGTAAATTGATGGCCTGAAACACAGGTTTTCATAAACCTAGATCAGGCAGGTCCACATTACAGTTAGAATTAAATTTTCCTCGATTGTAATTATTTTAAATCTTATTTTTACTATATACTTCAATAAATTTTATTTTATTATTTTTTTTTTATTATTATTATATTTTATATTATTTATTTTTATTATTATAGCTGTGACTATAGTCAGTCTATCTATCCTTATCTATGATAGTAATACTGTTATTTGTAATCATTATAGATACATTTATATCGTTAGTCCGATGGCATTCCCGTCAGGGAAATTACGAAGTTCTCTGCACACGTTCATCCCCTCTTTAAACCCTTTAGGGGATGAGTTTTTACAAATGCTTCCTTAGTGCTCACCTAAGAGCCTATGCACACGATGCCTTGTAGCAGTGCACTGCAACTATTTCGCAGCGTTGGCGGTCACACGGTAATTATCAATTTTCTCATTTGAAACCCGTTTAATGTTTGCTTACTTTATTTATTAATCTGCACCCATATGCCGGAAATATTTTAGGATTATACGAGTATCATATTATAAGTACCTAATATTGGCGTACCTACGCTATCGTCTATCGCCCAATGACGTCCGATAACTGACTCCAAATAAATTACTAGTTGTTCCAAAGATTTATTTACCTACGCGTTCTTCGGCTCTGCATCGACGTGCGTCACGGCCTTGAGCATGCACGCCATACTGACCAACGCGAGCGATTTTTTCGCATCCGTGGGAACACAAGTACAGAACTTCGTATGTCGTATTCATTCAACGCTCAACGCCGAGCATTGAAAATCGAACACCACGCGATATAAAATCGCGGTGGGAAAAAATCGCGGCCTTGCGAACAGATTTACAGCTTTCCGTTTGTTCCATTCCAAGCGCGGCACACGATTTTATCCCACCGCGATTTTTTACGTCCGTGCGAACGTAGGCATATGCTCTTACATGTATAAGGGACTTTTGTGTAATTAAAGTTTCTAACCCCAGCGGTTTTGCCAGTGACTTTAAGAATTTTATTGTAGATAGTTGTAATAGAAACATTTTCTTAGCGATACAAAAATATGCAACATTCCTAGTGTGCCTAGGGCATAGAAAAATAAACGATAACCCGTAATTATTTAAAGTAAATATTTTATTAAACCGAGGAAACAAACTCATTATCTCTCTTCACAAACTGTACGGATATCTTCTCATCGGGCACGAGGAATATTCCATTCTTCTCAATTGTGACTTCGCTGGGTCTGGGAGTGTTGGGGAGCACCTTGAACTCATAGTTCAGCAGGAGGTCTGCCAGGCCTTGCCGGAGAGTCTGATAGGCGAAGCGCATGCCTGGAAACGAAGACATGTGTTAGTATTTCAAAAAACTGGGGATGTAAAAAAATATCCAGGTGAATCAAGGCATTATTCAGTTTTTCTTTTGATAATACTATAATATCATATATGTATCCTTTCCTTATTATCCAGAGATATTACTTTACATTTTTTATAAAGAATTTTGAATCGGAAAATCCTACCTAACACTGGATGATATTTAATGTAACACATTTGAAACACGAACGAAAAACTTTAGAATCCCTCTTTTATAGGGTTCCGATCTTGAAAATAAAAACGGAACCTTATAAGATCACTATTGTTGTCCGTCTGTCACAGAGGCTTTTCTCGAGATCTATGCAAAGTAGGAAATTGATATTTTTACAATAAATAACACTACTACTTACCAATACAACTCCTAGGTCCTTCACCAAACGGCATGAAGGTGTACGGAAGGATGTTCCTGTCGTTCTCTTGTAGGAAACGGTCAGGGTTGAATACTTGGGGTTCGGGGAAGTACTGAGGGTCCATGTGCATGCTGACCCCGTTCACGTAAACCACGGTGCCGGCCGTGATGGTCAGCTTGTCGTCGATCTGGTAGTCCTTCGCGGCAATGCGGTCCAGCCAGCCCATTGGCGGGTACATTCTGAGGGTCTCTGAAAAAGGAAACGGGAAGTTATAGACTGATTTATCGATAATTTTACCTTTTGATGTTTCTAGAAACGTTATATTTAAAAGTTGCAAAATCAAAAGTACAATTTATTCATCAGCGGAATATCTGAACCTCTCGAACGTCGTCATGAGACATCTAATAACCGTGCAGAACAAGCAAGTATCTATAGAAGGCGCCATATACTTCATAGCAGGACAGACTTCAAAGATAGAAAAATCATACAGGTCATTCTAGAACTCACAACTGTCAGTTGGAGGCTTGAGTCATTTGGAATGCTAAGGATGAACTTAATCCACATAGGTACACTAATATTGAAGTGAATTTGGCTAACTAATTCCTCTGTAGTGCGAGGAAAATATTTGATTATAAACTTAACATCATTCTTCACTTAGCATTGTGTTGTTAATAATGTAGATATCCTGGTTTTTCCGTCGTAGGTATACATTTGTGTGCTATTTATTTTTCATAGGTACATTATATGCGAGATAACAGCGCAAGCAGGTAAGGTATGCTGGTAAGTAGTTAGAATAATTAAAGTGGATTTACAAACAAGGAATCTGTTGAGAAACAAAATCTTACCTTTGATGACATTGTCGATGTAGTTAGCATCAGAGAGTATTGTTGCATCGAAGCTGCGGTTTCCAATCGTTCTTTTAAGTTCTAAGACATCTTGGTAAAGCCGTTCCTAATAATAACATTGTAAGGTTAATAACTTTGCCAAATAAACCGTTTGCATAGGTCAACTAAGAGGTTATGCATTATCAGCGGATGAGTAAAAGCGTCTTCAAAATTGAGATCAACAATCTTTCTTTCAAGCAAGGTGATTATAATAACAATAATACCCCTGACCAATTTCGATCACGCTACCGGTGACCAGTGGCAACGGAGATTAGCCAAGTACGCAGGAATATAGTGCATAGTGTGTGCGCAAACACAGGTGCACTCTGTGTTCCTTTACTCTCATGGTTCAATGAGACGGTAATTCGATACGATCGAGGAGAGATCAGGCGCAAGACCAGCGCCTTCAATACCCTGCCCTGGAGTTGCATCAGGGAGGCACTCCGGTATCACCGGGTGCCAACCTACCTCCGTCGAGTGATCGAGGTCTATTTGACGGACAGGGCCGTTATCTACCCCGGTCATCAAGGAGATTGGAACCGGCGAGAGATGTCGTGCGGTGTCCCACAGGGATCTGTCCTGGGGCCACATCTGTGGGAGATCGGGTACGACTGGATGCTGCGCGCCGACCTCCCTAGCGGCGTCAGCGTTGTACGAGTATGTTACGCTGACGACACGCTGGTCCTGGCGCAAGGGAGGTCGCACCAGGCGGCGGCCGAACTAGCAGCACGCGGGGTTGCGACAATAGTAGAGAGGATCCTTCAGTTGGGACTCGAGGTGGCCCTGCACAAGTCCGAGGTCATGTGTTTACATGGTCCTCGGAACGCGTCACCGTCGGGTTCCCAAATAACGGTAGGAGGGGTTCACATCGGAGTCGAGTCGACGATGAAGTACCTGGGACTCGTCCTCGACAGTCGGTGGAACTTCGTGGAGCATTTCCTACGTTTGGCTCCCAGACTGGAGCGGGCCGGGGCTGCCTTGAAGCGGCTCCTGCCCAATCTGGGAGGTCCAAACGCCTCCTGCCGGAGGCTTTACGCGGGGGTCGTGCAGTCCATGGCCCTTTACGGAGCACCGGTGTGGGTGCGTTCCCTGAGGCTGCGATCGGCCCGCCGGTTGAACGCGTCCCAGAGGGTCATGGCCATCCGGCTAATCCGGGGATACCGCACGGTCTCCTGTGAGGCGGCCAGCCTCCTTGCCGGAATACCGCCATGGGATCTGGAGGCAAAAGTCCTCGCGCACGTGTGGGAGTGGCGCGAGGAGGCGAAACGCCGGGGCGTAACTCCGCTGCCGCGAGAAATCACGTTACAGCGGACAGAGCTCCGGCGGGATCTCATGGCGACATGGAGAGTGCGATTGTCGCAACCCAGCGCTGGGCACGCCACAATTGCGGCGATAAGTCCCCTCTTTGAGGAGTGGTTGGAGAGGCGCCATGGCGTCCTCACCTTCCACCTCTCGCAGGTCCTCACCGGACACGGTTGTTTCGGGAGGTTCCTGTTTCGGATAAGGCGGGAGGAAACGCCCGGGTGTCACCATTGTGTGGATAGCCCGGAGGACACGGTGGAGCATACAGTGGAGGTCTGCCCGGCTTGGGAAGAGCACCGCCGTGTTCTCAAGGAGGCGATCGGCGGCGGCGATCTCTCGCGTCTAAACCTGGTCCAGGCCATGATGCGGAGCGAGAGTGCATGGGAGGCCGTCACCTCCTTCTGCGAAGTAGTAATGCTCGCGAAGGAGGAAGCGGAACGCGTGAGGGAGAGGCAACAGCCGCGCTCTCGCGGCCCTAGCCGCCGTAGGAGACGCCATGGGCGGCGGGAATCTATCGCCGATTCCCGGCCACCGTAGGCGTGGGCTTGCGGACGACGAGTAATGGGCAGCTCGCCGTCCGGTAAGGACCAGGCCCGGGTCGACGGCGCGTTGTGTTCCATGCGCGCCTCAAAGAGATGTCAGCAGTGACGGAGTCAAATGGGCCGATGCCGCCGGGGTCGCGGGTAGTTCGAAAGAGATACCGTGGCCCTGGCACGGGCAACTGAAGGAACATGGGTGGGTTTTAGTCAGTAAAAGTCTGACACGCCCTCCCACTCTGCCCAGAGTGGGAGAAGTCATTTGATGATTTCCCATCCACAAAAAAAAAAAAAGGACCAGCGGTGCCACATGCGCACTGAGGTACGGTTTCACACCAGCTACTTCCAAACTCTGGCCTGCTACTGAGACATTCCTAATGGAAAAACCTAATAAAACTGCCCGACCTAGGAATCGAACCCAGGACCTCACGCTCAGCAGTAGCGCTGGCGACTATAAGACCATCGGTCAAGTCATTATGGTAATTCATTGGAACCTTATGACCGTCTCATGTTCAGCAGAAGACCTACTCATATAATGATGTTGTTTGATGTATGTCTACCTGATACTGTGGATTCCAAGCCAGCTCATAAACAATCCAGCATAACGTAGTTCCTGATGTGTCGAAACCACCCAATAGGAAAATAGCTGCTTGTGCCAACAGAAAGTCTTCACTGATATCTAGAACAAAATTTTTGTTAATGATTTATTTGATGGAGGGATTGTGTGATGGATGATGTGAAAGAAAAAGGCATGAATGATAAAGTTTAAATGTTTTTTTCGTGTATTTTTTTTTTAAATAAAGGAGCTGACAGAGGAGAATGGAGGAAAACAACGTGATACACTGACCCCAAGGCACAAGGGCAGGAAGATGATGAGTTATTTATTTATTTATTTATAGTTAATTAAAACGGTTATACACCAATTACAATAATTAACCTAGAAACACAATACTAATATTGTAATATCTACATATAAACAATCAGAACGGTTAACCTGAAAACTGACTCATCAATCTCTTAATTCCGAGACAATCAATGCTGCATGACGGTGAGAATAGGCATGTAGGACCTTTCTAGATAACATAATATGTTGTGGCAGACACTGTATCAGCCGACAGCCGGTGAGACTTCGGCCCCCACTTACGGCGGCTGTCGCCCAAGTTGATGAGTGCGGCGGGCGCGCTCGCAACGCTGCTTCCCAATCTGGGGGGGCCGAGCACCGCCTGTAGGCGGTTGTACTTGAGGATCATGTGATCCATGGCCCTGTACGTAGCCCTGGTGTGGGCTTCTGACCTGACGGCTGGCGGTATCGCAATACTGCGAAAACCGCAGAGGCGGCTTGTGCACTGGCCGGATCCCCGCCCTGGGACCTAGAGGCGAGAGCCCTCGCGTCACTGTACCAATGCCATGAGGAGGCGCGGACGCGCAGCGGTGAACCGATACAGCGAGAGGTCGAGCATCGCCGGTCACAGCTCCGCGAGGTCCTGGTGACGGAATGGCGGGACAGGCTTCTGCGCCCTACTGCCGGCCTCGCTACCGTCGAGGTGATCCGACCAGTGCTCGGCAAATGGGTAGGGAGGAGGCACGGCTCCCTGTCGTTTCGGGCGACCCAGGTGCTCTCGGGGCATGGTTGCTTCGGGAAGTACCTGTGTTGCATAAACAGGGAGCCGGACGCTCGGTGCCATCACTGCGTCCACTGTCGGGAGGACACGGTGTGGCATACACTGGCAGAGTGTGACGCATAGGAGGAACCGCGCTGTGCCCTCGTAGCAGAGGTCGGAGCCGCTGGCTGTTGCTCGTTCGATGGTCGGGAGCGCCGAGTCATGGGATGCAGTGATCTCCTTCTGTGAAACCGTAATTCCACAGAAGGATACTGTAGAAAGGGATAGGGAGATCGAGATGACTCTCCCGACCCGCAGAAGGCGGACCGGGCGTCAGCGGAGGGCGAACAACGCCCTCTTCCAGCCCCCGCAAACAGGTCCGGAGGGACGGCGGACTCGGGGATGTCCGCCGGCCCCCATCCAGGTAGACCCGAAGCGGCGGCGCGTAGTGTTCCACGCGCGGCCCTATTTCCAAGTTCCCATGATCCTCGGTACAGGTGTGGGAAGGGAACACCGGGGTGGTTTTTAGTCAGTAAGAGTCTCACAGACCCGTCCGCCCACCCCAGGGCGGGGGACATCCATGAGGATTTTCCACACAAAAAAAAAGGCACTATATCAGCGGAGTTGCAGTATTACCCAGTTAATGGGTTGTGGAGGTCAGATAGGCAGTCGCTCCATGTAAAATAATGGTATTCAGCTGCATCCGGTTAGACTGGAAGCCGACCCCAACATAGTTGGGAAAAGGCTAGGCAGATTTTATCAGCGGAGTTGCACAAGGCAATGCAAAGGTAAGATGAAATTTTCGGGATCCACAGTCATGAGAGATAGGAGAAACAGCTCAATCTTCCATCCAATATTCATACCAGAATTCCTGTTGGTCATGGCTAATATCTATAATTAGTTAGCTATGGTCGACGGATTAATGGGTATTGTGCTCTACCTTCATTATCTTTAATAGCCTCCTGCTTGATCTTCAGCAGCGCATCAAGCAGATCTCGAGTATCTTTGACTTCTTTCTCATAGCCTCCTCTCTGTTCGATCACAGTGCGGAAGATCTTACGTAGCAGCTTCATAGTCTTCCTAGGGAAGAAAGTGAATCTGAAAGAATCGTTAGTGAACCATTAAAAATTTGAAAATGTAGTTGTTGAACTTGTGAGTTCACTAGCATCCTGGAGAAACACTGTATGTACCCAGATGAAGAAGTGTTCCACGTCTCAATTTACAACAAGGACTCGCCAGATCTCGTTAAAATTCGTAACTTGTTCAGCCGTTTTTGAGTGGTTGAGTAGACAAGATACGTTATTAGACAAGTCTTTTGACGGGGTCTCAGAAAAAAGGGAGTCTTTAGGTAGACATCAGCTATCTTTTGAAGTTAAAGAACAAGATGGTACTTTTTTATAGAAGAGTTGTCTATTCACGTTAGCGCGCTATGAAAATGTGTTATGTTTCTGAACTTTCTGATGATGACACTTACCTAAATATATCTACCAGATCAGGAAAGAAGAAGATGCTAGACCAGGACAGTCCTCGGTGCAAGCCGAACTCCATGAACTCTCTGGTCACCCTCCGCATGATGCTGTCTCCGTCTGCCAAGCAGTTGCTGGTCATCCCAAAGGCTGACTCTCCAATCACGTCTGTCGTGAAGTCTGTGCATATTTCCTGAAAGGAGAAGGTTTTTCACTGTCATGACCAATATTTACGTCCTAGAAAATGCATAATTTTAATTTGTAGCTTTGCTCCTTTGGACCTACAAAAGTGGCAAACCGTAAATGAAGTCTGGTGTGAGCTGCCTCGCTACCATCTTGTTGACTTTTACATATTATGAGCTTTTCTCGTGTAGATTGTGCCGATAGGAGAGCAGAAGATAATAATAAGTCACTATTTTAAAGATACTTACTCTCAGATCAATAGGCACGTCCTTCTTGGAGTCTAAACCTATGCGATCTATAAGAGCCTTTGACTTGGAAATAGTGATTCCGTTGAGACTCTTCAGTTTGGCAGCCGTGAACACTGATGTTAGACGTCGTCTTAGTGACGTCCAGATTGGATCCTGTAAAGAAAATCCATGCATTAAAATAATGGAGCAGTTCTGACGTCAGACCGCGAAGAAGATGGCGGAATGAGCTGGACGAAACCAACAAGCTGTGTACCGAAATAGCTGGTGGTTATGCCTAAACTACAACATTATATTATTATGTTTTGTATCAGGAAGTGTTTACTATAAAATCTAATAAGTTAGTTTTTATTGTTGACCTCACAGAACAGATAAAGAGACCTCTTTATCTTTTCTGTGGTTGACCTCCAAATTTTTATCAAAGTTAAGTTAAGTTTATTTAAGTTATAAAGTAATTTAAAAGTTTTATTTCTATATTAGGAGACGTAATTCTGGACCGTTTTCCGCTTTTGTGATGTTTATCAATAAAAAAATAGTAATTACATTATATGACGATCTCGCTTTTACATTTATTGAATTTCACTAATTATTTAATGAAAAAGAAGACTAACATTGGGCACTTAACTTGTGCTTTCCGACAAACACTTTAGAACTTCATAAAATCATACTTACGTTAACAGTAAAAATATTCAGAGCTCCAATAGGATCACTCTGGCCAGAGCTCAGGTATCTATTCCGGAAGAAATCAGAATCCTTCACCAGCACTCTCCTGGCTATCTCAGGACTGTTGATGACCAGGGCTGGTCTCCAGAACAGCCAGATACCCACGTAGGGAGTCTTGAACTGTTTGTATACTTTGCGCATCCATAGTGACTGAAATAAAAAGATATGTTAAGAAACCAGGAAAACATTTTGCCTGTTGAAATAGTTTTTCTCTAGATGTGGCCATCTAATCTTATAGCATGCTCTCCTATTTGTCTTATAATAATAAAGTTGATATAAAAATCGTGTGTGTTGATTTTGTTATGCTAAAAATAATCCTACTAGTTTTTGTTTAATATTTTTTGGAAAGAAGCAACAAATATACACGTACCATGTTCTTTAACAAATATTGACCCGATATCCCATACGTCCAAGGCTTTTCGGACGTTTTTTGTTTTTTTTCCGCCTCATACACATTGTTCGCTGAAAATATTGCGTTGTATTTTGGAAAAATCGCTGAGTCGAATATTTTCCTAAAAATAACAGTGTTGCCCAAGGATAGGCATATTTGTTTTTTATTGTTTTCGAAATAAGACTTGTAGAGAATAGACACATTTTGATACAGGTGGAGAATTTTTGTTATTGCAAACACAAATAAATGTTAATTGGTTCATAAACGTTTTTTTTATTGTAATAATCAAGGTTTTTGATGATATTCTATTTATAAACATTATCTAAATATTCAAAAAATATGAACGCCTCAAAGATGCTTAACTCTTTTCCGAGATTAAAAATAAACATTCACCTCCGAATAGAGACGGTGTGAATAGAGGCATTGAACCAATTTGGACTAAGTATAGGTATAAGTTATCTGTGGCAATTTTTATTCCCGCACACGTGTTGGAAAATAAAAAACCGCACGCGTGTGAAATATACTGCATTGTGAACCTAATCGTAGTGCGATATGAACCAGTTTTCGAGGAAGTGTATTAAAAAAATGTATTAGAGAAAATTTTATCCAGAAGTGTGAATTTTAATATTTTTGCTGCTAAATTGGCTTGTAAAATGGCTATACCGTAAATACAACCCCAGATAGGAGTGATTGTATTAGGTCTTTACCTATGAAATTGCCGTTCTGCAGTACTGGCCATTTCAAATCAAAATAATTTTTGTTTGGCTAAGAATTCTAATTTCAAATTAATTTTATTTTAAAAACATGGATTTTTTTTTTCAAAAGTAGTCATTTGTTTATTGATTAGTGTTACATTTTCATCGCATTTCAATCTTTTTCATCATCATGGATTCGTTAAAAATTCGAGTAGTTATGGAATATGAGTACCGTCGTGGCAGCAACGCGGCACAAGCGGCACGCAACATCAACGACGTTTACGGAGCTAACACTACAAACCAACGCACCACTTGTTATTGGTTTGCTCGCTTCCGTTCTGGAAATTTCGACCTGAAAAATGAACCTCGCGGTCGTCCGAAGACTTTGGTCGACAATGACGAATTAAAGGCGACTGTGGAAGCTGATGATACACAATCTACGGCTGAATTAGCACCAGCTTTCGACTTTAGCGTCAAAACAATATTGGTCCATTTGCGTCAAATTAGCAAGGTAAAAAAGCTTGACAAATGGGTGCCCCACGAACTCAATGATCGCCAGCGCGAAGTACGCGTCGAGACGTGCCTTGCACTGCTCAACAGACACACAAATGAAGGAATTTTGAACCGCATTGTTACCTGCGATGAAAAATGGATTCTGTTTGATAACCGCAAGTGCTCAGCAAGTTGGTTGGATCCTGGTTCAGCACCTAAACAATGCCCTAAACGAAAACTTACCCCTAGAAAAGTGATGGTCACTGTTTGGTGGTCTAGCGCCGGTGTGATTCATCACAGCTTCTTACCAAACGGGGTGAGCATTACTTCAGATGTGTACTGTGAAGAACTGAACACAATGATGGAGAAGCTGGCACATCTCCAACCAGCATTGGTCAATCGCTCGTCTCCGCTGCTCCTGCACGACAACGCGCGACCTCATACTGCACAGCAGACGGTCTCCAAGTTGCAAGAACTGGGGTTGGAAGCTCTCCGTCATCCGCCCTACTCACCAGACCTTGCGCCTACAGACTACTACTTTTTCCAGAATTTGGATAACTTCTTGGCGGGAAAAAAATTCAATACCCGAGAGGCAGTACAAAATGCCTTTGAAGAATTTGTTGCCTCCCGTCCAGCTGATTTCTTTAAGAAGGGCATCAATAAACTGCCACTGCGTTGGCAAAGATGCATTGATTGCATGGGTGATTACTTCGATTAATATAAATAAAAAATGCATGAAAAAAATTCGTTTAAATTTTTTCATACAAAACGGCAATTTCATAGGTAAAGACCTATTATTTAGCCTGCGTATTGGTTAACTTAGTAAGCTATCCAAAGTTATTATAGGTCCCAGTTTTTTTTTAATATTTCGTGGCCTCTTCTGCCCATCTTGATATTACCCTCTTGGCGGCCTTTTATGACACCCAGGGTTACAAATGTTTCCCATGATTACCAGCACTGACTTTTAAGAATAAATAATTTAAGTGTAGCCTTAATCTTAAGCATAATATGCTTACTTATAAAATATTAGCTTAATTTTGAAAGCTGCTTTAGTGCCGTAATAAAATGATTTACGGTCTAGAAGCTCTAACAAACTTTGACCTTTTATAATTAAATAAAAACCGGTCAAGAGTGAGTTGGACTCGCGCACCGAGGGTTGCGTTCTTATCTGCCTAGCCTTTTTCCCAACTATGTTGGGGTCGGCTTCCAGTCTAACCGGATGCAGCTGAATACCAGTATTTTACATGGAGCGACTGCCTATCTGACTTCCACGACCCAGGAACTGGGTAATACGATACCCCTTGGTAAGACTGCTTGTCAGACTTTCGGGATTACCCGTAACGACTGTCAAAGATCCCACGGATGACAGCCGGAACCAATGGCTTAACGTGCTTTCCGAAGCACGGAGGAGCCTCGGTATGTAAAGATGGTCACCCATCCACGGACCAACCTTGGCAAGCGTAGCTTAACCTGATGGATCGACCCGTGCGGCTGTTATTACTTAGCCACGAGCTCTTCCGAGGGATCCCTTCCGATTTATGAAAAAGTGTGCTATTTAGAGACATCGTCATCAAACATGCCGCTTATACGGACGTAGGTATTTTTGTATTGCGTTGACTTAGAAGCTTGATTTTTTTAGAACTCCAAGGAACCATAGACTTACGTATTTGATGTTAATTTCAACTTGATACACGCGTTCCTGAGAAAAAGGGTCTTGACAGACTGACAGACAAACAGACGGACAAACAAGTGACAATTTCAACTGTCTAACTATAACGGTTCATGAGAAACAGCCTGGTGACAGACGGACAGACTGACAGACAGACGGACAGCGGAGTCTTAGTAATAGGGTTCCGTTTTTCTTTTTGAGGTACGGAACCGTAAAAAAAGATAATGTACCCATTTAATTTACTTGAGTTATTTATTTATCTTAATTTTGGTCAAGTGCGAGGTAGGAATATACAAGATGAAATTGACTTCATGGGCATCCTCTTATCATTGTACTTATGATTACGAACAACGTTTACTATGGGACCAAACCTGAAATCGCGAAAAAAAATCAGCTGTTCCCTACATTTTGACGAGTTATGCGAACATAAATGCAGGGAACAGCAGATTTTTTCCGCAATTTCAGGTTTGGTTCCATAGTAATTGTTTTTCATAATAATGAGTACAATCAACCCTTCAGAGGATCCCCAAGATTGCAATTTCATCCTGCAAACTCGGTCCTACGTAAGTATACTCAAGTTTTTATTATCTAACTATGCTCCTGGCCAATTTATTCGTTGCAGCATGTCAACATGCTAAGAGGGATGTGTGGTGTTACACGAATGGATAGAATAAGAAATGAGTACATAAGAGGAAGTCTGAAAGTGGCACCGGTGACTGAAAAGTTGTGCGGAAATCGGTTGTCATGGTATGGGCATCTGATGCGGAGGAGTGAGGAAAATGTCGTGAGGAAAGTTTTGAGTATGAATGTCGACGGCTATAAGAGTAGGGGAAGACCAAAAAACATGGATGGATTGTGTGAAAGATGACATGGCTAGAAAGGGGGTGACTACCGAGATGACGAATAATAGAGAAGTATGGAAAAAAAGGACATGTTGCGCCGACCCCAAATAGATTGGGTTAAGGGCAGGAGAATGATGATGTCAACATGCTTTTAAATTTAATTTTTTTAAGTTATTATTATGCATAAGAAAATAGACAACAACAGAAAAGTTACTAAAGATAATGTATACTTACAGGATTTTCTCTCTGCAAAAAGGTAAGACTGCCGAATATGGGATGCGGCGGGTTGTGGGGGACGCCTTTTTCTGTCCAGTACCTTTTAACCTTCCGCCATCTAGATAAAAACCACGCACAAACGAAAAACGTCACTAATAACAACAGAATTAGTATCATTTTCGGAATATTGTCGGATCACAAAATCTCTCGTGTTCACTCCTATGATTCGAGATCAACACTGAGAGTTATTTATATTGATTTTCATATCCTATACTTTATTTTCACTTGGCTGACTATCAATATCGTCAGCAATAAAATAATGCTTGTCATTCGTTAGTATTGGGTCAATTATTGTTATCTTCAGTTCATAAAACAAAGCAATGGAATTTTACGCCAATATTTGTCGTTCCAACTATTTTGCAAATAAGAATTAATTAAATATAATATACATGTCTTTTTTTCAACAGAGACTGAAAGATGGTCTTACAAATTCGAAGTGGTGCTAGCAGGGCATGTGGGACATGTGGGGTATCATATGAAAGAATGCTGTTTGCACATTCTCAAACATTTTCTCCGTTTTTTTTAGGCCACATAGTTTTCGCTTCTTGATGAAAAATGTAAAAAAAAATACCTTATCTCCGAAGTCTGCATAGAGAAAAATCTGAAATTATTCAATGTGATAGAAGTTTATGTAAAGATTACAGGAAAAATAAAGCGATGTCTCTAAATAGCACACTTTTTCAGAAATCGGAACGAAACCCTCGGTGCGCGACACCGACTCACTCTTAACCGTCTTTTTACAGATATGTACTGACAAACATCGCTCAGTGCATGCGTGCACTGAAAAATACTGAGAAGTATTAAATGGTGATCAATAACATGGGCCTTTTGCTAGTAATACTCATAACATCGCCGTTCTTGGAACAGCGGCATTCTATTCTTGGTGCAAAGCAACAGAAAAATCATTCTGTATAACTGTACCGAAGGCAGATCTATAAAAATATAATAAAATTGCGCAATGTCATGAAAACAAAGATAATTTTAAAAAAAAATGCTGAGTAATAATTAATAATCGTTATTATGTCGTTACCATCTTATAACAGAGCAATTTTTCTAGAAAACGCTTACTAATGACTGATAGTGTTTATCTAATGTTGACGTGTTTTTATAGACGAATTCGGCGAATCATTTGGACGCAACCCCAGGCAGAGGTAAGTAAGGAACAGCAGTGCTATTCTGTATAAATCTCACCGTGAACATTTAGGTGAAGTGAGCGTGGAGTGAGCTGTCAATACTGTCAATCCCTAGCATCAGGAAGAATGACAACTCACTTCACCTAGGTTTTCACGGTGAGATTTGTACAGAATAGCACTGCTGTTCATTCATCGTCTTACTGAACGTTTATTTTTTTCATCTGCACGTTTCATCATCATCGTACTCACTCTTCATTATCCCACTGTTGGGCATAGATCTCTTTAGCACGTCTCCTACCCAGACCCTGTGACCTCAACTTATCAGTAAATTGACCTTTAAATTGTAATTTGGACCCCTACCCAACCCACATACAAAGGAATGGGTTGTCACTTTCCTCTCTTACATTACTTATTGTAATAAAATCATACCAAGGTATAATGCCTTAGACTTAACATCTAGGGAAACACGGTCCGCCTAGAATACCCTCTGCTTCTGAAAAATTAAGACACGAGTTCCACCTGGGATTTCCAATAAAAATAATAGAATGGTGGTCAAAGCTTACCAAATCCTCCTCCTATCCTTACGCTCTTTGTTCGAGACCGGTGGTACTTTTTGTCCTCTATCCTTCCTCACTCCTTTCTTAGCCATATCATCTGCCACCCATCTATCCATCTTTTGTTTTGTCAAGGTACTCTTTACCTGCTTACCACAGTATTCGAGAAATGGTTAGCCTTATATGATAGAAAATTTTCATCAACATTCATTTAGATAATGTTGTGTTAGCGGAGTATCCTGCGACGGTAGGCGTGGCGGCTGAATGAGGTCACGAGGCGCTAGAGTGGGGCAGACGGACAGCTGCAGCGGCGAGCGCATTTCCTCGGTCATTTCATTTTGGGCGCTTCGAGTGTTAGGACGGGTTTTAGCTAGGCGTATTAGGTTACTTGTTTTTAATTAAGATTTATTTTTGTAAATTATTTGCTTAAAGGAATTATAAGTTTTATTTTGTAGTCGTTAACTTTTTTTTTTATTCAAACTTGTTCACTCTGCTTACAGTCTGTTGTATTATTTTCTGATATCTACGCTATAACGCTTAAAGGTTGGCGTTTCTTTGTTCTTCGTTAGTTATTGGGTCGTACGTAATGTCCTACGATTGCGTTGTTATTCCGATAACATTCTTAACACATACTTACTAATGATAAACACTGTTGTCTCATCATACTAATTAATATACATGCAATCATTCTGATTTTTGTCAGATTATTCTACAAGCAACATATTAACGTATAGTGTTTTAATTTTTTAGTTTAATTAATAGATTTTTTGTAAATAGATAATTACTTCATATTTTGAAATAAATTGCCAACGTTGTGTCATCGCGCTTCTCTTTTTTTTCTATGCAGTCCAACAGTGACCGCGCTTTAGGTCCTGTAGTCCCCTTCTTGACTATTGTAGGTGTAGGGGCCGCCATTCGTAAGCTTTTTATGTAATCTGGTGGCAATCGAGACGGCCATGGTCCATATGATTGCAAGTGGTCACAGCCATATGTGGGGTTGCCATCCCAAAGAGAAATCTGATAATTATGTCTCATGTGGCTGTAACGTGGGCTACGAATGTAACATTTGTAGCACACGAGTTGATGTCATGATACGTTTGTAGCCCACGAATTGATGTCACGATCCATTTGCAGCCGACGAGTTGATGTCACGATCCATTTGCAGCCGACGAGTTGATGTCACGATCCATTTGCAGCCGACGAGTTGATGTCACGATCCATTTACAGCCCACGAGTTGATGTCACGATACATTTGTAGCCCACGAGTTGATGTTACGATACATTTGTAGCCCACGAGTTGATGTTACGATACATTTGTAGCCCACGAGTTGATGTTTCGATACAATAAGAGTATAAATGTGTGGAAATGTAGACGCCTTTAGTTTCCATCGACGACAAGGGTTATTATGCCGCTCCTGTAATTGTTGTGGTAACTTTAGATTGATTTTGACTGTTAAAACTATCACGAATAACACTTGATTCACCTTATTATCTTTTTACCCCTTTTATGAATAATAATCATAACCAGATCCCATAAAAACAATAGGTCAAACAATCTGCCTAGGCTTTTCCAAACTGTGTTGGGGTCGGCTTCCAGTCTAACCGGATGCAGCTATCAGTATTTTACATGGATCGACTGCCTAGCAAGCGTTGCTTAGCCGTCGATCTACTCATGCGATTGTTATCATTCAGACACGAGCAAAGCAATAGGTACTCGTACCTATCTATAAAAATGAATAGACATACATATGAGACATACTATGTAGACAGATAAGTTAACATAATTATGACCACTTATCATCTAAGCTGCATTACTTAATAAGCTATAGAAAACGGAAGTCATAAAAGATAATTATGTAATCAAAATATTTATTATAAAACAGAATATAAATATTGTAACAGTGTTATCATCCTCGTAAATATCTACCTAAACGTTTATGTTGATAATTATACAATTAGCGTAGAGGTCATCACATAGTGCAGTGCGAAAACCACGGGACGCGTGCGCAACATAATCCATACTAAACTTGAAATCAAAATCTTAGTAATACTTGTCAAGTTTTGGAAACATAAACTGAATCTCGTACACGAAAAAGATCAAATTCGTACGGGATGCACATTTTACACAGAGTATACAAAGACCCGTCACTATCTCGAAATCTACGCATTTTGTAAATCGAACTGAACATTGAGCAAAAAAAAACTTATTTCACATAAAGAATATTATGTGACTCTCGAAGTCTCCGAGGAGTGATGGACCTGTTTCCACACGCGCGCGCGCCGCAGCGGCGCGGCGCGGCGGCGGCGTCTGTTCTGTAAAACTTCACCTTGAAAACTTAGGTGAAGTGAGTCGTCATCCTACTTCGGGAGTTGCGTAAGTGAAGCAGTCTGATGCTGCCCTATTTATGTGTCATGTATTGTGTACGCACGGCTACAGATCAAGCTATACATTTCCAGTATAAGCTGATCTCGCATAGTATAGGATTTCCTTACAGTGAGAGGTCAGTGTAAACTGGAAAAGTATAGGTTGATGTGTAGCCGTGTGTACATCTTATATTGGAAATCCTAAATCAATAAACAAATACACATAAAATGGCAACTGATCGCATTTTCTTTCACTTTGACAGTTCAGCCACGTTCATTGCGTTACTTACGTTGCTGAACAGACAAATTGTCAGTTATCAGTTATATACACAGTTATATATATACTTATATATATATATATACATATATACATATATACATATATACTTATAGTGTCTATATTGACAGCTCACTTCACGTAAGTATTCTATCTTGACTAACCATTTTGTAAATTAACATGTCCTATCTAAATGAGCCGGTGATCTGTAACTCAGGGCCCTCCTACTTCAGACACCTTTCTCTATTTAAGATTGTGCATTTATACTATCTAGTGCCTGTAATGCTGATGTTGAGATAAATAAAGATTTATGATTATGATTATTCATGGTGAGATTTTTACAGAATAGATCGATTTTTCACTATCGACGCGCTAATATTTTACATACGGAGAAATAAATACAAAATCATTTAACATGTCTCACTTCCTTCGCTTAAATTCTACGGAGAGTGGTATGGCAGGAAGGTAGAACAGGCCTTTCTTCTCAATGGGAATGTCATTGGGGATGGGATACTTGGGCAGTGGTTTGATCTCGAAGTTCAGCACCACGGCTGCTAGACCGTAGCGGACTGTGCTCTGTCCTATGCGTTTACCTGTGGATGAAAAAAAAAGATAATTATTATAAAATCATGCTTGTATCCTCTAAGAGAATGGCAGAGGTATATTTTACTCGCTCGTTTCGTCAGTTTAAGTCTCAAGAAATAGGGGATGCACCTATTGCCATTAGCCTGGCTCAAATCCTTCGGACTGTTACCACAGAATACATAATAGTACCTACAAGAACAGAAAATTCTCTCCACAAAATCATTTAAATAAATAGCGATTCTTGCTACGACACAATAAAGTGCAATTCAGGTCGCACAGCGTTAATTACCTACAGTTATATTCACCTAGAAGTTGCCTCTCTATCGCGTTATAGCTCTTATACTTTCTGACTCGTTAGGGTTGTCTTCTTTTATGACGTGGCGCGTGAGCGAGTATCGAACTAACGTGCGAGCCGCCCGGTGCGCGGCAACCCACACAATTGTGTCGACAAGTCGAGCCCGCCGCGTACTTGTAGCTTCATACCTAAAATGCGGAGTGCGCCCGGCCTGCTGTTACATAGAAATTCCTAATGGCAATGCCCAATGACACTTTGCTCGACCTGAGAATAGAATCTAGGACCTTATGCTCAGCAGTCGCTTGCGACCACGCAGTCAAGATAGATCGGTAGAATAGTCTTTATTTTTTTTTTCATTTTAACTGTTGTATATTTATAGAAATTGTAATTCTGTTTTCCACCATTTTGTTAAAATTTTCCAAATTACTCAAATATGACTTAGTTGCTACAGAGAATCACTTGCACCTTAGTCCCAGGAACTTAACCTAGTTTACGAGTAAATACTCTATTTAAAAAAAAACCGGTCAAGAGAGAGTCAGACTCGCGAACCGAGGGTTCCGTACCATTATTTATATGTAATGGTTGTTGATGATTTCTAAAAAACTGTGCTATTTAGAGACATCGTTTTATTTTTTCTGTAATCTATACATAAACTTCTATCACATAGAATAATATCAGTTTTTTTTTTAACACAGTGTTTACGTTTTAATGCTTAAAACGTAAACATTATTAGAACTTCTCAGGAGACAAATAATTAAAACGGGCGTCATCTCTTAGCTACCACGGCTTATTTTTTTAATTTAGTTGTTTTTAGTTTTTACCTTAGTCTCACAAAACAGATAAATCTGTTTTGTGGATCGACCCCTTGATCATTCAAAAGTGCCTGTAATTAGTTTATTTGAAATAAATGCTTTGAGTTTGTGTTTAATTAATTAATTAGGGAGCTTCCAAATGTGGTATAATAAAATGTCTCAATCACTTTCAATTCAACCCTAAACCTTTATCAATGGCCTTAATATGACAAGAAATAATGCCTTACGATCCCTCCAATCTGTCAATTTATAAACCGTAACAATTAATGATCAATTTAATTAACAATTAGTGAATCGAATTAATTCGATTGTCTGTCCGGTCGTGTCAGAAGTTGTCCTCTGGTAAATATACTTGACATTACCCTTAATTCCCTATAGATTAATTAATATTTAATTTATTGCTCGTAGTTATGGTCTTTTTTTTTTTTTTTTTTGTGTATGGGAAATCATCAAATGACTTCTCCCGCTCTGAGCAGAGCGGGAAGGCGTGTCAGACTTTTACTGACTAAAACCCACCCATGTTCCTTCAGTTGCCCATGTCAGGGCCACGGTATTTCTTTCGAACTACCCGCGACCCCGGCGACATCGGCCCAATTGACTCCGTCACTGCTGACATCTCTTTGAGGCGCGCGTGGAACACAACGCGCCATCGAGCCGGGCCTGGTCCTTACCGGACGGCGAGCTGCCCATTACTCGTCGTCCGCAAGCCCGTGCCTTCGGTGGCCGGGAATCGGCGATAGATTCCCGCCGCCCAGGGCGTCTCCTACGGCGGCTAGGGGCGCGAGGGCGCGGCTGTTGCCTCTCCCTCACGCATTCCGCTTCCTCCTTCGCGAGCATTACTGCTTCGCAGAAGGAGGTGACGGCCTCCCATGCACTCTCGCTCCGCACCATGGCCTGGACCAGGTTTGGACGCGAGAGATCGTCGCCACCGGTCGCCTCCGTAAGAACACGGCGGTGCTCCGCCCAAGCCGGGCAGACCTCCACTGTATGCTCCACCGTGTCCTCCGGACGATCCGCACAATGGTGACACCCGGGCGTTTCCTCCCGCCTTATCCGAAACAGGAACCTCCCGAAACAACCGTGTCCGGTGAGGACCTGCGTCAGGCGGAAGGTGAGGACGCCGTGGCGCCTCTCCAACCACTCCTCAAAGAGGGGACTTATCGCCGCAATTGTGGCGTGCCCAGCGCTGGGTTGCGACAATCGCACTCTCCATGTCGCCATGAGATCCCGCCGGAGCTCTGTCCGCTGTACCGTGATTTCTCGCGGCAGCGGACTTACGCCCCGGCGTTTCGCCTCCTCGCGCCACTCCCACACGTGCGCGAGGACTTTTGCCTCCAGATCCCATGGCAGTAATCCGGCAAGGAGGCTCGCCGCCTCACGGGAGACCGTGCGGTATCCCCGGACTAGCCGGATGGCCATGACCCTCTGGGACGCGTCTGGAGATATTATAGGGGTTCGCTATTCAAGTACGACGACGCTGCGCTGGTTCGAAACCTGCTCGATATTTAGCAATGTGAAATTTTAAAATTCATGTATTTAAAAAAAAAAAACCGGTCAAGAGCGAGTCTGACACGCGCACCGAGGGTTCCGTTCCTCTTTCTGAAAAAGCATCGTTTTATTTTTCCTGTAGTCTTTACATAAACTCCTACCACATAAAATAATTTCAGATTTTTCACTATGCAAACTTCGGAGATAAGGGGGAACGGTATTTTTTTTTACATTTTTCATCAAAAGTCGAAAACAATGAGGCCTAAAACAAGAAAATATGTTTGAGAATGTGAAAACTTCGTTCTTTGATATTATATGATACCCCACATGCCCTAGTAGCCCCACTTCGAATTTTTAAGACCCTTTCAGACCCTGTTGCAAAAAAAAAGTATGTATTTTTATTTTTTTCTTATTTGCAAAATAGTAGGGCAAACGTCATCTAAAACTGCTCCATATTTCAAGTTGATAGCATTAGTAGTTCTTGAGATATCCACCTGTGACAGACGGACAGACAGACTGAGTCGCACCATGAGGACTTTTTATTACCATTTTGGTAGGTATGGAACCCTAAAGACAATTTGTCGCACATGCAGTTTTGCCGCATTGGTTGACTTAACAAAATCATATAATACTAATTATTTATATTTAACATAACCTTAGCACAGCTAGTTTGTAACGTAATCTTTGGCACACTGTAGATTTGCCGTGTTAGCCATTTCATACGACGGACGGTTGTTATTTTAATTGATGGCTAATTTAGTTTGACAGTCAATTTCCTTATCAATCAAGTTCCCCGATCTTATGTAGCACTGTCAAGTTGATCACGGAATTAAGAAAATAATATCTATATTACCTATACACATTCTAGGTCCCTCTCCAAAAGGCATATAGCTGTAAGGGACGACACTCTTCGCGTTTTCAGGCAAAAACCTTTCAGGACTGAACACTTCTGGCTCCGGGAAGTACGTGGAATCCCAGTGCATGCCAATAGCATTCACGTAGACCACTGTCTTAGCGGGGATGGTCAGATGTTCGTTCACTTTGTAGTCTTTGAGTGCGAGGCGATCCAACCAGCCCATGATTGGGTATTTTCTTAGGGATTCTGTAACAGAAAAGAGAAACGTTAATTTACACTTGCCGCGGTCAGTCAGTGGTTGGTCATATCGAGACCCCTCCGTGCCTCGGCAAGCACGTTAAGCCGTTGGTCCCGACAGTCATTTGTAGATCTTTGACAGTCTTTACGGAGAGTCTGACAATCAGTCTTACTAAGGGGTATTACAGTATATATAGTATTACCCAGTAACGGGGTTATGGAGGTCAGACAGGCAATCGCTCCATGTAAAATACTGGTATTCAGCTGCATCCGGTTAGACTGGAAGCCGACCCCTGCATACTTGGGAAAAGGCAGGCAAATGATGATGATCAGTCCGTGGATGAGTCAGAATAGTATAGTACCCGGCTGTAAATATGACACGTCGAAGTTTAGAAGAGTTCGATTTTGTAGTGTCGTCTTTGTCAAACATATTGTGTGACGGTGTCGTCTTAGGCTGGACTCACACATCCGTAACTATAAACAATCTCAGGCAGTCGGAGGCAGCTTCTATTTAACTATAAAGACCTCCAGAAAACCAAAGTGAAAAACAAAAAAGTAAAAAAAAAGAAACTTTTTTGTTTCACCATTTTTTTTTTGTATTTACAAATGCCATATATACATATTATATTATAGCTTATGTCAGTCCCACAACTAACACAGACACCTCATGTGTTAAAATCTATCAAGCCGTTTAGGCTACAGAGCGTACTTACCAAAGAAATAGACATACATATGTATGTAGAGTATGTACTCTAGAAAAACATTCTGGGGCAGTCGGGTAAAAAGGGATATAATGCTGTACCTTTTATCACAGCATCCAGATAGGGCAGTTTAGCTAAAGCCTCTGCGTCAAACTCTTTGCCTCCTAGTGCTTGTTTTGCTTCCGCAAGTTCCTCGTATAGGATTTGCTGTAAACAACAAGAAATTTTAGTTTACAGATATAGCATACGGAACCAGCGTCGTACACCCACATTGCACCACTTATTTATGTTTTAGGCTGCATGTAATTAAGGCGAGCTTATTGACGGGCACAAATCCAGACAGCCAGCTACTGAGATGTTTATCATGGAAAAGATACAGGCTGTGCCTAGTTTGGGGCCCACGGCTATTTCTTATGTTATTATAACTTGTGTATGTGTGTAAATAAATAAAATAAAAAATAAAATAAAAAAAAACTTAAGGCTGCCCCAAGCGGGATACCGTAAAACATCCACTTTTTCGTCGCACAGTTAGCCGTATTGCTATATTATATTACAAGCCCAAAAAATACAGTGGATAGTGAAGTGTATACGAAAACGACTTAAACAAAGATATCTCATAGAAACGATCGATATCACCTTGAAAACAAAAATCGCAAAAAAGAAGACGAAAAAACTTTTTCGTCTCGGAATGCTCAATATTTTGAGCGACCACTATTCATTTTTTTGTAACCATAAAAAAGGAATTTTAATCAATTAGAGAAGTATAATATAAAAAACTTTTAACTTATTGGTGTATTTTTTTGCTGCTGCGAAATAATTTTCATATTGGCGGACACGAGATTCAACAAAAAATCAAACGCATCGCCATTTTCAGCCGTATTTGTATACCTTTACGATTTACTACCTAAACCTTGAAGATTTGCGCCTTACCGCGCCTTAATAACTTTGCCTGCCTTTTTACTTACATACATAATTATTATACACAGACTGCTAAAATCATAACCCATCCTTTTGGCTTTGCCGTAGTCGGGTAATAAGTACGGATTTTAACCGACGAAAAAAAAAGGAGGAGGTTCTCAATTCGACACGTATGTTTTTTATTTTTTTTATGTAAGACCACGCATAACTTCTTACAGCGTCGTCCGATTTGAAAATTTTTTGTTTTTTTCGAGAGGGTATACATCAAAGTTGGTCCCATATAAAATTAATTACCTTTGCTTGGGTAGTTTTTCAGTTAGCTTCAATAATACGTATTTTTTCCCCACTTTTATATGGATGATGTTCTAGTTGGTTTTGCAGGTAGTGGTATTAGAATTTGTGTGGGGTAGGTACCACAACAAAAAAGTGAAAAATAAAAACTTTTTTACAAAAAAAATACAACCGACTTCCAAAAACAACACTACAAAGTGAAAAATTACTTTAATTTCGGAAGTCGGTGGCAAAAAACGAAAATACATTTAACCAAACACTGACTTCCGGAATTTAAGTTATTTTTCACTTTGTAGTGTTGTTTTTGGAAGTCGGTTGTATTTTTTTGTAAAACAGTTTTTATACTTATTACCCGAGGAGCTCGTGGCTAATTAATAAAGGCCGTACGGGTCGATCCATCAGGTTAAGCTACGCTTGCCGGGATTGGTCCGTAGATGGGTGACCATCTTTACATACCGAGACTCCTCCGTGCCTCGGAAAGCACGTTAAGCCGTTGGTCCCAGCTGTCATTCGTGGATCTTTGACAGTCGTTACGGGTCGTCAGAAGCCCGAAAGTCTGACAACCAGTCTTACCAAGGGGTATCGTATTACCCAGTAATTGGGTTGTGGAGGTCAGATAGGCAGTCGCTCCATATAAAATACTGGTATTCGGCTGCATCCGGTTAGACTGGAAGCCGACCCCAACATAGTTGGGAAAAGGCTAGGCAGATTGATACTTATTACCCGACTACGGCGGTGTAGCGTCACTGTTAGTGGTGAACGCTGTAAATTAATATATAGTAATATATTCACAAATTTATAGAAAATAAATAATAATATAAAAATGTATCAATAACACGGACGTACGATTTTGTTATTAGTAGATAATACCTAAATGTGAATAACAAGCGCGTGATTCATCGACCGCGGGCAGCCGGCCGGCGGCGGCCGCGCAGCGAGCGAGCGGGACCCCTCCCGCTTCCTCGCGCCTCACCGACTCGCCTCGGTCGCCAGTCCTTTGAATGCCGCTGGGCTGTCGGCACGTCCTGCTTTCGCTAAGATTTTATTACCTAGGCATCTCGCGCGCTTGTTACCCAACGCTGATGTTATTTATGTGCTCTCTGCCTATCTGCCTTCTATTTACTTGTGCTTCCGTATTCTCACTGTGCTTCTCTTTGTGTGTCTCACCTTCTTCCTTTAAACTTTATATGTGTGTACGTGTGTGAAACATTGTATGGAACATTATACACAGCTAGTGAACGTACAGGCTTTTATTCTCCTCCCGTACACACCCACTTCATTGGTGACCCCGGAAGAACACCATGGCAAAGCCACAAGGAAGCGGAAATGCGGAAGGTCAAATGAAGGACGCCCCGAGCTACGATGTATATCGCGTCGGTGTGCGGGTACCCCCGTTTTATCCGGAAAAACCGGCGTTGTGGTTCGCGCAGCTGGAGAGCCAGTTCGTGCTCGCGAACATCACAGCTGATGCCACGAAATTCCACCACGCTATCGGAAGCCTGGACCCCATATACGCATCCGAGGTAGAAGATATCATCACGGCACCTGCAGCGCCAGACAAGTATGAGCGGCTGAAATGTGAGTTGGTGAAGAGGTTGTCTGCGTCGAGAGAGAAGAAGGTGCAGCAGCTTCTGACTCATGAGGAGCTTGGCGATCGCAAGCCCTCGCAGTTTTTGCGACACTTGCGCCACCTGGCGGGACCGAGCGTACCAGAAGAATTTCTACGAACTATCTGGACCAGCCGTCTGCCGAGCACTACGCAGACAATTATTGCTTCGCAAGCAAAGGCAAGCCTGGAGGAAGTGGCCGAGCTGGCTGACCGCATACAGGATGTGGTGCCAGCAACTCCGCAAGTGGCAGCGACAAGTCAGATAGCGACGCCGGGGAGCAGCGTAGACCAGATGAGTGGACAAATCGCTGAACTCACACGACAAGTGCAAGCCCTCACGTCGCAGGTCGACCGGTTATCCCGGTCAAGGCAAAGGTCCAGTAGAAGTGACATTCGGGGACGATCACCTTCTAGGAGGTCAAACTCTAATTACAGGAAATTCCCAAACTGCTGGTACCATTATAAGTTCGGTGATAAAGCAACGAAGTGCGTAAAACCCTGCGACCAGTCGGGAAAAGCAACAGGCAGTCGATAATGGCGACCGGCGACTGTCATAGCACTGGTCGCTTATTTGTTACGGACCAGAACACGAAGATGCAGTTCCTCGTCGATACCGGTAGTGACGTTTGTGTATACCCGAGGTCAGCAGTGAAAGAACGCCGTAATAAAACTAGTTACGAACTAAGTGCGGCTAACGGTAGTGCGATAAATACTTACGGTTACGCGTATTTAAAATTAAATATCGGTTTGCGCCGTGACTTTGCTTGGCGATTTATAGTGGCGGATGTGACAAAGCCAATAATAGGGGTAGATTTTTTATCACACTACAACTTAATTGTAGATGTCAGAATGCAGCGCCTAATCGACGCTAACACTACGCTGGTGGCCCCTGCTTTGCCTGCTCGTCCTTCTGATATTGTTTCGTCGGTTAAGGTAAGAATTGGTGACACCACATACCACGACATACTCCGGGAGTTTCCTGACATAACCCGGCCGTCGGGTATACAACGTACACCTGCACACAACACCTTACACTATATACGCACAACACCTGGACCACCCGTATCGTGCACACCGCGTCGGTTAGCTCCAGACAAATTGAAAATTGCTAAGGAGGAGTTTGAATCTATGCTTTCAAATGGCACAGCCAGACCCTCCGACTCACCTTGGGCTTCACCCTTGCACCTGGCACCTAAGAAGGATAATGGATGGCGCCCCTGCGGTGATTTCAGGATGCTCAACGCACGAACCATTCCCGATAGGTACCCAATTCGCCACATCCATGACTTCGCTCACAACCTTTCTGGGTGTCAAGTATTCTCCACGATAGACCTGGTCAAAGCATATAACCAGATACGCGTCAATCCTGAAGATATACCGAAGACAGCCATCACCACACCGTTCGGGCTATATGAGTTTCCTTACATGACGTTTGGATTATGCAATGCAGGGCAAACTTTCCAGCGTTTTGTTGATGAAATGCTGCGGGGCCTGGACTTCTGTTTCGGTTATTTAGACGACTTTTTGGTCTACTCAAAAGACCAAAAAGAACACGAGGACCACCTACGACAGCTCTTTTCTAGATTGCAAGAATATGGGATGGTAATAAACACATCAAAATGCGTATTTCTCACTGTGCTTCTCTTTGTGTGTCTCACCTTCTTCCTTTAAACTTTATATGTGTGTACGTGTGTGAAACATTGTATGGAACATTATACACAGCTAGTGAACGTACAGGCTTTTATTCTCCTCCCGTACACACCCACTTCAGCGGCTTTGTGACAGTTTCTTAGCTCGCTGGCGTCTTTGTGACTGGCTGGCACTATATTTATTGTAGTGCCAGCCACAGATTACTAACATGTAGCAAGCTAGTGCCAGCCAGATGAATCTTTTGGCGCTTGTCTATTATTGGCAGGAGAGCGCTGATGGTAAACATTTCTGCAATTGTTTTGTGAAATATATATAATAAACAAGATGGCGGCGTAAGATCGCCTTCTTTGTTTGTTTTCTTCCCCGGAATGTTCATATTCTTTCCTTTTTGTATAATGTGCTCTTTTCCGCTTCCAACTCTCTCTATCACAAGAATCGTTTCCACGTTTTTGTGATTCCCCCACGAAATTTTTAAGGATCATCATCAGATAACTTGAAACTTAAAATGCCAATGCATTCCACAGTCTTCCTCGGCAAATCCTTTACCCCTTTATTTTATAATCCTTTCCTGTGGAATGCATTGCCAGTTCAAATAAAAGAAGACTCGTAAAGGAACATTACTGGTCGTTCTGATCTTGTTCTCGTACCTAACTGTAATTATCTGTAGTCGTATTTTTTATTTGTTAGGTATACAATCGTAACTTCTACTAATATTATAAATTCGAAAGTGAGTTTGTTTGTTTGCTGTCACGCTTTCACGCTAAAATGGCTGAACGGATTTGGATGAAATTTGACAGATAGGTAGCCTGGGACCTAGAAAACATAATATGCTACTTTTCATCATGGATCGGAGACGAAGTCGCGGGCAAAATGTAGTAAAGTACAAGATTCTCGTACCGCTGTAAATAGGTTGTTGATTGTTACCTGTTGTTCAGGGTGATGCGCCAACTCAAAAACGGCATAAAGCAAAGAAGTAGAAGATGTGTCGTATCCTCCTTGGAGGAAGATCATTGCATTCGATAGTAAAATGTCCAAGTTCATATCTGAAAAAAAGAGTAACGTAAATAAATAAAAATTGATTTTAATAAATTATTTTTCAATCAAATTATTAGTTATATTCAATTAAATTTAATTTTTATTCTTTTAATTAAACTTGCATGAACGTAATTGAAATTGTACCAGAACTATTTGTAACATTCTAATTTTCCTGTAGCGAGTCCGTATGTCACGGTATCGCTTGTTACTTCAGGTTGTAGGAGGAAGGCGCCCGCGCCGGTGTCTGTCACACAGTTAATACTAGCACAGACATCGTCGTTTACTCTATCTTTGAAATACTCAAAACTTTGCACATTGTGTTTTTGTTTAGGATAGATGAGTTGTACCCACATTTGTTAATAAAAATTTATTATTATTTATCAAAAAAATTTTTGATATAATTTTGGTGTCTGACATGGAGCCATTTATTAATACGATAAAAATATACAACATAATGATGACAAAAAAATGATAATATATATGATATACATGTTTATTTATTGGACAAACTTCTTAAACTAAATTAAATAACATTTAACAATTTGCGTGTCGGACTCGGACTCCAAAACAAATTCAACATTGTAGTTGAAAAACATGTTCCCATTGTTTATGTTAATATGCGTTACGAACAATTCTCCAACTGCTTTTTCCTTTACTGCGAGACCTTGCTGCTTGCCAAATTTTATGACTAGTGCTACAAATATCAAAATATGTCGCATAAATAGCCGCATTATTTTATTGTTGATTTTTTTAGGGCTCCAAGGAACCATAGACTGATTGACTGATTTGATATTAATTTCAACTCGATATCTCCACGCGTTCCTGAGGTAAATTTGTCGTGACAGACACACGGACAACAAAACGCAACCCTTATATCCCCTACCCCCCCCCCCCCCCTTGTATCTTATATAAGGGTTGCGTTTTTTCCTATTGAGGTACAAAACCCTATATAACCCACATAATATTCTAACTTTTAGATAATTAAACTAACTAGGTTGTAAAAACTTGTTGTTTGGAATGTAATTTTGGTCGAGTAATTAATGTCTTAAGTAGGACATTTAATAAGATGAGTTTTTGTGCCTGTAATCGCAACATAAACACGAACAAGTTATTACATAATATAAGTTCAACCCAATGGAAACCAGCTGCCCTTGCGCAGCTGGTTGTATTTTCCTTATACTCGTATAAACACACACCAAAAACTGGCTGGCCTGTTCAGCAAGTAAAGATACTCATAGATAATTGATACGGCATCGATGATTATTATTGCAGTAGCTTTATATTGACTGGGACAACCTTTTTTTTTAAATACATAAAAATAAGTTTAATTTTTTGAAGTGAAGACTTCTATTTTTAATAGGGGGAAATCTTACGGGTTCGCGTCACTGCGTCACCGTGTCACCGCGACACCGCGACATGCTATGCATAGTTTTACGTTTACGTTTCCACTTCTGTCTGCAGTTCCCATGACTGCCAATTTTTTTTTAGCCTTCATCATAACTGGTGAAGTGTGAGTGTACTATAGTTACACTTCCGCTTAACCATCCGTGGAATATATACTCCATTTACAATAACATTATACATTTAAACAAACCTTTTTTACAGTCCGTTCAACCGATTTCGACTTCTATTGCGTTGGTGGCATGACAATTGCCAGCTGCAGTAAACAGTTGGTATTGTAACCACTTAATGCCATCCTTAAGCCTACGGAATAGAAGTCAAAATCAGTTGAACGGACTGTAAAAAAGGTTTGTTTAAATGTCTAATCTTATTGTAAATGGAGTATAGGCGTGATGCTCTGTTAGTGTAGTGTGTAGCTTATTTCCTCTGACCCTGGGAGGATTGTGAAGCTGTAAATTTTCATACAAAAAGCAATAGCATTTTTTCCTCCGTTGACATCGTATAATTTTCATAATTTTTGGAAATGTTGTAGATATAATGAAAAACTAGGTCCGTAAGTTTTTATTACAAAGAAATATTGCGTACGATATAAGTTATTAGCATCTAAATATTGACATAAAAATATCGTCGAGTGTTTTTATTTTTTTTAAATTAAACTAAACTGAATTACTAAAAAAAGAAAAGCGTACATACCTAGATTAAGGTGTACTAAATCTAATGAAACGGGAAGTGCCCCACAGGTTTTGATTTACTTGCGACTATCAAAATATGTCGCATAAGTGGGCGTATTTATTTTTTATTGCGTTGACTATTTAGCTTGATTATTTAAGAACTCCAAGGACTATCGACTTTCGTATTTGATATTAATTTCAACTTGATACCTCCATCATTCATCATTCTCCTGCCCTTATCCCAATCTATTTGGGGTCGGCGCAACATGTCCTTTTTTTCCATACTTCTCTATTATTCGTCATCTCGGTAGTCACCCCCTTTCTAGCCATGTCATCTTTCACACAATCCATCCATCGTTTCTTTGGTCTTCCCTTGATACCTCCATGTGTTCTTGAAAAAAGGGTCTTCACAGACTGTTAGACAGACAGACGGACGAACAACGAAGTGATCCTATAAGGGTTCCGTTTTGTCTTTTGAGGTACGGAACTCTTAAAACTTATAAAATTCCAGAACTTTTTTTTTGGTTACCTTGGTTATCCTTCTTAGCATCTTGCTTCATCTTCAGCAGCGCGTCGAGCAGATCTCTCTTTCCATCCATCTCCCTCTCATATCCCCCTCTCTCTTCCACCATCATCTTGAAGACTTTCCTGAAGTAATCCACGGTTTGCTTGGGCCAAAACGAGAACCTGAAAATGTCAAAAATATTCGTATTTTGAATCGAGGGGACCCAGGGTTCATTAGCCAAAGGATGTTGTGGGTCATCATTCGGCTACTGAACCTTATGTGCATGACAAAAACCAATTCACATAATCGTTCGATCCCAAAATTAAAAAAAATGTCGATGGTTTCTTAGTGACTTTTTAGGGTTCCGTACCCGAAGGCTCCAACCGCAGCCCCATTGCTGTCACTCACGTGTCCGTCTGCCCGTCGTCTGTCACACAGAGTTTACAGCCAAACGGTTGGAGCTATAGTACTTAAATTTTTACAGTCTATGCGTCTTGTTGACCCGAAGCCATACAAATTGTCGAAAAATATTTTTAAATGTTTTTAAGGGGGGCTCCCATACAGCAAATGGGAAAATAATTTTGGCCTTTGAGCTTGTGGTTAAGTAATAACAGCCGTACCGGTCGATCCATCAGGTTAAGCTACGCTTGCCGGGGTTGGTCCGTGGATGGGTGACCGACCATCTTTACATACCGAGACTAGTCCGTGTCTCGGAAAGCACGTTAAGGCGTTGGTCCCGGCTGTGATTCGTTACGGGTCATCAGAAGCCCGAAAGTCTGACAACCAGTCTTACCAAGGGGTATCGTATTACCCAGTAATTGAGTTGTGGAGGTCAGATAGGCAGTCGCTCCATATAAAATACTGGTATTCAGCTGCATTCGGTTATACTGGAAGCCGACCCCAACATAGTTGGTAAAAGGCTAGGCAGATTGATTGGGTGGTAATCAAGCCATCCCAGATTCGTAAACCATCTGGGATGCCTCAGGTACAGAGACAGTCAGAGAGTTCAGAGACGAGGCTTTATTGCCGGTTAGGCACATGAGGCATGAGCCATCCGGCTGCTCGGCGGCATAAATAGGTATGGGGACACCATTTCTTCTTGATTGATACGAAATCATTTACAAAGAGGTTTCATCAGCCCATTACAAAACAAACTTCTTACCTAAATATATCCACCACTTCTGGCAAGAAGAATATGGAGGACCAAGCCAGGCCTCTCCAAGTACTGTACTTCTCGAACTCTTTGGTCATCTCCCTCAAAGGTCCGGTATTGTTCCTAGTCGCTTGGCATTGAATGCCGAATGAAGACTCTCCTATGATATCAGTTGCGAAGTCCGCAAATATGCTCTGCGAATAAAAACTTCATATTCTTCGTGTTTGATCTGACAGACATACGACATACATCTGACAGACATACGACATAAATCTGACAGACATACAATGACATTATTAATATGTTCTAATTATTTCCATGTAATGGCGAACCTATTGCCAATTTGCCAATAGCCGGAAGTCCACACTGCAGGGCACTAATAACACTATTTTAAAAAGTTTATTTTTTAATTATTACGGAGAATTTCCTAAAGAACAATAACATCACTTCTTCTATCCTCGAAGGGTTGTGCAGAGGTGTAAACGCACATTTCGCCTGATATGTATAAGTCCCATGTAATAACGGGACGAGCCTATTGCTGTCATAGGCTCGCCCCCTTATTACATGGGACCATGCCAACAATTCCAGACTCCGGGCCGCTACTGAGACATTACATAAGTATAGAAAAACTCAATAACACTTTGCCAGACCTGGGAATCGAACCCAAGACCTTATGTTCAGCAGTACCGCTTGCGACCACTACACCAACGAGGTAGTCTAATATTCGATTTAACCATTCATTCCAATTTTGCTTCGAACATAAAATTTCGGTGAGGCAAACGGTGGTAAAAATCATCTTCTGCATCCTTTTGTTGGCAATGTAAAAAAAAGGTAGAAAAAAGAACAAATTATAGTGAACTAGCTGACCTACACGTTGTCCTGTCCATTCAATACCTAGTTCACACAAAATTTACATAGAAAATGCACTTTCAGTTTTCCAGAATTTCCCAATTTTCCCGGCAACTTTTCCAATTTTTATCTTCTTAAGACATCAAACACTATATCGGACATCAAAGAATATTTGAACATAAAAATTGCCGCTGGTCCAGCCGTTCTCGAGTTTTGCGCTTAGCAACACACTTAGCTATTTATTTTTATTTATATAGATAAGGATATTCAAGAACCTAGTATAAATTAAGTGAAACGAAAATCATGAATAATACCTTCAAATTGATGGTCTTTCCTTTCTCGTTATCCGAATCGATGCGGTACACCAGATCGGCCACCTTGCTCTGGTACAGCTCTGTCCAGCCTCTGAGTTTGGAACCCGTGAAGACCATCGTCAGACGCCTTCGGATGGAACTCCATAATGGATCCTGAAAAGTACCTAATTAAAGTTCGTGATAGTGGTTTGGTGATCCGTACGGAAACTATACGGGACATTAAGAATGAATACAAGAATACTATTAACTTGAAGATAAAGGTGTGCACGCACGGCTACAGATCAAGCTATACATTTCCAGTATAAACTGATCTCGCATTGTATAGGATTTCGTTACAATGAGAGGTCAGTGTAAACAAGTTATAATTTACTTAGTGCAATTTATTTTATGTTTCTTTATCACTGCTGACCCGACAGACGTTGTGCCCAAAGGACATCGTCGTAAATCGCCCTAGGACCAACAAACATCATGACGTACATTAATAAATATAAATATATTTTATTATGCTAATTGTGAATATATCTGTATGACATTCTGCGTTCCATAAAAACAATTAAAAGAGCTGTATCGAGTAACGACATCACTTCAAAAATGCCGCCATATTTTACAATTAAAGGCGATAGTTTCGGGGCTCGGGAGATTGTCCCAATTACGTAATTCGAAAATTAAATTCCCAGCAGCTCCATATATTTGAAACGGACACGAAAAATCATAGCAAAGTCCATAATACAGAAACCATTCAATATTAGGATTAGGGCATTAGGGTTCAAGTCGGTGACATTCGGCAATTGTGTGATTGTTTCTCACTAAATAATATAACCTCAAAATCTTTCTTTTTTTTTTTTAAATATATGCTTTCTGCAAGTTGTCAGTCATTAAACTTTGTTTTCATGAGCATATACCTACTTCTAATTTAGAATACGCAAAGTAATTTTCCTTCGCTGTTGGTTCTGGGGCGAAATATGTATAGATGCAATACAATCTCTTTTCAATAATTCATACAAAATTCTCATAGAAAATGCATTTTCAGTTTTCCCGAAATATTTTCGACAAGTTTTAAAATTTTTCTCTCAGTAAAAACCTGATTCGAACTTTTTGCGAACATGTTAAAACAAAAATTTGCTAAATCGGCTCAGTCGCATTGAAGTGATGCGCTTACCAACGAACAGCATTTTTTTTTGTACAGATCTAAAGCAGTGGAAGATAGTGCAAGATAGCATCGTGAGAAAATGGAACCAATAAATGCCAAACCAAAAACCCGCACTGGGCCCTCGTGATTAACTATCCCCCCCAACAGTTCGAACATTGTTCGTTTTTTTTTTCGATTATTATTTAAATTATGGAAGAAAAACGTAATGAAAAATCAGCAAAAATCATCAAAAAAAATCTGCTAAAATTATCTAAATAATCATATAGAGCTTCAATCAAAATTATAAGTAAGTATGTGAGTGAGTGAGAGAGTGTGTGTGTGTGTGTTATAACATAACTTATAAGTGAGTGAGTGAATTATAAGTGAGTGATTGTGAGTGAATTGTAAGTGAGATGTGAGTGGGTGTTGTGAGTGTAACTTACATCCACAGTGAACAAGTTGAGGGCTCCCATGGGGTCAGACTTCCCTGACGCCAGGTTTCTGTTCCTGAAGTTATCAGCATCCTTCACGAGAATTAGACGTGACAAGTCGGGGCAGTTGACAACCAGGCCACGCCGCCAGAACACCCAGATGCCCACATAAGGGGACGGCTTGTATTTTTGGTACAATTCATTCAGCCACACGCCCTGGAAATAATAAGAAAAATATCTATATTTAACAAAAATAAAAAAGAGACCTTGAGTTTTTTCACCATTTCTTCTCAGGGATAGGTATCTTATTTTCTTTTTAGGGTTCCGTACCTCAGAAGGAAAGAAACAGAACCCCTGTAGGATCACTTCGTTTTCCGTCTGTCTGTCTATTTGTCTGTCTGTCTATTTGTCTGTCTGTCAAGACCCCTTTCTCAGGAACGCGTGGGAGTATCAAGTTGAAATTAATTTTAATGCGTACAGTAAGTGCGGGTTACTTTGACTCTAGGGCATAACTTTGGCCCAAATCGAGACAGATGTTTACTGTCATTAAATCCACACAAGGTTCCGCAAGTACGCGTCTATATCACCATCTAATAGTTACCGAAGGACATACGACGTTCGGTTGTGTGGTCGTGACACTTCGGGCAGTTTATACAGTTGTCTCGATTTGGGCCAAAGTTATGCCCTAGAGTCAAAGTAACCCGCCCTTACGGTAGGTCGATAGTCCCTTGGACCTCTAAAAAAATCAAGCTTCTAAGTCAACGCATTTTGATACTCGCAAGTTAAATCAAAACCTAATTGGGTACAATTACCGTTGATCTAGAATCATGAAATTTGGCAAGAAGCAAGGTTTTACAGCACAAGTAAAAGAATAAGTCTGAAAATCGGTATTTTGTAATTTTACCAACTACATTTTTTTTTAAATTTGCTGTTGAAGAATTGACGGTGACGTATATCAAATTATTAATCTACGGAAGAACATGTTTTTCAACTACAATATTAAGTTTGTTTAAGGGATAAATTATTGTCAATTACCTACAGAACCCTTCATTGTGTGTGGGCACGCACTTGGCCGGTTATTTTAATATGACGAAATGATGAAGTAGGTAATTCCGATATACTTTACAGAATACACAATTATATTTTATACAATAACATCATGTCTGTATTGCTCGAAGGGGTAGGTAGGGACAGAGGGGTATATGTATTATCAATTTATCACACTAATATTATAAAGGTGAAAGTTTGTGTGTGTGTTTGTATGTTTATTACTTCTTCATGCTCAAACGGCTATACCGATTTGGATGTAATTTGGTATGTAGATAGCTTATACTCTGGATTAACATATAGGCTACTTTTTCTCTCGGTCTTCGCGGGTGAAACCGCTGGGCGCAGCTGGTTAGGTACAAAGTACACCCAAAGTACCACGTAAAATGGGGCGAGCTTATAACGGGGTATACGAATGCAGACTCCGGGGTGCTATTAGAAACAACGGCCTGACCCGGGATCGAACTCAGACCCAGCGCTCAGCAGACACGCTTGCGAGACCACTAGAACTACGAGGCAGTAAAAAATTGATCAATGTGTAAAAAAATATTCCCTGATTTCGCTGTATAACCTAACATTCTCTATTCACGTTATTTAAATGAAAACTAGATACGAATAGGCACAAACTGATTTGATAACACGACTTCTAGCAGACTCGCTAGGAAGACAAATGATTCCCTCAGATGACAGAGATAAATCTGTTGTGAGGGAACAATGTAACATTTGGAGCAGGTAAATGTATTCAAAATATATTCATTCATCATATTCGTACAGAGTGATTTTTACGGAACGAATAGGATCGACTATTTGAAAAAACTTTTTTACAAAAAAATACTACCGTCTTCCAAAAACAACACTACAAAGTTAAAAATAACTTTAATTTCGAAAGTCTGTGTCTGGGTTAAATGTATTTTCGTTTTTTACCACCGACTTCTGAAGTTAAAGTAATTTTTCACCTTGTAGTGTTGTTTTTGGAAGTTGGTTGTATTTTTTTTCTAAAAAGTTTTTATTTTTCACTTTTTAGCTGTAGTACCTATTACCCCACACAAATTCTAGATCTTACCGCTACCTGCAAAAGAAACTAGCATCATCCACTTAAAAGTGGGGAAAAATACATACCTATTATTGAAACTAACTCAAAAACTACCAAAGCAAAATTAATCAATATTATATGGGACCAATTTTGAGGTATCTCTCGAAAAAAACAAACATTTTTCAAATCAGACGACTCTGTAAAAAGATATGCGTGGTCATATATAAAAAATATATATGTATATATATATCTATACGTTGCGAATTGAGAACCTCCTCCTTTTTTATCGTCGGTTAAAAAAGTACTCTGATTTGAAGTGTCGTTTAGCTTTGTCGTGAACCAAACTAAGCTATCTTGGATATTCAAGAAGTTGTTTATTAAATAAACAAGAGTGCGTATACAAAAAAAAAATCCACTTGGATCGCACTTATGACATTAACAGTTCCAACTAAATGCAGGGTTACGTCATTTCAGCATGAATGTCATACTCCTAGCTGCCAGTCGATGAGATGCAAATCCTTTACATGATATAAAAGGCTCGCGGCTAAATAATAACAGCCGCAAGGGTCAATCGAAGGTTAAGCAATGGTTGCCGAGGTCGATCCGTGGATGGGTGATCATCCATTACTTATTTTACCTCTCCGTGCCTTGGAAGGCACCTGTCATTTGTAGATCTTTGACAGTCGCTACGGGTAGTCAAAAGCCCCAAAATCTGATAATTATCCAGAAACTGGGTTGTGCATGTGGAGGTCGGCTAGGCAGTCGCTCCATGTAAAGTACTGGTTTTCAGCTGCATCCGGTTGGACTGGAAGCCGACCCCAACATAGTTGGAAAAGGCTAGCCAGATGAGGACAAACTACGAGTATATGCATTTAATGATACTACGTAGGTAAATACAACAACAAAAAAGTAATCTTTAAAAATTATGACCGAATTAGGTACAACCACTTTATGTAATCACAGATATTATTATAAACTGTAGTATAATAATTGAGTTATTATTTCAAACTCTGTGATTATCTTGTGACGAATCATAATGACATGATAGTGACATAATAATTTAAATAAATATAAAACATAATCATGGCCAATAGTTTATCACGGATGGACAGTCATGCTAATGAATTGATGATTAGAAAAATAAAACAACAATTTTATCGGGTTCTCTTTATTATTATACAAAAGAACCACTCATCACATTTATTTCTTAAAGATTGTCTTTCAACATTACTCGTGTTAAGGCGGAAATTTCTTGAAAACGGTCAAAAAGATGGTTTTTTTTTAAAGCAGTGTATCTCATAAACCGTAAATAATTTTGACAAATAAAAAAAAAATATTTTCAACTCCTTTTCGCATACAGTGGTCCAATCACTGTATGCGAAAAGGACTTGAAAATATCTTTTTATAATATCTTTTTTTTTTCAACTCAAAACATTATTAAACATACTTTAATGCAGCAAAAAAATCTTCAAACATACCTCTTAATAATATTTAAAAGCAGTTTATCCCATCATTAACAAATATAATTAAAAATATACCATACAATTTCAAATGCCAAACTGCATCCAGTGATAGATTATTTATTATTAAATAATTAATTTCTAATTTTATACGATTTTATTTGCACTTTTACGACATAATTCCGGTGCGCGTGACAGTATTCTATCTCGCCCTTCAAACTAGACAGCCATAACGCCATTTCACTTACACAACGAGCTAAACCACGCTTAGATGCCAAATAGCACTCGAAATGCTCGGACGCGTCTAGAAAATTGGCACTTCAGAATGGACCATGATAACCGCAGTTACCGCCAGCATTATAAAAAAATAATAAAATTTATATGATTACCCTGATAAATTTTGGGTTTTCTTTTCTTTTTTCTTTTGAAAAAAGTTCCTCTAAATGAATCACCCGTTATGTGAAGACCGACGACGTAGACGACTCCGTCTGTAGACGTGAGTTTGTGATTGTTTGTAATGTTTGAATGGCGGTCCGTAGACCGTTCTATGGACCACCATTAAAATATCTACTAGTGCCGTGACATTCTGACGACTTATTGCTGATTTGAGTTTGTACCTAACACCACAGCTAACACGTTACGTTTGGGTAGCGTGACGATGGACCTATCGCATACCCATACTACTTACATTGTTGTATTGAGTTCCCACCTGTAAAAACAAATATAAGTGGAAATAGTAAAATAAAAAAAAATAAAAAAAATTGAATTTTCCGTGACGTTATTTAGAAAAAAATTAAATCAAGACACATCCAATGACACATTTTGTTAGTAAAAATTAAACTCATGATAATTATAGATAACCTATAGTATCCCGGAACGCTGCGTTTGAAATACGAATATTTCGAGTCTCGGTTAAAAGAAACACGAACTTAAAATAAAAAAAACTTGTTTACAAAAAAAAAAAAAAACAACCGACTTACAAAAAAATACTACAAAGGGAAAAATAACTTTATTTTCGGAAGTCGGTGTCTTTGGATCTGTATTTTAGCTTCTTGCCACCGACTTCCGAAATTAAAGTTATTTTTCACTTTGCAGTATTTTTTCGGAAGACGGTTGTTTTTTTTTTTTTGTAAAAAAGTTTTTATTTTTCACTTTTTAGTGGGGCAGTCTGTAATTTATCTAAGTTACAATAGCCTAATGTCAACTGCTCATCACCTTTTACAAAATATTGCTTTTCCCGATACAAGAAAGTTACTTGTTGAGGAGTTCTCCCAGTAAGGAACCAGGAGAACTGGAACTGATGGTGAAGTCACCATCAGCTCCACTTCAACATATGTATTGTAAGAGCATAAATTGGTAAGCAATAATCGAATCGCAACCCGTGAAATACGTATTATTGAGTAGTTCCGATGGCCATCTGTGGTCTTCCACATCCGTTCCACTTCACCAAAAGCACGAGTTACTATAAAAAAAAACATCGCCTATAAAATTTGAAGGTTCCCCTAGATTTCTCTGAGATACCATCATCAGATCCTGGTTTCCTTATCATGGTACCACCCTTGGGATATCTCCTTTCCAACAAAAAAAGAATAATTAATATCGGTTCATAAACGACGAATCATCCGCGAAAACACATGAAAAAAAAAATATACGGTCGAATTGAGAAACCTCCTTTTGTTGAAGTCGGTTAGCAAGAAAGAGATAGTCAGAGGTATAATGTAAATAAATACTACACCTATATTACAGACATATCAACGGTATTTGCCCAGCAGTGGGAGGATGATAACAGTATTAAAAAAAACCGGCCGGAATTTTTTTGGCCGTAGTTGGGATGAATTTATCGCAAGAACAAACTTAACATTGTAGTTGAAAAAAATGTTCTCCTATACATTCCAACTGTAAATGTAAGTTTGTACTCACAATATTGAGAGATTTACCATGTTATTTTAAGACCACAGACTTCTTATAGGTTTTCCTGTAATCTACGGATAAAGAACTATTTTCTGCTTTTTTTTTTCAAAATTTTACTTTCAGTACCTAGTTTCTGAGATAAGGGGGGGAATAGTAAATTTTCGTCTATTTTCTTAAATAACTTTAAAACAATTTATTTTAAAATTATAAAAAAAATATATTTGAGACCCGCATAGCCCTTTTATTTGATATGTCACACGGTACATTTTGCAAAACTTTTTTTAGATTTTCTTATTTTCCCCCCAAAAGTGACTCCCATATTCAAAATTAATAAACTAAAGTAAATAAACTTTACGCGTCGATGTTTGGGTCACAGAAATTCATATGTGTACCTAATTTCAACTTAATCGGTCCATTAGATTTGGAGCAAATTGGCTGTGACAGATGGACAGATAGACACACCAGTGATCCTATAGAGGTTCGGTTTTTTCCTTTTGAGGCATGGAACCCAACAAATTATTGGATCTTAAAATAATTGCCAATACAGGGGAAAAGATGCAAGTGTAATATTGTTTCAGGTATATTATAATTGTACAATCAATCAATGTCTTTATTTGAGCAACGAAAATTGATAAAGATTCAGTTAAGTTGTTCTGTAACAAGTATATTAGTCTGAGTAGACAGGTACATGATTTCCAAGATTGTTGCAATTATGTAACATCTACTATTAAAATAAATGTTATGATTAGGCATTTACATACCTATGGTAAATTTCTTAACAAAATACTGGTGTTCAGCTGCATCCGGTTAGACTGGAAGCTGACCCCAACATAGTTGGGAAAAGGCTAGGCAGATGGTGATGATGATAGATTTCTTACATAAAGTTTATTGAGGCAGATTCTCACCTGATCATAATGATTGTAAGTTGATCTTAGTTTCACTAACTTTCAGAAAAAAAAAACTGACAAAATTTAGAGGTACATTATTAGTAGAGAAAATATAATTCATGATGGTGATTTGTAATTCGTGCTGTACACTTGGTGATTATTTCCTTACTTTTAATATCGTTTCTATAGAAAAGATATTGAAAGAAGATAATTATGGTCCTACTTATCTACTATGGAAGTTCAGAAAGTCTTCTTTGTACGTTTAAAGGCTTATCCAAATTCACTTTAGTATTTGACCAGTCAGTCAAATCGATATCCTTATTTTCGTACCCTACATCAAGTCGTCCTATCTGGTTTACCTAAGTAATTGCACTAACGGGCAAGATAATAAATTATAGTGCGATATTATTATCGCAATAAATGTCACATGCGTTGATTATTATTTTCTTGGCTAGATTTAGGTCAATTCAAAAATATTGATATATAATATACTCATTGTTCATTGAGTTCATCGAAAACACTCTTTTCCATTGTTGAAACGTTGCATAGTTTTAAGATAAGTGTTAGTGTACAACTGAAGTTAATAAAATTATTATTATAATTTTTTTTTTTTTTTTTTTATTGTTCAGGATTTGTGTCAAAAAACTTCTTAAAAAAAACACCGGCCAAGTGCGTGTCGGACCACGCACAATGAAGGGTTCCGTAGTTGGGATGAATTTATCTTAAGAACAAACTTAACATTGTAGTTGAAAAACATGTTTTCCCATACATTCCAACTGTAAATGTAAGTTTGTACTCACAATATCGATAGATTTACCATGTTATTTTAAGACCACAGACTTCTTATAGGTTTTCCTGTAATCTACATGTAAAGATCTATTTTCTGTATTTTTTTCAAAATTTTAGGCTCAGTAGTTTTAGAGATAAGGGGGGAATGGTCAATTTCCGTCTATTTTCTTAAATAACTTTAAAACAATTTATTTTAAAATTATAAAAAAAATATATTTGAGACCCTCATAGTAAACCCTTTCATTTGATATGCCACATGGCGTAGTTTGCAAAACTTTTTTTTTTTATTTTCTTATTTGCCCCCCAAAAGTGACCTCTATATTAAAATTTAATTTATTTACTTTACCCGTCCGTGTTTGGGTCACAGAAATTCATATGTGTACCAAATTTAAACTTAATCGGTGTATTAGATTCGGAGCAAACTGGCTGTGACAGACGGACAGACAGACAGACAGACAGACAGACAGACGGACAGACATACAGACAGACAGACACACGAGTGATCCTATAAGGGTTCCGTTTTTTCCTTTTGAGGTACGGAACCCTAAAAAGGGAAAGAGAAAATAAAAGTTGTCTCACTTACCGGATTCTTTTTCTGCAGAAACGACATGCTTCCAAATATGGGATGAACCGGACCTTGCGGCACTCCCAGATTGGTCCAATAGTTCTTCATTCCAATCCATTTTATGTACAGCCATAATAAAAGTATACTCAACGGTATTACGAGCAAGAGGTACATTGTCTCTGAATGGCACACTAGTACTGCTATGCTGCGTGCTGCTATGTAGTGTTTGACTGATAACATATACGAGTATTATACGAAGGCGTTTTTATGTTCGCGCCAAATTGAAGAGATGAAAAGATGCTGCTAAGTGGGGCCGACTTTATAATATCGGAAACTGCTTCGTCTCAGGGTGAAGCGAATCTGATTTAGGAACGAGTTGCCAACTGTTTTGGCTGAAACCAAGTGAATTGGCAAGGCACAACGAAGAAACAAGGCAGTAAAATTTGGTTTAAAAGGTTTTCCACTAAGGTGGGAGATTCACGAGCAAGTCTACAAGGTCCTGCGAGGTACAGCATCGCTTCTTACCTTGCTGACTAAGTGACTAATCTTGCCTTGCTTGGCAATTATACAACGTGTCGTTTTGCATCCTCGTCAAATTTCAGGATGTGGTACAGAACATCAAACCGAGTAAGTTTCTCCATGGGACCAAATTGGTCCCATAGAAAACTTCAATACCTACTCGACGCATACATTTATGGGACGGCTGATTATTTTTTCGCGATTACGATGTTGGTGCCATGGAAATAGTTGTTCGGTTTGATGGTATATACCACACTCTTAAATTTGACGAGGATGCAAAACGATACGTTGTATATATATATGGCTCGAGCTAGAGGCGATAAGACGAGCTTCGAACGTGACGAGCGATTTTTGTTTGATAATTTGCAGACGACACATTCGTCTGATTAAAAAATTGCTTGTAACGTTGTTATTTTAGTTAGTTAGTTAAGTATGGCATCTCGCAGTTGACCACTGAGGGTCGAGACTGCTCAACCGGGCGTTTCCTGTGGGTTCTTTAAGCGAACTTAAAGCCCCCGGCCAGGCCTAAAACTAAGGTTTATTATTAGTCGACTGAGCGTCGCTAATAATAGGACAGCCAGACGGGGCAGGCTGGATCATAACGGGGGGGACAAGTGCTATAGGCTCAGCTGTGCCCCCAGCTGGCACAGCTTCACCGAGTAGGGGATAGGGGGGGGGGCGGTTACGATTGCGACCTCGGCGGCGAGGTCGGAATGTATTCCTGGGTGGTCTACGTTTGTAAACCGTACTGGTGGCCTTGCTACTCTCCTGAAGGAGGGTTATGGGGTCATCAGGGTCGGTGAGAATGTGTCGCGGACGGCGAGTCTTACTAATTTTAGAGGGGGCATAGCGCGCGGCCTCGACAACCAAAGGGTTGCGATGCTTCGCGGCGGCATCAAAGAAGCGCTTCGAGCCGCGCTTCAAAAATTGATGGATCGTGGGGATCCTGAGGTCAAGGTGGAGGTCCGCGTTCCGAACGAACCAAGGGGCGCCCGTTATCCTTCGGAGGAAACGGTTTTGTAATGTCTGCATCCGATGCAGATAGCGGGGTTTGGCGTGTGCAAATACCGAACCCGCATACGTCATGATGGGACGAATGCACGCAGTGTAAATGCGCAATTTGCACTTAAGAGATAGTTTGCTGCGTGCATTTAAAACGTAATGTAGTCAACCGAGAGCAAAAGCGGCCCGTGAACGTACCAGCTTAATGTGCTCCGCAAAGGAGAGGCGTTGATCGAGAGTCACCCCCAGATATTTGGCTCGCTTCTCCCAAGGGATCGGCTTACCAAACATGGTGATTGGTCGGGGAATGGAACGTGAGAAATACGGTTTCAAAAAGAGAACCGCTTGACTCTTGTCAGGATTGACGTCGATTCTCCACCGACGGAACCAGCAGCCGAGGGTGTCGACTGCTGTTTGGAGGTTACGAGCTATCGCGTTTTGGTCACGTCCCGAACAGTATATGGCCGTATCGTCTGCAAACAGAGCCAACTGAGCCTTTTTACTTTTCGGGATGTCGTTATTAAATAATGTAAAAATAAGGGGAGAAATTACGGAGCCCTGTGGGACCCCCGCGCGAATCGGGTGGGGGGCAGAGAGTGCCCCTTCAATACGGTAACGAAAAGTACGGTTCGACAAAAAGTCTCGTAGGATGAGCACGAGACGGTCAGGCACTCCGAGTTTGTACAGCTTATAAATTAAGCCGTTGTGCCAGACTTTGTCAAACGCTTTCGCTATAGCGAAAAAGACCGCGCCCGTCATCAAACTGCGCTGAAAATTAGCGCTTATGTGTTCGACGATACGGTGAACCTGTTGCACACAGGAGTGCTGGGTTCGGAACCCATACTGTTCGTTCGGGATGAGGCCCTTTGTCTCGGCATAATCTCTGAGTCGCTTATAAACAAGTCTCTCATAGATCTTGCCGAGAACATTGAGCAAGCTAATGGGGCGGTAACTAGTGGGCTCGCTCTTGGGCTTGCCGGGCTTAGGTATACCGATAACGGTGGCCTTTTTCCAGGCTTGGGGGAAAATATTATTGCTCATGGCACCATTGAAGATGATGGTCATTAGCATAATTAAATTTGCTGGGAACAGTTGGAACACCCTATTGGTGAGTCCATCTGAACCAGGGGCTTTGCGGAGTTTTAGACCCTTGATTATCTCCTGCACCTCGTCCGGCGTGACGGGGGGCAGGGGACAATCAGGGTCCTCAACGGGAGGAAGGGAAGCTCTACGTTCGACTTCCGCGTCGACCTCATAGAGGTGAGCTTGGTCAACCGGTAGAGCGCTAGGTGTGCATTGCGCCTCGAGACTGTCTGCAAGGCATTCCGCCTTGTCGACATCGTCAAACGCGATGGTGTTATCGGGGCGGACTAGGGGGGGCATAGAGGTGAATCCTCGGGACGTGAGTTTCTTCTGGAGCTGCCAGAAGGCAAGATGGTTTGGCTCTAATTCGCTCAACATCTTATCCCAGCTAGCGGAACGCAGATCCTCCATACGAGTCTTTACAGATTTCTGTAAATAACGCATGTGGACTTTGTTCGCACGACAAGGAAAGCTGCTGTAGGCACGGACAGCCGCGTTCTTCTCATTTATCAGCTCACGTACATCGTCCGGCAACTTCCCGCGATGGTCTTCCATCACAGGAACTTCCCTTGAACAATCGTTCAGGACAGATTGTACGTGTTCCGTAAATGAGTCGATCGCGGCCGTCGTGTCAGCGATAGAGTCAAACTGGTCGGGGATGGAATCTAAGTGGGGGGAAGAGGAGGATTTCAGGCACTCGCTTACTTTCCTCCAATCCGTCACTTTTTTAGTAGGTAAAGGTTGGGTGGGGTCAAAGTGACCAAGGCGGGAGACCAGCTTAACGACGACTGGTCGGTGGTCAGAGTTTAATTCATGTATCGCTTCTATAGAGTCCAATCGAAGATTGACATTCTTTAGAAGCGCTACATCAAGTACATCAGGGCGGTGGTCAAGGTTACCGGGGAAATGAGTCGGAGTCATTGGGGCAATGACGTCGAAATTTAAAAGGGAACAAAGGTCAAATAAGCGTTTGCCTCTGGTGTTGGTTGCACTGCTATTCCAAGCGGAATGCTTGGCGTTGAGATCACCCGCAATAATTACGGAGTCACTCAAGCCAAGTAAGATCGCGAGGTCAACGTTAAGTATTTCAAAATTTTCTGTAGTGGAAATGGGGGGAAGGTAAGCCGATTCCAAGGTGATCGGCTGGTGACCTGTCATGCCAAGGCGGCAGACAGACACTTCCAAACGTGAGAGAGGGGGGGGATCCAAAGGGATGCAATAGAGAGTGGATTTATAATAAATCAAGGTACCGCCCTTGTGACACCGAGTCCTATCATTGCGAATTACGCGATAAGTCGCAATTGACGGATTACGGTGGCTGGGTTTTAAAAAGCTTTCCTGTACGAGGAGGACATCTAAATCGTGGTCGCGGAGGAAAGCGGAGACCTCATCGCGTTGGCCTTTCAGGCCATTGGCGTTAAAAAACCCTAATTTAAGGGATCGGGGCTTAACTCTTGCAATAACTCCTCTATCCATTACGGGCTGGATTTAGTGGAGAGGGAGACAAGGGCTTGCGTAATCTCCGGGTACGCATTATAAATATTACGGATCCTGAGCAGATCGCCGGCGCTAGTGGCGGCGGTCAGCTCATTAGCCATCTGGATAGCACGGGGGGAGCAAAAAGTAAGGAAGGTCCCAGTGGTAATGTTGAACGAGTCAACCTGACTGGGACCGGCCACCGGGGTGGTGATAGGGGCTAGAGGCGGGGTAGCCTTAGCGGCGGTATTAACGGCTGCCTTAGGAGCCTGCGCAGGTTTAGGGGGGGGGGGCAAGGGGGGGTTTAGGGATGCTAAGTCCCATGGGAGCCGGGGGTGGTTGCGTGGGTACCAACGCAGGAAAAGCCTGCTGATGGAGACCTGAAAACCACGGGTTGGGTCTCTGGGGACTTAGCCGCGTAGGCAATTCGGACGAGGGGATTTTAAAGGTGCCGGATGGGCATTCCCTCTGCTGACGAGCGTCCGCACGCTTGTTCAGCTTTCCGGATGAACTTTTTGGGGCTTTAGGACAGCCCCGATAATTGGCTGGGTGACCAGCCTCACCACACAACACACAGCTGGGTGTTGTTATTTTAAAGGTTTGGGCTGTTTTTGTAGGTTTTGTACTCCTAGTTTATGAGAAGGTATTTAAAAATGTATTTCCATTTTTACACACTAACAAATGTGACTTTAACTTCGGGCGATTTGTAAGAATCAAGCCTTATTTAATCGTTTAAAATTGGCAATATGCAGTTAATTAATTGTGGGGATCAACGCTTGTTACAGCTTTCTATGAGAAGAGGTTTTTGCTTCCTAGAGAAAAAATTACAGGTGTCGTGTTGAAATCCTTTTGGCTATCCTTTATCTGGAGAGAATGGAGGGTGAATATGAATTACTGACATGACGATTGCTAACGCTGGTCTGTGCAATGCACTTTTACATTCTAGGCTTTGGTCAATACCTAAACCTACAATTTTTCTAACAAACATTAGGTATTTCAAGATAATAACTACAGACTTGTCTCTTGCCGCCGGGGTCGCGGGTAGTTCGAAAGAGATACCGTGGCCCTGGCACGGGCAACTGAAGGAACGCCCTCCCGATCTGCCCGGAGCGGGAGAAGTCATTTGATGATTTCCCATCCACAAAAAAAAAAAAAAAAAAGACTTGTCTCTTGACATTTATAGATACGAGTATTGAAACAGTTTGGTAAGTCAGTTGAATGTTGTTTTTTATGGTTTTTGCATGCAATCTACTTTTAGTCGGCTAAATACTTATCTACTTAATTACATTTTTCGGAGAGTGCTGCATCACAGGGATTTTTTTTTTTTACAGTGAAAATATAACATGATTGCACAAATATTTGAACCTGGTGAATAATCTGGAGGCCAAGTGCTGTCTGTTCTGACTAAATTCTTACGTAATTACTCAACAAAGGGAACTTGTACATAATCATCTGTAATTTAAGAAGGTGTCAACTGTATAATGTCATCGCTTTTACTAGCAATTATTATAAACGTGAAAGGTTGTATGTTTGGATGTTTGTTACTCAAATACGCAAAAACGGCTGAACGGATTTAGATGAAATTTGGCACACAGATAGTTTATAACCTGGATTAAAACATGCTTTCTATCCCGGTAGTAGGTTCCCATGGGATAATTTCTGACATCCACGCTGGCGAAGCCGTAGTTAAAGAATAATTTTATTAAAAAATCAACGACAAACATTGAGGTTATCAAATAAAAATGTTTTTAAATTAGAATTTGGGTTTAAGTATTAAAGTAATCAAATAAAAGCACTTAATTTGTAAGTGACACACACATACAAGTTGGCATCCACAGGAATGTTTTCGGATTCTTTTCTTTACATTTTCATCAGATCTCGTAGTTTTGTAACAGATCATGTACACTCGTAGCTACTAGCGGTTCACCAAGTCCTCTATGAACACCTATGATAAGGTTCATCCTTGAAACTATATCTTACTTACTTTACTCTATAAATGCGTAAGTTTAGATGGATGGATGTCTGTTACTCAATCACGCCAGCACGGCTGAACGGATCTGGATGAAATTTGGCACATATATAGATTATAGTCTAGAATAGCACGTAGGCTTCTTTTTATCCCGGTAAATGTACAGTTCCCGTGGGATAATTTTTGACATCCACGCGGGCGAAGCCGCTAGCAAAAGATAGTGTTCTATATACCATCCTTGTTTTACTAAGTTCTAGATCTATGAATGTTTTGTAATTTTACTATGAGTATAAGTGTAGTATTTAACTGTTAGTATAAGTTGGTCAATTAAATAAATAAATTATTCGAATTTTTAATTTTCAGCCACAGAATTTAATCCTTTTTTAGCGAGCCTATCGCAGTGATACAAAACAAAAAATATTAATTTCCATAATTAAAACGAAATTACTTTTTCGGTCCAAAGAAATTCACATTAATTAAACCCATTAAAAATTAATATTTCAAAGGCTGACTCTGAAGCCATTAGGAAGCCTTTTGTCTGCGAAGTGCCTATAGATCCGGTGGAATAATAGCGTTATTGTAATTCAATTAGCGGGGTCCTGGGTTCGATACCCGGCGCCAATTATATAGGGAACAATGGACTAAGATGATATGCTTGATGGTATCTTTAGTAGCTTACGTTTACATTTAAATGACCTCGGCCGGAAAGGTAACCACACGTTGTTATACGATCTGTGTCTTGTTTGCCATAACCGCGTGAGTAATTGGTTCCCTAGAAACCTGGCCACCCTATCGTTAATGAATGTACTACGAAGTAAGCGCTACACATACTTATACAGGAAAAGTTTTTAAGCAATTGCCAATGCATAGAGAGGGCAAATAACGTCAAGTACCTTGGTGTCTTCCTTGACCCCACCCTGAAATGGCACACACATCTAAAGGTACCGACAGGATGTGTCCGCAAACTTATATTTACTTTCAAAAGGCTTAGATCGACTCTGAAGAGTGGTTCGCTTATGGCTGTGTATTAGAACTAAGCATTCCCGTTTGAGCACCTATTTTTTGAGCACCAAAGTTATTCCCATCTGAGCACCAATCAATATTTTAATGTGATGCTCAAAAGGGAATAATAAATAATACTTTATCCCTTTTGAGCACCTTCGGTAGCTTCTAGTGAAACATATCGATACAAAAGGTCAATGCCCTCAAGGTATCCCATGGTGTTCAAAAGTACTGCCAATTTGTATCGATATGTTTCACTAGAAGCTACCGTAGGTGCTCAAAAGGGAATAAAGTTGAATATTTTTTACTCTTCCCTTTTGCGCACCACGTTAAAATATTGATTGGTGCTCAGATGGGAATACCTTTGGTGCTCAAAAAATAGGTGCTCAAACGGGAATGCTTCGTGTATTATGCTTTGGCACAGTCCCTTATCTCTCATAGGTACTGTATATCGGCGTGGGGTAATGCTTATGCCACGGCGTTTCTAAAAGTTGATAAAGCACAGAGACACGCATGTACCCTACAGTTTTGTTATATAGCGAGTGTAAACTTCTATCTGTGAGACAGCTCTTTGTCCTTCAATCAATTCTGCGGCAACAATCATCCCAGGGCTCATGAGTGAGAAACGGTGCAAAAGCCATGTATGTCCCACCGTACGCCATAGGACCGCTCTTGCTAGTCGACATTACTATGTCCTCGGCCCTCGTCTTTATAACAAAGCGAACAAACAACTCAACTGCTGCGTGCTTGGCTGTTAACACTTTCATATAGTGATACTTAATGTCTTCTTGTACATACGGCTACATATCAAGCTGTAGGTGCTTCTGTTAGAGGATTGAGGCCGGTGAAATAACTGCAACCGTTTTTGTTGAACAATTGATGTATTGATAAAAAATACAGTTTTCGTTTTCCCAAAATTAGAACGCGCACGTTCTGTTGCGACAATTTTTTATATTTATCCTTCACAGTATTTCTTCCAAAAATACGTTTTTTACTGTCATGGCGTCCACACACGCACTGCACCAACTCGCCACTTGTCCTCCGATTGGCTGACTAGCCGTCACGTCAACTCAGCCCGGCCAATCGCAGCGGTCGATTAGTGATGTCCCGTTGACACCGTAGTGATGGGAAATTAGTTGCATGATGCGGCAACACAAGCTATACTTTTCCAGTTTACACTGACCTCTCACTGTAAGGAAATCCTATACAATGCGAGATCAGCTTATACTCGTAAATGTAGAGCTTGATCTGTAGCCGTGCGAACAACTGACCTAGTTCTACAGTGAAATCTGTACAAACATACGCAATCACACACACACACACACACACACACACACACACACACACTACATGAACTCACTCATACCACACACCACACTTACACAATACACTCACACCTACAGTTACTTTCTTTTAAATACCAACTAGTTAGTTAGTACTACTTAGTTTGGAAGTCAAAAGTTCATTTCCGTGTACGTTTTTTAATATGCAATAAACTTTTTTATTTTTATTTTTTTTTTTTTTAACTGTTCCTAATTTTTCATGTATCCTTTTATTACCTAATAGCTTTTTCCGACAAGCTTCGACTTACATTATAATACATTGTCAATTACGCTGACTCATGTTATACGTAAGGCCCTGTCTCCTGTGATACAGTTTTGTTAACTAGTACAGGATACAGGTGATCTTTTCCACTAAAGTTAAGTCCTGTATTGTATTGCATAGTTTCTGCTTTTCAATGACTGGTGGAAAAGCAATCTGTATCTGTCTGTAACACTGTTTTTGGAAAAATAAATAAATTGTTATTATTATTTATTAAAGTGCGCTTTTCGCAGGGAGTTCTATCTATGAATATGAACAACATTCACTATGGGACCAACCCTGAAATCAGGAAAAAATATCTGCTCTTTCATACATTTTGATAGAGTAGGTATTGAACTTTCTATTAAACGCAGATTTTTTTTCGTAATGTATGTAATGTAAGATAGTTTTTCGTGGGTATAAAAACACAATAATGATGAATGGAAAGCACTATGTAACTAAATTAGTTTTATTAATAAGAAGTTTTAAAACTCTCCTCTCCGTTACAGCCCTCGATGAAGGAGAATGAGACCTCATTTCACTTTTTGTTGTCTAAACTAAAAAAAAAAAAAATATTAATAAGAAGTTTTAAAACGGTAATTTTATCTACGAAATAGTCTGCCTCACGAATGACAACATTCTGGTGTAGATCAAAGTGTCAGGGAGTCAGGATATAAACGAATCCGTTGATTAAGATTAGTTTAGACAACAAAAAGTGAAATGAGGTCTCATTCTCCTTCATCGAGGGCTGTAACGATACTGTTACCGAACTTGTTCGGCGGTCTGATACACCTTCATTTTTCCAACTTTTCAACAAGTTTTTTTTTTAAAAGTAATTAACAGAGCGGGCGTAATAGCGGTGCGAGCTCAAGTAAAGGGATGTGGCGAGTAACGGCTTTTGTTGTTTATTTTTTAGGTAAAACATAATTAAGTATATCAATATTTTGGTTAAGAAAATTGTGATCGATGGAAACTTAATAAACTCTTAGAGGGGGTTGCCCCATCTTACTTTAACTATGACAAACATCGTGCCTTCAGTTCGATGTTTGTTATAGTAACAGTAAGGTGGTGCAACCCACCCTAATAAGAGTTTATTAAGTTTCCATCAATCACAACATTTGACAATTTGTTAGCTGACGTCATAACTTTAACTTTAACCTTAACCGCCCACGCTTCGCTGATTAAAGTTATTGTTAAATATCTGTCACTTCTGTCAGACGCGTCGAATGTCATGTCCCTGCTCCGAAATTTATCTTTTACATTTGACATGACGGTACAACAGCAGGTAGTCATTCTATGGTTATTTTAACTTTGACGGAAACTATAACCTAGCCCTTGGTGCAACCTTGCCTTGGTGTAGCCTTTAACATGGAATTTAATATTAGGTCTTTACCTATGAAATTGCCGTTCTGCAGTACTGGCCATTTCAAATCAAAATAATTTTTGTTTGGCTAAGAATTCTAATTTCAAATTAATTTTATTTTAAAAACATGGATTTTTTTTTCCAAACGTAGTCATTTGTTTATTGATTAGTGTTACATTTTCATCGCATTTCAATCTTTTTCGTCATCATGGATACGTTAAAAATTCGAGTAATTATGGAATATGAGTACCGTCGTGGCAGCAACGCGGCACAAGCGGCACGCAACATCAACGACGTTTACGGAGCTAACACTACAAACCAACGCACCACTTGTTATTGGTTTGCTCGCTTCCGTTCTGGAAATTTCGACCTGAAAAATGAACCTCGCGGTCGTCCGAAGACTTTGGTCGACAATGACGAATTAAAGGCGATTGTGGCAGCTGATGATACACAATCTACGGCTGAATTAGCAGCAGCTTTCGACGTTAGCGTCAAAACAATATTGGTCCATTTGCGTCAAATTGGCAAGGTAAAAAAGCTTGACAAATGGGTGCCCCACGAACTCAATGATCGCCAGCGCGAAGTACGCGTCGAGACGTGCCTTGCACTGCTCAACAGACACACAAATGAAGGAATTTTGAACCGCATTGTTACCTGCGATGAAAAATGGATTCTGTTTGATAACCGCAAGCGCTCAGCAAGTTGGTTGGAACCTGGTTCAGCACCTAAACAATGCCCTAAACGAAAACTTACCCCTAGAAAAGTGATGGTCACTGTTTGGTGGTCTAGCGCCGGTGTGATTCATCACAGCTTCTTACCAAACGGGGTGAGCATTACTTCAGATGTGTACTGTGAAGAACTGAACACAATGATGGAGAAGCTGGCACATCTCCAACCAGCGTTGGTCAATCGCTCGTCTCCGCTGCTCCTGCACGACAACGCGCGACCTCATACTGCACAGCAGACGGTCTCCAAGTTGCAAGAACTGGGGTTGGAAGCTCTCCGTCATCCGCCCTACTCACCAGACCTTGCGCCTACAGACTACTACTTTTTCCAGAATTTGGATAACTTCTTGGCGGGAAAAAAATTAAATACCCGAGAGGCAGTACAAAATGCCTTTGAAGAATTTGTTGCCTCCCGTCCAGCTGATTTCTTTAAGAAGGGCATCAATAAACTGCCACTGCGTTGGCAAAGATGCATTGATTGCATGGGTGATTACTTCGATTAATACAAATAAAAAATGCATGAAAAAAAATCGTTTAAATTTTTTCATACAAAACGGCAATTTCATAGGTAAAGGCCTATTATGTAAGTTTATGGCCCCTTGGAGTTCTAAAAAAAAATTAAGCTTCTAAGTCAACGCAATAAAAAATACGGTCGTTTATGCAACTTATTTTGATACTCGCAAGTAAATCAAAACCGATAGGGTACTTCCCGTTGACCTAGAATCATGAAATTTGGCAAGAAGCAAAGTCTCACATCACAAGTACAGGAAAAATTCCGAAAGTTGTTAATTTGTAATTTTATACCATAAAAAATAGATTTTTCGGGATTACAATGTTAAGTTTGTTTTTGGAATAAATTCTTTTCAACTACGGAACCCTTCATTATGCATGGTCCGACACGCACTTGGGCGGTTTTTTTTTTATTTTTATACAGGTACCTACTCCTTTGCCTAACTCTTCGGGGAAAATAGGCTTTATGGTTTGTAATGTTGGAACCATCAACAATATATTCTGCCCCATCCTCTCATCTCTTAGCCCCTCAAAGTTATATTGTAGACAGAGATTTCCAGAATTGTTATTACATATAATAACCGGATAATGGAGGCCCCAACTTTTCACATTGAAGTCTAAATTTTTCTTAAAAGCAAGTACATTGCTTTAATTATCCGTATCAGTACCGACATTTTTGTTAACCCTTGTTGCTGTAGGTGTTCTGAAAGGTGACATTTCCACCATTTTGTTATTCAAATATGGTAAAATAGAGGTGAGTGTCCATTGGTCCGCGCCGACGCATTCGGCACAATAGTGTATAGTATAGAGTAGTTTTGTAATGAAGTTGTAAAAATATGCTTTTTGGAGACTTAGGTACAGACAACAGCACATCAGGTCAAATTTCTCCAAATTATTTTAAACCTTAAAGTGTTGATAGTTAAGTTCAAAATCGAATGAGAAAATGTGACAGTTTGTAGTAACTTGACCTGTGCTGCTGTCTGTACATGGTTTCAGTTGCTGACTAAACCATAAGAGACACTTCAAATTAATGTGACACAAAATTGTACATCGCTATAATTTTCTCTCTTAGCGTTTAAAATTAACTGTGGAAGTTAATGAACGATCGCACGGATATATATAATTATAATTTCTGGGCCTTTTAATATTAATGCACCTCGTCATTACATTGGCTCATAAAAATCTACTGCAAAAAAAATACTGTAGTTCACAGACAGTTCAGTTCAGTTTCATTTATTTTGATTGGGTTGTTGAAAAGCGCTGCTTCATACAATGAAATTATATATACCGAATCAAATTGTATGAAACAGGATATTTATTTTCGACATTTCAGAGGTAGAGTCCCATAGCATCATGAATACTTTTATTCACCCCAGAATATTTTACACTATTTTTGTTTAGCTGTCGAAATGTGGGTGTAGGTCTGTACCTAACAGACAACAACACTTCAGGTTATACCAAACTGTCAAATTTTACCAAATGATTTTAATCTTTAAAATGTTGAGGGTTTAGTTCAAAATCGAATAAGGAAATTTGACAGCTTGTAGTAACTTGACCTGCCCTAAGCTGCTGCTGTGTGTACTATAGTTATGTACACCTCTGCTGAGGCGTGATGTTATGTGTTGTACCTACTGTATTGTATTGTACTTTTCTTCCCACGAACGCAAAAAGAGGTATCGGCATTTACGCAACGGATATTCATAAACAGACGACATTTCGGTCACAATCGGGAATGAAAACCCGGGTAAATCCGAGTGGAGAGCAAAGGAATCGATTCTCGCCATATCCTAGACAGGCATAAATCGACGTTGGGCTCGGCTAGCTTTTAGGGTTCCGCAGAGAAGGGCCGAAAACGACCTTGATTATCATCCACATAGCGCATGGCCGCAAAAGCCAACGAATTTCATAACATCAACTGATAAATATTTAAAGGTTTGATGATACAAGTTTAAATAATAGTTATGTTAAGTTAGCACTAAGGCTGCGTTCTGGACACTATCCATCGGCAAAGTTTGTTTTTCTAATGAGAAAGGTCGCATCACCTAATTGTGAAATATGCAAAAAATTGAAGATGTGCAACACTCGTTGATGGAATGTGTTAAGAGCAAGAATGAAAGGGGATCATTAATTAGAGAACTCAATTTGAACATTTTGGACGTTGGGCTAATTCAAAAAATTTTAACAAACCCTAGGTCGGCGATTGCAAAGAGGTTGTGTGGCCTGGTGATGATGCCTATTCAATGATTCTATTTCTGTTTCATAGTGTGTAAGTAGTTACTTCAATTAAAGTTAAATTGTTAATATGGGGCTGGCATATCCGTGTGGATAAAAACCCCCTTTTGATAATAAAGAATAAAAAAATAAAGGTCCTTGTGAAATAATTCGACTAGAAGAGTACCTGCTACCACTGTTTTCATTTCAAAATCTCTAAACTTCATTGCTGAGATATGGTTGGTGGGTGGTGGTATAATTAGAGGCACATAAATTTTAGTAAGGTTGTTGGAGTTACCATAATCACATCAAAGAAAAAGCAGATTTAACCTCATCTCATTCATAGACTTTAAGTAAATAATATAATGTACTTAGCTTCAAGATAAATGATGATGATCGATGATCAGGGTTACAGAGGTTAGGGACTTAGGAGTTAGTCTTAACGCGGGGCTAGCGTTTCGTGATCACATAGTCAAGTGCTGTAAAAAGGCCTACAGAAATTTGGGGTTTATTATGCGTACTGTTCGTAGTTTCACAAATATTACGGCGGTTATCGCATTATATAACACTTTGGTGAGAAGCCAATTAGAATGCAACGCAGTCATCTGGGCCCCACATGAGACTAAATATAGTCTCATGGTGGAGCGAATACAAAATAAATTTGTTAGATTTTTATATTTGAGGCTCTATGGAGTATATCCTTTTTACCCGCTTATGTATCCAACCTTGTTTATATTAGGCATGGTTGGATACAATGAGCTGAGAGTTAGGCGTGAGTTCGCACTTGCCTCTTATTTATTTAAAGTAATTAGAGGCAAGATACATAACGCCGACATATTAGGGCTGGTGTGTTTGAGTGTGCCCGACAGATATGTGTGGCGGCGACGGCGGCCTCAGCTGCTGGCTATACCTCGTGGCCGCACTAATCTGTTAAATGAGGCGCCCCTGACGCGGGCGCTTCGCACCCTTAACCTTGTAGCAGAGGAGGTAGACGTTTTTGTGTGTACACTGAGTGAATTCACAAGGATAACATTATATGTAATAAGTTTTTAAGTTTGCTTCACTATTGCATTGGGTTACACCTGTAAAAATAGTTGTAAGTGAGGATATAAATAAATAAATAAATAAAGTTTTCACTAAACCTACGTTGCTTTCTATAAGTGACACTTACTAAGTACTGCCATCTCACCTTTGGCATCCTCTTGGCAGACAGCCACCTGGCTAACTGACTAACGTATCTAGATTTATTCGTTTAATCTTCAGAAAATAACATTTTTTATGCCCTCTGATGGTAAGTGGTCACCGCCGCCCATGAACACGTGTAGCAATAGGTAGCAGAAGCAGCGCAGGCGCTTTGTCATCCCAGAAAACAGCTGGATGGTCTCAAGCCCCTTCAATGACCTTCAAACAGAAATACAGTAACACTACTTGATACATTTTAGTTCAAAAATTATGATAATACATTTTTATTATATTCTACTTTACCTACTCAATCTGCCTAGCCTGCCCCCAACTATGTTGAGTTCGGCTTCCAGTCTCACCAGTTGCAGCTGTATACCAGTATTTTACATGGATCGACTGCCTATCTGTCCTCCACTAGCCAGTAACTTAGTAACTCGATATCCCTTGGTAAGACTGGTTGTCAGACTTCCGGGATTCTGACGACCCGTAACGACTGTCAAAGATCCACTAATGACAGCCGGAACCAACAACTTAACGTGCTTTTTGAGGCAAGGAGGAGTATCGGTATGTAAAGATCATCCAACCTCGGCAAGCGCAGCTTATCCTGATGGACCGAGCCGTGCGGCTGTTATTACTTAGCCGCACGACCTACTATTGTTCAATATTATTAATCTTAACTTACTTCATTTCATTTCTATACTTACTAATATTTGTGTGCCACTTACCGACTGGGGTGGGGCAGGACACAGAGATACCACACTAAAATTTTTTTAACACCAATCTAATACCTGTATTGTGGTGGCCCAGTGGTAACGGCCGCGTCTTACGAGTTGTAGGTCGTAGGTTCGAGCCCCGGCAGGCGCTTTACTTTGTGTAAATTGCTTCATCACCACTGCTCTCAAAACGGTGAAGGAAAACATCGTGAGGAAACCGCCATGTCCTAGAACCAAACATTCGAAGACTTGTGACATCCACCAACCCCGCTAGGCCCGCGTGGTGGATTACGGCCCCCTCCCTCTCACCGAGAGGAGGCTTGTGTCCCACCAGTGGGAACATTATAGGCTGATTATGCTAATCTTATACATAAGTGGACAAATAAAAAAATAAATAAAAATAAAATTTACTGAAATAATAAGTTTACAAAAAAAGTGTACATAATTATGGTCCAGTAGTCAATATTAACCTAGGCCTGTAATAGTTGTATAATAATCTGGTTAAAAACTATGGTACGACAAATATAAAATTACATTTACACAAAAATAGAATTCTGAAGGTAATGTAGTGTGGGAAGGCCTTTGCAGAATAGAAACGACGTTTTGCGACTAATAATAATGTTTAATTACTTTCTACAAAAATAGTATAAAAAATAGGCAAATTAATTGTATGCTAGTGACGTGTGCTCCTGGCGGAGATTGAGATTCAGAATGTATTTATTGGCTGGCGCGGGGTGGGCCATCGCGGCGGGTGCGGCGAGGCGCGGGGCGCGATGCGCGGGGCGCGATGCGCGGGGCGCGATGCGCGGGGCTGCTTTGCGCGGGCGCGCGTCTTGACAGCGTTAACATAGTGCGTTGCCCGATCAAGGTTTATTTAAGGCCTCTGCCTCGAATTTTGCGGGCAGCGGGGCGGCAGCGGCGGCGGCGCGGGAGCGGCAGGATGTTATGCATAAAAACAAATGGACCGGACCTCGAAAACAGCGGCGCGGAAGCGGGGCGGGACAATGCGAGACGCGCCGCCGCCGCCGCCGCCCCGCTGCCCGCGAAATTCGAGGCAGAGGCCTGAAGGGTGAAGACAGACGAGCGTAATTTTTTGAGTTGTGAGTCGCGTAATTTCGGTCGCGGGGCGTTTTTCGGGCGCGGCAGACAACTCATTTTGAGTCGTGCCGTGTGAACGAAACAGGATTTTTATATGAAACTGAATGTAGCAGAAATTACGCTCGTCTGGCTTCACCCTAAACCTGTGTTTCAGGCCATATCTCTACGACAGTACTTTTCAAATAAGACAGTCAGTGAAATACTCGTTTATTATAATAAATATTTTCAATATCTAAGCAGAACATAAATATACACTTATACAGAGTAGCGATTAAGTTATCACAATAATAAAACTGAGACCACGTATTCAGTACAAGATTCTGGACCCCCTGCCCTTACATCTGCCTTGTAACCTTTTGTTAGTCGCCTTTCGTTTATCCTCTATTATTATTTTAAACTCAAAATAAAGGAAATTTCCATCCTTTCCCAAGATAAGGAACTGCTAGGCTGGTGGCAGGCTCCCTCCTGGCCTCGGCGTTATATTCAAAGGCTGGGCGGGCCGCGCATATTTCATTTCGGTCGCCGTCGATAGCTCACATGATATATAGTCGCAGAGGTAACTATGAACGCTGTGTTTAAGATATTTTTATGTTCCAAGTATTTTTCGTTAGATATGTGACTAGTAGAAATTATATTATATAAAAATTATGAGGTGTTTTATGTTAACTTGGTAAGTATAAATAGTAAACATATTCATATGTCTTTTTTAAGAGGATATATCCAAGCGCGGTTTAGCTCTATGTATAAGTTAAATGGCGTTATGGCCTCTCGCGCACCAGAATTTAAACGCGCTTCGTTTAAATGACAAAATGCTACACCTACTTAAATCAATTTTTAGCTTAGTAAGTTCTTCGTATTTAAATACTTTCGATTTAAAGTAAATTTTACTGCACAATAAGGAACTGTTTACGTATAATCGTATAAAACAGAAAATAGTCAGTGCTACTTTGGAATTTTTTTCTATCCAAGTAATCATGTTTCGGTTTTAGTACAGCAGTAGACAATATTATAGTCAAATTTTAAAAACACAAAATTATCGATGTATCCCTTTAACTAAACACGTACACATTACAATGCAGTGTTTCTAAAATATTAGGCCCTTTTCGACTATGCTTATAACTAAAGTTTTTCATAGCCTTACCATTTTATTTAATAAAAATGTTGTGTGGATCTGAAATCCTATTTTCTCCGGTAATAACAACAAAAGGTCAATAATGGTTTGCCGTTAGTCTTTGTATCAATTTTTTTCATTGCCTACTTTCCAATTTTTTTGGATTTTTTAATCGAAACTATACAGCACTCAACTATTTAACTTCCCTTTAATCACATCCACTAGCTACAACAAAGACATCTCCGACCCTAACCAAAAAATCTTAACGTTCCATTTCCTTGCAACAAAACACAAGGAGCTTATACTTACTTGCTCTATAAATTATTCACAAACCAAATTACCTCGGAGTGTGTAAAAAACCTACCAGAATTTACCTTCAGCATAAAACGGAACGCTTAGTTTAAAATTCAAATTTGGAAGCGTCTAACACGGCAGCCGCTCAGTCGATTTAAGTGCAAATACGTCCGAGGTACGGAGTCCCAGGCACTGGACATTTGCCATGGTAATGAGGAACTCCCACCACTGGACGGTTAATTCTATTCATGGGTACAACAATGGTACGAATGCACAGTACAAATAGCGAATTACGGCCGCGCTGAATAAAACAAACGTGTGGTTTTTAGTTTCTTTCTCTTTTTTTCTTCCTATAAATGCAATCTGCGTTGTTAGATTTGCATAAGTAGGGTCGGAAGAACTTACATGGTGGTTGACAATAAGGTAATGACTGAATTATACGCCAGTTGCGGCTCGAAGGACCAAGTTTGGCTTCGAACCAATGAAATATAAAATCTCGTTTTTTTGTCCTTTCATTTCCCACTAGAAAGTCATGTTAATCGAATTTTTCTTTCATTTACATTTCGCCTCATAAAACAGTGTGACGTGTTAGTAAAAATAAACCGCCACGGATGACAGCCGTGAAAAATGCAGCTGAAAATATCTAAAAATCTCCGTTAACTTCTAAACGAAATCAAAAGTTATGTTGGTAGAGATAAAGTCGAAAATTGAATGTGTTTTATAAGAATTAAGTCGTTTACTCGCAATTATGTTCGGCGTGAAAACTGGTACATTTTGTGTCGGTCGAACAAAACATATTTAGAATTAAAGTACGGGAATGTACTGGCAAGCACTAGTTACGTTTGCTCCAAACAGGAAGAAAAAGAATTCTTTGGTTCTGTTTTGTATTGAGAATAGTGTTGCATTTGTATCGGGAAATGGTTTTTAACAAAAAAGTTTGTAATTTCCACAAGAATCAGGAACAGAACACTTGTTTACATAATTTTGATCCTTTACCCCTAGCGGATCAACATTTCCTCGTAAATCCAGCCTGTATAAATAGTGATTCCTATTTCTAAATGCAGGAAAACCGAAGCCAAACCAAACTACACATCGTATATTTCCATCCCAGCTACGCACAAACTACAAAGATCAAAATACATAGCCCGAAGAGCACAAAACTTGAAATATTTCCGAAGCAAAGTGTTAAGACATGCCCGAATTGTACTTAAGAAAGTTTAATGAAACCTAATTAGACCGTAAATTTAAAGCCAATAGACTTTTCCAAGTGTTTAATCCCGAACCGTCCAAGCGTAATTAATCTTAGTACAGGGCCGGACTAATCTGTATGCACCCTTTTGATTAATTGATCGCTTGAGGAGCGATTCCTATATAAATGGCTGCCATTTGGTGGACGGACAAGTTTCTCGGAGATATTGGTTTTCAGGAAGCTGCTTTGATGGCGAGGAATGGAGATAAAGCTTTTTATTTTTTTTTAGTATTTTTTTATGAGTTTAAATTAGAAATTTACATTTTAAACTTACCATTTTAAGCTATAGGTATAAGAGATGGTGACGATCTTGGATGTATCTGACTTAGGTATGTACCTTTGCCTCTGTAAATGCTAAATATGGAACTGTTACAAGAATCTATGAACGTGAAAAATATTAAAATATCACTACTGTGAATACATCACCACGGTTGATTAATAAATTGGTGCTTAATTGTTTACGAGCTCGCGGTGAGAAGATAACGGTATACCGCTTTATCTTAGTGTCTGGTGATTATTGAAATTACCCATTCAATATCCATGTTGAAGGGATATTACAGGCTTAAATAATTCAACTTTGCATTATTAGTAGTACTTAAGTAAATGAATAGATATCACATATCAATTTCTATTCCAACCCTCCAAGTACACGCCTGTTTTGTAAAGTTGGTATATACCAGTTTTTGTCGGGGTCGGCTTAATAATTATACGCTGTGCGGACTGTGCCCGAATTATAAAGTTTTTCAGCGTTTGAATAGATCACTTTTGTAATTGCTTCTACACTTTAGCTTCATTTTCGGAGCTTAATTAAGTTTGAACTTACATAGGTTTTTGATGGAAAAAAAAAACTAGTCTAGAATTCTTTTATCGTCGTTTTTCGTGGTATAAAGGTTATTCTATTTATATTTTAGTCAGCAAGGAGGCAGTGGAGCAGCGTGGCACCAGACATTTTAAATATTGTTACTATTGAGGGCTCTTTCAAGCTGTTACAATAAACCCAGCCAAGCACTAATGTTCTTCCGTCGGACCGATTACTTTTGTCAGCCTCACAAAATAAATATATTAAATAAACAAAAGAAAACCTCTCTTCTCCCAAAACAAAGAAATCTCTCAGATTCGATTAAAAATTTCAAAAAACATGTACTTGTCTGCTAGGTGTGCCTACCTCAACCTCATTGAATTTCAATCGCCACGCATTTGACGACACGCCGTGCAAAGCCAAGGGTTTGAATCCTGAGCATGTAAGAGATTTGTTGGCATATCTGTTGTAAAGTTTGTGTGTTGATTTGAAAGTACCTATTCTTGTTGAGTTTGAAGGTGCAAAAGACCAGTACTTGTTAATGCTACTTGATTTGAATCAATCTGCCTAGCCTTTTCCCAACTATGTTGGGGTCGGCTTCCAGTCTAACCGGATGCAGCTGAATACCATTATTTTACATGGAGCGACTGCCTATCTGACCTCCACAACCCATTAACTGGGTAATACGATACCCCTTGGTAAGACTGATTGTCAGACTTTCGAGCTTATGACGACCCGTAACGACTGTCAAAGATCCACGAATGACAGCCGGGACCAACGGCTTAACGTGCTTTCCGAGCCACGGAGGAGTCTCGTATGTAAAGATGGTCACCCATCCACGGACCAACCCCGGCAAGCGTAGCTTAACCTGATGGATCGACCCGTGCGGCTGTTATTACTTAGCCACGAGCTCCTCTCGATTTGAATGTCGTTAGATATTGACAAATGGACAGAATTCACCTGCTTAGGTCTTATTGTAATACACGATAAAATATTTTTGCCTCGTAGCTAAATAATAACAGCCGGAAGCTAAGCTTGCCGCGGTCGGTTCGTGGATGGGTGACAATCCGTCACATAAAGAAAGCACGTTAAGCCGTTGGTCCCGGTGTCATGCGTAGATCTATGACAGCCGTTACGGGTAGTCAGATGCCCAAAACTGACAACAAGTCTTGCCAAGCGGAAACGTCTTACCCAGTAACTGGGTTGTGGAAGTCAGATAAGCAGTCACTCCATGTAAAATACTGGTATTCAGCTGCATCCGGTTAGACTGGAAGAGACCCCAACAGAGTTGGGAAAAGGCTAGGCAGAATGACATGCCTAGCCTTTTCCCAACTCTGTGACAATGACACGAAAAATGATTTTAGCTAAATGTGCACTTAGGAAGACAGTTATGTAGACATATCATGTAACTATTATCCATACTAATATTATAAATTCGAAAGTAACTTTGTCTGTCTGTCTGTTACCTTTTCACGTCTAAACCACTGAACGGATTTCGATAACATTTGGCAAGGCTATCCTGGGGAACGACATAGGCTACTTTATGTCTTAACATAATTTTTTTTTTGTCTCTTGTATCTTACAATCTGTCACCATGTATTATTTATTTTTTTATTTATTTTTTTTTTTTTTTCATGGTACTCCAACGACTTGTTCACTAATACATATTACATAAATGAACTTATAAGTATACATATTATTATGGTGAATTCGTCACTTACAGAAGTACACAGCTTAAACATAATTATAATATATACACAAATTATAATATATTATTATTATTATTATATTATTATTTATTTTTTATTTTTATTATTTTTTATTTATTTTTTATTATTTTATTTTTTTATTTTATTTTATGTATTAGGACATTAAGTAATTTGTATGTCTTGTTAGATGTCTTGCTAGGCATACGTCCTGTGACACATCCTATTACTTTTAAAGCATAAAGCTAAGTTTGTTTGATGAGATCTTGAGGAATTTTGTGTTTTAGTCTGCGGGTTCCTTTTTCATCCATGAGGTGGTTTGCCAGGATGTTTGGGTGACGAGTAATTCTTTCTATAGATGAGTTGATGTAGCTTTTTATTTCTTCCTTTACTGTCAGTATTTTCAAATCATGGTGTAGTGCTTCATTTGGTACAAACCATGGGGCGTTTGTGATTGTTCTTAGAAGCTTGTTCTGAAAACGCTGTATGATCTCTATGTTAGAGTGTGCTGCTGTTCCCCATAGCGGAATGCCGTAGGTCCATATGGGCTTAATTATAGCTTTATATAAGAAAATTTTATTTTCCAGGTGTAATTGTGACTTTCGGCCAATTATCCAGTAGAACTTTCCAAATGTTAGTCCAAGTTGCTTCCGTTTCGTGAAAATGTGTTTTGTCCAAGTAAGACGTCTGTCGAGGTATAAACCTAGGTATTTGACATGTTCAGCTTGAGCCACTTGTACTCCATTCAACTTTACTGGTGGGCAGGTATCCTTTCTCCTAGTGAATGTGACATTTACTGACTTGGTCTCGTTGGCTTTTATCCTCCACTTTTTGAGCCAGAGGGCTATGTCGTCCAAACAGGTTTGAAGCATGGCTGATGCTACTTTATGATCAGTATGGGTCACCAACACAGCTGTGTCATCCGCAAAGGTTCCTGTAGTCGCTAATTCTGATATTGGGAGGTCAGCAGTATTAATCAAATATAAAATCGGTCCAAGCACACTGCCTTGCCCCCCAGCCGTAATAGGGTATAGTTTTGATAAAGCTTCGCCACTCTGCACAAAGACATGCCTATCCCTCAAGTACGACATCAAGATTAGGAAGATGTTGCTTGGGAAGCTGTTTTTAATTTTATAGAGGAGACCCTCATGCCAAACCCTATCAAACGCTTGAGAGACGTCAAGAAATGCAGCAGCACAATATTCCTTATCCTCAAATGAATTGTGAATTTTACTAACGAGCCTATGGACTTGATCAATTGTGCCATGTCTCTGTCGGAACCCAAATTGGTGGTCGGGTATTAGATGTTTTTCTTTAATTATAGGCACTAAACGTAATAGAAGGAGCGATTCATAAACCTTTGATGCATTTGGAAGTAGACTTATAGGCCGGTATGACTTCGGATCTTCAAGAAGTTTTCCTGGTTGCCGGATTGCCCCGTGGGATCTGGAAGCAAAAGTCCTCGCACACGCACACGTGTGGGAGTGGCGCGAGGAGGCGAAACGCCGGGGCGTAACTCCGCTGCCGCGAGAAATCACGGTACAGCGGACAGAGCTCCGGCGGGATCTCATGGCGACATCGAGAGAGCAACCCAGCGCTGGACACGCCACAATTGCTCTTTGAGGAGTGGTTGGAGAGGCGCTACGGCGTCCTCACCTTCCGCCTGACACAGGTCCTCACCGGACACGGCTGTTTCGGGAGGTTCCTGTTTCAGATAAGGTGGGCGGAAACGCCCGGGTGGATGGAATCATTCGGTGTATAAAAATTTAGTTTTTATTTCACTCGACGTTTCTACGACGAAATTATTACAAGAAATAACTTTTGAACGAGTGGACACTCGGTCAAAAGTAGGAGCTTGACTGGAATAATAAATTTTAACTAAACAAAGTCTTTGGTTTAATAAATTAATCTAATTTGTATATTCCTAATTACTTTTACTTAATTGACTAATTTAATTATTTATAATGAGTTGATGACACTATTCTGTGGTAGATTTTTATTTTTGAATTCTAATTTGGATTGTTATTTAATTATGATTTTCATCACATCTTTATAATTATAATTATATTATATATAATTATAATGATTTTAATAATTATATGAATTATAATTATATTATATATAATTATAATGATTTAAATTGAAAAAAAAAAGTGTGGGTCTGTCAGCTCCAACGCACGACAGGTTTACTCTTTAAGAGGCCGTATACGAAATTTTGCCGGTTTCGCCATTTTGTGCAATTTTACAGTAATAATACTGTATTTCTATAAGTTTTAATGCACAATATTAAAGATCATTTTAATTATGATCTAATTTATGAGCAAATTTTTTATTTTTATAATTTAATTTGATTAATCGACCTAAACCGGCGACTGTTTTATGAATTTTTGCTGTAAGAGGTTTAGAATTTCACATAAGGAAGGAAAAGGATCATAGGAAGAATTTAGCTTATAAGTCGTGTGAATTACTATCGAGGATTTATCCGAGGACCTCAAAAACCGACCACAAGCAAGGAATACGCTCTATTTACGAATTGTTTTAACTTCTAAAGGGTATGGAAAAATTACAGTCTTTTTTTGAAAGTTGTTAATACAATGTATGAATTACGTTTTACCACTTTGATATAAAATTTATTAGTAAAAAAACATTTAACTTAGTCAAATTTTAGAAAACATTGGCAAAGAATTGCTTTTGATTTCGGCTACTTAGAACTCTCGTTCATAAAATTAAAAGAATATACATAAACTTCAGTTCAAAATCAATCCATTTCCTGAAAAAAAAATGCAAAATATTAAAAACATTTGGCTTTAAAAAATATTTTAAAACCCACTTATTTCTCGCATTATAAACTCGACGCAAAAAAAAAGTAGCTCATTCATTAGATCATAATTGAAATGGTCTTTCATGTTGGGCATCATAATATTATATATAGAAATATAGTATTTTAACTATAAAATTACGTCTGTAAAATCGCGCAAATCAGCGAAATCGGAAAAAATTATTACACCCTCCTTGTCTTAGAAATGCTACAATGAAGACTGGCCGAAAATATATAAAACAAGTATACAAACATGATTTCAAAGTGAAAGGTGCGCATGCCTACGTTGCGCAGAAAAACGTAACGCTTTTGAATTAACGCTTATATTAATTTCATACCTCATAAAACTTCCATACCGCGGGCCTGATATGAAAATCGATTCCGCGTACCAGGCATAGCAAAGCGTGGCAGGGCAATGCGTAACACGGCATAGCAAGGTAATGCATAGCATGGCGTAGCTGGGCAATGCATAGCACGGCGTAGCAGGGCAACGCGTAGCATGGCGCAGCAGGGTAATGCATAGCATGGTGTAGCAGGGCAATGCTTAGCACGGCATAACAGGGCAAGGCGTAGCAACACGTAGCAATCCGTAGCAATGCATAGCAAAAATAACTTGTCCTTTCTTCCTCCACTAGAAGTTACACACACAAGCACATATTCAGTAGGCACAAATTCTGTAACTTGTCACTTTATTTACGAGAAGTTCCGAAAGCCAGGAGCTTCAAATTTTAGATTCCCCATTTATTCAATTACCAATTTCTCGGAAAGTGATAAATTTTTGAAGTCGACTCCGTTTTATTTTGATTCTGTGAATTTCATTTGTGGCCCTATTAAAGGTTTAACGACTTAGGCTGGTTACATGCCTTGCAGCCAAAGATGTCCTCGTGGCTAAAATAATTAAGCATTATAAGTTTTCACTACCTTTCACTGCCTAGCGGTGGAATATGCGGCTGCCACGAGTAGAGTGCGCGGTTTGATTCTCAGGTAGGCTGAAGAGTTAATGGAATTTTCTTTGGATATATTTTTTCTGTGCATCCACCTCACATTTCCTCATTTTCATTTTTAACTAGAGTGAGATGAGCAGTGCTACAGATTTTTTCATAGAGTACCACGATCTGTTTGTAGCATTTCACGACACCATCGGGGCCAGTGCTGAAATGACCCAAAATCAAACCAAACGACCACTCATCAATCTGTCGCATGCATGTAACCAGCCTGAAACAAGTAAAGCAATTTTATTAGCACATGGCAGTCGCGACGTTATATTTCAACTGTCAGAGTGTCACGGGAATAATTAATGGCGCCAGTTCTGTTACAATTTTGTTCAGTTTATCGGCAATACGAGATAAACATGTTGTTTCGCCTGTGATTGCTTGTATGTCAATAAAAACTGTGTGATTTTATAGACGCAAATTCTGAAATTGACTCTTTTTATACACCATAAACAGTGTTGCAAAGACAGTTCTCCTTCTGCCTGACTTTTCCCAACTACGTTGGGATTTTGCTTCCAGTCTAACCGGATGCAGCTGAATACCAGTATTTTACATGGAGCGACTGCTTATCCACACTCCATAACAAAGTTACTGGGGAACACAATACGCCATGGTAAGACTGGTTGTCAGACTTTCGGACTTATGACTTCCCGTAACGACTGTCAAACATCAACGAATGACAGCCGGGACCAACGTCTTAAAGTGCTTTCAGAGCTATTATAAAGTGATTACCACCACCTAGAGACATCAGCAATGTCAAGGGATTTTGGTTATGTTGGCTAATCTGTGAGGCAAACCCCCTGAACATGAGACTCATGCACTAATCCAGTTCCAATTAATCATCAATACATCTGTAATTTTCAATATTTAATGACGTAGATCAACAATGAATTTTCCGCCAATTTCTAAAGCTAATATGAATCGCTGACGTCATTGCGGCACATATTTGCGGTGCAAAACAGCATGGTAATGAGTTCGCCGCATCCACCAATCAGTGAACAGCTAGCGGCATTTGTTTGAATTAAATTAGTTTTCGAATGAGGATTTTGTTTATGAAGTTTGATCTATTTAGGGAGTGAAAGAGATTAATTGGAATAAAGTCTAGAGAAAGAGTGGTAAATTCTTTAAATTCGTGAATTTTATTTTATTTTTTGTTTAGCGACAACATCGCTCAAAAAAGTTTTTTTATTTTTTACGAACGTATCCTCGTTGGATTTTCTTTACGACATTGTTGTATTGTCATCTCAAATAAACCTAGGAAGCAAACTCATACATAAGTTAAGTAACATGGATTCATCAAAATATTGTTTTTTTTTGTTTTGTCATGTTTAGATATCGGTACCGTCACGTGTGTGCCGTTTCGCTAGCTAATTTAATTTGACCCTTAAAGTGTTTGTATACTTACTTACTCAAACAAAAATGTATCTTATTGGGACTATAATTAACTTAATTTCTTAGGAACTTGATTTCCACAAGTCCAATTTGAGAACAAGGCGAGCAAACCGCGTTTTACTTCACTACCAAACTTTTTAAATGGTAATCAAATTTCTATTTATATGCAGGAACAATCATAGTCAGAAATAATCGTTCTCAGTCAAAAACTAAAAAAAAAAAAACATTTCTAGTTGTTAAGTGCAACTTGGTGAAGAGAAAACATACGAAGATCTAAGTTGGAGCGTGCACGATTAGTTAGAAACTGACGTTGATGATAATTTCTTTATTAAATCTGGTAGGCGTATATTATGTAGGTATGATGCTTACAATAAATATGTTACAATACATAATAAGTCGGGGTAGAAGTGTATAAGTACGTATTTTATCCATTTTGAAATACGTTCTAAGTAGGTTGCTAATAACCACGAACGAATCCAGACTCCGGACTGTTTCTGGGAATTTCCTAATGAAAATATCCAATAATAGTTTGGCAAACCCGAGGGCTTCAATTCCAGAACGCCATGCTTAGCGGTCATGTTTCTGAACCAAAAGACCGTAGTGCTCTTTTGTCTGAAGTAGGAAGAAGCACTTTTATCCTTTTTTTTCAGTAATATACCATAGTGTCTTTATCAGAAAGGAGCTAGTGGCTAAGTAATAACAGCTGCACGGGTCGATCCATCAGATTAAGCTAAGTTTGCCGGGGTTGGTCCATTGATGGGTGACCATATTTACATACCGAGACTCGGAAAGCACGTTAAGCCCGACTGTCATTCGTGGATCTGCGACAGTCGTCACGGGTCGTCAGAAGCCCGAAAGCCTGATAACCAGTCTTACCAAGGGGTATCGTATTATCCAATAACTGGGTTGTGGAAATCAGATAGGCAGTCACTCCATGTAAAATATTGGTATTCAACTGCATCCGGTTAGATTGGCGGCCGACTCCAACATAATTGGGAAAAAGCTAGGTAGATTGTTTTTTTTTTACTAGAAATTGCATAACTGTAATGTGTATTAGATTTAATGCTTTTATGTTATTATAGAAAACGCTGCATATTAGAAAATCAAAACTTTCCTGAGCAAATTTCAAAAGAACAACGAACAAATCAACAAAGTTTAAAATAACGATGGTCATTTGATCAAAAGTTCAGCTGACCAAAGTCTGGAATATCAATGTTTAAATTATTTATTACACTATTGACCAAATCGTCTAAAGGTCAAAATGAATTACGGGATAAATTGATTGTTAGAGATACACTAACCACTTTGTATAAGATGTTACATGTACTACAATCTGTTTATATATAAATAAAGATTTATTAGTATTATTATTAAATTAAACCCTAACCCTGGACGGTCGACGTCAGGGGCAGCCCGAGGTTCGGTTGGTTAGGTTCCTTTAAACCCTGCAAACAGAAATAGGAGCCACGCGCAACGGGGCTCCGTCGACCTGCTGACGGAAACCCTAACCCTAGACGGTGGACATCACGGGGAGTTAGGTTCGAAATGTATTGATATTTTAAAATTACATCTAGCAACTTTTGATCAGTCGTTCATTTGATGTCACATACATTGGGTTTAAAATTTTTCTAAATAAAACATTTGGTCATTTAAATTTTGTTATTTCGTTTATTGTTCTTTTGAAATTTGCTCGAGAAATTTTTGATTTTCTAATATGCAACCGTAGAAAAGCATTAAATTCAGTATTTACTAATTTTACCAACGCCAGTGATACCTATATAATATTGAATTTTGGTCATTTTTTCCACACATTAGACGAAATTTTATTTAACAGAAAAGGGATTCTTGACGTTGCGCTTGAAAAATTAGCCTTAAGTCTTATGCCTATTCGAAATTACTTTTTCTTTCCATTCCTTACACTAAAAAAGGTAAATTTTTAAAAACTTGCGTCCCCGTCCTTCCTGTGGGCTCCAGTACATCGTCAAGGGGTCGCGTGCCGGTTCCTTCCGGAGTTCACACCCGCAGCAGGTAATTGAAAGCGCCTTAGTGCTGCGCGGTGCACGTCAGCGCGGTGGCGATACCACCGCGTGATTGACTGGACTTTGATGCCCGGCTGATGTATCGTGCACCTTGGGGTTTGGTTTTGGTGTTGTTTGTTGGGGTAGCTTTAATTGAAAAATTGTATAAGAGATTTTAATTTTTGATTTTGTCATTAATATTGGTGATGAGTTTTTTTATTCTTATGCTTGTGCTTATTAAGGAATATGAAATGGTGAAAAATAATCTATCGAATTATTTTGTATCAATTTAGATGATAAGAATATGTAAAGTAACAGTGTTAATGGACTTTTGTTACCGACTGTACTGACAGTTTAAATCATAATCACGAAGTAAACTCAAATTCTCTATTCACCTTTCTATATTGTGTGCTGGTCGCGAGTTGGTATGAATGCGCCCTATCAATACATTTTTTTGTAATAAAATTATTCTTATGATATTTTCAGGAACACACTCAAAGTAGAGTGTTCCTTTAAAACCCTTATTAAAGTCCAAAGGGCTTCAACTTCAATAACAATCCTAACAGATTGATGACGTCAGAATTAGACAATGTCAACAGAAGCAGAAGCGATCGTGAACAATTGAACGAATGAACGACAGAGGGAACGAACTGAAGTTATGTGATCCACCAATGAAAGAGAACTTTGGGACAAAGACGGGGGCCTTTTGTATGCCCATAATTAAGTTTGTTGAAGTTTAATTGATTTGCATGGAACAGCTGACAGATGGTCGCCATCAATTTTAAGGCTTTATAGTTTAGGTTCAAACCCTTGTAGGTTACCGCTCGAGTTTTAAACTGTCGTAAAATTTATCTGAGGGTAGGAAAATATACATTTTGTTAGGGTTTGCGATGAGTGGATAGATGAGGGATACTTGATATTTATAGGTGTTCAGGATGAAAGGAAATAGATAAATATGTATTTAGATATTAGTTTTATCTGTATAAGCCCACTTGCCTTTAAGTTCACATACAACCTGCTTTGCCTGATAAGGATAATAATTTTCCAGGCGATTAAGAACTTATAGGGCGACTAACTATTTGCTACTAAAAAAATAACTTGGCAGCGAATAAATATTTTAGCAATAATTATATTAGATGAGCTTCAAAAGCTTTTTTATTTTTACTTTTATTATTCCTTTAGACAATATCTTCGGATGCAAGAGCGAGCGAAGCGGCCTCGGGATTTGGAGCTCCCCGACTCGGACGGGTTAGGTCAGAAGTTAAGTCAGTGGTTATTTCTTTTTAACCATTGAGCCCCGCATAGCGGGTCTCTCTCTATTGGGGCTCCGTCGACTGCGACCTTTAGATCAAAACAAAGCTAGCAACTGATTATTAGGCAACTACTTTCTACTTAAAATTATCCTTCACTTTAACTGCCAACCTACTATTTTTGCTACCGGCTTTAGTTATTTTTTAATCCCAAATTCAGATTAATTTGTCGCCGCGGTAAATGCATGCCTTTTGAGAAATTCATTCTTAGTGGACGTCTACATAGTATTAGGCTCTACGTCTTTTGTAGTATTTATTGCGGCGTAGATTTCATAAGGCGTTAATAACGTAAGTATTTTGCTTCTTTATAAATAGATTTCAATAGATATGGCGGCCAGCGGAGGGTTCAGCTGTTTTTGTCTTGCGTTTGCCTAACTTTTTGAGATTTAGTTACAGGTATGTTTACAGACGCCTACACGAATTAAATACCTCTAACTCATTTAAATACCTAAGCGAACGCAATTCATGCAGGCGTCCTTAGCTAGGACACACGTTCATATGAATATCAATAGGTTTGACCCAAAGCAAAATTAATACGCCTTTCTAAAACGAATACCCTCAAGTCTTTCTGATCCCATTTTTTTAAATAAACCCGTTACCCATTTAACTGGATTATCATAACGAGACAAACCGAAAATTTGTCAAGGGCTGTCCTACCACAAAATAGATAGGTAGGTCCAGAAGGGTGATTCCATACAACAAGCAAAAACAGGTGCACGCACACATAGACCCGTACGTACGGTGATCTGAAACAAATACAGTACGACAAAGTTCAGACGTACCATCGTTTATTTTCGGAAAAACTGAACTTTGCCGAATTAAATGTGACCGGTCCATTAAAGGAGTGTTGGAATTAGTGCGTCAATCTATAATAATTTAGGTGGGAATATAAATAAATTTTTATTAGTCACATTTTATTCGCTATATCTCGGTTTATCCGAACACAAACGATGTAACCTTTGAACGTTGTCGTACTGTAGGCGCAAGTGCACTTGCACTCATTGTACGTGATGCGTGTCTTTGTGTGCGTGCGTTTTCACTTGTTGTACGAAGCCAACCTTCTGTACCCATCTATTTCGTGGTCCTATCCTCCCGCTTAATTAATAATTAGCTACCAAAGGGGGAAGGGAAGTGGGTGAAGAATACTAATCCGACGCTGATTTCAACTGTTTATTTTATTTAAATCTTAAATTATCCCAACGGAAGGTTTGTGCTTTAATTTAATTTTTAAATTAATTTGGTCGGGTTGTATTTTTTCGTTTTTTAATGTAATTTCTAGGTCGGGTATAAGCCAGTGCCAGTTTGACTGTCGGTACATTTAGATGCTGAAGTGTCTGTACGAAAACGCCACAAAGTCAGTCTGACTCCACGACCAGACCTTGAAACCTATATCCTTCTGCAGTGAGGGGTGAGACAGGGAGACGTTTTCTCCCCGAAACGTTCACCGCTGCACTGGAGGATATCTTCAGGGTTCTGGACTGGAAAGAGCTAGGCATCAACAATGGCGAGTACGTCACTCACCTTCTGTTTGCCGACGATAAAATAGTTATGGCTGAGACTGTAGGTCCTCTATAGTATATACTCAGTACAATGCTCGATGACTTCAGTAGAGCTTCCGAAAGAGTGGGTCTTGAACATGGAAACGTTTGCGCTGTTAAAAATAATAATACATGTTTTTTGCTTAAAAAAACGCATTCCCTATTTATTATACAGCAGTTTGTGCGGAGGTTGATTTTTACTAACACTAGGCAATACGTTATTTCTTTGTATGTTACTAACACTATATGGATATTGTATGTCCGAAATAAAGATTTTCATTTCATTTATTGAACACTTTGCCTGCTGACATCAAGAAGATAATAAAGTAAAATTCGCACGTAAACTTAAAAAATATTTATAAGAGTCTATGTAAGCGTAAATACTAAGTATATGTACCTATAGATTATAGATTTACCTGATAGTAATGTTACTTTAATAGAGACTCAATGATCTCACAGTTAAAATGCGTAAGCAGTTTTGTGGGGCAGTGTACCTAGCATTAAGGAAAAAATGTAAATTGAATAAAATCATTCATTCATTCATTCAAATTCTACTTCAACAATAGGTAGATGTTAAATTTCAACATTGTAAAATTGTAACCAGTAATTTAAATGGTGTGCATAATAAAGAGTATTCTATTCTATTCTATTCTATGTTACACACAAACACGCACACATCACACACACACACACCATATAGTACCTACCATATTTTAACTTTCAGTGTGCAATACAGATAAACAAAACACAAAAAATTAGAAAAATAGAGATCAAGTTTCATACTCGAAAATTAAATTCATAAGCAGTCAGAAACGCAAGGCAAAGAAATTTCGTATAACTACAAAATCATAAAATTCCAACAGAAATCTATATCTCTGTTCGCATCGTCTGAAGCATATTTTAAAGTACTGAAATGTTTCAGTTTCAAATGTTCATACTCATTCATACATACGTTTCATAAATGTGAAATTGCAGACATTCGATAGATTCTTTCTATTCTAAGTTCACTTTACAATTTTTATATTATTTTATGCTGCAGTCGACTGTTATTATTACTGCAGTTGTTTTAAAAAAGAATTATATTTTTTCACTTAATTACGTAATAGCATTTTTATTTAAGTAGAAACACAAATAGATAGTAGATCTATTTGTGTTTCTACTTAAATATAAATGCACGACTGAATAAAGGCATGTTGCGTTCATTTACGAGTAGGAAACGAAATACGTACACTGTATGTACCTGAAGTTACAGGGTCTTGCAATAGGTACACATAAAATATCATTGCAAAGCGAAATGATTTACAAAACTCCAAACATTTAGAAATAGCCTTTTTGTGAAATACATGCAACGACACCAAAAGCACATTGCTATTATAACTTTTCAAGGCGCTAAAAAATATTTTAGTTTTGATCATGGATGGTTTGGAGTTTTGTCCTATGAATTATTCGACACAGTAGTCGTATAGTCAAATCAATACAAAATCTTAGTCCAAATCTCACGTTCAACAGTAAAGCAATAACCCCTGGTATTACCAAGCTATACATATCTACCAATGAACAGCCTACAAGACGTTATCTAGACGGCATAGAGCTAAGCAATTTGCCAGGCTGAAGACGATACAATCCCCAAAATATGTGTCGGGTAGATTTGTCCAGCAATTAATCAGTATTAACAGTGGCCCATCTGTCTGTAAGGATTACTGCGACAGCGGCGCCGTGTCTGCCTGTCTTAATAGCCTGTGTAGGCTGCTGTGGAACTGGGGAGCTAGAAGTACTACTTTGTGTGATTATTAGGGAGCAAATCTCCTAAAAATACGCAAATGAGAAGAACTCAGATGCGCTACTTCTTCCCAGCTAAATGTTAAGCTACATTTACACGGTGCAAGATTATTGCCTGTGGCATACCATGAAATTGAAGGGCAATTAACTGGCACCGTCTAAAAAACACGTACAATATTGTTGCACGATACGGGCAACAAATTACTGCGAGAGTACGAAAATTTATTTGGATTTTTAAAACATTACGACACATATTCCCAAGGAGTGGCTTAGCAAAAAATCTTATAAATGAAGTGTATATCTCGCTCGTTCAATCTGTAATAATATATTGCATTTCCATTTGGGGGGGTGCGCGTAAAACACGCTTCATTGATGTTGAAAGAGCGCAACGGACATTAATAAAAGTAATGTACTTCAAAAAAAAGGACCTTTCCCACCTATGAGCTATACCAAATAAGTAATTTATTATCAGTTAGGAAATTATTTATTAAACATATAGTATTAAAAAAACATAAAACCCTACCTTTAGATCCTAATGTATTAACTAGAAGAAGGAAACACAATATTGCTTCCACCCCTTTTGTAAAAACAGAATTTGCAAATATTCAGTTCTTTAAACGCTCGTCTTTCTTATATAATAAAATAAATAAACAAATAGATATACATACTAAACCGTTTATAGAATGCAAATCATTGCTGACTAAGTGGTTAAATAAGTTATGCTATGATGAAGTAGAGAATCTTTTAGTAAATATAAGGTAAAACCGATTCCGTATAAAATAACCACATACACACACACATACATGCACACACACACACACACATATACATACACACACTTACACACGCACGCACGCTTAAATACACACACACATTTACCAACAGACTAATAGTAGTAAACTAGAATAAGTAATTCATAACCCTTTGTTTCGTTACATGTTTACACTACTTGCACGATATAAAAGAGCGGCGCCTCCTGGCACAGGCATTTATATGCTTAAAAGGAGACGCCACCAACTGTATACTGTACAAGGTGTTATAATGAAATAAAACATTTTTGATTTTTTTTTTTTTTTTTTTTTGAAAAGTGCATGAATCTTCTCAGGCGCCGGCAGCGCTGTAGCCCACAGCTTTCAAATTCAAAATTCAAAATTATTTATTTGTGACACATAGGTAAAAAGTACATGATGTTATAAAATAAAAAATAAGTATTGTATCACTATGCGCTGCCTTGCAAGGCGTACTAATATTGTTCACAGAATAGCTGCACAGCTAGTAGGTATTTATGGCCTATAAAATTATAAAAAATACTGCTAAAAAAAAATAAAAAAAAAAATAACCTTTATTTCGGACAAGTAACATCCATAGTGGGTTAGTACACAGAAATCTTATGACTATGTTAGTAAAGCTTAATATTAAATATCTATTTAGCAACAAGATTATTCTGAGAGATACATCTCTTAATAATGCTATGCATTATCGAAGAGTCATATCTCCCAGCTATGATCTAAGTAACCATCTTAAATATTTAGCAATAAAGTAATATATCAAAACAATACAAATTAAGGGAGCAATTTAATATCTAGCTATAGGTACTTATTAAATTAAATTAATTAAAATAAGACTAAGTAACAAATATAATATCTGAGACTAAACCGGTTTTTATTTTTCTTCTAAATATTCATTTATGGTGTAGTATGCTTTCTGAATTAGGAACTTATGGAGTGTTTTTTTGAAGGTATTTAAATCTTTTAAAGCTTTCATATGTTTAGGTGTTTTTTTTTTGCTCAAGTTACTTGCTTTCTTAGGCCGAGATTGATACACGTAACTTAGCACGTATGTTTCTGTTTCTATCTTGCACTTAGTTTTGTTTTTTGACAGGAATTTATAATGCTCAGCTAAAGTACGTGCTAAGTAATGTTCTTACTGGCCTTAGGGCTGATTCTGGGATTGATGTCCGAGTAGCCACTACTCACCGAATAAATTCAAAAATGGAACAGGATTTGTATGAAATTATCTGCCAAGCAAGTTGATAGGAACTTAATCGTAGGTGGTGAAACAGGCTCTTACTGTAGACAAGTGCCTTTAATTAACATCATACTTCATAATTTTCTTTTGACGTCTCTTAAGTGCGTGTTATGAACCTTCTGCGTCTATTTTCGCTAAGTATCAGTAGCCTAGAAACAAGGGGTTCTGAATAATTTAGATAAAGCTGCGCTAGTTCAGGTTAAATGATTGGGTTATGTAAGACGTGTCTTCGTATACGTTATTACGTTTTTAGGGTTCCGTACCAAATTGATAAAAGAACACTGTCTCTCAAAATACAGGTTATAACCTAGTTTGAGAGGCAGGGTTTAAACTTTTTGGTACAGATTTTACAACATAACCTAGCATAAATAAATGTATATCTCTACCCGTTGATTTCTGTAACTATGTGTAATTTTTTATGAATAAACATATATTATTATTATTTTCCCAAAAAAAAAAAAAAAAAAAAAGGGTTCCCCCTTTTGACGCGACTCAGTTTGTCTGTCTGTCTGTCCTGTCACAGCTGGATATCTCAAGAACTACTCAACTTGAAATTGGGAACGGTTTTAGGTACCGTTTGCTCACACAACACACAACAGGGTCTGAAAGGGGGTCTTAAAAATTTGAAGTGGGACTAGTAGGGCATCATATGATGGATATGATATGACGCTTGTACATAAATTTATTTCATGGCAACCACGACAACGAACGAATGTACCTAATTTCAAGTAACGAAACCGTACAACACTATCTACCTAGCTGTTACCCCACCTCAAACACCCTTTGCCGGTAACGAGCTCACATTCGAGTCCATGTTCTATTTCCCTCCAAACATTACCTCCACGTTTCATATTTCGTCCTTTATCAAGAATCACTATTTTAAAATAAAACCCCATCCACGAACGCTTTGAAAACGTCAGACGAGCAATTTTCGGGCTATTCTGGATGCATAAAACTTTACATCCGAGCCGCAAAATAAGGTACCAGCATAAACCGACCTCGGGAATTGAGTCATAGGACCAAGATTTAGTATGAATATTTAAATATGAGGGGAGGGGAGGCAGGTCAGGTTACGGTGGTAGTTCGAAGCGTTGTAACTGTTAATTCGGAAGAACAGCCAAAACCTTTCGCCTTAACGAGCGACAGTCGTTAAGAACTGTTTAAGAGCCGCTCAAAATGTTTCGAACCCCGGGAGCTTAGACTTAAGTTACGGAATTGATAACTTTGAGGGAATTAGACTTAGTTTGACGGCGAATAGACGCATGGGGTTTTTGTCATTTGGTACTAACGCTGCGGACCTTTTATAAAAAAAAAACCGGCCAAGTGCGTGTCGAACCTCGCACAATGAAGGGTTCCGTAGTTGGGATGAATTTATCCTAAGAACAAACGTAACATTCTAGTTGAAAAACATATTCTCCCATACATTCCAACTATAAGTTTGTACCTACTCACAATATTGAGAGATTTACCATGTTGTTTTAAGACCACAGGCTTCGTATAGGTTTTCTTGTAATCTACTGATAAAGAACTATTTTCTGTATTTTTTTCAAAATTGCAGGCTCATTAGTTTCGGAGATAATGGTCAATTTTCGTCTATTTTCTTAAATAACACTACAATAATTTATTAAAAAAAAATATGTAATTGAGACCGTCATAGTAAGCCGTTTCATTTGATATTAGGCATATACATACGCATAAGGTATAGTTTGCAAAACTTTTTTTAAATTTTCTTATTCGCCCCCCAAAAGTGACTCCTATATTCAAAATTCATTTATTTACTTTACCCGTCCGTGTCACAGAAGTTCATATTTGTACCAAATTTCAACTTAATCGGTCTATTAGATTCGGAGCAAATTTGCTGTGACAGACGGACAGACAGACACACGAGTGATCCTTTAGGGTTCCGTTTTTCCTTTTGAGGTATGGAACCCTAAAAATGCCACAAAATTAGAACTAGTCTAAAAAGAGCTTTACGTAAAGTATAACTAAAGTAATACGGTTCTTGCTAATTCTTTTTTCTATTTTATTACTTTATGAGACAGAGGAATGAAGTTCCAGAACTAATTTAGTAACTAATAAATAAATAAATGTTTTCTTACCATTTCGGGACGCAACTGCTCCTGGAAATTGTTACAACTAACAACCATAATTATCGTCATGTTATTGTTCGTACTTCGATCAGAGCCACAAGGTCAAGTCACAAGGTCAAGCTCGAGTTAGCCCTACAAGAGTTAGGCCTTAGTTTTTATTACAACAACTTGCTCTTTGGTCTGAATTGTTCGGATTTCATTATTTCTTAGGTTGAAGTAATATGAGATATATCGAGTATTTGATAAAGTAGAACCAACATCTCTATTTGTGTAAGGTCCTAAAACAAGATTTTTTTTCCTTTTGCTTTCATTGCATGTGTGTGTGTACTTTGTAATTTTTTTTTCTAATGTGCGTTTTATTTGTGCACAATAAACAACTTTTCTTTTTTTTTATTTCTTTCATTGGACCTTGATGACCAACGGACCGAAGAATTTTGTCTACATAAGAATATAAAATTTCAAATACAACGTTACTGATAACTGAAATCTAAAAAAAAAAACTACGTTTACGTGGAAGGTAGTAGTCAAGTTGGTACCTACACGAGAATGGTCCTTCAAGCCTTCCAGAAGTACAAGCAACAAACTGTAAATAAAACAGCACTTCCACATGCGTAACGAAAGTGTGTTGGGTACAATTTATGTGGTAAACTCGCCAACGGCCTCACCCATGAAATACAGCCCATGTTGGGTGGTGGAACTCGGGAACTTATAAAACGTCTTCATATTATTATGATAGTGGTCGTAAATAAAATTCTCGTGAGGAGCTCGTGCCTAAATAATAACGTCCGTGGATGGGCGACTATCTTTACTTACCGAGACTCGTCCGTGCCTCGGAAAGCACGTTAAGCCGTTGGCCCCGGCTGTCATTCGTGGATCTTTGACAGTCGTTGCGGGTCGTCAGAAGCCCGAAAGTCTGACAACCAATCTTACCAAGGGGTATCGTATTACCCAGTTACTGGGTTGTGGAGGTCAGATAGGCAGTCGCTCCATGTAAAATACTGGTATTCAGCTGCATCCGGCTAAACTGAAAGCCGACTCCAACATAGTTGGGAAAAGGCTAGGCAGATTGAGTGGTCGAAAATAAAATGACTATACTCAATGAGGAGTTGAACCAGTAAAGGTCACTGTGAAGAAGATGTCTTTAGATGTACTGCTACTGTAGTTACCATCCTGTTCCTGCTACCAGGCATCGTTACTGAAATATAGGAACGCACCATTTCAACTTTTTATCTTAAGCTTTGCTTGGATAATCAGCCTATAATGTTCCCACTGCTGGGATATAGGCCTCCTTTCTTCGAGAGGGAGTGGACTAGGAGTGGGCTGTAATTTACCACGCGGGCCCAGTGCGGGTTGGTAGATGTCACACGTCTTCGAGTTTTGGTTCTAGGACATGCCGATTTCCTCACGATGTTTTCCTTCACCGTTTTGAGAGCAGATGAAATAAATTACACAAAGTAAAGCGCCTGCCTGGGTTCGAACCCACGATCCTACAATTCGTAAGTCGGAACCGTTACCACTGGGCCACCACTGCTCCAGGTTAGGTTGGCTTGGAGTTTTCGGTATCTTGCGGTGGTATAGATAAGTCAAGAGTTTGGAAATCAGGTGGTACCAATAATTATTGGTGTTAAATTTACACACGGGCTACACATCAAGCTATATATTTCCAGTTTACACTGACCCGTTATTGTAAGGAAATCCTATACAATGCGAGATCGACTTATATTGGAAATGTACAGCTTGACCTGAAGCCGTGCTTACCATTCATTATTATGGCTATCGCAAATCTACCAGGTGTGATAAAACAAATATTTCATGATCATTTATTGATGCAACTTTGAATGCTTAATGCATTTTCAGACCCTAAGTTGTTCGAATCTTTTCTGGGACCTTAACCCTTGGCGAACTCTTAGCTTGTGGCTAAGTAATAACAGCCTCACGGGTCGATCCATTAGGTTAAGCTGCGCGGATAGGTGACCAACTTTACATACCGGGACTCCTCCGTGCCTCGGAAAGCACGTTAAGCCGTTGGTCCCGGCTGTCATTCGTGGATCTTTGACAGTCGGTACGGGTCGTCAGAAGCCCGAAAGTCTGACAACCAGTCTTACCAAGGGGTATCGTATTACCCAGTTACTGGGTTGTGGAGGTCATATAGGCAGGCAGGCTCCATGTAAAATACTGGTATTCAGCTGCATTCGGTTAGACTAGAACCTGACCCCAACATAATAGCGAAAAGGCTAGGCAGATTGAATCCTTGGCGAACCTTTTAAGTATTTTAGGCTTTCAGCTATTGGGACGAGAGGCAGTTATAAAATAATTTATATATCATTATATTACAATTAATGTTCGTTGCCGTGTATAATTTGCGCCCCGCCCTGTATTATACAATTATTCAATAAATTATGAGTTCATAGCCTTTCAGGGTTATTTAAATTATGTAGGTATGATTTCAATATTCGGTGGAATATTTATTATCATTTGAAGTTAGATATTAGAAATTGGGATTATCGCCAGAAGGACAAACGACTTAGCACGGGTAGCTATTGACAATCTCGATTTTTGCAATCTGGAAATAGGACTTTTACTATAACTCGGTCGGGAGGAAGTCTCCAATTATAATTTTTGAGTTCTGCAATCATCATAAGTAGAAGAATTTAACAATATGTTGCGGTGCCCTAGCCCGCGAATGCATGCACTTAACAATATGTTGCGGTGCCCTAGCCCGCGAATGCATGCACTTAACAATATGTTGCGGTGCCCTAGCCCGCGAATGCATGCACTTAACAATATGTTGCGGTGCCCTAGCCCGCGAATGCATGCACTTAACCTGCGAAATTCAAATTTTCTTACGTTTTCTGCATTTTCAGATCAGTATCAAGTTTGTATGTTGATCTGAATATGATTCGCGACCGTAAAAAATCTGTATTTATGGAATTATTTATTTATTTATAACAAAATCTACAGCTCTTTAACAATTTTAATTAAATGGATAAATACCACTCTTACAGCCAATTACGGATTTATGATTTATAGCAACACTTATTACATGCATCAGAAACAACAAGATGACATACTAGCACCATCTAAGCAAGCATATCAAAGTGGGTAATCTGGGTGGGGGTATGTGTGTGTTTGAACTGTTGTAGTGGTGCATGGATTCTTACATTCAACTCTATTTAGAAATATTAGTCAAATCGTCGCATACAGAAGTTATCAATAGTTTCTTGAATGTACCTTTTTTGGCGTTAAATACAGGGCTCGGATACCGGTATATTTTTCGAAACGGTTTCGTCTTAAATACCTAAGAAACGATTTGTTTCGGTTACGTTCGAACGGAACATTATAAATAACGTTTTTGAAGCAGAACAAAATTTAAATCGTTATCGATTAAGAAAACGTTTTTAACCGTTTCTTCCATTTCCGATAAATAAATAAATAAATAAATAAATAAATTGTTTATTTTTCCAAAATAAATACACACAGACACAGTTCAAAAACAAATCAGTACAATAGAACAAGCGTATAGGTTTGCAAAAAAAGGTCTATGCATACAAAAATAGTGAACCCTGTCTCTTAAACTAGGAAGAAACCTGTATCTTAAGAGACAGTGATCGGCCAAAATTTAAATTGAGTAAAAACTAAAAACTTACAAGAGTGAATGAGTGTGTCGATTACCATTACTAATGCATATTAATATTAATATTAGTGTTAGTATTATTCAAGTATGTGTGAGTGTTGAGGTGTATGTGTGTGTATGTGTGAGGGTGTGTATGTGTGTGTGAGTATGAGATCTTGTGGGTGTTTTTGAAGTGGTTAATTATGTCAAGCGACGTATGATGGCAGTATAGACTCTGTTTTAATGTAGTCCTGCTGTATGAGCCAGTCAGAAGTTTTTGATTTGACATTGTATTTATTTAGGTCTATTATGTCTAGTTCTTTCTGTATCCTCTTAAAAACATGACGACTTAGGACATAGTATTGACGTCTTGCAAATATGGTTTTGTACTGTACACCTGGGGGAACATATGTACGCTTACTTGGATCAGATGGAGGTAAGCGGGCATGTATCCTCAGGACAGATTGGAGAATGAAAAGCTGCCGAACCGTCAGCACTTTGCAATCAGCGTAAAGTTGCGCTGTAGGGTATCTGTAGGGTTTCTTTAGCATAACTTTGAGTACAGCCCTTTGAGCCCTCTCTGCTCTTAGAAGATAAGTCTTTGCTGCCCCACCCCATACAGTCACACAGTATCCAATAATCGATTGGCATAATGTGAAGTACACCATTTTTAGAGTGTCAACACTGGCGGACTCTCGGAGAGATTTGAATATGTGAATAAGACGTAGTGTTCGAGAAGTTAGTGTATCGAGTTGTTTATCCCATTTTAGAATGAAATGAATACGTAAGGTACCTTACTTAACTAAATAAATTCATGCTTGTCACCGTACGCTCGTGCGCGGCTGCGTCCAGCGGTATAAATCGGTTTTTGAAACGTTCTTATTTCGTTTTCGTTCCGAACAAAATGTTGTGCAAAGAACTATTAGAAACGTTTTAAAAACGTTATTTTAAATAACGTTTCCGAGCCCTGGTTAAATATATCAAGATGAGAAAATTTATAATATTTCAAATCATCAATACAATAACCTCTAAGTTCATATTACCCTATTGAATGACTATTTCAGAAATCCTGACATTTGAGGCCAATTCTTACTTAAGGAGTTGTATTACTGATTCTAATAATTATAATTCTGTAAATACATATTCGTTACGGTCGCGAATCATACTTTAATCAACATACACCCAGACACTGAGCTGCAAATTGCAGAAATCGTAAGAAAATTTGAATTTTACGGGCTACCTTAGCGCTTCCTCTTAAGGCACTCTGTAACACCTTGTAAATAACATCTATCTATATAAATAAAAAGAAAAGTCCTGACTGACTGACTGACTCATCAACGCCCAGCCCAAACCATAGAACCTAGAAAACTGAAATTTTGCACAGAGGTTCCCTTTATAATGTAGACAAGGAATAATGAAGGATTTCCCAGTAGTACGTTCCCGTGGGATATTTTCCGATTTCCACGCGGGCGCAGCCGCGGGCAAAAGCTGGTGTGCTATAAATAAATTAGAGGGTATCTTATCGTACATACAAACGAGGCGTTGTTCACAGTATGTTGATAATAACTAATATCAACAACAAGAGAACAAGAGTTTGCGCCCACCCTAATCTTAATAACTGTATTTTGAAATATTATAAACATAACATTAACATAACATCAGCCTGTTATCCCCGAAGGGTAAGAAAGAGATGTATAATTACATTCGCCAGTTATGTTTAGGTCCAATGTTATAGGGGGCGAGTCTATTGTCATCAGCTGGGCACAAGTCCAAACTCCGAGCTACTGAGAAATTTTTGATGGAAAAACCAATAATACTTTGCCCGACCCGGGAATCGTACCCAGGACCTCATACTCAGCAGTAGCACTAGCGAACACTAGACCAACGAGGCAGTCGAGGTCGAGGAAAGGACTGATAAGTGTATGTTAAAACAATTTTTTATCTTTCCAAAAACACTTAGGTGAAATCCTAATGTTGTCTACAAACTAATTTAGAAACAAAACTAGCGAGTGAAATAAAAAAAAAAGATAATAAAATTAAAAGCAAAGCGTATGTGTATTTTATTTAGTTAGTTCTTCTTTAAAAAAAGATACAAAAAGTTAACGCTTTTTACATTGTACCTAACGAGCTCTCACCATTAAATACAGAACGTTCTAGTTTTTATTTGCTTTTGGTTTATTTTAAAGTTAAATTAATTAACGCAGTGTGGTTACATGCCTCCCTTTATAGTCTATACTCCATTTATAATAAGATTAGACATTTAAGCAAACGTTTTTTACAGTCCGTTCAACCGATTTTGACTTCTATTGCGTTGGTGGCATAACAAGTGGCAGCTGCAGTTAACAGTTGGTATTGTAACCACGTTTTTGCCTTTAATGCCATCCTTAAGCCTACGCAACAGAAGTGAAAATCGGTGGAACGGACTGTAAAAAAGGTTGGTTTAAATGTCTAATCTTATTGTAAATGGAGTATAGTGGCATGTCATAAAAAGATAAGCGACTAATGTTTGCATCGTACACTGAAGAGATACAAACGTATGCTGAAAACATTTATTTGTTTTGCGGGAGGAAACAAGAACATTGATGATGTTTTGATGTTTATTTTTAGGGTTCCGTGACTAAAAGGAGAAAACAGAACCCTTATAGGATCACTTCGTTGTCTGTCAGTCTATCAAGACCCTTCTCAGGAACGCGTGGAGGTATCAAGTTGAAATTACAATCGAATACGTAGGTCTATGGTCCCTTGGAGCTCTAAAAACATAAAGCTTCTAAGTCAATACAATAAAAAAATAAGGCCGTTTATGCGACACATTTGGGTATCTCGCGAGTAAATCAAAAGCCGTACTTAGGGTACTTACTAGCCCAGTCAATAGCGATGTCAAAAGGTGATGAGCAGTTGACATTAGGCTATTGTAACTTATATAAATTACAAATTGACCCACTAAAAATTGAAAAATAAAAAACTATTTTACAAAAAAAAAAACACTGCAAAGTGAAAAATAACTTTAATTTTGGAAGTCGGTGTCTTTAGATCTGTATTTTAGTTTTTTTTGCCACCGACTTCCGAAATTAAAATTATTTTTCACTTTGTAGTGTTGTTTTTGGAAGTCGGTCGTTTTTTTTTGTAAAATTAGCAACCATATTAAAGTAACGGAATCGTAACCCGTGAAATTCTAAGGTATGATTCAGTAGTTCCGATGGCCATCTGTGGTCTTCGTCATCAGTTCTACTACACCAAATGGTGCTTTCCGAGAGCAAGTACGAATTACTATAAAAAATACCCAAATCGTTATAGGTGTGCCTATAAAATTTGAGGGTTTCTCTCATCAGATTCTGAGTTTGTGACCACCTCGAGAACATACCCTTTCAAACAAAAAAAGAATTTTCTAACACAATTAACGGAGAAATCGCGTAAAAAACACACAAAAAAACATACAGTCGAATTGAGAACCTTCTCCTTTTGGAAGTCGGTTAAACATAATGATTGACGTGAACGCTCGCTTTCAAATTCTCGCGATGTGTTCGCATTTTGTTAGTTTTTTCCTTAATCATCATGACTTTGTAACTTTTTATATAGGTGCCTATATGTAGTAGGTACGTTATCTACCCTGGGAACAAATTTAACAGAAACACTTATGAATAACGTTATCTGCTAGCAACGTAGTTTTTAGCGGTTAATTCATGAATTGCTTTAAAATAATAATGGAATATATTGCTTTGTCATCGTGACTGTTTGCATGTTATTGCTGTTAGGTTTGTAGTAATTAAGGATTCGGAACAGCTTATTATCGGCAGGAAAGAGTTCCGGCTTTTAACACAATTATTCTTTTGTTAACAATGATTGATAAGCCGTTATCATGGCCATGGCATGTTGACACCTGCAAAGAGGTATCTAGGAGCTTTGCCAGACTCATACCTAAGGTCAACAACATGAAAGTCGTAAGATACACAATATACTAAAATAACAGCCACATTTGAATAAAACTCCCTCGTCCCCCGACCCGCTGCGTTGCATTGCCCGGCCGCGCTAATACTTCGTTTTCGCTTAGAGTTCTTTCTGACTTTTTTTTTTTGCTCGGCTCCTAAGGGTCGTAGCGTGATGTTAAGTATCCTTTAACCATCCTTGAGAATTGGGCTACCAAATGCAAAAATTGTTTTTCAAATCCGACTTTTTGTTCACTATTTTATGGGGGTTTTTTTTTTTACACAGAACCCTAATTCTTGTTTCAAAATAAAAGTGCTCCTAAGTTACTCCTTATAACATCAGCTACCTGCCAGTGAAAGTTCCGTTGAAATCTATTCAGGCGTTTCGGAGATTACAAACAAACAGACAGACAGACAGACAAAAATTTTGAAAACTGTTTTTTTGTTATGAGTACCGTATATACTTTCATATGCATGTAGTAAAAAGCTGTTATTTTGACATTACAAACACACTTCAATTTTATTTATTTGTACAGATTAATCAAAACACAGCAATGGTGTTTAGATGTGGTACCTCTTAGGTACCTACAACATCCAACAGGAATTCGGATATTATAACGACTATTAGAATTCCTTCTTTTGGGAAAACCAACCTATGAAAATATTTTCCTTAATTTATTTTTGACTAGTCATACCTATGGATTTATTCGTGTAATAAGTAATTTATTTGTTAACTACGTAAAATATTTTTATCTATGTGCAAAAGCAACTGACCACAACATAACAAAGACATCTAAATAAAATCTAAATCGCATTTAATTATGTCTGAAAATACTAAAATACGTCCCACACACTTACGTTATGTATCAACATTAATAGCTGTACGTTAGCTTCGCTAAAATTCAAAAACGGCTTGACCGATTTGAATATTATTATTATATATATTTTTTTAAAATTTTGTCAGGACAACGTCTGACGGGTCATCTAGTAGTTTTTAGGGTTCCGTACCAAAATTGTAAAAAGGAACCCTTATGGTGCGACTCAGTTTGTCCGCCTGGCACAACTGGACATCTCAAGAACTACTAATGCTATCAACTTGAAATTTGGAATAGTTTTTGATGACGATATATTTTTTTTTACAACAGGGACTGAAAGGGTGTCTTAAAAATTCGAAGTGGTGCTAGCAGGGCATGTGGGGCATTATATGAAAGAACGCTGTTTGCACATTCTCAAACATTTTTTTGCCGCATAGTTTTCGACTTTGGATGAAAAATGTAAAAAAAATACCGGTCCCCCGTTATCTCCGAAGTTTGCATACCTAGAGAAAATCTGAAATTATTCGATGTGATAGAAGTTTATGCAAAGATTACAGGAAAAATAAAACGATGTCACTAAATAGCACACTTTTTCAGAAATCGGAACGGAACACTCGGTGCGTGAGTCCGACTCGCTCTTGACCGGTTTTTATTTATCACATACAGTATTAATTTTTCTTAGCGTTCATCAGCTTATGATTTTCAAGAAGGTGACAGACTTATGTTAAACTGTCAGATGCTTGGTCAAGTAGGTAGGTAAAAAAACCACATTCAGCAATGAACTTCTTACTACGGATGAAATAAAATTTATTTTCGACGCTTTCAGAGTATCTTTTATTTTATCAGCGTCAGCATACCCAAAATTGCCTAAAGCCCACCCTCGCCAAATAAAATAGCATATAAAATAAACAACACCGACTTAGGTAATCCTGCCATTCGTAAGTGCCCACTGCATCGCGAATCTCTTAAGAAACACACATCCATACGTGTCCCGGCGAATCCCATAACTGATGTCCGACACAGTCTGTGGGCTTTCCAATGGGCACTGAGAAAGAACCGCCACTGTTGGGGACTGAGGAACGAGAGTTTTGTGGTATGGAAACGTTTTTATTACGATGTTTCAATCAAACATGTGTTGTTGTCAATCGTGCAACATTTATGGACCTCATGCAACCATGCAGGCAATGTGATGTTTGTTGGTATAAGTCTGGTGTGATAGTCTGAAGGCTAATCTACTGTTTTACTTCTTAGGGAAGCTACACTAAAAATCTTTCCGAGAGGGAAAATACGAAGAAAGATCTAATAAACCTTTCCTAATTTAACCTTGACGTCATGAGAAGTAAAATATTAATTACTAGGGATTTAGTTACAGCATACCTTTCGATCAATATTTTTAAAGGCAGATTAAATATTTAAATGATATCATTCTTAAAAATAGAGATTACCTGGATATAAAATGATACAGTACGAAAAAGGGTCGAATCACGCCTACAAAGCACTATGTAAATATCCAAACCATAGATAATATATTAGTACTATCGTGTGCACTAAAATTACAGATAATTTACTTTTCTTGCACCATCTGCTGTGTTTCCTGTCTGACTAAGCCGACGTTCGCACGGACGTAAAAATATCGCGGCGATTTTTTTTCGCGCACTGGATTTTCAACGTTCTGCTGAGCGCCGAGAGTTGAAAATCCAGCAGTGTGTTTTTCGACGCGCTGGGATGCACTCTGTTAACCCCCGTTCCCACGGGCGTAATAAAATCGCGGCGGGATTTTATAGCGCACTGGATTTTCAACTCTCGTTGTTGAGCCGAACGTTGAGAATCCAACTTAACAATAACAGAGTACATTCTAGCGCGTCGAAAAAACACACTGTTGGATTTTGCACTCTCGGCGCTAAGCAGAGCGTTGAAAATCCAGTGCGCTATAAAATCCGGCCGCGATTTTAGTACGCCCGTCCGAACGGGGGTTTATTCTCGAAGCTCGGCTTAACACCGAGAGTTGAAAATCCAGTGCGCGATAAAATCCCGCCGCGATATTTTTATGTCCGTGCGGACGTCGGCTAACAGACTGATGAAATTTTGAACGAAACCTAGGTAAGTCATCTTTTAACCGATATCAAAAAAAGGAGGATGTCCTCAATTTGTCGGAATGTTTTTGTTAATGTACGAGTATTTTGACATATAGTCAAGTTCTGATGATTGGTTTTTGAGTCATATTCAATTTTACTTACGTATTTTATCTACTTCGTCTATGTTGTTCATTCTTCTTCTTGCTAACATAAAAGAAAATAACAAGAACTAGTGAGCGAAACCACAACTTAAACATGAAAAAATAAATTACTGAAAATAATAACAAAAAATACACTACAAAATGCAAATTAACCTCAGTTTCGGAAGTCGGTTGCAAAAACCGATTCAAACAAAACAACCAAAGCCACTGACTTCCGAAGCTAAAGTTATTTTGCACTTTATGAACGTCATTATTTTTCTTTTCCCATCTATATTGGGGTCAGCTTCCAGTCTGCAGCGGAATACCAGCATTTTACATGGAGGGACTACCTATCTCACCTCCGCAACCCAGTTACTGGGTAACACGATACCCTTCGGTAAGACTGGTTTTCAGACTTTTGGGTTTCTGACTACCCGTAACGACTGTTAAAGTTCTATGAATGTCAGGCGGGACCATCGATCCGAGGCACGGAGGGGCTCGATACGAACCAACCGCGGCAAGCGTAGCGGGTAGCTTAACCTGCGATCGACCTCAATCGATTATTTAGCCACCAGCCCCTCCCTCCACCAGCCACCCTGGAGGCACCTAAGAATTTATCATACAAACATTTCTCCAACCGTTTTCCTCTCTTCCCTCACCATAGGCCCCTATCCTCAATGTCAGACGATCATTGGATATAGCGCTCTGCGATATTTGTCTGCGGAGCGCACCGTCTCTCTCCCTAACCATATTTAGGCTTAACCAGTGGTCTACGTTGTGAATGGGCGTACCATTCAATCTAATCTCGGTAATGTATAGTCGAGAGGTGATAAGAATAGCGAACTATTTCGGTAGACATTTGTGATAAGGGGATTGTGTTTACTAATATTCTTTCACATCTTTTGTTTTGTGATTTGCTATCAGAGATTGATCAGGCTTCCACGTGGATGAAATTTAAAAATGAAAAAGTTTAAGTGACTTGAAACTTTGCGACTAGTGACTGAAAGTTTTTTTATTTACAACACACATCACATATACCAGAACATATGTGCATTATAATAAAATAAAACATTCAAAAAGATTTGTACATTAAACATTCACATTTTACATACACACAGACAACACACACACACATACTCGCATGTTTCACATTTTTAATTTTTACATTAGGTACTTTCAATCAATCTGCCTAGCCTTTTCCCAACTATGTTGGGGTCGGCTTCCAGTCTAACCGGATGCAGCTGAATACCAGTATTTTACATGGAGCGACTGCCTATCTGACCTCCACAACCCATTAACTGGGTAATACGAGTACGATACCCCTTGGTAAGACTGGTTGTTAGACTTTCGGGCTTCTGACGACCCGTAACGACTGTCAAAGATCCACGAATGACAGCCGGGACCAACGGCTTAACGTGCTTTCCGAGGCACGGAGGAGTCTCGGTATGTAAAGATGGTCACCCATCCACGGATTGACCCCGGCAAGCGTAGCTTAACCCGATGGATCGACCCGAGCAGCTGTTATTACTTAGCCACGAGCTCCTCTACATTACAACTACAATTACAACCTAGATAAACACATAGGGTACTTTTAATCCCGGTCTTACGTTCCCATGGGATGGTTCTGGTGGGATATTTTCCGACATCCGCGCAGGCGAAGCCGCGGGCAAAAGCGTGCTGATAAATATAAGCTTAATATTATTGTAATCTTTAATTCTTCAATGTTTATCCGTTTGTTTATTTTGGATAGTTCATGATTTGATATCGCAGGTAATGTAATCTAGCTTTCACTTTGGCAGAATTAGTGCAAGTTTCAATGACTTGCTAAAAAGTGTTTTGAGGATTTTTTATTAATAAACACCTTATCAATTATCCTAACACAGCTCTTTGTGAATGTAATACAATTATCAGATTAATTTAGCTATCAGGTAAATAGTGCAAGCATTAATGACTGGGTTGAATTATATACTAAGCCTGACTAATATTAGGTATAAATGCGAAGTAAATTTGTTTGTTTGTTACCTTTTCACGCCTAAACCACAGAACCGATCATCCCGAAATTTTACTTACGTTGTCAGGTGTACAGAAACGGACGTAGGGTACCTTTCATCCCGAAAAAATGTGCTGTTCCCGAGGAAAACAACAATAACGTTCTTATGATAATAGATGGCTCCACGTGTCTTTCGAATCATGATTCAATTATATTATTACAAGCAGAGTACAACCCGAATTGATTTGTCAAATTCTAAATTAACGCGAGCGAAGCCGCGGGCAAAAGCTATTTGGCAATAAAAATAAAATATTTCACGGAGTTATGATTAATTACTATATTTATTTTTGTGTTAATTTCCTATGAATATAAAATATTATTACATGAGAATTGAACTTATAATAATTGATTATATTCTTTGGCTAGATTTTTCAAAGAGTGTCAAAGATCCACGAATGACAGCCGAGACCAACGGCTTAACGTGCTTTCCGAGACACGGAGGATTCTCAGTATGTAGATGGTCACCCATCCACGGACCAACCCCAGGAAGCGTAGCTTAACCTGATGGATCGACCGTGCGGCTGTTATTATTTTAGCCACGAGCTCCTCATAAAAAACGTATAAAAATATAACATACACATTAAACAAAATCCCGTAGATTCTCATGGAACTACAAAGGGTTACAACATACACTGTGGCCCAACTCACTTTGAAAAAACGTTTCTATTGTGAAACGTACATTAATCTTAGGACGCTTACAAAGTATTCTTGTTGTTTGCTGCCCCTATACAGATGTGACGAAGATGCTGCAGTGTGAGATGTGCATGAGATTTGAGCGCGGTTTGGGACTGAGTCTGAACGTAGTTGGCTTGTTCAAAGAACTTTTCTTTATCATTGCATGATTACAATTGGCAATAGGTACATTCGCTCTTTTAATAATTTGAATTTCGAAACTGCTGTAAATAATAGTGGCAATAGCCCAACGGTTTCGGTTTTAAATTCGAACTTTCAGCACTGTAGTAATGAACATTAAAGTATTGTTTCCAAGAGAGTACTGTTAGTATTAGTGGACGATTAATACTAACAGTATATAATTAATGGCTTTGCATTAATTAATTATTAATTAGTAGTGTTAGTCGAATACGGATTACGGATTAGCAATCATATGAACACTTTCATTACCTATGTTTATTTGTAATTGCATGGTTTTATTAACAAACAATTCATCTAATTGGATGCTATGTAGGTATACTAAATGCTCCAAATTCTAGGAACATCGTAGTATTCCTGCCCAAGCGCCCATAGGTTTAAGGCGTGGGCTAGCAAGATAGAGGTCTTGAGTTCGAGCTTAACCTGTTTTAATTTTGAAGGGAAACCTACTTCTATTACCTAAAATAAAATATAATAATAGGTATATAAATAGTTCAAAAAAGCTTAACAAATATAGGTAATAGTTTTTCTAATAATTCATTATTAAACTTATGGACAGAACCAATTTAAATAAACAATAAATAATTTATCAAATTAGAACCTTGCCACATCCAGCCACTCTATTCCCCTGTCATTGGTCTCGAGACATTTCAACCAGCCCCCTAACGGCGTCGGCTTGAAGATAAATCGCTTCAAACGCTCCTTTCCTTCCGGTGCTGGGCTTTCAAGCTAAGGAGAGCGTAAAATAGGTAAATACGTAAGTATTTTATTTAGTAAAGTTCTGGCAAAATATAGGGGAATGAGGGAGTTTAACTTGGACATGGTAGAATGAGATGGAGATAATAATGATAGAAAAGATGGTTTTTAAAATAATGAGTCGTGCAGCGTAGTGGTTAATAAATGCTTGTTAAAAGTGGCGAGTTGATTTAGATAGAAACAACAAGTTTACTGAGTTTGGAATACGAGTAACCCCCGCCGGCCGCCATGGCCCACGCACAATGCTCCACATGAAGGACTAAGTGCGGAAACCAAATCCTTTAACATATAGCATAGAACAACTTTACTGAAAAAAAGTTTATTTGTTAATGTTAAAATCACCAGAACTTAGCTCTCAACGGAAAATACAATAATTCTGCCCTCCCGAACCTAAAGTGCAGTAACAGGAAAAACACGAATGGGAAAAACAGACATTTCGATAAAACTATGAATGCAAGGTGAAAGGATTTGTACAAAACTAAATTATTAAACAGTATTACGTTATTTTTTTTATAAAAAAAAAAAAAAAAAACTATAAAATAAAATGGGGATTCAGAATAATATGTAACTCAAAACCTACCAAAATTTATATTACTGCACTTTAGGCTCGGGTGGGCAGAATTATATTTACTTCAAATTCCTCTCCATCTTCTTCTTAAGATAAAACAAACAAACAGACAAAAAAAAAAACAAACAGCAGCAAAACTGAAATTGTCAATTCATCTGTTACGTCTTCTTGAATCGGATGATAAACAGTTTCCTTCATACTAATTGCTAGTTTATTACGCCTATTTATGAATTCCTGAAAGCTAACAGCCTCTCAACAGGCACTTAGAACCATAATTAGACTTACTAGACCTGCCTTTCAAAACCAGGTCAACCAAAACCTAACTCGAAAAAAAAACAGCCACAAAAAATGTCTCAAATCGTCCATCCTTCCTAAGTATGGAGCATTTGAACAAACGCGTGTTACACAAAACTTGGGTTTCAACGTTTTTACATCTGCTGAAGAGTCCCGAGCTTTACGGGAAAAAATAAGGCTGTAATCTTTAAGCAATTTGTTACAACTCGGCAAAAACTCCGCACAACGCCGCCGCCGCCGAGTGTTAGGGCTAACTCTTTTTCTACCCGATTACATAGACAAAAGGCCGGTTATTATTTTCTATGTTTTTACTGTTATGTACGAGGCTTTTATGCGCCATTTTATGCTGAGGTTATTTAAGTTCTTGTAGGTTATTTCATAGAATTACTGGGGGTGATGAAAGTTGCTTCTTTTTATGCTAAAGTAAAATCCAACCTTTGTTCAAAGACATACTATTCTATCAACGACTACAATAGTTAGTCGCTGTGATTAACTCAAGACAAGGTATGTTCCACAGAGTACTTTATACTATACTATGTTCTTTCTCCAGTATTAGCTTACCTACTGACAGGTTATAAGTGTTCATAATTATTTATTTTATTTGACAATTTTGTGTTGCGTAATGTAAATTATTTTGCATAATATAGAATCAAGTTTTCCTAACTGAACAGAAGCTGTGCTGCTGGGGAGTTTGTTGCGCCACTTCTTTCCAGCTACAGCACTAGGAAGTGGTGGTCGGGCGTGCCGGGGGACTGTCTGATGTAATTTTGACGTTCAAAAAGTGCCTAGGTTGAATAAATGACTTTTGATTTTGTTTTATGCACAAGGGTGGGTACACACTTTGTCATGATGACTTGACTAAATCATCATCATCATTCTCCTGCTCCCCAATTTATTTGGGGTCGGTGCAACCACACCACACATATCTGTTCTGCGGGCGCAACATGTCTGTTTTGACTAAATATCAAAATAAAATTCAAAAGTTTTATGTAGCAAAATTAATTAACACAAACACATTACTTATCATTCTCCGTTGGCAAAAACAAACACACATTCTAACAAACTCTAGCAAATACAATATTGTATTTGCGTAATTACGCGTTTTCGTAAAATTAAACCACTTTCTTTGCAAATTTTCTTAAAAGTGAGTTATGATTTACCACATACTTCGAGGTGCATTCATAACTGAATCGATATCGATGGGTAAACATAATGTCAAAAAACAAGAGGGGAGAAACCCTAAAATCAACAATTTATGGTTTCTGTCTCTCAAATCCAGAGTTTAAACACACTTCTAATTATTGTCTAAACATTTCGTTACTGACTGCCGGAATCACAGTATACAAAACCTAATATTCCAGTACAATTCTGATCATATTGAAGCTGCTGAACCACTAAATATACGAAGTCCACTTCTGGTGAAGGCGCTGCGCCATTTCATACAATATATGTTGCAGCCAACTAGCTTAATTAGTCGTTAAGTTAATAGCCTAGCCTTTGGAAGTAGTGCTTGCCGGCCGCCTTTTTTTGCAAATTATAATATAGTGTCATAATATATAAACAATTAGATCATATCTTTAAAAATCTGAATTATACATTGATAGTCAATCCATTACAAATAGTCATCATGATATTAAAATAAAAGGTACTAATTTAATAGGACTAAAATTATTTAGATTAAATTAAGAATTATACTGGGTAGATTACAATTGTTTCCCGCTCTGGGCGGAGCAGGTGTCAGGCTTTTACTGACTGAAATCCACCCGTGTTCCTTCAGCTGTCTGTGCCAGAGCCGCGGTATCTCTTTCGAACAACCTGCGACCCCGGTGGCATCGGCCCTATTGGGCCCCGTCACTGCTGATGTCAACAGACGGCGCCGTCGACCCGGGCCAGGTCTTTACTGGACGGCGAGTTACCAATTACTCACCGTACGCAAGCCCGCACCTACGGTGGCCAGGAATCGGCTATCGATTCCCGCCGCCCAGGGCAACTCCCGCGGCGACTAGGGGCGTTGGGGCCCGACAGTTGCTTCTCTCTCACACGTTCCGCCTCCTCCTTCGCGAGCATTACTGCTTCGCAGAAGGAGGTGACGGCCTTCCATGCACTCTAGCTCCGTACCATGGCCTGGATCAGGCTCGGGCGCGAGAGATCGCCGCCGCCGATCGCCTCCGCGAGAACACGGCGGTGATCTGCCCAAGCCAGGCAGACCTCCACTGTATGCTCCACCGTGTCCTTCGGGCGATTCACACAATGGTGACACCCAGCGGGCGTTTCCTCCCGCCTTATCCGAAACAGGAACCTCCCGAAACAACCGTGTCCGGTGAGGACCTGCGTCAGGCGGAAAGTGAGGACGCCGTGGCGCCTCTCCAACCACTCCTTAAAGAGGGGACTTATAGCCGCAATTGTGGCGTGCCCAGCGCTGGGTTGCGACAATCGCATTCTCCATGTCGCCATGAGATCCCGCCGGAGCTCTGTCCGCTGTACCGTGATATCTCGCGGCAGCGGAGTTACGCCCCGGCGTTTCGCCTCCTTGCGCCACTCCCACACGTGTGCGAGGACTTTTGCCTCCAGATTCCATGGCGGCAATCCGGCAAGGAGGCTCGCCGCCTTACCGGAGACCGTGGTGCCCCGCACCCTAACTGCATAACACACTATCAATCGCAATCGGTTACATTTTGACAGTTCAACAATATTTACTGCGTTTTTGACGCTGTTAAGCAGACAAATGTTTCGAACATATTAATTTGCTTCAAAATGATTCATATTCCGATTTATAGTGCGTTACGTAATTAGGGTGCTGGTTTAGTTACTGCGACCAGATCGCGCCGCGCGCGGATGCTCACAGTTCTAACCTAACTTATAATTTAATTTCATTCAGGTCGCTAGTGGAACGGCGCCGCGCAGGCTAGGCTGGTAAAGTTCAGCTAAGCAGGTCTGAAAGATAAAAATTAAAGCATAAACATAATTTCAATCCTCGTCCCAAAAATCTTCAAGGTCCTACGTAATTATATTTTAAAAGACAACCGGGAAATCTTCTAAAACGCCATTGATAATGTCATAACGATGGCACTCAATTATCCGCTCTTATCGATGCCTGGCCATATTCCGGCGAGTCTCGAGTCTCTCTAGAGTCTCGAGCACTGCCAGCGATTTGAATAATTTCTGACACTTTTCAAAGGACTTTTTGGACGTCAAATTGTCAAAATAATTATATAAATTGTGATGTTAAGTTGTTTCATTTCGAAGGTGAAGATTTGAAGGATTATTTAAAAGATTTTTTTAGTAATTTCAATAATTCATAGTTAAATTTTACAACGCAAAGGAAATCAAATGACGCTATTCAAATCACGCCTGATTATCCCGACGGGGTAGGTAGAGATGTATAGAGAGAATTTTCGAGTGGAAAAACCCAATAATACTGTGCCTGACCTGCCGAGGTCAAACCCAGGAAGCTCAGCAGTCGAGTTTGCGGCAAAGACTAATTATATTAATTTAAGGGGACTACATAGGACCTAAACGCACCCCCCGGTGGGTTTCTGCATTGTCCAGGCGAGGGGGCTCAGTAGCCGTGGTTGGTCACCCACGGTGAAGCGACGCAGAGCCCGAGGACGACCGCTCGACAGAGCTTTTGTCGATAAGCTGACAACGTAGCGGCCAACAAGTAGGTTGCGGTGCCGCTTGGGCGACATCGCAACTGAGGCGGGCCGCGATGTCGTATGGGAGGCATCGCGGTTGAGGGTTGGAGGCCGCGGCGGGAGAAGAGTGCCGGTATTGCGGTGCGCCGCTCTCCCTACCTTCCGCGGCCTTGACGGGGTCGTCACCATCTGATGGCGGACGCGGTGGGGCCGCAGGGGAGGAGGAGTGTCGGTATGACGTTAACCGCTCTCCCTATTCTCTGCGGCCGAAAATTTGCAGGTGGCGGGGCCTATGACCTGACCTGTCGCAGGAGGACCAAGGGTGCCCAGACACGGGGTCGTCTGGTGTGCATGTGCTAGTTTGGTCCCTAGGATGGTCACGGCGTGCAATGTGTTTAGGTGCGCAGGTGATGGAGAGTACTCCCCAGAGGAGGGCCCGGTGGCGGACAGCCGCGGTGGGTTCACGGATGAGTGTTAACGTATGTCCGTGTTCCCGCCGTAAGCGGCAGAGAGGAGGACACCGTGGAGTTAATAAAAAAAAGACCTAAACGCAAGTTTTATAATGCCCAAAGTTTATGATTCACTGCAGTAAACAAAATCAGAAAAATATATCTATCTATATTTATAAATAAAAAGAGAAGTTCTGACTGATTGACTGACTGACTCACCAACGCCCAGCCCAAACTATTGAACCTAGAAACCTGAAATTTTGCACAGAGGTTCCCTCAATAATGTAAACAAGGAATAATAAAGGATTTTTGGAAATACATCCCTAAAAGGGTCAAAGAGGGGATGAAAGTTTGTATGAAAAATCTTATTCCTTGAGTTAACTTGGCACTTGACTTGAAGCTTGGCACGAATACTTATCTAAGTAAATTATAAAGTACGTAATTTTTAGTTTTCCTAAACTACCCTCTAAGGAGGGATTGGAGGGTGTCAAAGTTTGTATGTAGGAATTTTAACGCGCGGTCCGATTAACTTGAAACTCAGTATTTATACTTGAGAGCAGAAATGAAGAATAACCTATATCAGGGTTTTTTAAAAATCTACCCTTAAGGGGGTGAAAAAGGGCTTATTCATTTGGTTAATCAACTTAAAACTTGGCACAAATACTTACCTAAATAAGTAATAAAGTTTATCACTAATAGTTTTTCAAAACTACCCCGGAGGGAAGGGTAGAGGGAGAGGGGGAATGGGGAAGAGTGGTGAGGAGGGAAGAGGGGAAAATAAAATCAACAGTCATGTCACACGTAATCAAATTCGCTAGAAAAACAATTAATGACTTTAGGTTTACCCAAACTAATACAAGTAGGTAAGGATACACTCAATATATGTAGGCAATATCCTGTCACTCAACAGTATATAGGCAGTTCAATAACGAACAACAAGTTAGCAGTCTGTCAGTCCACTCGGGTCGCGCTGTGAAACTACACGATGTTTCTGTATCTCCTAGTCTCGGTACTGATACTTATTTACTATTTGATCACGCGGAAATATGACTACTGGAAAAACAGGAACGTACCACACACCAAACCTACGTTCTTATTGGGGAATTATGGAGATATGATCCTGCGGAAGAAATCGTTCGGAGAAACAATTCAAGATTGCTGCAATGAATTCCCTAACGAAAAATTTATTGGAGTATTCTATGGTACAGAACCCGTACTGATTCCAAAAGATCCAGAAATCATTAAGCTTATTGTGACGAAGGACTTCAGCTACTTTCATGGAAGAGAATTATCCAAACACAGCCACAAAGAACCATTAGCTTTGAACCTTTTTGGTACACATGGCGACACTTGGAGGGTCCTACGGCAGAATATGACTCCATTGTTTTCATCTGCAAAGATGAAGAATATGTTTCATCTTATCGAGAAATGTTCGCACGTGTTCGAGACAATGTTGGATCGTGAAACAAAAATTTCAAAGGAGCTCGAAGTTAGGTCGTTGACCTCAAGGTATACTATGGAATGTATCGGAGCTTGCGCTTTTGGCGTAGATACAAACACAATGACGGAAGAAGAAAACGATAATCCTTTTAGAAAAATCACAGATTTCTTGGATCCGCCAAAACATGCACTCTACTTGCGAGTAGTTCGTGCTATTTGGCCTTCAATCTTTTACTTATTCGGATTCCAGTTACTGCAAAAACAATTGAAGTTCTTCAGTAATCTTATTTCTTCTGTAATGTCCCAAAGGGAATACAAATCGTCTGGAAGACATGATTTTGTTGACCTTATAATGAGTTGGAAACAAACTCATGAAATAGTTGGTGATAGCATGAAGAATATCAAAACGGGTGAAAATCATAAAGTTACGCTAGAAGCTAATGATGACCTGTTAGTTGCTCAGTGTTTTATTTTCTTCGCTGCTGGATTTGAAACGTCATCAACCACTTTGAGTTACACTCTTTATGAAGTAGCAAAGAATAATGACATTCAGAACAAAGTGTTAGAAGAAGTAGATGCATATGTAGCTCGTCATGAGAATAAACTCAATTACGATTGTGTTTCGGACTTGCCGTATCTGACCGCTGTTGTAGACGAGGCTCTTCGTTATTACCCAGTTCTTGGTATGATCCCACGGGAGTTGATGGAAGACTACACAATGCCTGGAGGTACGAAGTTAGAGAAAGGCTTGCGAGTACATTTGCCAGTCTTCTATTTGCATCACAATCCAGAATTTTATCCAGAGCCGGAAGTGTTTCGTCCAGAAAGATTTCTTGGTGAGGAAAAGCGGAATATTAATCCGTATGTATACCTACCGTTTGGAGAAGGACCAAGAACCTGTATTGGTGAGTTTTATTCTTAACCGACGATAAAAGAGGAGTAGATTCTCAAATCGTCACTTTTTTTTTTTTTGAAAGATTGTTTCTGCTTTCTGACTTACACACGGATTGAAAAAGAAGGAAGTATGGATCGGGGATGAAAGTCAAAAATAATTCAAAATTGATTAATTGTTGCATAAAAGGACAACTGAAATGTAATATTCTGCTATTTTTACATTACTAGTTGTGTTCCAAAGAAGGACCATATTATATACCATACCATATTACATGCTTGTACCTATAAAGTATAATTATTTGTCCATAAGTACTAAGCTGATTTTTTCAGTTATATTTATTTTAGAAACGATTTCATGGTCACACAAGCATACAACCTAATGATGACATTAAATTATTTATCTTACATTAAACACTATAACAATTTAACCTCCTGACGTTACAAACTTGCTACTTAACCTGTGTAAAATTTTGAGCGCAATTTAAAAGCTCGGCTGCTCCGTAACGAGGGAACACATTAATATTGACGGGTTCAACTCACGAAACAGGACTAAATTATGAACTGGCTAGATCTGTAATGGACTGCTTTTATTTATTTTACGTACATTTACTTCTTTGTCATTTAATCTTGTGGGGTGTGGTGCTCTTTCTGGTAAAGGACATCGAAAAAAAATCTGTATGTTCTTTTTACCGACCGACGCTAGTGCTATGTTGTAGGAATACTGGTGCCTGTGAAGTTTTCCGATCATCAAAGTTTACTCTGAATAGCACCACACCGGTGATGACTGGTTTTATGTCAATTTTCTGTTGGTCTATTTGGCAAATAGAAGGATGCGTATCTAGTGTTGTGATCAAGTTACTCGTATCATTCATTCGTATATACTCCTATATATACCTTTAGTGGACTGAATACTGGTACTCAGCTGCATCAGATTAGACTGGTAGCCGACACCAACATACTTAGGAAACGGCTAGGCAGATTGATTTTTGAACTTAAGTGAACTGAAATTAAAGATAGATCTTCAAATCATACAGACGTGAGAACCTACTTCTATCTTGGACCTCATAATAAGCGCTACACTGAATATTAAAGGGCGTTTATTATATGTATGTACAGACTGTTTTGGCTTCAATTTCGTTTGCCTTTTTATTTCATACCACATTCGTAGTTTGGTCTGATGTTATGCAGGGGCTTCAGAGGGTTTCTTTTAGTATCTAAGACCATCTTACCAACTTTTTGTAAGAATAAAGTCTGGCCTCATTGCGATGCTCAGTCATGAATCTCGATTTAAAGATCTGTCTCTAAAACGTGTCTCATTCGGTCAACTAAAACGTAATTTACTGTTTTTACTTGTTAGAAAATATGATGGGTTTTTGCGAGTACATTTGCCGGTGTAATAACTACATCACAATCCGAAATTTTATCCTGAACCTGTAGTGTTTCGTCCACAATGATTTTTGGGTGAGCAGAAGCGGAAAATTAATCCGTGTGTTTACCTGCCTATTGGAGAAGGACCTCAAGTTTGTATCCGTAGGTTGACTTACTATTCGTTTTAAGGCTATGTTTTGAGCTAAAAACATTTGTATGTTTTTTGTTACGAAATTTTTTGAAGTCCGTAATCGAAGGATGTATCGCATCATAGAATAAAAAGAACCTGGAAATTAACATCAAACTCACATTCTAAACTCGAAAACTTATTGAAAACTCGGCAAAATCTAGGGTTTTTTTGTCTATTTTCCTTATTTTGTTTACATAAATCATCGGCATACAGACCAGTTAGCCGACGCGTCTATTATTTGAAGAACACAACAGCTGACGATATGAGTTTTGTGAAGGTCAAGTAAAATCAATGCGGTCAGCTCCCGTGAAGACTTGATTACTTTTATTTATAGAGCTATGATTCAATGATATACTTTTTGAAAATCTATTTGTAAATATAGGTGTCCCCTTGTTTCACAGACAGAAATTTCATAGAATTTCGTTTCCCAGAAAATGTTTCACATAATATTTGGTCCTTGTATTTTTATTTCGAATATTATTGTTTCAACTACTATTTACTTGAATGGAACATATTTTACAGAAACACAATTTAATGAATTTTATAATCACATTTTTTTATTTATCAAACTTATCAAATAGTAGAATAATTTTTTAATGAATATTGTTTATTCGGTGTATTTTTTCATGGTATTTTATTTCAACGAAAATGTAAAAATAGACGTTATGTTATCCATAATTTTATAAATAAATATCTTATAAATGTATAGGTAACCGTAAATATAAAAGTTGCAAATTGGTTCTGGCGTCCCCCAAGGAAGTATCTTGGGCCCAATAATGTTTTTCATTCAGTGCATTGGGGTACATGTGTGATAAAGTATGACCAGCGCATCTTGGCCAGTCAGCCTTGCTACCATCCTAGCCCACTGACTAATCCTGCATAGTTAATTATGACATGAGCTATTGCAGTACCTCAAATATTATTATTATTGAAGTATAGTGTATTTCACAACAAGCGACATTTCTTTTGCTGATATTTTCATTCTCGTCCTTCGGACAGTTCACATTTTTTTCACTCTGTTAAGGAAATAATATTATAAATTTGTTATATGTATAAGTGTGAGATAAATTATGCTACGGCCATCGTGTTTGAATGTAATAATATTTTGGTTTTAACAGATAAAATGAGATAACCAAAGTTACAAAACACAGCGAACTAAATACATAATATTAATAACATTTGTATTGCGAAGTCAACTAGATAAGATAAATAATAAAACGAGCGACCCTTACAGTAGTCGTATATGATGTGTTACATCTGACATCTCACCTTGGTAAAAGTACTATCTAGTTCCATACCTTTAAACCAACATTTCAATCCGTCACTCAAATTTTTTAGAAAAATATTTTCTCTTCCTGTTATACACTTCCGTCCCTTTTCACGAAATCACTACCACAGATTGCAGGAAAGCGAGAGGAAAGATGTTAGACGTCAAAAATGTTATAAGAAAGACTTATTTTTCTGGTGCTGCATCAACTTTTGACAAAGCATCTAATTATTCTATATTAACGTTACACGCGATATATCTGGTCTGTATAATTATACAGGTTACCATTCCTTTCTCTAGGTTATATGCCAACTGGGCTATATTTAATACCCAACTTTTAACTTTGCACTTCTTGTGTACCCAAGAACTTCTGCAGATCTTCAATAAATCTAGCCGGGGAGTGACCCACAGTACATTTGCACCAGTCAATTCAAAGACTTCTCTGTAAATATCTGTCCTCCGTCAGACAAGAATACATTTGTTGTCTGACGAAGCTTGCTGTGTCAGCAAGCAATAGTTTCGGTAATCCCATTTATTTATTTTTTATTGTTTGTTGCCAGGAATGCGGTTCGCGAAAATGCAGATGCTTGCTGGTCTCATTACCATTTTGAAGAAGTACCGTCTGGAGCTGGCTGATGGTATGCCGACGAAGCTGACCTTTAAGCCCCAGTCATTCATCACCCACCCAGTGGGAGGTATCAGGCTCAACTTTGTAGAGAGAGAGGGATGGGAGAAGAGAGTGTTTGTGAAGTAAGATAGTTGTTGCCTGTAATAGAGTACGTGTTAGCGACTTGAACAGTGAAAACAACCATTAAACTATATTGGTAATTATTTAAGTGAAATAAATTTTATTTTTATGACGGTTTTCTCTGATGCGTTCTTCTGGATTTAGTCCAAAACTAGAGTTTTACGAAAGTCAGTCTCGTGACGCGATCACAAGAAAGACTCTCGAAACATGCGCATGAGTAAAACTGTAAATAAATAAGCTTCTAGATTAATTTGACTCTTGTTTCCATTCTTTATGCTATCCCGAATTACTTCAGCTCTAGATAACGCTAACCCGATTAACTCTATCCTAAAAAACAGCCTGAAGCCTCATTGGGAATGACTTGACAATTGTGTGAAAAATCGGTATTTGTAATTTATTAATAAATTAACGGCTATGTCATTGAAAACAATTTTAATTGAACACAACGGTATTATTTTTCAATTTACCTCGTGGTTTGTAATTAACAAATAACGTAATTTACCGTAACAAGCATGAGGTAAATGTGGCTGAGATTTTAATTATTATTTTTGTATAAAAATGTTTGTTCAATAAAGGAATGGATGACATAATTAACAATTATACGGCTTGGTACTATTTAAATAATAATGAAAGGAACTAAAATTATATTAATTTTTTAGTTCTAAGTAGGTACCAATGGAAATCTATGTGTTAGCCAAACAGTGACTTACTAAGTACCTATTTGATGTATCCACGTGTATTGATTGATATGGAACCAATTATATATTTTATGTTTCAATATTTGAGTGTTTCTGTTATCTCCCCATACATATACGCACAAACAAACATACACTTAGAACTAGATATACTTAAAATGATAACGATTACCATTCTATTGTAACATGAAACAGATACTTCAAAAATACATAACATTACAGTCATAACATCGCGCCCGTCACCCCTGAAGGGAAGGCGAGCCTGTTGCCATCAACTGCACTAATCCAGATTCTGGGCTGTTACTGAGAAAGTCCTGATTGAATAACTAAATAATACTTTGCCCGATCTGAGAATCGAACCCAGGACCTCATGCTCAGCAGTAGCGCTTGCGGCCGCTAGACCAACGAGGCTGCCAGTACTTTATTGACCAAGCGAGCGAAGCGTCTCTGCTTCGTCTGGCAAAATTTGCTTTCGTCTATCAGTTTGTTGGTACTACACGTCGTTTTTTACAATCGATTTTGACGAAACTTGGTATACAGGTGTTACGAATTTATAGCATTTTTTATCGTCGGTGATTTTTTTTTCAAAAAACAACAAAAAGTGGGCTACTGAGCCCAGCCAGCCTTATGAGATCCGATTTCGATGGTTCTTTTTATGGTAGCCTAGAGCCGCAGTCGGTTTTTCTTTAAATTGGACCTAGGTATATTAATTATAGGATGTTAAACTAACATGGTTATTGTCACCACTAAAATTATTTAAAACGGGATATTTACCATGTTTTTAAAAACAAAAAACATGGTAAATATCCAGTTTTAAATTACTCTGGTATATTAATGTTGCAAAAAAGATTGTGCTAACGAGGTTTGTTTATTCACATTCACAGAATAACGAAATTGTGGATTTTTTCAATGTTTATAGAATTTTTTAAATTACTGGTAAATAACATGGCCATACTTACCTACATATTTAGTGAGAACAATTCAACCAGATTGAACTGGATTGTTATACTACGGCAGAAATAGAAGAGCCAACTTTCATGTCAATTACACCTATGTCGAACAGATTGTATCACTTACGCCCACGACGATGGAGAGATAACATCGCATATAATTATGGCGGCGATCATCGTGTTAAGACTATGCGTTATCGGGGGCAGGACTTCTGTTACAACTTTGAACGAAGTCATTTTCGCTTTGTATTCACTATGATTCACTCCCAAGATATTTTAAAGCCATATTTTTTTAAGTATTAGGTACTGTGAGGATACGATTAACAAAACGTATAGGCACCTAGCTTGAAAGCTAGAAGTCACAGAGGCAGTCGTAGAGGTGCGGCGACTCTGCCATGCCTACTTCGCCAATGTCACTGACTGTTGATGACCAGTGACATTATAATGTAACTAAAATTGGTGCGTGAAGCCGTAATATTGCATTAAATATAAAATCCGAGCAATTTTAAGTTAATTTCTTAAAAAAAATACGTTACTACGGTACAATAAATCTTGCTTATACTCGTAAATAAAGCATACTGCCGAATTACATCAATGTTTTATTTGGAAAACAATCACAACATTATAGGCAATCCCTTTAGAATTTGTTTTATACATTTCTATATAAAAAAACCGGCCAAGTGCGTGTCGGACCACGCACAATGAAGGGTTCCGTAGTTGGGTTGAATTTATCTTAAGATCAAACTTAACATTGTAATTGAAAAACATGTTCTCCCATACATTCCAACTGTAAATGTAAGTTTGTACTCACAATATTGATAGATTTACCATGTTATTTTAATACCACAGACTTCTTATAGGTTTTCCTTTAATCAACAGGTAAAGATCTATTTTCTGTATTTTTTTTTTAATTTTAAGCTCAGTAGTTTCGGAGATAAGGGGGGGAATGGTCAATTTTCGTCTATTTTCTTAAATACCTTCAAAACAATTTATTTTAAAATTATAAAAAAAATATATATTTGAGACCCTCATAGTAAGCCCTTTTATTTGACATGCCACATGGTGTAGTTTGCATTTTTTTCTTTTTAATTTTCTTATTTGCCCCCCAAAAGTGACCTCTATATTCAAAATTCATTTATTTACTTTACTCGTCCGTGTTTGGGTCACAGAAATTCATATGTGTACCAAATTTCAACTTAATCGCTTCATTAGATTCGGAGCAAATTGGCTGTGACAGACGGACAGACAGACAGACAGACACACGAGTGATCCTATAAGGGTTCCGTTTTTTCCTTTTGAGGTACGGAACCCTAAAAACATGCGTCCTAGTTTCATAATAAAATACGTTTTGTATCACAATGATTTCCTTTAGATAATGTTATAGCTGGGAGTTCCCGAGGGAGCTGAGCTGAGAAAAACAACTGAACATCGAGGATATGTGTTTTATTATTATTTGGAATGTATTTTGTTCAATAGTGTAGTATTAGTAAGCGCTATTGCGCGCACAGTTTTTGTACACGCAGACGTGTCTAGAAAAGAATTTTGTAGATAAATATGATATATGTTACTGTAATTCGTAAATGTCTTGTAGCTAACTAAAAATTTGTTAGGAACAGCGTCTCGCTTACTTATTTTATTGACATAAAAATATTCCTATAAGGGTTCTCCATGAAACGTCTTCCTGATGAGTGGCTGAATTACCTCAAAGTAATTAATGGTGACTATAGGTGATCAGTTTTAGTTTGTTCCTTCTCTTTATCACAAAAGTTCATAAACAGCTTCGCAGTAAGGAAAATTACAGACCTGCAGTTTTTTATCAATCCACTTTAGTTAAACTGGATGGTCTATAAAACTTATTAGGTATTTCATCAGAATCAGTAAACCAAGAATACATTTGTGATGAAGAATGATCCCTCCTTAATTAATGACTCCGACCAAACAATCGTATTATCTTATAAACATATACAGAAATGTAACTCCATCACTATTTATAAGGCTCGATGATAAATAAAGTATCCGTGACTTTCGGTTAGGCGGTCAGCAGAAGTGTACGTAATTAATTATACGTAGGATTCGTCCTTGGATGTGTGGCCAGGAAGACGACGGGATTAAGGAAGGTCGATAAGAATTATTGCATTCGTATCTATTAGAATTGTTAGGCAATATGTCAGGTTCTCGAATTACACGTTTTTCATTAATATGTGCATGTGCTTTGATGTGCATTACGTTAGGACTGGTGTTACAGAAGATTCAAGCCAATAGAATAGAATAGAATAAACATTTATTGTCTCCAGTATTACAGCTACTAGTAGTGGTACATACACAAAACTATAATACCGGAAGCAAAAGGTTTAACCGTCAGCATTATGCTTAGGTTGCTAAGCGCTGGTTTTCAGCTCAAACCCCCAAACAAAACCAATACCAAAACGCAATCGTAGAATTTCACTCAAGGCGTGCAATAAAGTGACTGAACTACGCAGCGTTATTATGAAATGCTGTGCAGTTCAGGCACTTTACAAAACACGTCTTAATACTTAGGGCTTAAAAAAACTAAATATAACTTAAAAAAACTAAAAAATAACTCGGAGTTAACAGCCCAACTAGCAAAAACGTCGTATAATTCCAGTCTTATATGACTTCATGTTATAAAACGGTTATATATCGGTATTTAGTTAACTATTACGTTAAATAGACGTTCATCTTACGATGTTTCAGTCACCTGACTTTAATGTCTTATTATAAAGTTGAGCAAACGTTTTCAGGACTAACTTATACGACGTCGTATAATGGAAGCAGTGTATATGTTCAGTAAACGTTTTCAGGACTAACTTATACGACGTTGTACAATGGTGTCAGTGCATATGTTGAGTAAACGTTTTCAAGACTAACTTGTACGACGTCATATAATGGTGTCAGCCGTTTAACTTTTATATAACTAAAACACCGCTTAAAAATTTTGTGCAGGACCTTTATATAATTACAAAACTGTTTTAGTCATATGGAAGACTAATTAAGACTTGTATGAGACTAAAATGTTGAATTTCAACGGTAGTACATAACTTTAAGTAGACTTTTAAATCATCTATAGGTCAAACCCACACTTTAATTAAACTATTTCTATTTTATTTTGTCATTCAAAAGTGATTCAATTAAAAAGTAAGTAATGATGAGAGAAATCTAAAGTCAGCTGAAAATGGCCGGGGCGTCATGGTCTCAAGAAAAGTATATGCGACCTTTTTGTTATATTAGTGTATTATAGAGGTCGCCATATAACTTAGACAAGATGGTTGGAGCTTTATTATGAAAACATATCTTGAATAATTAACTAAAACCCTTCAATTACAAAGAAATAGAAGAGGGCATTAAAAACTTGACAACAACACATATATACATTGTCATAAAACTAAAGTTCCCTGAAGAAATACCTATCACAATTAGTATTATATCACACTAACTTAAATAATGTAGATACAATAATAGTATTTTGAAATCATGGAAATTAACTTCATTTACTTTTTCTCTTATTCTTTCATACACGCACAATATTAAACACGCGAATCAAAACGGTTGTCGTTGATTCGTATTGTTTGACACTGTACAACGTCATTACAACTGCAATGTGACATACGCGGTCACATAAGGGTCTCATCACAACAAGTATTGGACCAAAAAGTCGGTCTTTGTACTTTAACTTTTATGTAACGTTCAACGATCATTGGCTGACTTCTATATACCTACTAAACGATATTAATGTCGTATAATTTGGGCCCTTTTCGCGTTTTTTAGACGTTTATATGTACGTTTTTGCGACCAATCTTAAAAACGTAAATGAAAATGTAAAACGTTATCTTGACTATTATAAAACATTAATTTGTTAGTTGGGAGCTAACTCAGGGTTAATAAAGTAATTTATCTTGCGCCACCAAGAGTTAGAAGTAAACCTAGAGTTAGGGCCTGTTTCACCACCTACGATTAAATTCCTATTAACTAACTTGGCAGATAATTTCATACACATCCTGTTCCATTTTGAATTTATTCGATAAGTAGTGGCTATTCGGACATCGTGAATTAGCCTCTTTAACTATTAAATATTTAACCCACTAATGTGGGAGAGTTAAGTCGCTAAACCCTGGTTTAGTGTTAGAATTGTCAAAATAAATTGACGTTATGACGTACCTGCTGATTTATTTTGTATTTCATATTGTTCGACATAAGCGAAAATTCGGTACTAGGTTCTAGTCCTTGGTACTCGTACTAGGTATATCAACAGGCAATATATTCTTGAACTCATCTATTATCACAAATTATAAAGAACATAAACATATATTTCCATCTGACGTTTTCGTCAATCAATAAACTAAATCTCCATGGAAACCACATACAATGCGTATGTGGTTTTATACAATACGATTAGAGAGATTTAGGGCTAATTGTTCAATAGGCAAATAACTTTTACCTGAAGAATAAATGTGACAGTTTGACATATTTTCAATACAAAAGCTGTCAAACTGCCATATTTAATCCTCAAATAAAAATTATCTGATTATTGAACAATCAGCCCTTAGTACAATACGACTAAAATGAATTGTCATGTTATAAAATTCAAAGACAAGAAAGTATTACGTATCGTAATGTAGAGTAAAAAAAATCTAATCAGGGCATAGGCATTGCAATTCTATTTTATGTTTCGTCGATTGAACTGCAATGTTTCAACTCTAAAAATACTAATGTCAGGCTAACAAACCCGGTGTCACTTTTTAGTGGCGCAAGGCGTAAAATGAGTGAAAATGTTAATTACCCATAACTAACATCCGAGTTTACAAACTCAACATTTATTCATTTAACCTGCAAGTGCAAGTGCAAGTGGGCCTTAGTGAGCTGAGTTTATTAGATAACACATTACAAATGTGTTTTAAATAATTACCTATTAAGTTAATATTATTTATTAGTTTGCCAGTTGATTACATTTTTTCAAAAAAGCATCTTTTTATTTTTAACATTCTTAAAAATTTGGTCCCGTGTGAGCGAGAAAGGTGACCTCTCTCCTCCTCTTCATCCTCAAGTCCTCTTCATCAGATTCAACCGGAAGGAATACTGTTATTATAACCACATCTTAATCCGTTCAAAAATGCTGGAGACTTGAGGTCACACTGACACAGCTCACTGAGGTTCCTCTTTTTTCAAAGTCGGTCAGTAATGCTCCCTCAACCTCCCTGGCCTCGATACAGATAGTCCACGTAACGCATTCCCCACTTAATTCTCGCTAGATTGACTGGTGCGCGATTTGACACGTGCGCGGCTTACTAACGATACCACCTGAGAAGTTTAGGATTCTTCCCCATTTATTTACAAAGTTGCTATACTATATGAGGGTGGAATAAGGTCACAGAAACCCTAATCAATTCATATCTCATTTCAGCTGATTGGCTGGTGTTATTTCGGTTGAACAAACAGAAAAGGTAACAAGAGATTTGACATCGGATTTCAGTTGATTTGGAGGGATTTCGTTGTCCAATTTACACAACGCATTTTCCACGCAAACGCATTTACCTGCACTGCTTCACATATAAGGATCTTTGGCGCTCGAATGATGTGGCAGGGGGCGCTGATGGGTAATATTTATGCAATTTATATTATGTTTCGTGAAAATTGAGAAAAATAGAACCTTCTCTTTTTTTGAAGTCGGTTAACGAGGTGGCGGCGTTAGTTCCGATTATGGCCATACGCCACAAGAACCTTGTAGCGCTATACCAGTCAGTCAATAACAATATTCCATTCCACAATAAACCATTTTTAAAAACTCTTTGAAACTAATAAAAACCTAGCAAAATCCTCTTACATTTTACTGAAACTTTCTGAATATATACTTACATCGATTCCAAGTTGCGAGTGGATTGGACTGCTCCAAAATCGTGTATATTTTTATTCGAAAAGTTGGCGACAAGAAAATTGTCCACGTGTCGGAAATACGCGGTCGCAAAGGAACCAGTTTTTGTACAAAATCGGAACCTTTCCTACTTGTTATTTTACATTGTAGTCCTTCCGTAGCAATGTTACTCGAATATTACGAATGAGCATTAATGCTCGTCTTGTGCCTTTGAGAAGGTTAGGGGCACAAGACGACCATCGTTTGTGGTTGTTGCCATCATGAGAACTGTCGTATTTTCGCTAAAATCAAAGAATAATCTCCAGAAATCGAATTAAAAGAACGCTGAGATAATTTTTTTTTAAATATTTGTATTAGGGGTTAAAGTATGAAATTGCCGATTTGTACTAAAAATTGAAATTCGTTTTTTTTTTAAATTTAACATATTTATTTAATCAAAATAATTACCATTATTATTTATACATTACTGCCATCTAATAGGAAGGTCATATAAGCCTTTGCAATAGAACTCTCGTAATCTAGATTCGACAAACTGTGTGAAAGCATTTTGTACTGTCTCCTGAGAAGAAAACTTTTTATTACGTAGAAAATTGTCCAAATCACGAAAAAAATGGTAGTCCGTTGGAGCAAGGTCTGGCGAATACGGAGGGTGACGAATGGTTTCTAATTATTTCGAATGGTTCCTGTAGAGTTAAAACGGTTTCTCGTGCTGTATGAGGTCTCGCGTTATCATGGAGCAATAATGGTGAAGTCGTGATTCATGAGTCGGGGCTGTTTCACTGCTAGTTTTGTTATCATTGTTCGGAGTTCGGCACAGTAGATATCTGCCGTTATTGCTTGACCAGATCGGAGAAAGCTATAGTGAATAACACCATGCTGAGACCACCAAACAGTTACCATTACCTTTTTTATTGGTAAGCTTTGCTTTAGGACACTGTTGCGGCGTTTGACCTGGGGTCAGCCATTGCATTTTTCGCTTACGGTTATCGTAAATAATCCACTTTTCATCACATGTCACAATTCGATTCAATATTCCTTCATTTCTGCATCGATTCAACAAGGCAACACAACTTTCAACACGCGTTTCTTTCTGCAGATCAGTCAAATCATGAGGCACCCATTTCTCATATTTATTGATTTGACGCAAATGAGTCAATGTTGTTGGTAAGGTAACCATGCCACTAATTCCTGGGTAGTTTGGCTCGAATCGGCTTCCACCATCTCTTTCAATTTATTGTTATTCACCTGTGTGGGCGGTCTTCCACGTAGTTCGTTCTTCAAATCAAAGTTTCCATCACGAAAGCGTTTAAACCAAAATCGCACGGTGCGTTCATTAGCAGTCCCCTCTCCAAACGCAACATTGATATTGCGAGCTGTTTCTGCCGCGTTAGTTCCGCGTCGGAATTCGTATTAAAAAATAACTCGAATTTTCGAAGTATCCATGTTTTTTGTCTAAGCTGAATAAAAAAACAACTGAAAGTCGATAATCGAATGTTGCACATTTTTCAAAAGAAGAACTTCATAGGTACCATGTGAAAAAAGTTTCACTCAAAAATCTGAAACCATAAAGGTTCTATGTTAATTCGAAGTTCCTAATACAATAAACGGCAATTTCATACTTTAACCCCTATTGCTGTAAAACTATACGCTTTCATAGTTTACCACACTGAAAAAAAATATTTCTTACTATCATTTGTATTCAGTAAAGCTTATCCAAAAAAAAAAAAAATAACCACAGCACAAAAAATAAAACAATGTTTGTCAAAATACCCTTAAAACTTCGCAAATTGCCAAAGCAACTGAAGATTAAATTTCTTAGCGAGTTCCACAAAGACATTGTTGGTGGGTCGGCGGTAGTTAAACTTGCCCACTGTATTATTACAAACAATATATTTTTGTTCTCCATGTGGCTCTGTTATGATTATTGCGATCATAAAATAAATCCGTACGTTCGCCGTTACGGCACACGGGAAAATTGCCGGAGTGCCAGATGGCTACTGAGTACTAGCTCATCGTGGCCGGTTCGTGTCCGATTTCTTTTAGATTAAATGTGATGGTGATGATGTGCATTGGTATATGTTTGGTAAGTACGAGTACATTTGGTACTTGCTAAAAATATACATTAGTACAATAGTACATTAGGTACTTACGTTAATCAAGATCTGCGCAGACATAGGTCTACACTGATTTAAGCCTAGGCTTGATTAGTATATAATGTAGGGAGATTTCCGACATAATAGCGAACTTACTGATATAGGCGGATTGCATTTGCATTACGTACAATATTACCTACACGTAGATTTATTAAATTCATATCAAAATGAGTAGGCATTGTTGAAATGGATCTTTTTGGGGCGCAGCCGTGAGGCACACCACTTTTTTATTTGTGTTTTCTCTTTTACGAACCGTTGCCATTTAAATGTAATTCTTTCTTGTCTTTCTTTCAATAAAACTAAAGCGTAATCACTCACAACTTTCCTTGAAATAACTTCACACAAAATAACAAAGACAAAAATCCACGTAAATTCCATCCGAATTTACCAACATGAAAATTGATCCGTGAAGATTCCCAAATAATCCCCATACAAAAATAGAACAAAACAGATTCATTGTTGAGAGCGAGCGAGAGAAACCACTCAACAGCCTCCTAAGGCTATAAACGGGAAATCCTTCCCAAAATACTCGTCTATTCATAAAATATAAGTGCGTCCCAACAAAATGGGTTTACTACAATAAAAGTTCGGAATCCTTCCGGTGGTAAAGAATTAGCGGAGTTGAGGAAAAGGTGCCTTTTGTGTGGCAGTACCGGTTACGACTGACGGGAGACCGTACACTTCGTGACACGTATCGAACTGGAATGTGGGCTATTAGTTTTTTGAATAACTTTGTAAGTTATGAGAGGCGGGTTAGGGAAATTTGCATGATATTAATCAGCATGATGGTTTTACTACAAGTTGCATGTCTTTTTAGTTATGAATTTAGTAGTCTTCCTCTCAGTATTTGGATGCTTTTACAATGCTGTAGTTCGTAAGTGCAATTTAATATTGTAATTTTAAGGTTGTGAGTCTGGAAATCTGTCATACAGGTCCTGAACCCAGTATAGACTCCAGCTCTCATAAAGATTTGAATCTGACTGCAACTTAGATACTATAAGGAACCAAAATTGCACCTTTCTGAGAGAAATAACTTACTATTGTATTGTATTGTATTGCAAGATTCGCAAGGGAATTATCGTGCACATAATATGGCCACAATATTGTTGAATCTGTAAACTTCCTGGTCGGTAGTGTTATAATTATTTACTAACCTACACCAAACAAAAAATGGTCTTAGTAAACTGCTGCAGTGCATAACTTAGGTAATAGATAATGCTTTATTTAACTTCAGATGCTCACAGGAAATTACGTCTCCAAGCCGTTTTGTTTATAATCAAACAATAATATCCTAAATCTTCTCGCCCAGCTTGTTCAACCTCCAAACTCTTGTAAAGGTACACCTTAACCAAATCCGGGATGTACCTAAATAACTCCAAAAGTCCACAGGAGACACAAATTCTTAGTCCAAGTTAGTCCACAAGGGCAGTTGAAACTTGCCGGACTTGGGCCCTTCCGAAGGACATCTATATCCATTAAAACTTAGATTAGCCGAGCTCTGCCCCCTGACCTTTGCAAATATGTGTTGGACATAGTTATTTTTAGATGGAGGAGGATAAGCAAATTAGAGGTTAAAATCAACAATGAGTTTTGTAAGAATGCTTGTTGAATTATGTGTATTGTTAACTTTGCCCTCAACAGGATTTATCCCGTGTCGCGGGTGCCGAACTGAACATAACTCCTGCCGTTCATAAAGTTATTTTTTTGTAAGTATTTTATAGGTACAGTCAACAAAGTAAAGAAATATCTAGGCAGGGTATAGTAACATATTTGTATGTGAATTGCTTCATGTTCAATTTCGTGACAATACACAATTTTGTGTCGATGTGTTACAATGTAGGAGTATTGCAAAAACAAAGTAATATATTTATATCAAATTGCACATGAAGCAATTCACATACAAATATGTTACTCTACCCTGCCTAGATATCTCTTTTGTTGACTGTACCTAAAAAAAACACTTTTTCACGTCAATAATATTTTTGTAAACTATATGAGGTCGGTAGCCAGTATCAATCAGCAAGGCTGTGGGGATGGCTGGATGATGAATATTTATCTAAATATCGTCTCCTATTGTCTGTATTCTATATATGTATACCCAATTTTTAGGGTTCCGTACCAAAAGGGTAAAGGGAACCCTTATGTTGCGACTCAGTCTGTCTGTCTGTCACAGCTGGATATCTCAAGAAGTACTTATGCTATAAACTTGAAATTTGGAACAGTTTTAGATGACGTGTGCCCAACTATTTTGCAAATAAGAAAGAAATACAAATATATTTTTTTTTGCATTAGGGACTGAAAAGGAGTCTTAAAAAGTCGACGTGGGGCTACTAGGATAGGTGGGGTGTTATATGAGAGAGCGCTGTTTGCATTTTTATTCTTTTTTTAGGCCGCATATTTTTCGACTTTTGATGAAAAATGTACAAAAAATACCATTATCTCTTATCTCCGAACTTTGCATAGAGAAAAATTTGAAATTATTCTATGTGATAGAAGTATATGTAAAGATTACAGCAAAAATAAAACGACGTCTCTAAATAGCACACTTTTTCAGAAATCATCAACAAAAATTACATAATCTCTTGACCGGTTTTTTAAAAAAACGGGCGCAAGTAAAGAGTCTGCATCCAGGCAATCAGTCTCGCTACATCCTGTTGTCCAAACTCCATAATTATTCATGCTTTGGTGTAAATGTCAGTAGTATGAGAAGCAGAACACTGTTTTAATATTGCGAAGTAAAAACGATGTATCTATTAGAATGCGTACAGGACACTTGCTCGGGGTCACAGTAACCCCATATGACCCAGTTTCTCTATAAAAACAAAGTAAGTCCGGATTGCCGACATGGTCGTTGCCAATCACGCGGCGATCCCAATTTAACTTTTAATGAATACTCGCGCGCTTGCCTCGCCGCCGCCGCCGCTAGCCGCTGTAGCTGCTCGCTCTGTCCCTGATTTGAATTTAATTGTATATGTAAAAGGGAACATTTTGTTTACTGAATGACCTTTTTGAAGAAGCTTTCATTATTGCATACTTTCAAGGGATACTAAAAGGTGAGACATGATTGTGAACCATTGTATTTTGAGGTTTCGTCAGCCATAATACTATGTTATCGTGCCTAGATTCTAGGATATGCCACAAGGAGGATGTTTTGATGCTCCTAAAATAAGGGTAAAAGGTACACATCACATCTATAAAGATCTCTACTAACCAAAGACTGAAGATATGTACCATGGTTAAGTATTTCGAAATGTTAAGTCCACTCTCGGCCCCTCGACTCCTAAAAAAGATTTGTTTCTTTGTGTTTCCTCTCAACCCTTAAACATAGTTCACACTCGACCCCCAGGGGATGAGACTGAATTTTCATACAAATGACAGGCATACCTCGTCCACTTTAGTTAGTTCGGTAAGTACCTAAAATTAATTTTTAAACCAGCCAACTAAACTAACTAAAACTAAAACAAAAACAACTAAACAAAAAAAAATACTTTTTTTTTGTTGTAAGTTAAGATGTAGATTGTAGCTGGAGTGGGGTTGAAGTTATAAATTTTAAGTGCGCCCTACCGTCACTTGTAGTCGGTATATCAAACATGTTTACAAATAGAACTTGTGCATGTACCAATCACTTGCTAACTACTAAAACGCAAATTAATGATTTATCATCGTAACTGTAATTTGGGGGTCGAGAGGAAACTAAAACTTGACTGGAAAATAAAATCCCATCTCGACGAGAGTCGAGAATAAACTATAGCTGGGGGTCCAGTGGACACATTATTTATTGGAGCTCGAGGGGCCGAGAGTGGACTAAACGTTTTGAAATGTCTTTGTAATTTAACTCGGAATGTGACAATTGTATTACACTCTTATAATTTATTTATTTATCACACACGTTTCCTTTGCCATTACAGATATCAATAAATCTAATGCGACAAAGTAACTTAAAATAAAATTTTACTTAACTAGGTATCTATACCTTACATGCTACACATACACAGTACGTGGCCCTTGTGAACTCACCCAGTGCACAGGTGAATATGTCGATGGCCTCCGCCACCGTGTTGAGAGTGCGCAGCGCGCGAGTCAGCGGTGCGCGCCCCAGCAAGTTGGTGCGCGCACGCGGTACCACCAGCAGCCGCGGCTTGCGCCGCCGCGCCACGTACATATCCGGTAAATTAAACCCTATTTTTGATAGTATACCCGAGTTTTGTATACTACCCCTTAAAACTTTGAAAAGATACGTTGCCAGTGCCACTTCACACCTGATTTCTAATTTGTAGTAGCCCACCATGCCTAGACAGAACAAGGTAGGATACAGTAACGGGTATCCCGGGTATATCCCATACAGCTTTAAATAAATAAATCTAATGAATTTGTTCTGTATCCGTTCGAGCATATTTTTGTATTTGATTTCACTAGGGCTCCAGACGGCCGCATTATATTCCAGATGTCACCTCACAAGAGCCTCATACAAAGCCCTCAATGCACTGATGTTCGTGAAGTCATTTGCCTGACGCAGCACAAATCCCAGATTCCTGTACGCCTTCTTACAAACGTGTACTACGTGTTTGCGAAACAGTAGATCACTGGTGAAGTGAATGCCTAAATCCTTAACCTCCATGACACGTTGCAGCGGCTCCCCGTCCATGATGTATACTGGTGGTGTTGTGGGCTTCGTGTACGTGTGAATGAAAGCACCGAGCACTTTGATACATTAAAGTATAGCTTACTGCGGTGACTCCATTTATTGTCAGAGTTAATTACCTTTAGTATAGCTAATAATATAGATTACGTGTTTTATTTCATTAGCAATATAGATTTAGGCTTTCTAATGAAGTAAAACACGTCATCTTTCCGCACTTTATTTTTCCGTTCCTACAACGACATTTCATAACATTTCTCTTACATAACGCCATTAGAACTTCAACGCCAGCAGCCTAAACACGCAACCTCAAAATCATCGTCTAGATTCTAGATTTACCTTGAGCTAGATATAGATCGAGTCGTTTGCCCAGCCGGCCTTTTGTTTGGCTATGACCTAAGTCAGGCAGATCTGAGATTAGATCCGTATCTGCCTGACTGAATATTTGTGAGTACCACGGAGTTAGACTGCGTAGACTAGGTCGTGAGTATGAGAAGTTTGCATTACAATAAAGAGATGTAGGTATAGGTATTGTAAGAGCCTGCAAAGTTGGGTGCATCTAATGTTCCTATGGGATCCTTTTAAAAATTCAGTTTTACGTTCTCAAACTCAAACTCAAAGTATTTATTTCAATGAAACTAAATTACAGGCACTTTTGAATTGTCAAACAGTCGGTCAGTTAGTCAGAAAGTTGAAGCTGTTGCCCATTTCCAAAACGTAGATCTCTATGGAGAAGAACGGGCAAGAAACTCCACGGACACTCTTTTAAATAAAATTAAGATAAGTATTACATCTGCATCCTGGGGACATTATTCTTGTTGCTTCTACATGTGAGAACAATGTAAAAGTTACAGTTAAAGGACAAGTTATCTTAAGTTAAAAGAAATCTGTTCGAATTGTTAAATAACAAGGTGTATTATTCTGTTGACGAATATTTAAATGACAAATTTTAATTATAATGATGACGGTTTTCATGATATTATGTGACATACTAAATAATTTTGTTAATTTTTATTATTGTTGTATTAATGAATTAGTGACATTATTTTTTAATTTTGTATTTTTTGGTTCTTTTTACTTTGACATTTTTAGTGATTAACCGACTTTTGATTTTTTATAATGCCTTTGATATTTTGAATGCCTTTTGGCGGGACACAGCTCGGATCTTATTTATTATAACACCTTCTGTATGTACCCTGTGTTCACGAAATAAATGAATTAAAAAAAAAACTGTTTATAAATAATTAAAAATATAAGGTTAAAAACAAGCCCTGGCAGTTAAGATGACCAGTCTCAACTGACGGCGCCCGTTCACGAACATGACGATTCATGATTTTTAATTCAGTTCTTTCGACGAGTATCAAGATAATTCGTTTGCCTTTACATAAAGCTCGAATTAAAGAGCGAATTTAAGAAGTTGAAGATCTGCCTCGTCGTCTGGTTGTACCTTTTTGATTCAAGCACAAAATTTAGGTAAATTGACGACCTCCACTGTGATTACAAACGTTTTATTTTTTCCTTTTTCTTATTTCCATAACTTTTCATCACAAAGCACCAATTAGGGCCTCTTTAGTGCACACAATCTATTTATGTAAATAAATAGACAACGCCAACAATTGTTTTCTATGATGTAACGTGTAATAATGAAATAAAACTTTTTGGTTTTTGATTTTTTTTTTTTGAAAAGAGAAGTCCTGACTGACTGACTCATCAACGCCCAGCCTAAACCCTTGGACCTAGAAAGCTGAAATTTTGTACAAAGGTTCCCTATATGATGTAGACAAGGAATAAGGAAGGAATTCCCGGTAGTACGTTCCCATGGGATATTTCTCGACATAAACGCGGGCGAAGCCATTGGGAAAAGCTAGTCCCTAATATAATCCAACAGCTATACCAGGGTGCCTGGCCCATCGATGGTTCAGCTGCTTATAAATCCTATAAGCAACCCTAGCGGTTTGTTGATAGATAATAAACTTGTCCAGCACGCGTAGCATGACGACGTTTTGTCGACGAAAGAATAGACCTTAGACGCGTTGAATGCGTACAAATATTTCTACAATCTGCCATTTTGTCTATTCTTCCGTCGACAAAACCCGCTTCTATGGCGGTCATGCTAAGCGTGCTGTTATCAAGATATTCATATTTATACAGGGGGGCAGGGGCATCGACGCGTAACCTGTTACCATGGATACAGTACATTATTCTGGACCCCCCGCGTCAATGTCCCTGCCACCTTGTACAATGCCCGGAGGTATGCCTACAGAAGGAATTATATTTCAGTAGTAGATCTGCTAATTGGTTTCATAACAAAGATTGTTAGTGGTGTTGTGGATCAAATTCACGTTTTGTTTAGTAACGAAAACTGACCCGAATATTTTGTAATTGGCATAATATTATTATGTGACTTCTTCAATCATGACTTCGTTTACGTTAATCTTTGATTGAAACCTGGACATTCTAGTCCCAAAGCAAAGAATAAAAACTAAAACCCAACTACTGAAAAATCACGCTCTAAAGAGTATGAAACAAGAAAATACTCTCATCTGAAATTAGAAAAAGACTGACAAATAAAAAATCCGGAGTCGCGTAATCTAAAATAAGTAATTTAAAAGATATGAGGGGACAGATGAACATACATACAATACATACCGGTCAAAATCATAACCCTCCTTTTTGCTTCGCCATAGTCAGGTAAAAAGAGGAGGTGAGGACTTGAGGAGATGGTGTTATTTATATACAGCAAAATCGAGCATTTATATGCTCGATTTTGCTGTATATGAATCTTCCTCCTGCAGTGATGATTTCTTAGTCGTCCTACCTTATGATTATAGGAAATAACACAGTATAATAAAATATTCATATATAAGCATGTTATTAAAATACGTAAAGAATCATATTTCAAGTCATATTCAGCACATTTAATAATTTTCCTTTAATTTACACACCTAACTGCCACAATCAAACCAATTTAGGAACCACAAAGTAGTTAGGACTTTAGCACACTTTGATACTTGTTACCCTTTTATACAGACTGTAGGTGAATACTTGTAGAAAGTAAGCCGACGTTCGCACGTACGTAAAAATATCGCGGCGGGATTTTATCGCGCACTGGATTTTTAACTCTCGTTGTTGAGCCGAGCGTTGAGTTTCCAACTTAACAATAACAGAGTGCATTCTAGCGCGTCGAAAAAACACACTGTTGGATTTTCAACTCTCAGCGCTAAGTAGAGCGTTGAAAATCCAGTGCGGTATAAAATCCCGCCGGGATTTTATTACGCCGGTGCGAACGGGGGTTAAAGTTGTGGACTCGCTGAGAACTGCACGCAGTCTGGGGCTCGATCAACTCGTGAAACGCCTTTTACTAAACGTTCGTTTGCTGATCGGCCCGCGTCACCTGGTGCACGTGCCGTCATAAAGCCTTTTCCAATTAAATAAAACACGTCGATAACAGATAAACCTCAGAAGAGAAGGTATGGAATGTTTTTTTCACCTTTTAAAAAGATAAAACTCACAAAAATTTGGAAGTTCACAGCAAACCAGCTTAAACCACAACCGGGCAAGCAAGACGAAAAGATAAAAAATAATTACTACCCTCCGAAAGCACGTACAATATTTAAGTGTACATATAAAGTTCCATGATAAGTGTGGGGCCATAAAGTAGGTCTACACAGTCCAGTCACGTGGTAGCGGCCGCCTGTGTTTATAGGCGCCAGTAATGACTGGATAAAACCGGAATGGGCTGGTTTATTATAGCTGTTTGGGAAGCTAGCACGGTGGTTCAGAAGAACCAGTTTCCTAGAGCAAATAAGGTTAAGTTGTAGGTTGTAGGTAAGTGATGGTGGAAGTAGGAATATTTAGCAAACCTGCGTCCTAATTGCGTGACACTCTTTCAATCTCAATCTGAATGATTTTGAAGAATATTGCTAATGCATTGCTTCATATGTTCGAAAAATTTGTCTGCTCTACAACGTAAATAACGCAATGAATGTTGTTGAACTGTCAAAATGAAAGGCATTTCTACTGTAAGGGGCTATTTCACGATGTCCGAGTAGCCACTACTCACCAAATAAATTCAAAAATGGAACAGCATTTGTATGAATTTTTCTGCCAAGTAAGTTAGTAGGAACTTAATCGTAGGTGGTGAAATAGGCTCTAAGCTCTAGTGCTCTTACACAACTACCCCGCAGGCCACTGAAAATAGTCAGGTCGTCATTCTGCGATGGGAAATAAGTGCTGAAAACTCTCTTGTTCTAGTCTGCCAATTGCTAGTTGCTTAAAGTTAAGAGACAAAAATTTCAAAAATGTATGGTTAGAAGTCGCTAATCATTATCTAACTTTAAGGTGGATGCGCAAAGGTAGCCCGCGAAATTAAAAATTTCTTGCGATTTTTTCAATGTGCAGGTCAATGTTAGGTTAATCTTGATCAAAATATGATTTGCGACTATAACAAAATATTTATTTACCTAATTATAACCATAAAATTATGAAAATGTCATGATTTCCGAAATCATGATCTAACTGAGAGAGATGTCTTGATAATTCTTACGGTTATATCGTGAATCATATTTTGATCAACATACAACGTGACACTGAATTGCAAATTGCAAAAAACGTAAGAAGATTTGAAATTCGCGGGCTGACACTGCCATTCACATAATTAAACTCCTATAGTTCTTCTTTAGAAAATGAATGTTAAGACATACTGTATTTATGCATTGTTGTAATAATTAGCGTGTTTCTGTAATTTATTTTTCTTTTTTATACCATGTAATTTCACATACAATTTATTGTTCATGAACTGTTATGTGTTGACTTCTGAGCTTATGACTGAACGATTGAACCTGCGCTACCACGGAATTATTATACAACACTTAGTTTGAAAAGAGCTTCATTAATGCGTATGCTAAGTATATAGAAAGATAGTTTAGCTTAAAGTTAGTGCCATCTCTCTCTGCAATGATTTTTCCAACACTATAAGTACTTATTTCTACGGCATTTGGAAGTAAATAGATTTTCTGACCCTCCTTTAGGGTGGCGAGATAGTGTAGCGATATTTGCTCTAAGAGTATTACAAGTATTTACGTAACGTATAAAGTTACGTTAAATATGAGCTCACATACACGCTGCTTACATCGTTTTACTGCTGATCAACCTTATGCAGTTTGCTGTTATAAAGTATACTACCAAAAAGAGATATGAGAACACCCTTCGTAAACGTCTATTATCAAAAATAAACCTCCAACTGAAGGCTATGGACTGTAGAGGATGGTTCTATGGGAAATTGTCATTAATGCCTTTCTCGAATCAAACTGACCTACAAATAATCTATACAAATAAATAAACAAAAAAAAAAATAATTAAAAAAAAAATAAAAATTATATATTATTATTTGTATTTTTATTATTTTTTTGTTTTATTATTATTTATTATTATTATTAATTAATTATTATTATTAATAAAATATTTTTTTGTTTCATTTGCTTATACCAGTGTAAACAATTGTTGGTGAACCAAATAAATAAATAAATAAAACAAAGAACAACGAATAATATTAGCGGGAGACAAAAAATATATGGAATCATTACAAAAAAGGTATACTTTCCGGAAAAGTGACCCTTTGCTACTTTCAGATTATCAAATTGTAATTGTATAGTGTATGTACATACACACAGTACAGTCAGCCTATAGAAGTTGCATCCATCGTTAAGAATTCATCTAATTGTCTACAATCTTTGTTTCATAATATTGTATCAATATGTCAGTCAACAAAATTTTTTATTTTTATTCAGAAAGGAACTCCAACAAAGGATACACATTACATGCATTATTATACAAAGTAGGTACTTTGAAGATTTGTGCTCCTTCAGTTATAGGAGAACACATCATGCATACATCATCATTTTAAACATAGTTAAGAATTGTATGAGTTTAAGTAGTTAAACACAATCAAATTTAAATCAAAGAAAAATTAAACAATATTAAATTAAACAATACATGAACATAAAATTAAATTAAACATTTGGAGTTAAAACACGGGTTAAATAGTAAACAATTGAAGAGTAAAATTTAAAAAAAAAATAAAATAATTAAAACATTAAGATATTCTAAAACACAAATAATACAATGAAAGAGGCAACAATGAATAGGAACTATAAAGAGCAATTATTAACAATATAACATGATAAATGTGTGTGACCTGTCGATACGTCAACATAAAACAGGGTCTGAAAATCGTGCCCGAATTAAACGTTTGAACTTAGCAAGATTGTTAGAAAAGATGTCTATGTCTCCCGAAGAACTCGAAACAATGTTGTATTCATAGGTCATCCTTGCAATGGGTGCATGTTTTGCTAAATTGGTGCGGCATAAAAATAAAAATATACATCTAGGCAGGGTAGAGTAACATATTTGTATGTAAATTGGTTCATGTTCGATTTTATAAATATTACTTTGTTTTTGCAATACTCCTACATTGTCACACACACACAAAATTGTATATTGTCACGTAATTGATTATGAAGCAATTCACATAAAAATATGTTAGTATACCCTGCCTAGATGTATCTTTTGTTGACTGTACCTCCAAAAAAATATATTATTTGATATTGGGTACTTGGGTAATTGTAGCTACATCATAATCAGCCTATAATGTTCCCATGCTGGGACACAGGCCTCCTGTCTTCAAAAAGGAGTGGGCTGTAATCTACCACGCGGGCCCAGTGCGAGTTGGTAGATGTCACATGTTTTAGAATTTTTGTGTTCTGGGACATGCCGATTTCCTCACGATGTTTTCCTTCACCGTTTTGAGAGCGGTGGTGATGACATTTTTTACACAAAGTAAAGCGCCTGCCTGGTTTCGAACCCACGACCCAACTCACATCAGACCAGATCATCAGATCAGATTTCTCATCTCTCAGTCGGGGCCATTACCACAAGGCCACCACTGCTCTCATGTAGCTACATATTTATATAATAATATGAAATGCATATTGTAGACAAACATTGGAATCTTGTCGATGTATGTACATATTACGGCTACAACCCGAAGTGCGGGTACACCTAGTTTTAGCCGGCTACAAATGTGGCCGGTAGCAGTTGCTTAAACTTAAATTAAATGTAGCCTATTAATTCCCGGCTAGCGCTGGGTGTAACCGATTGCATTCGGCTAAAACTAGGTTCATCATACCTTCCCAAAACCTTACATTATCGTGTGCCTAAAAGGACTCTGGTACTCGCCGGCCGCTGCCGTGGAACCACTCGCTTCGCTCGCTCGGCTCGTGCGTTGTGTGGTCAAAGTTCTAACCTAGTCTAGCTTTCAGCCAACACCTAAGTTTAAGTCGGCTAAAACTGTTTTAGCCGTAACATAGGTATATCTTTTTGAGGCTGTACAATCAAAAATAATCGAGAATCTGTCTGCTTCTTTTACAGATTATATAAGATTAATAAAACAGCAATCTACAGATGTGTGAAGTGAATACATAGACAACAGAAAAGGGAATTTGGTACAAGACCATCCAACCACAACTTCCAGTGTATAATTGGACTGAACAAAATCTGCTTAGCAGAAGTGATTTAGTTACGGCACTAAGACTTCGTTCCAGTCACATTACATCAAAAAAGTTTGGTTTTCTCAAGAAAAAGCCTATGTCACCTAACTGTGGAGAATGTGGAGTAATCGAGGATGTGCAACATGTTTTGATGGAATGTGTGCGAATGAGGCTTTGCGATGTAATTGACTAGGATCCAACAAATAAAATCGATATTTGAGAATGTAATATCCTGGCTTGTCCTTTATCGGAACAAGCATAGACAAAAACACAGACAAACTCTCATGTGTTTTTAGGTTTAGTTAATGTGCTGATGTTACAGGGTGACGTTATCGCTTACCCTTTAAATAAAAAAAAATAATAAAAAAACGCACTTCTACGATACCTACCGATTTCGGAATATCATATGAACCGCGTTTAAATAGCACAATCGAATCATTGGATTCTTTATCCACATTTATTTAAAAGACACTGGCACTGAATCTAAATACAATTTATTTCAGTTGGCACTACCTAACGTATCGTACGCACAATGCTGCCAACATACATCTTTACGTTGTGCGACAGGAAAAAGCCATTGCTCACTTCCGTTTCTCTAATGATGTTTGTTTTATTTTATTTTCGTAAACAAACGTATCTAAAGCGTTACATGTTATTGCTTCTAACGCTACCTTTATATGTGGTGTAGGTGTTGAAGCCATGTTTAGGGAGAGGTAGAGAGCAGTGGTGGCCCAGTGGTAACGGCCCCGACTTACGTAGGTATAGGTCGTGGGTTCGAAACCAGGCAGGCACTTTACTTTGTGTAATTTATTTCATCATCACTGCTCTCAAAACGGTGAAGGAAAACATCGTGAGGAAACCGGCATGTCCTCGAACAAAAATTCTGTGACATCTACCAACCCACACTGGGCCCGCGTGGTGGATTACTTCTCGCTCCCTCTCACCGAGAGGAGGCCTGTGTCCCAGCAGTGAGAACGTTACACGCTGATTATGTATGTGTTGTGTTAGTGAGAGGTCGGCAGCGTCTCTGCTGTTTTAGTTACCTAGTTAGAATTAGGCTTTTCCATAAGCTTGTAATAATAAGATACATACATATTTTTAAACGAATACATAAGAATTACTTGGTTTCACATACGAGTATTTTATGTAGATTTAGCTTCTGGGTTGCCACCCATACTGCGCAATAAAGTATTGTACTCGTATAATACTAAAGTACCTACTAACTAGTAAACGTAGTAGTAGTTAGTAGTATTAGTAGAAAATTATTTTTAAGTACTTTAGTACTTACGTAAAAATAATTTATTTTAACTATTTTTCAAGGTTACATTTTACTGTTATTGTTTAGTGATTTTTACGTGATCGGATAATTTATTATTTATTTATTTTATAAATTACAAGTCTTACATACGTGCAATAAAGCACACAATTAGACCTCTTGGGACGTCTTAGCATTTATTAACAGCTGTTTAACAGCATTACATCAACTCGAACGCCAACCGTCAATCTCAATTGTCAACTTGACAACTTTGTTTCCGCAGGAGCTTTAGAAATTTTAATTTTAATTTTTTTTTTCTACTTTTGGTCGTGTTGTTGTGAATGAGTTTGTAGTGAGTCTGGTGAGTCGGTGACATAGCCTTTATTCTTTACTTATGGATGAAGGTAACTGTAACTCATGGCACCTAAAATACAAATACAGGAATCGGATTAGAATTGAACGCCGATGACTACACTACACAGAAAATAAAAGGTCTTTACCTATGAAATTGCCGTTTTGTATGAAAAAATTTAAACGAATTTTTTTCATGCATTTTTTATTTGTATTAATCGAAGTAATCACCCATGCAATCAATGCATCTTTGCCAACGCAGTGGCAGTTTATTGATGCCCTTCTTAAAGAAATCAGCTGGACGGGAGGCAACAAATTCTTCAAAGGCATTTTGTACTGCCTCTCGGGTATTGAATTTTTTTCCCTCCAAGAAGTTATCCAAATTCTGGAAAAAGTAGTAGTCTGTAGGCGCAAGGTCTGGTGAGTAGGGCGGATGACGGAGAGCTTCCAACCCCAGTCCTTGCAACTTGGAACTTGTTGTCGTGCAGGAGCAGCGGAGACGAGCGATTGACCAATGCTGGTTGGAGATGTGCCAGCTTCTCCATCATTGTGTTCAGTTCTTCACAGTACACATCTGAAGTAATGCTCACCCCGTTTGGTAAGAAGCTGTGATGAATCACACCGGCGCTAGACCACCAAATATGACGACACGGTTGGCGCAGTGGTTGAGCGATTGACTGCTGCGCAGCATGTCGCGGGTTCGATTCCCGCACGGAACAAATATTTGTACGACCTACAAGTATTTGTTCCGAGTCTGGGTGTTTTTCTATCTATAATATGTATGTATTTACAAAAAAAAAAAAAATGTATATAAGTAGTTTATCAGCCATCTCGTTACCATAACACAAGCATTAGGTTGCTTAGCTTGGGGCTAGATGGCGTTGTGTGATATGTCCAAACATATTTATTTATTTATTTAAAAAAATAGTGACCATCACTTTTCTAGGGGTAAGTTTTCGTTTAGGGCATTGTTTAAGTGCTGAACCAGGATCCAACCAACTTGCTGAGCGCTTGCGGTTATCAAACAGAATCCATTTTTCATCGCAGGTAACAATGCGGTTCAAAATTCCTTCATTTGTGTGTCTGTTGAGCAGTGCAAGGCACGTCTCGACGCGTACTTCGCGCTGGCGATCATTGAGTTCGTGGGGCACCCATTTGTCAAGCTTTTTTACCTTGCCAATTTGACGCAAATGGACCAATATTGTTTTGACGCTAACGTCGAAAGCTGCTGCTAATTCAGCCGTAGATTCTGTATCATCAGCTTCCACAATCGCCTTTAATTCGTCATTGTCGACCAAAGTCATCGGACGACCGCGAGGTTCATTTTTCAGGTCGAAATTTCCAGAACGGAAGCGAGCAAACCAATAACAAGTGGTGCGTTGGTTTGTAGTGATAGCTCCGTAAACGTCGTTGATGTTGCGTGCCGCTTGTGCCGCGTTGCTGCCACGACGGTACTCATATTCCATAATTACTCGAATTTTTAACGTATCCATGATGACGAAAAAGATTGAAATGCGATGAAAATGTAACACTAATCAATAAACAAATGACTACTTTTGAAAAAAAAAATCCACGTTTTTAAAATAAAATTAATTTGAAATTAGAATTCTTACCCAAACAAAAATTATTTTGATTTGAAATGGCCAGTACTGCAGAACGGCATTTTCATAGGTAAAGACCTAATATGCTCCAAGAAATGGAAACAAAGCAAGTAAGATGATGGCGAAAGTATAAAAGTCAACAAAAATACAAAAGGAACAAAAAATGGTAAGTCAAATATATTATACTTTAATGATTACTTTATTTTTTACCGTAGAAAAGTGAATAAATATACTTCAAATGCTCAAAAAAAGGTGGCAGCAATCAGCCCTTATAATTCACTAAATGATCACAAAGTGCCAACTGAATTCTCTAGATTGAGGTTGTTGATAACATTCTATGGCTAAAAGGCCACTCGTCAGACGTTTAGAAGTCTGACACTGACAGGTTAGTCGATCAGCAACAAAAACACGGCCATCATGCCCATCATAAGTCTCCAAATGACGATCGGGATCGATGATACGTGTTCTACAAAGCTTAAACTTTTCGATAAGTAAAGAATGGTCACACTGATCCTCATCATGACCAGAATCGGGTTTTTTTTTCAGTCGGATACTGTTGAGCCCATCGTATATTCCTAAGCACAAAATAAGTAGCTTCACTACGTGTATTGAGCCTTATTCAATGACCTCTACAAACACCTGGTATAAAGTTTAAACATAGACCTGGCAAGTGAATGACCTTACAGCCGCTTTCAGGAAAGGTCACTGTATGAAATTAGATTTTCCGGCCGGCGATAAGGCTGCGTATCTAGCTACTTAATTCATTCATATTTTGTGTATCTACCTATTTTTATAGATCATCTGGTAAGCGAACAAAATAACAAATTAGGCTTGTCCTTACCAGGCACAGCCCTTTGCGGCGTCGACGCTTACGCCGAACATACTCGTACGAGTAGGTTCAGAGTGAAACCACTCTACTGACAAAAGAACATTGAGTTGGTAATGGCAACGACTCCCTAGTTCACAAACACGAAAATAAATTAGAGAATTGTCATTTCTTACTGACAGACAGCTCAAGAAAAGGACGGTGACACTTAAGAACTAAGTTAGAGATATCAAATTAGTTTATGATTTGAGTTTCACCTTGTTTTTGTCGATGTCGACAAAACAACTGTAGCTGCAACTAAAATAATTGTCAAAACTTGTAGAATTATGTCTGTCCCTTTCTTGTTTAATAAGAGAGAAAAAATATAGAAATAGCCTAAATTAAGTCCAGCTTATGCACAACAGAATCGGCTCTAATATTTACTGTGTCTGTATGTATTGTATTATAATTATTAGATTATGATTTTATCATTGATAAGAGTATACACAATAACGGTCGCTAAAATGTTTCAGACGTTAGTTTCTTCTATATTTTTTCTGTTTCTTTTAATAATAATGTCTTGGGCAAATTGCCAAAAGAGGAACTGATATTGTACAGACAAAAGTAAAGATTAACAACAAACCTACCGGGCATTGAGTCTTTTGTTTTTTCAAAACATGTTTCCAATATTATAAAGAGAAAAAACAATCTACATAGTTGTTATTCTATCCAGTCTTAAAATCACGTTCAGGGCAAAAAACACAGGACTCTTACAAGAAAGTATAGACATTTGTGGAGATCTTTCGGGGTTTTGCTGCTGTAATTGTTTCACCACAGAGAAACCAGCTTTTCTTAATCAGTGCAGGAACACCACATTTGTCTGTTAAGTGTTAATGGTTGTTAACATCTTGTAAACAGCCTTTACAATTTCCCTGAACATGAATAAAGTGAATATTTTCTCATCACAAAAGACGCAAACAAAAAAACAAATGACAGTAAACTGTTTTCCCCAACAACGTAATCTCCCCAAGACTGGACAAAGCAAGTGAATTACATCAACGGACAGTGAAAAAGCTGTGGCATCAATCACAACGAACACATACGTCACCCCGCGGTCACCTACAATATACGTTTATGAGCTTCCATAAAAAATCACGCGAAATAAAGTGTATTGAAAAATATTGCCGGCGCCTCTGGATTTCGTGGAATCTATTTAGGACGGTGTAATGGCTGGTGAAATTTGTTATGTTCTGCCGGTTCTTTGTGGATTTTGTAGATTTATTCTAGGCGTAAGTTTTTACGTCACAGCTTTGTAGAGAACTAAGGATTCGCAGTCTAGCTGTGTGTACATAAATCTTTTGGCTGACACAGATTTATTGCAAAAATCTTCCTAAATCACTTTTGTCTATTTTGTATGAAACATCGTGCACTACAGGCGGCTCGCAACCACACTGCACTTTTTTAAATGGCCTGTGATTCGCTGCAGCTGTAATGTGCACATAGCTTTACAGTCCAAAACTTTTCTTAAACACAAAACTATAATTTATAATACTTAATACTTTGTATGAACGTAAACGAAACAAAAGAAGTATGTATTCCTAGCAGGTGGGGTTCTGTAGTTTCTGCATAACCACATGACAATAAAGCGTGTGTGTTTGTATGTAAATGCAGTCTTTAGATTATGCAATAGGTATTTTTAATAAGTTTTATTAAACGAAAAACCACTGACCTGAATTAGTCCCTGAAATTATTTGACATCTGTGCACATTCTAGACAAATAAATGAATTTGAATGTGTCAAACAAGTAAAAATAAAAGCCTTTATTAATTGAAATGCGTGACGTCCAAGATGCTCAAATAAAGTGCAGAAGGGTCTATGATTCGGATTATTCAACTTAAGCAGTGGCTAAATCTGCTTCTTACAAAGTGGAGACTCGAGCACGACTACAAAAAAAAAAAAAACTTTTAAATATTTTTCTAAAAAATTAGTCGCAGTTCGAGTCCTCGCTGATTGTTACTACGGTTTCTGACACTGCCGTAGCTATTGTATTTACTCGGCACTAGATTTTTTAGCCTCATTGCGTTTCTTTTTAATTTCTGGGCAGATTTACGGCCGATATGAGACAACATCTGACGTTATTTTGCTATTGTAAACTTCATATTAATTTTTATCCCTATTTTGGCCAATATTTTTGTTGATTCTCTTTGGGTCCTGGTAGTGCTTTGTCACGTTTTTGCGCTATACGAATTGATATTTCGATACATAGCGAAAAGCAGAGGGTCACTCTTATGCGCGGCGTGCAATCACAGTGTGACGACATACGCCAATTATATCCAGCATTAAAATTGTTACAAGTATGACGTATCCTTTGAATGCTGAACCATTATTCTAGCACTAAAAGTCTCGTAATTATTATCGGTTGAAATCTTATATGTTTTTTCGGTCAGAAATATTGAACTTACCACCAGTACACCGAGCGAAAAGACGTTGTCACGACAAAAATGCAGTAAGCCTTCACGAGCAGGGTCCAATCTACGGAAGTGTAACGGGGGTCATGACTCTATGGATTGGAGCCTGCTAACAATACCTGTCATGTCAAGGTGCACCGCTTTCTGTATCAATACATCTGCCCAACGATAGTTTCTATGAGTGCTTTTGATTATAGAAATAACGACTATCGGCAAAATAACTAACCGAGTGCATATCTATGTCGACAACCTCGTGTGCGACAACATGCCTGCGACTTGTAAAGGTAGACCATACCCTTAGATTAAAAGAGGTTAAAATAAAAGAATAAAAGGTGAAGTGAAAAATCTCTCAAAAGCACAGTCCTCAAACTTAAAACTTATGAAGTAATTCTTTGGAAAGCCAACAAAAACATGTTATTGAAGTGGCTCAGAGCTTGCAAGAACTTGTGACAGCTAAAATACTTAGCACTCTGCAATGTCCCGACTTGCAGCAAGTTGCGACTACTTGCATTCTTTCTTTGTGTTTTCTTCGGAAACTTTTCGTTGACTTTGTTCATTAAGTTATTTTAAGTGATTTTTCGGGGTGGCTTGGTTGACGGTAGGTGGTTTTATTTGTTGGTCGTAGAATTTTCTGGAATAAAACTAGTTTTTCGTTCGATCCCCAACAGTTGACACAGACTGAAGAAGCTGTTCATTGAATACACAAGTTAACTAAGTATTTTAATTGTTTCGAAACAAGCTTTAATTCAAGAGAGAGAGCATCCCACAAAACCAACTTAGGTGACAACTCTCTTCTTACGAGGGCTACCAAATTGTTTAATGCAATATAAAGCTGAAATTGATATCAATCATGACAGACTTAACACTTTTAAAAATAAATTATTTAATCACTTTCGGTTAGAGGCCATTTGACTTATCATTCCAATAATTTAATTATTTATCACTTTTTTTTAAAATCTAATTTAATTTAAGTTATGATAAAATTTTATACTATTATTTTGTATTCCTACAATTAATTCAGACATAATATTGAAATTGGTTTTGTTGTATTGTATTGATGCTTTTTTATTTTTTTTTATTTTTTATCAGCATGTAAATCTTTATAATAGTATGTACTTATATTGTTTTTTTAATGTATTTTTTATGTACTCAGAGCATGTGTAATTACTCGATAATTTGTAAGCTGTGGTTGCCTGTAATTGAGTGTGCATTACAGGATAGGAGTAGGATTATTGGGTTTGCATTGCTTGTATATACGAGGGGGGATCAAAAAGTAGTGAGAATGAGATAGATTATAATGACTATTGATAACTTAATAATTTATTTTTCTACATAGTCTCCGAGTCTCTCTACACACTGAGTCCAGCGCTTTTCCTAGACTTCAATCCCTTTAAAAAAAAAAGTTTTGTCTTGGTCCTGCAAAAAGCTCTCCACGGCATCCATCACCTCGTTATCGTCTTCGTACCTGTTTCCCCTTAAGTATTCTTTAAATTTGGGGAACAGATAAAAATCGCTAGGCACCAGATCTGGTGAATAAGGGGAGTGGTCAACCAATTCGAAGCCAGCTTGCTGAATGGCAGCCATCGCAACTGCCGACCTGTGCGCGGGTGCGTTGTCGTGATGAAACAGCACGCCCCTTCGAAGTTTCCCTCTCCTTTTCTCTTTGATGGCATTCCTCAACTTAGGAATTAAAGCTGCATAATATTGGCCTGTAATAGTGGTTCCACGCTCCAGGTAATCAATCAAAAATATCCCTTCTGAGTCCCAAAATATTGAGGCCATAACCTTGCCAGCCGATGCCACGGCACGAAACTTCTTCGGGGTCGGTGATGATGGCCGTTTCCATTGCGAAGATTGCTGTTTTGTCTCGGGATCAAAATGATGGACCCATGTTTCATCCATTGTTACGAAACGAGACAAAAAGTTTTCAGAATCTTCTTGAAACTTGTCCAAAAATATCTTCGAAATGTCAAGTCGATTTTGTTTCTGACTGTCGGTTAACATTCTCGGCACCCATCTTGCGGAGACTTTTCTCATATTCAAAGATTGTTTCAATATGGATTGAATACTTCCATATGAAATGCCCGTTTCTTGAATTAAGTATCGGATGATAACTCTTCGATCGCTCAATACAATTTTCTCGACTTTCGCAACATTTTCTTGGGTGACTGACGTCGATGGACGGACGCAACGATGTTCGTCTTCCGTGCTCGTTCTCCCTACATGAAATTGAGAAGCCCACTTAGCGACAGTGGAATAAGGTGGAGCAGACTCTCCTAATGTTGCCTCCAAATCGCAGTGAATCTCTTGCGTCGTTAACTTTTTTAAACAGAGGTATTTAATAACGGCTCGCACTTCGTTTTTCTCCATTTTCGAGAACACGTTCCGACACGAAGCAAACAAATGACTATATTCAGAAAAAAACAAAAGAGAATCGAAGATTTTATTTCTTTATTAATATTACAAATATGTATCTGAGCTATACCTGCCAGTATTTTTTTTTCTTACCAAGGAGTATGTCGTTCTCACTACTTTTTGATCCCCCCTCGTAGTACGCAAGTTTTATTACTATAGAAGATAATTGTAATGTATCTCGTAGGTAATCCTTAAATAAATACATAATATTTTTTCAACCAATCAATAACACAGATCTTTGCATCTTTAAACCACCCTTATTATCCAAAATATAACAAAATATCTCAACACAGAATCGACCAACAATTCCAGTGCACTTCATCACCGATAGTAGTCCCGAATGAAACAATTTTCAATGAATTGCTGCTTGAAATCAGAGGCGAGTTCTGCAACTCTGCAACTCTGCAACTCTGCTAACTTCTCCAACTGTTTTTCAAGTCAATCAGCAGACTTGCTAATAGTAGGAACAAGTACTTAGTTGCTAGTTATTTTTGCATAAATGCCGCTGCCGTTTATTCTAGGACATCGGAGGACATAATTTCGCATTGAAAATGTAAATTCCCCAGAAGTTCTGAGTACTTTAAGTTCCAGACGGGGACGGGTTAGGCCGGGAGTTTGGGACAAGGAATAATTTTCATCTTATTATGGTTATTCTGTAGTGGTCTGGGTTGGTAAGTACAGTGCAGGTGCTTATTCCCACGAGCACCCTTCTGCAAAACAAAAGATCTTATCTACCTAATACTTTTAAGGATGGAAATTACCATTTGGTTGGTGCTTCAACGGGGCAAAACAGTAAGTCCAAAGCTTTTTAGTACTGGTATACTGGGATAAGTAGCATTAAATAGTTAGTTTTTCAATTCACAGTAAACAAAATGCAATTTCACTTCACAACAAAGTATTTTCAAATAAACTGTATTCAACAAGACCACTATTCCCGCGCTACAAGCCTCATGTAAGAACGTTAAAATAAATTCAAACTCTCTCCCGGCTCCCGGTTTGAGCAAGAATTCGTGTGGACTGAAAATTCGCCGGTCCCTGTTTACCCCTCCACAACTTAGCTTGGTCCAATCTTATAATAATTTGTCAGAACAAAATGTCCCGGAACCTTGTTAACGTCAAATTAATTAAATATTGTTGATAAGTACTGTACTAGTCTGTAAAGCTTTCCCAAGGGTGTCGTAGCCAGTGATTAAGGGATTATCAAGATGGGTTGAAACAGGCCTATGCTAATAGAATCATATTGAATTGCTAACACTCTTAGTGTGTAGTTTTGGCTAAACTGTCAGGATTACTTACCCACTTAGTAGTGACGTCATGCCATATTTTAATTTTTTTTCATTAAGACAAAAGAGCCAAATTAGCCACTGTAAATGGCTTATATGGCTTTAAAATTTATTGCCTAATCTATAATTTAAGTAATTAATGATGAAAAGTGACCAGTTTTTTAAACCCTAATAATAACATTTTTTAAATTCTCATTTCTGATATCCAAATGGGAGGAGAATCATTTAAACACACGACCGGGATCGGAATTACGCCACAACGATCTCTGATTTATTGAAGTGGAGTAAATTGAAATATAATTATTTTTCCGGATTTTGTTATGGTTTGTTTAACTTTGTTACCTATCGGGAACCGAAAAGGGAAATGATTAAAGCCGCGAAAAATATGTGTTTGATATATTGCAAAATCGAGACGAGTCTAGTAAATAAAAAAACCGGCCGAGTGCGTGTCGGTCTACGCACAATGGAGGGTTCCGTAGTTGGGATGAGTTATCCCAAAAACAAACTTACATTGTAGGTAATTGAAAAACATTTGCTCTCATATATTCCAACTGCAAATGTAAGTTGTTGACTATTACTTGTTAACTTGTAAAGCCTGCTGTAAAAGCTGAGATAGTTCTCCATGTTCTGTTGTTGTTGTGTGTGTTGTTGTTATTGTTGTTGCTCTTGTTGTGTGTTGTTCGTTATATACTACTGCCATAATTTTTTTCATATACTCAAAAACAATCATTTAGCTGACAGGGGGGCCACTTGACTCTAACAAAAATTTGCACTTTCAAATCAAATCAAATCATTTATTCGCATAGAATGTAGGTATTGTCCAATAAGTTGCTAGAAAAAAATATAGTGAGCCGGGTACATTCTGCCTGAGTTTTGGCAACATTTTACAAATAATGTCACTATCAATAAGTGAGTAAAAATAGTGAAAAAGATTAAAACAGAAAAAAAAACCGGCCAAGTGCGTGTCGGAATACGCACAATGAAGGGTTCCGTAGTTGAAAAGAATATTTCCCAAAAACAAACTTAACAATGAATCCCAAAAAAAAAAAATATATGTCAAAAAACTACAAATTAACAATTTTCGGACTTTTTCCTTTACTTGTGCTGGGAGACATTGCTTCTTGCCAAATTTCATGATTCTATGTCACCCGGAAGCACCCTATAGGTTTTGATTTACTTGCGACAATTGCGAGTATCAAAATGTGTCGTAAAATGGCCGTATTTTTTTATTGCGATGACTTAGAAGCTTGGTTTTTTTAGAACTCTGAAGGACCATAGACTTACGTATTTGATATTAGTTTCAGCTTGATATCTCCACGCCTCCTTGAGAAAAAGGGCCATGACAGACTGACAGAGTTGAATTTTTTTTTATATGATAGAATTACAAATTAACAATTTTCGGACTTTTTCCTTTATTTGTGCTGTAAGAGCTTGCTTCTTGCCAAATTTCATGATTCTAGGACAACGGGAAGTACCCTATAGGTTTTGATTTACTTGTGAGTATCAAAATATATCGCATATAATATGTCGCATAAATGGCCGTATGTTTTTATTGCGTTGACTTAGAAGCTTGAGGTTTTTAGGACTCAAAGAGACCATAGACTTACGTATTTGATATTAATTTCAACTTTATACCTCCACGCGTTCCTGAGAAAAAGGGTCTTGACAGACTGACAGACAGACAGACACAGACAGACAGACAGACAGAAAGACAGGCAGACGGACAGACAGACAGACAGACAGACAGACAGACAGACGGACAACGAAGTGATCCTATAAGGATTCCGTTTTTTCCTTTTGAGGTACGGAAACCTAAAAATGATTAAGATACAAATAAATTATTTTAAAAACTCCAGATTATGCACAAAAATGTATCAAAGAATGTCAATAATATTAAACTGTCGAGATGTCACACTTAGGGTCATTCAAAAAATCACTTAACGAATAATAACATTTCCGTATCAAAAAAACCTTAAGTTTATTTTTAAATTGCTGAAGGGTGTCACTTTTTATGCTGCCCGGTAGTTTATTAAATATTATTGAACCCATGCAGAAAACACTTTTTCTAAGTAGTGCTGTTTTATAGCCACCGATAATTAAGAGATTTTTGTATTGACTTCGCACGGGACCTTTCTTGGTGTGCAAACAATTTATTATTTCTTTTTACAAAAAGTGCTATTTCCAAAATATATAACGACGGAAAAGTAAGAATTTTCAAAGACTTGAACAGAGATTCACAACTATTTCTAGGTTTAAGACTACACATAGCTCTAACACAACGCTTTTGGGCTTTAAATATATACTTTGAATATGTACTTTATATATACTTTATGTACTTTGACTACTTTGTAAGCTTAATATTTCACAAACGGATCCCTGAATCGTAAAATGGTTTTCACAAACCCACAATACTTTTAAACGGCCTGTTATGCGACACCCAACAGCATTGAATAGACGAGAAAAAAAAGTTATGGAGGTACCCAAAAAACATTATTTTTCAAGATTTTGTTTTACCACTTTGTCGGCGTGATTAATATGTATAACTGTGCCAAATTACAGCTTTCTAGTACAAAGAGTCTCTCAGCTAAGCTGCGGACCGACGGACATGGCGAAACTATACGAGTTCCTTGTTGAATGCGGAACCCTGAAATGAGGCTGCACAATATTCTGAATGAGAATATTGCTGTTCTGGTTCTAAACATATTTTCTCAGTAGGTAATCATCTACGATACTCATGGAAAGATATTTGGGAAAAATTCTTGAATTTCCTGTTCTTTCTTTAATTCCTTGTTGAAAACCAGTCAGGTGTAATATTTCAAAAAATCTGAAAAATAACTGGACAACTTCCAAATATTTCAATTTCCCAAGGCCATATTGTGCCATCGAATTATCTACCTCAGTAAGAAAACTGAATATGAATATCTCAGTACAAAGAAACAAACTCCCGAAGATAAGCAAGTAAATATATTTCTTTCATCCTCACATTAGAATAGAAATAACGTACCATTTCATTGGAAAATTCACATTTCTGAAATATACGGCGAAGCTTTTGCGCGCCAAAAATATTGCTTGGTATAAAGCACCAAGTGTGATTTATAGGGAATCGGCCTTTGTGTTATACTAGTGCTGGCCTGTGGCTTTGTGTGCTTTCGATTTATATTCTGCAGTTTTCAGGCGATGCAGTTGCGATTTTGATCTAAAATCATGCTGCTACTCATTGGTATTTGCCAATTGCAAACTTATGAGGTTTAAAGTCAGCACCTAATTATAAATTGCAGGGTAATAGCCTCTTCGTCATGACCTTCGTGCCCTGATACCTGCACAAGAACTTATCGATAGTATTGACAAAATCAAAATATTTTATTTCACATAAACCTACATGGGCACTTATGACACGTCGTTCCAAATTGTTCGTTTCCTATGGAGAATAATATATTTAGAAGATTAATAAAAGAACAAAAATAAAAATCTATGACATGACACAAATGACATGATTGCCATTACAACTACAGTAACAAATCTGAATAAATATCATGTTCACAAAAGCCACTAACATAGAGTTAAAATTGGAATTGTAGTTATATAATGTCAAACATACTTTACTGGTAGCAATAGTCAGGTTTCCCACAATTAAAAAGGAAGAAGACCTCCTCTCATACAAAGTTGGAACCAAAATTGACCAGCACGCCATTCATTTTCTTCTCTTGAAATCTTCTCACAATCAACTACAAATAACTTTTATATTAATTGGTTAAATAATTCAACACACAAACAAACACACACTTCATACAATTAAAGTCTTCATTACTTGGTATACCTAATAATACCTAGTCTAAATACTACTCCAGGGTTTTTGTGCAGCAACTAATGTATTTCAGTGCATTTGGGAGGACAAGCACCATTATCGACACTTGTTACTAAGAAAGTACTAAGGTTTATCTTTATTTTATTTTGTCTAGAGGTCAATGAATGAGACCTTTACATTTTAGTTGATGCGTGGATAAAAGAAATAGCGAAGGTTCAATGCCCTTTAGCCTGCGATACCAAAATTCTATAGATTATAAATGTATAATGCTTGTTTTTCTCTTTTCAGTTATGTTTTTTTGCCATAGATATAAGAAAGACTTTAATCATCATCATTTCAGCCGAAAGACGTCCACTGCTGAACATAGGCCTCCCCCAAGCACCACCACCTTCACCGGTTCTGTGCTTCCCGCATCCAGCGGATTCCTGCGGCCTTCACAAGGTCATCGGTCCACCTTGTGGGAGGCCTTCCAACATTACATCTTCCGATAAGAATGGTTTTTGCAGTTGGCTTTTGTTTTTTTTAAATCATTTGTTTTTTAACTTTAATAAAATAATATATCAGGTTCTCATATCTTCCCAAAGGTGTAACTTAACAAAATATAAATACCGCTATCAAACATACCTCTACAATCCGGCCTTTATACCATTATTTTTACCTCCTCCTACCCCACCCACAGATAGGCATAAAAATTAACGCGAAATCCGTACGTAATCTTGATCCCATCAGCCACCATGCGTCCTAATTACGCTATCAGGAGCGTGGGCGAGAAACAAATGACTTTGTTTACACCCTGTAGCGTGCAATCTGCTGGAAGTAGTGTCGCGATTAATAGTCAGTTTGGTTAGCTTAGAAGTGTGTTGAGGTTTGGTGTAGACAGTTTTTCTAGGGTGGAAATTATGTTGAGAGGGATTTTGAAAACAGTGTAGGAGCTCATTAATACTCTGAAAATAATCTCAGCCAATTAACGTATTGTCTACATCATGATTTTCCAATATAATAATTAGGAAAAATTGTATTCATAGAATAGTTTAAAAACTATGAGCGAACGTAATTTAATTTCACTATTCACTCAACAATGTTCCAGAATAGAGGAAATTCGTAGCAAATCGCCATCTGCTACGGCGTAGCTGACGTACTACGAAAGCGTAGCAGGCGCGCTACGAAAGGGTTACTGTTGCAGTGATCATGTAACAGGGGTATTGGGCGTCCACGATGGGTCTACGACAAAGACCAATCTATCTTTTATACCTTTGTGACCTAAAAATACAATAATTCACTGAAGAGGATGGGCATTTTCTTATCTCATCATTTGCCTGGCTTTTTCCCAACGATCCCGCTAACAGCTCCAGCCAGCTGCTGATCGGCTTCCAGTCTAACCGGATGTAGCTGAATACCAGTATTTTACATGGAGCGACTGCCTATTTGACCTCACAACCCAGTTACTGGGTAATACGATACCCATTGGTAAGACTGATGGTTATCAGACTTTCGGACTTCTGACGGCCCGTAACGACTGTCAAAGATCAACAAATGACAGCCGGCAGCAAAGACTTAATGTGCTACGGATAGATCTTGGAATGTAAAGATGGTCACCCATCCACGGAGCAACCTCGGCAAGCGTAGCTTAACCTGATCGATGGACCCGTGCGGCTGTTATTCTTATCTGCTCTCATGATTATTTCTGACTTTAAAAGAGACTGTGACTTGTGAGTTTGTCTCGCTGTTACTTCTGTTCTTGGCTAAGAAACACCGACATCTAGTTTTAAAACATTATTTATTTCATACGTGTAAAAGTATTTTATATAAGCAATCATTAATTGACATAATTTTACCATTATCAACATCATAACTGAGGCAGTGATTGTGTAATATTCAGCAAGGAAAAGCTAAGGAGACAGCTTTTAAAATAATTTCCATCACAAAATAATACCGTAACGGTGTCCTTCCAACCGATTCATATTGCGCCACAATTTTCTTACCTATAAAGAATTTTCTTCTCTCTTTTTATTTTAATTTAAAAGAGGCTTGAAGGGATATAATCTTGCCAGTCCAGGGAAATTGATTTTGGGCGTACGTTCGCAATATTGTTATATTAAAATATGAAAAAAATGTCCTTATTGTATATTCTGGAGGGATTTAAGGGCATGTGGGGGGAATAGTTTGGGATTGTAAATAATGTGGTTGGTGTTTTGGTGGATCTGTTGTCATTATCGTGACAACAATCCTTAAAATTTATTTCGAAATTACATTTTAGAGTATTTTAAGATTTTTCTCAGTATCGGCGGTATCATATACATCTAGCTACTCGCGGGGTCTATTTTTAACCGACGAAAAAAAAGGAGGTTTTCAAGTCAACATATTTTTTTTAAATGTATGACCACGCATAAATTTTTACACAAGTGCAAGTGTTTGTAGGTAGTGGTATTCGAATTTGTGTGGGGTAGTACCATAGCTAAAACGTGTAAAAAAAAACACAAAAAAAACAACCGACTTTCAAAAAAACACTAAAGTAAAAAATCACTTTAATTTCGGAAGTCGGTGGCAAAAAACCAAAATGCAAAACCAAAGACACCGACTTCCGAAATTAAAGTATTTTTTTAATTTGCAGTTTTTTTTTTGAGTCTTTTGTTTTTTTTTGTGAAATTTTTTTGAATGCACATTATATAATATAATATACATCGCAACAACTAATTGTACTATAATCTTACAAATAAACTACTTTTGTACGGTTCGTAACTTCGTACACTTGCAGAGTTGTTGTTGTCAAGGTGGTTGTTCAGGTTGAAGCGCGTAGAGAAAAGATCACTTAGTTCCCGTTAGGTTTATTACGTATAGTGTATACAAGTAATACTTTATATTAATTGTCTTTTAGCGACCCATGTCTCTTAATATCTTGATCATAGGAATTCCCACAGAAAAGATAAAGAGATTTCTTCTGTGGGAATTCCTACCAGCATGTCTTAGAACCAAAAGTTTGGAGACATGGGCCTTGCACCAACCCGCACTGCGCCAGCGTGGTAGATTATGGCCCACTCCTTCTCACACAGAGAATCTGTCTGTGTCCCACCAGTGGGACCGTTATAGGCTGACTATGATCAACACGCGAAATGCACCCCGAAAAAGCAAACCATCTAGAAGATATTACTACAAGCAAGAAAGTAATATCCCACCCCTATACAGTTTGATTTAAGTACAAATAAAAATATGGCGCGGATACCGAGGGTAGTTCGCGAACATTATAAATAATGCGAGGATAAGTATTTCTTATACTTCTCTTTAGGGAGAGAGAAATAATATTTTTGCGAATATCTTTACCCGAAGTTAAGGTCAGAAAAAAGGGGTAAATTATTTGCCAGCTATAGATAAAGGGCTTGTGGCCCAATTGTAACTGAATAGCTATTGTTTAGACTGATACTTTTTCTCTCTCCTTCCCAAGATTTCACTGTAGCAGCTTTATCACCTAATACTATCATCATCATCATCAGCAGTCCACAACTGGACATAAGCCTCTCCTATTGCTCGCCATTTAACTGGATTTCCGGCAACTCTCATCCAGCTGCTACCAGCCACCCTGCGAAGATCGTTGCTCCACCTAGCCTGAGGGCGTCCTACCTAACGTTTGCCGATCCGCGGTCTCCACTCAAGAACTCGTCTACCCCAATGGTCATCGGTACTACGGCTATATGGTCAGCCCATTGCCACTTCAGCTTGCTTACTTTGTGAGCTATGTCAACCAATTTTGGTTCTCTGTCGGATCACCTCATTGTGGATCCGATCTCTCAGAGAGACTGCAAGCATAGCACGTTCGATAGCTCACTGAGCGAACTTGAATTTATGGACCAGCCGTACCGTGAGTGTCCTCGTTTCGGCTCCGTAAGTCATAACAGGCAGGATGCAGTGATTGAAGTTCTTATTTATATATTTTTCTAAAAGAAAAAAAACCCTGCAATTTTTGAATACAGAGTTAGTGATTCCTAAGACAAGGCTTAAGGCCAGGTTATTCGGGCCTGTAGGCCTTTGAAACGCTACCTCCGCCTCCCCCAAATGCAGTGCGACGTGTTTATTTACGACGCGCCGCCGACGATTTCACAGAAAATCCATGCCACAGTGTAAAATATTTGCAGTTGATCAACTTAATTTAATATTTAACTTAATCAAATTTTGACACAGGTCCAACCTTGATGAAGTCCCGCAGGACTCTGAGCGCGAGCCGATTTAGCCCGATTTACTATTTTTGTGTTTATTTAGAAAAAATGTATTACACTTAAAAATCCAACCGTAGAATTCCCTCTGAAATACTATTACCTCATGGTACATGCAATTTTCATATAATTTTGTGCTATAACTTGGAAATGAAACAAAAAATAGTTTTGAAATCGACCCCATTTCGGATTTTTTTTTCATCGAGCCAATTACAATTTATCGTGTTTTGAACCGTAGAATTACCTAAAGCAAGGATGTATCTATGACATATTTTTTTTTCAGGATCTAAATACCCTAATTTGACTATTTAAAATTGATTCTAAAAACAGGAATATTCAAATAGTGTGCCCTTAAACAAAGGGAGTAGTGACACCTTGTTTAGAGGTCATCCAACGTCATGTTTGTAACATTTATTATTTGCCTTATGTTTACTTAGAACAATCAATAAAAGCAATCAATAAGTTACATAAAGGTTCATAATTCAATAGAGTTTAATTCTTATTTCACAGAATCTAAATGTTATCCCTAACTGCCTTTAAGGGCCCGACCACACGTACCATAACCACACCGCAATCAGAATCACACAACGACAACACATGGACGGGCTATAATTTGTATCAAAATCAAAATATTTTATTTCACATAAACCTACATGGGCACTTATGAAACGTCAGAAGCTAGGTGCACGGTTCCAAATTGGTCGTTTCCTATTGAGAAGACCCGGCAAGAAACTCCATGGTTACTCTTATAAAAATAATTGGCTTTTACGAATGAACGTATGAAACTGAATAGTTTATTCACACAGACCATATTTGGCCCTGGGCGATACCGGTCACATCAACGCCACGGCGCAGTCACAACGTGAAACCGCGCACTAGCGGACGGCCACATCGCAAACACAGCGATCTGTCTGACTGCAAACACTAGCCACAGCCTAATCACATCGCAACTACTATGCCGCAGTGAAACTATTCACACGTAACCACTGCCTGCCAATATTTTGTAGCTGCGATGTGGTGTGGTTATGGTACGTGTGAACAGGCTTTAGCATTAAACCAAGAAAAGTCGTCCCAAAAAAATATTAAAATTAAATTTTAATTCATTTATTTGCTAGATATACAACGTATATCTTAAAAATAATGACCCCTTTACATTATACCATTATACTATGGTGTAAAATAATTTAATTTCGTACTGCATGATGCTATTATTTTATTTAAATTACAAAAAAAAAGCCTTTGTGTTCCCTTGATCCCTTGACAAACGCCATCCCCATTTACCGTGAGATAAGAGATAAGTCATAAATAACACCGCTTACACTTTTCACTCGAACATGTAACATGTTACAAAGTTCTCAACTTTGACACGCGTAACAAGTAACGTAACAAATTAAATTATTTCACGCACTTTCGTTATGCATTGGGTTGTTGACGAAATGTTTAGACGACTGTATTTTTAATGAGAAACTCTTGTTTTCTGGGAAGTGACTAATTCTTTGAATTGTAAAATGTTCTATTGAATTTTATGTTAGCTGTAGGTAGTGATAACCCATAAGTAAACCAATAATTTATGTTTTTTATTTATTTAAATACTTTAAAATTATCACTATTTACAGGTCTTAACCTAATGCGACAGCCAAGTCACATATCCAAAATCAAAATTAAACTACAAAAAACATCTAAAATCATTGTTTGCAACATAATCTAAACAATAGTACTTTTGCGAACGTTTCACTGGGGTGAAAGTGATATGTACGAGTAATTACGAGTATATCAATTTCGACCTCAATATTATTGATGGTCGAATTGCTCGAGTCGGAGGGGTTTTGGCCAGCAAGTTGGTCCTGGCTGATGGTACAACCAGCAGTGGCGGGGGCCGTCGCCTCTACGGTATAACGGTCCGGTACGTACAAGTATGTTGAAAATCAAAGTTATGAATAGAAACCTAAAAACCTTTTCTAATATACCTCACTAAATGAAAAAAAAAGGTTACCAGGAATTCTAGCAATATGAGTCACACATTGCCAATCAATCTGCCTAGCCTTTTCCTATCTATGTTTTTTTTTTTTGTTTTGGCAGGAGTGGGAAATCCTCATGGACGCCCAGACTGCCTCACTTATGAGCCAGTCTGGGCAGTGCCGGACTCTTACCGGCTAAAACCACACTCCTGCCCTACGAGCGTCCCTCTGACATGATCAGAGCCCTTTTTGGTCAAAAAATGATTAAATAATAGATTATATAATATAATAGATTATATAATAGGTCTTTACCTATGAAATTGCCGTTTTGTATGAAAAAATTTAAACGAATTTTTTTCATGCATTTTTTATTTGTATTAATCGAAGTAATCACCCATGCAATCAATGCATCTTTGCCAACGCAGTGGCAGTTTATTGATGCCCTTCTTAAAGAAATCAGCTGGACGGGAGGCAACAAATTCTTCAAAGGCATTTTGTACTGCCTCTCGGGTATTGAATTTTTTTCCCGCCAAGAAGTTATCCAAATTCTGGAAAAAGTAGTAGTCTGTAGGCGCAAGGTCTGGTGAGTAGGGCGGATGACGGAGAGCTTCCAACCCCAGTTCTTGCAACTTGGAGACCGTTTGAGGTCACGCGTTGTCGTGCAGGAGCAGCGGAGACGAGCGATTGACCATTGCTGGTTGGAGATGTGCCAGCTTCTCCATCATTGTGTTCAGTTCTTCACAGTACACATCTGAAGTAATGCTCACCCCGTTTGGTAAGAAGCTGTGATGAATCACACCGGCGCTAGACCTACAAACAGTGACCATCACTTTTCTAGGGGTAAGTTTTCGTTTAGGGCATTGTTTAGGTGCTGAACCAGGATCCAATCAACTTGCTGAGCGCTTGCGGTTATCAAACAGAATCCATTTTTTATCGCAGGTAACAATGCGGTTCAAAATTCCTTCATTTGTGTGTCTGTTGAGCAGTGCAAGGCACGTCTCGACGCGTACTTCGCGCTGGCGATCATTGAGTTCGTGGGGCACCCATTTGTCAAGCTTTTTTACCTTGCCAATTTGACGCAAATGGACCAATATTGTTTTGACGCTAACGTCGAAAGCTGCTGCTAATTCAGCCGTAGATTGTGTATCATCAGCTTCCACAATCGCCTTTAATTCGTCATTGTCGACCAAAGTCTTCGGACGACCGCGAGGTTAATTTTTCAGGTCGAAATTTCCAGAACGGAAGCGAGCAAACCAATAACAAGTGGTGCGTTGGTTTGTAGTGTTAGCTCCGTAAACGTCGTTGATGTTGCGTGCCGCTTGTGCCGCGTTGCTGCCACGACGGTACTCATATTCCATAATTACTCGAATTTTTAACGTATCCATGATGACGAAAAAGATTGAAATGCGATGAAAATGTAACAATAATCAATAAACAAATGACAACTTTTGGAAAAAAAATCCATGTTTTTTTAAAATAAAATTAATTTGAAATTAGAATTCTTAGCAAAACAAAAATTATTTTGATTTGAAATGGCCAGTACTGCAGAACGGCAATTTCATAGGTAAAGACCTAATATTATATATGATATAAATATTTATAACAATCGATTTTACAAATATCTCCCATCCAACAATCATACATACTTACAATTTAGTTCAGCTATTATCACACCTATGTTGGGGTCGGTTCTGACCTCCACAACCCAGTTACTGGGTAATACGATACCCATTGGTAAGACTGGTTGTCAAACATTTTGGGCTTCTGACTACCCATAACTACTACGAATGACACACGTTGCCAATAATGTTTTAAAATCTAAGAAAATCATAGCTATATCGGGACGTCGTGTCAACAATCATATCATATTCAAATCCACTCCTGTATTTCCTCCTCCATTAGTCCAGGCCCTCCATTCAGTTCTCAGTCCTCACAATACGCCCACGTCTCCATCATCAATCACTTCACTTATTAATACTCTTCACTTAATCATTTCAACCTCGACTGACCCAATTTTTATAAGCCCATCAGAATGTCCCTTCTCTACTTAGGAATGTAACAATTCATAAATATTTCTGTTTGTTTTCAAATCTGAGGGTGCTGTGGTGTTTATTTTTGTAATTTTGTGGAATTAATATTTGTCGAACTTGTATTTATCGTTGTTGTTATCTACTTTGTAGTAAGTAAGAAGAGGTACTTTTGATAGGTCATTCAAGGAAATACATAGTTATCATCATATTTATTTCCATTGTCGGATAACAAAACATTACACACCCTCACATGCATCCACACACACCCTCTCTCACACAGACACACACCCCCACACCAACACACCCTACTAATGCTGCTTAATTAATTATTTGTCTTAAATTGTGTTTATCTCAGCATTTTCATGAATAATTTGTATTACTGTGACTTGTCTGTGTAGTTTGGAGGCCTGGAGACCTCTAACACAGGTATTCCTAGTACAGGCTCCAGTCTCCACCACATCAATGTATTTTTGTATACACAAATTATGTATTTTGTAGTAAGTTTTCATTATGTGGTGGAGAAAATAAACGTTTTTATTATTATGTCGTTTATTTATTTTATGTCTTATCTATTTACATTTTTAAATATTTCTTAAAAAAAGGATATAAAAAAACATTTAAAAATATAAAAAAATAGAGGTCCGCCGGTGTCGGGAGCAGGGTCCAAGCTACCGGTGGTTAGGGCTGCAGAGACAGGAACCTTCTCACAATGCGAGCCGTATCAAGGAGTACTGCCTTCTGAATCAGGCCCTTGATCCAACCGCCTAATGATAGCCTCGAGAGATGTTGTTCGAGGCTTTCGGCCATCAGGCCATTGGCCGTTACGACAATCGGCACAATGACAGCCGAGCTCACATTCCACATGTCAACAACCTCGTGAGCTAAGTCGAGATATTTTATTTGTTTCTCTTTCTCAGCTTTCACGAGGTTCTCGTCATGTGGAATGGTAACATCGACTATCATTGCGTGGCGCACTAACCGATCTATAATTATATATTATTATTATTTAAATTGTCTTTGATATATCTCGAGACCCTGGGGTCTCGGACCTTTGGAAGGCGTACGAGGAGCCGAATCCAACTCGCAGAGGCCCCTTAGACAATTTTAAATGAAAAGAAGGCACCAGCCGACGATTATCCTTGTATGCATTATGCAATTGCACCCAAGGACAACCCCCGGTTGGTGCAGAACTATTGCAGAACATGGAAACAAAACACATTGGGCCTATGGGTTTGGGTGGCTATAGTGGATTGGGTACCTTGAACTATGGAAGAACTATGTCCCCTGCCTGACCAATGTTATATAATATACACAGATAAATTAGCAGGGGGTGACTTGCACACTCAATAATGGGCCCCCGGAAACGGTCGCTAGCACATAGTGACGTAGCGACAAGGGGCAACATGTCCTGAGGTGCTTGAGGAGTGGAGAGGTATTCCACGGCTCTCAGAACAATCCCAGAGCCCGGAAGATGGTCAAGATCCCTACAAGCACTTACTGGAATACTTCCTTCCTCCGAGCACGTTTGCTCTTGCGAATCTCCACTCAAGCCGGCCAATAAAGGCAAGAATGAGGTGAGAGCTCTGTTCCCGTCAGTGTTCACTCCAGCCGGCCAATAAAGGCAAGCCAGAGGTGAAGAACAAGACTTCTCCCGGGTAATAGGGTCCGTGGGGTCGCTACTGTCCAACAGCTCGCCACATGCTGCCCTGCGGGTTCACGTATCTCTCTTGGTCTGGCTCCTCACCCTAGACCTGTTTCGGCAAAGTAAACTCCACCGGCACAGACCCAGAATTCGGAGCGCGCAAGCCCCACCACGACGTCAACGTAGAGATACGGCGGTGGGGTTATTATTATTATTATGATTACGCCCGTATACGAAGAATACGGGCGGTATAATATGTTGTAAAAAATACAGAAAATAGTTCTATACATACCTATAGATTAAAAGAAAATCTATAAGAAGTCTACGGTCTTAAAATAACATGGTAAATCTCTCAATATTGTGCGTACAAACTTACATTTGCAGTTGGAATGGTATGGGAGAACGTTTTTCAAATACAATTTAAAGTTTGTTCTTGAGATACATTCATCCCAACTACGGAACCCTTCATTGTGCGTGGTCCGATACGCACTTGGCCGGTTTTTTATCATTCTGTTCATTTACTTAAACAAAATAACTTCTTCCCATAATAATTTTCATATTTTATATAATAAAACATAATAACTCCCGCTTGATGACTCGATACAGATGAGCTCGTGTTTAATTATCTCCAGTCACTTGTTTACACGTCATGCGCACAATGTACGTCGCACAAAGCTGCTTGATATCTCGCCAAATAATACTCACAGGGTAAGCTGTGGGTACACTAAGAGCTAGGTAACGGAGACTTATTTATTGAATATACGCTAAGTGACGATCGATCTTGCGTCCTAGGGTAATTAACTTGCAGTTAGAAGGCAATGTAATCGCATTTTTTTTGTTATAATGATCGATGTAACTATGTATTACTTAGGATATTGCCATCATCACCAAGTCAGCTTGGTTGGTGCCTGGTACGGCTAATTATCTTGTCACTATTTACAAAAACACGATTAGATTATTTATGTATTTATTTCCCTTTGTAGAAACGGAGCGGGATTATTTTTTTGTTGGTGTATCTATACCTACACCACACATGTATAAAAATTACAATTCACTATACAAGTTTTTTATTACACTTACGTAAGTGTATTAAATTCATATAAACATAATATGTAATTCACATCAGTTACATAATTATTGTGTTTGGATGAATTTATTGATTTTAGAAGAATATTCGGTTATTGTAGCCTTAGAAATCCTATCGACCGATGATGTATTTACCTAGGTACCTACTTTTTATGTACCTAATCTTGTAAGACGAAGGAAACTATTAGCTATTAGTCTCCACGACACTGGGAATCCGAGCGAGAAATCGCAAAAACTCGAAAATGGCTCGCCCGATTTTACAGTTTTTTGGTGTGTTCGTAATTGTCAGGACAAGGTTTACATTCAATATTTGTTTTTTTGGAAAATCCACCGGAAAAGAGGGAAATCACCCGGGCGACGCCAGGCACGAACAGCTAGTTTAAAATAAAGACAACGAAATAAAGTCTAAAAGTTGTGGAGAGCAACGCTCCAAAAAGATATCATTCCCGGTGTGCCACTGGGTTGATGCTGGTGTTTATCTGCGGTATCATTATTAGCCCTTTCGCTGCCTTTCACATTGTAATGAAACGAGTTCATTGTTCATCGCCTATTTACGACTAATGTACAAAAACCACTGACTCACATCAACTTATTTACCTACTTATTAATGTGTCAGAGGGAGATTCTATCCATACATACATAAACTCACCCCTTCTTCCCACTACCTAAAAGACGCCACTTGCTAAGATACTTACATACTCCTTTTGCCTCGTTTACGTTCATACAACTGGGCATACACGGATGCACACAGTTTGCAAGTACTACGTACGCAGCTGACCTTTCTGGGGCGGAGTACCGCCGTGTTCTCACGGAGGCGATCGGCGGCGGCGATCTCTCGCGTCCAAACCTGGTCCAGGCCATGGTGCGGACCGAGGGTGCATGGGAGGCCGGCATCTCTTTCTGCGAAGCAGTAATGCTCGCGAAGGAGGAAGTGGAACGCGTGAGGGAGAGGCAACCTCGCGCCCCTAGCCGCCGTAGGAGACGCCCTGGGCGGCGGGAATCGATCGCCGATTCCCGCCACCGTAGGCGCGGGCTTGCGGACGACGAGTAATGGGCAGCTCGCCGTCCGGTAAGGACCAGGCCCGGGTCGACGGCGCGTTGTGTTCCACGCGCTCCTCAAAGAGATGTCAGCAGTGACGGGGTCCAATAGGGCCGATGCCGCCGGGGTCGCGGGTAGTTCGAAAGAGATACCGTGGCCCTGGCACGGGCAACTGAAGGAACATGGGTGGGTTTTAGTCAGTAAAAGTCTGACACACCCTCCCGCTCTGCCCAGAGCGGGAGAAGTCATTTGATGATTTCCCATCCACAAAAAAAAAAAAAAACTGACCTTTCTGAAGAACATCGCCAATAAGGTTACTATGTCCTCCTAGGGCATCCCCGTCCCCCGGGGCGTTTCCACTTACATCTGCCTTGTACATTTTCTTAGTCGCCTTTCATTCATCCTCTCAAGGTGACCAAACCATCTCAGCATACTCTTTTAAATTTTTATCACTACATCTTCTTTTACTCCGTACCGTTGCTTTGCCTTTGCCTTTCTATCAAGTAGTTCTTATAAAATAAACAAATAAAGGGATGCAAACTAAAAAGAAATAGGAACAGAATATCGAGTCTTCTCAATTAGCACTTTTTAAAATTTAATTGTATTATTTATATGCATGGCTCATACAAATAGGTGTAAGTTTGTGAAACATGTACAGCTTACATTTCTCGAAGAGGGGCTCGTGGCTCAGTAATAATAGCCACACCGGTCCATTTATCAGGTTAAACTACGCTTTCCGGGGTTGATCCGTGTGTGGATGATCATCCTTACATACCGCGACTCCTCCATCCTCGGAAAGCACGGGGCTTGGCTGTCATTCGTAAATCTCTGACAGTCGTTACGGGAAGTCAGATGCCCAAAAGTCTGACAACCAGTCTTAGCAAGTCATATCGTGTTACCCGGTTACTGAGTTGTGGAGATCAGATGGCAGTCGCTCCATGTAAAATACTGGTATTCAGCTTCATCCAGTTAGACTGGAAGCCGAGCTAATTTAATTCTTTGTTTGACTTGTTATTATTTTAATTATTTGCGTAGGTATATTTGTTAAACATGCAGACACAATATAAATTGTTACTGAATAAATGAAATGAAATGAAATGAATGACCCCAACATAGTTGGGAAAAGGCTAGGTGGATTGGTATAGTTTACATTTACAGCAAAATCGTGTTGTTACGTTTGAAGACATTTTGCCAGATATCAGCGATGTAGCTTAGTTCCTGAAGACGGACATGGTATACTATTCATCCCGCAAAAATCTAATTTTATACCCAGGCACAGCAATTCAATAATTTCTCACATCGTCGCCTCCACAACAAGGGAAGAATCTATACCAAGTACCAAACCAGTTTTAATATACGAGAGCAGCCTGTGTTTACTCGACAAAACTGATTACGTTTCAACGATAAGTACCATAAACAAAATCAGGCGATTTTAATATTTTACGGGGTAAAGTTTGCAGGCATTTTTTCATCCCCTTTGGGGAAATAAGGAATAAAACGCAGCTGTCGTTCAGTTGCGCATACTTACCCTGTGGGGTGTAACTTTTTAATTACAACCCCCGACATTTTTACCCCTCTTGTCTTGGATATTTTTAAAGTTAGACCCTTAGAAGTGCTTGATTTTATGACTTTAAGAAACGAAACGTGTTTTGTTTTGGAGGTAGTTTCACATTCTTTCACAATAAAGGTAAACTCCGTCTCAAGAGCAACAAAAAAAAAAACAATAAAAAAAATAATTAAGCAATAAAGCAATAGTTAAATAAATAAATGAGAAAAATCACTAGTCAAAAATGCAACTAATTATCATTATAGTACAGTTAGCAACATTCTTGAAACAATCCCCCAAACCCCTTTCTTTATTTGAGATCGTACATTTTAATTACTCTGTAATCTGCAGCATGTAAGTGTTTTTTGTCCCTAATAAAATAAAGTAAAAATTGTATTAACCAGGGCCTGTAATCTGATGTTGAAATAAATAAATAAAGATTTATGATTCCCGCGGCATGCCTGTAGCCTGTAGCGCCGCGTCTGCGAGACTTCTTTCGTGACCGACTCTAAAGGCTGGTTTACACCTCTTTTATCTGCTCTATGGTTTACACGTTTACACAGTGCGAGCTGCTGACTAGATAGTAGACAGCTGCTTGCACTGTGTACTCACAACTAAATAGCTCGGCTTGCCTTGACTGTTTACACAGTGCGAGCTGCTGACTAGACAGTTGTTCGCACTGTGTACTTGCATATCAGTAGCTTGGCTTGTCTTGGCTATTTACACAGTGCGAGCTGCTGACTAGACAGCTGCTCGCACTGTGTACTCGCATATCAGTGGCTTTGCTTGTCTTGGCAGTTTACACAGTGCGAGTTTCTGCACTGCAGCTACTCACTAGGCCGACTCGCTCGCTAGCTCACACGAAAACAAAAAATGTTGAAGTTACTCGGCTGCGAGCTACTGTCCGACTTTCAAGTGCGAGTAACTCGTATGATACGTACACACAGAGCGAGTGGCTGCACTGCAGCTACTCAGTAGGCCGACTCGCACGCTAGCTCGCACTGTGTAAGCTAGCCATTACCTACAATTTGTTTCTCTTCCTCAAATCAGCATGTCCAAAGTCCGCACAAAATCATGATTTAAGCGCGCCAATATTTTCTAATAGCCGAACTGATTACCAATTAGTGTGGAGCCGGTCCAGTCCTCCAGGGAGGGGGTAAAAGGGGGTGACAGTGACAAACGACGGAAATATTTCACTGAGCCAGCCACCCGAGGACACTGTTGAGAGGATACCTAGTAGTCACAGATGTAAGAATTGTGGGATGTGGGGTTCTCTTGCATCTGGTTGGAGTAGCTGTGAAGTTTGGAATGTGGGGTAACGTTAGTTTGGGATTAATAATGTGGAATGAATGCCAGTAGGTATAAGAATCTAAGAATCAATATTTTGTCCCCGATTGTTCAAAGAAAACAAGTTCTTATATTTCTCTAATCGTTTAAACGAAAGAATACTTAGTTTAACACAGTTATGTTTGGTGTTAACAAACAGTGCTTATTTTGTTCCCGAAGCTGTTTTTGTTGCAGCTTGCTCACCATCACTGTTTTCATAAGGCGATGTTTGGCTCAAAATTGATTAGTTTAGGTCTGCGCGCATTCTAATTGTAGCCGTCTCTGATTTCTAAAGGCACGCTCACTGCATGTATGTCGACAGGCAAGCATTTAAAAGCGATCGTTCTGTTGATTGTGAAAACCTATTGTGAGGTTATCATTCGTTTGCATACTCATTTTTGAATTGCCTTCTATAGCTAAATACTTAGGCATATGCGGTGTATACAAATGTTATGTTTTGTGAATGATCTGACAGTAATTGCTGATGCAACACTTTTATTACTACCGTATCAAGAACTGAAAAACAAATGAAGCTTATAGAAAGAAAGGTTGACCTAGAATCATGAAATTTGGCAAGAAGCAAGGTTACCCCGCACAAGTAAAGGAAAAAGTCCGAAAATTGTTAATTTGTAATTTTATCACATAAAAATATTTTTTTCTGTATTACAATGTTAAGTTTGTTTTTGGAAAAATTCTTTTCAACTACGGAACCCATCATTGTGCGTGGTCCGATACGCACTTAGCCGGTTTTTTTTGATATAATGTACAAGTGCTAGCCAAAAATTAAGCATCTCCATTGGAAAAGTTTTCCAGAAAATTCTGAAATTCGGGAAAACTGAACGCCCTTTTTCTATGAGTTTTTAAAATTTGGACAGAACAAAGGCTGCCGGGAAACGTCTTGAACACGAAATTGGAAAGGGAGTTGGCATAACAAACTCGTGCGTGTTCCAAGGCAGTACTGCCTCCTATTGAAAACGGATACGTAAATACGCTGCCGGGTCAGCTAGTGAAATGTAAATAAAACTACCCACAAAACTTCCGGAATAAATTCCTCTAAATGCTGGTTGGAACCAAATCAAAAACTGTAGCGTAGTTAAGAAGACCAACGCGGTCACACAGACATACATTATAAGATTTATAAGTGGCTTCAATTTATAATATGTATACAGGGTGTATCAGAACGGTGTGGTACCAGACCAACAAACTGAACAACTTTCTCCATGGGGCCAACATCATAATCGTGAAATATAATCAGGGTCGAGTAGGTATTAAAGTTTTAAACTTACTGTATCTAGTTGAACTGTGAGCATGTTGGCACCGGGCTCATCTTTAAAACTAGTACGTAATTACTTACTTGATAGTTGGCTTTTTACTCTTTGGTTAACTGTTTTTAGTTTCTACCAAGTTCTTAATGTTCTTTCTTTTAAAGATCGTTAAGGTATCGTGTCTAAGATGAAAGATGTTGCTTGAAACTTACTGCAGTTAGCTTTGATGTCGCTACGGAACTTACAAACGGAACTTAATGAAGTTACAAATTGGGACCTATAATATTACTGCTCAGTATGTTTCGAGTTCGATGTCTGGTGCGCGAAACATTAAATCATGTTTTTTATGAAGTTTTTAACTAGAAAATTTTAGTCTCTATCAGCTTTAATTAAATGTAGGAAAAGCAGTAGGTGTGGGGGGTTGCCATTCGTCCCGATACGTCTGTTATCAATAACAGTGGTGTCCCGACGTCCTGACAAATACATTTGCATCTCGACTGACATGGAACACACTGAATCTGCGAATACGCGATTTGAAATTGCGTACGAATTCACTTATATGATATTGTTTAAATAAGCGCAGAAACCGAAGAATGGAGAGAAAAAAATATCATTGAAAAATGGGTGAAGGTATTTGAGACTGAAACATCACAGGAGCTGACACAATTTAAGAAAATATGTGAATATGTTTTCAGTATTCCCGGTCTTATAGCCAAGAATTATTGCAGCCGTAGAGTGCGTAATTTCAATGGACGGAAGAACGTAATCGCTTGGGAGTCGGCGCGGTGGAAGCTATGTAAATGAGTTGTGAAGAATTTTATAAATTTCTACGACAATTATTGTCCCTCCCAGGTGAAATCATCTGATGAATATAAAAAAAAAAATTGTATCCTCAGTAATCACACTATCATGCTAATATTCTAAAGGCGAAAGTTTGTGAGTGTGTGTGTATAGTTGTTACTTCGTCACGCTCAAACGGCTGGACTGATTTGAATGAAATTTAGTATGTAGATAGCTTATACCCTGGATTAACACATAGGCTACTTTTTATGCCAGTCTATGCGGGTGAAACCGCGGAGCGCAGCTATTTAAAAATAAATATTTCTCAAATCGTTTTTTGGTTTATTTCACCTACAAAAATTCATTGTCCTGACGCGATAGTTTCTCTGAAAAATATAGCAACCAATATATATATAGTGGGTACAATAGAACACGCCCCGCCTACCTGCCTGCCTCTGACTACCCTTTTTGACTTATGCCACATTACTAACAATTTATCAACCAACTAACGAACAATAAAATAAACCCCACCAATGTCATGAACTGCAATAAAATGAACTGGAGCAACCAACATCAAAGGCACACTTTTTACATTTGACACTTTTTGTAATCAAAACTTTTCCGCGAACTCGTTGGAAATTTTACAGTTTAAAAAAAAAAAAAAAAAAGATGGCCGCAAAAAGTTGCGGGAGCATGTCACATGTGGCACAGGACGTTGAGTTATGGCGCATAGTTTTATATTAAATTTCGCATAATTCCCCGACCGGGACTGTAGTGTGCAACTTGCAACTGTGTCGGGTTGTGTGGCAAAGTTGTGATTGGGTAACGGGTTGCTAGTTGTGTAGTGCGGCTGATCTATATTTGATGGCGGATGGATAATTGAATACCTAGTTCGCCTAGTTGTGTTTGTTTTAATTATTAATAGTTCTCTTTACATTTGTTAAAAGGAAACTTTGATCAAAACATCACATTTCACTAAAGATAATATGCGTTATGCTGTTAATAATATCTGACACGCATGATTACAGAGGTATCAGAATGGGAGCTTGATGTTAAAGTATAAGTCATTTAAGTTTATTAAAGCTTAAATTTATTATACCTAGCTATATACTCAAAATACCAGTTTTCTATGTTGCTACTCCAATACAATTAGGTAGGTATGTAACTTTTACTACTACTACTTTTAAGAATTTTGATTCTGTCTACTTAGTAGTTGTAGTGGCTTACCACAATCAGTAGCAACCACAACCGGTCGCTAGCTGCACGATAAGCCACCCTCCCGGATGCTTCGCGTTCTCTGATTGTAAAGTCAGCCACAGACCGGCAGAGCATCTTGCGAGTACGTCAGAACTTGTGCTGCGCGGAATGTTTCTGAGCTCTGAAATGATATTACCAGTATTACGTCGAGGCTGTTGAAGATAAGGGTAGTAAAAGTTCTTGTCTGTTTAGTTACGATTGAAAAATATTTCTGGACCCTAATTTTAAGAAAAATGTTTTGGTAATTTGTTGTGCTTAGGTATGTAGTTACTAGTTATAGATATAATTTTAACTTTCATCACTGTGGATGACAGACAATTTTGTCAAAGTTTATATCGTAAGTACCTAATAACTGAAGATTAGTCGTTTTAAAACCACTTCCAAGCAAGAACCGGTAAACCGTACGGAAAATACGCGCTTGGACGTGAATTATCGGATACCCGTTAGACTGTCACACATGTATATTTTCAACTTGAACGATGTAACCAATATTTTGTAAAAATATTATGATTTAAAAGAGTGTCCGTGGAGTTTCTTGCCCGTTCTTCTCCATAGGGATCTACTACGCTTTGGAATGGGCAACTAGCTTCATCTTTCTGACTGACCGACCCATTGACAATTCAAAAGTGCCTGTAATTGGTTTATTTGAAATAAATGCTTTGAGTTTGAGTTTGAGTTTGACAGTACATCACCCGCTAAAACAATTTTCAGAAGCAACACTAATGTCACATCTGAGCAGAGCAGACAATTCTAAATACTAAATCACGTTCTTTATTCTCCTCAAACAACCAAGCAACCACCGAAAACCATAAATTAAACTAACAGGGGACACACAAACAACATATTTATTATACTACGCTCGACGTAATTCGAAAAAATATATTCAACGGGCATGCAACCAGAGCCCAGGGGACCGCTATTGCGAAGCCCAGGGGAACGCCATTGCAAAATTTCCAATTTTCAACTCAATCCAATTTCAATCTATTTTCAATATCAGTCGATTGGTGTACTCGGTTAGATGCGGGTAGGACGTGGAAAAACTTGTAAAGGATAGCAGGTGAGGATCCCCGTACAACCTGCTCGCTCCGAACTGAATTATGCTATACGATTTAAAGTAGATTAGGAAGGGAAATTGTTTTCGTTATCATAATTATTATGGTGTGTAAGAGGAGCTAAGTAATAACAGCCGCACGGGTCGATCCATCAGGTTAAGCTACGCTTGCCGGGGTTGGTCGGGGATGGGTGACCATTCTTTACATACCGAGACTCCTCCGTGCCTCGGAAAGCACGTTAAGCCGTTGGTCCCGGCTGTCATTCGTGGATCTTTGACAGTCGTTACGGGTCGTCAGAAGCCCGAAAGTCTGACAACCAGTCTTACCAAGGGGTATCGTATTACCCAGTTACTGGGTTGTGGAGGTCAGATAGGCAGTCGCTCCATGTAAAATACTGGTATTCAGCTGCATCCGGTTAGACTGGAAGCCGACCCCAACATGGTTGGGAAAAGGCTAGGCAGATTTGAATTATTATGGTGTAAGATGACGACTTATAAAGAAGTATAGAGATTGCTGCGCCGACCTTAAATAAATTAGAATAAGGGCAAGAGATTAATGACGATAGTGATAAGAAAAAAGAAGAAAGATCGGTACGAAAATGACAGAACAGATTTAGAAATAAATTAAAAACATATTATTTAGAAACATGCTACTAAGTCTTATAAGTATAAAGTTGTAAATTCTGTATGAAGACTCGCCTGAGCCCACAGTCAAACTACTGCCATGGTTTTGTGGGGCTTAGTTTATAAGCTGTTTATGTTATTATTAGATGATCAAACGAACTTACCTGAAGTGAAGTTCGATCATAATTATCCTGTCTTCGCCGAAGAGATTCTACATAGTCAAGGATTAAATTTCTGAGGACGAAGACGGGATAATAGATAAGAAAGTGGCCTCTTTGTTGCAGCGCGTGCGAGGCAGTAGCAACAGTATCCTGCAGATGGTTGTATCTCGTGCGGATTGCCCTATCCAGAACAAATGGATGCATATCTTGATGGGTGTTGACTAACACATAGTGCATACGAATAATGTTTTTTTACTAACACAATAGGTAGGTACTTATAATTGATTGTTTGACTGCTTTGTATTTTAATTTATTTCTATCTATTTTGATAATTTGTAAAAATATAAAAAAAAAATTATGGATTTATTATATCTGAAATAAACTGATTAATAATAATTATAATTAATTAATAAATAAATGAATCATAGTTTTTTAATTGTTATACTTACCAATGAGTTTCATGTTATAAAATCCCATTAAAATGTATATGTTGTAGTACCACTAGATTGTATAGTACTACCACATTTTGCCAGTTATAACTTTCACACAATTTCAGCCAACTTATTGCCATTAACAGAGACGAAATCCAAACTTCGGGCTGTTCATTACCTAATGGAACACTCAATAACACAAACCTGGGACCCCGTGTGTAGCAGACACGCTTGCGATCACACTAAAAAGGCAGTAAAAAAAACTATAATGGCAACAACCATTGCAGCCTACAAATTGAAGCCTACAAATTGAAGCCTACACATTGAAGCCTACACATTGAAGCCTACACATTGAAGCCTACACATTGAAGCCTACACAATTTCCTATTCACTTCTTCATCTAATATAGCCAAGCCGTATTATCCAAAGACCACTTTCACAGGATGAAAGGAAAAATGAAACCAATAATAGATAATTCATTCCTCAATTTCATGCAAGCGCAGCCTCGGGTCGAAGCTATCCTATTTGTTACAATACTCGTGTTGGGCAGGATAAGGACGGAATAAATTAAAACTTCGATAAATCTGCGTTTAGGCGCAACATATCATCGCGCTTGTAGTGCCTGAAGGGCAGGGTAGGCAGAGCTCACTGCGCCAGTTTAAGAACCTTGTAACAGAGGGCGAGCCTATAGTCATTTTATACGTAAAATAAATAATCTTGGCTTGGATATTTTATGGTGGAAAGCTAATGGGAGGTGATATTAATGGTTATTGTAGGAGAAGAGCAAGTATTTACCAAATACGTACATTGCCTATCTCTTGCTCAATAGGGTCTACGCCTTATTTTAGGGCTGTTTTTTTTTTTACCGACTTCAAAAAGGAGGAGGTTCTCAATTCGTCGGAACCTTTTTTTTTTTTATTTTTTTTTTATGTATGTTCCCCGATTACTCTAAGATGGCTGGACCGATTTGGATTTTTTTTTGTTTTATTCGAGAGGGTATACATCACAGTTGGTCCCATATAAAATTGATTAACTTTGCTTCAGTAGTTTTTGAGTTAGCTTCAATAATACGTATTTTTTCCCCACTTTTATATGGATGATGTTCTAGTTTGTTTTGCAGATAGTGGTATTAGAATTTGTGTGGGATAGGTACACAACTAAAAAGTAAAAAATAAAAACTTTTTTACAAAAAAATACAACCGACTTCCAAAAACAACACTACAAAGTGAAAAATAACTTTAATTTCGGAAGTCAATGGCAAAAAACGAAAATACATTTAACTAGACACCGACTTCCGAAATTAAAGTTATTTTTCACTTTGTAGTGTTGTTTTTGGAAGTCGGTTGTATTTTTTTGTAAAAAAGTTTTTATTATCACTGTAGACGTGTAAATGATAGTAAAACGAAATTTATCACAAGTACTCATCACTCTATCATTACTGCTCCATCACATCATTACATTACTTACACACACATACACAGCATTACACATTAACACACACACACATTACTACATTAACAGCACCATATTTCAGCACGCATTTGCTGCACCACACTTTGTAACGGCAGCTCGAACACGGTGGTGACGGAAGTAACTGGTGCTTATAGCACAGGAATCCTCCTAGTTTAAGCCCAGTTGCACAAGTTTTGTATCTTGCCAGTAACATAGTTCAATTAAACGCACAATAAAAATGTAATAGGTTTAAATAGTCTAAGTCTTGAACAAATAAATACTAAATATTATATTATTACGCGGGATGCATCATACATGATTAATGGCCCAAAGTTGTCCACTGCTCAACAATCGTGCACTCATAGATTTGTTTTCATAGACGGTCAAATGAACAGAACTAAAAACTAATAACTAACGCACAAAAATAAGCCTATTGTACGAGCATCGCCACACGATATTATGTCTTGTTTTAGTGTTTACGAGTAAATTATGTTTGGTGGCAGCAGAGGATGCAAAAAAACCAATTTTAGTTGATGAAGTTTAATGTTAAAAAAGACAAAAGAATTATATTCTAATTCTAACTATATTTAATATTGTATTATTTAGTCGACGATTGACCAAATAATGCCTTGGGAAAACGGATGGATCGCGTAAGCGGTGTCGCGTTCGACACGGGTTGCAGCGTCAGCTTGTAGGTAGCGCGCATTTGTTGTCGTGTGGAATCAAGGCTTCGCATACTAGCGATTCTACCTGACTATTCCTGCGTAACAAGTAGGTACAAGTGTGTGAACAAGCATTTGCTCCTTCGTCAATTGTTTGTGTACATTTGTAAACCTTCGTAAAGTTACATATTATATTTTTCTATTTACATAATTTAAAATCTAACAGTCTTAAAAAAATATATGTACAATTATATAAAAAAACTTTTTTGCAAAAAAAAAAACAACCGACTTCCAAAAAATACTACAAAGTGAAAAATAACTTTAATTTCGGAAGTCGGTATTTTTGTATTTTAGCTTTTTGTCACCGACTTCCGAAATTAAAGTTATTTTTCACTTTGTAGTATTTTTTTGGAAGTCGGTTGTTTTTTTTTTGTAAAAAAGTTTTTTATTTGTCACTTTTTAGTGGGTCAGTCTGTAATTTATCTAAGTTAAAATAGCCTAATGTCAACTGCTCATCACCTTTTATAAAATATTGCTTTTCCCGATACAAGGACGTTAATTGTTGAAGAGTTCTGCCAGTAAGGAACCAGGAGAACTGGAACTGATGGTGAAGTCTTCAACAAATGTATTGTGACGAGCATAAATTGCTTAGTAATAATCGAATCGGAATCCGTGAAATACGAATTATTGAGTAGTTCCGATGGCCATCTGTGGCCTTCCTCATCAGTTCCACTTCACCGAATGGTGCTTTCTGGGAGCAAATACACGAGCTACTATAAAAAATACCCAAATCGCTATAGGTGTGCCTATATAATATTTGAAGGTTCCCCTCGATTTCTCTGGGATGCCATCATCAGATACTTGTTTCCTGATCATGGTACCACCCTTAGGAAATCTCCTTTACAACAAAAAAAGAATCATTAAAATCGGCTCGTAAACGACGAAGTTATCCGCAAACACACATAAGAAAAAAAAGTAAAAAAATATATACGGTCGAATTGAGAAACCTCCTTTTTTTGAAGTCGTTTAAAAAAGGACGGGATATTTGTGTACATTCGCTGACTAGGCTGTCGCACCCACCACTAGTAATCTACTTTACATAATATATAATTGAATGTTTTTACTAATAAAGTGTCAATCATTAACAGACACAAAACAGTGGTTTTATTTCCTGTACACATCCCGTGTGAATTGTCCATGTACATACTACATCTCACTGTACGGAGTACAGCCCGTACACCTATTGTTTGACTTTTTCATAATTTACCTACTAGAATAAAAAAATCAGACGTATGTCTAAGCTGTAAAGTAAATCATCGCCACATTCACATAAAATATGTTAACAAAAATGTCTTCAGCACACGACCTTTGCCGTTTCTGAACTCGTATTCAGCATAATTCACGTGTAAAAATATGAACATTCTAGCATTCTGGAATGTTCACTCGAATTGTCGGCAAAAGGTTTTGCTCATTATGTGCGAATTCAAACGTAACGCTCCGGTCTAACGAAACGAACTAAAAAGTGTATACGATTTGTGGAAAATCTACATTTTATATAAAATAGAAAGGCTTTGGTCCGTGGCTTTACGAACACGTAGAGTTATACACTTTGTGGGACGTGTTAATTTAGATATTTTTTGGGATGCCGTACCCGAAGGGTGCCAAACGGGGGTTCCGTATTACTAAGCCTCCGCTGTCCGTCCTTCCGTCCGTCCGTCTATCTGTCAGCGGGCTGTATCTCATGAACCGTAATAGATAGACAGTTGAAATTTTTATAGATCGTGTATCTATATTGCCGCTATAACAACAAATAATAGAAATGGGGCCCCGTACAAGAAACGTGTTTTTTAAACTGAAGTATTTTTTTTTAATATGTAGTAGATATTAAATCTTGTACTGTGGTACGGAACCCTTCGAGTGCGAGTCCAACTTGCCAATTTTTATTTATGTTTTGGTTTATTTAACCATCCAGCATAAAACTAAAAAATATATGTCGGAGCAGAATGTCGGCGTTCGTTGCCGGACTGGTCGTCGTCCATTGTTGTAGCCGAAATAAGACTCACACTCACTCTACAGTTTTAATTAGATTGATTTAACATACAATCGGTTAGAAAGTAGCACACACGAATCGGATAGAACTGGATTTGTATCGGAACGCGGCGAGGTCGGGGCGAGGTTGGTAGCGCAAGTCCGTTCAGTTCGGTATCTAATCATGAAGACCTCGTCAGGTACAGGAACCTTGAATGACAGCCGTCATCTGTCACCGTTATTTTCCCCCGCCAACTCAAAATGACACTGACAGCTCGCACAGTGATGCCAACCCCCGTTTCCGAACACACCCAAGTCGGTACAACTTGACGTTCTGTTCAGAATCCACGACATATATAAATACCTACATAATAGGTAAAAATAAATCTTGCGTTCTTATCATAGGTTCAATCAACAAACATACTAAAGTCTATTCAAATCCTTGTTTCTAATTGATATTATTTCACTTAAACTTAAACGAATATCAACTTGTGTAAATGATGTCAATGTCCGAATGGCCATTACTATTGATAACGTCATGAAAATGTTTGAAGTTGTAGCGCAAACTGAATTTGTTGTGTGGGTTTTAAAGTTGTTTTTACAAAAAAACACATTTGTTTACATGTTTGGAAACTAAATTTCGAACGTAGTATAAATAAAAAAGAAAGTGCTCAAATTCAACTCTCTAACCTTTAATAAACGATCGTGAGCCGTACAAATAAAGCAGACTTCCCACGTGCCTATTAAGATCTATTACAGAACGGAAAGGCCGCCATGATGCCGATTCCGAGAACGTTCCAATTTTAAAGAATGCAAAACACAGAGTACTGGCGTGTAAGGTTCGTGCAAAAAACAAATTCGGTAACGAAATAATGGGCCAAATAAGTTTAATCTTCGGAGCTTACTTTGAAATTCAAATCGTGAAGACTCGAGTAATGTCGGGTTATGTTAGAACATCTATTTGTACAGGTTTTCGTGGAAAACCGGATATTGTGAGGTTTTTGAGGACCTAGGAACATTTTGTGTTGTTTTTGCAAATAGAGACAATTTATCATAGTTTAATAAATCAAAAACTGAATAAATGAACAATGAAAAAAGGAAGCCCACGTTCAATTCTGGAGAAATCTGCAACTGTACTGTTGACATTTTTTAACTAAGATACCTACGGCTAGTATAATTATTTATGCGTCGAATCATTTGTTTTTTTTTTTTAAAACCTACCTCGTCATTGTTATACTACAAAATGTTATGTTATAGCTTTATCACACCAAATCACCTGCCAATTGCCACCTAGCAAATCTGTTAATAATTTAAATATGATCTAATCACAAAACAAATCTATTGCCAATTCACCTAACTTAATCTCTTAATCATTTATACATACAAATAAAGATTGGAGTCTCGCTTATTTCGTAAGCAGCCTACAAGCTTAGACAGGGACTACACGGTTCGCTTATCTGAATTTGGGTGAAACAACCAAATTAAATCTATGTTTATAATCAAATTGGTTGATCCGTGAATCATCACCATTATAAACTCAACACCCACGTAAGTTACTCCATTAAGATTCTGAAAAAAACTAACCAAATAAAAATGCTTTCAAACGATTTCTTTACCTGAAGTATTGCAGGTCAATCCTCTGTAATTCCGTATGGTAATAACTGCCGGTCGGTATTGGCACAAAATAGATAGGACAGAAGGTCGGCTCCATACAACGGGCGAAAATGCAAATTCAAATTCAAATTCATTTATTGATGTGTGCATGCACACATATACACGTATCTACGTACAGCGAGTGCAAGGCACGCTCGCGATTGACATTTGTTTGAGATCTCCGTACGTACTCATCTATTCAAGACAAAGATATATGCCAATGACCTTGAGTGGTTACCTGTATGTTCTGTGCTCAGCTCACGCAACGCGTCGTACGACCAGCCAGTAATAGGACTCACTCATCAAGGGGCGATGTCTCAAATTAGACGCATTATTAATTTGTTTAACTTAAAACAAAAGGTATTATATTTTATCTTTAAAATGGTGAAGGTTTAACTTTACAACTATGTAATATAAACATAATTTAAAATATTCAAGTAAGTATTAAATTATTAAGAAAATGCTCTTTTTTTCCAAATTATTAACACTATTCGTTTCGACGAGATCTTCTGTTTAAAATCATGAAAAGTCGGTTATCGTCGCCTTAAAAGTGATCATCGCGCGATTACACGATCATTCGAACTTTTTGTTCGCTGAGCTTAAACGCGTGGTCGCGCTGACAGAGGGCGCTTTCCAGTTTTCCGAAGAAAAAGTAACATATGCATGCGACCGATAGCGTATTCGCGAACGATCGCTTTTAAAAGTAGGACGCGGCCTATTATGTGTTTCGCTCGTTGTAAGGAGCTGGCCTTCTGTACCTGCCTACCTATTTCGTCGGTAATGCTATTCATTGAAAACGTTCCCGAAGGGATTCCTACAGTTACTTCAGAGACTGAAAACTTCCACTGTTATTATAATTGAACGATTTTTTGTCGGAATTGGATTAATTTTGAGGAATTCGAATTAGAATTGGTACGGCGATGTTTTGATGGAATTCGTTTTGAAAAGTTTTTATTATTCACGCGGCAGAATAAGTGGTTGGAGTTACAACAAAAAAGCATATGCAAAAATAATTACAAGAACTTCAAAAATCATCGTCAGATATCTTCAAGTGCAAGTGACGAACATTTATCTAAGAACACAAACACTTACGTACCAGAATACTTACTAACAGCTCAGAAACTATTGCTACTTGTAACTCTCAGCGAATCCTCATCCAGCGAATCCTTCTGTCATAATAATATTATGTGTCAGTCAGTATTAATCTTAATAACCAGTTATTATTATTATTATAAAAAAAAAAAACGGGACACTGAGGCCCCTTAGACAATTTTAAATGACGGGGAGGCACCAGCCGACGATTATCCCTGTATGCACTATGCTAGTGCACCCAAGGACAATCGCCGGTTGGTGCAGGACTATTGCAGAACATGGAAACAAAACATATTGGGCTATGTATGGGTTTGGGTGGCTTTATGGATTGGGTACCTTGAACTATGATGATTTTACTGATGTAGATACTGCGCGGCTAGTCTATTTTAGTTACTTTCATAGTATCATGTCTTACGGTATTTTACTTTGGGGACGGGCTGCAGACATCGAGTCAATTTTTATTCTGCAGAAAAGAGCCATTAGAGCCATATATAATCTCCGCAAGCGCGATTCTCTAAGGGAACTGTTTAAGGAAATTAACATCATGACGGTACCTTGTCAATATATCTACGAAAATATCATGTACGTAAGGAAAAATTTACATCTTTTTAGTAAAAGAGGTGAACGGCATAATTATAGTACTAGAAAAAGGGACCTATTAGCTCAACCAGGTTTCAGACTAGCTAAAGTAGACACGTCGTTCATGGGATACTGTTTAAAATGTTACAATAAAATACCTCCACACATACTTCAGCTCAATGAGACTAAATTCAAAACTTGTATAAAACGCACACTATGCAGGCAGGCATATTATAAGTTTGGGGATTACATAACCGATAAAAATGCTTGGCTCAATGCTGGTCCTGCTCCACAACCACAACTAATTAATTAACATTTGAAGATACTGTTGGAGATGCTGAAGATTGTAAGACTATCATTGCATTGTATAGACTCAATCTCCTTTGTATTATATAATTGCATAGCACATGTGTGAGTACTATGTACATACTCTAAAGCTACCATTTACTGGGTACGTCTTTGTTTGACTTGAATGTGCCCTGGCGACTGAGAGTATGTGACGCTCACACTAATGTCTCGCTGATGGTGGCGCGTGTTGGATCATTTAGCCAATCCATGCGTCAGGTTCGTCAATAAGCGCTGTCAGTGAAGGCTGGGCATACCTTAGCGGTCAGGGCTTATTTTAATTTAATTTAAATATTTGAATTGTTTTTTTTTAAGGACGCTTTTAACGTTCTGCATCGTTCTCACATATGAAATTTCAACATGAATGATGTAACCATTATTTTGTAACCATATCTTGATTTAAAAGAGTGTCCGTGGAGTTTCTTGCCCGTTCTTCTCCATAGGTACCTACTATGCTTTGGAATGGGCGCCTAGCTTCATCTTTCTGACTGACCGACCCCTTGACAATTCAAAAGTGCCTGTAATTGGTTTAATTGAAATAAATGCTTTGAGTTTGAGTTTGAGTTTGAGTTTATGGAAGAACTATGTCCCCTGCCTGACCAATGTTATATAATATACACAGATAAATTGGCAGGGGGTGACTTGCACACTCAATAATGGGCCCCCGGAAACGGTCGCTAGCACATAGTGACGTAGTGACAAGGGGCAACATGTCCTGAGGTGCTTGAGGAGTGGAGAGGTATTCCACGGCTCTCAGAACAATCCCAGAGCCCGGAAGATGGTCAAGATGGTCAAGCACTTACTAGAATACTTCCTTCCTCCGAGCACGTTTGCTCTTGCGAATCTCCACTCAATGAATGAATGAGGTGGGAGCTCTGTTCCCGTCAGTGTTCACTCCAGCCGGCCAATAGAGGCAAGCCAGAGGTGAAGAACAAGACTTCTCCCGGGAAATATGGTCCGTGGGGTCGCTACTGCCCAACAGCTCGCCACATGTTGCCCTGCGGGTTCACGTATCTCTCTTGGTCTGGCTCCTCACCCTAGACCTGTTTCGGCAAAGTAAACTCCAGCGGCACAGACCCAGAGTTCGGAGCGCGCAAGCCCCACCACGACATCAACGTAGAGATACGGCGGTGGGGTTATTATTATTATTATTTATTTATACATAATCAGCCTATAACGTTCCCACTGCTGGGACACAGGCCTCCTCTCGGTGAGAGGGAGTGGGCTGTAATCCACCACGCGGGCCTAGTGCGGGTCGGTAGATGTCACATATCTTCGAATTTTTAGTTCTAGGACATGCCGGTTTCCTCACGATGTTTTCTTTCACCGTTAAGAGAGCAGTGGTGATGAAATAATTTACACAAAGTAAAGCGCCTGTCGGGGTTCGAACCTACGACCTACAAACTCGTAAGACGCGGCCGTTACCACTGGGCCACCACTGCTCCATATACAGGGTGTGTCGTAATTAATGGATAACCTCTTAAGGGGTCATTGTACTCATCATTATGAACAACTTTTACTATGAGACCAAACCTGAAATCGCGAAAAAAAAACAGCTGTTCAGTACATTTATCTACATCAAACTAGTTAAAATGTAGGGAGTAGCTGATTTTTTTTTTCGTGATTTCAGGTTTGGTCCCCTAATAAAAGTTGTTCATAATGATGAGTACAATGACCCCTTAAGAGGTTATCCATTAATTACGACACACCCTGTATAATACTCTTATATTATTATTTATTTATACATTATTATAGGTTATTATTATTATTAGGTTATTAGGGGTTATTTATTTATACATACATAATACTCACGCCTTCTTCCCGTGGGGGTAGGCAGAAACTACAGAACGCCACCTGCTACGATCCTTACATACTTTTTGCCTCGTTTACGTTCATACATCTGGTAATACACACACGCGGGTTGCGAGTACTGCGCACCTGACATTTCTGAAGAAGATCACCAATAAATTATTTATTTATAAAGAGTTTATTCTAGTCTTGTACTTAAAACTATGCCCCATAAAACCGTTTTCACGGTTTGTCTGGCAAAACAGAACATACAATAAAGTAAAGTTTCTCAGTGCGGAGTTAGAGTACCAACATCCCTAAATAATAGCCCACAAATGAGTAAAACTAACTCTAAGGTGCCACTGGAACTCAATTCGGCAATCCTATATATGATAATGTGCTCACATAATGGTATTCATTGGACTGGCAATGGATTCGGCCGGAGAGGACCACGGATTGCTCCTAATGCTATTGTTTGAATACTTTTACTTAGCAAACGATTTTCCAAGCAAGATTTTAGTACTTCAAGTACTTCAAGATTTTAGTATTTGTTTACTATTAGTGTGGTTTAGTACTCCTTCTTACTAAATTGGGTCAAGTTGCTTATCTTCTTAGATTCTTCTTCAATGAAGAACATTCAAAGCAATTAAATAAAAAGGACGACTGCACTTCTAAGTTAAAAAAAATATTCGCTAGATTGAACAATAATTTCCTTGGTATTTATTAAAAGTGTATCCATAAATAAAATGGAAATTATACCTAAGTTTGTACCTAATTTACAAATGTATGCAATCGAGAAAAACATACCTTGAAAATACTTTCCACTTTTACCATAATTAAAATAAACTCATTCAATAGCAACGCTAATGGAATGAGTTTGCATCAAAAGACACTTTTGCGGAATTAAACCAATCAGTTAACATACAAAACATGTTTTTTTTCCCATGTTACTCTGAAAACCTCTAAAGCTTTTCAGAACATATTTTTCAGACCTTGTTTAAGTGAAGATGTTTATTTATTTACTTACTAAATAGAAAATAAATTGGGAAGATTTTGGATTTTAAAATCTTGTTTGCGTGATTTTTAGTACTGAAAAATTTATCTGTAAGGGCAAGCCTTTACATATAATGAAAATGTTAATAAAATAAATGTTCTGTTCAAGAAAGATTTTAATAGGAAACTTCACTAAATTAATGTAAAAGAAAATAATAAAAATGTTAGAAAATGTTCGATGTTGCGAGAGCTCGATGCAAAACCGAAGACTGACGTACTTGCGTACGTGACGATACTATATGTGATTAATTAACAATATTTGCAGTATTTTTGACTAGGCCAAAGTACAATGTGCGGTTGCTGACCGTACATTATCAATTTATGTTATTGTCGTGAAGACGAGATTGCCATTTCCAGTTAATGTGCAATTGTAGATTCTCTTAAAATGTCGATAGCACACCATGTGTGCGGATAACAATAAAACTATTCTGTCTGCTAATTGGCGCGCGACGGGTTAAGTTATTAATCTGAGGGCCTGTTTCACCAACTGCGATTAAGTTCCTATTAACTAACTTGGCAGATAATTTCATACAAATTCTGTTCCATTTATGAATTTATTCGGTAAGTAGTGGCTATTCGGACATCGTGAAATAGGCCCTAAGAAATTACTGTCCTTGACCATCAAATGGCACTCGCACCTTTCAGTAATTCAACAGTAACTTCAATCATTTTCATTCTTTTTTCGAATTACATGAAATTGTTAATTTGTGTTTTCGTGTGTTTAATAGAAGGATTTTAATGAATTGGGAATCAGAATTTACTCCAGAAGGATGTTGCGTTAATTGTTCAGTAATATTTTAATGCAATGCCCGAACAAACTGTCCGAGATTGCTGCAGATGTGCGGTAGTTTGTGAACGCGTGCATTTTAGCTTGTTTTAGTCAAACGAGCTAGCTTGATGCAATTTGTGGAAAGTGTTTATTGATATTCCGAGAAAGTATTCAAACTTTTTATTCAATACGGATACTAAGATATGTTGATCTTACCAAACGTGTGTGTGTGTCTGTTGACTTGGTGGAAAAGAAGTTTATTTTGCAGTGGAAAGCGTCAAACCGAATAGAACGATAATAATATTAGATAGAATACACTTATATATCTCCTATATTTTTCTGTTGAATAATTTACCTAGAATATCCACTTCCAACACTAGAGCTGCTCTTGCTAGCTACTGTTGCAACTGTTTGTTGGGCAAACGTACTGTTGGCTGCTGTGCACATGTACCTAATATCTCTCGTGGGGTATTTACCTCGGGCACAGTATCAACATGAGAGGAGGAGTGACCTGCATCTTTTTTAGATGAAATACTATTTGTAAGTCTGACTTCGAAAATGATATACTCACATAAAAAATGTTTCCTTACATAGTATGTCTTTTTTGTTCATGAAAGATTTCAACACTACTGTTACTATCATAACGAAACAGTGAACTTATAACTCCAAATGAGACCAACCTACTCACTGAACAATAACTCAGTGACGACTTTGGTTCAGGTTGTATTTCTCAGTATTCCCTTTAGACGAAGTATAATTATTACTACCATTGCAATCTAGAGATCGTAAGGAACAAATTATCATGGATTTCTTTAACATTCGCCCAAAATTTGGGTGGGCCTCATCACCGAAGAAAACAAACTATCAACTATCTCCTTTCTACATTTATGTCTGTAATTTATATGGTATACCCGAACGTAATAAAGAGTATTCTGTGTATGTATTTTGTGTTATAATTATAACAGTACCTACCAATCTACCAATATTTAGAGAAGTTTTATGTTTGTTAATAAATAACCTCAGATTTGATTGGTAATGATTTTGACCAATTTTGACATTAAAAGCACATGGTGGTGCACGGTCAAGATCATGACTAATTAAATCTGGTAATGCTCCTAAAAATTGAATTCTGATTATTTTTAAATAACTTGAAATTTTGGAACATAGTTTTGTAAATAGTAATACCTAAAAATTACTTGCGTACTTTTTAAAAAATATTACTTTTAAACGTCATCTGTTTATTTGGCGGTAAAGTACTTTGTGATGGACGTTTGTCTCTGGCGGGGCGAACGAGTTAATAAAAGGCGCGACTTGAGCGCGGAGCTCATTTTGCTGCCGATTTTTGAAGAAGAAACATTGTAAGTAAAATGTATGTCTGTTTGATTAAAAAATATTGTATATTTACAGTTTACTTGTTTGTATTTTACTGAAATCCTTGAGTTTGCCTTATAGATCAAATGTAAAATCCATTGTAGCTATAGCAGAACCGAAGACCAGAATAAGGTCAGCGGTTCTGCGTATTTTTAAAAAATAACTGCCGTGTCTCAACTTCGACATATTAAACTAATTGACTTTGATTCCGAGGGGCCGACATTGAGTAATTTTACACTGTTATATTTTTTTAAATTTATTATGAAAAGGAGGTTTTCATACTATTATATACCTGTTTCATACTACTTGCATTTCTTGCTTGAACCGGTCATAAGATCCAACTACAAAGAAAGTTTTGGTAGATGACGAATATTGAGCCCACTATTTTAGTGCCCGATTCGTCTGCATCGATTACCAATCCGTTTCGCTGTGTATCATACCGGACGAACACCGCCCAACGACCGGATAAACACCGTACGAGCATCGGACACCTCGTTTACTTTGTACTCTACTGATTACGTCCAGAGGGAGGCAGATTTACTGCTTCTGCGGTACACTTTAATATTGATGGATTAGTTCTTCGTGATTTAGATGGACTAGACTTTTATTTAAAATTGTATCTAGCTGGATACGTATTCCAGACAAAGTAGCTGTTGCTGTTTTAATGATGTATCGGAGCAACTATGTTCAACTTACTGACTGACTGACCGACACTTTGACAATTCAAGTACCTGTGAATGGTTTACTCAGTACTTCGTGCACTGCTCAGTACCTACTACCATCACTTGACGTATGTTATATCACCTATTCGAACATTGTAAATGCCAATTAACCTTTGAGTTTCTTGCCGGATCTTCTCCATAGGAAACCAATTTTAAGTGCACAACACGGACTAGAAAAAAAAGAAGGGACTTTGTGCCACGCGTATCAAAAGTGAAGCACCGTACCGATCTATGTGTGCGTGATTTAACAAAAACGCCGTCGTGCCGGTGGTGGCCGGTCGGCATATTATGATGTAAATGTGTGCATGAAGCGTGTTTGTACAAACAGTCCCGGCATACTTACTGGTGCTTCACTTTCTAAATGCGTGGCGCGGAGTCCTTCTCTGAAGTTCTCAGCACAGGGTCAGCACAGGATGCTAAGTGCAGGTAGGTTTATGTAAAATAAAATATTTTGAATTTACTTCCTTTGACTTAGAATTATACATATTTTGAGTAGGTGTTCCTATCAATTCACGAGGTTGGCTTTCCTCATACAGACAAAATGTCTTATTTCACGCTAAAAAGAGTAAGATCTTCTACTTTTAACATTGCTAAACCTTCCTAACGAAAGTTAGTATCGCGAATCTCAAGAAATCAATGAATCTCTTTCATCATAACATGGTAATCCCTTTACAATGAAGTTGTTTAGAACTTTAGATATAATAAAGCGTAGTAGTAGTAATAATACGCAGTGCAGTAGTGAATTGCAAATGTTCAATCAATTAGCGAAAATGAAGGTCTGTTAAAGGATGTGACACATATGTTCAAAACAACACCCTTATTAAACCCAACTCTTTTACTTCCAAATTAATTGCCTTTCCCAAATCACCAAGGATTAAGCTGCCTTATTTGTTTCACTCATGCTGGGGCTTGTAGCTAAGTAATAACAGCCGCAAGGGTCGGTCGATCAGGTTAAGTTATGCTTGCCGGGGTTGGTCCGTGGACGGGTGACCATATTTACTTACCAAGAGCCCTACATACCTCGGAAAGCACTCGTAAATCTTCTATAGTCGTTACGGGTCGTCAGAAGCTCGAAAGTCTGAGAACCAGCCTTACCAAGGGGTATCATATTACCCAGTTACTGGGTTGTGGAGGTCAGATAGGCAGTCGCTCCATATAAAATACTGGTATTCAGCTGCATCTAGTCAGACTGGAAGCCGACCCCAACATAGTTGGGAAAAGGCTAGGCAGCTGATGATAATTACTTTCACTCATGCTGAATAAAAGCTATTAGTAAGTACAGTGAACCGCGCGTCCATTTGACATTGATAATGCCTTTTATCTTAGTAGTAGGTAAGGGCGGCTTTTGTAGTTCAGTTGTTGTTACTGTCTACTGGAGTGGGGTTGACAGTACAGTCAGGGTAAACACACATATTGTGTACCTAACACACAACAAACAACACGGCAAGTCTTACTAATTTCAAATGCGATTTTTTTTTAAAGTACGACAAAAATGACATATTTAATATACTTACTCTTCGTCTCCCTAACAAATTGTTTTGATGGATGTCATACGTTTAAACAATGACGTATACATCATTGCGTTCAAATTTATATTTTCTGTAAATAGTTCATTATTAAAAGGCTTTTATTGTCTGAATATAACATAGCACAAGCACCTTACCATTAAGTCTAATAAAATTGTGTATTAAGTCGTTCACGCTTCGTTTTTGTAACGAAAAGGATCAAGTGGTCAAAGTTTGAATTGGCATGTTGTTATCCTTAGCTGTACATTATTTCCTATTTAATAGCCCTTATCGGAGCTCTATGAACAGTGGAACAAAACTTGCCGATGGGGTAGCAACAGTAATTTCCCCTGGCCGGCCGCAGACCCTCCAGGTGGAATAATTAACCGGCCGTAACGATGCCTGGCGTTAATTGAATCTAATTGCGATGCTTTGCTAGTGTGGCCATGGCAGAGGAGAAGTTTTTATGGTTTTTGGTAACGGTTGTGAAGATCTTCTGACCGTTTTGATAAAATACAATAATCAAGTTACTATAGCCTGCGTTTACGTACTTAAAGCACTAGATTATAAAGTAGTATTTAGTCAAGTGGAATGCACTTCAATACGAGTATAACAAATATCTTACCAGATAAAGAAACATAAAATAAGTGTATCATAGTATCTACTTGAGGTTTTAAAAGGAAAGAAGTAAGTTTGATTTGTTTTAGTTATACAAAGTGTCGTTTTGCATCCTCGTCAAATTTAAGGGTGTGGCATAGACCATCAAACCGAACAACTTTTTCCACGGCACCAACATCTTATACGCGAAAAAAATTTCAACTGTCCCATAGCAAACTTCAATACCTATTCGACGCAAATGTATGGGACGGCTGATTAATTTTTCGCGATTACGATGTTGGTCCCATGGAAAAAGTTGTTTAGTTTGATGGTCTATATCACACCCTTAAATTTGACGAGGATGCAAAAGGACACTTTGTATAGGTGTTGACAGTACACAAGCATTTGTATCTTATGGTTGCACTAAAAATAGGTCACATATACCTGTTCCTGTCCTACCAGTAGTATACAGGTTACACTCTAGAGCTATGGAAAGATGACTCCATCTCCATCTTATTTTCTTTTAGCGAGACCGGGCTCCATATTAGGTTTCAAGTGTTGATCAACGGGAAAGCAAATTCGAGAATATTATCATGGATACAACAGTTAGCGTGCTCGTTCGGGCCCGTCTCCCGCAACTGACTGACTGATTCGCCAATTTAAACCACAAACACACTTCTAAACAGTTTGAAGCTAATGAAAAAGGTTTCATAGTGAGTTAAAGTTTTTTGAGATCAACTTTCTTTGATCCAAGAAGCAAAATTTAAGTTACTTTATTATTTGCAGCGCGTCGACTATGTTTGCTGAGGCGCACACTGATTGCTTTTATGCAATCATCCGTAAGCGAAGCGCTTCGATACTCAGACGCGTACGTGGCACTGCGAACGGCATCCTGAACGCATTGGCAAACCGGTGGGATTCTCCGCTGTTGAAGCAGTGGATGAGTGTACATGTGACGGGCGCCCAGCCCGGCGCATGCTTAAATTAAATTAAATTTTTATAATAAACCTAGGAATTAACTGTACTAACATTAGGATAAGTTTATTGTTACTAACACCTATGGATATAACAGAATCCGAAATAAATATATTTGATTTGATTTGATTTGATTACTTTTATTTTTCCGAACCTCATCACATCATGCCTTTTGTCAAAAGATTTAATAAGTGACTGCCCAATTATTGTCATTAGAAAGAAGTCTTAGATTTACTGTGAACTATTTATAGTCCCAGGTTTCCTAACAAATTTACTAATATGGAATCGAACAACGGTCCCGGGCAGTCAAGTTAAAAATAACCAAAAAAAAAATATAATATCTTCAAGACGGTACTTAAAAAATCAGGAGGCATAGAGCTTGCGATTACCGAGAAATTATTACAAACTCGTTCCCAACTCCTGAGTAAGAAAGGTGCAATAAATTAAACGCGAGCGTTCACAAAAGACTGCTCGTGAATGGGACCACCACATTGTTCTGTCAGTTCAGACAAAGCGTCACTGCGATTAGCCGGCATACGACTCATTATAATTAACTTGCGGGTTTTTTTGAGGCCTGTTCATGCTGCAGATTTCATTTCTGGATTGTATATACAATCTAGAATAACGGTTGAAATGAAAACTCAACGAATGAAGCAAAATATTATTATTTTTGAACGTGTACTTTATATGATATTCAGTTTTCCTAGAACTGAAGCGTTATCAAAAGTTTTGCAGTCATTGATCTTTCAGATTTTACAATTCAAACAGTAACGTTAAATTTATATTTACAGAGCAATCGGAATTTTTTGTCCAAAACTGGCATCCGGTTCAAAAATACAGCTCTGAAAACTGACCCTTTAAAAAAACACCCAAATCCACAACAAAATGAAGTCCAAATCCGTAGAATCACAATGGCTAACTCGCCAAAGCAAATCCTCGTTTTGTCGACTCAACGCGTCGCGCTGCGGTGCGCGGTGCGACAATAACAGAGTTAATGCGATTAGTCGCAGCGCTAATAGCCGGCTTTACCGACGTGGCGGTAAATCAGCGACCCGCAGGTGTTCCACTTTATCATAATGTTCACGTGAACTTGGAGGAATCTGTAGAAGAAAAAAATGTTCCTGGAAATCTGGAAACTTGGAACGGAAGATGAACATAATCGTCAAGCTTAAGGTCTTTGTAACCTTGATTTTGCTGTTTTTACGTATCATATTTGCTACACGTACGTCATACATATACAGGCTGAATTTTTCAAGTGGGCGTGGATGGCCAAATTGAAACTATGTGGAATAGCGAAAAGTACTCAAAGGCGTCTCGGGCTCGATTTTGATGAAAACTAAAACTGCATCATTGGATTTTTGAAAAATCAGTATTTCTAGCCAGGAATCGTAGTCGTTGATTTTGAAAAAAAAAACACACACACCGCACCGATAGTGTCGCTAATAAGGATCGAATTCTGGGAATGAATGACATACGGCAAACTAAAGGAAAGAGCTCATTTTTATCAAAATACTTTTTTTATTTTTCTTAAGTTACCTACATATTAAACCTTAACTGATTAAATTGTTCAAAATGATGACCATTGTTTTCAATAGATACATAACTGGATTTAACGTCTCAAGGATTGTACTGCATTCAGCATTACAATATTCCTCATGGTTTCAAATTTGGCCATCCACGCCCACTTGAAAAATTCACCTGTGTTTGTATAGGTACGTCATAATCAATCGTTTGTTCGAAATAACTGAAATATTTACATAATTCACAACTGGGCCACCAGTGTTAAGTTCTACTGAATATTATAAGGCTTAAGTGATGGTATTTCAAATAACAGAGCTAATAGTTATGGCTGTTTTTTTTAAAGTACGGATTTTGTTATCATATGCACCCCTGTGTAAAACCATCAACATCTATTTCTTCTTGTCATAGTACGACTTGGGGCTTTAATTATGAGTAAGTACAAACAAATTACCATAATCACGAATTGATTGGCTTCCCTTGTCTGCTGAGTGCTCACAGCCGCGGCAGGGGAGGTGATTCACGCTAATGAAGTCGAAAAACAAATGTTAATTCAGTTCGTTGGGTTTTACAGACTCCCGCAATGTTTGGTCAGTTTTCAGGGGTAAGTACTTACCTGGTTAGTTGTATGTTTGTTAGAAGGGTAATGGGAAGTAGTTATTATGTTTTAGCCTGGTAAGCATAATGTTACTTCTTTATTTAATCGTTTTGGCTTATAATACCACGCTGTATATGTTAGTTTTCATCGGGTCCTACCCAACTTTAGATCTGTGCGGATAATTTTAACTTCACACTATCACACTAATAATTACACTAATATTATAAAGGCGAAAGTTTGTGAGTGTGTGTATGTGTTTGTACGTTTGTTACTTCTTCGCGCTCAAACGGCTGACCGATTTGAATTAAATTTGGTATGTAGATAGCTTATACCCTGGATTAACACATACCTACTTATGCTACTTTTTATCCCGGTCTACGAGGGTGAAACCGCGGGGCGCAGCTAGTTATGTTTTGAATGCGAAAGTCAGTTTGTTTGTTTGTTACGCTTTCACGCTAAAACGGCTGAACAGATTTAGATAAAATTTGACCGAGACCTGGATTAGGACATAGGATACATTTTATCCCGGTTGTACGTTTCCGTGGGATAATTTTCGACATGCACGCTGGCGAAGCCGCTGGCAAAAGCTAGTTATTATTAAATGAAATGTAAAAAGTAAGTCATATTTTCATTTATAACTCTTTGTATTTTGATATTCACTGAAACTTATAAAAATTCTACTATATTTTCAGTTGAAACCGCACAAATAACCACATTCAAACAAAAAGTACTCTGAGAATTTCAACCTAAGGCAACATACGAGTAAGAAAAATAATTTCCTGAAGTCATTCGGAATACTACATACGTGACTCCTATCCTTACATGAGGTGGAAAAGAAACTACTTACTTACAAACTGTGCACCCACATCCTACAAAAAAAGTAGACCAGAACCGAATTACGTGATGAACCTAACAAAGACGCAGAAGCTGAAGTTCACAGAGCAGGAAGCGAAGCTGCGGACAAACAATTTGAGAAAGAATCAAGAGTCCTTAATGGATAGAAAATGGATAGTATAGTGAAGTGCGCTGAGAAAACATTGGACCGGATTTTGCATAGTCAGTGGCGAGGAGTTAGGGAGACTGGATGTGATCATATTATAAAAGTAAATGTTTTTTTTTTAATTTCTTTTGGAGGAACTTTATTTCCGTTTCCACAGATTGGCATGTTGATTGACACGCGTTGCCTACGTGTGGAGCGTAACACTGGCTAAAATATAGTTGGTCTTTTACGCTTGTTTAAAAACCCTCGATTGAACCATACAATTGTTTTGCCCTCTATAATATCTCGATTTTTTTTTTATGTGGAGAGCTGCAAAATTTGTTTCCATTGTTAATAACTGTCATTTTTGGAAAGACACACTAGCCTTAAGATAAAAGCAGAACATTGCAATATTTCAGTCTGTTCCAGCTATTTTTTTCTTTGTGCCAGGCAATCGTGGCCTTTGGAAGCTCGCCAAACACACAGAGAGATGAAATTTAATACGGGACGCCATTGAATATTTATTTATGATAATATATAATGATTTATGCCTGGACTGCTTACGGTTAATAATTTTTCCGTGCTCTCGTGATGTAACGAAACTTCGCGAAGATGAATGGTATGACAGCGCATGTATTGTTGTGCTCAATTGTTTAATTATGAATAGAGGTCGGGACTTCTTGCTTAAAAGCACTTATGAGTATATAGAAAGAAAGAAAGAAAAAAAGCCGTGGCTTGGCCACCCACGGTAAAGCGAAGAGGAACCCGAGGAGGTGGCCGCTCGTCAGGGCTTTTGCCGATAAGCCGACGACATAAAGGCCAACAAGTAGGTTGCGGTGCCGTTTGGGTGACATCGCAACTGAGGCGAGCCGCAATGTCGTACGAAAGGCACCGCGGTTGAGGGTTGGAGGCAGCGGTGGGAGAGGAGTGCTGTCTGTATGGCATTGGCCGCTCTCCCTATCCTCTGCGGTTGAAAAGTCGTTGGCAGCGGGGCCACAGACCTGACCCATCCATGCGATGGGTGGATGTGGACCAAGGGTCCCGATACACGGAGTCATCTGGCGCCCATATGCTGGTTTGGTTTCTGGGGTGGTCACGCCGTGCAATGTGTACTGGTGCGCCGGAGAGGAGGGAAACAAATCAGGATCTAGTTAGTATACAATATCGTCAATCATTGGCGACAACTCCCAAAATCTATACATCTATACAAATAAATAAAATTGAAGGGTCTGTTTGTAATGTTAAAGTAACAGCTTTTTTACTACGTGCATATGAAAGTTACTCTTAACAAAAAAACGGTTTTTAATTTTTTTTTGTCTATCTGTCCGTTTGTTCCGGCTAATCTCCGAAACGGCTGGACCGATTTTGACAGGACTTTCACTAGCAGGTAGCTTAAGTTATAAGGAGTAACTTAGGCTACGTCTAGTTTGGAAAAATAATTTGGCTTCCACGCAAAAAAAAAATAAAACCCATGAAATTATGAACAGAAACTCGGATTTGATTTTTTTTTTTGCATTTGGTAGCCCAATTCTCGAGGATGGTTATCGGCTATTTAACATCACGCTACGACCCTTGGGAGCCGAGAAAAAAAAGTCTGAAAGAACGCTGAGTGATAACGAAGTGATAGAGCGGGCGGGCGATACAGCGGGGCAGATCGGGACGAGGGACTTGTATTAAAGTTAGCTGTGATTTTAGTGTATCTTACGACTTCCACGCGAGCAAAGTCGCGGGGCACAGCTAGTTTAAAATATTATTGTTTTGTTATCTAGAAAGACACCAAACAAGAAGCCTTCACAGAATTATGAGCAAGATATTATCCGTACCTACTTTAGAAACAGTTTAGCGTCAACAACACGATACTGTTAACTAGAAAACTTGGATATTGCCGACATGGAGGCAAACAGCGATACAAGTGAACTAACAACTGTAATAGGAACTGTTGCCAACTCGGACCAAGTGGACCGCACAGATTGGTCGATGAAGTGCACCAGTCTTATTGGAGACAAGGAAGAAGTATCTATGTATGGCATTCCATAGGGCCACTTATATAACCACCGATAACGCCATGGAAGTGGCGAAGTTTTGGGCCAACAAAATATATTAACAACAGTTTGGTATATGATGAATCCTCAGATGTCTTCGCGAGTACCTACTGAACTGAGATTCCTGAACACTGCTACTCGATACTTTGAGTCCATTGCTACTCCCAGTACAATCTCCTCGGAGTGAATAAATAGATTGTATCATATTATTTATATTTTTTTTATTCCAATTTTATCGTAATTATATCTTATTTACTAATTTTACCTAAGTGTCTACTTTGTCTAATTGTATCTTATTATATATATATATATTTTTTAATTTTAATATATTTTTTTAAAAATTAATTTAATTTCATAATTTTTTTTCTAGTTTTATGTAATATTGTTAATGTATGTTGTTGTTTAAAGTTTTATGTAATTTATTATTATGATCTACCTATTGACCGATAACTTGTATGTGTGGTGCAAACTGTTAGTATAAATTGGTTGTTATTAAATAAATAAATAACTGTCGTGCCAACGACACGAAGAAGAAGAATATAAACATTACATCTTATTTTTCACATTCAAATACAAAAAATCTTCCTTATTTCAATACGCATTCATCCTGCAGATGTCCCCTCTACTTTGAAGTATTAAATAATGGCAAAAAAAGAAAAAATACTTCATTAGCAAGCTGAGGAAAACGACAGCCGAATATAATTCCACTGGAGTGAAGTTGAGTGTGGGTAAGCCGTATTTAACGCGAGAAGTAGTCTAAGGGTTCGGACACAGAGGCTCGGGAACAGCCGCGCGGGTGAAGACGCGACTGAGTGATGAATTGACTGTCATATCGTTTTTAATGCCTGGGATAGCCACTAAGTTATAAATATTAATGTAACTCAGTGTCACATTCTAATTATAGCTATTAAGATTGTTAATTGATTGATCTGTCTACTGTTGTGTTTTCTGCTCTTTTGTGAATGTCCGTTTCTTCCAGAGTGTATTATTTATGTGATACCTACGTTGGTCGTAGGTACACGATATTTTACGTGTTATGTTTGGCATGCATTTTCAAAATTAGGCTTGATTTCTTGTCTATTCTTTCAGATTATTTTCTAAAAGTTTGCGTTTGTTGCGAGAATCGCTCCCGCCCACGCGCCCGCCCCCGCTGCAATCGCCCCAACGTGACCATCCCCTTAATTCCTAGGGCCCTGAGGCCTCTCTTTTATTTCACGTTTAATATTATTCCGGTACGCTAATATTTGATGGGAGATCGGGCGGTTTTTGTTCGCAATCAAAGGTAGTCTCCGCATAAACGTGAATTAACTTTAATGCTGTATAACGCCGGTCGCTTTCACGTCTAGTTATGTTTGATTTTTGGATGTAAAGCTATTCTTTTGTTGTTTTTAATTTAATATTGTAAAACCAACCTGAATTAATATACAATTTTTCAATTAAAAACGTACCATTTCAATGTGAAATTAAAAATCCCGACTGTAGTGAAGGTATCTATGATTTTTTTTTATTTTTAACCTTCCAGTTTAAATTTTACGTGCAACAACACCGTATAAAAAAATATTAGAAAGGTGTCAAAAACCTTTGTTTAAATTCTACAGCAGCATGCAGCTATGTACACACAGTTGCCACCGCTGCGCTGTCAATAATGTGCAAGTGTCTACAACCAGCCTTACACTGTAAGACAAGTGTTTCCTTGCGAAAATACGTTGACATTTCTCTGAACGCAGCTCATTCAATCGTAGTTAGTGCAACTAGAAACTTGACGCAAACTTGCGGTTCCCTGGTGTCAGGCAATACAATTTAGTTTCTGCTACTTCAGAAGACCTAATATGTGATCTTAAACTTATGTGGAGTAGTAACATTAGTTAGTAGATAGATATTAGTTAGATGTTCTGAGTTGACTAAACTATTACAGAATCAATCTGATGCGAACTTGAAACCTATTAAAAATTGCTTAGAAAGCTTGAATTACCAGATTAGTAAGTTTTTAGGGTTCCGTTCATCAAAAGGAAAAAACGGAACCCTTATAGGGTCACTTCATTGTCCATCTGTCTGTCTGTCTGTCTGTCTGTCAGTCTGTCAAGACCCTTTTTCTCAGGAACGCGTGGAGGTATCAAGTTAAAATTAATATCAAATACGTAAGTCTATGGTCCCTTGGAGTCCTAAAAATCTCAAGCTTCTAAGTCAACGCAATAAAAACATACGGCCATTTATGCGACATATTTTGATACTCGCAAGTAAATCAAAACCTATAGGGTACTTCCCGTTGTCCTAGAATCATGAAATTTGGCAAGAAGCAAGCTCTCACAGCACAAATAAAGGAAATAGTCCGAAAATTGTTAATTTGTAATAAAATTCTATCATATAAAAAAAAAAACAACTCTGTCAGTCTGTCATGACCCTTTTTCTCAGAGACACGTTGAGATATCAAGTTGAAATTAATATAAAATACGTAAATCTATAGGCCCTTAGAGTTCTAAAAAAATCAAGCTTCTCAATCAATCGGCCTAGCCTTTTCCCAACTATGTTGGGGTCGGCTTCCAGTCTAACCGGATGCAGCTGAATACTATTATTTTACTATTTAAAAAAATCAAGCTTCTAAGTCAACGAAATAAAAAAATGCGGCCATTTTGTGACACATTTTGATACTCGCAACTGTCGCAAGTAAATCAAAACCTATAGGGTACTTCCCGTTGACCTAGAATAATGAAATTTGGCAAGAAGCAAGGTCTCACAGCACAAATAAAGGAAAAAGTCTCAACATTTTTAATTTGTAATTCTATCTCATAAAAAAAATATAGTCTGACAGTCTGTCAAGACCCTTTTCGTCAAGGAGGCGTGGAGATATCAAGTTGAAATTAATATCAAATACGTAAGTCTATGGCCCTTTAGAGTTCCAAAAAAGTCAAGCTTCTAAGTCAACGCAATAAAAAATACGGCCATTTTACGACACATTTTGATACTCGCAACTGTCGTAAGTAAATCAAAACCTATAGGGTACTTCCTGTTGACCTAGAATAATGAAATTTGGCAAGAAGCAATGTCTCCCAGCACAAGTAAAGGAAAAGGTCCGAAAATTGTTAATTTGTAGTTTTATGACATAAACTTTTTTTTTTTTGGGTTCCATTGTTAAGTTTGTTTTTGGGAAATATTGGTTCAACTATGGAACCCTTCATTGTGCGTGTTCCGACACGCACTTGGCCGGTTTTTTTTTCTCTCGATTACTGATTAACAATGAGCGGCCGTTCACATGGCGGCAGTATACATTAAATACTTTCCGTGTTCCACTTTTGCATTGATGTAACTTTGGATATATTTTACTACAAATTTCAGAATTTGCCCTACAAAATTATCTGTTTTCCTACTAAATAAGGGGTGAGTTTAGTTTTAAAATCGTGAAGTGGCTCCTCAATACAAACAGACATTGCGTTGTAGCTATCTGAGGCCCTAGTGCGAATTTTTATACTGATCACGTGAACGTAAACTTCAATTTGTACTGAAACTGAATAAGCGCTGTCTGGTGACTTTAATGGGAAACACAATTATTACATACAAATGCGAAATGCAATGCATAAAAGTGCGAGTAGTATACTTACTCGATCACGTTTACGTCACGTTACCTTACGTCAATTTGTATGTAATAATTGTGTTTCCCATTAAAGTCACCAGACAGCGCTTATTCAGTTTCAGTACAAATTGAAGTTTACGTTGACGTGATCGAGTAGGTATAAAAACTCACACTAAGGCCTCAGTTCATACGTGTTAAAAATAAATGCAGTACATGTGATCCCAAAATGATACAGTAAGATGTCATACTGATCATCGCCTTGTGAACGGAGTCTGACCAACACAGTCATAGTTTACTGTTAGGCCATTTCCGATTGATAGCGTCACACTTGGAAATTGCTCTTACAGGTTCTTATTGCAAAAGTATCATCATGGCTGCCTTGTTTCACCTCCTCCTTCTTGTGTCATGCTGCCCTGACCTTGAGTATCTCCTTCTCTCTTCTAAGTACCATTGCTTTGACCTTACAACAAACATACTGACGTAAACACCTCATCATCTGCCTAACCTTTTCCCAACTATGTTGGGGTCGGCTTCCAGTCTAACCCGATGCAGCTGAATACCTGTATTTTACATGGAGCGACTGCCTATCTGACCTTCACAACCCAGTTAACTGGGTAATACGATACCCCTTGGTAAGACTGGTTGTCAGACTTTTGGGCTTCTGACGACCCGTAACGACTGTCAAAGATACACGAATGACAGCCGGGAACGTCGGCTTAACGTGCTTTCCGAGGCACGGAGGAGTCTTGGTATGTAAAAATGGTCACCCATCCACGGACCAACCGCGGCAAGCGTAGCTTATCCTGATTGATCGACCCGTGCGGCTGTTATTAATTAGCTACAAGCCCCTGATGTAAACACCTCGCCACGTACAATTTTCGTATAGCAACTAAAAGTTCTCCGCCTGCACAACCTAAGTGTCCTGACTGCGTGCCTCGCTCTCTCTGTCGGGCAGTTAGCTTTAAGTGTCTTTGTAACAAATAGTGACGAATTGCTGGCTCGTTACTGCGCTACAACTACAATAACCTAGTTTCAGGACCTAGGTTCTAATGCTATTTACGACGCTAGTAAGTAAAGGAAACAAACGGCACTGCCTAATACGTTTTGGGATATTTTTATTGGCTCTGCGTGATGAGATTTCCCATCGGGAAAAATGTCACATTTCCATGCAAACTGTCAACTCCTATTTTACTCAAGGGAAGTCTCCTCAGTGTTCACCAACTTTAATGCACATGCTTCTAATATATAGATATAGATCCAGTGGTTTACGTTGCGCGTTGTCCGTCAGTGAGAGTATAAATGAATTTAGGATTTTTATTATGTAGATTTTCGATCGGCGATCTTTGCAGGATGGCTGGTAACAAATTGGAGAGGCCTTTGTCCAGCAGTGCACTGCTGCAGGCTGATGACGATGATTAAGTAAATTGTAGTGTAATGACAGAATATTACTAGATGAAAAGTCTTTTGTAAAAAAAACGCCTAGTACCTAATCAAAAGCTAATGGTTTAAATAAAACAGTCAAAGAGTGAGCGTTTCCTAATTTAATTTGGTACCGAAACTCAATGACCCTGTTTGTATTAACCTCAAATATAATGTGCCTTTAGAGCAGTAGTGGCCCAGTGGTAACGGCCCCGACTTACGAGTTGCAGGTCGTGGGTTCGAACCCAGGCAGACGCTTTACTTTGTGTAAATAAAAATAACAGAACAAAGACAGGCAACCCGTTCTCAGTTTTGTTTATAATGCAGTGTACAAATCGCGAAAGTTTAAAAAGTTTAAAGACAGGTAACTCTATGAGTTGCCTGTTTTTTTCCTAGAAACTCAATGTTTTTCAGTCTACAACTTGCAAGAAAATCCTTAGCTATCTCAGCAGATTAGAATATTCCATACCAAACAAATTCGGCAACTTACCATGAGCTCATGAGCTCGGCCCCTTTAGGGGTTATAGCCGTCACGGGCTATTATAATTATTTAGCATTTTAAGTACTTCCTGCCAACACAGTACATGCATACATTTTCTTTAAGCTCAGTGACCTAGTTTGTAATAAGTCGATTATGAGGTGAAAATTGTTATTTAATACAGCTTTGCGAGAACTTAGACGAAGTATTACCTGTAAGGGTTAAGTAGGTTGGCAGTACATTGAGTGGGACATGATAAGGAAAGTGTTATTGGGTTTTTCGATTAAAAATTTCTCAGTACCAGGCAGTTAATGGCTATAGCGCTCCTTATGGCATGGGCCTGAAGCTTAACTAGTGTAATTATCATCAGTTTAGTCTTTGTCTTACCATATTGTGGTTGGGTTCCAGTCTAACCAAATGTAGCTGAATACCAATATTTTACATGGACGGATGCCCATCTGCCCTCTACAACAGAGTTACTGAGTAACACCCTTTAGCGGAAATATTAGTGTTACTACAAAGGTTTAATTTAGGTGTCTAGGTGTAATGGATCTCCTTGCTTCCTTGCGAAAGCAAGGGATGGATACAACAATGAATCATGTCGTGGGAACAAGGACATGACAATTTTATAAACTAGATTTACCCCTGGCCCGTGTTAAGATTTTATGTTTTGAGTATAAAGTTTACTGTATGTTCTTTTCAGGTGCTAAATTATCAACAAATTCAGTCGAACAGATTGGAAATGTCGTAAACAGACAAAGAGGCAAATAAACAGTATTTCTTTTATCTCTGGTTGTTGTGGCGATACTTGGGGGAGGCATATGTCGTCACCACCACACACAAACTTCAACTGACGTATCCTACATCTCGATATCAGAGATCTCCGTGACATTGGCATATTTAATTACTTGAACAAAATGCACCGAACCCAGGGTGGTAGTGCGAGGCGTGGTTTGACCAAACTCGGTTACTCAAGAGAACTCAAAGATTCACACTAGCCCCTGCTGCCTCATGTTACATGGTGCAACAAAGACCATTGCATATCAAGAAGTAGACCGGGGGGCGCGATAATGGTAGGGAAGATGTGCTCTTAGGATATGGAATTAATAAAGAGCCTACTGAGTATGCACCCTATAGTAAGCAATGGAACTGTGGGGAGACGTGTATTGTGGGGATACGGATGGGCTCTTTTTGTGACGTCGCTGCCAGGTTGTTTCAAGTCCAACTTCACCGGTGAACCTTTTGGCGGTTAAACTGCGTTTTCGACTCTTTTTATGTCATTGCTGTGCTATATTACAAGTTGTACCTACCACTTCGTCTGATGTCTCGCTGCTATCCGTTTCATGGTTATTGTAAATCTTGCAAGCACATTGGCATATTGTGTATATATGCCAATGTCAAGTGTCAGCCCGACAACAACCGTCGGTCAGTAGTCTATCAGACGCAACACCAGTCTGGTCGGAGGATCCTCCTTTTTCAATGGAGGTTGAGGAACTGTACACCCTGGTCCTCATCCCTCTGAATATCCAGCAGGAGACATTTCTTAGCTTAGATAAATCAGTTAATTTTTATTCTGGAAACAAGCTGACCCGACAGACTTTGTCCTGTCCAAATTTAAATAATTCATACAAAATTCCCATAGAAAATTCACTTTCAGTTTTCCCGAATTATCCAGTTTTCCCGGCAACTTTCCAATTTTTCTCTTCATAAGAACTTTCCTCAGACTTAAAAGAATATTTGAAAAATAAAAAATTCCCGCATTGGTCCAGCCGTTCTCAAGTTTTGCGCCTAGCAACTCATTTTGCATAATCAGCCTATAATGTTCCCACGGCTGGGAGACAGACCTCCTCTCGGTGAGAGGAAGCGGGCTGTAATGCACACGCTGGACCAGTGAGGGTTGGTAGATGTCATATGTCATCAAATTTTTGGTTCTAGGACATGCCGGTTTAATCACGGTGTTTTCCTTCACCGTTTTGTGAGCAGTGGTGTTGAAATAATTTACACACAGTAAAGCGTCTGCCGGGGTTAGAACCACAGAACAGATAAAGAGATCCTCTTTTTTTATCTTTATCTTTTCTGTGGTTAGAACCTACGATCTAGAAGTCCTACAACTCGTAACTCGTGGCCGTTACCACTTAGTGAGTCGCTGATGCTGCCATCTGTTAAAAAACGGAGGAAGAAAAATAGCCAGACTTAGGGAGGTGTCATTTCTTTGTATGGGATTGGGTATCTGTACGTAGTATTATAATATCTGTGCCACTGGGCTACCATTGCTCTCCAGCAACACAATATAAAGATACGCAGATAACTACATACAACGTTTGATAATAATTCTTAAACACTGAACAGTGTTCGGTGACCGCCATTACTTTTGTTACAACAAAGTGCCACAATTAACATACAATTTATGGGAGGGTGGAACACAGTTCTGTAGTTAGGATTTTTAAAGGGCAGGAACTAAATGGCCTCAGTATTGTTTGAAGTTATACTTTTACCTTAGAAATAAAGATTGGCAACATAAGATGCCCAACATTAATTAGTCGAAGATACTTGTCTGAACAAAGAGACGACAGGTGAAGAAGTCCATTGGAAGCGGATGTTATTTTATATAACATCAGCTAGATCCACCACTACACCACACCACATAATCCATAGATTATGTGGTGGAGCTGAAAGGAAAGTGGCTTTTACTTAGGATAATCTAGGCATAAGAAGATATTTGGTTAGAAATTGGAATGCACATATTGAATTTGCAATGGATTGGATTGGAAGTACACCTTCGGCCTAACCCTGCAGGGATTCCAGGCGTGATTGTATGTAAATTGGAATACCTATTAAGTAAGACAACGATTAATCTGCCTAGCCTTATCCCAACTATGTTGGGGTCGGCTTCCAGTCTAATCGGATCCAGCTGGATACCAGTATTATACATGGAGCGACTGCCTACCTGACCTCCACAACCCAGTGATTGGGTAATACGATAGCCCTTGGTAAGGCTGGTTGTCAGACTTTCGGGCTTCTGACGACCCGTAACGACTGTCAAAGATCCACGAATGACAGCCGGGACCAACGGCTTAACGTGCTTTCCGAGGCACGGAGGAGTCTCGGTAGGTAAAGATGGTCAGCCATCTACTGACCAGCCCTGGCAAGCGTAGCTTAACCTGGTGGATCGACCCATGCAGCTGTTATTACTTAGCCACGAGCTCCTAAGCAAAACAACTAACAAATAGAATATATCATCATATTCACCAATACGGATCCCGGATAAAGGGACAAATAAGAAAGTCCTAAATTTTCTTTCAGTCACAAACGGAGACAGTAATAAAAAATATGTCCATAATAAAACTGACTCTCAATAGAAGATTACCACTATCATAATTTACCTACCACTAAACAAAAGCGAAGCGCACTTTTACAAACCACATATCATCGCGAAGTAGCCCCACAAGGAAAGCCTAAAGTGTACCAGAAAATATGGCGACCGAATAACTCATGAGAAATGTACTAACAAAACAAATAGACAAGGAATTGTAGTCGAAGTTCACGGAACATTAAACACCCTACTGATATGTATTAGCAAGTACACAATAGAGCTCTTTATTAGTACAAGATTAATGGAGCAAGTTTCACTGGATCATTGTAGGTTTTAGGTCATCTTGGTGAGAGCATTCTGTCTTTGTGCATCTTTGTTTGGTTTATTTATGATGGTTTATTTTATGGAATTTCGTAACGATTAAACAGAATTATTGTTTCTGTAAGCAACAGTAACACAAGGCTCCTGAAAAGCTAAAACAATACAAGACAGATGGACAAAAAGAATCAGCTGTTCCCTACTATCATAGCATATTATCTTGTAATAATGTAGGGAACAGCGGATTTTTTTTGCGATTTCAGGTTTGGTCCCATAGTAAAATTTTTTCATAATGTTGAGTACAATGACCTCTTAAGAGGTTATGCGTTATATAAGTTACATCTCGTATATCCTTAAAATAATATTGTAATTAATTGATGGGATAACGAACTTTTCTCACCTTCTGTTTAATATTTTTTACTTAAATGTTGCGATTTTTATTTGAATAGCTCGATATGTGGTCCTGTAGAACAACGAGTATTTTACTACTTATTGTGTAGCTAGTCTATAGAATATTGTTTAGAAAACATCGGTTCTTTGTAAAAAGACAAAAACTTGACGTAGATACAGGATTTTTCTGAATTTCTGATTAGGTATTAATAAGCTTCCATAGGTTACAAACTCACCGAATACCTTGACTAGATGGTACATGTTTGCTTTGTAGGTAGTAGGGGGCAAACCCCCGACCACTGTTACTAGAAAGTTTAGAGTGGTGAGTTTAAAAAAATTACATTCATAGATGAAAAGTTAAAACAGCAGACTACTAGTTTTCTACCGACTATTTTCACAGTACATTGGTTGCTATTTTTGGAAAAAAAAACTTTATCGAGCCACACGCTGTCGTAAAATTTTATTATTTCAAGTCTGCAAACTTGAACAAAGTGTACACATACGACAATGACCCGTATAACTTAGAATTTTCACAGCTGTGTTTTGTTGAAATTGTTGTACACAGAACTTGGGTTATTAGGAACGTCAAACATATATTTTGGAGGGGAGCAGACACGTTAGGTGGGCACTTAATAGTTACTAATAAAAGTTAAAAGTAATAGTCATTTACTCTTGGAGAGTTTTTCATTATTGTTGTACCTACTGAAGAAAGAAAAAGAATTTATTTTTGTGTTGAAATTATTTCATCGACCTCATCACGAGTTTAGAATACCATCCATCCTTATAAAGACCTTAACGACATTGAATTTAAAAGAGGTTAAGCGGACGCCTCCCACTGCACGAGTCATTGGAAAATAATGGGAATTCCGCTTGGGAATTATTGTAAAGACCCATCTCCGATTGTTAAACCTCAATCACAATTCAATCACGGTCTGTTTTCATATCAGCCGATCGAAATATCATTGGAAATGTCGCGAGCAGGACGGCCGCCACCGGAATGTACGCGAGAGGTGAGGCGACGAACCCGCTTCGCTGTCAGATGACTAGTTAGGGTTCCTGCCATCCTGGTACATCCTGTTAAGTCATTGATGTCATAAGTAGCTCATTTATTGATTTGGTGTTGAACAAATTCCGGTAAACCTATACGGTTTCCTAGAAGTGTGGTGGCCGCCACATATCGGCCGAGTGACGGCTGTCATGAAAATAATGACAGCGGGGTTTGACATTACGGTGTCAAAAAACGCTCTCTAGGAAAACACATCTAACGTTTCAGTGAGTCGTCGTTCGCCGGTAAATTGTGGACGCTATGTGGCGGCCACCGCTCTTCACTCTAGAAAACCGTAGCTTAAGTACTGTTCAATAACGCTTAAGGCAGATGAAACTGCCGTCTTATAAGAGCATCTTCTTCTCAGCGTATTGATGGAAATCTGCATAGAGTCTGCACAGAATTCGTCAACGAGTTTGACGCCTCCAAAAGCGCATGATACTGGCTTTTCTTGGTAAAGTTACCATTTGGTACAAAAACTTGCGTAAAAAAGCAATTATAGGAACAAGATCCGAAGAAGATCTGATTCTTGAAAATATGTCTCGATTACTTGTCAAAAAATAAAGGAAATCCTTACAAGCGTTAGCGTCTCCTCTCGATAACAATCCCCGTATATTTCCACACATGAATGGCTTGCAGCGAAACGATTTCCCGTCGCGTCTTGAATCGATTTTCCTTAAGATTCTTTTTGTTCGGTACATAGGTAGGTACTCCAATTTGGATGGTTTACTCGTCATATAAATTGAACGGAATTAAATTACGAGTTTTTTTTAAATACAAAAGAGTCTTTGAATGAGAGTGTGTGAAGCCTTTATTAAATGTTATTTACATAATTGAGTCGTGTTTCTTTGAAAAACACTTTTAACGTTTATGTTAGCGAAAGTAAGTTGATTGGATGAGGAAGACCGTTCTGATTGAAGTACGGTTTTGGATGCTTGAAAATGAACAAGGCGTAATAAGGTATCTAAGTAGGTTGGCTAAAAGGCTTTTTTTTTTTTTTTTTTTTTTTTTTGTGGATGGGAAATCATCAAATGACTTCTCCCGCTCTAGGCAGAGCGGGAGGGCGTGTCAGACTTTTACTGACTAAAACCCACCCATGCTCCTTCAACTGCCCGTGCCAGGGCCACAGTATATCTTTCAAACTACCCGCGACCCCGGCGGCATCGGCCCAATTGACCCCGTCACTGCTGACATCTCTTTGAGGCGCGCGTGGAACACAACGCGCCGTCGACCCGGGCCTGTTCCTTACCGGACGGCGAGCTGCCCATTACTCGTCGTCCGCAAGCCCGCGCCTACGGTGGCCGGGAATCGGCAATCGATTCCCGCCGCCCAGGGCGTCTCCTATGGCGGCTAGGGGCGCGAGGGCGCGGCTGTTGCCTCTCCCTCACGCGTTCCGCTTCCTCCTTCCCGAGCATTACTGCTTCGCAGAAGGAGGTGACAGCTTCCCATACACTCTCGCTCCGCACCATGGCCTGGACCAGGTTTGGACGCGAGAGATCGCCGCCGCCGATTGCCTCCGTGAGAACACGGCGGTGCTCCGCCCAAGCCGGGCAGACCTCCACTGTATGCTCCACCGTGTCCTCCGGGTGATCCACACAATGGTGACACCCGGGCGTTTCCTCCCGCCTTACCCAAAACAGGAACCTCCCGAAACAACCGTGTCCGGTGAGGACCTGCGTCAGGCGGAAGGTGAGGACGCCGTGGCGCCTCTCCAACCACTCCTCAAAGAGGGGACTTATCGCCGCAATTGTGGCGTGCTAAAAGGCTACAAAACTATCTTATAGATAGTGATTACCGCCACCTTAGAAAATCTATCACCAAAGGGATTGATAATGTGCTAGTGTTATTAGGGATCACATTGAAAATTTCACTACCGCGTAGTTTCATAGATACCGAAATCAGTGGATGATATTGTATTGTATTGTGTAACGAACTCATGTCCACAACTCCAAGCAAACGTACGTATTTTGCGTAAAAAAAAAATGTGAGAACTTCTATTACTGATAACTACAATGAGGTACCGACATTGTTGCATTGAAATACCTGTTACTGAGAATAATATTAAACCTTTATAACTGAGAATGCATTTAATAGTTTTTTGATTTTCACCTCTATAATTGGGACTTGGTAGTAGAATGCCTGCATTAGTAAGACAACTAATAATAATTTATCATTTTTAATATGCATTTCTAATGATCATTTTCATTTTTCGAGCTGTCTTAGCGGGGGCTAAGACAGGTCGAAAAATGAAAATGTTGCTTCTGGAAATAAGACAACTGTCATTTTAAACCTGACTATTTGGGAAACTCGATAAATGAAAAGCCTTTTTACCCGACTGCCGAAGGAGGGTTATGTTTTTTAAGTAATAAAAATCCAGGTCCCTTGAGATCCCACTTGTCCAGGTTACACTGTACTATGAAGTATAGTGGACCTCGTAATTGGGTTACAACTTTTGACAACACTCCCAGTAAATTGAAACTTTAAACATTACTTTTGAACGTTGAAACTATCTAACTGTCACATTAGTCTTAGTTGTGGTTTTATGACGTGCAAGTGTCATAAACCTTAGGCCGTTTGTCCACTCCACGTCAACGGGACGTCGAAGTATCGATACATACATTTACTACGGCCGCGTGTCCACTGCACACCACCTCTGGTACATCACGTCCGGTTCGAATAATCTCGTCTCTCGTTGACGTCTCGTACTACCTCGAGTAAATACTCGCAATGAGCTATTTTAACCCTTGGAGCCATATTCAATGTTCCTAGTACAACAAGTACCTGACACAACCATAACACCAAATCCTCTTTTCTCTTCAATTCCATCAAGGGCATCAGATATAAATCGTATAAAATTGCGCATTATTCTAGTCAGTCGTCAGGAGTTCAGGACGTGTCCGTTCCGCAGTGGCTGAGGCGAAGGATTAAGGTGTAAGGTGCACGGAATAAATCGAAGCCAAACACGTATTACGTACCACCGTGTCGACAAGTGGTTTTGGGATAGAATTTCTTTGTCTTAAATGTTTTTATTTTGTGAAGCTTCAGACTAGCGTCTTTGTTATGTAGTAGAGATGCGACATAACACTGGATTCTCTGCACATGACCTGAAGAGTGGCTACTGATAAACTCTGAAGAAGGCTGAATAAGCCTGCAGAGTATGCTAAAGTTGCAGTGTACTGGCCTGCCTACCAAAGACCGATGATTGAAGGAAACGAATACTTGAGTGAATAAAATGCACCAGAAAAACGAAGACAATGATGAAACCACTTGCTGATGACGGTATCTGTGGTTACTGGATGTTGAAGACAGACTTCCAACTGAATTCTGAAGCTAAATTTCAAGGTTTCTAAATTAAATAACATCCTAACAGTTCTGTCTGCACGTATACTTACACGTCGTTTGATTCGTCACGGGCGAGCAGTCGGATTTATTGTGAAAGTTAGCTAATAAATAGTGTCGCGGCGCCGGAGTCGCTCGAACATGTAGTATTAACAAGTAATACGAACAGTTAAGGAGTTGAGATAGAATATTAAGAAGACTTGGGTCTATCAGAAGAGTAGGTTTTAATTTAGTAAAGCACAAGAAAGCTTAAGCTGAGGAAGAAGTTGCAGTTTTATAAAAAAAAATTGAAAATATAGACCACAAAATATGGATTAACCGACGCGGACGTAGTTAGAGTAAAAGTGTTCATAATAAGTGGTCCCTGACACTTATTTGTTACCTTGCCTTCAACTGTAATCTTTAAATCGAAACAGCAGTGTCGTTTGGCGCCATAAATAAGTGTGGTGGTGGCACTTCCCAGGACCATCTCTTTAAAAACTGATCAAATATAAAAGTATGTTCGAAAACTAAAACCCGACTACTGAAAAATGACGCTCTAAAAAGTATGAAACGAAAATATTGTCATCTGAAATTAGAAAAAGGCATACAAATAAAAAATCCGCATTCAAACGTCATCTGTTTGATTGCCCTAACATGACGAGTGACTCCGGATTTTTTATTTAATATCATTTGTCAAATTATGATAAGTAGTTTAGAAGTTATGAGGGAAGAGATGAACATACATACATAAATTCATATACATACCGGTCAAAATCATAACCCTCCTTTTTGCTTCGCCGTAGTCGGGTAAAAAGGAGATCTATTCTGCTCCTTGTAAAAAATAAACATACTACCTATGCCCTTGGAAGAAGGCAGGATGAACTTTTCTTAGCCGTAGACCGATTCTCAGGGCCCTTCCAAAACTTTCGTGTGGGGCTGATATACTGCATTTGCCCTCATTTTCCTCATTCGTCCATCACAGCAGTAGATACTATTCACTGTGATTTATATCCGAAGTTATGGATCTTTATTCAATTGGATGAAACTCGTGGCATTTATCTTCACTTTTGATTACTTGGACAGGTATGAAAATGTAGTATTATTTGCAATACAACTAACGTTAGTTTCAAAGCAAATAATATCGTTATGTCAATTGTTAATAAAAAAAAAGCGGCCAAATGCGTGTCGGGCCACGCGCAGTATTAGGGTTCTGTAGTTGCACAATAATGCGGACTAATAAGAGGGCTTTTTGTTGTTTCATGAGTAATTGACTATTACTCGTAAACTTGAAAAGCCCACTTAGCTGTGACAGTTTTCCTTTTAACTTCGTTATAAATACTACTACCCTGAATTTTTTCACCCATCCAAAATTAACCGTTTAGCTGGCAGAGGGGGGGGGGGGGGAGGGACACTTGACTCTAACAAAAATTGACACTTAATATTTCAGAAGCGGATCCCTAAATCGAAAAATTATTTTCACAAACGCTCAATATTTTTGAAAGACCCATGCAACAACACCCCACACCATGGGGTAGACGAGAAAAAAAAACATCCCCACTTTACGTGTACAGAAGGTACCCTAAAAAAAAATTTTTTTTTCATGATTTTATTTTACCACTTTGTCGGCGTTATGAATATGTAAAAAAAAGCCAAATAGTAGCTTTCTAGTACTAAGAGTCTCTGAGCTAAGGTGCGGACGGACAGACGGACAGTCGGACGGACATAGCGAAACTATAAGGGTTCCTTGTTGACTACGGAACCATAATACTAACCAGTGATAAAGTAATTCCTCGCTTAATTGCCTCCGTATTTGTTGTTGTAATTTCGCAGAATGATAGACGGGGCTTCTGTAACAACAAATAGGTAGGTTAACTGGTTAATATAGGTCACAATAACATCTCATTCTACTCTGCAATCAAATTGCCGGTTTAACTTTTTCAAGTACTCCACAAAATCTGCAAGAACTTTAAAAACTAACCAAAACCAAACATTAGTGGGAAGCAAAGTTTTTAACAAAACGCGAACTATTTATACACCCACACTTATAAGCCGTTTGGGGTACACTTCCCATGACATTATTTAACCATGCCATCTTGCTGTTACACTCTTAACCACCCCAATTTCTTTAACGATAAGGTCGGTTTTTGTTTAGTCAGGTGATGGAAACAAGTTTGTTTAGCCAGGGTCACAGCTGCGCAATGCTAGGTCTACTCATTTGTGGTCATCCTGGCTAAATATCCTGAAGCCAACGCTGTAAAGTGCTTTATGTTAGTTATGCGTTATGTAGTTCAGTTCTGTTTGTTTTGGGTTTATGCTCTGGGGTAGTGAGATCAGATGGGAGGCTAGGCTATGCTAAGCTAGCTTATGACTAAAACACACTACGTACTTGGAATGTAGGTCATACATAGCACAGGAAAACGGAGATAGTGTTGAATTTTGCTTTTGAGTTTCGTGTATCTCGTAGAAACAAAAGGTGTTCGATAAGCTCTCTGATAATAATACCACATCGAAACGATATCCGACTGAAACACGAGGAAGTGAAGAAAGAGAAAACAACACCCAGTGAGAGACTGTGAACTGTGTGTCCTACGTTGAAAAATGCAATTTTTGAAGTTTATTTTTTCTTGGTTTTAGATTTTTTCTTTCATGATTGTGGCTGTTTAGTTACTTACACGTATTCTGTGAAAAATTCAACTTCGAGACACACAGTCCCATGATAGACATACATTATGGCGTAGGGCTAGTATACGACCTTTGGCATTCTTCGGGTATGAAACCTTAAAAAGATGAAAGAGAGTAGGTATATAGAATGGAAAGATTATATTGATTACGGTTCATCATTATTCATTATATAGAAAATCACATCACCTGGACATTATGTCATCAAACATCTCAAAAAAACTGGTCAAGAGCAAATCGGACTCGCGCACCGTGGGTTCCATTCCGATTTCTGAAAAAGTGTGCTATTTAGAGTCATTGTTTCATTTTTTCTGTAATCTATATATAAACTTCTATCACATAGAATAATTTCAGTTTGTTCTCTATGCAAACTTCGGGAAATAAGGGGGGAAAGGTATTTTTTTTTAATTTTTCATCAAAAGTCGAAAACTATGCGGCCTAAAAAAAAAAAGAAAAAAAATGTTTGCAAATGTGCAAATAGCGCTATTTCATATGATACCCCCCACACCCACTTTCAGTACCTGTAGCAAAAAAAAAAAAAAATTTTTTTTCTTCATAATTGCAAAATAGTTGGACAAACGTCATCTAAAACTGTTCTATATTTCAACAGACAGACAGACAGAGTGAGTCGCACCATAAGGGTTCCTTTTTACTATTTTGGTACGGAACCCTAAAACCATCGATTGCATTATAAAACAAGACAAAGGCGATCTATAAGGTTATAATAATAAATTCCAAGAACACGAAGCTACAAGAACTAGATACATAGCTCTGTCATATAATATTAGTTATGAGCTATCGGCTATACGTGGTCCGGTTTGTAAGCGGCCAGCTAAGGATATTTATGTGAGTGACTTCTTACTCCCTGGTGGATAGAATGTGATATTTAGACGACTGTTTTCTTATTTATACGTTTTAAACAAGTTCTTGGTCCATCTGATGGAAAGTGGGCTCGTTAAAGTCAAAATTCAAATGCGTCTATGATTTTCTCTGATGCCTTTTGGCAGTAGTAAGTTATACCGATAAGTCAATTGTGAATAAAAAAATAAACTCAAACTCAAGTCGCTCTGATAGAACTAGGCATGAAGCTGATCGATGGCAGTTTTGCGTGGATGTGACGGATATATTTCCCCCAAGTTGTTCTTTTTTAGGGTTCTGTACCCAAAGCGTCCAAACGGAGCTCTATTGCTGTCACTCACGTGTCCGTGTGTCCGTCTGTCCGTCGTCTGTCACACAGGTTTTACAGCCAAACGGTTGGACCTGCAGTCCTCAAATTTTCACAGTATTTAAACTTCTTGTTGGCTTAGAGCCACACAAATTATGATTTGTTTATTTTTTTAAGGGGTTGAAAAAAAAATTTGATCTACCCCATCAAGTGGGGTATAGTTGTTTAGAACTCGTTAAGTAGTAAGAATGTATTTTTTGTTTTAAAAAATATTGGAAAACAAAGGAATGAGAAGCCACCAAAGTCAGTTTTTTTTTTTACAAAATTTTGTTCCGAAGAAATTTTTAACTTCCCATTGACCTATGAACTTGAAATTTGGTGATAATATTTATTATTACGTATATTTTACTAACAAATACCAATATAATAATATTGGTAAATCAGGTTTGGTACGGAAACTTAAAAGTGCGAAGTCCGACACGCACTTGGCCGGTTAGTGATATTTTTTTTTTTTTTTTTTTTTTTTTTTATTTTATTTCAACAAAAATTACAGAAGAGTACTTCACAAATCTTCTGCCAAACTGCAGGACAGTTTGTCGGCAGTGTTCTCGTGGACACAGCTCTTAAGTTTACTTAACACTAATGCAACATTATAAAAGATAAAAGGTAAGGGTAAAAGGTAATTTCTTTGCATCATTCTTTACTTTTCGTTCTCCTAACTAAGAAAACTCTCTCTCTCTCTCTTTTAGTTTTATAATTAAGACTTGTAATTAGCGCGTGCGTTAGTTGTGTTAGCAACCAACACTATTTATTCCATTGACGACTCCAATGTGCTTTTAAAGAAACTAATTCACCAAACATTGGTAGGGATTAGTGAGCGAAGTAGTTAGGAAGAGGCTAGCTTCAAACGTGTCCCTCAATCAATCTGCCTAGCCTTTTCCCAACTATGTTGGGGTCGGCTTCCAGTCTAACCGGATGCAGCTGAATACCATTATTTTACATGGAGCGACTGCCTATCTGACCACCACAAACCATTAACTGGGTAATATGATACCCCTTGGTAAGACTGACTGTCAGACTTTCAGGCTTCTGACGACCCGTAACGACTGTCAAAGATCCACGAATGACTGCCGGGACCAACGGTTTAACGTGCTTTCCGAGGCACGGAGGAGTCTCGGTATGTAAAGATGGTCACCCATCCACGGACCAACCCCGGCAAGCGCAGCTTAACCTGATGGATCAACCCGTGCGGCTTGTAAAGTTATGTGGAACGTGAATCAAACAACAAGATCCAGTAGTGACTGCCATATTTAATCAAATCTCTTTACCCTACACCAATATTATAAATGTACCCACTTATGAATATCATCACATCTTCCTTCCTCAACACAAAAAAATAAAAATAAAAAAATAAACTAATTTCAATATCTAGTAACAAATCAAAAAAAATCAAAAATAAAATATAGGTAGGTAACAATTCAACAAGTAATATCATACATTTATTGGACACTCATACATAAACATAACAATAAATCATAAACTTTACAATATTGTTCTCATAGTAACATTGGTATTACTATTAACTGACAAAATATATATTTATTAATTCACAAGTACTTATTTAACAATTCACGTATTATTATTATTTTTGTTAACAATCACGTTTACATTATTATTGTCTAATAATTAAACTGTATGATACATTTTAATCTATTGAGAATATCAATCAATATTGTTTGCCGTTGATAATGCGGATGAAGATTGCATAGAGGTGTTTTTTTTTTTTTTTTTTATTATTATGCTCACGGATACCCCCATCTATTCGGCGGTCGCACCATCCTGCCAGAACGAGTAACATAATTATTATTAGATGACGGCTCAAGATGTTCATTTCTATGACACGATGAATTTTCACAATCATAATCAAATTCATAATCTCGTGGAGGGCAGTGTCTGTGCGAGCGATCTGCTATCATATGCTTTCTATTCCGTACAACTACTTTTCCGTTTTGTAAACGAACGGCATATGACCTATTTCTCAGTACTCGCTCAACTACACCTGGTACCCAATAGTTTTTAATTGTATCGAAGTATCTTACATTTTGATCTACTTGTAACGGAGTTAAGTTCTTACTACTTTTGTCATAAAATTCTTTTTGTTTACTTTGCCTGTTTATTAATTTCTGTTTTATGTTATTATGCACCTTTGGTGTCAAAAATTTTATAGGTGTCGGAACAATACTTCTTAGTTTTCGACTTTGTAAAATTTCAGCTGGTGACGCTAGATCACTACCCAGCGGTGTATTCAAGCATTCTAACAATGCTAGTCGATAATCCGTTTTGTCTTCTGTTGACTTTTTAATTATATTTTTTACTGTTTGAACTGTGCGCTCTATTTGCCCATTTGATTGGGGATAGTAAGGTGATGACGTCATATGAGTAAAATTCCAGTCTAGTGCAAATTTCCTAAATTCAAATGATGAAAATTGTGGACCACAGTCTGACATTATAGTATTAGGTATTCCTTGACGGCTAAATATATTTTTTAAATGATTAATTATGCTCCCAGAAGTTGTATTCCGTAATTTGACTAACTCGAAATATTTACTAAAATAATCCACTAACAACAAGTAATTCGTGTCTTTATATTGAAATAAGTCTATACCAACCTTTGCCCATGGTCTGTCTGGAACCTCGTGACAATTAAGCTCTTCTTTTTGATTATTTTTTCTATATGTTAAACAAATATTACAACTTTTTATCATGTTTTCTATGTCATTGTTAATGCCGGGCCAATATATTATTTCTCTAGCTCGTAATTTGCATTTTTCAATTCCCATATGTCCTATATGAATCTTTTTTAACATCTCTTTTCTCATTGATTTAGGTATAATTATTTTATCTGATTTCCATATTAACCCATTAGCTACAGTTATGTCCTCCCTAAATTTCCAGTATGGTTTTATGTTATCTTGTATCCTATCTTTATTTTCAGGCCAACCTTGTAATACGTGTTTATTTAATTCCATCATCTCTTCATCTGTTTCTAGTTGCTATTGAATGTCTATGAATTGAGCATCCGTAAAGTATTCACATTTATTTTTCACACTATCGGTCAATACGCATACCTCATCCTTGCCGCTACCTATACCGGTTTGTGACGGTCCTTCGCTCGAATGCGGCGTCGTTTCATAAGCACGAGATAACGCGTCTGCAATGTACAAATGTTTTCCCGGCCTGTAAACTAATGTGAATGTATAGCGCTGTAATCTCAACAGCATCCTCTGTAAGCGTGACGGAGCATCAACAATTGGTTTTTTAATTATGCTGATTAAAGGTTTATGGTCGGTTTCTATTGTTACATCTGAACGTCCAAAAATGTATGCGTAAAATCGCTCACAGGCGAAGACGGATGCGTACAATTCTTTTTCTATCTGTGCATACCTTTGTTCTGTTATAGTTAATGCTTTAGAAGCATAACATACAGGAAGCCCATTTTGCATTAAGCACGCACCTAACCCTGTGGAACTAGCATCCACGGATATGACTATTGGCTTTTCCAAACTATAATATTGAAGAACCGGCCGTTTCGTTAAACACGTTTTTAAATAAGTAAAACACTGCTCATGTCGGTCATCCCAATGCCATTCTATTTCTTTTTTAAGTAACTCTCTTAGTGGCAATGTTTTATCTGAAAGATTCGGAACAAACGAGCCTACGTACGTAATCAATCCTAAAAATCGTTCTACATCTTTCCTATTCATTGGTACTTGCATGTTTTTTATTGCTGACAAATGTGAGTCATCAGGGCTCAATCCATCTTTTGTAATACGATGGCCTAAATATGTTATGTCCTGTAAACCAAACTTACACTTATTTATATTTAATTTTAAATTTATTTTTCTACATCTTTCTAGTACTTTCTTCAAAATTTCATCATGTTTGTTTTGATCTGACGCATATATTAATAAATCATCAATATACATACATACACCTTCGATATCATCAAAGTTTTCATATATTTTCTTGTAAAATACCTCTGAGGCCGAGCAAATGCCATATGGCATACGTAAAAATTTAAATCTTCCAAAAGGTGTATTAAATGTACAATATTTACTACTTTCTCCTAATTTCACGTTCCAAAATCCAGAAGAAGCATCTAATGTGCTGAAATACCTAGCCCCTGCTAATTTTGACACAATCTCATCTATTGTTGGTAGCTTGAACTGTTCCCTCCTGATAGCCTGATTTAATTCTTTCGGATCCAAGCAAATTCTTAAATCACCGTTCGATTTTTTAACTACAGTTATACTGCTAACCCAATCAGATGGACCCTCTACTTTTGCTATAATACCTTGTGACTCCATTTCCAATAACTTTTTCTTGACGTCCTCGCTAATCGCAAATGGCAATTTACGAGGCGCATGCACTACAGGAACGACATCGTCCCTCAGTTGTATATTATATTCTCCCGGTAGACAACCTATACCTTCAAAAACATCTTTATAATCTATATTTATCTTGGATTTGATGTCAGACCGCTGCACAGACATAACCCTCTTAATTAAGTTCATTTCTACACATGCGTAACGTCCCAATATAGGGGTGCTATTTACATTTGCAATTTTAAACTCCAGTAAGTACAACTTATTTTTATGATATACTTTTAAATGTGTTTTTCCTAAGACAGTAATTAAATCACCTGAATAACCGCTCAATTTAGTATTTGTTTGCAATAATTTATCAACGGATATTCCTAACCTGGACAAGAAACGCAGCGGTAGCACATTAACATCTGCGCCCGTATCTAACTTGAAGTTTATACGATGTTCATTAATTTTCAAATCTATTGTCCAATCACTCAAGTCTTTATTTAATGCAAATATTACCTTTTCGTCTGATGCCTCCACAAAGTATACACCGCATACTTTCGCGAAATGGTTCATTTTCAAGCAGCGTAGACACCTCTTACCATGCGCCGGACAAGCATTCCTTCCGTGCATACTACCACATCTGCCACACTGGGACGACGTGCGCGGTCTGTTTGTCGGCTGCTTCATTTGGCGAGCGACGTCTGCGGCGACCCCGCGCCCGCCGCGCCAGGCTGCGCCCCCCCGCTCGTGTCCACCGCGTGATCGCATTTCTCCTTTCATATTGCCGTCGCATGATCTTGCAGATGATGACACTCCATATTCTACTTTATTACTACGCCGCAATGACCATATCTCGTTTTTTTGTTTTTCTTCCTGATTAATACTGTGAACTGCTTCATTCTCCTTCTTTATGTTCTCTGAATACATTCTTGATACTACCGCTGCTCGACATATCTCCAAAGCTTTACTTAATGTAAGATCCCCTTCACGTAATAAGCGTTCTCTAATTGCTGAGCTTGTCACTCCACACACAAGTCGGTCTTTTATGAGATCGTCGTTCAAATTTCCAAACTCACAAGTCTTGGACAATCTACGCAAGTCAAACACATATTGATCTATGGACTCATTTTGTTGCTGATCTCGTGTGAAGAACTTGTGCCGTTCCACAGTTAAATTTTTCTTCGTTTTAAAATGTTCATCCAACTTTTTACACGCACCGTCTACAGTTGTTTCCTTACTTTGTTCTAATATTTCGCGGCATTGCTCGCCTACTATATGCAGAAAAATGTTGAGTTGTATCACTGGTGTTTTTGCCGACAACTCACACGCGTTGAAATATATTTTGAAGCCCTTCTTCCATCTTTCCCAACAATCACTCAACTTGCCTGATGCCACATCAATCGCGTTCTCATCAAATTGGAATGGTGACGGCGGTGTTAACACTGTTTCCATTATTGCAATCTATATGCACTTAAGTATACTATTTTATATAATTTTTAACTTTATTTCACTCACTGCTAATTTAATCCTACCGGCTGCGCCATGTAAAGTTATGTGGAACGTGAATCAAACAACAAGATCCAGTAGTGACTGCCATATTTAATCAAATCTCTTTACCCTACACCAATATTATAAATGTACCCACTTATGAATATCATCACACGGCTGTTATTACTTAGCCACGAGCTCCTCGTTTAAACGTGTCCCCCATGAATAGAAAATACGTGGCCTTTCCTTAACCCCCCGTCAAAACAAAAGCACCCGAATGCAAGTGCAGGCCCCCATAACCCCCATGCATAATTCATGGAGCGATCGTGGCGTATGTTACGGCTATTGATTCTGTACGGTGTTACGGCCCCGGACATCCGACCGACGGTTTTCAGGTCACCGAATAGTGTCTGTTTTACATAGTGGTTTCTTTAGACGGTTCGTACACACGGCAGAGTTGTTTATGCAAACAACTCCGAAATTCAAATACGAGAGTCATTTGGTTAAAATCTGTAACCATTTCTTATTTTATTTTATTTTATTCTGTGAGAGTTATGTCTGCCTGCCGGTGTACTAACAAGGTGCGTGGGTCATTTTCATCTTTATGTCTGGCATGGCAAAGGATCTGGGATCCCAGCTCTGTTACTGCAGTTGTAGGTGGTGGTAACCACTTACCATAAAGCGGCCCTCCTTCTCAATGACATTAAAAACATACAAACCCAAAGTCTACGTTTTTGCTACACAGTCCAATTGGGTAATATACCGAACGTTTCCAAGGCTTTGTATTCAATCCAAGCTGATGTATCGTACCGAGGAACAAAACAACTAACAGACATACCTCCTTGTGTGGTCCCGAGTTGGGTAAGAGTTGGTTCTAGATTTAATCGTTACTAGAACTGCGAACTTGAGAATTACTACTATATTTATATTTTCTATGAAAAACATCGGATGCATTTCAAAGTATGTCTGGAGGTAGACGTCATGCCTTTATCCAGCAGTAAACGTTTACTGGCTAATAATACGAATGGATAGTATAAGCTTCCTCAATGAGTTTGTGTGAACATAAAATAGTGGTTCATACAAATTGCTGATGAATTTTGTTTTTCTTTTAGGTACTTCCGAAACAAGATAAGGTTGTAGAAATAATCTCCTATATCTCTATAAATGACCTCTATGAATGACATGTTTTATTCGTCCAAGCGGTTAAGTGCGCTTACGTTTTGGTATTCCGTAATCTTACTATTTATAAATGCGAAAGTTTGGACGAATGGATGGACGGATTGATGTTTGTTACTCATTCACGTCAGAACGGCTGAACGGATCTGAATGTAATTTGGCACAGATATAGATTATAGTCTGGAATAGCACATATGCTACTTTTTATTCCGGAAAAATGTACGGTTCCCGTGGGATAATTTCCGACACCCACGCGGGTGAAGCCGCTGGCAAAAGCTAGTATACTAAATAAATAAAAATCAATTGCCGAATGCACGGGGGTCACACTGAAAGTTTTTAGAATAGGCCAGTAAGAAAAGCGGCCGATGACAAAAATAATATATTAGGTTGGGGAAAAAGTCTTTTCGCATTATAGTATGTATGAACTTAAAATAAAATCTCTTTGGCTATACTATTTGTATCTGGCTGGTTTTGGTATCATTGAAAGTTTAAATTTTAAAGAACATAATTCCAATTTCAAATTAGGAAAATGTGTGATTTTCATTTGTTTTTCGTACTGTCAAGATGAGTGAATCTAATGAAGAAATTCGATAGATTTTAAAATTTTACTACAAAAAAGGTAAAAATGCAACGCAAGCCGCGAAAAAAAATTGCGATGTTTATGGACCCAGTGCAGTGACTGTGAGAGTAGCACAAATTTGGTTTAAGCGTTTTCAATCCGGAAATTTTGATGTCAAAGATGCACGTCGCTCTGGTCGCCCTATTACGGATAAAATGGATGCCATTTTTGAAAAAGTGGAGCAAGATCAGCATATCAGTAGTTACGACGTAGCTGAAGAACTGGGAATTGACCACAAAACAGTTTTGGCGCATTTGAAAAAAACTGGGTACACAAAAAAGCTCGATATTTGGGTACCTCACGAGCTCACTGAAAGAAACCTAATAAACCGTGTACTCATTTGTGATTCTTTATTATGACGTAATGAAACCGAACCATTTTTGAAGAAGCTGATAACTGGTGATGAAAAGTGGATCACGTACGACAAGAACGTGCGAAAAAGGTCGTGGTCAATCGCCGGTCAGGCTTCACAGACTGTGGTGAAACCCGGGTTAACTCACAACAAGGTGATGCTGTGTGTGTGGTGGGATTGGAAGGGCATTATTCATTATGAGCTGTTACCACCAGGCAGGACCATCGATTCTGAACTCTACTGCGAACAACTGATGAGATTAAAGCAAGAAGTTGAGAGAAAGCGGCCGGAATTAATCAACAGAAGGGGTGTGGTTTTTCATCATGATGACGCTTGACCTCACACATCTTTAGCCACTCAGCAAAAATTAAGAGAGTTTGGCTGGGAGGTGTTAATGCATCCGCCGTATAGTCCTGACCTTGCACCTTCAGATATTCACCTGTTTCGGTCTCTTCAGAATTCTTTAGGCAGTGTCAGGTTAACATTACGAGAGGACTACCAAAACCACTTGTCGCGGTATTTTGATCAGAAGTCCCAAAATTTCTATAGCAATGGGATCATGTCCCTACCTACAAAATGGCAAAAAGTTATTGAACAAAATGGTACCTACATACTTTAGATAAATGTAAATAATGTATATTAAAAAATGTTTTGAATTTTCTTAAAAAATGCGAAGAAACTTTTTCCCCAACCTATTATTTAAATTTCGAATTAGGAACTCTTTGGAAATCTGTAGATGTGTTATGAATTCTTATGTCATTGTTTTTACAAATTGGCGGCAATTTAAAAAGAGTCTGTCGTTCGTCGAAATGTATTTGACTAGAGAAAATTTTCGTTCAATGATTTATTACGACTTTCGTTGCGGTAAACAAAAATGTTACGATAGACTTCGATTAGCATTTCATGACGAAGCACCATCTCATGCCACTGTATACAACTGGTTTAACAACTGAGTTTAAACGTGGTCGCAGCATTCTCATTGATTATTCGCGAGAAGGACATCCTTCTACGGTGACTAATGAAGCCTAACACACACGCACACACCCACACTCGTAAAAATTTAACGTATTGGAACGAAGTTCCTTATCGCGCGTTGTGAAAGGGGGCTAGACGGAAAAAAATCTCACGAAAAGTTGTAACGACACTTTTTGCTATAGTAAGCTATTGTAAGCTGTGCGACGTGCGCATGTTTCTCTGTCTGTCTCTCTCTCTCTCTTATAGAAAGATTAAGTTTATATTACATTATATTTGTTAATAATAAAAAAAAAATATTATTATAACTTAAAAAAAAAATTATTATTACAATTCCTTCACTAATTAATCGAAAGGAACTTCGTTCCATCCGGGTGTCCCTTGACACCTCTCAAGTTTTTTTATTTTTTCCTTTCTTTGTTTCTTTATATACCTATTTGGAATCGTAAGTTTATAATGTTAAGGGAAGAGCGAAACCTTTAACTACAGGCATTTTATATGCTTAAATAGAGACTCCTTGACATAGAATGTAAACCAAATAAGATATATGAAATAAACTTATTTTATTTATTTTTATTTTATTTTTCCATTGTCGCCATATCGTCATTTTTGGAGTTCGATATAGGGAACTCTAAAAATGTAGTTAAAAACTGGCAAGTCCGCAGTCTTTCCAGTCAAATCATTACTATTGGCCGCAGTCCAACCTCGTAGACTCGAGCGTCCCAATATTGAATTTATACGATTATTAACCTATGGGAGTTGGGATCGAGGCAGCGATGGTGCGCGATAAGCAGTCGTTATGTAAATAGTGATGTAGCCAGTATTACTGATACAGAACACGACTTCTTTCAAGTCGGTTAGGTTTATGGTAATGTGGGCTAGTGGGTGCTTTGTTTTCATGGCTGTAGAAATGTCATTAGGGCAGGAAAAACGACTGTATTAGCCATAAAAACTATTACAGTGTCAGACTGAGTACATAGCAATTCCTTCTATTGGTAGGTAGATAAACTGTGTGTTTGAATGAGCTAGCTATATAGAATAAGGCTGCTTTTCCATCAGAGATGTGCTATGCCACGTTGCTATGGATGCGTTTGATATCCACCAATAATATTCATTGGTCCACATAGCATAGCACTGGTGGAAACGGGTTCAACTAAGCTATGTTTATAAATGCATTCTTGCATGCAATGGATGCGTGCTATGGATGCGTGCTATGGATGCATGTTATGGATGCGCAGCTGCTCCCATGCCTTTCCTACTGTCGATGCATCTCATAGCTCGAGCTGCGCATCTTCCTCGCACATCTTACTCGCTCCGCTACTCAGCTTAGCATCAGTGGAAACGGTCACACAGTTTTGTAGCTTACTTTTTACATTCTCGCAGCATAGCTGCATAGCACATCTCTGGTGGAAACACACCCTAAACCTCTAGCTAGGTGAGCTGGTGGCAGTACCCACCAATAGTTCCTTTGGTAGTTCACCTTGTGAAACTGACTAAATTAGTTCGAGACGATAATCTTTTGCTGAACATTCTTATATCTACGTATTTAACTTACCTTCCTTTCCTTCTTTGCTGCAATACAAGAACACACACACAGAAGCAAAGCTACGGCTGAAGCCAATTCTTCGGTATCTGCACTAGAATATACTCAACATTGCCTTTAGACTAATGGACATCATACTCAAACTCAAAGCATTTATTTCAATTAAACCAATTACAGGCACTTTTGAATTGTCAAGGGGTCGGTCAGTCAGAAAGATGAAGCTAGGCGCCCATTCCAAAACATAGTAGGTACCTATGGAGAAGAACGGGCAAGAAACTCCACGGACACTCTTTTAAATCAAGATATGGTTACAAAATAATGGTTACATCATTCATGTTGAAATTTTACATGTGAGAACGATGCAGAATGTAAAAAGCGTCCTTAAAAAAAAACAATTCAAATATTTAAATTAAATTAAAATAAGCCGTGGCCGATAAAATATGCCCAGCCTTCACTGACAGCGCTTGTTCACGAACCTGACGCATGGATTAGCTAAATGATCCATCATACAACTTTCCCCGTCAAACAAACCTAACTCCCATAAAATCATGGGAGAGCTTCTCATACAAATAATTGTAACGCAAAGTGTAATGAGAAAGTGTAATCACGTGAAGGTATGAAACATGGCGGACTAATATCCGTATGTTTATCTGTTAGAAGAGTAAGATTCAGATGCGAGAGTTCTCTGTTGATGAGATTTTGAGGAATTTTTAATGCCTACTTTTTCATGCAGTGGTTTACAGAAAATGTCGGTGCGTACTAGGTACATATTATGCTAATTGTTTATGCATTTACTATAAAAATACAGTCTTATGATTTATATCACAATTCCACAATGATGGATCTCATACGGCGCAAAATAGAGCCTGGCCTTTTCCCAACTATGTTGGGGTCGGCTTCCAGTCTAACCGGATGCAGCTGAATACCAATATTTTACATGGAGCGACTGCCTATCTGACCTCCACAAACCAGTTACTGGGCAAAACGATACTCCTTGGTGACCTTGGTCAGACTTTCGGGCTTCTGACGACGTAACGACTATCAAAGATCCACGAATGACAGCCTACGGCTTAACGTGCTTTCTGAGGCACGGAGGAGTCTTGGTATGTCTTTACATACACCACCACCATCTATATGGTCACCCATCCACGGACCAACCGCGGCAAGCAAAGCTTAACCTGATCGATCGAGCGGTGCGGCTGTTATTACTTAGCCACAAGCATGACAGAGCACAACTAAACTGTATTGGAGGAAATTTGCTCATTTAATTACCTACAACAAAATATAACGCAGACAAGTTCAAACTGCATTGTGATCAATAGTTATTGGCCATTGTGGACAGTACACATTGTATATTAAATTGAAATTTGGAACATTATGATTCATTTCGAAAGGTTCACATTCAGCAGGGATTACGGTAAGCCCTTTATTAAAACACTAACTTTAGTTATTCAATAAATACAGACTCTACACGCATGATAATATTAATGTATGCTCTAAGGTGGGTAGGCAAATAATAAACACAAAGGTGTATCGTTAGCCACACCTGTTGTACGTAATCTTTACAAATTATTGTTGTACTCTGCTAACTGGCGCCCAAATGGGACTCGTGAGCAGATGCCGCAAAAACTTATGAAAAAAATTAAGCCTTCTGTGGAGGTTTGTTTCTCTTCCCCTTAGGTTTTGTAGTAACTATGTTACCAGTTGTAAATTGTTAGGGCTTTGTTCAAATGGGTCTACTAGGTTTTACTCAGGTAAGAAATATGCGGGTGTTAAAGTTAGTTCGACCCTATTATACGAGTATTAGGAGTAACTTAGTCTTCAGGGATCTAGAAATGTAAGGTTAATACCGACACCAGCTCTCTGGGATTACAGGATGTAGCGGCTTACTTACAGCATTTGAGATTTTTTCAATCCATTTGATAGATCCTGTAGGAATTTTTTTTCTGTCTGTATCTACACACTTTCATCTAAACATCTTTCCGACGTCGCCTTTGAAGGCATATTTACCGAAGTTTTTCTCAACATACTGATGGATGCTTCCATAGGATGCTTCTCTGAAAGATAGAAAAGAACAGCTGCAAGAATGAACTTCCTAAAATAAATTTCCAAGCTTCAAGGAACTATTAAACAACATAAAAAATACAACCTACTTGTATACTCCAAAAGAAGTCCTGTTATTACACAAGACAAAATACTGCGAATAAAACAAAGTTGCAACAAGCAAACTTAAGTTGAAGGTGCTCCGGCGTCCGTTTGCAATCCGGTGCCTTATGAAATTCAATGAGCATTTTGTCTCACTCAGAAGTACATAAGTATATATGTGAGCGAGTTTGTAATCCTGTGACTCTATTGGTGGATGGGATAAGTTGAAAGAACAAGGGTTTGTAAAGTACTTTTTTTAGTCTAAAAAAGCTAAGTTGTAAATAGACAGATAGAGTCCGCGAGGCCTGAGCTGCATTTGTGTGATCACCAAAGAAGCGGAGTTGAGTCGCGCGAGGGACGCACCGCGCCTTAGGCTGATTGCCAAAAAAAAAGTAATTTAAAAAATTAAAAAACCTTGCGGTAATAAAACTTAAGTTAGACTTATGTTAGCTTTGAGTTTTTTTAACTTAAGTTTTATTACCGCAGTTGGGTTTTTTAATTTTTTAGTTTTATTATTTATATTAATATTAAGTTTACAAAAATGTGAATTAAAGATTTCGCAGGGGATTTAGTTCTTGGTTAGTGTTTTTTTACGATTTGTCACTTCGAATTACTTTTAACCATATAAGTTGCATATATTTTTGTAATCACCTTTTAAAACCCTTTATTTTGATACCCCACTCGACAGGTTTTGAGATTTTTTTTTTTATGATATCATTTGGCGCCAAAAATCCGCCATTTTGTTTTTTTTTTTTAATTTGATATACCCAGTGTCACTCTCACAGTAAATACGAATCTAACGACACCTCTCAAGCTAAAATCCATGGAGCCGTTCGGGCCGCAGAGCGTGCCAAACAATTATACATACATACTCGAAAAACATAACCCTCCTTCTGGCGCAGTCGGGTAAAAAGCAGTATAAACCGGTTTTAAGCCAAGCAAAGGACGCGTCGCGCTCTAGGCCGGACGTCACACCTACACTATCTATGTGCACTCACACAAATGCAAAGCTCAGCTTAGGCCTCGCGGACTGTACGTGTACCTCTGTTTACTAGTAGTTTTGCGAACCACGCGAGCACAACTTTTTTGTAACAATTACTAAACCACAAAAGTTAGTTAAAACGGGATATTTATTATGTTTTTTTTTTCATCAGATCTTCACCAATTTTTTATGAAACCAACTTAAACTAACCTTTGAAATCAAAAATCCCCGACGACAAAAAAAAAATCGATATAATCTGTAAAATACGACCTGCAGAGGAGTAGCAACAAACAGACAGACGAAATCAATGGTAGACTTGAAGCAGAGACACCACGCTCGCTCGGTCAATAAACAAAAAGTGTTAAGCTCCATTTACACGGTACAAGTTTATTACCTGTGGCATACCATAACATTGAGGGCAATTAACTGGCACCATCTAAACAACACGTACAATTAAGTCGCGTGTGATTTTTATTATTTTGCATGCCATTTATGGAATCGCACGCGTGTCATTACTAGCATGACATTCTTGAATAGCTGTGAAATTGAACGTGCTTTATGGTATGCGATTATTACTCTTGATCGTTCCAGAAACTTGCACCGTGTAGACCGAGCTCTAGGCTTATTTTCTGGGGATCACAGAGGCACTTATCTAGAAAATTGGTATTTAAAAAGGCTATTGCTGTTCAACATGAAGGAGGATGTGATAAATTCGTTCGAAGATTTAATTTGGAGAAGAAGAAAAACGGATAAAAAGAAAGAAAGAATGAAAATACATTAATCAATATTATTTCCTTGTTTTATTATCTGCCTGCCAACTATGCTGTCATTATAGGGGGACACCCCTATAATGACAGCATAGTTTGATAGAATAATCGATAAACTTTAGTGTGTACCATCCTCTCCAAATAATATTGTAAATAGTAGTATGCTTCCTTGTATTCCTTGTCTCCTAGTATTTTGACATATTCTTCTCGTGTCTTTCTCATGGCTTGTCCCAAACAATTCCTCTCTCGTGCCATAATCCCGCACTTGCCACGTAGCTACGTAGATCTGCCGCGAGTTAACTTGTTCTACACTTTTATCTATATATATTGGCGGTGCGACTTACGAGTAGTTCAACATCGTCTATTGTTTACCGTTTGACCGAACGCAGTGCCTGGTGACTTTGTTAACAAATAATGCGATGTTTTACTTTGATTCACAATTTAACCATGTGATGATTTTAAGACTAATAATGCTCCATTGGAGTCTGAAAGTGAATCCGTAAATATTTATATAACATAATCACAGATTAAGAGGGTTTTATCATCTCTCTTGCTCATACGGGACTAAATTTTATAAAAAGTAACTTTTTTGAAAAATGTAATCATTTAGCGAACTAGTAAATAGTATTTATTTAATAGATACCTAATTATTAAAATCACATTTCTATTGTGTTTTCTAATAAACTCAGCTCAAAAATTATTATCTGTTTTTGAGTCGAGGTAAATAAATGCCACAATAAAATATGTTTTTAATAATTACTTACTAAATTAATATTATATACTAGTTCGCTAATTGATTACATTTTTCATTTTTAAAATCACATTTCTATTGTCATAGCTAATAAACTCGGCTCAAAAATTATTATCTTGTTTTGAGATGAGTTAAATAAATGCCACAATAAAAATATGTTTTGAATAATTACCGCTAATTACCTACCAAATTAATATTATTTACTAGTTCGCTAATTGAATATATTTTTCAAAAAAGCATCTTTTCATTCAAAATTCTTAAAAATTTGGTCCCGTGTGAGCGAGAGAGGTGACAAAATGCGACAGCCCTCTTAAAGCTATAGTTTAAAATAAATATTAGTAGATACACTCCAATAGCAATAAACATCAGCTTAGAAATAATCTTCGCAATAAATAATAGAAAACAATCATCATAACCTATAAATGAATCAAAACAATTTAAAGACAGGAATAAACTATTAATTATTTTGTAAATCCGTTTGAATGTGAAAGTTTATTATTTAACCAGTGTTTCTTATTCTAGTTTGTGAATACGTTGTATTATAAATAATTCATCATCATTCTCCTGCCTTTATCCCAATTTATTTGGGGTCGGCGCAACATGCCTTTTTCTTCCATACTTCTCTATTCAGTAGTCATAGTCAAAATAATTGTATGCTTTATATCTTAAGGCGCTATGACCCGACAGCGACCGCATTTACTAGTTTTTTGAATCAATGGGAAACATAAAAAACAGAGTTATAAAATTCTGAAAAAAAGATATCTTATTTAAGGATCTGGCGGATAGCCAATCGCTTTTACACACTCACGATTACATTTACCTTGCTGGATAGAAAAAATCTCAAAGTTACTCCTTTTCGTAATGTTTAATCAATCTCATAGCTAAAAAGAGACGTTTTTTTTTTATTTTTTACATAAATGAAAAGGTAGTAAGATTGTTTAGCACAATTCGCTGAGTTTGTTGTGATATAATGATTAAAATAATTACCATGTTTAAATACCTATCAAATGCGCGAGGCAGCCACTCGCGAGCCTACTTTAGTTCAGTTCGTTCGTTCGATCGTTCAGTACGCGGTTTGAGCGCCGCATCATAAGGCCTTTAATCATAAACCAATATCTACCAACAGGCAGTTTTAAAACCGCTGGAATGTAAAATATCACAAAATTAGAAACATCTTAGCAAAACATGAGCCTAAACAACTAAAAACCTGAGCTAAACATAGCCCTAAGCTCTTCAATAATGTATTAGACGGTACTTTGGCGGAATAAATGGGGTGTTATCAGTTAAGAGCCCATTCTAATGAAAATTCTCTGTAATTTCCATCCAAGACTGATTTCTGTGAGCGGAGCTACCGTCGTCTCTGGAGCGCGGTCCAAGGTATAAGCGAAGAAAGCCCAAAATGAAATATTTTTATTTTAATTAAAATTTAAAATCCTCAAGAAGTTATTGATGGCATCACGATAGTGCCTATTTAAAAACAAAATAGAAGAAATACTTAAAATTCACAGTAAGTAGGTCCCTAAGTCCCTACAGCATACATAGCAAAATCAGAGAGAGTGGAATAATCCACCACGCGGGGCAGTGCAGGTTGGTGGATCGAACGGTACCTATGCTTGATAGTTATTATAGTAACTAAAACATGCTTAATATGCAAAATCTTTTAGATACTGGTAGTCTGGCTCAGCCGCACGGGTTGATCAACCGGGTTAAGCTATGCTTGCCGCGGTTGGTCCGTCGATGGGTGGGATCTTTATACCATTATACCAAGACACCTCCTTGCCTCGGAAAGCCGTTGGTCCCAGCTGTTATTCGTGGATCTTTGACAGTTGTTACGGGTCTTCAGAAACCCGAAAGTCTGACAATCAGTCTTACCAAGGGGTATCGTAATTACCCAGCAACTGCGTTGTGGAGGTCAGATAGGCGTCGCTCCATGTAAAATACTGGTAATCACCTGCATCCGGTAAGACTGGAATCCGACCCCAAAATTCGTGGGTTTTGCAGCGTGGTGGGGTTCTTAAAGAAGTGTAGATTATTCTCAGTATCTTACACTCTGTACCACGTATTTAAGGGTAAGTTCATTTGTATTCATTGCGCGCGTTCCTTGTCAATCGAGTGTGTCCCGTCGATGAAGATTGATGGGAGCGTTGCCGCTTAAATAACTGCCACGTCTCCACACACGACAATTATGTCAGCATCCCTTGTGTAGCTGTTTTAATATACTTTTGTGACCCATAGGTCTTCGGTTGTCAGTCAGTCCATTTCCCCTTTTAAAGGGATTTTGGGAACGTAAATACTGGTAAAGTTATAGTCATACGCATTTTTAACCGACGAAAAAAAAGGAGGAGGTTCTCAATTCGACACGTGTTTTTTTTTTATGTATGACTACGCATAACTTTTTAGAGAGTCGTCCGATTTGAAAAAAAAAATATTTTATTCGAGAGGGCCTCAAAGTTGGTCCCATATAAAATTGTTTAACTTTGCTTGGGTAGTTTTTGAGTTAGCTTCAATAATACGTATTTTTGCCCCACTTTTATATGGATGATGTTCTAGTTTCTTTTGCAGATAGTGGTATTAGAATTTGTGTGAGGTAGGTACCACAACTAAAAAGTGAAAAATAAAAACTTTTTACAAAAAATTACAACCGACTTCCAAAAACAACACTACAATCTGCCTAGCCTTTTCCCAACTATGTTGGGGTCGGCTTCCAGTCTTACCGGATGCAGCTGAATACCAGAATTTTACATGGAGCGACTGCCTGATTAACTGGGTAATACGATACCCCTTGGTAAGACTGGTTGTCAGACTTCGGGCTTCTAACGACCCGTAACGACTGTCAAAGATCCACGAATGACAGCCGGGACCAACGGCTTAACGTGCTTTCCGAGGCACGGAGGAGCAAAGATGGTCACCCATCGGTATGTAAAGATGGTCACCCATCCACGGACCGACCCCGGCAAGCGTAGCTTAACCTGATGAATCGACCCGTGCGGCTGTTATTATTTAGCCACGCGCTGCTCTCCAAAAACAACACTACAAAGTGAAAAAAAAACTTTCATTTCGTAAGTCGGTGGCTGAAAAACGAGAGGAGCTCGTGGCTAAGTAATAACAGCCGCACGGGTCGATCCATCAGGTTATGCTACGCTTGCCGGGGTTGTCCGTGGATGGGTAACCATCTTTACATATCGAGACTCCTCCGTGCCTCGGAAAGCATGTTACGCCGTTGGTCCCGGCTGTCATTCGTGGATCTTTGACAGTCGTTACGGGTCGTCAGAAGCCCGAAAGTCTGACAACCAGTCTTACCAAGAGGTATCGTATTACCCAGATAATGGGTTGTGGAGGTCAGATAGGCAGTAGCTCCATGTAAAATACTGGTATTCAGCTGCATCCGGTTAGACTGGAAGCCGACCCCAAGATAGTTGGGAAAAGGCTAGGCAGATGATGGTGGCCAAAAACGAAAATACATATAACCAGACACTGACTTCCGAAATTAAAGTTATTTTTCTCTTTGTAGTGTTGTTTTTGGAAGTCGGTTGTATTTCTTTGTAAAAAGTTTTTACTAGAAAAGTATAATTATTACATTATTTTTGTTATCATTATAGAACAGCATTAAGTAGTGATTTGTATTTAAAGTATTTACTTTTTTTAAATAGACATTTTGGAAATGTAAGGAAAATCTAGGATCGATAACATGGCTGTAAGCGGTCGCGGTGTAAATTCCAATATACGCCAATTATAATTATCTTACCTCAGCATATCATAATGAAGGAAAACATCATGCAAAATCCTGGACCTGACAGATGCTCGTTCGTTCCATGTTGCTTCCGAAAAGGTGCGGTGATATAGTCTGAAACATGTACATAAATATTACTGCAATTTATATTATTAGCACAGGCACCTAACCAATCCAAAGGAAATAAACACACCACCAAAAATGTTTTTGTAAATGACTTTTGTTTTCAAAAGACAAAGCTTTCAACGTTTTATATTAATTTAAAAAGCAGACAGGAGTTGCAACCACATAGCCTGCAGCCTTTCAGTCTGTTGTACTAGTTCAATTTCAAGCAATTTTGTAACCACAGAACCTTTTTATTGTAAGTACAATGGGGGCAGAAGCTCCACAAGCAAAAACTCATACCTTAAGTAGGTACGAGTATGTGTTACGTTGCTTTTGAAGTAATGTGGAAAAGGTTCATTAGTGAATCATCTTGTCTGTGGTTTAATAGTCAGTAAATGTTTATTGAATACTTATTTTGAGAGTATTCCGTTCACTTTTGTGGCGATAGTTTTAGGGTTGGACTTCTGCCTGTCTGTATTCTGTGGCACCATTGTGATATTCGAGCAACGAATTAAAATGCCGGTTCGAGAATCCGTACAAATCGACAAAGCTTTCGGTTCAATTTTATTTTATTGTAAAACGCATAGTTAGGTTTGCTGATGTCCGTCGACCGTGCGAGCGTCGACGGCGTATCATGAAACCTAAAATGCCACCGAGTTTTTTTTTCACAAATACACTGTAGGCCATGCGCACCTATAAAATTAAGTTTTATGCCCGTTCATTTGTTTTATAGATTGGATCGCCCAGTTCGTTTTTGTTTTTAGATTGGAGGGAAATTGTAATTTGAATGTTAGGTGTCGAGTGCCGTTGCGTGGGTTGTGTGTATTGGAAATTGAATTACTTATTTGCTCGGAAACGGTATATGAATGTGATGTTTTGGGGCCATATTGGGCCTACAATTAGAGTATCGTCAAAATGTAATTAAGCAGCCTTTGCTTTTGGTAATCAATTATTGATACATTTTCTGATATTAGTTGAGTGAAAAACATTCCGTTTTTGCGTCAGGTTCATTTCCTTTTCAGGTTTTACTCACAAGTGGTACGCTAATAAGAGGTCTGGGGTAAGATTGTATACCTTGCCATACTCAAGTAAGTTTATAATTTATACAGGCTGAAGCAATAAGACTGCCACAAGACGCCATTATACAAACAGACCTACTTTTATTTCCTTTTTAACTCCCAAACGTAATACTCAAAAATTTCCATCCGTTTACCATTTCACCGCATACTTGTACGTAAAAGGAACACAAGAAGAAAAATACAAACTTAAACTGAATTGCATGCCAGTTTCAACACACTGTACGCTTTATTCTGTCCGCCACAACACGGGCGCCGGCACTTGTCGCTCGCAACGACATTCCAATTCCATTTTGTGGCTTTGTGACATCGTGGCACAAATTGTCAAATTTATATGACATATAACTCGGGTACACGGGATATTATGATATGTGGAACTAACATGGAATTATGGTGGGTAGCTGTGCCAAAGACAAGGGTTTGAGGTGAGAGTAAATACAAAGTCAACAGTTAAAATTGATTATTTTTATGCTAATGATTTTTCGTTCAACATTGCCAAGTCGCTGCTCGTAGGTAGGTACAATCACGAAGACTTTTTATTCGCCTTTTGTTTTTTTTTAGGGTTCCGTACCTCAATAACAAAAAACGAAAGCCTTATAGGATCACTTGATTGTCCGTCTATCTGTCTGCCAGTCTATCAAGTTCATTTTTGTCAGGAACGCGTAGAGGTATCAAGCTGAAATTAATATCAAATAGGTTGGTGTATGATCCCTTAGAGTTTTAAAAAATCAAGCTGATAAGTCAACGTAATAAAAAAATACGGCCATTTATGCGACATATTTTGATACTCGCAAGTAAATCAAAACCTGTAGGATACTTCCCGTTGACCTAGAATCCTGAAATTTGGCAAGAAGCAAGGTCTCACAGCACAAGTAAAGAACAACAAACTTTTTGCAGTCGGAGAATAGTCCGTGACGTATATCAATGTATGGGAGAACATGTTTTTCAACTACAATGTTAAGTTTGTTTTGGGATAAACTTTTTCATCTACGGAACCCGTCATCGTGCGTGGTCCGACACGCACTTGTTTTTTTTTTATCTTCCATCACACATGCCTCTATTGTTTGGACTTTAAAAGAGACCATGACCATGAGTTTGTTTCGGCATTTCTTCTCAGGGATCAGTCGGCTGGAAGCGGTCGGTGCCATCTAGTTTTTTTAGGGTTCCGTACCCAAACGGTAAAACATAACCCTATTACTAAGACTCCGCTGTCCGTCCGTCTGTCTGTCCATCTGTCACCAGACTGTATCTCATGAACCGTGATAGTTAGACAGTTGAAATTTTCACACATGATGTATTTCTGTCGCCGCTATAACAAAAAATTCTAAAAAACAGAATAAAATAAATATTTAAGGGGGCTCCCATACAACAAACGTGATTTTTTTGCCGTTTTTATAGATAACTAGCTGACCCGACAGGCGTTGTCCTGTCCAAATCTCAATAATTCATACAAAATTCCCATAGAAGATGTACTTTCAATTTTCCGAAATTTTCAATTTTTCCCGGCAAATTATCCAATTTTTCTCTTGTTAAAAACCTTCCTCTTGAATCACTTTATCCATTGCTGAAAACTGCACTAAAATCCGTTGAGAGGTTTAAAAGATCTAAGCGAACAGACAGCGGAAGCGACTTCATTTTTATACTATGTAAAGAAATACTCGTAATACGGAATCCTTCGTGCGCAAGTTCAACTCGCACTTTAAACGTTGACCGCAACCTTGACGTGTAAACGTGTCTAACAGCTCTATCTACATAAATAAAGATAATTTAAACTTCCTTCATTTTTGCTGTCATCATTTTCTATTCTTTCATTTGTACTACCTCTTGCCCGCGACTTCATCGGCGATCCAGGATGAAAAGTAGCCCATTTCCTTTTCCAGGTTCCAGGCTACCTATCTGTCAAATGTCATCCAAATTACCCACCCGACCCACCACCCGTGTTAGCGTGAAATCGTAAACAAACAAGCTCACTTTCGCATTTATAATATTAGTTATTAGATTCTCAAGAATCGGCCGTAGGCTCCATAGGCACACAATCATTATTGATAGGCTAGGGACCTGTGTTGTATATCACGCATGAATTTATTTGTTTGTCTTTTAGAACTTGTTGTTCATTAAGGTAGTTAAAGTTTGCTAATAGCTTGTTTTTATTATATAATGTAGTAATGTGTGGAAAATGTTGTGTGTAGTATATTTGTAAAGTTTTAATTTTAAGACAACACTGTTTATGCTTAGTATACTACTGTTTGTTTTCCCAAATGAAATAAATAAATATACTAGTAGCACAAAAGAAGGAGCTCGTGGCTAAGTAATAACAGCCGCACGGGTCGATCCATCAGGTTAAGCTACGCTTGCCGGGGTTGGTCCGTGGATGGGTGACCATCTTTACATACCGAGACTCTCCGTGCCTCGGAAAGCACGTTAAGCCGTTGGTCCCGGCTGTCATTCGTGGAAGTTTGACAGTCGTTACGGGTCGTCAGAAGCCCGAAAGTCTGATAACCAGTCTTACCAAGGGGTACCGTATTACCCAGTAACTGGGTTGTGGAGGTCAGATAGGCAGTCGCTCCATGTAAAATAATGGTATTCAGCTGCATCCGGTTAGACTGGAAGCCGACCCCAACATAGTTGGGAAAAGGCTAGGCAGATGATGATACTCGTAGCACAAAATGATGCCTTCTTCGTTCTTTGCTGAAAATTTACATTTTCCCTTTTAAATACTTAAAACAAATGCAAGCCAGATTTAAAAAAGATAGAACCGCCCGCAATGTGTCAGATTTCCCGCTCAGCGCGCGTCGTCTTAACGGATCAGCGACTTGAAGTTTTGTGAGGATGCAAAGCGACTTAAGTAAACACTCGTACTCCGAATGAGAGTTTAAATTATGGAGGCTTCGAGTTTGCAAGTCATTTGTTAAAGGATGTGTAGTTTTGTGATTGGTTTATATGAATAAGTTTTCTTTTTGCTGCAGTTACTCGTATCTCTTCTCTTTTATCAATACCAACTAAATATTTGTTAGAAAAAAAAAACAGAAAACTCTTCTTTCTACCTTTCAACATGACGACACGGTTGGCGCAGTGGTTGAGCGATTGACTGCTGCGCAGCATGTCGCGGGTTCGATTCCCGCACGGAACAAATATTTGTACGACCTACAAGTATTTGTTCCGAGTCTGGGTGTTTTTCTATCTATAATATGTATGTATTTACAAAAAAAAAAAAAAAAAATTGTATATAAGTAGTTTATCAGCCATCTCGTTACCATAACACAAGCATTAGGTTGCTTAGCTTGGGGCTAGATGGCGTTGTGTGGTATGTCCAAACATATTTATTTATTTATTTATTTATTTATTTATAACATGATTTGATGGAAAACTCAGCACTCGGTCATACTCTACACACATTCTTTCGTTAATTTAATTGATAGGAGTCGACTCATACGAATCGCTATAGGGATGATGCCGGGGTAGAAAAAAATAAATTCTATTTAGTCCGTCAGTCAGATAATAAAAAAAAATATTAGACACGTATTTTTTGCTTTATCATATTATTAAAAAAATACTTAGACAACACGCATTAAAGTTGGGGAGTGGGGGCTCGCTACGTCACTTCTACCTAAGAAATCTAGCTAGGCGTGACGTCATGCCACATTTTAACTCCATGTATCGTCGTAATCTTTTGATTACGTAAAAAGATAAAAAATACGTGTTCAATATTTTTTAATAATTTAAATGACGGACTAAAAAAATATTTTTGCTTTGTGTTCATTATTTAACTACTTAAATAATGCCTAACGCACTAATTTCACTTTAGCGTCTTTCAAAGAATGTCTCATTTGACATGTAAAACTTGTTGATAAGCTACCAGCCTCTTAAGACAAATTGAACAAAGGTAGTTAGTTGGGCGTCTACGCATTTTTTGTTATTGGCATACACAAAACTTTGTCCTCAAGCCTCTAAAGTTTTGTGAAATTACCTACTTCAAACAAACTGGATTAGTAAATTATATTTATTATTTTACTAGACTATTTGGTGGTAGGTACGTCTGAGTCTAACAAGGCGAAACAAAGGTTAAGTAGTACGCACTGACATTCTGACCTAAGTCTAATCATCTAGTTTTTATATCTACGCTTCTTGGCTTTATCGTTATTGGAATATTTGCCTAAAGCAATATAACACAGTGTGGGTGTATATTATTTATGTTGATCAAAATTGAGTTATTTTTATAAGTTTTTAAATTGACGTGTCTAAAGTGAATATGAAAGATAAAAAGAAAATTATAAGCTTTATTGATTATAAAAACTAATCTAGTCTGTGTTGTGAATTTTATTATTTATTTTTGAAGAAAGGTCAGTGTTCAAGTCAATCTAAGAAATTAAAAAAATCAATAAAAAATTGCGACAACCAAGACTGTAATTACATTTCTATATAAAAAGAAAATCGGCCAAGTGTGTGCCGGACCACGTAGAATGAAGGTTTCCGTATTATATTATTCATTTATTTTATGCATTATACTTTTAACTTTTTATTTAACTAATCGAGTAAACATAACTAGAGCTGCGTTACGTAATATCACTCCGCGCATAACACTTTGTCAGAACACTAACATAATCTCGACTGCTCAGTGTCCGTGTGTCACTGCAGGGATCCAGCAGCATATCAGCGTCAAGTATATTTGCCTGCTACATGCTGAGCTGGATTCCCATTTGGTGCAACCTTGAGATGCACAACGCACTGTTCGTTATTTGAAGTACATTTTATGTCATAGTGCCACTTTTATTTCCATATTTTAAGTGTGTTTTTCTTTATTTTTTTTTGTATGTTGGCAACTTGTTTTATAATTTTATTTAAATTCATGTAAATTGAAATAATTTAATTGTACTTTTGTGTGTTGTGCCTTTTGTGTGCATCGAATAAATGTTTTATCTATCTATCTATTTATCCGTAGTTGGGATTAATTTATCCCAAAAAAAAACTTTGTTGTTTAAAAAATGTTCTCCCATACATCGATATAATAATAATAATAATAACCCACCGCCGTATCTCTACGTTGACGTCGTGGTGGGGCTTGCGCGCTCCGAACTCTGGGTCTGTGCCGGTGGAGTTTACTTTGCCGAAACAGGTCTAGGGTGAGGAGCCAGACCAAGAGAGATACGTGAACCCGCAGGGCAGCATGTGGCGAGATGTTGGGCAGTAGCGACCCCACGGACCATATTTTCCGGGAGAAGTCTTGTTCTTCACCTCTGGCTTGCCTTTATTGGCCGGCTGGAGTGAACACTGACGGGAACAGAGCTCCCACCTCATTCTTGCCTTTATTGGCCGGCTTGAGTGGAGATTCGCAAGAGCAAACGTGCTCGGAGGAAGGAAGTATTCCAGTAAGTGCTTGTAGGGATCTTGACCATCTTCCGGGCTCTGGGATTGTTCTGAGAGCCGTGGAATACCTCTCCACTCCTCAAGCACCTCAGGACATGTTGCCCCTTGTTTCCGGGGGCCCATTATTGAGTGTGCAAGTCACCCCCTGCCAATTTATCTGTGTATATTATATAACATTGGTCAGGCAGGGGACATAGTTCTTCCATAGTTCAAGGTACCCAATCCATGTAGCCACCCAAACCCATAGGCCCAATGTGTTTTGTTTCCATGTTCTGTAATAGTCCTGCACCAACCGGGGGTTGTCCTTGGGTGCACTTGCATAGTGCATACAGGGATAATCGTCGGCTGGTGCCTCCTCGTCATTTAAAATTGTCTAAGGGGCCTCTGCGAGTTGGCTTCGGCCCCTCGTACGCCTTCCAAAGGTCCGGGAGCCCAGGGTTCCGAGATAAACCAAAGACAAATAATAATAATATAGCCTTTATTTCCATAACCAAAAAATAATAATTTATACAAGTGGATTGCTTGCTAAAAAAATACACATTCCATCCATCCATCCATCCATCCATCTTGTGACAGGTAGGCGTGCTACATGGCCTGCCCATTTCCACTTCAGATGTTGGGTATCCAGAGCTTTGATCCTCTTACGTATGACTTCATTTCTTTGTTTGTCTTTTATTCGGATGTTAAGAATGCTCCTTTCCATTGCTCGTTGGCTTGTTTGTATTATGCCCTTCGTCGCTTTGTTAAATATCCAAGTCTGACAACCGTAGGATAGGCAGGGTAGTAAGGAGTCCATTACCTTTTTCTTTAAGTTCATGGGAAGTTTTGATTTTAATATTTCTTTTAGACTCCAAAATTTCTTCCAAGTCATGTTTATTCTCCTTTGGATCTCATCTGTGTGTCTCGACTTTTTGAAGGACATTTGCTTACCTAGATATTGGTAGTTATCCACATATTCTAAAGCTTCTCGGTTTACCGTTATAGGCTTTGAGTACTGTTCGTTGCAACTTTAGTTTTTGACGTATTTATTTTTAATCCTATGCTTTCGCTAACGTTGCATAACTCTGTGATCATTTCTTCCAATTCTTTGGGAGTTTTGGAGAAAAGAACGAATACATCGATATAGTCACGGTCAATTCTCCAATTGCAAATGTAAGTTTGTAATCGCATTTTTTTTTTTTTCCTTTACTTATGTGCTGTGAGACCTTGCTTCTTGCCAAATTTCATAATTCTAGGTCAACGGAAACTACCCTTTAAGTATTGATTTATTTGCGAGTATCAAAATTTGTCGCCTATTATGGTCATATTTTTTTATTGCGTTGACTTAGAAGTTTTTTTTTTAGAGCTTCCAGGGAAAATATACTTACGTATTTGATATTAAGACGCGGTATTAGCTCAATATTCACAAAAATTGTTTTCTTGGATTGTCGAGTATGACGTAACGCAATGAAACTATCCAACGCAAAAAATACAGTGGACAGAGAAGGGTTTAAAAAAAATCAATTATAATAGTAAAAAATAGTTTGATATTCCCAATAAAAATTTGGAAGTCCACAAAAATAAACTTTGGCGTCGAACATCTCTGTATTTCAGCGATAACGACATTCTTTTTTTTTAAGAATATAATAGAATTAGCATTTTGTTAAAACTTTAACCGGACAAATATTTAATTTATTGTGTATATTCTGAATAATCTAAAGAAAACCCGGAAAATAAATGCACATTCGCAGCTTAGTCACATCTCGGCAACACAAATATTATTTTCAATTTTCAACCTTATTTCAAGCCAGCTAATGGTGACAATAGATTACGCGGTTCTGTGCCATTTAAAATCGTAGTCAGCCCGCGCCTTAATTTTAACTTGATACCTCTACGTTTTACTGTGAAAAAAGATCTTGACAGACAAACAGATGGACAACGAAGTTATCCTATAAGGGTTCCGGTTTTCGTACAGAACCCTAAAAACCTATTGTTTTATTTCTTTTGTTTTTTTTTTTGAGTTATTTATATTTGACACTTAGTTTATTGATCATTTCATACACAGACCAGAAACAACCACAGTAAAATACAAATCATTTCACAAAATCATACATCCATTAAAATTATTAATTAAAACATCCACGTTGGAGTTAATGAAGTAATATCTCCGCTTAAACATCAGATCAAAGGGAAACTTCATCGAAATTGTTTGACAAGTCGAATAGAGGTCGTATAAGAGGCGAGAGGAGCCACAGGGCTATGTAATTAAACTACTTGTTTTGCTGATTCGTTTCGGATTTATAGCGAAATGAGCGGTTTCTGAACAATTCTGAAGCTACATTGCTTGATAATGAGGTTGGAGACCTGGTAGTGTTAAGAAAAAAAACCGGCCAAGTGCGTGTCGGACCACGCACAATGAAGGGTTCCGTAGTTGGGATGAATTTATCTTAAGAACAAACTTAACATTGTAGTTGAAAAACATGTTCTCCCATACATTCCAACTGTAAATGTAAGTTTGTACTCACAATATTGATAGATTTACCATGTTATTTTAAGACCACAGACTTCTTATAGGTTTTCCTGTTATCTACGGGTAAAGATCTATTTTCTGTATTTTTTTTTTCAAAATTTTAGGCTCAGTAGTTTCGGAGATAAGGGTCAGTTTTCGTCTATTTTCTTAAATAACTTTAAAACAATTTATTTTAAAATTATAAAATAAATATATTTGAGACCCTCATAGTAACCCCTTTAATTTGACATGCCACATGGTGTAGTTTGCAAAACTTTTTTTTTTTAATTTTCTTATTTGCGCCCCAAAAGTGACCTCTATATTCAAAACTCATTTATTTACTTTACTCGTCCGTGTTTGGTTCACAGAAATTCATATGTGTACCAAATTTCAACTTAATCGGTCCATTAGATTCGGAGCAAATTGGCTGTGACAGACGGACAGATAGACAGACGGACAGACAGACACACGAGTGATCCTATAAGGGTTCCGTTTTTTCCTTTTGAGGTACGGAACCCTAAAAACAAGGAAAAAATACTAGAAAATCTTCCAGTTATCGTGAAAGAACCAAAACAATTCGCATTAAATATAAAAAAAAAACAGCCACAAGGTATGGACATTTTTAGATATCTACTTTTCTCTAAGTATCTTAGAGAGTATGAAGTGAAGTATGAAGAAGTAATCTTAGTATGCAAAAATGTGTAAGAATATTAATATTAGAGGATTATTTTCCAGTCTGAAAAATTTACTTTAAAAAAAGTAAAAACCATCTTCAAAACCTAAAACGAATAAAATAACATTCATTAAAAACTTAACAGCTTCTGAAGTCGGTGCCGAGCTAATGTGCATTGAAGAATTGAAGACACCTTCAGAAGCTGTTAAGTTTTTTATGAATGTTATTTTATCCGTTTTAGGTTTTGAAGTCGGTTTTTACTTTTTTAAAGTAAATTAATTTTTCAATTTTTAGTTGAATAAACAAATAATAAGCCCAAGACGAACCAAAAAAGAATCATCAAAATCCGCTTAGAAATGCCGGAGATACAGTACATTTCTGCATATAACTACGTACATAAGAATAATTAGGCTCTTAATGTTTACTAAAACCTTTCTGAAAGTATGTAGATCACGTAAAGTGAAAGAATCATCGAAATTGGTTCATTAGTTTTTGAGAAAATCGCGGACATACAAACAAACATACATACGGGTCGAATACAGAATCTCCTTTTTTGAAGTCGGCTAAAATACCGATGGTTAATTTTCCATCGTTTGTTGCTCTTATTTAGGTACCTATCTTGTTGAGAATATATCATTAAAATATCTTAGCGTTTGTCACAATTAATGTCTTTTTTGTCTTCAAGCGGTATCACCTCTCAGCTTCAATGAATGTCACAATAAAAATATATGTCTGCGCTTCAGTGCAGAAAGGAAATTGAATACACAATCTCAGGAATCGACCGCCTCAGCCGGATTACGAGGCCCGACAGGGCTGCTACAATATGTTTTTCTACCCATGTAACTAAACGAAATTTGAGCATTTGAAAAATGAATAACATATACATGGGTGTGAATTGCATTGTTTATATAGTTGGGCAGGAAAGTACGAACAATTTTTTTTTTTGTTTTTCGACTTTGACATTTTTCGGGACCAGGGGCCCGGACCTTTGGAAGACCAACTCGCAGAGGCCCGTTAGACGTTTATAATGATATGAGGTACCCGCCGATGACTATCGCTGTATGAGATAGGGTCCGTGGGGTCGCTACTGCCCAACAGCTAACTACATGTTGCCCTGCGCGTGCATGTATCTCTTTTGGCCTGGCTCCTCACCCTACACCTGTTTCGGCAAAGTAAACTCTACTGGCACATACCTAAAGTTCAGAAGCGCGCAAGCCCCACCACGATATCAAAGTAGGGGTACGTCGCCGCGTCACTCGGTGGGGTTATTATTATTTCGTTTATAATTTTTTTTTTCCTTGTAAAATACATTTTTATATATTTTTTAAAAATATATAAAAAACATTTAAAAATATAAGAAATAGTAGCCCACCGGTATCGGGTTGAAGGTCCAAGCTACCGGCGGTCAGAGCTCCAGAGAAGAACCTCCTAACAATGCGCGTCGTGTCCAGAAGTACCGCTTTCTGAATCAGGCCCTTAACACAGCTGCCCAACGAGAGCCTCCTTATGTGTTGGTCGAGGCTCTTGCAAATTAAGCCATTGGATGATACGACCATCGGTACAATGATCGCAGAGTCCACATCCCACATGTTGACAACCTCGCGAGCCAAGTCCTCCAAAATTTCGCGTGATGTACAGTATCAATACCGATGACCGTGGGTGTTGCATTCGATATGCAGTCAACAGCGTACGGACCCTCCGATCCAAGGCGTCGAGTTCAGTCTGAGTCCATTTGAGTACGCCGATAGAGTCAAAACTGGCATGACCCAGCCGTTGAAGGTGCATACCTTGTTTCCGCCTGATAGAAGACTATTAAATACTTTCTTCAGGCGGCCAAAGAAGCGCTCCTTCAACGATCGCTTCATGTCAGTAACATTGATGCCCAACGCATCCGACATACCCACATACTTATAGGTTTCGGATGCGGAGAGGGTTCTGAGGTTTATGGAATCCGAGAGTTGGGTTCCCACGGATTCCACAATCTCCCCTCGCTTTACATGCATGACCGCACATTTGTCCACACCAAAATCCATCCTGATGGCGCTGGTCCTGTTTACTACATTATTTCCGTATAATATCGCGATAATGACATGCATCTGTGGCAACCCTTACAAACAAGTGAACAAAACTTCCTTCTTTACGCGATAGCATCAGTGTTTAAAGTTTAAAGACGCTGATTTGAATCGGAGTTAAATGAGAAAATGCATTACAAAGTTCTACGATGTAATAACATTGGTTCTTATGGCTTTAACATACCTATATAATAGCATGTTGATGGCATCATTACAGTGTTAAAAGATCTTCAGATACCGAATGCCGAATAAAATAAATATTAAACAGACATTCAAATGCCGAAGGAGATAAAAAAAATTTAGGCACTAATTGTTTGTTTTATGTCGTGAATCTTTGAAGAAACCAGCTCCATGTTTCGAGTTCAAAGATAAGTGACTGATTTTCGTAATTTTGGGTATATTATGTTCTTTCTAAGTTAATTTAAAGTCATTTGTCATACGATGGATGGAAGGAATTTATTGTGAACGTGAAGTACCTAAGGACTGCTAGCAATCGCTTACAAGACACTGCTTGAATGTTTCTTGCAAGCATGATGATCAATGATCGTTTCTCCTCTGTTTGAGAAGAATTTTTTTATACGTTTTTAGGGTTCCGTACTTCAAAAGGAAAAAAACGGAACTCTTATAGGATCACTCGTGTGTCTGTCTGTCCGTCTGTCTGTCTGTCACAGCCAATTTGCTCCGAATCTAATGGACCGATTAAGTTGAAATTTTGTACACATATGAATTTCTGTGAACCAAACACGGACGGGTAAAGTAAATAAATGAGTTTTGAATATAGAGGTCACTTTTGGGGCAAAATAAGAAAATTAAAAAAAAAAGTTTTGCAAACTACACCATGTGGCATGTCAAATTAAAGGGGTTACTATGAGGGTCTCAAATATATTTATTTTATAATTTTAAAATAAATTGTTTTAAAGTTATTTAAGAAAATAGACGAAAATTGACCATTCCCCCTCCTTATCTCCGAAACTACTGAGCCTAAAATTTTGAAAAAAAATACAGAAAATAGATCTTTACCCGTAGATAACAGGAAAACCTATAAGAAGTCTGTGGTCTTAAAATAACATGGTAAATCTATCAATATTGTGAGTACAAACTTACACAGGCAGGCAGGTCCTCACCGGACACGGTTGTTTCGGGAGGTTCCTGTTTCGGATAAGGCGGGAGGAAACGCCCGGGTGTCACCATTGTGTGGATCACCCGGAGGACACAGTGGAGCATACAGTGGAGGTCTGCCCGGCATGGGCGGAGCATCGCCGTGTTCTCACGGAGGCGATCGGCGGCGGCGATCTCTCGTGTCCAAACCTGGTCCAGGCCATGGTGCGGAGCGAGAGTGTATGGGAAGCCGTCACCTCCTTCTGCAAAGCAGTAATGCTCGCGAAGGAGGAAGCGGAACGCGTGAGGGAGAGGCAACAGCCGCGCCCTCGCGCCCCTAGCCGCCGTAGGAGACGCCCTGGGCGGCGGGAATCGATTGCCGATTCCCGGCCACCGTAGGCGCGGGCTTGCGGACGACGAGTAATGGGCAGCTCGCCGTCCGGTAAGGAACAGGCCTGGGTCGACGGCGCGTTGTGTTCCACGCGCGCCTCAAAGAGATGTCAGCAGTGACGGGGTCAATTGGGCCGATGCCGCCGGGGTCGCGGGTAGTTCGAAAGAGATACCGTGGCCCTGGCACGGGCAACTGAAGGAACACGGGTGGGTTTTAGTCAGTAAAAGTCTGACACGCCCTCCCGCTCTGCCCGGAGCGGGAGAAGTCATTTGATGATTTCCCATCCACAAAAAAAAAAAAAAAAAAGGGTTCCGTACTTCAAATGGAAAAAAACGGAACCCTTATAGGATCACTTCGTTGTCCGTCTGTCTGTCTGTCAGTCTGTCAAGACCCTTTTTCTCAGGAACGCGTGGAGGCATCAAGCTGAAATTAATATCAAATACGTAAGTCTATGATCTCTTGGAGTCCTAAAAACCTCAAGCATCTAAGTCAACGCAATAAAAACATACGGCCATTTATGCGACATATTTTGATACTCGCAAGTAAATCAAAACCTATAGGGTACTTCCCGTTGTCCTAGAATCATTAAATTTGGCAAGAAGCAAGCTCTCACAGCACAAATAAAGGAAAAAGTACGAAATTTGTTAATTTGTAATTCTATCATATAAAAAAAAACAACTCTGTCAGTCTGTCATGACCCCTTTTCTCAGAGACACGTTAAGATATCAAGTTGAAATTAATATCAAATACGTAAATCTATAGGCCCTTAGAGTTCCAAAAAAATGAAGCTTCTAAGTCAACGCAATAAAAAATACGGCTATTTTACGACACATTTTGATACTCGCAACTGTCGTACGTAAATCAAAACCTATAAGGTGCTTCCCGTTGACACAGAATAATGAAATTTGGCAAGAAGCAAGGTCTCCCAGCACAAGTAAAAGAAAAAGTCCGAAAATTGTTAATTTGTAGTTTTATGACATAATTTTTATTTTTTTTTGGGATCCATTGTTAAGTTTGTTTTTGGTAAATATTGTTTCAAATACGGAACCCTTCATTGTGCGTGTTCCGACACGCACTTGGCCGGTTTTTTTTTATTGAAATTTGTGTCAGCCCTACGTTTCAATAACAGTTTAGATACAATATATTATATAGCTACACCTAAACACTGGCGCGGTTCATATTTCCACAATATATGTTCGTATCTACATAATATACTTTCTTGCGGTGGAATGAGAATCTCTTTACAATAATATGATGTAATTTATTTTTGTAAAGGTAAAAATATTGAGTGATATTGAGAATGTATTCTGTATCAAAATACTGATCCATGTAAAAATAGGCCAAGGTTATGTTTAAGGTTATAGGTTGTGTTTAAGGTTATATAGGTTGTGTTTAAGGTTATAGGTTGTGTTTAAGGTTATAGGTTGTGTTTAAGGTTATAGGTTGTGTTTAAGGTTATAGGTTGTGTTTAAGGTTATAGATTGTATTTAAGATTATAGGTTGTGTTTAAGATATTTTAAACCGATTACGGTTTAAAATATCTTAAACACAACCATGGCCAAGTAACCATCGCACTGTTTAATTTAGTTTATGATATGTTTATTTATTAAAGAAAGAATCCAGTTCTTTGCGTATCCAAAATAATATTTTCATACTTTATTTCGACTGGATTAGATTACTGTCTATACGCCCCCGACTATTATGCAAGCAGAAATAAATATACCCTACACATTGTTTTCCACATTTCAAAACGCATTAATTTCAACCAGTATTAATACCGTAGCTGGTTTCCATTTGCTAATCCTTTAAGCTTCAACACCTTGCCAGAGGATTTGCAGCAGGATAAAGATCCTGAAAAAAGTAAAGGTATTTTTCAACATTTTTCAAAAGAAAAGCTTCTCTAAAAAAATAGCTAAACACGTCCCGGGGAAACAGGAAATAAATGGAAACCGTTCTTTCAGGTAAGCGCCTGAATCGGGCTCTGATAACGGTTAGAGGCTTAGATTCGATGTAGCTGGATATGGATTGATGATATACATGATATAATATAATAATAATATATAATGATTGGTGCTGATCCATGCGTCATGTTCGTGAACGGGCGCCGTCAGTTGGGACTGGTCGTCTCTTAGCTGCCATGGCTTATTTTTAATTTTAATATTTAATTTAGTTGTTTTAGTTTTTATCTTTTTATTACGGACGCTTTTTAACGTGCACGTCTTTCTACATTGTTCTCACATATATATTTTCAACATGAACGATGTAACCAATATTTTGTAAAAATATTATGATTTAAAAGAGTGTCCGTGGAGTTTCTTGCCCGTTCTTCTCCATAGGGATCTACTACGCTTTGGAATGGGCAACTAGCTTCATCTTTCTGACTGACCGACCCATTGACAATTCAAAAGTGCCTGTAATTTGTTTATTTGAAATAAATGCTTTGTTTGAGTTTGAATATATATGATATAATTATTTTTGTTAGGTATTTTTGTGGTGTACAATAGTTGATTTTCTTTTGTAACAGGTCGGTCCTGGGGGCTTGGGTTCTTTGCTGGGCTAAGTACCTATCTATAATTGGGTCATCCTAAATTTCTCAGTACCATCCTGGAGTTGGCAGTGTGACAACCTCACGCCTCGAAGAGCACGTAAAGCCCTGCGCCTGATATCTCCCCGGTCGTGTCGGATTACAGAAAAGCGAATGCAGCTATATTTGCGCATACTCTTTTAAACTATATATCTTCTGCCCACTTGCCTAGTCTCTGTTGTAATTGGCTCCCGTGACAGAAACTATAGGATGATCTATTCATATCCATTTCTTCCCATCTTGGTATCGAACTCATCTCGTCGGTAAAGCGATCGTATCGCCTCACTAGTCCCCGACAGATCCACTGATACAATTTACACTTTTGTATCGAGGTCAAGACGTATCTTGCGAGTCACGTGTGATGGAAGACGAACTTCACATCGTGTTTTAGAGGAAATTAGATTATTTTGTTTGGTTGCGTCTTAATTTTAAGAAAAAAACAATTAAAAAAGGAATCCAGGCAACCACAGTCCAGTCATCATCTGCTTAGCCTTTTCCCAACTATGTTGGGGTCAGCTGCCAGTCTAACCGGATGCAGCTGAATACCAATATTTTACATGGAACGGCTGCCTATCTGACCTCCACAACCCAGTAGGTAATTGGGTAATACGATAACCCTTGGTAAGACTTAGCTGGACGTAACGACTGTCAAAGATCCACGAATGACAGCCGGGACCAACAGCTTAACGTGCTTTCCGAGGAACGAACGGGTCTTAGTATATAAAGATGGCCACCCATCCACGGACCAACCCCGGCAAACGTAGCTTAACCTGATCGATCGACCCGTGCGGCTGTTATTACTTAGCCACAAGCCTCTAGTCCAGTGAATCGATAAAATGCCCGTTTTGCGATTGGTATGGCGACACTGACAACAAATACTCGTATACTATAAAAACAATGATTGATGTTGGTTGATTGATTTTTAATAGGATTTAAAATTATTTTAATTTTGAAAACATTTTGAAAAAATCAATAAATTAAGCCTGATTTTTTGTTAATACGGCTAGTGTTATTTAATTAAAGCGTACCTACCTACAATAAGTTTTATCTTTTCATAGTGGATAATGCGTAGTGCTTAGGTTCACACTTTGATCACAATGTTTATTTCTTTGTTTGAGTAGAGGCTGCCTTGTATTGCTTGATATTGTCCCACTGACAATATCAAGCAACAAAACCGCAATTTCATGTCAAAGATTAATCCCTAAGTCCTTGACCGGCAGTCTTGCTATCCCTGCTAAGTATATAGGTACACGACATACTGCTCAACCTGTGTTCTACCTAGATTACGCTGCAACATTCCCTGCAAGGACAAAGCGCTATACACGACACAGCTACACAGGGTGGCCAGTAAATTGAGCGTGAACGGCGACAATTTGACGTCAATTTGGCGTTATTACGATGCTGTCTTGGTGCCTCGTAAATTTTCGGGAGAATGGAGGAAGGGTAATGAATGCACTGGTTTTTGTGGAGTCTTTATAGTCGTTTGTATGATGACTATGATGAATGTTCTGTGGTTTTTGTAGATATACAGTTTAAGTGAAAATATAATATTCCCTTATCCGGCTCGAAGGACCAATGTTTTTGTGACTGCCATTTTTATTATTTACAGCTAACAGGTAGGTACTTGATTGCAAACAGCAAATACAAACAAAACAGCAAAAAAAAAAAAAAAATCTTGTTCTTGTAATTGTTGTTTGTTCTCGTGTTCTGTATTGAACATATTTGTTTTTTTTTTAAATAAGGATTCTTTTGTGCCTACTCATAGATTTGCAAAAGTCAAAAGTAAGTAAAAATATGAATTTCAAGAATCACTTTTAACGTCAACTACATCATAATCAGTCAGTTATGGATGGTATATTTAGCCGTTTGATAATGTTGACCAAATTTAGCTAAATTGGCTCTAAATAACATCAATTTGGAGGCAATTTGGTGCTATTACGACGACATCTTGAATTTTCAGGTTAGGTAGCATTCACGGTAGCATAAGATTGGCGGAAAACAGTACATTACTCTTCAACTGAGTATTTTGTAAGATCTATAGGAGAATTGTTGCAGCTATTTTTTTCAATGACGAATAAAATATTCATAACATCACTTAAAAGCACGCCTGTATTCTCCAAACGCTTAGGCAGACTTGCACCTACCTACCTGCAGTACACCCACGTTGCGCTAGTTATGTTTTTAAGTCTTATACAACAGGGACGAGCCTATCAACATCAACGGGGTACAAGCTGCTACTGAGAAATTCTAGATGGAAAACCAATAACACTTTGCCCGACCCGGGAATCGAACCCAGGACCTCGCGCTCAGCAGTAGCGCTTGCGACCACTAGATGACTAGATCAATTAACGAATCATTTAAAGTATTCTGATTCTTATATACAAAAGTTCCAATAAGGAGGTAGGCAACAACGATTAAAAGTAAACAAACAATGAGAGCATGTATTAATTAATTGATAACCGAGTTTATTTTCCTTATTAAAATAAATAAACTGACTCACAATCAAGAAAAGGAAGATATTTTTTTCTTTTACAAAGAGGACATATTTATTTATTTTCCTGCGAGCCCCTTCGCCCAGACTCTATTTCGGGCGGCGGGGCTCGCAGGGGCTCGTGGCTAGATGATAAGCTACGCTTGCCGCGGTCCGTTCGTGGATCGATGACTATCCATTACACTTCGAGACTCCAAGCCTCAGAAAGTACGTCTCTATCTGATCCTGGCGGTCATTCGTAGATCTTTGACAATCAATAGTTACGGATCGTCAGAATCCCGAAAGTCTGACAACCAGCACCCCAACAACATTCATTGTGTTATTTACGTTGTCGAGCAGACAAATTTATCGAACATAATGAAGCAATGGATTATCAATTTATTTCAAAATGAAACCAACTCCGATCGATAATGTGTTACGCAATTAGGGTGTTGTCTTACCAACGGATATCTGGAGTAAGTGGGGTGTGGAGGTCAGATAGGCAGTCGTTCCATGTAAAATACTGATATTCTGCTTCATCCGTTTAGACTGGAAGCCGACTTGACATAGTTGGGAGAAGGCTAGGCAGATTAATTGATTCATATTTCTGGGGGTTTATGGAGGGGGAAATTAAACTGGCTGCGCAAGAGTAGGTTTAATGCTATTGAGCTATTGCAGTCACAGTTATACACACTTCGTAAATAAGACAAATACTTCCTTGCGTCTTGCTGTTGAACTTATTTATTGTCATTTTTGCCGGTTGATGGCAATAGGATTTAGCCTCTGTTGCATGATACTTGCTATGCTTGATGCGTGATCTCATGATAAGCGTGTTTAATAAAAACCTATTTAAGGGATGTTTTGACGATAAATAGATACCAACAAAATTGTTAGAGAAAAATATACAGACAGCATATTATTAGAAGAGTGTATTAAGTAAAATGAGAAACTGTCTCGTTCGGATGATGAGTTTATAATTAAACTGTCACAACTCTCGCATATTTCGATCTCAAATACGACAGTTTGCTAAATTAATGTTTCTCCTGAAGTAAACATTTTGTTTAACGTCAAGCCTATGTAGGCTGGGAGACAACAGTTTTCTTATCGGATAGCTATAGGAAATTTTTCTAAAGACACAGTTCACAATTAAGAAACATTTTAAAGTGAAAATAATAGTTTGCACGAAATAGAGCAGGCAATTTTTTTTTCTTTTATTAAAATAGTGACATAAATAGGTTACATGCTGCCAAAACAATTTTAAAGCGCATGTGCTTGTGTCAAAGGAGCAATCTAAACATGAGCGTCAGCGATTTTTAAAATCGCTTCTGGAGCCACAGTAAATGCTTACCTCATTTGTGGCAGTATTTAACCTTAATAGCGACTAGACCTGTGTTCTCACGTATTCTGTGTGTGTTGCTAATAGTACTGAATTGAAACATTATCAGTGATATAATAGAATACAAGAATCAGCTCTATAGTACGAAGGGTAAATGTTCAGCTTTATCATGAAATTAAGGTAATGTGTACCTAATACAGTGGCAATGACGACTTGCTCAGAGTTACGTAGTAGATGAAGGTACTGTGTACCTAATACAGTGGCAATGGCGACTTGCTCAGAGTTACGTAGTAGATGAAGGTACTGTGTACCTAATACAGTGGCAATGACGACTTGCTCAGAGTTACGTAGTAGATGAAGGTGCTGTGTACCTAATACAGTGGCAATGACGACTTGCTCAGAGTTACGTAGTAGATGAAGGTGCTGTGTACCTAATACAGTGGCAATGACGACTTGCTCAGAGTTACGTAGTAGATGAAGGTGCTGTGTACCTAATACAGTGGCAATGACGACTTGCTCAGAGTTACGTAGTAGATGAAGGTGCTGTGTACCTAATACAGTGGCAATGACGACTTGCTCAGAGTTACGTAGTAGATGAAGGTGCTGTGTACCTAATACAGTGGCAATGACGACTTGCTCAGAGTTAGTAGTAGATGAAGGTACTGTGTACCTAATACAGTGGCAATGACGACTTGCTCAGAGTTACGTAGTAGATGAAGGTACTGTGTACCTAATACAGTGGCAATGACGACTTGCTCAGAGTTACGTAGTAGATGAAGGTACTGTGTACCTAATACAGTGGCAATGACGACTTGCTCAGAGTTACGTAGTAGATGAAGGTACTGTGTACCTAATACAGTGGCAATGACGACTTGCTCAGAGTTACGTAGTAGATGAAGGTACTGTGTACCTAATACAGTGGCAATGACGACTTGCTCAGAGTTACGTAGTAGATGAAGGTACTGTGTACCTAATACAGTGGCAATGACGACTTGCTCAGAGTTACGTAGTAGATGAAGGTACTGTGTACCTAATACAGTGGCAATGACGACTTGCTCAGAGTTACGTAGTAGATGAAGGTACTGTGTACCTAATACAGTGGCAATGACGACTTGCTCAGAGTTACGTAGTAGATGAAGGTACTGTGTACCTAATACAGTGGCAATGACGACTTGCTCAGAGTTACGTAGTAGATGAAGGTACTGTGTACCTAATACAGTGGCAATGACGACTTGCTCAGAGTTACGTAGTAGATGAAGGTACTGTGTACCTAATACAGTGGCAATGACGACTTGCTCAGAGTTACGTAGTAGATGAAGGTACTGTGTACCTAATACAGTGGCAATGACGACTTGCTCAGAGTTACGTAGTAGATGAAGGTACTGTGTACCTAATACAATTTTGAAGGTACAAAGGCGTTTTGGCTTGGTGATGGGTCTTTTTACATCCTCATTATCCATACTATCCATAAAATCCTAACTAATATTATAAATGCGAAAGTGAGTTTGTTTGTTACGCTTTCAGGCTAAAACGGCTGAACGGATTTGAATGAAATTTGGCATACAGGTAGACTATAACCTGGATTAGGTCATTTTAATGCCGGTAGTACGTTCCCGTGGGATAATTTCTGGCATGCACGCGGGCGAAACCGCTGGCGAAAGCTAGTAATATTATATATGCGAAAGTAACTCTGTCTGTCTGTCTTTTATCTTTTCACACCTAAACCTATAAATCGACAGTGAGGAAATTTGATAGATAGGTAGCCTGGGACCTGGAGAAAGACATATAAGTGACTTTTAATCCTGGATATTTGTATTAAAAAAACCGGACAAGAGTGAGTCGGACTCGCGCACTGAGGGTTCCGTTCCGATTTCTGAAAAAGTGTGCTATTTAGAGACATTGTTTTATTTTTTCTGTAATCTTTACATAAACTTCAATCACACAGAATAATTTCAGGTTTTTCTCTATGCAAACTACGGAGATAAGGGGGACGAACGGTTTTGTTTTAAATATTTTTCAACAAAAGTCGAAAACTATGCGGCCTAAAAAAAAATATAAAAATGTTTGAGAATGTGCAAACAGCGCTACTTCATAGTAGCCACAGTCACAGGATCTCCTAGTTTGGGAGTCAGGGTTTACTCTATTGTTTATCTTTATTTCATTGAAATTCATGCGACCTAGTTTTATGCATTAAGGCCCCATTTCGAATTTTTAAGACCCACTTTCAGTCCCTGTAGCAAAAAATAACAATATGTATATCAAACTCAAACTCAAACTCAAAGCATTTATTTCAATTAAACCAATTACAGGCACTTTTCAATTGTCAAGGGGTCGGTCAGTCAAAAAGATGAAGCTAGGCGTCCATTCCAAAGCATAGTAGGATACCTATGGAGAAGAACGGGCAAGAAACTCCACGGACACTCTTTTAAATCATGATATGGTTACAAAATAATGGTTACATCATTCATGTTGAAATTTTACATGTGAGAACGATGCAGAACGTTAAAAGCGTCCTTAAAAAAAAAAAAAAACAATTCAAATATTTAAATTAAATTAAAATAAGCCGTGGCCGCTAAGGTATGACCAGCCTTCACTGACAGCGCTTGTTCACGAACTTGACGCATGGATTAGCTAAATGATCCAACACGCGCCACCATCAGCGAGACATTAAGAGCGAGATATATATATATTTCTTTCATATTTGAAAAATAATCGGACAAAAGTCATCTAAAACTGTTCCAAATTTTAAGTTGATAGCATTAGTAGTTCTTGAGATATCCAGCTGCGACAGACGGACAGACAGACTGAGTCGCACCATAAGGGTTCCTTTTTACCATTTTGGTATGGAGCCCTAAAAAGATGAATAATAAAATACACGCAGATGAAGTCAGAGGCAACAGCTATTGTGTTTATAAATAAGGGATTAAATACGAGTATAATGACTACCAAAAACATTAAATGTTCACCAAAATGGATAAATGCTCACTAAATCTGCGTCGACCTGCTGGTGAAAACCCTAACCCTAGACGGTCGAAGTCAGGGTCTCCCCGAGGTTTGGTTGGTAAGGTTTCATTAAACCCTGCAGATAGAAATAGGAGCCCTGCGGGGCTCCGTCGACCTGCTGTCAGTTTTGTAAAGTTATAATTATGCATTAAAATGGCTTTAATTTTGGTGAGCATTTATCCTTTCTGGCAGGTATTTCGAATTTTTTGGTAGTAAAATAGGTACATTTCTGGTAGGCGTTTGAACACAAGCAAGACACAAGCTTATAAATAATAATCTATCGATCTACTGCCTAACACTAGTAACAATAAACATCATAACCATAACTGATGTCTGACGCCTAGCACTAACTATTTAGCAGCAAAATCGACAGCGCACATAAAACACGATATAATCAGGGTTCTGTATAAAACAGATAAAATGATATAAACGGGCGGCTCAGTCGGTACACTCGTATATTTTGACAGGGTTCGCAATAGCCCAGCAATTATGTTAGATGCATATTATGCCCGACATATTGCAGCGGCATTAGGGGTGACGATGTTGAAACGGTTTTATTACGATACTTATATTACGAAAAAAGTCGAGAGGTGTCGTGGGACATCCAGTTTGAACCAAATTCCTTTCACTCTAAATTATGTATTAAATAACAGGCATAATTCAATAAATTAAAAACGTTTGAGAATAATTAAATGAAAAAAAAAATAAAGCTGACGCGCATCCCGCACGTCTACGCCTACTACTATAATATACAATATACAACATTATTGAGGGCACAACCGCTTAAGGGGTCATTATACTCATCATTATGAACAACTTTTACTACGGAACCAAACCTGGACCTCGTAAAAATGTAGGGAGCAGCTGATTCTTTTTTCGCGATTTCAGGTTTGGTTCCGTAGTAAAAGTTGTTAATAATGATGAGTATATTGACCCTTTAACCGGTCATGTTGTATAGACAAAGACAATACATACGTTTGTAACAAACAAACGATAGAAAAACTTGTGCATTTTCCCAAATGGTTAGCCATTTGTTTATTGAAATTGATTTTTTAATTCTATTTATTCCAAGAAATTGCCAGCTCAGCAGTGGTTCAATACCTTTTTTCCTGTTCTAAAGAGAAAATATTTTCTTCTCCTATCCCAAAAATCATAAATACAAACTTACTAAATTCGTAACAAATGAGACGTACAACATCGTTTGTCTGAATACCCGCTCAGTTTAACATAATGTATTAGCATGAAGTGTGTGCTGTTGGGTCAGCAGATAGCGAGCTCGTTACTGCAACGATCCGTCGATTGTAAAACAGTGTTGTTTGTGATTACATTCGCAACTTATGGACCGAAATTGTTTAGTACGTAAATTATGAACACACAAATTCGGGATTGCACAATTTATTTGTACAGGTAAATTCATGGATTTTCAATTTATCTCTATTGGAATAACTTTTGGGTTAAATTATAGTGTTACGGTTATATTAATCTAGTGTTTTAATAGGTTTTGATCTGCTTAGTATTGAATCTTTGTTTTGAAACAATGAATTGAACGAACTTTCCGCTTGTGATAAGAAGCTTTGTTCCGTGGTGGACTATGCTGGTTCAGTATCCTATACTATTAAATGAGCAATACTTGTATATGAATACCTATATACTCGTATCTATGTAATCACGTTCTCGAAAACAGCTCTAACTATTTCGATGAAACTTGCATTATAGGGATTTACGGGGGCGAAACATTGATCTAACTAGGTCTCATACTCGTACCTCGGAAAATTAAGAAAAAAAATGTTTTTTCTATTTTCACCCGAGCAGAGCTCGGTCGACCAGGTACTTATTATTACGCTAGTAGTATTCTCAAGATACCGATTAGATTGTTATTTGATATTATTCTGAATAAAGATATTGTTGAGATTCGGAAACATGTAAATGTATTTGGAACACGAAGAAACATGGAATCTACTAGGTTTTACTGTCTAAAATACCCCTATAATTTTAACCAGGTCATACAATAATCCTAAAGGGTTTCCCCCGGCCAACTTCCCAGATATTTCCTAAACATAGCGAAACTCGAAACACGCCGTAAAACGAAACAAGTACACTTTGGACAAACGAGAAAAAGCTCGAGAATTCGTTACGAAAAGTTTTTGTGAAAACAAAAGTAATTTGTAACGAAGCTTGTTAATAACGTGTTCTGTATTAATTTCCTCTTTAATTATGGCTTGTTTTATTTATTTTTATTTCTATCATTTATTTTTGCTTTTTTTTATTTGATATATTTCATTTTGGGTGGGTGTTATATTTGTATGTTTTTGGGATCGAGGTCACTATTTTGTTTAAATTAACTTTTAAATGCGGACAGGCGCGCCACGACAGTGCGACGCAACTGTGACATTTCTTTGAAAACTTCACGGAAGTTCTTCTACCAGAATCGCGTCGCACTGTCGTGGCGCGCCTGTCTGTGGGAGCATTAATTCATTGTTATTTGCAAGTGTTGATCTTTGTCGGATGTCAGATCAAATATTAGTTGTAAATCAAAGAAATTGATTTATTCCTGGCCTACGTAACAAAACGTTGCAGATAATGTAAATAAGTACACACATCAAAAGTGTCTAGGGATCAAGCATTTTTATGCGGATTTCTTGAGATTGAGATGTGGCTTTGTAATAAATTTATGATTTTATAAATTTATATGGATCCTTTTTGGTGCATTTCATAATTTGAATCAGGAACTGTGAATCAAATTCGAGTAAAAGATGAAAATCAGCTGTCAATATTTTCCCTATAAAAACATACAACGCATTGAAGACATTATTAGTGCTACTGTTTCCCTACTACTGATTAAAACCAACGTTATTATGGAGCGGCGACGTCATTTAAGCAGGGAAGAAATGCTCAGAGCCGTGGGAATGATAGAAGCTGGTTCCCGGCAACGTACTGTGGCTTTAGCTCTGAATACAAGTCAGAGTGTTATCAGTCGACTTTGGACACGTTACCGAAGCACTGGTACCGTGGCTGAGCGCCATGGAGGACGGTATCGCTGCACCACACGGAGACAAGACCGATACATTCAAATCTTAACTCGAAGAGCTCCAACTATAACCGCCATGATGTTAGCCGTGAGGCTTCATCACTCTTCAGGGAACTTAATTAGCGACCAAACAGTCAGAAACCGCTTGCATGAAGTGAACCTTCATTCCCGAAGACCGCTACGGGTACCACCTATAGCAATGCACAATCGTAGGATTCGATATCAATGGGCTCTTGAACACAGAAATTGGGCAGAAGAACAATGGCGTTTCGTGTGCTTTTCTGATGAGTCTCGTTTTGGTATGAGACCGGATACAAGACGTATACGACACTGGAGAACCCCTGGACGCCAACAGCGATTAAAATCCTGCCAGGAAGTCCATCCTTATAGTGGTGGAACCATCATGGTATGGGCGGGTATTTGGATCGGCGGAAGAACTGAGTTGATTTGGATCAGAGGCAACCTCAACGCTCAAATTTATGCTGAGACGATTGTATCAGACGTCATCGTTCCTCTACAAGTGCAAATCGGTCCCTTATTTCAGTTAATGCATGATAATGCACGACCGCACACCGCAAGAGTTGTAAGACAGACTCTCGCCGCAGCTAACATCAATGTCCTGCCCTGGCCTGCTCAGTCGCCAGACTTGAACCCGATTGAGCATGCATGGGATATGCTACAGAGAAGAGCTCTGCCGAATATGGAGGGTATCCAGTCGCAAGAAGACCTTTTTTTGTTGTTGCAACGAACATGGGCGGCCATTCCACAGCGTGATTTGGATGAACTCATTTTGAGTATGCCAAACCGATGTTCTTGTGTTGTTAGTGTTCGCGGTAGAAACACGGATTATTAATTGTTTAAGTTACCCAATAAAATTTTAAAGAAAACTGTTATTTCAGTCTTTTTTTCGAACTTTAATGTTAGTGGTTCAAATGTCAAAAATCCCTTTATTAGGAAAATGGCAAATTTCTTTATTAATGCAAAGGTGACTTGGTTTATCGTTACTGTGACAAACGAAAACACTTTATTTGATGAATCCTTAAAGAAAATTTTAATTAATATCAATCAGGAGAAAAGTTATTGCAAAAATATATGTTGATCCCTAGACACTTTTGATGTGTGTAGTTTGTACTGTTGTGTTTACTTGAAATCGAAATATAAACTTTCACCGTGACCGTACCTTGTAGCAAACATTGTTAGATCAGCCTGTCTATTCTGAAACAATCTCAGTATGATAACTGATAACTTAGCTGAAGTGTGCTTGAAGTGAGCTGTCATTCTACTGACAGCTCACTTCACCTAAGCTTTCAAAGTAAGATAGGGTAGGGTAGGGTTTCTAGGTATGTTCATTGAAAAGTGCGACGCATCTTGGTTGTCGCACGCTGTGGAGATGCTGGTCAGAAGTCCCCGCAGCTAACCCTACAGTTTTTTCTTTTTGTTTTTGTTTATGTGTGTTACTAACAATAGTTTTTAAGAACAATGTTACTAACAATTGGGCCTAGTTGCCATTAATAAACAAATATTTAATTAATTTTAATTATAAAAAAAACATAGACACAGATAGACATAGACATAGATTTATTTATACATATTTTTTTAGATTGTAACATAGTTTCTGCCTACCCCCATGGGAAGAAGGCGCGAGTAGGAAGGCATGTATGTATTTTAACATAGTAGATCGGCTGCACAAGATCCTGAAAATCAGTAGTCACGCCTACAAACCATTATTATTCAATGTATCTCTCTAGTTTATTTAGCACACCAGTCTTTTGCATTAATGTTCCCATTGTTAATAGCCTGCATACTATATTTTGTCCAAATAGCACCGCAAATATAAATCAGGCATAATGTATAGAATAGCGTCATCATTATTCAGTGCACTGCATTGCCCCAGTTGCGGATAATAACGATACACTATTCAATTTAGTTTTAGTATTACGCTATATTCTAATGTTAATTATTAATGAGGTAGTGAAAGAGGATTTCAATAGAAGATACCAGGATATCATGATATAATACAGAAGAGTAGTGTAGGTAACAAAATAATTTCGGTTAATGTAACACTGTGTAGAAACAGACAGAAATCCGAGGTAGACCAGGCAAGCATGGCCACAGATTAATCTGTGGCATGGCCCACTTAAAGAAGCAGCATACAGTAAGAGATAATTTTACCAAAGTCGGATATCTTTTATCCGTGGAATAAAATTGACGACTGACAGTTTTTGTATGGTCAAATTCACCAGAAGTAGAAAATAAGATAAGATAAGATGAAGGTTTATTTCTCAACACAATATAAATCAACATTTTCAAAATATGATTAAGAACACATAATAATGTTTTTAATTATACTGTGGGAGACTGGTGCCTAAGCTAGGCCTTACGGTCTGTATTTCAGGACACCAGGTCTCCAACCTTTTTTTTTTTTTTTTTTGTGGATGGGAAAACATCAAATGACTTCTCCCGCTCCGGGCAGAGCGGGAGGGCGTGTCAGACTTTTACTGACTAAAACCCACCCGTGTTCCTTCAGTTGCCCGTGCCAGGGCCACGGTATCTCTTTCGAACTACCCGCAACCCCGGCGGCTTCGGCCCTATTGGACCCCGTCACTGCTGACATCTCTTTGAGGCGCCCGTGGAACACAACGCGCCGTCGACCCGGGCCTGGTCAGGTCTCCACCCCTTCGGAGGACATTTAAATAGAATTATGCACTCGTACATAAATGCGGCAAGTTATATAAAACCAGAAAAAACATTATACTAATGATTATTTGTAATTCTATGGTTAGTAAGGGTGTGCGTGTCGTGTTGTGAGTGTAAGTAGGGAAATGTGATAGAAAATGTAAGGGGCTGAATTCACAGAAAGGTGATATTATATATAAATATACATGTAGGTATAGGTATTATATTATATTATATTTCTGTTTATCAAGTTAGTGCTTTTGGTAACTAAGTGTGCATATTTCAATCGCAAAACTAAAATAATACAAAAATAAGTTTAGTTTTCAAACAAGCAAGTTATACAGTTGTAGCTAGACGTTTTTCTGTAGCTTCATTACTTAATTCCTGTAGCCAGCTCCCAACCCTCAATTTACACTTAGATTTGGTAAGTTCATAAATCGAAAGTGTCCGATTTATTTTATTGTAGAAAGAGTGTTGTTTCATTTTATCTGTGAACAAAAGTGAATCTACTTAATTAGTTTGGCTTAAAGCACATTTAATTACATTTCACTCTTGTGTTATGTCTCAGTGACACTCGTTCGTTCTCGTTCGTTCGTGACAGTACAATATTTGGATTGGTCATAGTAAATGAGGTCTTATATAGTTACTAAACAGACACGAGTATTGCGTTCTACATAAAGATCATATACTTTTAAGCGGAAAGCACACATAACCACCCTTAAAGCTGAACACGTACTCGGCCCAAATTCGCCACTGTATGTACCCAAAATCAACATACAAAATTAGATTAAACAAAAAAGAAAGGCCTTAAAACAACACAGGAGAAACAATAGAATCGACGTACTCCTACTTTACATTCAGCCCCACATGTCTGCAACCGACTTTATTCGCCTCACGAAATAAATCTTTCTTTATTTATACTTTCAACTAACCTATTGTTTTTTTTCTTTCTTTCTTTCTCTCGTTTTGCTCAGTGATTTGTAAGTTTTTTCTTGTGCTGTGGTATTCGGTTAGCTCGCGGTGTTAAACTTGACAATCTTGTTGGCTTGTTAGTTTCTTTGTAGTGGCTTTGAAGATAAACATATTTTTGTTGACTATTATTTACTGAATCAGCCTATAACGTTCCCACTCCTGGGACACAGGCCTCCTTTCTGTGAGAGGGAGCGGGCCGTAATACACCACGCGGGCCCAGTGCGGGTAGATGTCACCATGTCTTCGAATTTTTGGTTCTAAGACATGCCAGTTTCCTCACGAGATGTTTTCCTTCACCGTTTTGAGAGCAGTGGTGATGAAATAAATTACACAAAGTAAAGCGCCTGCCTGGGCTCGAACCCACGACCTACAATTCGGAAATTGGGGCCATTACCACTGAGCCACCACTGGTCTCTGCAGAAACCCAAATTGTAAATCAAACAAAAACATTGTAAATGGTAAGCTCATGTATTGAATGAAACAAAAACAGAAAATAAAATTTTCACTCACGTAAATTTTTTTTTAAACATGGGTTTAATTGTAATGGGCCTTAATTATTAGATATTTATTTATTACTAGTTGTTGCCCGCGACTTTGTCTGCAATCCAGGATGAAGCCTGTGGAGCCTGTGTGTGTGTGTGTGTGTGTGTGTGTGGAGTAGCCTGTGTAATTCTCCAGGTCATATGGTCTACCCATGTGCCAAACATCCATTCCGATCCAGTCGTTTTAGAGTGAAAGCGTAACAAACAAACAAAATAACTCACTTTCACATTTATAATATTAGTTAGGACTAGCTTTTGCCCATGGCTTCGCCCGCGTGGATGTCGGGAAACATCCCACGGGAACGTACTACCGGGAATTCCTTCCTTATTCCTTGTCTATTTGTTAAAATTTCCAGGTCTAAGGGTTAGGGCTGGGCGTTGATGAGTCAGTCAATCAGTCAGTCAGTCAGGACTTCTCTTTTTATTTATATAGATAGATAGCTTCTGCCAAAATTCTGAAATTCCTTGCTGCTGATGCATTGCCTGCCCACGCTATTAATTCGTTTTTGCTTAGCGTTCCTTCTGACTTTTTTTCTTTTTGCTCGGCACCTAAGAGTCCTAGAGTGATGTTATATGCCTATAGCCTTCCTTAAGAATTGGGCTATCAAATGCAAAAATAATTATTAATAATTATTATTAGTTCCAGAGATTAGCGCGTTCAAACAAACAAAAAAAGTGTATGTGTCAGCTTCGACGCAGACTGGAGTTTACTCCTACTTTTTTGTGCCGACTTTCTATTTTTCGGTCATTTCTGTCAGGCAGGGTTTCTTCAATGCATCAATGCTATACAAAAAGCAACTTTAAGGCACAATAAAGGCACTCGTCATCTCTCCCCGTCTCCCTCGAAGCCCCTCTCACCCCTCCTCCTCTCCCTCTAATCCTCCTCTCACCCCCTCCCATTCCCTCTCACCCTCCTTTATCATCCCCCTCACCGTCCCCTCTCACCCCCTCACCCAACCCATCCTCTCTCCCTCCCTATCACACCCCCTTCATTCACCGCTTTCCCCTCCCCCTGTACCCTCGCCAACTCCTCCCCCACTCACCCCCCTCTCCATACCTCCCCACTCACAACACCCTCTCCCTCACTACAACTACCTATCCACCTCTTCCCGCTCTCCAATCAATCCGTCAAAGTCTCAACTTAATCTCTCTTCAATGAATCAGTGCTATACAAAAAGCAACTTTAAGTTGTAAAGACACTTATCGCCCCCCCCTCTCACCCCACCTCTCACCCTTCCTCCTCTCACCCATCTCTCCTTCCCACCTCTCACCACCCCTCTCACCCCTTTCAACACCCTCACCGCCCCCTCTCACCCCCTCACCCTCCCCATCCCAACCCCCGTCTCCCTCTTACCCCCCTCACCACATCCCCTTCCCGCTAACCTCCCCTTTCACCGGTTTCCCCTCACCCTCTACCCTCAACAACTCCTCTTCTTCCCTTCTTCTCCCTCGCAACCTCCTTCACACCATCCTATCCCTCTCCCCTCCCTTGATCATCCTACCCTTCTCCCTCCTCATCACACCCTCCCCTTCCTGCTTGCCCTCCTCAGTACCCCCTCCCCTCCCCCCTTTCCCTCCTCACCACCCCTACCCTTGCTCCCTTCACCCTCCCCTCCCCGTCTCTCTGGAGGAAAAACTATGAATGACAAAGTTTATTATTTGCTTAGGCAAGTATTTGTGGCAAGTTTCAAGTTAATTAACTAAATGAACAAGATATTTCATATAAACCATATTCCCTGTTTTCGCCCCCACAAGGGTGGAATTAAAAAAAACCGCTTGGGATATTTCCGTACCTTGACTGAAAGATTATTACCATCAATTTTCGAGTTAATCAATCCCCACAGTAAAACTTTACCTGGAAAATTGACTACCCCTCTTCACCCCCTTAGGGGTAGATTTGCGAAAAACCGTGATATACGGTATTCTTCATTTTTGATCTCAAGTATAAATACTGAATTTCGAGTTAATCGGACCGCGCGTTAAAATTACTCCATACAAAGTTTGACACCCCCTATATCCCTTTATCGGGGGTAGTTTAGGAAAACTAAAAATGACAAACTTTATAATTTACTTAGATAAATATTCGTGCCAAGTTTCAAGTCTATTAGCTCAAGGAATAAGATTTTTCATACAAATTTTGGACCCCCGTTTCACCCCCTTAGAGGGTGAATTTTGAAAAATCCTTTCTTAGTGCACCTCTAGACCTCATAAGGAACCTACGCGCCAAATTTATTATCTCTAAACCCAGCGGTTTGGGCTGTGCGTTGATATGTCAGTCAGTCAGTCAGTCAGTCAGTCAGTTCTTCTTTTATATATTTAGATGACAGAGGAGCTCGTGGCTCAGTAATAACAGCCGCACTGCGACCAGTGCGGCTGCGATTGTAGCTTAACCTGATGGATCGACATCCATCAGGTTAAGCTACAATCGCCGGGGTTGGTCCGTGGATGGGTGACTATCTTTACATACCAAGACTCCTCCGTGCCTCAGGTCCCGGCTGTCACACGTGAATCTTTGCCAGTCGTTACGGGTCGTAAGAAGCCCGAAAGTCTGACAACCAGTTTTACCAAGCGGTATCGTATTACCCAGTTACTGGGTTGTGGAGGGCAGATAGGCAGTCGCTCCATGTAAAACACTGGTATTCAGCTAGGCTGTAAGATAGTTGGGAAAAGGCTAGGCAGATTAAAAATTGATATGAATAGCATTGCATTCTTTATCACTCAGAAATCCACATCAATTAGTAACCTATTAACTTACGTTATCACCACTTTTTATTTGAAATTGTTTTAGCGCCACTAATCAACAACCAATGGAAGGCGATTTTTATAACATAATCAATATCATTACTTTTTATTTGAAATTGTTTTAGCGCCACTAATCAACAACCAATGGAAGGCGATTTTTATAACATAATCAATATCATTACTTTTTATTTGAAATTGTTTTAGCGCCACTAATCAACAACCAATGGAAGGCGATTTTTATAACATAATCAATATCATTACTTTTTGAAATAGCACAGACGTAGTTACCGGTAAGGACGTGTTATTAAATTATTATGGTTATTACATACGTTCGTTAGTACCATTTTGTGTTAATAGATGTCGTTACGTATATGAACTTTAGCTATACACCGTAATGAAAAGAACATCGGTCAAATTTCTGTAGAAGCTGGACCTAAGTTTTATTTTCAGTGTACAGAAACAAATTATAGCGAGATTTGATAATTTTATGTAGTAAACACCATCCCGTTCGAAAATAATATCTAAATAGCCTAGATATTATATTAATGAAAAAAAAAATACTTTTGAGGTTATAATAAATAAATAAGTCGATTTAATGCTAGGCAGACGACACACAGTTTTTATCCGACAGCGGCGAAGTTAAGCGGTAGTTATCTGTCCGTAAAACAGTCAATGCAAGGTCAAACAACAGAAGGAAATCCAAAAGAGACAATAGTGTAACTATTGTGATACGTTGTGTGTCTAACAACAACAACAACAATGCGAAATTGCGAATTCAAATTGACACCCGTGTGATTGACACTGTCAATCAAGGCGCGTGTCGATGACATATTATGACGTTCCGTTGTATGCAATTGAATAAAATGCTGATACTTACTATGAACCAACATAATTAATTTTATGACAAGAATCCAATACATAATAAAAACAGCACTAGTTGATTTGAAACAAAAGTATATAGAATTGAATTACATATAATAACTATTCAAAAAAACGTGAATAATTATAATGTTTGAGTACTAAATCATTTCTTAAGCAAAATGAATGGTCAATAGGTGTGTTCTGAACATGTTATTCTAAATAATTTCCTAATTATGCTATAAACAAAAAAATGTGCATATTTTTTTTCTGGCGACTTAAATATCTATTTCTTATGTTTTTTAAGACCTTAAAAAATAATGGATTTTTTCATATAATTATATGGCATATCTTTACACCACCGCCTCGTCGTCAGGTACGATTTGGCCGTCCTTCTATATTCTTGAATACTTTAAATTCATAATTATATCTTTTGATATATTGAAGCAATTGCGATGAAACAAAAACTAAATATAACTCTGAGTTACACACAATATTTGAGTATAAAATTTAACCATATTGGTTTTGTACTTTTTACGTGATACTGTAACAATAAAACCTCTCATAGACATACAGACAGACAAAAATAACAAAAACGGTAGAAATGGCATCTGTTGGTGATTCCTTAAAACCCCAACAATTTTTTTTTTATATTTGCAATGTATCGAAACGCCTCGTCTACAGATTTATTATATGTATATAGCTAAAGATTAGTTAGGATCAGCATTTCACAAGGATGTCATATTCATTGCCGTTCAACTAATATAACTACGGGTAACTTACGTAGGCAGAAGCTAATTTCCGCAGGATGTATTAAGTCACTGTAGACTGACTTGGTTGAAGTTCTTCGTATGCTAGAGAGAAGATAACTTGTAACTACTATTTTATGAAAAAGCATAGCCAAGCATTTTCCTTACTTGCAAATAAAATGCCACCCACTTTGGTTAATGTAAAATGCACTTCTCCGGGCAAGTGCGAGTTGGACTCGCATACGAGGGGTTCCTTATCACCGAACAATATTTAACATTACATATTTAAAAAAAAATACTTCAGTTCAAAAAAACATGGTTCTTGTTTGGGGATCTCCTTTAATTTTTAACTTCATTTTATTTTAATTTTTTTTTTTTTGTTACAGTGGTAATAGAAATACACAATCTGTAAAAAATTCAACTGTCTACCTATTACGGTTCATAAGATACAGCCCGCTGACAGACAGACGGACGGACAGCGGAGGCAGTAATAGGGCAGTATTAGACACCTTTCGGGTACGGAGTCCTAGAAACGCTTTTCTATGTTGTTTTTAGATGGCGCACACAATGCTTGGTCGCGAAGAATATAGTGAGGTACCAGGACTACATTAATCGGTAGAGGTCACAAAGATTACGGAGTCTTTCCACATGTGCTGAGGACACCGTGAGTCACCAATAATTCGACGGTACCTACTAGCAGTAGCGAGGTGTGAACAAAAGTAAGAAAAATTCAACTTACTTATATTCACCAATAAAGTAAAAATTAATTTGTTCACTTAAAAATTAAAGTCTTTTCTTTACTGAATTAAACACCATATATCGTCAAATAGTAGAAACAAACAAAATTTTCAATGTTTTAGAGAAATAAACTCAATTAAATTAGATACTATACGATACATACTAGACATATATATCATTCTAAAATTATTATAGGAATATAAAAGATCGAATACATACAAAACAGTAAGTTGAACAGGTGAAAACTAAATAAAATGTGCAATATCCCTTCATCTCGTTCTCGCTGACGCATTTTTCCTATATCTGTCTCTATCGTAACCCGTTGTACAGCGGCTTGCTCTCGTCCATTACCAAGCGGTGCCACGTGACCTAGAGTGACGTCATGACGGGATCGCTATTGTATGAATTTTTAGTTCTCGACTATGACGTTATGGCGCCGAGTTATTTTAGATTTTTTTTGTTGTTGTTGTAATTCAAAGCTAAATAGGCGTTTTTGTTGTTATTATTATGTTATGGTGAATTAAATATCCACAGTGTAACTCTTGTTTTTGGTAATAGTAGACACTATATTGACTGTGCCATTTTTCAATAGCGGTAGAGTAGCGAACCATCGAAGGGAAGCCGGTAGGAATCGTGTTATTAGGTGCTTTCGCCACTGCCTACTAGTGCAGGAATGCTGTTTTGCTGTCTTCGTATGAAATAAAATGGTTGAAGAAATAAATAACCCTTTGCTTCTTTGATGCATGCCTAGTTCGAAATGATAAAAAAAAGGTATCTGCAAGTGTCTACAGAAAAATCAAATTTAAAGAATCAAAACCCGACTGCGTAAAAAGTGAACTTTAAAGAAAAAGATGGAAACAAGATGACCTATTTTGTCTCCAAACAATCTCATGCCGTCAGAGGCAGTAGGTCGTTATTGTTAAATTTAAGAAGATTTAAGAAGAAGTTGAAGATATTTTTTAAAGTTCACTTTTTACGCAGTCGGGTTTTCGATTTTTGAAATCTACTTTTTTATTTTACACTTTTTACTGAACAATAAAAACCACCACCATACCACTTATAATCGGGTGATAAGTCTCCAAAAGTGCAGGATTGTGTTTTTTATCATTTCTCGTTCCAAATTACATTTAATGAAAGTATAATTAGTATATATTTTTGTAATCACTTTTTTACACCCTTCATTTTGATAGGTCGGGTAGGTGGGGTACTCGATAGGTTTGGGGGAATTTTTTTTTTTTGAAGACACGTTTGGGCACCAAAACATATCACTCTTCAATATCGGTCAAGCCGTTTAGGTTACAGGAGGTCACAGTGGAACGGACATACATACATACTGTAGAATTATCAATATACAATACATGTCTACAATATATACGCACGATAAACATTCTGGATCAGTCGGGTATATCGTTATTGGTGCCGATTCTGTTGTGCACAAACTAAACTTAATTTAGGCTATTGCTAACTTTTTCTCTCTATTATGACAAGAAAGGGACGGAAGTAAATTAGAGCTGTCAAATTAGTTAGAACTAATTTTTCCATAGACATTTAGACGACACGTAAAAACATGTCAAATAGAAAACACGGTGAAGCGCAAGGCGTGAACTAGTTTGACATCTCCAACTTAGTTCATAGCTATAGCCGTCCTTTTCTCGCGCTGCCTGTTAGTAAAAGATAGCGATTCTCTAATTTTAGTTTAGTGCGTTCACAAGAGAATCGGCACCAATGTTTTACTAAGTTTTATTTATCACAAATTCACAATGCTGGTCGCATACTCTGTGCGAACAAAGATCTGTTTACAAGGAATTTATAAAGCAATATGTCTACCAAAAAGATATTATTCAGAACACAACATGATTATCATAACGTAAACGCGTAGGGAGGAAGAAAGGAATACTAATTTTCTCTGATGATGGAAAAAATGGTCGTTGAGACGGAAGGGGAGAAATAATGTGTTCTATTTTGACGACAGAAAGTTACCAAATAGTGAATATTGGGCTGGTTGTTGGCTAAGTAATAACAGCTGCACGAGTCGATGCATCAGGTTAAGCTACGCTTGCCGGGATTGGGCCGCGGATGGGTGACCATTTTCCTCCGTGCCTCGGAAAGCACGTTAAGCCGTTGGTCCCAGCTGTCATTCATGGATCTTTGACAGTCGTTACGGGTTGTCAGAAGCCCGAAAGTTTGTCAACCAGTCTTACCAAGGGGTATCGTATTACCCAGTAACTGGGTTGTGCAGGTCAAATAGGCAGTCACTCCATTTAAAATACTGGTATTCAGCTGCATCCGGTTAGACTGGAAGCCGACCCCAACATAGTTGGGAAAAGGCTAGGCAGATTGATTGTTACAAGGTGGACAGGAAATATGTCTGAAGACATAACATCATATGTACTCTTATTCCTCAAAGGAGTGAATAGAACACTCACATTTCACCAGAAATGTTGTAATAAAGACGTTGTTCAACTGGGCGAACTGGCCACCAATCCAGACTTCTGATCTACATCACAAAAATGTCAACCACATCCGATAATATTCTAAATGCTTTATCAAAGATATTATAGGTATACAGTTTCAGTGTTAAAAACTATAGTTAATATTCAGGTAATAATTTCAGCAAAAAATGAGTTAAAACACATTATTTTATGAAATAACTCCCGCTGTACTGACGTTGTTTTAATCTGGTAAAAATGTTTTTCATTTTTTATTTCAGAACTCGACGTATCCGATGATTCATTGTTTTACGAACGTATGTGCTGCAACTGATTATGTTGTTTTTTGTAACTTTTTGATATTATGTTTGAATACATGCGGCGGAAATGCGTTTCTTGCGAAAGATGTGTGGTGCAACAATGAATGATGGGCTGAGGAGTGATGTGTTATGGCAACATTGCGGTTTAAAAGAAGTAGTGACAAATTGAAAAGAGTATGCTGAGGTAGAAGGTTTGGTCATTTTGAGAGGATGAATGACAAACAAAACGAGACATGAGGATGACTAACAAAAGGGAACTACTAACATAAGGTAGATGTGAGCGGACAACGCCGCGCCGCGCGGTGACTCTCTAAAAGGACAAAGTGACCATATTGGTGATGTTCTTCAGAAAAATCAGGTGAGTAGTACTCGCAACCGGCTTGCGTGTATGACCAGATGTATGAACGTAAACGAGGCAAAAGTTACTACTTTTGCCTCGCAACAACGACAACTACAGAACGCCTACTGCTACGATCCTTACATACTTGTAAGGATCGTAGCAGTAGGCGTTCTGTAGTTTCAGCTTACCCCCACGGAAAGCCTGCGTGAGTTTATAATATGTTTGTGTATGTTTAAAAACATGTATATTTTGTTGCGTTTTTACAAAGCATTGTGCGATATTGGTCGTCACAGTCGTTTTTGTGACTATGTTTGATACGTCTCGAGCGAATGATGGTAAGTTACTGTCTGTTTTATTATTTCTGATAATTGTAATGTAAAATTACAAGCAAAGTACCTGTTTACAGCTGTATACTTACCACTTCAGGCTCACCATGACCAAGCAAGTATAAAGCTTACATTAGTAAGGTAGTAATTCTAAAAACGTAGGGCATGAAATAGACGCCAAAATACAGCTCTCAAAATTCTCAGCCAGCTAAATTAAACTCACATAAACCTACACTCAATTCCCGTACTGAGATGTAAATTCACTAAACACCCGATAAATTCCACAATTCCGACCATAAAAGTCCTTAAAGTCGTAAATAGGTAACCGCGGTTGCCGTTCGAGGCTCGCCTAACAATATTTTATTTTAATGTTGGTAGCACTGAAATAATTAGCCAGAGAACGTCAACCGAGTGGAAACTTCGTTCAGGAGCCGAAAACATTGGGAGATTCAGCACTCGTTAGTTGAGGTGTGACTCAAGTAATGAGAGATGCGGAAAACTAGGATTGAGCACTCATGGTTGTGTGAAGAACGTTTTACTGGATGAACATATTTCTAAGCAAAGAGTATGAGTATAACAAGATTTTTTTTTTTATATTTGTGACACAGGTAAAATTTTTTTTTTATTTTTTTTTTTAAGCCTACATTGTGTCCCACTACTGCGCAAAGGCCTCCCCTTTTTCCTTCCAAACCTCCCTGTCTTGTGCGGTCTCTGGCCATGTTGACCCTGCAAACCTTATCAGATCGTAACACCTTTTTCTATGTTGAAATTTGGACCGGAAATATGTAACTTGGTGTTCGCAGAGCTACTTCGATAGATGGTGTCAATGTGGTTAATATAAATGTGCGTAACGTTTTGGGACTCCACGGCATTAATAACTGACTGATGGTCTATGCTGTCGAATGCCTTGGCATAGTCCACAAAGGCTAGGTAAAGCGGTTTGTTAAATTCATTATATTTTTCTATTACGCGATTAATGGTATGGAGATGATCGGTTGTGGAGAAATGGGGACAAAATCCAGCTTGTTCGGGAGGTTGGTGAAGGTCTAGCGTCGAAGCGATACGGTTTTCTATTATTTTTATAAACAGTTTGTATAAATGTGAAATGAGGCTAATGGGTCGGTAGTTTGAGATGTCAGCTTTGTCGTCTTTTTTGTGAAGTAATATTATATTTGAGTGGCACATTTCAGAAGAAATTCGACCGGTGTGTAAGATGGTGTTGAAAAAAGCTGTGATGTGAGATAGGAGGTACAAAATTAATAAAATAAAATCTTTGACCGAATGCTTTCTCGTTACAAAGACAAAGACATAGTGCTCTTGTTTTAATTTAAGTTACTTTGAGTTAATTACTCTAGTAAAAATGACAATAACAAAGTAAGTACTTCTATCAGGGAAGAAGAAGTGGAAATCGTGAACTTCTCTGCTAGTTATAGCGGCACAATGGAATTGATGGAAGTTACATGTGTATATCGTATTGATGGACGATTATAACCCGATCTTCTTCATCAAGAAGTCAATGTCCAGTTAATCATAAATGACATCAATCACCAGGCACTATAGTCTCACCCTACCGCGCCGTACCGTTAGCAGAGCAGCCCCCAGAATTGTGCAGCGGTAGGTAAATCCTGCAATTAGTTGCAGACGCTGATATGCTGGCTGTGCCTGGCTTTGAGACATTCGTGACGTTATTATTGTTTTAGCTTTCTGTTTTACTTGTTACTTCAGTAAGAATTTCTTTTAGGAAATGTGTCTATTTAAATAATAGAATATTCCTAACTTTTATGAATAAAAAGTTACTATGTTAGCGAATTATGTTATAAAAACGGCCAAGTGCGTGTCGGACCACGCACAATGAAGGGTTCTATAGTGGGAATGAATATATCCCAAAAACAAACTTAACATTGTAGTTGAAAAACATTTTGTCCTATACATCGATATACGTCACAGTCAATTCTTCAACTGCAATGTAAGTTTGTAATTGCAAAAAAAAACTTTTTTTGGGGGATAAAACTACAAATTAACGATTTTCGAACTTTTTCCTTTACTTGTGTTGTGAGACCTAGCTACATGGCAAATTTCATGATTCTAGGTCAACGGGAAGTACCTTACGGGAAGTACCTTATAGGTTTTGATTTACTTGCGAGTATCAAAATATATCACATAAATGGCCGTATTTTTTTATTGCGTTGACTTAGGTTGAAATAGCTAGATTTTTTTTAGAGCTCCAAGGGACCAGGGACCGTAGACCTACGTATTTGATATTAATTTCAACTTGATACCTACCTAACATGATAACTTGATTTATACTTGATGTGTTCCTGAGAGAAAGGGTCTTGACAGACTGACATACAGACGGACAAGGAAGTGATCCTAGAAGTCTCATTATTAATTAGTTTAACCCGTGAGAAAAGGAGTTTATGTTTGTATTATTAATTTATTGTTCAAGCACAATAACTGTTCAGCAAGAAAAACTTATTCCTTCATCTAATTAAGATATGTATTTGTCTCATAACAATTACACAACTTCGAAACTTGTATGTTTGTTCGTGTGACGTTTGAAATCCTAAATGCCGAGCAAAAAGCCGCAAATGTGTCGACACGAAGCGCCATATTGATGTAAAAAAAAGTTTTTCTACTGTTACGGGGTGCCAGTGAGAGCGACTTTTATACTGGACCATCCCAAATACCTTACAATCAGGAATCCAAAATGGCCACCGGTTTCGCAACCTGCTTGCAAGATAACGTTTTTCATTTTTTTTGTGTCAGGGACATCGGTCTTAGGTAAACCAAATCAGTGTTCTAAACCTTAAAATTGCATGGTGTCAATGATTAATTGTCAAGGATAGATTTATTTGGCGTAAGATTGGAGTGGCCTAAGTCCAGCAGTGGACTGTTAGACGACGTTCGCACGGACGTAAAAATATCACGGCGAGATGTTATCGCGCACTGGATTTTCAACTCTCATTGTTGAGCCGAGCATTGCGAATCCAACTTAACAACAACAGAGTGCATTCTAGCGCGTCGAAATAACACACTGTTGGATTTTCAACTCTCGGCGCTAAGCAGAGCGTTGAAAATCCAGTGCGCGAAACAAAATCGCCGCGATATTTTTACGTCCGTGCGAACGTCGACTAGTATTTTTATCTCACGAAGCGACACGAGGTTTACTTGTGTTAACCAAGTGTATAAACACGCTATGAATGTGTGCGTGAAGATGAGTAGCGTCAGCATACAATACACACACACTTCCAACTTCACCATTGTCTCGGACGGTACGGAGAGCTCCAACGCTTACACACACATTCGCAGCGTGTTTGTACACTTGGTAACCACATGTAAAGCGTACGTCGCTTCGTGAGATAACAAATGCTATATAGGCTAACCAGCTTTTGCCCGCGGTTTCGCCAGCGTGTAGTTCGGAAATTATCCCACGGGAACGTACTACCGGCATAAAAAGTAGCTTATGTGCTATTTCAAACTATAATCTATCTTTATGGCAAAATTTATCCAGATCCGTTTAGCCGTTCTGGCGTGATAGAGTAACAAATATCCATCCATCCATCCAAACTTTCCCGTAATATATAATACACTAGTAGCACCCCGCGGTTTCACCCGTGTAAGTCTCGAACCCGTAAGAATATCGAGATAAACATTTTCTGACTCCTAAGTCACAGGATCACCTAGTTTAGGAGTCAGGGTTTACCTTATCCATTTGACATTTGTTAACCAAGTTATTTATCCTAATCTTGAGTAATTTCAAAGGTTTTTGTATCATTAAAAATTTTTATTTATTATTATTTATAAATGTGTTCCATTCCATAAAAATCCGTTCAGTTGTTTTTGCGTGAAAGAGTAACAAACATTCATCCATCCATCCTCACAAACTTTCGCGTTTATAATATTGGTAGGTTATTAGTATGATGATTTTTTCGTGACTCCAGCTTTTCAAACCCTAAAAATTTTTAAGATGCAAATGATTATTTTACTGTACGGCCATAGATTTTTTTTTATATTTTGATTTTATAGTTTGATTGTCTGTAAAATGTTATTTTACTGATATGAGCGGCCATTTTCAACTCTGTTTTCTTTTTAATTTTGACTCGTAATTTATTAAGTAATAATGTTTCAGAAGCTATCACTTAGATTGTTTAGATTTCTGTAGTTCAACATCTTCCCATATCCCGCAGCAATGTTCCAGAAGCGTATAAAATTTCAGCGCTTTGCTGCACTCCCACCAAAGTGTGTCGGAGCCAGATTCCGCTGCCACAACGTCCACCCCTCATTGTGACGTGTTAATGCTCGTTGATGGATGCGCCGCCCACCACCAGCGGCGGCTTACTACGCGCCCGCCGACAGATTCCCACCGACACACACTTTTTATTACCCAGTCTGTTGGCAGAATTACGTTTTAAATGCTTTTTTGGATATGTTTTAGAGGTTTAGAATTTAGATAAAAAATAATCGGAAAGATTGGCCAGAGATGGAAGCAATAAGAGAGATGTGGAAGTCCATGGGCAAGAACTTTGTCCAGCAAAGGATCAGAACAGGTTAAGAAAAACTTATCAGTGGCATAATGAATGGAAAAAGCAAGAAAGATTGACGAAGTTGCCTGAGCAAAACTGCTGGAAAAAAATACCAAACGAAAAACCATGATTTGATGTGATCCCGATATGGTCAGATGCCAGTTGAGGATCCGAAGAAGTAGAAAAAATAACAGTTCTGGATATGTATTTACAAAAGTTCGACTAGTATAATACCAATCTATCCAATTTCGGACACAGAAACCAGACATATGTAAGTATTCCGGAATTTTCCTCTCTCTTTTCTCGCAACATTCTCACAATTACTCATCGACACAATATCATTTCTTACCGCAACATATCGGCATTCAATACCGAATGATACAATATTTCGTTCGCAAGTACGTCACGTAATAAATGCGCTGTATCGGCGCCGGCGCTCGTAACTCACACAGAACGCACATATCTCATCGCGGTAAATCGCTGGTGAACGTAAATTGTCGCAAATGCTATGTTTTTCAATGGTTTATCGCGAGCCAATATGTGTTGCTGTACTGGCATGATGGACTGGACTTGTATCTATGTGTGCGTTGAGTCTGATGCTAGTTTTTATTTATTTTATTTAAAATGTGGATAAGCAATAACATATTATATTATGTACACAAAGGCTGCCAAACGTCATAACAGTTGTTGTGATATTTATTCTCTTCTGAGGTCTTTAGTTTTCTGCAATGCAGCTTAGAAGTAGTACACTCGGCTACACATCAAGCTATACATTTCCAGTTTACACTGACCTCTCATTGTAAGGAAATCCTATACAATGTGAGATCAGCTTATACTGGAAATGAATAGCTTGATCTGTAGCCGTGCGTACATTTCTGTGTGAAGGAGCTAATCCAGGGAAGTACTATCATCATTTCTATTTCTGCCACTATGCAGTTTTGCTGTTCCGGTTTGAAGGGTTATGAATACCGGGAAGAACTTATAAAGGCCCAGCAGACAGGCACGACGCGATGGTACGACCCGATTCTGGTAGATCAATTTCCATGAAGTTTTCATAGAAAATGTTCTACAGAGTCGCGTCGTGCTGTCGCGTCGCGCCTGTCTGCGGGAGCCCTTATGTAATATTTGAATGTTTCGACGTGTAAAGACTGTCTGGGGCTAGTGCAGTTTCACGCTCTCAAGGACACTAAACGGCCATGGACGTCATAACAATAAAACTTCTGCTGTGTTCGTTCAGTGTCGTAAGCGTTAAGCTCTTACAATGATGGATGGACACAGCTGCTCCTGTATCCATAACACCTCCACCAATTTGAAGTAACTATTATTAGCTTCTTTTAATGTGCACGTAAGACAAACGTCTTGCAAAAACGATGCGTTTACATGATTTATTTCATACACTGTTTTTCCCCCGCACCGGGTACGCGACATCAACGAGAAAACAGATAACGGCGCCGAAGTAGCGACAGTACATTTACTATGACCGAATAATCTCGTTTCTCGGTGACGTCCCGTTCCCGGTGTGGTGGACAAACAGTCATAGTCTTTGTTCACCCAACTCTTGGTGTATGTAGCTACAGTAGTTTTATCTCATGAAACGACACGCGCTTTACCAGAGGTAACCAAGTGTACAAACATGCTGTGAATGTGTGCGTTAGCGTAGGAGCTCTCGGTACCGTCCGAGACACAGGCGAAGTCGGAAGTGTGTGTGCGTGAGTGTTATGTGCTGACGCCACTCGTCTTCACTTGGTTACCACGAGTAAAGCGCTGCAGTTTTAGTTGTAAGTAGGAACCTACTTAGCATGTCGGTCTTTTAGTAATTTATAACATAGAATCATACATATCATTACGTTCGCGAGTGCTGAGGACCTCGTGGCTAAGTAATAACAGCCGCAAGGATCGATCCATCAGGTTAAGCTACGCTTACCGGGGTTGGTCCGTGGATGGGTGACCAACTTTACATACCGAGAGTCCTTCGTGCCTCGGAAAGCACGTTAAGCCGTTGGTTCCGGCTGTCATTCGTGGATCTTTGACAGTCGTTACGGGTCGTCAGAAGCCCGAAAGTGTGGCAACCAGTCTTTCCAAGGGGTATCGTATTACCCAGTAACTGGGTTGTGGGAGTCAGATAGGCAGTCGCTCCATGTAAAATACTGGTATTCAGCTGTATCCAGTTAGACTGGAAGCTGACCCCAACATAGTTGGGGGCAGGCTGGGCAGGTTGATTGATAGATAACATCACGCTTGTAATCCCCATAGGGTTAGGCAGAGGTGTAATAGTACCGCTATTATTAACAGGAGTTACAAATGTCCCATGTAATAGGGGGCGAGCCTATTTCCATCAACCGGGCACAGATCCAGAATCCGGGCTGCTACTGAGAAATTCCTGACAGAAAAATCTAATAACACTTTTCTCGACCTGGGAATCGTACCCAGGACTTCATGCTCAGCAGTAGCACTTGTTACCACTAGACCATCGAGGTAGATTTATATCGCCCTGCATTTAAATTACATGATTTTAATAATTATTTTTCTTTTCTATTAAATTATAACAATAATTAAGGTTTATAAAAAATGTGTATTTGTTTGTGAAACAAGGTGTGTAGAATAAATAATTTTATCTCAATCGTGCTAAAGGGTCCTCATAAGCCACTGGGAATGACACAACAGCAGGTAATGATGAGGGTACGTGAATAAATTATGATACATTACGTTTAAAGTCGCCGTACTGTTCTGTGTCTGGGTACTTTGCTTTTGTTTAATTACTTTTTGTTTTTAGCGTCTGGGAATGATGGAGGAAGGCCTTTTCTTGTCTTTTGAATCATTTGTTTGACTAGGTTGAGTTATGGATCTTATTCAATGTATAAAATAAGTAAAAAAAATATTATTGACAACATATTTTTTCGCTTCTATTTTAAATTCGATCTTAAGTAACACATGATTTTATTGTGTTTTCTCTTCTTCCTAGAGTTAAGTACATAATGTTATACTTAGTACACTATGGACACAAGATACAAATTACAAAAGCAAGTTGGGACACTGTGAAATTCAACCCCTGATTCCGAAACTAGACGAACCTGTAAGTACTAATTATCATAATCAGCGATGAAAATATAATGTCTTTTTAGGGGCTAAGTTTTCAATCGTCAGATAACTTTTATTTATGGAATAAATATGGAGGTTTGACAGTTTTTGAGAAAATCTGGCATCTGACTATTGAAAAATCAGCCCTAATTAACACAATCTGCCACATGTGTTATAAAATGACTACTTACCTATATTGTATGTTTATAGACACCAGTATAAATAAAGCACTAACTCTTGAGAGGTCATTATACAACAATGAACAACTTTTAATATGGGACCAAATCTGAAATCGCAAAAAATCTGCCGTTCCGTACATTTTGTTTTTTTTTATCGTGTAGAAATGCTCTTCATACTACGCACTGCACTACCACGGGAAGATAGTGCAGTTATGTGGTACTCTAACCCACTAAAACTCCACGGTGTTCTGCTCTGCCGCTTACGGCGGGAACACGGGCACGCGTTAGCACTAATCCGTGAACCCGCCGCGGCTGTCCGTCACCGGAACCTCCTATGGGGAGTACCCCATCACCGGCGCACTAGAATACATTGCACGCCGTGACCACCCCAGGGACCAAACCAGCACATGGGCGCCAGATGATCCCGTGTCTGGGTACCCTTGGTCCCCCTGCGATGGATCAGTTCATTGGCCCAGCCGCCTGCCAATTTTCGGCCGTAGAGGATAGGGAGAGCGGCCAACGTCATACCGACACTCCTCCTTCCTGCGGCCCCACCGCGTTCGCCATTAGACGATGCCGTCTCCGTGAAGGCCGCGGAAGGTAGGGAGAGCGGCGCACCGCAATACCGGCACTCCTCTCCCGCCGCGGCCTCCAACCCTCAGCCGCAATGCCTCCCATACAACATCGCGGCCCGCCTCAGTTGCGATGTCGCCCATGCGGCACCGCAATCCACTTATTGGCCGCTACGTCGTCGGCTTACCGGGAAAAGCCCTGAAGAGCGGCCCCTCGTCGGGTTCGTCTTTGCTTACTCGCGGGTGACCAAGCCACGGCTACTGAGCCCCCCCCGCCTCGACAATACGGGAACTCACCGGGAAGATGTAGGGAAGAGCTGATTTTTTTTTCGCGATTTCAGGTTTGGTCCCATAATAAAAGTTGTTCATAATGATGAATACGTTAGGTTGAGGTTGTGCGTTATTTAAGATACACCTTGTATAATAGCAGCAAGCAATAGGTACAACCAGAAGCCAAATAAACACATTCATTAATTACTCTAATTGCGACCGAACCTGATTAAATCCGCAACCCGAGCCTACAATAGAACAATAAATTCGACCTTGTTCAGATTGTTTCCAAATCAATTTACAGTGGAATAACCACAGTCTAAATAAATAATTGATTTGTGGTGTGGAATCGCCGCTCTTATCGATCAATTATTCCGTCTGTGGCTTTTAACACGAACATTAAACACTAGGTGTGTTGAATTGTTTGGTGAAAATATTGTTTAGAAATACTGCACGGTGTCAATTTCAAGTTATTTATAAACATACATTTGTATCGAAAGAAGAGGATAAAAAAATGGTAGCATTTTGGTATAGAAAAGGAATAAAATTTAGGATAAAAATATTGTATTGGAATAACGTGTAATAATAATAACGCATAAAGTCTTAGGAATTGTAGTCCCCTTTTCATTGATATTAAATGATCTACCTATTATGCCATACCTCTTTCCTACAAACCTAATCGCAATATCAGTTACATAACTCTTCAAAGCCAACAAAAGGCTTCATAGTGAAGCCTGACATCAACAATTCGTCCACACGAAAGCACTTGACCACAGTGTAAAAATAAGGCAAAAAGCCCACCCTTTTAACCGGCCTCTTTTCAATGCTGGCAACATTAAGATTCTCCATTTTGACTCGACCAAACGGAATAATTTAATAGAGCAGGGCCTTTTGCCGCGCACCATTTCCGTTGCTTAACTTTTGACGTTTTTTTTTTACTTTTTGACTCTTTTTTTTTTGCGTAACGTTGAAGACTGTTGCTTTTTGTACTGCCATTTTGCTTGTAATTAATGTCATTAAAATTTTTAGACTGTGACATTAAGTTCTGTAATTTTGGTTGGATGTGTTGTGAAGGGTTTTATTATTTTGATGTTTAATTTCCACAGAGCGAAAAGTTGTATGAAAGACAATACTTTCACATTCTCTAACTTTTATCATCGTTATAGAAGATTTTCCTGATCTTTGTATAGAAATAGAAATGAAATAAAAGAAAATAGTTCATTGTCCAGGTAATACAGTAAGCAGGTTTACAGGTTAACACCAAGTTCAGTCGGCAAATATTACCTAGAAGCACTTCCCGCGCGACTTCGCCCGCGTAGATGTCGAATAATATCCCTCGGGAACGTACCACTTACCGGGAACTCCTTCCTTATTCCTTGTCTACAGCTTTCTAGGTCCAAGGGTTTAGGCTGGGCGTTAATGAGACAATCAATCAGTAGTCAGTAACTGTCAGTCAGTTTGTGACTGTAGGGGAGAGGGTGGTGGGTGGGAGATGTGGCAGGGGCGGGTGAGGGGGTAAGAGTGGGCGGGGAGGGGGATGAGAGGGGAAGGGGAGGGCAGACGGTGATAGGGGGATTAGAGGAAAAGAGGGAGAGGGGACGAGCGCCTTTACACCTTAGTTGCTTTATGTATAGCACTGATTCATTGAAGAAACCCAGCCTGACAGAAAAGTTTGTTTGAACGCGCTACATAATGTCTAGAGCTATCCGTCGGATTTAAAAAAATCGTGTTGCCGGTGAAAGCCCAAATCATAGGGAAGGCTATAGTCATATTTAATATCACGCTAGAACCCTTAGGTGCCGAGCAAAAAGAAAAAAAGTCGGAAAGAACGCTAAGCGAAAACGAAGTAGGTACTTATTAGCACTGTCAGGTAATGCGATGGGACGGGGTGGGTCGGGGGAACAGGAAATTTCATGCCGACGAAGTCGCGGACAGAAGCTATCAATTATATGCATACTTATTACATGCAAATAAATATAATTAAAGTGTCTGTTTGTAATGCCAAAATAACAGCTTTTTACTAAATGCATAATTATGAAAGTATAACGGTAAAAAAAAAAAAAAAAAAAATTCCAATTTTTTGTCTGTCTGTCTGTCTGTTTCTTTGTTTGCTCCGGTTAATCTCCAAAACGGCTGGACCTATTTTTACGGCATATTCACTGGCAGATAAGGCTATCTGCCAGTGAATATGCCGTAAATATCGGTAGCCGAAAAATAAAAGTAGCCGAAGCTACTTCTTATAAGGTATCTTATAGCTATATGCATAGCTATAAGATACCTTATAAGAAGTAGCTTCTACCTACTAAGCTACTTCTTATAAGGTATCTTATAGCTATAAGCATAGCTATAAGATACCTTATAAGAAGTAGCTTCAGCTACTTTTATTTTATAAAAATAATTAGGGTTCCGGGCAAGAAAATTAAAACCCATTAAATCTGACACCCACGCGGGCGAAGTTTAATTTATAATAATCAAACTAGACCCTTACTTCCTATTTAAATAACAACATCGTACTCAATACACGATATACACTCTTTATAATAAGTTGAGGACAATAACCACACAACCCCAGCAGGCCGTCCAGGAATTTAAATTTTCCAACAGCAATTACCCAACAAAGTGGCTATAAAACATGGCTTCCACGCCATAACACCTATTGCGAGAACTTACACGTAGCTAGCGCGGAGACGAGGAAGTTTTCAACTATTCCATTGAGTGAAACTCCCGCGCATAGCTGCGGAACTATGCCAGCCAGGTCATATTGCAGAGAACTAGTGTGGAGTGAGGTAGGTGTACTTATAATAATTTGTTGGCGGATTTATAAATAGTCTTGCCATCTATGAAGTACCGTCCTGTAGGTAAGTTATCTTTGAGGATATATAATTAAAGATTTATTTTAAATTTCTAAAAACCTGATAATTTCTCTGATTAGTTAATCTACTGTTAACGCCTGCGGACACAGTATTTTTACGTGCCATTAACACGCGTACTCGTATCTGCACTGCAAATGCACCAACGATACGCCGTTTTTTATTCGCGGGTATAAAAAAACGTCGTGTGCGTAGGCCTCTAGTATTGTGATTAATTGATCGAAATAACAGCCCAATTGAAATATTTTCTGTCATCTAATAACTGAGATACTGATTAGTGCCCGGTTTCTGAGGTTTTCAAACGGAGTTTATCCATTCGATAGTGATTATTGGTTCGCAGTCGACTGAATTGCTATCGAGGATTTAACTGAGAACCTCAAAAACCAAGCATAAGGACGGAATTCGCTAAAATAGATCATTTTTTCGAATCAATAGTTAATAAGAGTTTAAATTTCCCAAGACTTCTTCAGAAATCGCGCACAAGTAATTGTTCGCAAAGATTTTCCTTCAAGAAATTTTAGATTTTCCACAAAACACGCCTATCTTGTTACTAGTCGAGAAATCACCACACAGCTACGTGTACGTACCATCAGAATAGTCTATCGATCTGTAGATGGGTACTTCATGTATAGCGCTACAAGGATCTTTTTCATTGCAATATTTTTTACCAACAGCGCCTCTGTCAACGTCGTTCGAGCGCCAAAAGATCCCTTGTAGCAGTGTAAGTAGTGTGCCTCATTCTTTTGTTTCTAGCCAAAATATCGCCACACCTAAGTACGTGTGGGTAGGACAGGGTCTCTAAAGAGCTCATCGGAATAGATAGCCTATCGATCTATAGATAGTCAATCAGTTCAAGCGCACGTAAGTGTCATCGAGGTGCTCCATGTGTATGAGGCGACACTCGCTAATGCGTGCGCCGTGTCGCGCCAGCCACGCTCTAGTGTTTGCTGGCGCTGTCTGTGCACACCCTTATTCTGGACAAAGTGAGGTTTAAAGGTGCAATTTAGTTCTTTTTAATAAAAGTTAAAGTAATTATAATTCATTTATTTCAGAAAACAAATGAAATGTCTACTGGTAGGTACTAAATTTACTAAGACCCGCTGGCACCGCAAATCGCTCAATACTTTTAGCGCTAAACGTGTTACATCTCATTGTTTCTGTCAATTGTTTAAAGATGATTTGTGGTACAAGTGGGCCTAGTTACCTAGTGCTGCAAAGTTGAAAGGCGAAAAATCTGCGAAAACAAAAAAAAAAAAAAAGCCTGGCTTGCTTCTGTAACTAGGGACCGTTTTTTTCTTTCAAACTTTTACTGCTTGTGTTGTTTAATTCCATTTTTGATCGTTTGTGGTGATTCTATTGTTTATATGCTTCACCAAATACATATTTCCATTTTAGATTACAGGTACCGGAGACCGGTGGGGTACCACAGAATGCAATTGAAAGCAATTGAAATTAAATGCTCGCCCATTGACCTGTTAATAATTTGTGCATTATTGCGATGTTCAAACGTGTTGCTTCGACACGAAACGTTACTATTGTACTTAGAAACTCATTAGTACACTTCCCCAGGTGTTCAGCAGGTGTTGTAGCGACAAAGCAATTTTCCGAGGTGAAAAGTACTTTGTTTTCTTTGTCAGTTATCAAGCGGGCTTTCAATACCAATAACAGCTGATTGTGTGGGCAACGAGGCAGACTCTTACTTATAATGTTACCTATCTACAATACACATTCATTTAAATGTTAAGAGGATATATCGAAGCGTGGTTTAGCTCGGTGTGTAAGTGAAATGGCGTTATGGCTGTCTAGTTTGACTGACGCGCGAGATACAAGACTCTCACGCGCACCAGAACTAAACTAGCTTCGTTTAAATGTAGATTGATGACAAAATGCTATACTTAAATCAATTCTTAGCTTAGTAAGTTCTTCATATTTAATTACCTTCGATTTAAAGCAAATTTTACTGCACAATAAAGAAATGTTTGCGTATAATCGTATAAAACAGAAAATAGTCGGTGTTATAAATATGCGGTGGTGTGTGTGTGTAAGATATGAGTATTTGCGCCACCCATAGAGCAGCCCCCCAGCACAGCCCACCGTGCTAGGAAGATGGGATGACGGAAGGGTGTCGACACACGTTGCATCCCACACCGAAAGCCTACCTAACTTCCAAGACATTATGGTCTTTCCGTTTGGTCTCTTCCCATCGTCCGTTGTTCAAAATAGATATTAATGACTAGCGAGATATGATACGATGCTATCTTCCGTGACTAATGCTGAGTTGTGGTTCCGATATTTCGCCAATGTTGAGTTCTTGTGTTTGTTTTCGACGATTTCATAGCTAAAGACTTTATAAATTACATGTCGTTGCAGGTACAACCTCACGGTGACACCCCAGAATCAGCCAGTTTAGTGGACAATCGAGAAGTGGAATCCATTTGCACGCCGACGAGGCGCAGGTTCGTGAGCTGCAATATTAGGCGCCTGAGAGTGCGACACTCAGCGTGTCCGGCTATGAACGTGTTTGCGGAGTGCCTAATGTTGAGTCTCCTTTGTGACGTAATTATAGGTATGTGCCGATGGGGGACTGATTTTCAATTATGGATACAGAGACACGGAGTCCATTTAATCGAACCACAATATTGTTAGTTAATACAATGATTGGCATTGAATTTGGCAGAATGTTATGTTAATAAAAAGGAAGTTCAAAAACTAAAACCCGACTACTGAAAAATCACGTTCGCCGCGGTCGGTCTATAACTAATTAAATTAATATTATTTATCTCCACTTTTTTTTATTTTTAACTATTTAAACATATTTATTTACTTAAACATTATGACATATACGCACGCTGAATGGCGGTCTCTGATTGGTCAAAGCGTGTCACGACTCACGCCATGCATGCTTTCCTCCCCGCCCTCGCACCGCATCAAATTTAGCTTTATTATCAAATTGCCCAATTGTTATGTAGCAATATAATAATGACCGTGCAATGTGATAATGAAGTTAGGATAGTAATTAATCACTTAGCCCGATAGAGCTAGACATTATTCCTAATGCTCGTACATTATTAATAATGCCCGCATTAATCACCTGGTCCATAACATAAATACATATTTGTAATGTGCTTGTCAAGACCTTTCTTTTCACACCAAACATGTCAATATTATCTCAATAAAATTTTTTTCGTTGTCAGAAATTTACGTGTAAAGTCCACCATATTAAAAGGGATAATTTATGTAGCCTATGGCACCCGGACCAATATTACGAATCTATTCATGCCTCATTTATTAAAATCGGTTCAGTAATTTAGGCGCTACGGTGAAACACACGTAAATACATACTTTTATACATACACATACATAGACTGCTAAAATAATAACCCTTCCTTTTGGCTTTGCCATAGTCGGGTAAAAATATTGTCGCCATCTCATTAAGATCGTAGAGAGAAAGTTAGTAGTGTTTCACATTCCATGGTACTGAACAAAGAGAAAACATGTGGCGATAGATTGGACTCTTACACAAATCTCAATATAGAAACAAAAGCACCTTCTTATTTTAATAGAGATTATTAGAATAATATGTCTTTACTACGTAGAGCAAAGAGGGAAAACATTAAACTTTCAATAATACAACTCCACAATAAAGCTCTTATTTATAACTTTTAAGTATATTATTATTCTAGTGTTGTGTTGTTATTATTGCCTACACCTCCACAATCCCTCAACACAACACATTGTTACCTAGAAGTAACTGCGACACGTATATACAATATTCGCGTGTATTTACTCAATCAGGGCTTGTCAGTTCTGTGATGCATCACCACCTGCCTTCATCTGTCAATCGCGTCGAGAATTCGCCGAAAAAATATAGAAAATAATATTCGTAAAAAATGTACTGAACAATAGGTACCTCGCAACCAGCACGTGTACGGACAGATTATATGAACGAGGACAATGCATAAAGATTATGAAAGGACAGGAGTACGTGCATGGGCTCCTGTAGTTCCTGTCTGGTGATATTGCGCTTTTTCGGGAGTTTCTCGTTTTGAGACTATTTTCAATACCTATTAAAATAAATAAGTAAATAAAAATCTTTTATTTCGAAAACTAGTGTTAGTATTACATCTACCAGAAAAACAACACAAGCTATTCTTTACTACGTCACAATGGCGTGTAGGCGTCTCCAATGTCCCAGTACCGGGCTGTACCACCTATCAGCTATAGTTTCCAGGATGCTGTCTGTTCCCGAAATTTAAATTCAAGAAAATAAACGTAATATGGTCTATAGAGTAACGTTTTATTTGTGCTGTAAAAATATTATGCTTGAGAAAAACAAACAAGCAATAAACACAGACATTTCAAATTATGTTATACGAAATAATAAGTGTTTTAATAAAACAACCTACCGCCGTATCCAATCATAAATAAAATCGATGTTGATATCCGAGACCACGAGACAATGTTCCACATCCTGTCCCAAATATCGGGAAAAAATAATATTAAGTCTCCAAAGAAAAATGTAGTAAAATAATAGCGTCTCTACTTTTGTTCAGTTACTGGTCTGCCATTCTGGGTAAGAAACGTGTTATTCAAGAAACTAAGTCTCAATATATGACCGGATAATATCTTACCGAGAAATTGAAACAAACATTGAAGATTGGTTTTCTTTTATACATTATTGATGTCTTAGTCTTTAAGGAAATTATTGTTTTATATCTCTCCATTAGGAACTTCGCAGAAACAGTCTGGAGCCGGGATTTGTGCCCAGTTGATAGCAGGAAGCTCGCCCCTATTACAAGGGACTTAAACATAATTGACTAAAGATAGGTACTGGTGTACTTGTGAGGAGCTCGTGGCTAAGTAATAACAGCCGCACGGGTCGATCCATCAGGTTAAACTACGCATGCCGAGGTTGGTCCGTGGAAGCGTGACTATCTTTGCATACCGAGGCTCCTCCATGGCCGTTGATCCTGGCTGTCTTCCGTGGATCTTTGACAGTCGTCACTGGTCGTCAGAAACCCGATAATCAGACAACAAGTCTTACCAAGGGGTATCGTATTAACCAGTGACTAGGTTGTGGAGGTCAGATAGGCAGTCGCTCCGCGTTTAGTGGTATTCAGCTGTATCCGATAAGACTGGAAGCTGACCCCAAAATAGTTGGGAAAAGGCTAGGCAGATGATGATTAGGTGCACCTCTGCCTAAGCCTATTCGTTGTGTTGATCAAAGACTGGCTTAGGATGGAGTAGATAATACAATAATATACAATAATGGTATATATGATGATAGTAGTGATTTCCTTGTTGTTTCTAAAAAACTCCATCTGATTTTCACCTCAAAATACTACTGCAGCTACCTTATCCTATCTGCTATTAAGAGGACTGTCGCATTTTGTCACCTCTCTCGCTCACACGGGACCAAATTTTTAAAATTGTTGAAATGAACTAGTAAATAATATTAATTAAAAACACATTTTTATTGTCGCATTTATTTAACTCACCTCAAAAACAAATAATAAGTTTTGAGCCGAGTTGTTTAGATAACACAATAGAAAAGTGTTTTTAATAATTACGTAACTATTACATGAATATTATTGACAAGTTCGCTAATTGAATAAATTTTTCAAAAAAGCAACTTTTTATTAAACAATCTTAAACATTAACTTAATATAGAACTGCAATCAATCTTCTGTCTACAAAATGATTATGACATTTTCCTTAGGCGTGTATCGTGCCCGATGTTGGAAGGCATTTGATGTTAAGAACTGATATAAAATTGTTGTATCTCAAATAAACGCTTAAATTAATTAATCAGTATTTATTTAGTATAGAGCAACACTTGACGTGGTAGATATTAGAAGAGCGAAGTACAAGTGCGAGTGAGTAAGGTTATCTTAAGGTTGCGTTCCAGATCTCACAGTCTCCTGCACTTATTTTAACAACATTTGTTAGAAAATAACAAAAACTGAACTTCTAAAATAAACTAACTTAATAAGTATTTACTGACTTTGAGAATTTTACAATTTGGTTAAAATAACAATCTGATATCCGCTAGTGGCACTAAGTATGATCAAGAATTAAGACAATATTTTAGCGTACCTATTGTACCTATTATTACTTACTACCTATTATTACCCTTAGTACCTATTATTATCACTTAGGAATAACATTTCATATTACTCTTGAAAATTGCTCTAAAATCATTTATGGAAGCAGTTTAAAGAAGTACCTAATAAAATAATTCTAGACCAACGAATATAAAAGCTTATTTTTACTTATGAAAAAGGTGCTCAGATACTAACCCTTAGGTACTTTTCTAACAATAAGGAGCTGGGCCGGGTCAAGGTAAAAACCTCTCATTTTATGAAGCCTGTAATAAAAACTTACTAAATTCTTGAGCTAAAAAATAGAACAGAAAGAGAGAAAACTGGTTCTAACTTACGATCTCTAGAAAATATCTAAGCTCAATATTTATAATTCACAGTTTAATGAAACCAATCCAGGAGATTTTCAGGGTTATTGGTGGCGGCCGCAAACAACCTAAATTAACCATAAAACAATTAACTCTTTATAACGACACGTTGAAACTTGGTACAGGCTCCACGGCCAATAAAACCATTAAAATTCTAAACTCTGCAAGCCATGGTTTTGTCATAATAAGGTGTTAAGTTACAAGCTATAAGCGATTAGATAAGTACATTTTATTAACCACTACTATCATCATCAATCGATTCAATTGGCCTGAGTGTCAGTCAACTCAGCCTATCAGAGTCCAATGTTGGACATAGGCCTCTCCCAGGCTGCGTCACAACACTGTCCTCCGCTTTCCGCATCCAGTCTCTCCCAGCTATCTTTTTTTTGTTTGGTGGTCCATCTAGCTGGGGGGCGTCCCACACCACGCTTGCGGATATGCGTTCTCCACTCCAGGACTCGTCTGCTGCACCGGCCATCGGTCCTTCGATAAACATGACCAGCCCACTGCCACTTCAGCTTCCTTACTCTGAAAGCCATGTCGGTAACTCTGGTTCTTTTCCGATAACTTCATTTCTAATGTTATCCTTCAAAAACTCCGTGCATAGCTCGTTCCATAGCGCGCTGAGCGACCTTGAATTGATGGACCAGCCCGACTGCCAGTGTCCACGTTTCGGCACCGTTCGGCACGTTTTGGCACTTTTCAGCACGTTTCAGCACCTGTTATAAAATACCGCTCCCAATTTGTTCCACAAATGGGTGTCCGTTTTCCGCAGTCAGCCTTGTTCATAGTCTTTGGAAAATGATATGGTTAGCTCATTAGACTTTACAGTGAAGCTATGACTCTGGACTTCATCCTGATATAATATCAAAGGGTAAAGTATAAACAGGGGGTCAACAAGACTATTACTAATAATGCCTCCTAATTCCTAAACGCTACCGTTCATGCCTTCCATCGCAACCCAAAAATCTTGAGACAATGACGGTGTTTGGAGAAAACTCGAGCTCATCAATTTTATGGCACAAGTTTTGAGCCGGAGTAGGCCCAGTGCGGCATCCGTGACGTCATCATAATATAAGCGGTTACAATTATTACCAGAATTACAGGGGAAGCGAACCGGGGGGGGGGGGATTACTGCGCGCTTATGAGCGAAGGGTATTACTGCTTATTAGACGGGATTTTTCAGTTAATAAGATAAGGGTATTAAAGACATTAACTTATCAAGACCCTTTGATGCCCAAGGTCATCTGCTTTGCATTCTGAGATGTAAATCTCAGGGCAGGCAAGGTGTTATAGAGCTAATCAATAATTCAAAACTAATCACTGTACTTTTGAAAGATAGGAGAGGGTAGCCTTTATTGATCAGTTATGTCTTATGTATTAGTGATACATTCATTGAAATAAACTTACATGATTGCTATAGTTTAAATAATACTCATTTGCTAACCCATTTTTCGGAATAATCTGTGATGTTCAACGCCATTTATAACAACACTAAGTTCTACTTACCTCATACTAAAAAACATATAAAAGAAGCTTCAAGGCTGGCACAATTCCTCTTTTTCAAACCCTCACGCTGCTTACAAAGAAAGATGGTAGGACCCCCTAATTAAAGGCCCTAGGCTAATTACAGCGACATGCCGAATCCGGGCCTGGCGAGACGGCTTCAAATTGTCAAGACGCGTTATTTGAGAAGACATTCGTTACAAAAAGAGGCTCTTGGGAGCGTGTGGCAGGGCCGCGCTGAAATTAGGGTGCATGAGTGGGCGTGAAAAGTTCTTTTTTGTTTGTGGTAAGAGTGTGTTGAGGAAAAAAAAGATAGAATAAAAAATTATGGATTGAATCCTGTGATCTGGAATGTTTTACATTTCTAGAGGGGCAGATTAAAGTATTAGGTTTTGGAGCTGGAGAACAAGGGCTAATTTTATCATCATCATTTCAGCCGAAAGACGTCCATTGCTGGACATAGGCCTCGCCCAAGCACCGCCACTTCAACCGAATCTAATTTGATAAACATCCAAAATATTTAAGAGTTCATGCGCATCTCATCTACCAAGTTCAATTACTAAACATGGCTTTCATAAAACCATTGCAAAGAAGGGACTAAGTAAATAGGAGGATACAACTATTACTATTGATTTTCCAGATATAACTGAATGTCGAATACTGTTAGATTTTCAGAGATGTATTCGATAACCGAGTCTCCCTTCCAAAGACCAAAAATCTATATAAACAACCCTTACTAAACCCTAAAACCTAAAACGTACTCAGGAAAACCTGAAAGGCAATTCGTAAAATTAATTATTGAAAGGTTAGAACGTCAATTAGAGCGTTTGCGCCAGCCGTAAGCTAACTAAATCCAGCCCTGTTGGCAGGAGGGGGGGAGATTAATCCCTCTTGATGGATCGCTATCCCCAATCTGTTTTTGCGTAAATGAGAATAAACTGTTTGTCCAACCTGTCACCTATAGCTGTTTTTTGTATGTTTGAGTTGTTTTTAGGTGGCGAGATGAGCTGTGGTCCTACTAATTCGAAATGTTTGGTAATTAAAGTTTTCGGTTTGAGTGATAACTGAAAGAACTTGATGTATATTTTCTGACTTCCAAAAAGAGCCTTGTAAATGTGTAATGAAACAAGTGCGTGTCGGACCACGCACAATGAAGGGTTCTGTAGTTGAGGTAAATTTATCCCAAGAACAAACTTGGCATTGAAAAACATGTTCTCCCATTCCAGCTGCAAATGTAAGTTTGTAGGCACAATATTGAGAGATTTACTATGTTATTTTAAGAACACAGACTTCTTTATATTTTCCTGTAATCTATAGGTATACACAAAGCTTTAGGCTCAGTAGTTTCAGGGGGATGGTCATGGTCAATCTTCGTATATTTTCTTTAATAACTTCGATTTATTTTAAAATTATAAAAAAATATATTTGAAACCCTCGAAGCCCTTTAATTTAATTAATAAGTCACACGGTACAGTTTGCAAAACTTTTATTTTATTTTCTTATTTGCCTCCCAAAAGTGCCCCCCATATTCAAAATTCAAAATTAATTTATTTACGTTACACGTTCGTGTTTGGGTCACAGAAATTCATATGTACCTACACCAAATTTCAACTTAATTGGTCTATTACATTCGGAGCACATCGGCTGTGACAGACAGACACACGAGTGATCCTGTAAGGATTCTATTTTTTCCTTTTGAGGTACAGCAGTGCTATTCTGTACAAATCTCACCGTGAAAACCTAGGTGAAGTGAGTTGTCATTCTACCTAATGCTAGATTGGATTGACACTATTGACAGCTCACTCCACGCTCACTTCACCTAAGTTTTCACGGTGAGATTTGTACAGAATAGCACTGCGGGACCCTCAAAAGCAATATTATTTCAATCCTTTTCAAAACAGAAAGTAATATGGATCAACTATGACTTGCCTAACCGTAATCTAACAGATTAAACTGAATCTACATCTGTCTGACTCTAAATCAGTTTTCAAAAACCCGTGGACTAAACTAAATACATTATTCATTGACGTCCCTAACTTATATTTAAAAGTAGTTTTTAAAATTCTACATAATATTTATCTTCGCAGCACTAATCCCAGTTGACAGGTCACTCAACTGTGAGTTGTAGCATAAACAAAGATTAGCTAGCGCGCCACCCCGGATTTTCTCTTGCTCTATGTATCTGAGTCGTGACGACATTGAGATCAAAAGGATTAGAAAGCTGCGATGTTGGTGACGGTTATAAGACCATGATTTAATTGGGGTCATCTGTACGAGTATAAATAAAAATAGAACCCCCTGACTGACTGGCTGATTGACTGAGTGACTCACCAAAGCCCAGCCCAAACCCTTGGACCTAGAAAGCTAAAGTTTTGCACAGAGGTTTCCTTTATAATATAGACAAGGAATAAGGAAGGAATTCCCGGTAGTACGTTCATGTGGGATATTTTTTCGACATCCACGCGGGCGAAGCTGCTGGCGAAAGCTAGTATTATCTAAAATCCATTGTGGGTTCTTTAAAGATAATGAAATCATTGTGCTAAATACTCCAAGCAGCAATGGGTTATGGTGTAATTAGTAGAGGACTTGAGACGATTTATATGTTTCTGGAGAAGCAAGCCGTAGATGGTAGATCCATCTACCATCAGGCGGGCCACATATTAAATTGATAATAAATGAGTACGGCGAGGGAGAGCTCATGAGTTCTAATCCCACACTGACTACTATTGGAGTTAACATCATCTGCCTAGCCTTTTCCCAACTATGTTGGGGTCGGCTTCCAGGCAAACTGGATGCAGCTGAATAAGTAGCAGTATTTTAAAAGGAAAAACTGCCGATCTAACCACCACAACCCAGTTACTGGGTAATACGATACCCCTTGGTAAGACTGGTTGTCAGACATTCGGGCTTCTGACGACTGTGAAAGATCTACGAATGACAGCCAGGCTTAACGTGCTTTCCGAGGCACGGAGGGGTCTTGGTATATAAAGATGTTTACCCATCCACAGTCATGGCAAGCGTAGCGTAACCTGATCGATTGACCCGTGCGGCTGTTATTACTTAACCATTACTAAGCTACAAGCATTGCAGTAAACCAACTCCTAATATTTGTGAGAAAACATATGCAAAGACCACTTTCACCATTCAAACCGGAGGCACCCTTTTACCAACATCAAATAAAAAATCGACAAAATATCTGAACACACGAAACCCTCAAATCGTTTTGAACCAGTCAGTTATGCCACTTCAAAATTAAGCATTACATCACATAAAATATGAATATTTTCACGGATCCCGCTTCCACCTGTAAAATATAATATTCAAAGGCAATATCTCTGAGCGATTCCGAGAACCTATAAATGTTCACCATAAAAATGACGTTACACCCACTTAACTCAGCCAATCGAAAGCAACCCTTATTCTGTCGCTATAAGGATTGGGGGAACTGTAAATATAAGTTGGTGAACGTAAATATTAGCACCTGAATAATCTGTTATATGGTCTGATATTTATTTCTTTCAATGTATTAGTGCCTCCCTAAGCTGAGGTCGTTCTTCTTTTATGTATCTATGGCCGCAATAAAACACAAGCATCCCTGTGGAAACTTTTAATTAGTTGGAAAATATTAGCAATTTAGAAATAGCTCAGGCATCTAGGTCAGCTTATTATAATGACGACAGACCTTTCCCTTTGACCAGTTAGTTTTAATTGGGTTATTGATTTTGATACCCTTTGCGCTTGTTCTAGATTTCTAGCTGGTTACAGTTTATGGAGGCATAGTTTAGACTAAATTATCTTTGAAGTTCAGCCAAAGGAATTATATTTTGGCTTTCTCGGAAAATTTCAAAATTATTTGTTCTCCTTAATCATCCATTGTTTTTTAACACTTCCAAGGACACTATACGGCTAGAGCAGTCATAACAATAAAACTTCTGCTGTGTACATAAGAGGAAGTCTGAAAGTGGCACCGGTGACTGAAAAGTTGTGCGGAAATCGGTTGTCATGGTATGGGCATCTGATGCGGAGGAATGAGGAAAATGTCATGGGGAAAGTTTTGAGTATGAATGTCGATAGCTATAAGAGTAGGGGAAGATCAAAGAAAAGATGGATGGACTATGTGAAACACGATATGGCTAGGAAGGGGGTGACTACCGAGATGACGACTAATAGAGAAGTATGGAAGAAAGGGACATGTTGCGCCGACCCCAAATATATTGGGATAAGGGCAGGAGAATGATGAATGATGATGTGTCTCGTTTACCGCGCGTGACCTGTTAATTATATGTTTTCGCCTTAGTTGCTACATTAATCACATCCACCACTGTCTTACAATATATTTTAGTAAGACATCACCCAATGAGATACCGATCAATATTATCTCCGAACAATACAAACCCTTATAATAGGCTTCATAAAATCAAAACCGAAACATAACAACACGTTATGTTAATCCCGACACAAACTAATCTCCACAATGCTTGTTGTGGCATGTTATAAATCTCCACGATCTCAAAAGAAAGTGAAATGGTCAAGGACACCACATGTTTATGCAAGATGGCCGCCGGCCAAGTTTTAGAAGGAAATAACAACCGCTACAAAAGTGGTCCTTTTGTTAATGGTCGAGAAAAATGTAGCGATTTCTTGAAGAGAGTTTCCTTTGCTTACAAAATGTATGTAGTTCTTGGGGAAAATAAACTACAACGTGTCTTGAAGTGAATCAGTATTCATAGTTAGGTTGACAGGAAATAATAAGACTTTGTTTCATTTATCATCATCTATCTTGCTCTCTCTTGGTTTATTGTGTTTGGCTCTTAGTGTAGATCTGACATAAGAAAGATTTTGCCTAAAATCTACAATGTAATTACTCGAATTTATTATGTTTGTCTACTCTTAGACCTCGCAAAGAGAGAAATTGTCTCTAGATCTTAATAAGTCAAGCACGTGAATCTGTCTTAACCAACACATTTGTGGATAAGACAAATTATTGTAATAATAATTTTTAGAAAAAAAAGGTTTCTAAAAAAAAGGAAAGGAAAGGAGGAGGTTTCTAAAGGAAGTTCAGAAGGTTCTGTGATCCGCTACAAAACTAAAAGCAATCGACCAGTCCAACATTTGTAGAGAGTTGTCTACTTATACAACGTAATCCACCTACAGAATAGATACAGGTGTTTATAATACCAAAACCTCTTAAGCCCCAACTACTAAGAAGCACTGCATCCCAACTTCCTAAGAAAAATAACAACCGCTCGCCCGCTCGCGTTATGATTATAACACGGCCATGTATCGTCGCCGCTCCCTAGTAAACTATTACACGGAGGTAAGTGAGTCCGTAATTTATTCGGGTAATCGCGTAATTTGTCGCAGAGGATTGGTGTAATTTGTCCTCAGGTGCGGCCCGGGCTTGTTTTCTTGGAAATACGCTCCATGGAGAACGAAGGACTTTTTTGAGTTCAATTTTCTCTTTTCCTGTTTTGTTTTGGTTAGTTCGCAGAAGTTGGGTCTAGGACATTGCTTTGAAGTGTTATTTATCAATTAGGGGCGAAATGAAATTATTACGTCATGTTTATTTTTTGTGTTGACATTTCCAAAGTTTATGCCTAACGCTCCAAATGTTTTAGTGTTAAGTCTTTTAGAGCATAAAACTGGTAGCTAATGTCAGAGAGAAATTAACGCCTCATTTTATTTGTCTCTGTTATTCAGGATGGATGAGGAGCTCGTGGCTAAGTAATATCAGCCGCGCGGGTCGATCCATCAGGTTAAGCTACGCTTGCCGGGGTTGGTCAGTGGATGGGTGACCATCTTTACATACCAAGACTCCTCCGTGCCTCAGAAAGCACGTTAAGCCGTTGGTCCCGGCTGTCATTCGTAGATCTTTGACAGTCGTTACGGGTCGTCAGAGGCCCGAAATTTTGACAGCCAGTCTTACCAAGGGGTATCGTATTACCCAGTAACTGGGTTGTGGAGATCAGATAGGCAGTCGCTCCATGTAAAATACTGGTATTAAGCTGCATCCGGTTAGACTGGAAGCCGACCCCGACATAGTTGGGAAAGGCTAGGCAGATTGATTCAGGATGGATAATGCAGGAATTTTTTTTCTTATTTGCCTTTATAGGTACATATAAAGGCAAATAAGAAAATGATATAACAAGGAAATAATGGATTATAGGTTTTGCCTAGAAGGAATGCAACAAACTTAAATTGTCATTAACATAAAGAGGGACCAACATTTAGAGAATGAGGTCGTTGTGCTATCCGAATTGCCACATCATGTGTACTCTCAGTAAGCATCACAATTGAGCCAACAGAAAAAATCGAGCTACAAAATGAGCAATCAACGGTTGTAGCTGCAACTGTTGGCTGTTCCAACAAGTTGTAGGCAAAGTGATTGCTGCAACAAGCTGGTGTTAACTACACATTGTCGAGTGGTGATTAACTGCAGTGGCCAGCTGATGGCAAGGAGTTACGTGGGATGGAAGAGGCCTGACTCATGTTGTATAGAAGTGCTTAGCTGGTGATGCCTTTTAGGCGTTGTGAGTTGGAAAATAGAGCAAGCAGATGAGCGGAATAGGAAGTTAATAAAACTACTTAGACGCTCTGAGATGCCCAGGGAAAATAATAATAATACTCAAAAATATTCTATTCCAAGTAATTTTTCTTCCACTTTACTTCAATAAAAAAAAAATCTAATTCTATCAGACAAATAGCCATCCACAGGCATATTTCAAACCACTTCTAGTCCTCAAACTCAACGTCGGAACAATACAGCGGCCGTAAACCTTTGGTAAGCACATTCGTTGTAAACTCGCCTTTGATTTACGAGCAAACGCGTGCACTATAAAAAATGTTTAGTGTCAAAATCAGTCCATAGCGAAAATATGGAAATCCTTGCCTTATTTTCCGCTTACACTAAATTTTGATGAAGGTTTGCAGCTCCTTAATTTTGGGTTTGTGACGAAGCAGTTTGTTTCGGACAGGTAAATTGTGGTATTTGTAGGATCGCTTACTACGAGGAATAATTATGTATTTTTGTGTTCCTTTGCTTAGTCTCGAGTTCTCGACCATCTAACAAAATATATATAAATAAAAAGAGTAGTCCTGACTCCTGACTGACTGACTGACTTTATCAACGCCCAGCCCAAACTTATTAAATTAAATTAAATAAAAAATACTAAATAAGACAAGTTCTTCCACTAAATGCAAGAAGAGAAATATAAACATGAAAGAAGATGTTGAAATTAAAAAAAAAATGTATTTATGAATACCCGTTCCTCGCTTCTCAACGGCCAAGTAAGGACTTGACTTAACTAAAAATAAATAAAACATCTCTTCTAAAGAAATTCACCACTTAGTACGAGTTCGCCGAGCAAATTGATATTCAGCCGGCATCCCAGAATTTTTCAAATAAAAATAAACAAACGCTAAACAAGCTTGGTCCCAAAAAGTACTTATTTACCTCAAACCGAACTTTCCTCAGAGTTGTCCTGACACGGCCTCTTGATAATTTAATTTTTTCTCTCGTAAGAAGACGTATCTTATTACGCATTCGAGTCTCGTGTGCCACTATTTATTCCTTATACATTCGGCTCACGTAATAAATCACAGTTATTTAATCTACTGAAAGATATATATGGGTATTTACCCGAGTATTTCTATCATAACATTTGTTGAATGCTATTTTTGTGGGGCTCATATAGTTTTTAATCTGGAAAAGATAGAGATAATGGAATGAGATACATAAATAACGCATATATTCAACTGTCTATCTCCGTTCTCCTTGAACATAGCTATTATATTTTGTAGCTCTAGATTATTTCTGAAGGGTAATAAAATTTGGGAAAGTGACTTTTCTTGAAACAGCGTTCGTATTCATAATATTTTCAGACTTGAATTGAGTTGGTGCGAGTATTTTGTCAACTTCTTTCTACATTTTCTGGAATATTTTCACGAATTTGTCTTTTAAAACTTGCTCCATCAATATTATTTAAGTTCTAGCATGTTACATTTCTATTTCAGCGCGGAATGACAGTCGTGGACTTATTTGTTCTATTTTTAATATCACAAAAGTTTACAAAAAGATACATCTTTTCGAGGTTATCACGATGACATAAACCATCTCAAAATCAACCTTACAAAATTACTGAAAATTTCGGACGACGAAGTTATCGACCCTTAAGATACGCTTCAATAACCGATGGATTAGCTCCAAGCTAACGAAATATCGACGCCCTAATCCAGGATACTGGAGGTGAGTGAAAAATTAGATTGGTGAGCACCGGACACGGTGGAACCTAGCCATAATCTCATTGCCTTGGAGCAGAGCGAGGGACAAGTTACATGCGAGGTGGATGTGACACTTTCAGATTGGAAGATGGATTATATAAAGCAAAATTGTAGTTGCGAATGGAAGGAATGGAATGTGGGTGGAAGGATAGATATTAATATTTACAAACAACAGTTTTCAGTTGAATGTTTGGGTCGTTAATTGAAAGCATTTATATCCCTGACCTCATTCCTACTTCCGTAAACTCACAGAAATAAACAAAGGTCAAGTGACGATTTGGAATTCTGAAAATAAATTACCTTACATTGAAGAGACAGGAATGTCAGTTCAAATGTTCATCGCCAAGATTTCGTCTCTTGTACCAAATTGTATAACCAAAGGGCGTAACGCCGCAGGAATATTTGTGAGTCTTTTTACCAGGACACGGCAAATGGAAACCGAATCATTTCCGACCGGGTTATTGATTCTGTGAGTACATCGGCGGATTTACTAAATATTTTCGACGAAATTGGGTTAAGTGCTCACTTCTACGCCTGATCGACGGACTCCACCAGAATTTTGGGATCTAAAAACGTAGGCCAACTTCATAGCTTTCTGTAAACTATGTAGTTTGTGGGATAATGTTTCGTACCCATTTCTAAAATGTTTACTATTTAAGCTCGTGGCTAAGTAATAACAGCCGCACGGGTCGATCCATCAGGTTAAGCTACGCTTGCCGGGGTTGTCCGTGGATGGGTGACCATCTTTACATATCGAGACTCCTCCTTGCCTCGGAAAGCACGTTAAGCCGTTGGTCCCGGCTGTCATTCGTGGATCTTTGACAGTCGTTACGGGTTGTCAGAAGCCCGAAAATCTGACAACCAGTCTTACCAAGAGGTATCGTATTACCCAGTTAATGGGTTGTGGAGGTCAGATAGGCAGTCCCTCCATGTAAAATATTGGTATTCAGCGGCATCCGGTTATACTGGAAGCCAACCCCAACATAGTTGGGAAAAGGCTTGGCAGAATGATTGAATTTAGTTATTCTAGACTGTTATAAGTTATAACTAATTTCATTGACAGCAATACTTAAGTTAGTCAACCAAAGAGTCTTCCCTGCCTACCAATTTCTTTCCTAGAATTGGAAACCATAATGTTTTGTTGTTGAAATAAAATGAAATTTAACCGTATTATATAGAAAGTAAATAATGGCTCAAATTATTAAAAAACAAAAATTGTTTCCATTATTACGTTTGACATCACTCGTCACGTGTAACGTCATAACTCTCAATATCTCGCGTCGCTCATCAGACAGTTCTTTATCTACTCGTATTCCCCTGTTACCCTCGTCCTCTTTACATAAATTACATTCTCATATACTTCTCCTCCACATTGAGAATCAATTTTCAACAATAAAAAGTATTCGTAACAAGTACCCACATTCTCTTCATCTGAAGCACAAACCTTGGAATTTCATTACGACAAACAAATGTATCGATATCAGATGATTACATTATTTTGAAAGGGAAATTTCTAAGATGCTTATAATGTATCGGGAATTATTGTTCCGAATTTTTCCTACCCTCAAATACTTAATACGCTTTCTTTGAAACACTTGAACAAAATTGCTGGGAATTTTAAGCCTTGCTCGATGTGTTTTGGAATATTCAACTTTTTTTTGCTTCCTTCAGTGTCGGTTTGTTTAGTGAGGAAACACAACATTCAGAATGTAGGATTTGTTGTGAATTTATATATTCTTGTTTTCTATGTTTCGCCTTTTTTGTTGTTTGCTGATATTAAGTTTGGGATGACCGCTCTCTGTTTTATCACAAAATAAATTTTTGGTATCTGAATCTTTATCACTTTCTTAAATATAGTTCTACAAAATATATCGCTTTAACGTAAAGTTTTATGTTACAGAGTAGTTTTTCAGTTTTTCCTAGAATTGTAATACTTATTATTATAATTGGGATCTGCTTGTTATGAGGGAAGTTTTCGAAGAAAATAATTTTATCCAAGAGGCAATAAACACGTTTTTATTAGTAGGTCTCCATCATAAATCGGAGGAGGATGTTTCCTGTCTGTTTTTTAATCAAAATGGAACAACATAAAGATGGGAATTTGTAGGTATCATTTTATATTAATAAATATTATAGTAATTACGTGAATGTTTTAGCCGATGTGAGGATTAAGTATTATAGGAAACCGCGATAGTTTCCTTTTGTTAAATTAAATTTCATTTAACATGCTAAAATAAACTCAACAGACTGTCAAATATGAATTTCAAATTCTGTGACAATTTGGTGCCGGCTAATCCTATGTGACCATAGTTTCGATAATCCGTGCGATATGAAGAGTTTTGCTTTCAAAGTAGAATGTTATTAGAACAAGTCTATTGTTTATATTCCTGCTCATAATCTCATGGCAGCTATTTTATTAAATTATTAGTGTTATCGTATTAGGCAGTCACTCCATATAAAATACTGGTATTCAGCTGAATCCGGTTATACTGGAAGCTGACCCCAACATAAATAGTTGGGAAAAGGCTAGATGATAGTGTTATCATAAATAATTAGCTTACATTGAATTTTCGTTTCGTTACATTGAAATCAGAAAAAGAAAGACAAATAAAAAATCTGGAGCCACACGTCATGATAAATAAGGCATAAATCGAACAGATTACGTGTGACTCTGGATTGTTTTTGTCTCTTTCTAATTTCAGATGAGAATATTTTCTTGTTTCATACTTTTTTGAGCGTGATTTTTCAGTAGTCGGGTTTTAGTTTTTAAACTTACATTTTTAATTTTGTTTAAGTACCGTTTTGGTATTTATGCGGGTGTTAGAAAGTGGATTGTACACTAACATTATAGGTATATATATCCACTTAATTAAAAGCTTTGTATGTCAAGATGGTTATTAGTTATTTACCGTGTATGAAACTAGTTATGAACATGGTGTGTAAGGAAAGGGTTTCATGAAGAAAAGCACAGAAAGACAAGACTAGGTATTTATTATTTCAATTAGGCTTGTCAATAATTATTTATCTAAGAAAGCTATTTGTCCGTTCGCAAAACTAGGTCGTCATGGAGAAGAACGGACAAGAAACTCCATGGGAACTTTAGTATTTTATCCATACATATTTACATTAGGATCAGTCATAGTTAGGTATCACATTACCTTATAAATATAGATCAGATCATCATAGATCATTTCTCAAAGTTAGTATTGAAAAATTACGGGGTAATAATAAGAGCAGCAGTGGTCTGATAGTACTAAATATATTCGTGGTGATTACTTTACAAGCAAGTGACAAGTAAAAACATAAACAAGTCCGTAACTACGCTTATTTAAAATTTGGTGACAGACATGTGTAAAAGATTATTCACACATGCCAGTGCATTTATATATGCGACCTCCAATACGCCCCCTTAATCTATTACATATGCGTATGATTACTTCTGTACTTGTCAGTACTCGGTACATAAAACTAAATAAATCACTAACACTTCTATGTCCGACTGTACTACGCTGTACCCAAAAGTAGAGTACAAAAACAGAAGAAATCCAACAAAATAAAGCATGCATAACGAAACTAAATTTAGAAAATTATCTATTACACAAAACACTTATAGAAAACATAAAACATCAAAACATCAACTACTCATCCACCCCCTTAATAGAATAATTTGACAGGGATAAATCCTTTAAAAATTCTCTAAGTTTCGGACTGTGAACACTTTTAGTTAAGATGTCCGCTACCATCTTATCAGTTGACATGTACTTTATTTCAACTTTGTTAGCCAGTACACACTCCCGAATAAAATGATACTTGATATCTATGTGCTTTGTTCTATTATGCATCATTTTGTTAGCTGCAATTTTATGCGCCGACTGATTGTCATTATGAATTACTACCGCTTTACTATCCACAGCTGTCAAACTGTTCAGTAAACTACGTAAATAAAGAGCTTCCTTCGAAGCTTGACTCAATCCTACGTACTCTGCCTCTGTGGAGGACAAGGATACCGTCGCTTGCTTCCTACTCTCCCATGATACTATATTTTTACCAATCTTGAAAATTAACCCTGTGAAAGACTTTCTATCTAGTGCCCCTCCCCAATCTGCATCAACATAGCCTCGTAAATCTAAATCCTCCGACTTCCTAAAAGTGAGACAAAGGTTAGACGTGCCCTTCAAATACCTTAAGACCCGTTTGGCACATTTAAAGTGTATTTCATCATAACACGAATTAAATTGTGAAAGTACACTCACCGCATGTGCTATATCTGGTCGCGTATTACATGCCAAATAGTTTAGACACCCTATTAAGCTTTGATATGGCAGATCGCTATGGGAATTTGTCGATCTTTCTAATTTCATTCCGACTTCCATTGGAGTTGAAACTGGCTTAGCGTCTGTCATGTTAAAGTCATTCAATATGTCCGAAATTAACTGTTCCTGATCTAGACAAATAACATCTTTATCTCTTCTCAGCCTCATGCCTAAAACATGCCTAGCCGCACCTAAATCTTTCACTTTAAACTTGTCAAGCAAACTGGTTTTTAATTTTTGCTTTTCTTGTTCACAATTTCCAAAAATAAAAAGATCATCTACATAAATAACGACAATTAACTTCTTATTATTTTTAAGTTGCTTTTGATACAAACACGGTTCTATTTTTGATTGCACAAAACCTAAATTCAACATCTCTTTGTCCAATTCCTTGAACCAAGCATTCGAAGCTTGTTTCAATCCATACAAAGAACGCTGCAGCTTACATACCCTGGTTTCATGACCTTTGACTACTGCTCCTTTTGGTTGGAACATGTAAATATCCTCTTTAATTTTACCATACAAAAAGGCGGTCGTAACGTCCCACTGGTCAATAAACCAACCGTATTCCACAGCTAGCGAGAACAACAGTCGTAGAGTAGAGCTTCTAACTACAGGAGAATATGTCTCAGTGTAGTCTACACCACATACCTGTGTGAAGCCTTTTGCTACTAGTCTAGCCTTGTACTTCGTTACCTTGCCTTCGCTATCTCTCTTGATTTTGAACACCCATTTGCACTGGATAGGCTTCTTATCAGCTGGAAGATCCACCAACGTCCAAGTCTGGTTCTCCTTTAGTGACATAAGTTCATCGTCTATCGCTTTTTGCCATAAGTCACCATCGGATCTCGCCAACGCTTCATTAATAGTTAATGGATCACCATCAAGATTGCTCTCCTTGGCATACATAACATTGCATCCGTACCGATCGACTTGTCTGCGTTCTCTTACAGGATACCTTCTTTCTGATTCAGGTATTGTAACTTCCTCATCAGTCAATACAGATACTTGCTCTGGTACTGCAGGTTCAGGTCCAATCTCCTCCGATACTTCCACATTCTCGTCTACAGCATCACGGTACACATCTTCGTGAGCCTCCAAGGGTTTAGATCTGCTTGTAGATCCGTTGGATAAACTGGAAGGAATAGCATTTGTATTCAAGTTTATTATCACTTCCGACTTTTCCACGTTTTCTTTTTGAAGAAAAACGTTTTCCAGAAATTTGACATCTCTTGCAGTTGTCACTTCACCTGTCTTAGGATTCATCAGACGATAACCCTTCTGATTATCTGGATATCCAATAAAAATCATCGGTTCCGTCTTCATGTCCAGTTTGCGTCTCTTTTGTTTTGGTATCAACCTATACGACAAACAACCAAAGATTTTCAGATGACTAACATCCACATCTTTTCCAGTCCAAATCTTCTCTGGTACTGCATTCCTCAATGCTTTCGTGGGGCTTCTGTTCTTTAGGTATACAACAGTATTTACAGCCTCGGCCCAATACTTCTTGCTCAGGTTTGATTCTGACAGTAATGTTCTTGCCTTTTCTATTATAGTCCGATTCGCTCTTTCTGCGACAGAATTTTGTTCTGGCGTATACGGTACAGTCGTCTGGTGTTTTATACCTGCAGACTTTAAAAATGATTTAAATTTACCATTACAGTACTCTGTGCCGTTGTCAGATCTTAGACATTTAATAGATTTACTCGTCTCATTCTCAACTTCCGCCTTGTATTCACGGAACTTATCAAAAGTTTCACTTTTGTTCTTCAAAAAATACACATGAGTCTTCCGAGAATAATCGTCGATAAATAGAAGAACATACCTCGAACCACCGAACGACGGCTCCTCGATAGGTCCACAAACATCGCTAAAAACCAACTGTAAGACCTCGTTCGCTCTCGTACCTTGGTTTTTATAGGGACTTTTGCATGTCTTTCCTTCGATACATGGAATACACGGCTCGCATAAATCGGTACTCTTAAATTCCATACCGCTTACTAAAACTTTCATTTTATTCATATAATTACGCGATAAATGAGCTAATCTTTTATGCCAAATGTTCGAAATATTTCCATCTTGTTTTGACAGTGTCACATTCACGACGTTATTTTTATTTTCTGTCAATTCATAAATTCCGTCGACTTCATGACATCTTGCAACAATTCGATTCTTATTTTGAATCATGCAACCTCCTTTGCCAAAATTCATGCAATAATTCTTCTTGGTCAAATCGCTCACCGAAATTAGGTTCATGGATAAATCAGGAACATGTAAAACGTTTTCTAAAATAAAATTTTCGTTTTCGCTGACTTGTGGCTCAGCATTTCCTCTTCCTTTCACCAATAACTTCTCGCCGTTTGCTACTGCGATCTTCATGTTGCCCTTTTCAGGTGTATAAGACAACAATTTGCTTTTATCGTGAGTCATATGATTTGAGCACCCACTGTCTAAATACCACTTATCTTTGTTTATCGCCTCCTTCGTATTCAGGCAGATATTCGCGGTTTTGATCCGCTCCTTGCACTCGGACGCCTTGTGTCCTTGCTTGTGGCACTTAAAACACTTGTAGACGAACTTCTGCTTACGATCGTTAGTTTTAATATTAGATCTCGCATCGTTCTGTACTTTACGTGTAACTAAGGCTTGTTCGTTCTCGGTGTTCAACTTACTCTGTCTACTTCCTTCTTGTAACAATTTCATTTTAATTTGCTCTAACGTGATCTCTTGTCCACTATTATCTACAGCCATGATGAGAGGGCTGTACTCAGCGGACAATCCACCCAGCAAAATCGATATTATCCAATCATCAGGGATTTGAGCATCAATATCGGACAATTGTTGTGTCAGGAATGTAATTTTGGATATGAAGCTTTCCATAGAATCAAAATTCTCTAACTTACAGTTGAAAAGCTCTCGCTGAATATGTATACGTCGTCCCCAACCTTTGTCTTCATACGCTTTCTGTAAGCTGTTCCAGGCTTCTTTCGCAGTCTTCGCATTGTAGACGTGGGTAAAGCACTCTGGTTCTAACAACAAGCATATTGTCGTTCGTGCCTGCCGGTCTACGTCAGCATTTACTACATTTGTAGAAATTACTCCCCACCAGTTTTTATTTTCCAAGTAATTTCGTACCAAGAATTTCCAATTTGGGTAGTCGGACGATCCTTTCAGCTTCTTAATACCACTTATGCCAACTTCAGCTGACATAATTGAGGTTTCGTAAGTTTCACAATTAACCACTCCACTTATTAATTATGCTCTAGCACTATCAGAGCATGAATAAGACCATAACCTATTGAAAAATTACGGGGTAATAATAAGAGCAGCAGTGGTCTGATAGTACTAAATATATTCGTGGTGATTACTTTACAAGCAAGTGACAAGTAAAAACATAAACAAGTCCGTAACTACGCTTATTTAAAATTTGGTGACAGACATGTGTAAAAGATTATTCACACATGCCAGTGCATTTATATATGCGACCTCCAATAGTTAGCAACTATAACACTATATAGGAACTGCACAATATCATGAGCAATATTAGTCGTATTATAACACATACCGAACAACATAGTTATCAACAATAATCAAGATATAATATTATCAATCAACTTACATGAACATTGTAGTTAGATCTTTCACAAGATCCTAGAGAATCCATTTTACACAGAACTTCTGCTATGCAGCGTGGTGTTTTACATTGGCTTAGCCAATGACGTATTATAACTTTTAGCAACTTAATAATTACGGACATGGGACACCACTCATGGTCTGTCTGTACCGTTTAACAGTTGTAACCAAAAGACTTGGATGATAGGACCTCCTTAGCAGCTTTATATTTACGGCAGACACCAGAGGGTCTTTACCGTACGACAGCTAGCATAACGAGTCCCCCTAATTCGGGGTAGTCCCGTCTTTTATAGTTTTTAAATATTGCTGGTACCTACCCACTAGGTACAAACTATTCCCACCTCTTGGCGCCATTTTAGACCAATCACAGATGGTTATACATAATTGCCAAATAACTTCTAAAATAGGTATTACTTAACAAATCATATATTGCGAGACTGTTTTAAAACATTAAAGAATCATTTAGGAATACAGTTATTGTGTATTTATAATCTAGAAGTAAGATCTGATACGATATTAGTTTCAACCAATCAAGGGTCATGATTTATTTCTGCCAATCACAGGTCGTGACTATTGTTACAAGTTATTTAGAAATAACTTGGTACATAGAAATTGCAATGTAAAATCATGAGAAACATTATTAGTATCATATTAATTATTACTTATTCATTTACAGTATTGTTATTATAATAAAGTCTAAACTTGATTATCAGTAGCCACCATCATTGCCTATTGTGCGACAACTCTACAATCGTTGTTGGTAATACGAGTCTTTTAAGTCACAATATAAGCAATTAATATAAAATACATCTGTCTATGAAATATCAATCAAAGAAATGCAAATAACAATATGTACATTTCTACATATAAAACATTAATTTACGTTTAATAAAGTTTATTCAAATGTTATTGAAATGGAACGTTTCCGAACGTCACTGTCATCTGTCATTCTGACAGAGTGACACTGATGTTCGTAACAAGATTATCAATAAACTATTCAATTACTTAATTATTCTCCATAAATACGAACAATCGTTAATAATCCAACACGGGCATGTAGTGTGTCAATAGTCAATAGGTAAGTTTGTGTAATTTTGCTAGGTATATTATAACAATTCAAATCCTACTAGCTCTGGTGTCACAAACCAGCCAGATTAAATCTATTTACAATACGTACTAGTTATTTCATCTAACTGTGTCGACATAGCTAATATCTATTAATGAATACTAACTACCTATTGTTAGAAATTTGTTGAACTAAGAGCTATTGATTTTTGAAGTGTACTTATTTGGTAAATAATGTTGATACAGGAATTTCTATGTTGGATATGATTGTCATCTTATACCACTAGATGGCGTTACTTTTGGTATGGCTACGATCCATTTATTTTGTAAACATTGATATTACAGTTAAAGTTAATGTAACGTTAAATCGAATATTTAAAAGGATTTTAGAATTGTTTTGGCGAGTAGTTAGGATGTCAATTAATGATACTAATTACCAAACGACGTGGCGCGCTACATCCGGTCCCCACTCGTTGGTTGCGTTCAGCGTTAGCTCTGGAGTCAGCCTGTTATAACTGCGTTGCAAGCATGTGAAATAATAGAGGTATGAAGTGTGCCTAGAAGTGAGTTTTATCGGAGCGGACTCTACCGCTCCGATAAAACTCACTATGGCGAGTTAGTGACTTATTCTCCTCTTACTATACAAAATAATTATAGGTAATAGGTAATACGGGCTGGTATCCGCAACTCCACGTCAATGCGCGTATTTTGCGTATGGCAAAATAATTATATAAATAGTTAAATTACCATTATAGCTATCCTATTTTGGGCAGCAGCTACACTAAACACATAAGTAAAGTCATCAGGGTTTACTAAATGCGCATATTCGCAGCGACGTAGCACGTGCACAAACATGCATTAGCATAATCAAATGCAGTGTGCTGCGTACGACAGGTCACGCAGTGGAGAGGAAAAATGCGGCGTTTTTTAACAAAATCATATAAATTATCATATTGTCATGCCATCAGTGTAACTGCTAAACATAGCCCTTAAATTGTCATAAACCGTCGCAAACTCGGATTGTAAAGAAACATTTATCATCATCACCAGGCGTTGGCAATCGTTTGGTGATTGAGATGTAATCTAAGCTATTTATAAGCTTGAGCACTTGCCACAAATCAATTTAAGGATGTTGATAACAATTCCCCAATTTACGAGTACCACATGGAATGTCTATGATTTGGAGAAGCTCGTGGCTAAGTAAGCTACGCTTACCGGGGTTGGTCAGTGGATGGGTGACCATCTTTACATAGCCAGACTCCTCCGTGCCTTTGAAACCACGTTGGTCCCGGCTGTCATTCGTGGATCTTTGACAGTCGTTACGGGTCGTAATAAGCCCGAAAGTCTGACAACCAGTTTTACCAAGAGGTATCGTATTACCCAGTTACTGGGTTGTGGAAGTCAGATAGGCAGTTGCTCCATGTAAAATAGATACTGGTATTCAGCTGCATCCGGTTAGACTGAAAGCCGACCCCAACATAGTTGGGAAAAAGCTAAGCAAATTGATTGGAATGTCTATGATTTTGCAATACAAGGTAAGTTAGGTACATATATTTGTAGCCGTAAGCACAACGCAGCGTTATTTCCACCCAGTGCGTCCTCAAACATCACCTCAACATTATGCAGCGTCTACCCACACTAAGTATAACGTGTAAAATCATAAACTATCTTGCTTAGAAACAATTTAGACCTCACTTAACACAATGTGAGGATCTAAAGGATGAAGGAGCCTACGTGACTTCTTTCGTATTTTTTCAATTTTCTTGGCCGAAATTTTAGGGTTTGTGAGAAAAGAAGGAATTGAATCGAGAGGTTATTAAATTAGATTGAGGATAAGGGTCATTTTGGTTCTAAGGACCTTGACCTAAGGGCTTGAGAGTGTTCCAAGCTTCTAGGCTAGTAAATAATTATGCCAGTGATTACCCAATTTTGTCTTATCACGCCGTTGTGGGTTTTATATCAAGGTAGGTATAGTTCACAGTTCAGCAAGTTCTTGCAAATTAATTCTCCACAATTAATTTGCAAGAACTTTAATATTAGTAGATACCAATCCAAAATAGATTTTCAAGAACCTGTTTAGGTCGAACCACTATTCCACTTCAAATTCAACACCTAAATGATTACACTACTAAATCTAGATCAAAATAAACCTAATGTTTTCAATCCAAACCCCTTCCATCTCTGAATAAAATCCAAAGAAGATTAAACGTAACCCTAAAATGCTAGGTACATGTTCGACGATCAATTTGTCCATCGGACAAAGCGTCCGAGGGCCATCAAAACAAATGCTACAATTTATTTTATCCTTTTTCTATAGCACACGTACATTGAAGATGTTTAGCCGAAAATTTCTAGCCACATGGATGTAGTAATTTCATTTTCTTCGACTTTTAAGATGGAATTTTTTGGGTAGAGATGGGTTGTAGTCGATTAGTGAATATTTTGGTTTCATTTGGATGATTTAAAATATAAAAAAATCGTCGACGGGATTCTGTTCTATTCTGTCATATTTAAGTCCCATATATAATAATAAGTGGCAAGCCTATTGCCATCAATCGGGCACAAACCCAGACTGGGCTGCTACTGAGAAATTCCTGATGGATAACCCGATAACACATTGTCCGATCTCAGAATGGAACTCAATACCTCGCGGTCAGCAGTAGCGTTCGCGACCACGAGGCAGTTTTCTACGATATTGCCATAAAGTTTTCTTACTACATATACCTGAAATCTCCTACCTTAGAATCTAAAACCTCGTATCTATCCAACATTTGAATGACCAAATCATTTGACGTACAACAACAAACATCTGATGCTGATGTGAATGTTTACCCAGGTCGTTTGTTGATATACTATATGTAAATTACTTACATATAGACAAACAAGACGCCAAAGTGTATCTCAAGTTGAAATCTAACCGAAATGGACCACAGCGCGGACGATGTGCTCTTCAAGTCAAGTGAACTTGGGTTAACCGTAGATCAAGACTGTATGTCTACGGCCGATAGGAATCGGTTGTGCACATAGAAATTATATCTAGATTGCGCATGAAACAATCGGCGGGGATTCTCGAAGCGAAGTGATGAGATTGTTTGAAGAAATATGCAAGGTCAAATAAAATTAGCTAGCCAAACTCCGCAGATGTGATGGGTATCGATATTTAAACATGATAAACATGAAAAGCAATTGCATGCAGCTGAGATGAGAATGCTAAGAGGGATGTGTGGTGTTACACGAATAGATAGAATAAGAAATGAGTACATAAGAGGAAGTCTGAAGGTGGCCACGGTGACTGCAAAGTTGTGCGGAAATCGGTTGTCATGGTATGGGCATGTGATGCGGAGGAGTGAGGAAAATGTCGTGAGGAAAGTTTTGAGTATGAATGTCGATGGCTATAAGAGTAGGGGAAGACCAAAGAAACGATGGATGGATTGTGTGAAAGATAACATGGCTAAAAAGGGGGTGACTACCGAGATGACGAATAATAGAGAAGTATGGAAAAAAAGGACATGTTGCGCCGACCTCAAATAGATTGGGATAAGGGCAGGAGAATGATGATGATGATTTAAACATGATAAAACAAAAAAAGAGTTGATGCTCTTTTTTTTTGGGGTCAACGACCGCCGGTTGTCGGGTTAGGTTTGTTACTTGAAAGTATGAGTTGAGAAAATATTTAGTTTTTTCTTTCTTTTTTCTTTAGATATCGTTAAATACCCATCAAGTCTGCGGAGTTTCCCTAACGAATTAAATTGACCATGTGTATGAAATAAGTGAATTTTGAAACCAGGTCTGAGTCCAATTATCATTTCATTAATTACCTACTTTTACAACGTGTCGTTATGCATCCTCGTCAAATTTTAGGGTATGATACAGAAAATCAAACCGAACAACTTTCTAAATGGCACCAACATCGTAATAGCGAAAAAATTTTCTACTGTCCCATAGAAAACTTCAATACCTACTCGACGCAAATGTATGGGACGACTAATTATTTTTTCGCGATTACGATGTTGGTGCCATGGAAAAAGATGGCCACACCCTTAAATTTGACGAGGATGCAAAACGACACGTTGTATAAATGTAATTTTGTATAAATATGTAAAAATCTTTCACTGAACTAATTTCCTGTGATCAAACTAACTAAGCTTTTCTCACAACATAATAAAATTCTCAAGTAGATTCCATCACTCACGTTCTGACGAAGGAGCCCAGAATTCATTTCAGACCCACGGTACCCCTGGCCATACCCCCGGTGGTACCGTGGGTTTTTAAAAGTTAAACGGTACCATCAAGTATGTGACCCTAGTGATGTGTTGACCTATATATCTCTCGCATGATAACTAGTTAATTAGGTAAATAATAGAAAATGCATATTCCAATAATGAATGCAAGTAAGTACCTATATTTGCTATTAAATAGTTGGTAAAACCTGTTTTGCGTTTAAATAGTAAAACCTCTTCTGTTTACAACCTCTTGGGTTTTTGAAAGTGTGTTCTTATTTTTCTTCTTTCAAATGTCTAAAAAAACAAGGGAATTGTAATATTAATATTTTGCGAGTTCTTTCTGTACTTGTGAGAAAATACCATGGAAGAGGAAGATAAAGAAAAGTCAATGGAAATAGATTACATTAAAATAAATGGCGGAACCGCCCTTCTTCGGGGTAATTACCGTTACCATCGACACAAGACTTACACAGATGGGTCAACATTATGGCGGTGTTCTACATACAATAAAAGTAAATGTTGTGGTACTGTCAAAATTTCAAAGGTAATGCTGTAATGTATTTTTTAATAATTATTCCAGTTTTCAGAGTTTCGTACTAAGTAACTTACGTCTATGTTTCATTTTAGGATTGCATATTTATCAAAAGCAAAGATCATAGTTGTGAGTTAAATGGATTGAGTAATGAAATATTAAAAGAAAAGATAAAGCTGCGTGAAGGAGTGCTTAATTCGGATAAACCCATCGAACAACTATACGACGAGAAAAAGAAAGAATTTAAAAATTCTGGACTGAATTTTGTGAATGGGGAATATCCTCGATATGAAAGCGTAAAGCACTTCCTTCAAGATGCGCGAAACAAGTCAGCACAAGTTTCCAAAACTGTATTTCGGAATGTGAAAGAAATTGAAGTGCCCATTAAATATCATAATTTAATTTTAGCCGATTATTATTGCGAGGAAGGAAACAAACAAACCCGGATCATTGCTTTTTGCTCAAAGGAGTCTCGATTAATAATTCCGAATATAAAAGAATACTTTTTTGATGGTACTTTTTACTGTTGCCCAAAACCCTTTGCACAATTATATAACATTCACGGTGACATAGGGAGTGGTGTGGAAACAATTAAATTAAGACCCTTAATCTTCGCACTAATGTCGGATCGAACTGAAAAAAGTTATACGATTTTGTTCAATATGATAAAATCGCAACTTCCAGAGTGGAGTCCACATAAAGTTCACACTGACTACGAAAAAGGTGCGATGAATGCAATTTTGAATGTATGTCCAGATATTACATTACGAGGGTGCTATTATCATTGGACTCGCAACATTTGGAAGAAAGGCAAGTCGTTACGATGCACAAAAACGAAATCTGGGCGTAGAATCGTTGCATTGGCAAGTGCCTTGCCGCTTCTTCCTGAAGACAATATTCAACAGGGTATGGACTACATAAAAGCTGAAGCCGATAACATACCAGAAGCATTTATAAAATATCTTGAATCGTTTTGGTTCAAGGTCCATAGTCCGAAAATAATTAGTGTGTTTGGTGAACGCCACCGAACAACAAACATTTTAGAAGCCTTCCACTCAAAAATAAACAAACTGATTAATAAAAACACGGTTACGTTGATGCGATTGCTTCACGTACTAGAGCAAGTTCACACTTTGGAGATGATTCCAAAAAAAAGACGCAAAGATCAAATCGTCAACGATGATTACATAATGAGCATACAGCTCCAAATTGTACATAAAGTCATATCTGTAGGCTACGGACTAGAGAAATTGCGTTAATTACGTAGTACCTATACATTTTTTTTGTAGTGTGTGACATGTTGGTTTAGTGAAAAGCTTCAAAAAAGCTATGATTTGTTATACAAAATGTCTTTTTAGTTATTTTAGAATAATAAACATATTATAGTAATTGCCTATTTACTGTTAACACCGTGTTTTATCAGCCATGGCTGTTGCATCACAACACTAGTAGTCGATGGTACCGTTTAACTTTTAAAAACCCACGGTACCACCGGGGGTATGGCCAGGGGTACCGTGGGTCTGAAATGCCAGAATTATTTTAGAACGCAAGACCGACGTTTCTTTCCATCTATAAGCAACTATCTGCACAGTCCGTACGTGATCGCACGACCACGACCGGCGGTGAACGGGAAACGTAAGAAAGAAAGAAAGAAAATAATTCTGAGGTAATCATGTAACTGGCGAGATAATAACGGGCCTTTGGGTCCAATGATAAATTGAAAAGGACCACGTCTGTGTAAATTTCTTTTGGAACGATTCGTGACGATTTTTTTGTCCTGTGTGAGAAATGTGAATGTGATTATGGCGGATTTTGCAAGTTTCTTAAAGAATGATTTACAAATGTTTGAAATCACGTAGATTTACGATTACTATAGGCCCCAGAGATTGATAATTTCAGTAGAAATAATATCACGAACTTCAAAATATTTAAGTTCTTTAACCAATAATTGCACTGAATCCAATATAATCTCTCTTGAAAGTTGCAGTGCCGATATTTTTAACCGACTTCAAAAAGGAGGAGGTTCTCAATTCGTCGGACCCCTTCTTTTTATTTTTTTATATTTTTCCTTATGTATGTTCCCCGATTACTCGAAGATGGCTGGACCGATTAGAATTTTTTTGTTTTATTCGAGAGGGTATTTAATTGATTAACTTTGCTTCGGTAGTTTTTGAGTTAGCTTCAATAATACGTATTTTTTCCCCACTTTTATATGGATGATGTTCTAGTTTGTTTTGCAGGTAGTGGTATTAGAATTTGTGTGGGGTAGGTACACAACGAAAAAGTGAAAAATAAAAACTTTCTTACAAAAAAATACAACCGACTTCCAAAAACAACACTACAAAGTGAAAAATAACTTTAATTTCGGAAGTCGGTGGCAAAAAACGAAAATACATTTAACTAGACACCGACTTCCGAAATTAATTTTATTTTTCACTTTGTAGTGTTGTTTTTGGAAGTCGGTTGTATTTTTTTTTTGTAAAAAGTTTTTTTGCTTAGAATAACGCTAACAAAAGAATAAGCACTACGAGTACCACCACTACCGATAGCCAACAATATTGAACTCCCAATATAAATTCTCTTTTGATTCCAACCATCTTTCAAAATATTATCGCTCAGAAACTACCTGTTTAATAGAGCGCCACTACAATAGTGTCCCAAAGGAAAAGTCACCGGTAACAATGGGCCAATACCTCCCAAATAAATCAAACCTTCGGGTGTTACTGAGCATTGTGTCTAGCCAAACCACACAGAATTATCACCTTTAAACTTCCATTCTCAAAGCTCATAATTCCATGAAATATTTTACTTGTAGTCTTATTTTGTGTCAGACAATTCAAAGGAATATACGCTGTATTGTTAGCGCAACAAAGGTGGTGTTTCTGTGCGGTGTAGACACATTAATCAGCGGCCGTCAGTTTGACACACAAAAGCGTCAAATGTTCGTTGTGAATGAATGAAGTAATTTGTTGTAGATATATTTAGTATATAGTGTTTGTTTGTTTTGGTTTAGGCTTTACTTGGTTTTGTTGTATTTAATTATAATCGAGAGCATCGTCATAATTTATCATTTGGAGTAACGGAATTATGTACCTGTTTCTTTCAAACTCAAACTCAAAGCATTTATTTCAAATAAACCAATTACAGGCACTTTTGAATTGTCAATGGGTCGGTCAGTCAGAAAGATGAAGCTAGTTGCCCATTCCAAAGCGTATTAGATCCCTATGGAGAAGAACGGGCAAGAAACTCCACGGAAACTCTTTTAAATCATAATATTTTTACAAAATATTGGTTACATCGTTCATGTTGAAAATATACATGTGAGAACAATGTAGAAAGACGTGCACGTTAAAAAGCGTCCGTAATAAAAAGATAAAAACTAAAACAACTAAATTAAATATTAAAATTAAAAATAAGCCATGGCAGCTAAGAAACGACCAGTCCCAACTGACGGCGCCCGTTCACGAACATGACGCATGGATCAGCACCAATTAGCTCAACCATTTTGAAGGGAACTTAATGATCCAACACACGCGCCACCACCAGCGAGACATTTGAGTGAGCATGACATACTCTCAACCGCCAGGGCACACTCAAGTCAGTGAAAGACGTACCCAGTAAAAGGTAGCTTAATAGTAGCTACATAGTGCTCACACATATGCTATGCAATTATATAATACTAAGAGATTGAATCTAAACAATGCAAAGAAAGTTTTCTCTCATCTTAATCTTCAGCAGGTCCAACAATATATCCGAATGCTAATCAATTAATTAATGCGTCCTTGTGGAGCAGGACAAGCATTCAGCCAAGCATTTTTGTCAGCGATGTAATCCCCCAACTTATAATATGCCTGGCTGCATAGTGTGCGTTTTATACAAGATTTAAATTTCGTTTCATTCAGCTGGAGTATGTGGGGAGGTATTTTATTATGTATATTATTATGTATATAATTATGTATATTTTCATATGTATATTATTATGTATATAAAAATATACCTGCCATACCCATACCTTACAGTCTATGAGATTCATAGAAAGTAATAAGGTCTAAAGGTCTATTCTCATCGCCAGACCTTACTTATTTTCTGATTAACTAAATGTATGGGATAGTGGCATATAGTGGTAGTATTTACTTTGAACATACGCATACTTGCTAGCTGGGGCCGATGGTCAATTTTTAGGTATCAGGTACCACCCACCACCACCAGGTAGGTAAAGTTACTTGCGTAAAAATATTAAAAGAAAGAAATAAAGAAAAAATATTGCCCAGAATCCAGAATATTTGCCAGATCAATCGTAGCGGTCCCCCAGACACAGTTACTTGTGTCTGGGGGATGTTTGATCTGGCTGCTTACAAATAGTATTGAAATAGTTCCCCAAGTATCATTATATTATAAAAATTAGGACTCAAAGTATAAGTAAGCTGACGTTATTTTTTGCGAGTTTTAAAGCGTCTGGCGAAAAAAACCGCCGACGGGAAGTGTCTGACAGTATTAATTATTAAGTAATTACTCACATTATTCTGTAAAACATACATAAAAATCAGCAGTCAGACTTTAAGAAAAGTCAGTAATATTAATACGTAACTTTGGTTCTTGATAGGTACCTAAAAATTGTCCGTCGGCCCAAGCTAGCAGCTATGCGTACGTTCAAAGTACATACTAACACTATCCCATACATTTTGTTAATCAGAAAATAAGTGAGGTCTGGCGGCTCTGGGATCTTGGACTATTACGCGGAAGCCTTCTTTACGAAGAACATACTGCAAAAACCTCTCCAACACTCCGGGGAAGTCTTTGGAGTGTTGATTCATAACTTTTCATCTGTGTATGTGTTTCCCAATGGCTGAAAAAATTGTTATTAGCAGGAAAGTGTACATCGACTTTTAAAGAGTGAGAACATCTTTTCACACACACTACTGAATATAATAGTTCTCTGTCTAATCGCTTAGTCCAGCCCTGACCAGCCTGTCTCTATATTACGTCATCGCTGTCCATAATTTCACTCCTATAATAACCTTTTACAAATACGATTAAAATTCATATGAAAAGTTTGAACATACATATTAGCGGTTAGTAACTGGAGCCATAACCGTTCAAACACGAATTTCGCAGTAAAAACATATTAATTGATAACGTGGCGGGCCAAATCGCCAATTAATTCAACAATTATAACTTCTAATGTATTCATAGGGCGCGTACAGCCAGCTTGATAATTATCAAGTCAAATGATATTGTTTAATCTAATTTAGTCTCTGTTGCATTAGTTTGAAAAGGCATGTGAAAAAATATGCTAAGTGGTAATGAAAATCCGGGTTAGTCCAAGTGCGTGTCGGAGAAATGAAGGGTTCCGTAGTTGGAATGAATTTATCGCAAGAACAAACTCAACATTGTAGTTGAAAAACATGTTCTCCCATACATTCCAACTGCAAATGTAAGTTTGTACGCAGAATATTGAGAGGTGTACCAGGTTTTCCAGTAATTTACAAGAATATAACTAATTTCTGTTTTTTTTTTAATTTAGGCTTACCTAGTACCTATTTGGGGGGGGAGGGGAGGGGGGAATAATCAATTTTCATAAATTTTCTTAAATAACTTTAAAATATTTATCCTCATTTTTTTCCTCCTTACCTTTCATTTGATATGCCACATGGTACAGTTTGCAAAACAATTTTTTTTTTTATTGACTCCCTTATGTGACCCCCATATTCAAAACTCATTTATTTACGAAACACGTCTGTGTGGTTCACAGACATTCATAATATGAGTGTACCAAATGTCAACTTAATCGGTCCATTATATTTGGAGCAATTAGCCTGTGACAGACGGACAGACAGACACACAGACAGACAGGCAGACACGAGTGATCCTATAAGGGTTCCGTTTTTCAGTCGGACGTACGGAACCCTAAAAGTCTTTGTTAGTACCTGACCTGTAACCTGTGTGACCTGTGTAGTGTTTGCCTGCTGCAGTGGGAAGCTGGCGTGAGGTATGTATGACGGGGAACATTATGATTTGATAATGATTTTAAATACATAAAATCTGACGTTTGTGAAATTCATTCATCCGAAAGTTCTCTCCAACAAGAGATAGCCAAAGATATTTATCAAATTATTACACTAGGAATTTTACCAAATTATTACACTAGGAATACTCTATTATGACCGACTGTACGTTGATTAATATCCGGGTAGGGTGAGCTTAGCGCACGCATATGAAATTCAATGAGCTAAGCAGAGCGGAGTTGAGCTCAGCCGAAAGTAGCCGACGTGAGCCGAACTGAGCTATTAACTCCCTTTAGTTTTGTTTGAGCAGTTTGCATGAGCAGATACTCGAGTAAGTTTGGGACAAGAATGAAGTTTCCAGGGTACGTACGGTGTGAATAATAGATTTATCAATGCTGATTATTTTGTCATAAATATCTAAATAATAAATTCAAATTAGGTATTTGTTTGTCTTGTCACTATTTGAATCGACAAAAGGTAAAAAAGAAAAACTCGGCACTATCGTGTCAACCCTTGAAGTGCTCGCGCTATGAGCATTTTGCCACCCACGGTGAAAACATGTTATTATTATCAAAACATGTCAAGGCCAAGCGTCCTAGCTACGTCCCTAACCTACCTATTACTACAAGTTTGAGTACAATCAATGCAAAAATTACCATGGAAGACAAGGATTTCTACTTCCAGGTCGTTCGCGGCAGCAAATTGCTCACTGTGCGACTACTCACGTCAGTGTAATAGCTTTTAGAAGTTTATTTAACTACATATAAATAAATGCATTTTAATATGGGCGGCAAAATGCTCTCCACGCGACCATTCACGTTTCAAAGTAAGGCGTGACTTCTCTATGGTTAAGGCAAGTATTTGAATCACAGACCACAAAAAAAAAATCATCTAGACATTGTAAAACTCCATACCAAAAAACCAGAAAATAAAAAATAAACTTATTTAAACTTATACTATAATATTTATAACCAGAGCAAGCAAACATTCAAGAATTCTGTGAAGTTTGTCCCACTTAACCATTCTAAAAAAAAGGTTATTCCATTTCATTTTGTATACACAATCCAATCATCATATAAATACATTCACAGCTGGAATGTTTGTGTTTCAGTGACTATTTCATAGATAATTACATTTCGATAGCACTTCGGCACACTTGCGACTAAACACAGGTAGTATTCGATAGCAACACACACATTCCGTTTTACGACACGTAATAGAGTTCGGCTAGGGCTGCCAGCAGTAGATATTATTGAACGAAATATATTATTATTATCTAGCGATTAGTTACAAAAATAAATCAAAACTAACTACCTACAGTTATAATGGAGGTCAAAAAATCAAGCGTGTGATTGATGACTTAATAATCTTTTTTTGATTAGTATTTTTCTTAACGGGAAATAGTAGAAATATGATTTTCTCTGGAAATTAAGGTACATCGACAGACAGCGCCCCAAAACAATTCACTGTAGGTTTCGTCAACTAGCCATACGATGATCAAACATATAGGTTAGAAAATTAAGCACTTCACCAATAGAGTCGTACGATTAAAAATGAGGTGCTCAATACCTATCTGTAGTTAGCCGGTTGTGTTCTTATAATTTCTCAAATTTTGTGTTAATTTCTAAGAAACCTCGTTCAACAAACAAAACAAAAGCATATTATCACCAGCCTTCCGCCGTCACGGCAGTGAAGCTATCATCATCTGCTACAAAACAGTGACATCCCTAAGAGTGAGTATTCTCTTAACTGATAAAAATCTGAGTTCTTGTGAAGTTAGTGCCGCTGTGTGCCGTCGGGACGCTAATGCTGTTCGCGCAGTGACGTGACGCCGCGGAATTCTAAGTGAGGGACGCAAAAACATTAGGGGTAGGTCAGAGTTTGAATCAGCATTAGAGGGTTCTGCGTTTTTCATATATTTTTTGTTATACTAAATCTTGATTTACACGTAGCGATTAAATTGCCAGTGGCAACCAATTTGTTGAAATAACAATAAAAGGCGCACCGTCCAAACAATGCTTACATGATGCAAGTCATTTGTTGCTTCAATTTTATTTAATACCACGAGTCTTGCTTCGTGTAAATGGGGCTTAATAGACAAACTTTTAGCTTATTATATTTATGTTCAAGTCTGACCTAATCTTGTTGTATACACATAATGAGCCAGATGAACCTATAACTAGTAAATTTTACGACAGCAACTGCAGCGATAACTTTGTAAAGAGGTTCTATGTGAAGTTTTACTAACATGCAATTGTATTTAATGCCCAACTACTTTCAATCCTGATTAAAGTGTTTGTCGCAAGTTTATCACAAGTTTATCTCCTACAAGACTTGACAACACATTTTTGTCCTACTAGCGTACGACAAACATATTTATATCCAGAAGCTTTTAAAGATAAGAAACGACAGTAAAATGTTTCCCATACTCACATACGGAACCCTCAACCCCTCTACTTTTTCCGGCGAATCGTTTCGGAGGCTCGTTTAATTTGCTGAATGATTTACTTGTGCACGAAAAGGAAAAACCATCCGTTTATACTTTAGAGTTCGATGTCGATAAACGAAGACGATTTTGCATTTTAAACAAGTTCTTTTCCACTCTTGTTGGGTAGAAGAAACTGTTGAAATACAGGACCTGCTTAGAGTGATTATCACCACTTTATGTCATTTAGTGGAGAAAACTGGGACAAATTTTATTAATCATGACATTATAACTTTTTAAGCACTACGAAGAATGGCTTCAATACTTAATCACTGCAGTTATAGTGCAAAACTTTCTCGTTTGGTCCATGAAGCATAGTAAATATTGTTACAAAATTGACCTTAAAAAAATAAAAAAATTAAACCAAAGCAAATTAAGAAGAAGGATCATTGTGACATTTAGAATTCCCCAAAGAAACCATGATCAGAAAAAAGATTAAGAAAAAAAAAAACAAACCTATTTATAGAGTAGTAAAATCGTGACTAGGTTGGTGGATATTCGTTTACCCGTTTGTAATAATTTATCACAGTGTGTGGGAGCGGAGTGTATTGCTCCAGGGTTCGATGGATGAGGGCTTTATATGGTGTTTGTTAGCTATCGGCCCGCCATTCATCTTGGTGCAGTTTTGGGAATTTATTTTTGCCTATTTTAGGGTAAATTAGTGGGAGAAGGAGGATAATACAGGTTCTGGCAGATAGATACATAGCAGTGCTAATTTAATTGCTAAAAGTCGCACTTAATAGTTTTGTGTATCTGGAACAAAACTAGAGAGACAAGCGCATTCTTTGCTTGTTCTAAATACTACGAAATCTAGCCTTTTGAAATTCTATTTTAGGGAAGTACTAAACAAATTAAGTTTGATGAAATAATTTTGTTTACTAGCTAAAATATTACAAACAAACAAAATTGCCACAATAAAATGTTCATCTATTGAACAGTACAATAACATGACTGTCTGGTTTACTGTCCCCACAGTAAACCAGAACTAATCTAGCAATCAAACGTTCTAAACATAGAAATAAAACTTTACATCGCAATGTAGCGCAAATTCTGTACCAGACTCGACTCAAAGCAATTTGTATTGAAAACTACTCGTAGCGCATCTACGCGGCTACGAGGCTACGCGGCTACGAGAGCTGTAGAGCTACGAGTACGTGCCACCAACTGCATGCTACGAAATTGTAGAATTTTATGCAGAAATCCCATTGCACTTTTACGTTGTTTAGGCTTATGTCTGAGTAAAATTGAATATTCTAGACGTATACAGTCCTAAATTTCCAATTTAGCGTTTATGTGTTTGTGAGCTTTATAATTATGAATTGTGTGCTTTGGTCCTTCTATACGAAAGTTTTTTGTGACTTCTTGCTCTGAAATCGAGGTGCTTTTACCTGCAAAAAGATTGCCTCGCCTGAACCGTCGAACAAGCTGTTCTAAATTGAGCTGCTCAGGTGTATTGTGTGTTTAGCTGATTTTAGCTTGTGAGAATTTTTCTGCGAAATGTTACAAAGTTACTGTGAAATTATGATTGCAACTTGCATATGTTTTAAAAGATGCATTTACGTATTGTGTCGATTTTTTTAATGAATGTTTTATTATTTATTTGTAAAAAGATAGAGGAATACTCATTTGTGGTGGATTGGCAGTCTGCCATTAGCTATGCTAAAATTAACATTATTACGAGTATAATGTAATAATTTTAGATATTTCAAATTATTTTCGGAGTCCTGACTTTGTTTTCAATTTACCGAATTTATGAGAAGCAGAACAGCGGATATCTGCAAGATATTGATATTTTAGTTTCTAATGATAACTGCGATAACGGCTGATAGGGAGGTATGGAAGAAGAAGGCTCGTGGCTAAGTAATAACAGCCGCATGGGTCGATCGATCAGCTTAAGCTACGCTTATCGCGGTTGGTTCGTAGATGGGTGACCTTTACATACCAAGAGCCCCCCGTGCCTCGGAAAGCACGTTAAGCCATTAGTCCCAGCCGTCATTCGTGGATGTTTGACAGTCGTTGCGAGTCGTTAGAAGCCCGAAAGCCTGACAACCAGTCTTACCGAGGGGTATCGTATTACCCAATAACTGGGTTGTGGAGGTCAGATAGACAGCTGCATCTGGGTTGACTGGAAGCTGACCCCAACAAAGTTGGGAATAGGCTAGGCAGATGATGATGAGACAAGTACAGGAGAAGAGGATTTTCTGCGCCGACAACAAATAAATTGGTGTAAGGGCGGAGGCTGATGAGGTTCAGATGTGAACGTGTCCTCAGAAGATTGTTGTGATTAAGGGTTATCATCATCTGCCTAGCCTTTTCCCAACTATCTTGGGGTCGGCTCAACAAAATCCGTCGGTTGGGATCGGTTTTTTGCGGTTTGGGGGCATTTTTTGAGCTAAAGTAAAATCCAACCTTTGTTCAAAAGCATACCTACTATCAACGACTACTTAAATGATAAGAATAGCTGGTCGCTGCGCTGCGGTTCACTCAACACAATGTTTATGTTCTTTCTCCAGAATTATTTTGCGTACTGTTGTATACAATCAAGTTTTTTTTTAACTGAACAAACAGCCGTGCTGCTGAGGATTTGTTGTTGCGCTACGTCTTCTTCCCAGCTAAAGCACTAGGAAGTGATGAAGGGCGAGCGTTTTGTGGGACTGTCTGATGGAATTTTGACGTTCGAAAAGTGCTGATTCTTAGCCTAATTTGAATAAATGATTTTTGATTTTGAAAAGAGTCGTATTTTTCTGGAACAACTCTGCAAGAAGCTGACAGATCTTATTGGATTTCAAACACAGCATGATAATGACGATCATCGAAAATCGAGCAAATCTCTTTTAGTAGCTAGTCCCATAAAAAAAATGTTTGGCCAATCGGCCAAAGCATACCTAAAATGGTAACAAAATACCCTGGCTCCCCCCACTATCACGCGCCCACTATATCAAGTATCTATTTGAACATAAACCGTTTATCGCCAACTATCGCTCGGACAATGGCGGCCGGGGGTGCGGGGGCGTGGGCGGGGACGCAGGGTGACATCCGCTTCCGACGGAACCGGAAATGGCTGATATGTGACTTTGTTTTGCGCCGTTTGTTGAGCTTCCCTTATTTACCGTTAATAATAGCTGTTAATTTATTTTGAAATATTGTTAGATTTTTGTTAGGAGACAGGATTTGTGATCTACACTTATTACCTATTGTGTAAGTAATGGTTAATAGAGGAAATAGTTCTTTTAGGTTGTGCTTGAGAATATTTTGTAAATAATTTTTGTTTCAGTGATACGCGTATGTTAGTATCGGATATTGCTATTGTTGTTATTTTATTTTTGTACTTGCCTTGAACTAGTAGATAATAATTTAACATATTCTGCTAAAATTAGGATATTAGTAAGGCAGGTGATGAATCAACCCAGCGCTGGGCACGCCACAATTGCGGCGATAAGTTCCCTGTTTGAGGAATGGTTGGAGAGGCGCCACGGCGTCCTCACCTACCGCCTAACGCAGGTCCTCACCGGACAAGTGGTTTCGGGAGGTTGCTGTTCCGAATAAGGCGGGAGGAAACGCCAGGGTGTCACCATTGTGTGTATCGCCCGGAGGACACGTTGGAGCATACAGTGGCGGTCTGCCCAACTTGGGCGGAGCACCGCCGTGTCCTCGCGGAGGAGGAGGCGGAACGAGTGAGGGAGAGGCAACCTCACGCCCTTAGTTGCTGCAGGAGATGCCCTGGGCGGCGGGAATCAATAGCCGATTCCCGGCTACCGTAGGCGCAGGCTTGCGGACGGCGAGCAATAGGTAGCTTGCCGTCCGGTAAGGACGGGATCCAGGTCGATGACGCGTCGTATTCCACGTGCGCCTCTACAACCATGGGGTCCGATAGGGCCGATGCCGCCGGGGTCCCGGGTTGTTCGCAAGAGATACCGTAGCCCTGGCACAGACAACTGAAGATGTGTTTTTAGTCAGTAAAAATCTGACACGCCCTCCCGCTCCGCCCAGAGCGGGAGAAGTCATTTGATGATTTCCCATCCACAAAAAAAAAAGTGATGTATTCAAATATCTGTGTACTGAATATTCTACGTCTTTCTTTTATCTTTGCATCACCGAAGGGCCAAGTAAATGGTTATTGTAAGTCCGTATTTGGATAATAATGTACAGAGCATTAAATAAATATACGTGACGTGAATCCTTATTAATTTATTCAGTAAAAAAGTCATGAGAAATAAACTTATTCAAAGTAATAATAAAATTATTAACTATAAAACTTGTGGCCGAAACAAATAGAATTGTTTCAAATATTCATAATTGAACAAAATAATAACGATCAAAAGATACCTAATAAAATTAAACAGATCTAACTATAATTGTTCAAACTAACAATTGTATTAATTGAATAGCCAGCATTATGAATTATACTAATTAATCCCTAGACTCATTAGGCATAATTTATTAAACGATTTTGTAATTTAGTTTTTAGTTAAAAACAAAATCATCATTATAATTAGGTAGGAGGATAATAGGTCTCGTTATCGTAAGGAGTTCTATATCTTATGGGATACTATATTGGGGATACTCAACTGATAAGGAAATTGCGTTCAAGGCATAAAAAAAGTGTATTAGATCAATATGTGGGATACACCAAACAAATTCATGTAAACCTCATTTTGTAAATCTCAAGATATTAACCCTCCCTGCTCTGTATATCTACGCGGCTTCAATTTTAGTTAAATCAAACATCAGTAACTATGACACATTAACAAGCAGTAGACTCAAAAATACATTACGCAATAAAACATTCCACACTGCAGTATATAGCAATAGCATTTTTTGTATGGGCATAAAGATATATAATAAGTTACCCATAGACATTAAGAACTTAAATTCAATTGGTATTTTTAAAGACTTCCTGATTAAAAAGGCATATTACTCTGTAAAAGAATTCCTTGAAGAAAATAATTATTAAATATTAAAAGATTGTTGAATAATGTGATGTAAATTGTAAGAATAGTCTGTTAAAATAAAAAAAATGTGTGAATAATGATAATTAATATAATATAATGTAAATTGTATAACTGTAACATTGACCATTGACATTGTATACCTATGTTTTATTTTTTTAAATATTTATAACAATTTATATTGCCATGCCTTAACAGGCAACTAAGTTCTAAGAACCTACTATTGTTAACATCTTCAAAATTATACACATAGTTCTCAATAAAGAATTTGAATTTGAATTTGAGTTTGACCACGTTCATTTATTTCATAGATATAATTACCATCATATTTTATCTACATGTATTATTGAAAACTTTCAATGTGTAAAAAACAACTAAAGAAATTGAAATATAACTTGCAGGGTCCACCCTACAGGTGCAAATGATTCAGCAATGATTTCTATCGATGGTGTTAAGTGCCTTGGAAAGAGGAACCGTTTAGAAAAACTCGCCGTGTTCAGGAGTACCGCTTACTGACTCCAGTCTTTGATCCGCGAGAGCCTTCTCTTCTCAACTTTACCTATGAAGTTGTCGTTTTACATAGAAAAAATCAAACAATTTTTTTATAAGAAAATTGTCGGTGCACTTTTGCCATTTTAATGAAAGTTCGTTGATGTCAAAAAAATTAAAATCAAAATCACAATCAAAAATCAATCAAAATTTAAATTAAAATCAAATCAAAATTGAAATTAAATCAATTAAATCAAAGTTAAATTAAAATTAAATCAAAATCAAATGTAAGCAATCAATGTAGCAATGTAAGCTTTAATTAATTAATTATCGACTACTAGTAAAACTTTCGTAGTGCGTCACCACGGGCAAGCTGTTACTATAAATCTAAAGTAGTTTACTGTAAAACGATTTGCTAGGCAGTCGGTAATTAACTTAGTTTTTCAACTATTAACTCAGTAATTAACTTAGTCATAGTACAAATAAGACAGCGCTATGATTTTTGTAAAGAACTTTTGAAAGTGTGTGATGTGTGTTCATAAAAGGCTACATTGTGTTTTTGTTGGAAAACAAAGTGTTCATTGGTACATACGTAGGTATCTTAAGTTTACGGGAACAAGTTAAAATACTTATTTAGAACAGCACCCTAATTGCGTAACACACTAACGATCGGAACTTGAATCATTTTGAAACAAATTGCTAATACATTGCTTCATATGTTCGAAAAATTTATCTGCTCGTCAACGTAAATAACGTTACGTCAAAATTAAACCAACTCCGATTGATAATGTGTTACGCAATTAGGGTGCAGGAAGGCACTCGCAAAAGCAACAACAACAAAAACCAACAAGCAAACAACAACCAACCAAGCATTCAACCAAACAACAAGCAAGCAAGCAAGCATTCTAACCGTTGTTATAGAAGACTTCTTTGTTAAGAGCTCGTTCTGGATAGTACTACCACCATGATTACATCTCGCCGACCAGCAGCTTTGCTCTGTTCCGGTATGGATGCAGGTAATAACGGTCATGAGATAATTAAAACAGATCGACAAAAAAAGGAAGATGGAGCGCCGTGAACATCAAAAATGAAGCCACTTTTTTATGTATGTGTGTGTCGAAGGGTTGCCATTTGTTAAATTGTTTCCCTATAATTTGAGGAATAATATTGCAAGGGTAAGATATCACAATATTTAAATTTGTTTAATTGAATGGGGAAATTTTAAATCGTGTTATGGCGACCCCCGCACTTAATGTCACTGCGTTTGTTCGTTGAGGTTTTTTGTTCCAAGTAACCTAAAACTCATAGTTTATTAAATAAAAAATAATGTTATTTCAAGTACTAATAACTGAAAAGTGATTCCGTGAGATTGTTTATCTGATTTGCTATTGTTTTTATACATTGTACACAGGAAGGCATAATTCTATTTATTTTAACTATGTTAACTAGACGACGATGACTCGTCCCGTACTAAGAGTGGTGAGCGTGGTTTTAGTTGTGTGTGTGCGTGAGCGTGTATATTACTTGCAGGAGCACAGTTTTCTGGCTTCACTTTTGATGTTCGCAGCGGTTAATCTTACTTTTGTTGGTCTGAGACAATTAAAAGAAAAGAAAGAAAATGGTACGATTATTTGCGGTAAACACGACGCAAAGAAATAACACTAATACAAGAAAGAACAAGTTGGGGAAAAATATGCGTCACATGTACGCAAAACGGCCATCGCTCAGCATAATGCTGCGACCCCATGCGAGACAGAACCCCAACGCTGGTTGTCAGCGACAGCCGGCGTTGACGTGATGACGTCGACCGGCCTGAGCGACCGGCATGCAATGAATTATAAATAAGAAAATAAAATAAAATAAGCACACAATACGTAGTTCTAAATGTTTATATAAATATAATATTTAAAATGGAAACATTTTCTTCGAACGATAAAAAAAATGGCAGCTATGTTTCTGGAACGGCAACGCACCTGCGATGCTTTTGGTATTCCAAATTTTCATGTGGTGGTGATCACTGTCATCGAAAAACATAAAATAAAACACTGAAGTCACTAAATGCCCATAAATTGCTTCCTGTGAACAGTAAATTGAATATTTGACGCACATAAATTACCGCCACATTCCGTGACGTCATAGCCACATAGTTACACTACGTGTAGGATAATAAATCAAGCGGTGTTATCTCTATAAAGCTGTCTATAGTCTATATGTAACATATCTTTTAAACTTGGTCTAACTTTAGGATCGGGTGGGGTTTTGGCAACAGCGGGTTAAGAAGAAGGAAAATGGAAGAAGGGGGGAAGGGTTAGGATTGTTCAGCGTTTTAGGGCTCTTCTAACAAAAAATTGCTTTGAACAAACGAATGGCTACCTTGCATTGAATTACTATTTATAACAACCACTAATTAGACGCCCACAGTGCGACTTGAGAATATAAAGGTACATTCAACCTCCCTCGCGCTAAACACTCTGGCTGCAGCTATATCTACATGATAAACTGCCCTGTATGGCCTAACCCTAGACAGGGTTAGGCCCTGCCCTGTCTCTAAATGTATCTTAGGAGACCCTAAGATACATTTAGAGACAGGGTTACATGAGCTGTGTAGATTTATATAGATATCCGTGTTTTGTTGTTCTGTACATCTGCACTTGTGTAATAGGTATGAATCTTGTGTCTGTAATAAATAATATTGTTATTCTTATTCAGGAAACCATTAGTAACTTCTGTATGCGACGGTTTGACTAATATTTACATACAACAGTTCACACACACTCCTACACACCCACCCACACTACACACTTGGATTGCTTAGATGGTGCTAGCATGTCATCCTGTTGTTTCTGATGCATGTAATAAGTGTTGCTATAAATTGTAAATCCGTAATTGGCTGTAAGATTGGTTTCATTTTATCTCTTTATCACTTCCTCACTCATACCTTCACTCTCACGCTGCCTCCCAAACCCTTACATATAAGTACTGTAACATTCTCTTGGACGCACCCTTGCAAAATTGTGAATAATAAGTACTTACCTACATTTAAGATGCGTCCTATTTCAAACATAGCTGTTGTTACGATTTTATTTAATTTTTTCAAGTCTTTTATTTTTAATTTTGTCTTACGTTAAGTTTTCAAAACAATATGTACTTAATAAATGAATTTAAAATTAAAATACAGTATCGATCTTGAAAATTCTGATTGTTTAAAACTCTCTAGGACTCCACGAGACAGGCTTGACCTAGTGTGGAGTCCACAAGTTAATTTATTAAAATTATGTTTCCTTAATTCCTAACTTTATTTTAAGGAGTAGTTTATTTTTGTATTACTTTTAAGGAAATGTAAAACATTATTTGGTTAATAAATGATTATTATTATTATTATATGTTTAAGTAAAATTGTTGAAGAGCTGTGGATTTTGTAATTAATAAATATTTTGTAATGAGTCGGCAACGGTTAGTTTAGACAGAAAAATATTTTAATGCTTATTGGTGCTAATGTATCTTTGCCCAGTTATATCTGATTTTGAGTACGTACGGTTGTTTGTAAAAGTTCTTATTTGAAACAAAATTGTTGGTTAACTTTTTTAACTGAAAGAAAACTTTGTTTTCGGACTGTTACGCTGACAAAAAGCATGAATATTGATACGATACACAATTTTTGTTCCCGCTACGACTGCGCCCACACATTTAAATCCACTCTCACTCAGCGCACGTCCACATTCTAAGATAAAACGCAATATAACTTGCAACAGAACGTTTCTATTCCGATTAGTTATAACAAAAGAATATCGAGTTCTTTGGTTCTACCTTTTATTGATGCCTTATGGTACCTCTCTACGTGACGAGGCTTATAAACTCTTAGTCCGCTGTACGGGCTTTTTATTGGCTTCAATTGGAAATTAGGTGTCTTATTGGTCTTGTGTTAGTAAGTGCGGCTTCGATACGTGTTGTCCTAGGCTATCCTTGGGTTGTGCAATTTGTTTTTTAGTTTTTCATTAAAAAACCGGCAAAATGCGTGTTGGACCACGCACAATGAAGGGTTCCGTAGTTGAAAAGAATTTATCCCAAAAACAAACTTAACACATTGTTATTAACATTGTAATCCCAAAAAAAGATTTTTTGTGTGATAAAATTACAAATTAACAATTTTTAGACTTTTTTATTTACTTTTGCTGTGAGATCTTGCTTCTTGCCAAATTTCATGATCCTCAAGTCAACGGGAAGTACCTTATAGGTTTTCATTTACTTGCGAGTATCCTTCGATCAGTACTATTATTGATCGAAGCGAGTATCAAAATGTCGCATAAACGGCCCTCTTTTTTTATTGCGTTGACTTAGCACCTTGATTTTTGTAGAACTCCAAGGGGTCATAAACCTACGTATTTCATATTGATTTCATTTTGATATCTCCACGCGTTCCTGAGAAAAATGGTCTTCACACACTGACACACAGATAGACAGACGGACCACAAAGTGATCTTATAAAGGTTCCGTTTTTTCCTTTTGATATATGGATTTAAGATGAACAGCGGCAAAACGAGAATTACAGTCATCATCTGCCTTTTCTCAACTATGTTGCAGCTGATACCAGTATCTTACATGGAGCGACCGCCTATCTAACCTCCACAACCCAGTAACTGGGCAATACGATCTAAAACGATCTAAACGACGACGATTCTTTCTAATTATTGTTCTTCAATAGAATGCATTAGGAGTGTCTAATGAGTCTAGTGGTCACTTTCCCAATAGCAGCTCGGAGTATGGATTTGTGTCCGGTAGGTGGCAATAGGCTAGATTACAAATTACATGCGACTTTTATACAGGAAGAATTTTTCATGTGGGCGTGGATGGCCAAATCCGAAACTATGAGTAATAGCGAAAAGTACTCAAAGGAGTTTCGGGCTCGATTTTGATGAAAACTAAAACTGCGTCATTGGTTTTTTGAAAAATCAATATTTCTAACCAGGAATCGAACCCATTGATTTTGAAAAGAAAAACACACACTGTATTATTACACCATTCGATAGTGTCGCTAATAAGGATGGAATTCTGGGAAGTAACGACATACGGCGAACTAAAGGAAAGAGCTCATTTTTAACAAAATACTTTTTTATTTTTCTTATATTACCTACCTATTCAACCCTAACTAATTAATTGTTCAAAATGATGACCATTGTTTTCAATAGATAAATAACTGGATTCGACATCTCAAGGATTGTACTGCATTCAGCATTACAATATTCCTCATAGTTTCGAATTGGGCCATCCACGCTCACTTGAAAAATTCACCTTTTTTTTTTTGTGGATGGGAACTCATCAAATGACTTCTCCCGCTCTGGGCAGAGCGGGAGGGCGTGTCAGACTTTTACTGACTAAAACCCACCCATGTTCCTTCAGTTGCCCGTGCCAGGGCCACGGTATCTCTTTCGAACTACCCGCGACCCCGGCGGCATCGGCCCAATTGACCCCGTCACTGCTGACATCTCTTTGAAGCGCGCGTGGAACACAACGCGCCGGGCCTAGTCCTTACCGGACGGCGAGCTGCCCATTACTCGTCGTCCGCAAGCCCGCGCCTACGGTGGCCGGGAATCGGCGATCGATTCCCGCAGCCCAGGGCGTCTCCTACGGCGGCTAGGGGAGCGAGGGCGCGACTGTTGTCACGCGTTCCGCTACCTCCTTCGCGAGCATTACTGCTTCGCAGAAGGAGGTGACGGCCTCCCATGCACTCTCGCTCCGCACCATGGCCTGGACTAGGTTTGGACACAAGAGATCGCCGCCGCCGATCGCCTCCGTGAGAACACGGCGGTGCTCCGCCCAAGCTGGGCAGACCTCCACTGTATGCTCCACCGTGTCCTCCGGGCGATCCACACAATGGTGACACCCGGGCGTTTCCTCCCGCCTTATCCGAAACAGGAACCTCCCGAAACAACCGTGTCCGGTGAGGACCTGCGTCAGGCGGAAGGTGAGGACGCCGTGGCGCCTCTCCAACCACTCCTCAAAAAGGGGACTTATCGCCGCAATTGAAAAATTCACCCTACTGCATCAATCTGCCTAGCCTTTTCCCAATTATGTCGGGGTCGGTTTTCAGTCCAACCAGATGCAGCTGAATACCAGTATTTTACATGGAGCGACTGCCTATCTGACCTCCACAACCCATTATCTGGATAATACGATACCCCTTGGTAAGACTGGTTGTCAGACTTTCAGGCTTCTGACGACCCGTAACGACTGTCAAAGATCCACGAATGACAGCCGGGACCAAAGGCTTAACTTGTTTTCCGAGGCACGGAGGAGTCTCCGTATGTAAAGATGGTCACCCATCCACGGACCGACCCCGGCAAGCGTAGCTTAACCTGATGGATCGACCCGTGCGGTTGAAAAATTCACCCTGTATATAACTGGTGAAATATGGGTGCTATTATACAGCCTCTGCCCAAACTAAATAGGGGCGTGATGTTATGTCATGATACCAATAAAGCAAACACGCTGAAATGTGGGTGTATCATATCCCTCCGTCATCCCTTCGGGAAATACAACTCCCACATTTCGCCAGACATTTTTTTTATAGATTTCATATAAAACATTCTTAAACCAATTCTTCTTAAGAAAACTAGCGAGGGTGTTAAACTGTATGTGGGATGACTAATAGTGTGTAGTGAGCACTCTCTCTGCTGCCGCCTCAGTAAGTGGCGCCTCTCGAAGTATTTTGTTTATTTGATAAATTGTTTCACAGTAGCCAAGTTCAGTAACCTGAAATCCACCGGTACAATGGTGCACTGTGCAGGTAAGAACAGAAGTACGAAAATCTAAGTATACAACGAAGTCTAAAAACGGCTGGTTGACACTTCCCGTGACCCAAGGGCTGGCTTTTACCTTGGCCAGAGTCTTAGCATTACCACACAAAGTGGCAATGCCGCCAGTCTCTTGGGTACATTATCAGTCGACAGCGATGCGGAGGATATTTTCTGACGCCATATTTTAGTTTTTTTTAATAGTTTTAGTTATGTTAGTATATAATTTTTATTTTTATGTTATGTTTGTATTAGGAATAATAATTCTCGCACAATAAACTCGACGCAGTATACATAAACACAGTCACAACTGTTTGTATATATTCCTAATACTGCCTAAGCAATGGTATTGCTAGAACCGAGCCAATATAATTATCATCTACGTCAGCGGTTTTTTGATCACACGCGAAATGGGATTCAAGCTCAAGGAAGAACTACACAGAAGATTATTTATCTTTGTCGGTCTACTTCTTGAAAAAGGTCTCACCACTACAAGTTAATATGCTTATAAAATATTTCTTTAACCAGTTGTATAATACGAAGTAAAACTTCTGCGTAAGTTATTCACTATGTTTATTTTCCACGATATTATAATAATTTTAACAAATACTGTGTCGTGCGTGTGTGTGTGTGTCGTGTGTCGGGGTGTGTGTGTGTGTCGGGCTGTTGTTTTAAACAAAGGAGGCGAAAGCTCCAGGTAGCCAGCGAAATTCAAATTTCCTTACGTTTCTTGCAATTTGCAGGACAGTATCAGGTTGTATGTTATTTTTATTTTATTTATTTAAAGGTACTCCAACGACTTGTTCACTAATACATTACATAAATGAACTTATAAGTATACATATTATTATGGTGAATTCGTCACTTACAGAAGTACACAGCTTAAACATAATTATAATGTATACACAAATTATAAGATGGACATGTTAAAAGTGATTAAAAAAAAAAAGAGAAACTATTTTTTTGTTACAATGGAAGAAAACTAAGAGCCACTTTAACATGGGAAGACAATATATATATATAAAAAAATACAACATCAAATTTACTTAATTAAATTAATAAGTAATATTTAGATTCCCAGTCCAACCCCGGCGCGACCATTAACGCAACTGACGCACAATAATCACACCAAAATTAAACTGAAAATCCATTTCACGTAAGACGACTGCAATAATCGTGATCAAAAAAATAATGTTGATCTGAATATGATTCGCAACCGTAAAAAATCTGTATTTATAAAATTATAATCATTAAAATCATCAATACAACTTTCTAGTTTCATATAATTCTAATGAATGACTATTTCATGAAATCTTGACATTTAGGAATAGGTAAATTAAACTTAAGGAATTGTAGGTATTACTAATTCTTATGATTATAATTTAGTATATACATATAATATGTTACATTCGCGAATCATACTTTCGAAGAGGAGCTCATGACTCATCAATAACAGCCGCATGGGTCCATCCATCAGGTTAAGCTACGCTTGCCGAGGTTGCTCCGTGGATGGGTGACCATCTTTACATACGGAGACTCCTCCGTGCCTCGGAAAGCTCGTTAAGCCCGGCTGTCATTCGTGGATCTTTGACAGTCGTTACGGGTCTTCAGAAGCCCGAAAGTTTGACAACCAGTCTTACCAAGGGGTATCGTATTACCCAGTTACTGGGTTGTGGAGGTCAGATAGGCAGTCGCTCCTTATAAAATACTGGTATTCAGCTGCATCCAGTTAGACTAGAAGTCGACCCCAACATAGTTGGGAAAAGGCAACAGGCAGGCAGATTAAGTCACGAATCATACTTTAATCAACATACAACCTAATAATCACTTTCAAATTGCAAAAAATGTAAGAAAATTTGAATTTCGCGGCTACCTGGAGCTTCCCCCTTAAGAAAAACAATTTGGACAATTCATTAGCAAAAATTAAAATAGGTAATATTAAGTTACACCTATGTTTTTTTCATTACTGTGGAGCTATGAGCAATCCTGAACTAGGATGTACATACATAATCAGCCTATAATGTTCCCACTGCTGGAACACAGGCCTCCTCTCTCCGAGAGGGAGTAGGCCATAATCCCACGCGGGCCACTGTGGGTTGGTAGATGTCACATGTCTTTGAATTTTATGGTTCTAGGACATGCCGGTTTCCTCACGATGTTTTCCTTCATCGTTTGGAGAACAGTGGTGATGAAATTATTTACAAAAAGTAAAGCGCCTGCCGGGGTTCGAACCTGCGACCTACAACTCGTAAGTCGAGGCCATTACCACCGGCCCACCACTGCTCTCAAACTGAACTAGAATATACGCTGAGTTAATTACTAAATTAGATTTAGACTGTAGGAAAACCGCGGGTTGTGTGAGCTACTTAATTACCCCTACGCAGGCAGAGCTTGCGAGAGGTTCTCTAGGAAAGAGTTCGTTACCCTTTCTGTGAAGTGTTGAAACATAACATCACACGTATGTTTTCCCAGAAGGACAAAGGTGTAAATTACACCCAAATGCGACTTAAGTTAAAATTCGCATTAATTTCGGGAGCTGCCTGCTGCCATCATCTACTCTGGGACTGTTACTGAGAATTTCCTAATGCGATACTTCAATATTACTACCCGGTTCGCGATTTAAATCTAATAAAAACAGCTTCAAAAAGATGTATACATATACACCGACAAGGATTCATTTAATTGTCTACAACATTCGTTCATGTTATTGTATCAATGTGTGCCCACAAAATATAATACGCATTGGGTACTCAATTATAGCTACACATTGATACAATATTATGGAACACAGATTGTAGACAATCAAACAAATACTTGTCGATATAATAGATCCCTATTTTTGAGGCTGACTGTACCTCACGCTCATCACCTTTCAAACAATGATCAGAAACTAGGCAGTTGTAATGTTCTATCATTCTTAGCTTACAATAACCCGTTGAAATGTCTAAGAAGACAAAAAGTTTGCTTTAGCATCTAAAATTTAAAATAGTAGCAGTGAAAGTCAACAAGCGCGCGCTGAAGCGAACAAAGCCGTGATTTAAAGCGCTTTGCGCTGCACCAACTATTTACGAAGCAAAAACTTAAGCCGCTTTATTGTGTTAGACCTCAAGCACGGTTCAGAAGTAGGTGTGTAAAGTAAAACACACGTTTTTTGTAATAATTTAACATTGACAACGGCTTATTTTCATTGTAGGAAAAGTGATTTTCGTAATTTTTACGTTTTACCACTGACATGCGTTAACAAATGATTTTTGATGAAACCTGTTTTTTAACTCGAGATTTAAACATAATTAATTATCCTGCTAATACTACAAATGTGAAAGTTTGTATGTTTAGACGTTTGGATGTTTGTTACTCAATCACGCAAAAGCGGCTGAACGGATTTGGATGAAATTTGGTATACAGATAGTTTATAACCTGGATTAAGACATAGGAAACTTCTCATCCCAGTAGAAGGTTTCCGTGGGATAATTTCCGACATACACACATGCAGGCGAAGCCGCTGGCAAAAGTTAGTTTCATATAAATAAATATGGTATATATGAAATATCTTATTCATTCAGTTAAATAACTTGAAACTTGGCAAGCAAGTAATAAAGTTTGTCATTCATAGTTTTTCCTCCAGAGGGAAGGGTAGAGGGGGAGGGGAGCAGGGCAGGGGTGTTGAGGTGGGAAAGGGGGAAGGGGGGGGGTACTGAGGAGAGAAAGGGGGAAGGGGAGGGTGTGATTAGGAGGGAGTAGGGGAGGATGATCAAGGGAGGGGGAGGGGGATAGGAGGGTGTGAGGGGGAAGAAGGTGGAGAGGGGGAAGAGGGGGAGAAGAGGAGTTGTTGAGGGTAGAGGGATAGGAGGTTGTAATGAGGGGGGAGGGTGTAGTGAGTAGGCAAGGTATGGAGAGGGGAGGGGAGGGGGGTAAAAGAGGGAGGGAGAGGTTAGCGGGAAGGGTATGTGGTGAGGGGTGAGAGGAGGATTAGAGGGAGAGGAGGAGGGGTGAGGCTATAGGCTATAGGCATGTTTAACATCACTCTAGGACTCTTAGGGGCCGGACAAAAAGAAAAAAAGTCAAAAAGAACGCTATGCAATAGCGAAATAATAGCGTGGGCAGGCAATGCATCAGCAGTAGGGAATTGCACAATTTTGGCAGAAGCTATCTATCTATATAAATAAAAAGAGAAGTCCTGACTGATTGACTGACTCATCAACGCCCAACCCTAACCCTTGGACCTAGAAAGCTGAAATTTTAACAAGTAGACAAGGAATATGGAAGGAATTCCCGATAGTACCTACGTTCCTGTGGGATATTTCCCAACTTCCACGTGGGCGAAGCCGCGGGCAAAAGCTAGTACACCAATAATTATGACCTACTAGCTGCGCTCCGCGGTTTCACCCGCGTAGACCGGGGTTAAAATTAGCCTATGTGTTAATCCAGGGTAGGTATAAGCTATGTACATACCAAATTTCATTCCAATCGGTTCAGCTGTTTGAGCGTGTAGATGTAACAAACATACAAATACATACACACACTCACAAAGTATCGCCTTTATAATATTGGTGTGACTAGTTTCTGGAGGAGATGGAGGTCGGAAGTCATGCCACGGCGTCTTAATACCGGGATAAAAACATCTAAACTATCTGTGAGCCAAATTTAATACAAATCCGTTCAGCCGTTTTTGCGTGATTGAGTAACAAACATCCAAACAACTTTCACATTTATAATAATTAGTAGGATTCTGAAAATCTAAATACATAAGAATCTAAATAATTATAATTGGTCAATGGGTTACCGCTAATTATTGGTGAATCGTTGACGTGTTCGTGGAAAACGCTATTAAAATAATTATGAAAGTCGGTCAAACGAACATTGCTATTGCATACCTGCGTAATAAATGCTACCCAATCACTGGGTTGTGGAGGTCAGATAGGCATTGGCTCCATGTAAAATACTGGTATTCAGCTGCATCCGGTTAGACTGGAAGCCGACCCCAACATAGTTGGGAAAAGGCTAGGCAGATGAAGACCTGCGTAAAAATCATTATTAAGTACATTATTTATTAGTTAGTAATGCAAAAAGTCATTGATTTATGAAAAGCGTAACCTAAGAAACGAGCTCCAAATCGCCGAGGAACTGTCACCCTAAAATCTTACTCTTCATAGTCCTGTATGTCTGGGCTTTCTATGACAAAATCAAGTCATTTATTTTCAATAGGCACATAAAAGGCACATTCGAACGTCATACAAGAAAATAGAATGGATTCTAGTTGCCCCTTCCTAAAGGTAGTATCGTATTGAGAAGAATAGACAAGAAACGCCACATTTACTGTTTTTAAATGTTTTACAATATTTTGTATACATTAATTTGTAACGACCAAATACCTAGAATAAAATAACTATAGGCAGGCACTATAGGTAGGCACTATAGGCAGGCACCTGCCAATCAATCGCTTTAAAACAGCTTTATTCAAATGTCTTGTAGAACAATCATTCTATTCTGTGAATGAGTACCTACCTAAATTTTAAAGAGTGACACTGGTGCCGAATCTGTTGTGCACAAACTAAACTTAATTTAGGCTATTGCTAACTTTTTCTTTCTATTATGACAAGAAAGGGACGGAAGTAAATTAGAGCTGTCAAATTAGTTAGAACTAATTTTTCCATAGACGACACGTAAAAACATGTAGACTAAAAAACACGGTGAAGCGCAAGGCGTGAACTAGTTTGACATCTCCAACTTAGTTCATAGCTATAGCCGTCCTTTTCTCGCGCTGCCTGTTAGTAAAAGATAGCGATTCTCTAATTTTAGTTTAGTGCGTTCACAAGAGAATCGGCACCACTGACATTTTAATAATTATTTTTTTTTTTTTTTTTTATATAATTTGATAAATGATTGACATTAATATCTTAATTTAATAACTATGATTTTTGTTTTAATTTTATTTGTTTTATTTATTTATTAGTTTACGTGCTAGTTTTAGCGAATTGTATTAGAAACTTTTAAAAACCCGACGATCTGTAATGTAATGCAATTAAAATTTCATTTCATTTCATTTCAAATCGTTACCACAAATTATATTTTTTTAAATTTTTACCTCCACCTTAACCTGCAAAGTATCAACTTTCCACAGCTGGGCACAGGTCTTCCCCACAGTCGTTTAGATACCTACGTACATATTATTTCCGTCATCCTTAGTTCCTGACCGTGTTGTATTAATGAAAAAGCGAGATAATTAAAAACATTTCTTAACAAGCATTTTCAAGAATTTCGGGCATAAATAAATCTCGACTTAGTTAAACAAGATTTTCGCCTTCCAAAATATGAATTTCCAATGAGAAATTCCAATAATTTAAAGTCTCGAATTTCCTCATTATTTTGTAAAATCCTTTAATAAATGAGTTAAATTAATTTGGTGCTGCCGTTATTGTAACCGAAATAAACAGTTTTAACAATTAACAGGCGACGTAACGAGATCCTGCGGTTCCTGTAGCGTTAGATGAACTGTGAACGAGATTTAATTAATATATTATGTTGTGTGGCGCGTATGGGATGCGGTCCCGAATGAGTTTGGGTGCTCGGTTGAAAGTACACACCATGAAATCTGTGCTTTGTCTCTCTCTCTTTCTCTGTTTTTTTATTGTTGGGTCAGGAAAAGCGAGAAAAGGATGATGGAGCATTAACATAAGTCAGTTGGCTTGATAAGCACAAAGTGCGCCAGACGTTGTATGTTATACCTGTCTATAGTTTCGTCATTCCTTTCTTTTAATTCGGTTTCATACTGTTGTTCTAAAGCTCGTGGCTAAGTAATAACAGCCGCACGGGGCGATCGAAGGTTAAACTGCGTTAGCCGCTGTCGGTTCGTGGATGGGTGACCATCCATTATATATATCGAGATCCTTCCATGCCTCAGAAAGCAAGTTGGTCCCGGCCGTCATTCGTAGATCAGTAGTAGTAGTAGACAGTCGTTACGGGTCGTCACAAGCCCAAAAAGTCTGACAACCAGTCTTACCAAGGGGTATCGTGTTACCCAGTAACTGGATTGTGGACATCAGAAAAGCAGTCGATCCATGTAAAATATTGGTATTCAACTGTATCCGGTTAGACTGGAAGCTGACCCTAATACTGTTGGGAAAAGGCAGATTGACTGTAGTTCTGGAGTATACGATAATGATACTTCATCTGTTCCAGTATTTCACGTGACCATCTTTACCATGAGTTTATACTGGAATTACGCCACTTTTAATTGGAATTAAACTTACTTATTTACTTATCCTAAACGTGGCAAGACTAAGAAAGAGCTAAGACAATGAGGATCTCAGTAATGATGTAAAAAGCTGCTCATAATAAAAACTTATCTAACTCATCAACCAGAATATCAACATTACTAAAACCTTCATAAACCCTGACTTAAGTTCTAACGATAACTCCTTTACTTACAGTTAAACAAAACGTAAAGAGAAAAGGTCGTAAAACACTAAAGTTAAAGGTTTAATCAGTTGTATGTCGCCTGTAACACGCCATTAAAGTTGCTCTATTTCCTAATGTGTGTTAAGGGGTGGTTCCCGTGCGCACGACTTTATATTGCGACTGATTGCTGAAAATGATGTACAGGAAATTATTGATTTTACTAGCTTAGAGGTAACAGCATACCTAAGTTTACTTTTTATTTGTTTATTTATTTTTTTTATCTTCTGTACTTGTATGTGTACTGTAGAGATTTGATGCGTTGCTCAAACCTCGACAATGTTACGAGTATACTGGCTGGCATTCAATCATTCAAATATTGAATGTGTTCTAGAAAGAAAAACGAATCTCATTTTTCTTTGTAGGATGACAGATAGAATCTGGTCGGGCTCCGCGTAGAATCATTTTTTAGTTAAGGAGTATAACTTATCCGAAGCTTATAAATATAGCGGACATAAGCCCCATTCCACCAGAGTCCCTCTCGGTTTTTATTTATTATAGTAAATCTCCCACCTGTGAGGTTCGAGCCCTTACAGTACTTACTGTGTACCTTTTTAGTCCTTTTAATGTATTTTCTTTCTTTTTTCTTTAATTACTTACTTGAGTTTCTTCATAAAGAAAGGATTCTGTATTATCTACTTACATCAAGTATTCGTTAAGCCTCAACTTAACTTTCTATCCCGATTTTCATAAAAAAAATTAAGACAATACGGAAATTGTTTTGATACTCTTTAAAACAGCAGAATCTCTACTGAGAGTCTGTAGTAATAATAAGTTATCGTATTTCCCCGCACGCAAACTCCAATAAGGACCGCAAACCTCAAGTCCCGTACAGAAAGAGCAACCCGTAACAAAGTTAAAGCGCTCACAATTAGATAGCACCATCTATTACCAAGTTCCGACTGTGTGTAACTAACTCAATTACTTACTGGTACAGAAATAGGCGGCATTTGACAATTTGGGAGCAACTTGTTCGGTTATCAAACTAAGGTGGGCCAGATGTTGGCACTAGTATTTATGGTTTGGAGTATGAGCTGGGAATAGACTAGCTATATTTTTTGCAGACGTGGGTTTGATCGCTGATAACTTTTTCGTTTGTTTTATCTATAAAAGGTGAATTTTGTTGGCTTTTAGCGTAACTTCTCATTTTGTATCTAAAACAAAAATGTCGAAGATCACAAGATTTACTTTGTTAGAAGCCAAAAACAAAAAATCTTTCTTTCTTTAATTAAAGGAACAAGCACAAAACTACATTTGATACAACTACCAATGAAATGATCCATCCCTACAAATAAATCAATCTGCCTAGCCTTTTCCCAACTATGTTGGGGTCGGCTTCCAGTCTAACCGGATGCAGCTGAATACCATTATTTTACATGGAGCGACTGCCTATCTGACCTCCACAACCCAGTAACTGGATAATACGATACCCCTTGGTAAGACTGGTTGTCAGACTTTCGGGCTTCTGACGACCCGTAACGGCTGTCAAAGTTCCACGAATGACAGCCGGGACCAACGGCTTAACGTGCTTTCCGAGGCACGGAGGAGTCTCGGTATGTAAAGATGGTCACCCATCCACTGACCAACCCCGGCAAGCGTAGCTTAACCTGATGGATCGACCCGTGCGGCTGTTATTACATAGCCACGAGCTCCTCAACAATCCCTACAAATAAATACACGATGAAAATTAATTAGGTACAGTCAGACACATACTCCATGAAACTCTTTACCACATAACTCCATTGTGAATTAACTCCAATTACTGATACGAGTCGGTAAGCTAATGAACATGTTGAAACTCGGGCGAATTGAAAGGAGACCTGTTCACACTGTTCCAGCGCCAATTATGAACAAGTTGGCACATGGCTGAATCAAACATGATTTCTGCTATCGCTTAGTTGTTTTGGAGTTGTCCGAAGTTTCGGCTAACTGGGTTACTCGAAGAGAAATAGCGGTAATTATTTTTGGGAGGAGGATCTTTGTATTAAAGATGTCTGCTTTATGGAGTTGTCTTTTGTTTCCTTACGAAGATACGCAGGCAGATGTTTTACTAGCTGACCCGACAGACGTTGTCCTGTCCAAATTACAATAGTTCATACAAAATGCCCATAGAACACCAGGCCGTTCAGTTTTTCCCGAATTTGAAATTTTCCAGGAAATTTTTCGAATTGTTCTTTGCATAAAAACCTTATATAGACTATTACGAACATTTTAAAATAAAAAATAGCAAAATCGGTCTAGCCGTTCTCAAGCTATGCGATTACCTACGAACAGCATTTAATTTTTATATATACACTAGTTATTGTCCGCAGCTTCGCCCGCGAGTGAGTCGAAAATTATCCCAGGGGAACGTACTAACGGAATCAAAATTATCGTATGTCCGAACCCAGGTCATCCGTTAAGGCTTAAAAAGGTAATAAATAGACAGACAGACAAATGACAACTTCAAATAATCTTTATTCTATACATGAAACAGGTTTTTATAATTCCATGTGGGCACTTGCAACAAAAACCATAAATACATTTAGCGCTGAACATATTTAAAACATCATTCCATCCCTGACCACTTGAAGCAATTGATAGAAATAAAAAAATGTTTTAAATTCTTTTAGCGCTCAACGTATTTAGTGATTTGTGGTGCTAGTGGACCTAAATGTCTAACTTGAAAACAATAATAATTATGCATTTGTGATAATTATACCTTTGACCCCGTACGTGAATATGTAGGTACGTGTTAGCCAAGAACTTTTGACCGAGTGGACCAATTTAATTAAGTAAAGGCTAAATGTTATCTCAAGCTACGGACTATGACTATATTTCCAATCCTTTAAATCTCTTAAAGAGATAAATATCAATACTAGATGTGAATTTTAAAATCATTGCCCAAGGGCGTAAAATTATTTTTAAAATATTAGAATTAGGATTTAGTAAAATAGATAGTAGTAAAATTATTAGGATCCTATTTTACGCCATTGGACAATGAATTTACAAAAACGCTGAACTGAAACACGTAATTCTTTATTTCTAATTAAAAGCTTCAATTTGTATTTTCATATCCCTAAAGTGCTCGGTTTCCCGTACAAACTTTCAACCCCTATATAATCCCTTTAGGATTAATTTTTGATGTAAAACCAAAACTAGCCTATGTCCTTTCCCAGGATGCAATTTAGCTCTATGCCAAATTTTATCGAAATCTGTAGTGCTATTCTGTAAATATCTCGCCGTGATAACTTGGGTGAAGTGAGCGTGAAGTGAGCCGTCATTCCACCTGATGCTAGGGGTTGACACTATTGACAGATTACTTTAAGATCACTTCACCTAAGTTTTCACGGTGAGATTTTAACAGAATAGACCGGCCGTTCAGTGGTTTAGGCGTGAGAAGGTAACATACAAACAGACAGAGTTACTTTCGAATTTATAATAAATAAAATAAAAAATAAAAGATAAATAATAAACCCATTTAATTTGGTAGGTTTGCATAATTATATATTAAGATTCCTTACTCTAGGGGCGTTGATGGCATTTTTCTCAAAAAGAGGTTGATTACTTACGACCTTTCGTATGACGGTAACTACAGTAACAATAAAAAGACATTGTGTCTCACGTAGATCTACGTCCGTACGAAGGGTTAAGGTTTAAGGTCTTGTAATTAAATAAAATACGATTGAAAACATTGGTAGTCTTGAATCTCAAGTCTGAAAATACAAAACAACGTAATCAAACTACAGTAATTACCTAACGTAAATTAGAAACTTCAAAAGGATAAATTGGGTTAAATCAAGAGACAAGAATTGAGACAAACAGAAAGTTTCTGAGTTAAATGTTATGGGAACAATAACAGAGTATTACGTAGTTCCCACTTTCATTTACTTCTTGCTATAATATCAAAATGCCGAATTGAGACCAATTTAGGTTTTGGTCCACTTTGTTGTTTTTATTGTCTTTTTTAGGGTTCCGTACCTCAAAAGGAAAAAATGGAACCCTTATAGGATCACTTCGTTGTCCGTCCGTCTGTCTGTCTGTCAGTCTGTCAAGACCCTTTATCTCTTGAACGCCTGGAGGTATCAAGAAGTTAATATCAAATAGTAGTATTAGTCTTTGGTCCCTTGGAGCCCTAAAAAAATCAAGCTTCTAAGACAACGCAATAAAAAAATACGGCCATTTATGCGTCTTAAACTTACTACTTACTCGCAAGTAAATCAAAACCTACAGGGTACTTCCCGTTCTCTTAGAATCCTGAAATTTGGCAAGAAGCAAGGTCTCACAGCATAAGTAAAGGAAAAAGTCCGAAAATTGTAAATGTAATTTTGTCACAAAAAAAAAAAAATTGTGATTACAATGTTAAAGTTTTGTTTTTGGGATAAATTCTTTTCAACTAAGGAACCCTTCACTGTGCGTGGTCCGACATGGTTTTTTACTTTACCACAGCCTAAGAAGAACTAAGCAAAGCTGCCAGATTTGACTCGAAATGTCTTGCTGGGACTAAAATAGGACCTAGTAATTGACAAACAGACATGTAGAATAGGACTTTCAGTAAAATTCACCCACAGTAACTTACATATTGCTGGGATCAGCAGTGTTCAAAAAAGTCGGAAGGTGTCGTGGGACATCCGGTTGGAACGAAGTTCCTCTCGCACATCATTACAATAAAAAATACTAACTTCAACTTACGGCGTCTGCGTTTTGTTAAAATTCGAGTTACAAATTCAATAAAATCGATACCGCGTTTTTGGCATTTTTTTCGATTTACTTAGGATTACAACACGAGGTTCGAATTATCAAGATTCCGCTGAAGTATGAAACCTTTCCGATCGGCTTCATAGGGAATATTATTTTTAGTAAAGAAAATCACAGTTATTTAATAATACAGAATAAAATATTATGTTTATACAAAAAAAAATCATGAAAATATCTTTTGAAAGTAATATCGTTTTTATGTTTTGGGTAGACATTACTTCTTGAATTTATTTCATAAAGTATTTTACTACAATACTTAAATAATCACATCTAGAATTGATGTGTACGCGTTCTGGTTTAACATATATTTTTTGCATAACTTTCTGGCATATTAACAGATTTAAAATCACTGAAATCTTATATCATGAAGTATGAACGCGCGTGTCAATTTCTACCAGTCAACTCATATTGCAAGCCGCGATAAAGAACTTCGTTCAAAAACTGGTCTTCACGCATCGTCAACCGTAATAACTAATAACATAATCTTCTGCCAATCCAAGTATGTTCTATTACAATATTAACAAATTGTATTTATATTAGGTTTTCAAAAGCATTAAATAATAATATAGGTACGTCTGGTAGGTGTAAACCGGGCAGTTCGACACAAGCAGAAAGTTCCGCCACTAGATCTTATGAGTGCTATGACAAAGTGCTATATCGTTTACACGTTAAATTAGTGCTCGCTATAAAATCAAAAAGCCGCCGTTGGTGGCTGCATTTACACCGTAGTGTAATTTCGATATAACTTATTTTTAAAGATATCGCGTTAAGAGGGCCCTGCGAAGTTTTTCAAAAATAGGTATTTGAAGAAACTATTGCTGTCGCGCTGCCCCCAAACAGTGATAAGAGAGTGCGATAGGGATAGCTGCAGATATTAGGTTGGGGAAAAAGTCTTTTCGCATTATAGTATGTATGAACTTAAAATAAAATCTCTTTGGCTATACTATTTGTATCTGGCTGATGAAAAGTGGATCACGTACGACAAGAATGTGCGAAAAGCTCGTGGTCAATGGCCGGTCAGGCTTCACAGACTGTGGCGAAACCCGAGTTAACTCGCAACAAGGTGATCCTGTGTGTGTGGTGGGATTGGAAGGGCATTATTCATTATGAGCTGTTACCACCAGGCAGGACCATCGATTCTGAACTCTACTGCGAACAACTGATGAGATTAAAGCAAGAAGTTGAGAGAAAACGGCCGGAATTAATCAACAGAAGGGGTGTGGTTTTTCATCATGATAACGCTAGACCTCACACATCTTTAGCCACTCAGCAAAAATTAAGAGAGTTTGGCTGGGAGGTGTTAATGCATCCGCCGTATAGTCCTGACCTTGCACCTTCAGATTTCCACCTGTTTCGGTCTCTTCAGAATTCTTAAGGCAGTGTCAGGTTAACATCACGAGAGGACTGCCAAAACCACTTGTCGCGGTATTTTGATCAGAAGTCCCAAAATTTCTATAGCAATGGGATCATGTCCCTACCTACAAGATGGCAAAAAGTTATCGAACAAAATGGTACCTACATACTTTAGATAAATGTAAATAATGTATATTAAAAAATGTTTTGAATTTTCTTAAAAAATGCGAAGAAACTTTTTCCCCAACCTATTATCACAAAAATTTTGACAAGATCGACGTTTCGTGTTCCCTTTTTTTCTCCTTGAAAACTGAGCCGATCCAATTATTTTTTACATTAAAATATTAAGAAAGAGAGAGAGAGAAAGAGAAAAATTATAGCAACCTAGACAAGGTTACTATAATTTTTTTTAATGTTAAAAACTTTTGTAATTTGTCTGGTAGTCCTCTAATCACTGCGGTAAGAATGGGGCCAATTTTTGTCATTATTGGAGGGTCATATTTTCTTTACTAATTAGTTGCTGAAAAATGGAAATGACAGGGATGTGTCCACAGCAGACCTTGATTTTATGAAAAAAAAAAATTGCTCTAGAGGTATTATTCAGGAAGAAAAACGGGGAATAAATTTGTATAGAGAATCGCAGGCCCTGTTCCCTCTTAAACATTTCTATATAGTCTTGAGTATGAGCGGTCTTTCCTGCGCTGAGTTGAGTTGTTAATCTGCGCGTACAGTTTCATTTTATAAGCCCTATATTTAGCAAACAAAGCGTTCGGCTGAAGTTGTTAGTGTGGCAACCAAGAGCGAATACCTGGCCGCCCGTCAGAGGGCGCCCGCGCAACCTCCTGTAAGCTTTCATTGTTATCGTTCAGTTATTATGTTGGATTGTAATTTGTGTGATTATAGTGTGGTTCCTAAGCACCTGCGTTTCTCTTGTATGTATACTTTCCCCGGCTATACAACAAATGCTGAATAAAAGTGTGCCAAAGGCATTAAAATAAAAATGCTGATGGGAAATTACAATTAATCACGGTTATTGGCCAATGGTTAAGGTGGCTGCTCGCTATCCCATCCTCTTGAGTCTTGTCTTAACCTCAAACTGATAAGTTTAACGTTTGTTTGCATAAACCAGCTTCTTTCAAGTCTGCGTAAAATTCTGCTGATCCGATAAACCACGCCTGCGAGAGGCGATCAGCCAAAATACATAAAACTCAAATATTTAAACTTGCGATCCGAATTTGATTATCGCCAACACTCCAATTTTATATCGTCGGCACACACCAAACTTTTATGTTTATCCATTACATTTCTATTTCGGGCTAATATAATTGAAATCGAGTTCGTGTATTGTTTTAAACAAACGATGTTGAACAAACGATGAATCAGTTCGCGAGTTGCCAGTAACCGGATAAGGCCGAATGGATGAAAAGCTTTTATTCACCCGGGTACTTTATTTTCAAATACGCGTGGATTTATAATGTTATTTGAAATGCTACTTTCATGCACTGTGACTACAAATTTGCTTATTTGTGAAGCAACTATTCCTAAAGTATAAGAAGAATGAAACAGATTCGCTACAAAAAAAAAAACCGGTCAAGAGCGAGTCGCAATCGCACACCGAGGGTTTCGTTCTAATTTCTGAAAAAGTGTGCTATCTTTACATAAACTTCTATCACGCAGAATAATTTCTGATATTTCTCTATGCAAACTTCGGAGATAAGGGGGGAACGGTATTAACCTGGCATTAGTAGTTCTTGAGATATCCAGCTGTGACAGACGGACAGACAGACAGACGGACAGACAGACAGACAGACTGAGTCGCACCATAAGGGTTCCTTTTTACCAGTTTGGTACGAAACCTTAAAAAATGGAAAGTAACAATCTTTTACATTATTTGATTATGTACGAAGCATCTATTCCAAAAGTATTGGAAGATTAAACAGATTCGCTACAAAAAAAACTCTCCACGTTTCTACAGCCCATTTGAGTTCATTTCGGTGTGAACGCAGTCCGCCCCGACAGCCAGTAATTCTCGATCTCGGCCAACGAGGCAAGTTTAATGAAATTCTTGCTGCCCTATCTCCGTACTATGCTTACACCGTGTTTTTAACTTCGCACTTTCCTACTACTTGTTTTGCGGGTAGATATGAAAAATTGTGGCGGAAAATATATGGAAAAGATAGCGTTTAAATATCAGTATGGGTTGAGTATTTTGCTGGAAGAAGGATCGTATGGCTTTAGTAGAAAGAAAGAAAAATAAATGTTTATTCCGCACAAACAAAACGCAAAACACAAAAAAAAAATACACACAAAGTAGCCAAAAGCCCAGAGACCTTGTGGTTCGGTTTCTTGGTCCTTTATTCTAGCTTTGTCTCGGTCTTGGTAAGCCGTTGTTCTTAGGTAGGTACTATAGGTTTTACGACGAGAGGGGCAAAACTACAATAATAGAGGATAAACTTTTAGATGTATATTATTCCTTTTATCAGTTTATCTCAAGGAAATGTGCTCTACGTAACCCTACTATTCTTTGACTCCTCTTTATCTACAAACAAAAGGGTAATCCTTCAAATAGAAATCAATTCGATACTTGTCTGAATAATCGAATGTAAAAATATGTATTTTCAATTTGTACAAGTTGTTTTGAAATTTTTTACAAAAATAACAACAAATATTAAATTAATTAACATAAACATACGTAAATAATATTATTTTGAAAAATAATTATTCAAAAAGACAGACTTTCATTTTAAAAGTGAGCTATTTCGTTAATAGAAAAATATTTTTAGGGACTGCGCGAAAATTAAATTTTCATGTATTCTTTTAAAATTATGCTTTCATTAAAACTAAAAGAAAACTAAATATGCGATATTTTTCTCGCGCACTCGAGGAATAAACAAACATAATGAAAAGAACGCACTCCTTTCTTTTTATTTAAATTAGTTTTTCAACTTTGCATTAAAACGTAGATGTTTGGTCTTTGAATAACTTAATTAGGATTTTTTAAATTAAAAATACTAAGACGTAAAAAGCGATCAAATTGGATTCTTGGAATTTCACTTCTTCTTCAATGTAAACTCTGTAGAAATCGCAACTTTTCATTTACCCTGTGGCACTTCAAACTTCAAAGGTCCGGAGTACAAAGATTAATTTTAGATAGACTTTGATGAACCAAGTACCAACTAACTAGGAATCTCAATATCCAGTTGTGAAGAGGTTTCACTGCAGCCTAAGGCCCATCGTCCTCGATGGTACTCCGCATACCATTGAAATATTAGTGCTGTGACATTCTGGCTACTCATCAGTGCCTAGTGTTAAAAAATCGAAATCATTTATTATTTTCAACACATGGCGACAAAACCTCAATTCTTGGTAAAAAGATTAACCAAACAGCACTGCATGCTCAATCTTTAGATTCTTTTCGTTTATAGAATCTTTTGATTTAGGATCTAGTAGTAACTTATTCAAGTACACGTTTCGAATCAACCAAGCCTTAACTCAGCCTTATTCTCATGAAAAATATATCCGTTTTTTGTCTTTCAAAAAGAATATTTGGGTTATTTTCCGCGGTGCGTGTCACGTCGATAGCTTGTCACGGTTACTAAAGGCGTGATAGCGGCCCTTTAAAACACGCGCCGGTTTTTTTTTGCCTAGAGAGAATTTTGTTGGTCTATACAATATTAAGAGTTTTATGTTCGAGTTTTAGGAATAGTATTTGTAAGATCTAAAAATATACACAACATAATTTATCGTGCCTCTATTCTCGGAACGGATATCATAATCATAATTTTTATTTATTGTTGTTAGGGTTCCGAACCAAAATGGTAAAAAGGAATCTTCATGGTGCGACTCAGTCTGCCTGTCTGTCTCTCCGTCTGTCACAGCTGAATATCTCAAGAACTACTAATGCTATCGACTTGAAATTTGGAACAGTTTTAGATGACGTTTGCCCAACTCTTTTGCAAATATAAAAGATTTTTTTTTTAGCAACAGGGACTGAAAGGTTTTCTTTAAAATTCGAAGAGGGGCTACTAGGGCATGTGTATCATATGAAATAGCGCTGTTTGCACATTCTCAAACACTTTTTTCCTTTTTCTTAGGCCACATATTTTTCGACTTTTGATGAAAAATGTAAAATAAAATACCGTTATCTCCGAAGTTTGCATAGAGAAAAATCTGAAATTATCCTATGATAGAAGTTTAGGTAAAGATTACAAGAAAAATTAAACGATGTCTCTAAACAACACACCTCGGTGCGCGAGTCCGTTTCGCTCTTGACCAACTTTTTTTTGTGTGTTTATATGCGTGGTAAGTATGGCATTTATGTTTCCAGTTAAGTTTCAATTCCATATAACAGCGGCGAACATATTGCCACTAGCCGGGCACAAATCCAGACTCAGCTCGCCGTTTTACATACAACGTGCCGCCGCAATGTCGACGCTCTTTCAACATGGTCTCTGTAATGTAATGTACGTCTACCACGGAATGTCTACCTATAGTAAAGAATAAGACAGAACCAGGAGCTAGGAACCAAATTCTATACTTATTTGCGATCACTTTACCAAGCAGGAAGCCAAGTCGACAGTTTCGAGATCTATTGAGAAGAATAATTAATTCCATTTATAATCACCACCATCATCTGCTTAGCCTTTTCCCAACTATGTGCGAATCGTTTTCAGTCTAACTGGATGCGGCTGAAAACATGTATTTTACATGGAGCGACTGCCTACCTCACCTCCACGACCCAGTTACTGGGTAACACGACACCCCTTGGTTAGACTGGTTGTCAGACTTTTGGGCTTCTGAATATCAACTGTCAAAGATCTACACATGACAGCCGGGGCTAACGGCTTAACGTCCTTTCCGAGGCACGGAATCTGTTTATAATCACCATATTCTAATATTTAAGCTGTGAAAAAAATGTGGCTCAACTAACTTCCCAGCAACATTGTGTCTCTGTCTGCATTCCTACATCTCATTATTACCCTTTTTCCAACCAACATTATCACACAAAATTGAATGCAAAAGCAAATAGTGTCCGCATATTAATTGGCTAGTTACTCTATAATTAATGCGATTATCAATTGATTACAGATGTTGAGAACATTCAATTAGCGGCGCGAGTTGGCTAATTGAATTAAATTTGATTGTTTGTTTGTTCGACTATTTTGGGGCACGAAATTGTCATTATGTTAAAATGAAGCAGTTATTGCTGTGAATGGTATGAGAGTGTACTGCAATATATTATGATGTTTAGATGTTATCATTGTAATATACCAGTCTGTCATCATCATAGCCTAGCCTAGCCTGCCCCCAACTATGTTGGGGTCGGCTTACAGTTTAACTGGATGCAGCTGTATACCAATATTTTACATGGAACGACCCAGTTACTGGGTAATACGATACCCCTTGGTAAGATTGGCTGTCAGACTTTCGGGCTTCTGACGACCCGTAACGACTGTCAAAGGTCCAGGAATGACAGCCGGGCGTGCTTTCCGAGGCACGGAGGAGTGTCGGTATGTAAAGATGGTCACCGTGCACGGACCAACTGCGGCAAGGGTAGTTTAACCTGATCGATCGACCCGTGCGGCTGTTATTACTTAGCCACGAGCCCTTCTATGTAACTATATCACTGATAGTAGAAATAAAAAAAACCGGCCAAGTGCGTGTCGGACCACGCACAGTGAAGGGTTCCGTAGTTGGGATGAATTTATCCCAAGAACCAACTCATCTTAGTAGTTGAAAAAATGTTCTACCATAAATCGACAAACACACACGGTCAATTCTCCAACTGTAAATGTAAGTTTTTAATCGCAAAACTAATAGGTTGGGGAAAAAGTTTCTTCGCATTTTTAAAAAAAATTCAAAACATTTTTTAATATTATACATTATTTACATTTATCTAAAGTATGTAGGTACCATTTTGTTCGATAACTTTTTGCCATCTTGTAGGTAGGGACATGATCCCATTGCTATAGAAATTTTGGGACTTCTGATCAAAATACCGCGACAAGTGGTTTTGGCAGTCCTCTCGTGATGTTAACCTGACACTGCCTAAAGAATTCTGAAGAGACCGAATCAGGTGGAAATCTGAAGGTGCAAGGTCAGGACTACATGGCGAATGCATTAACACCTCCCAGCCAAACTCTCTTAATTTTTGCTGAGTGGCTAAAGATGTGTGAGGTCTAGCGTTATCATGATGAAAAACCACACCCCTTCTGTTGATTAATTCCGGCCGCTTTCTCTCAACTTCTTGCTTTAATCTCATCAGTTGTTCGCAGTAGAGTTCAGAATCGATGGTCCTGCCTGGTGGTAACAGCTCATAATGAATAATGCCCTTCCAATCCCACCACACACACAGCATCACCTTGCTGCGAGTTAACCCGGGTTTCGCCACAGTCTGTGAAGCCTGACCGGCCTTTGACCACGATCTTTTTCGCACGTTCTTGTCGTACGTGATCCACTTTTCATCACCAGTTATCAGCATCTTCAGAAATGGTTCGGTTTCATTACGACGTAATAAAGAATCACAAATGAGTACACGGTTCATTAGGTTTCTTTCAGTGAGCTCGTGAGGTACCCAAATGTGGAGCTTTTTTGTGTACCCAGTTTTTTTCGCGCATTGGAAAACAAAACTGTTTTGTGGTCAATTCCCAGTTCTTCAGCTACGTCGTCACTACTATCTTGCTCCACTTTTTCAAAAATGGCATCCATTTTATCCGTAATAGGGCGACCAGAGCGACGTGCATTTTCGACATCAAATTTTCCGGATTGAAAACGCTTAAACCAAATTTGTGCTACTCTCACAGACACTGCACTGGGTCCATAAACATCGCAAATTTTTTTCGTGGCTTACGTTGCATTTTTACCTTTTTTGTAGTAAAATTTTAAAATGTATCGAATTTCTTCATTAGATTCACTCATCTTGACAATACGAAAAACAAATGAAAATCACACATTTTCCTAATTTGAATTTGGAATTGTGTTCTTTAAAATTTAAACTATCATACGAGCATTGAAAGTTAAATAGTAAAAACATTCACTAGTGAATAGCAGAGAAACTGTTTGTTATAGCTTCCATGTACAGACACGAAAAACTCATCTAAAGCACTTTTTTTCTAATCTTTTCATGCTTGCATCAAAATCAGATCTATCATAGAGGTATGAATTACAATAGGTACCCCAATATAGTAAGAACAATCAATCAATCTGCCTGGCCTTTTCCCAATTATGTTGAGGTACAGCTGAATACCAGTATTTTACATGGAGCGACTGCCTATCAGACCTCCACAACCCAGTTACTGGGTAACACGATACCCCTTGGCAAGACTGGTTGTGCTTCTGACTACCCGTAATGACTGTCAAATATCTACTAAAGACAGTAACGTGCTGTTACCCATCCACGAACCAACCGCTGCATGCGTAATTTAACCTACGATGACCCGTGCGGCTAAGAATAATGATCTAATTTACTTATACGAGTATTCATACTACTACATTAATTTTAAATAGCTCGTGTGAGTAATGCACCTTAACTGTCGCTGTAACTCCCACGGGCATAGTTGAATAACGACTTAACTCGATAATTCTGCGCTGAACTTAGTTAAACCAAACTATATTATTATACTAGCTTTGATGGTAAAGGATCTTGGTCTTTAGATGATGTGTCCATTAGGTGTTGTGGCGTTTTTATCTACAGTGAAAATATATTATTTTTTTCTATTTATATTATATACTTAGTCCATTTTTACTCGACTGTAAAAAGGGTCTAAATAACATAATATAAGGAACTAAATAACTGGGCGGGCAGCCCTGTTCTACCATTTGTCAATAACGTACACCAATCTTCAACCAAGCGTGATGATTACACACAATGATGCGTGTGCGTGATGACAACTCACGTTCAGCAGTGTGCCTTTACTAAATGTCATTGTCATAAATTATCGTTCTTAATTGCGAAATTTGGTTTTAGGATGGACAAAAGGACACTGGGTTTGGGCTTTTGAATAGGTTACCCAGTAATGTCCCTAAAACACGTGCGTGTCAATGTTTGACTATAGAATAGACCCATAGGTCTAACCTTTAAATAATAGGGACTACAATACTCGTAACAAGATAAGCGTAGGTATATAATTAAATATTTTGTAGTTAGAACCATAATCTTATAAAATAATTTAATTAGTGCATTTCTCTGCTTACTCCGCTCAGAAAATCCCAAATGCGAGTGCTATCCCAAGAAGATTAAGACCAACAGACATAAGTACGGAACCTATAATATATTACAGGCATGTTGGCTGTACTTGCTTAGTTCGCCTTATGTGGCCAGAATGTTTGAGTCCCTGTAGTGTTACTATTCCTAGTTTACAACTTGTGCAAACGTTAGGATTAGGTGTGTGTTGGTGGGTTGGGCCAATGTTGAGGAAAATATTTGTTGTTGGTATAAGAAGTGAATTTAGAATCATAGAGTGGGTTTTGAAAGTTGAAATGTGCAGCTCAAGAGAAGATCTCTGTAACACGACAAATGTTTAGCTTATTTTTTTTTACGGTACAGGGACGTTAATTATTGAGGAGTTCTCCTAGTAAGAACCAGGAGGACTGGAGCTGATGGTGAAGTTACGAGTACCATATGCATTGTGACGAGCATAAATTACTTAGCAACCATACTCGTATTAAAGTAATCGTATCGCAACCCGTGAAATACTAAAGTATAATTTAGTAGTTCCGATGGCCATCTGTGGTCTTCGTCATCAGTTCTACTACACCAAATGGTGGTCCGAGAGCAAATGCACAAATTACTATAAAAAATATCCAAGTCGCTATAGGTAAGCCTATAAAATTTGAGGGTTTTCCTCGATTTTCATGGGATTCCCTCATCAGATCCTGACTTGATGACAATAGGACTAACTCAAAAGCATCCTTTCATACAAAAAAAAATAATTTTCAAAATTGGTTCACAATTGACAGAGAAATCGCGTAACAAACACTCACAAAAAAAAAAAACAAACAGTCTAATTGAGAACAGGAGATTCAGGAGGTTTGAGAACCTCCTCCTTTTGTAAGTCACTTAAAAATACCTTTCTTATGATGTTACACTCAAGGCTACAGAAGTATTAGAAAACAGGAGTAGTAACTACAGAAAATTTTGCCAAATCTCAAACTAACAATTGCTGACTGCAAACTTCACCTTCCTTCAATCTCCCTAGGAAGTCCAAATAACAAGAAACCAAATAAATGTGAAGTGGCGGTGCTGGGGGAGGCCTATGTCCAGCAGTGGACGTCTTTCGGGTAAAATGATGATGATGATGAAATATTCAACTGTTACGAGTACCATGCCATGATCTTCTTGACAATACCTGAATACCTACTCAATGAAATATCAGTGACCTCCGAAACAATCACATCTTCCATGAACTAATGATTAATGTATACAAAATATAATCAAGTAGAGTCGATTTGTTATTCCGCCTCCTAGGAACTGTATATTTACATAAATGGTCCTGCTTCAAACCGGAGTCGATCGTAAAAGTTACCACTGTATAGCTCGTGAATAATAAACGTAATTGTAAATCTTATGACTTGTGGGAATATTGAAATGTATTCAGACGCTTTTGAATTAAGGAATGGTAATAGTATAGTTGGGAGAGGTTTCTTGTTAGTATCGTAAATAAAATTAAAGTTGTTTGTGGATTAACGAGCAACGAAGTGAATTGAAAAATTCGCCATTCAGGAAAGTGAGACAAAATCTCCTTTTTATCTACTTACTAGTAGCGAGCTGCACCTGCTTCGTACGGGTTTTACGGCAAAACATCCATATTTCTTTATTATATCATTATATGTTATGATAAATGATTTTATTTCTATGTAGGTTTGTAAAACACTTTTACACGTGAATCATATTTTTAAAAACTAGATGAGGTCAGCGTTTCCTATCTACTACTACTCTGAGAAGAAAGGCCGAAACAAACTCAGAGGTCACAGTCTCTTTTATAGTCCAGTCATAATCTTGGTCAGAGCATGTGAAAAAAAACCGGCCAAGTGCGTGTTGCAACACGCACAATGAAGGGTTCCGTAGTTGAAAAGAATTTATCCCAAAAACAAACTTAACAATGGATCCCAAAAAAAAAAAAAATTATGTTAACTACAAATTAACAATTTTTGGACTTTTTCCTTTACTTGTGCTGGGAGACCTTGCTTTTTGCCAAATTTCATTATTCTAGGTCAACGGGAAGTACCCAATAGGTTTTGATTTACTTGCGACAGTTGAGAGTATCAAAATGTGTCGCAAAATGACCGTATTTTTTTATTGCGTTGACTTAGAACCTTGATTTTTTTAGAACTCTAAGGGACCATAGACTTAAGTATTTGATATTAATTTCAACTTGATATCTTCACGCGCTCCTGAGAAAAAGGGTCTTGACAGACTGACAGACAGACAGACAGACGGACAACGAAGTGATCCTATAAGGGTTCCGTTTTTTCCTTTTGAGGTACGGAACCCTAAAAATGTGTAAGTTTAATATTAATATAATTTAATTACGTATCACCCAGTAACTGGGTTGTGGAGGTCAGATAGGCAGTCGTTCCATGTAAAATATTGGTATTCAGCTGCATCCGGTTAGACTGGAAGCCGACCCCAACATAGTTGGGAAAAGGCTGGGCAGATGATGAATTACATAAACCTTCGGGAAGAAACTCTCTAAATGATGATGAAAACCGGATCAGCATCCTGTGCGGAGTTTACAAGAACAAGCAAACAACAACAAGAAAAAACAAGAAAGCGGAGACAGACAGCTTCTAGCCAACCTTTCGGGGAACACAAGCGTGATGTTATATGTGTGTGTGTGTGTGTGTGTGTGTGTGTGTGTGTGTGTGTTATGTTATGTAACTTGTGTTACAAAGAGGAACGCAATTTATGAAAAAAAATAAACTTTTAACGTATAAAATTGACGAAAAAGAGTCATCTTAGCCTGCGCATGTCATGTTAGTCTAACCAAAAATCTACGATGTAAGTTTGATTTCATAACTTCTTTGAAACGGCCTAATTTAAATTCCTTTTAACTAAAAAAAATAACCTGTACTGTGTTCGCAGCTAGATACTTTATTAAAAAGCAAACCATATTTCTGTGGCCCTAGTGAAAAGGGATTTAAGTCTAAAACTACAACTTTACAGGAGAGGCAAAAAACACACGGCGCGCTCAAATTGTGTGTTTGTCCTCGTGTGACATTTAAACCGCCAGTAAAAGTAATACATGTGATGTTTTTTATAGGTAAACAGAGTATGTTCTTTATTATTATTGAGTTATTTTTTATGTAAAGTTAATAGTTTTTAAGATAATGACTTATACCCTCCACAAAATAAATTCCTCGAGGGTATAAAATAACTTATACCCCTTCACACATAAGTAAATTGAGAATTCGCTTATGTGAAAAGGAATACGCATTTGAATGAATTTTATGATAACCAAGTAATTAAATGAAATATTAATAGCTCATTTTATAAGAAAATAGTGTTTAGCTGTGTACTTTAAGTCAACTTTAAAAAAAATTGAAAATTATGAAAAAAATATCTTGGCGTCTTTTTCACAAAGATTTTAAACGTGGCGTGTGGTACATGTAGACTTATATGAACTATTTTGTGCTACTTAAACCCATATTTTAATGGAAATAAAACAAGCGGAATACAAAATTATATTTATTTTTTAAAATTTCTTGCGTATTTGAACAATACCAAAAAAAATAAGAGAAACTCACATCTTAAAAAAAAAATCAGAAAAATCACAAATTGAAATGAAAAAAAAAAATCCTGAAAATGTATAAATCTCTTCTTTTAGTAAAGTAGGTACCTAATCAAAGGATCTTTTACAATGTTTGAAATTATAGGAACAGTTAAAAAAACATACTAAAAAAATTAGAAAATCTCATCTTCGCTGTCATCATTTAGAAGAGGATGCTGATCTTTGTTATCATTACTTATTAAATTAGTATAAAAAGATCTGACACTGGGGTTTATAAGTGGGAGAAGACTAAGCAAGTCTTGTTTTTTCTCATTAGAAATTGCAATCGGCCCATCGTATAATTTGGGTATACATTCGGTTTCAAAAACACTTGGGAGAGGTGACTTTCCTCGTTTTCTTTGCAAATTCACTGTGTTCCATTCATCTTCGCCATGCATTTTGTAATGAAATTGAGGAAATTCTCCTTTTTTATACTTAAAAGCTGCACACTCAGATAAGTTAAACTTCTTCTTATTTTCATCAATTTTCTTTTGTTGCAGTGGCCCTTTAAGATAACTCGCAAAATCTAGAAATAATTCAGAATGCATTTCTACAACAGTAAATGGTTTCTTTTTACTACATGTTCGGACAAGTTGATACCAATCCCGCGGATGATGAATGTCCATTTGAGTTTTTTTCTTGGCCTTTTCAATTAACGCATGATCCACGTCACAATCCATGTGAGTATGGCCTGGTACTAAAAAATTATGCGTTATGGTTTCCAAATTTGTATTATTACGCATAGCTAACAGGAACATGCAAACAACGTGAATATTTTTATTTTGGCCAGAACAGGAGTCAGAATAAAATACAAGATGCTTTATCTCATCAGGTACGCAGTTCATTATGTAATAAAACAAACAGGAAGCTACTTGATTTGCCCCTCTACCACCAATTCCTTCATGCCACATAAAACAATATACCTTATTAGAGGTACAGTCCCTCAAAGTCAAATTATAAGTCCATAATGGACGTTTGTAAAATGCAGCTCCAGATTTAAGGTATGGTGTTGGCAAGCATTGCTGTAAGTCAAATGACAAGACTACTGTATCCTTTTTTGTAATTCAAAGCGCCCGATCTTGAGATTTTTGATCATAAATAGTTTCTGCTCTACGTTGGTGCTCTATCAAAAGCTTTTCATTTTCTTCTCTCTCCGCACCTTCACTATATTTTATTTTCGTACCTAAAGTATCGCATTTCACACACGTATCAACATAAGGCGCCTTAAAAGATAGATTTTGGGCTCTGAAAACCCATGAGTAGATGGTGATTGATACTGGATTTTCATGCATCTCACAGTAAGCCTTGTACATGTCCTTAATAGTTAAATGGGCTGGCAAAAACTTTTTGTTTGTCTTCGATCGCCCATAATGACTTTCGTAAAGCGGGAATGACAAAATTTGAGCTTTAACATCTTCTAGCCTTTCGTCATCAATTTTAAAGACACTGGGTTTTTTCCCTCTTGACGATTTATTTATAATCAAACCACCGCTTAGTTTTAATTTATCTGTCACAGTTTGGACAAACTTGGGCGTTTCATCGAATGTTTTTAAAAAACAACCCTTACAAATGCGAAGACACTCTAAATCCAACTTCAGGAAAAACTCGTTGGGATAATTCCTATTTTTGATTGTAGGCGCCATTTTTTGTGTTGCTTTTTGTTTTAACGTTATAAGGTTACTTATGAACAGTACACGCCTATCATAGTCACCTAAACTCCAATAACGATCAAAGATTTTTTTTCTTAACGCTTCAGGAATTCTTTCAGCACATTTCATCCTACAAGTTTCCAAACTTTTCATGTTCCTTTCTTTAACAGGTTTTCCGTTTTTTGTCTGGTAACTTTTTCCAAGATTTCTTTTCTTTTTTCTATTTTCTCTATCTTCTCTTCTTTCTTTTGTACTTTTCCTAGGTTTACGTTTTCGACCCTGCATAACACCTTCTCTATCCCAAAATGACGTATTATTGCTCTCGTCTGAGTCTGACTGAGGAATAATAACATTGCGTCTTCCTTTTGCACGCCTATTCCGCATTGAACAATCCGAGTCACTTGTATCGGGTGTATTTGGTATGTAGTCATCACTACTTTCACCAGAATAATCGAGATCAGGGCATGGCAGCTTATCAACTAATAGAGAAACAATATCAAGACATATGAGATATGTTTCGTCGGCATCAGTAAAAAATTTGTCATCTTTGTCGGGGTTCGGCCTTGGGGTAAAATTTTGGGAACATCCAGGCATAGGAGAACATACTTTTGAACTGATTGGTGAAACGTTTTTTAAACATTCAAATATTGGGGCATAATCCGTAGAACATCCTGGCTTTGGAGAGTTATCCTTCGAAAATCCTGGCTTTGGAGATTGATTCTCGGTAAACAGAAAACAAGTAGGTACAGGTTCTTCAATTAAGCAATTCACGTCATTAACCATTTCCAGTTCTCGATGAACTAGATCTAGCATTCGGTTAATTCTACCTCTACCAGCCATCCTAAAAAGAAAATAACTAACTTAAATAAAAATGTACAAAAACTATGTATTTAACCTACTTCATTAATCACTCTATCTATTAAAAATACATCAAAATCCGTTGCGTATTTTTAAAGATTTATACCTACTATGTAGAGATTTCCATATAGTTACGTTCCTTAATACATTCTTGTAACGTAATTATTAGGTGTAAAAAGGTACAATTAAATTTGAACCTGTTAAAGTATACATTCACTACGACATAAATTACAAAAAATATGTGTAAAACGATCTAACTTACTCGCGTTACTGCAGCGCGTCGACACAGGTTCTGCTCAGTAAGATGCGCGAACGACTGACGGGACGCGGGCGCTATGCGCTCCCTACTCACCCGCACCACTCCCCCGCAGCGACGAGTTATATCGTTTCTCACGTAAAATGAAAGCTATTCGTAGGATACAACTAGAATTGTATTACATTACATTTATTAATTTCACAATAGCATAATGTGAATACTGATCTCAAAAGAGTTATACTTGATTTTTGACATTTATTTTGGTGAAAACAAATTTATGTCTAGTAATATCATTACTCACTAAACCATTTAATAAGGACCATCTGTTGTTGTATTGGTAAACACCAATTTGATAAAAACGTAGGTAGTTTATGTTAATTTAGATTAAAAAACACAATTTTATTTTTTTATTTTTCAGTTTAAAACAATACGAAAGTACTTGAATCCGAATTATTGTATTTTGTTTGTATTAGTTAAACCCATATGCACCAAATAACTTCTTTGTTTTTAGAGATAACTTAGATCCGTTTACACCAAATGATAGAGCATTTCTTTCTGATCAATTTGGTATATTTAACTAATTTTCGACAAAATCGGACTTGTACCCCTTTTCACTAGGGCCACAGATTTATACTGTTGCCCAACCCATGATCAAAGGACCATACTGAAAAAAAAAATAGTAAAAAAGTTTTAAATATTCTAAATTCAAACGAATATTTACAAAAAAATCAAATTCTAACGTCACAATTTCAACCCGCGGATGCGACGAATAAAACCGTAAAGCCGAGCCTATGGTAGTTAGTTGCTGTCAATACGAACGGTATGTTGGACACCCCATTTTTAATTGGTTTTAGGCTACGTTTTAGGCCATGCTCGGTAAAATAACGTAGTGCTAACAAGGTTTGCCAATCGTCCACCTTTGAAAGTAGGCCTTTCATAGTGAGGGATGTGTGACGTCAATTTATGAAGTCACAAACTGTATGTAACACTGGGATAGGCTAACATGCGTGACACGTACTTCAATAGAGCAGGTTATTTTGAACTGCTGTTAAAAACCTTTTCTAAAGTCGAGTAAAAAGGTACTATTTAATATTGGTTATAATTAAATAGCCATATTTAATGTTATTGTTGAATTCACGTTCGTCCAGAAGTCAAACGTTGCGATAATAGACATTGAAACTTAAAATATTTCGTTTAATACCAAAAGAGTCTAATTCCTCAGTCACGTCTATTTCCAACCATAGCTTTCAAAGCCTAAGCACTAACTTTATCGACTACCCATAAATCAATCCAAAACGAACCAAAGTTGAGGATTAAAGACGTTGAGAGCCGTAACATTTGAGCTAGGGTCCAGTTTAATGTAAGTTGTGTGACCTTGAGTGCAATGGCGTCGCCGTCTGCCGGTTACGACTGTACCCAGAAGTTGGGGGCGATAAATTACTTATAATAGAGGGTGGGGTACAATTTTTGGATTTTAATGGGAAGCTGGTTGTGATGATAGTTGGTCTATCGGGGATTGAAGCTCTGAATTTTGTTTACTTAACCTTAGAATATGTGTTTCTGAAATATGCTCAGACTGATATTAAATGGTAATATATCACAACAATAATGTGTGTGATTTCCTCGCTACCGCCTAACATGAAAAATCTTAAGTGCTCATAATTTTATCAGTCCTAAATGTAGTGCTTTTCCTAACAGATCTTAGACCGGTATTTCTGTTTCTGCTTTATACAATAACTAGCTTTTGCCCGCGGTTTCGCCCGCTTGGATATCGAAAATGATCCCATGGGATAAAAAGTGTCTTATATCCTAAGCTAGGTCATGGTCTACTTATGTGCTAAATTTAATCCAAATCTCTCGAGCCGTTTTAGCGTGAAAGCTTAACTAAAAAAACAAATTTAAAACTCACTTTCGCATTTATAATATTACCAGCTTTTGCCCGCGGCTTCGCCTGCTTGGATGTCGGAAATTATCTCACGGGAACGTACTACCAGGATAAAAAGTATCCTATCCTAAGTCCTAATCCAGGTCATGTGCCAAATTTCATTTAAATCCGTTCAGCCGTTTTAGCGTTAAAGCGTAACAAACTCTCGTATTTATAATATTAGTTATACAATAATTACTACTTCAATTTAGTGAAGTGTTAATAGACTTTTACTCACGAAAAAAGAATTTAGATATCGAGAGACAAAAAAAGTAATTTTTTTATAAATCAAATCGTGAAAAAAGACGTTACTGTAAGTTAAAATAATGTCCTTACAATGACATCTAAAAATAGCCACACAATAAACTCGTAAACCTAAACATAACATTACCTTAATTGAATGTAGGACACGACTGAATGCGAGGCTGCCAACATTGAAATAAAACCCTTATTAAATTATACAGAAATTGTAAACAAGTCAACATGGTGTGTAATTTATTTAACGCACAACTCATGTGGACGGTCGGTAATGTGTGTTGAATTAGAAACTTGAATTTCACTGAGAGTTTCACTCGAATCATTTCGGCCATTTTGTTAGCAGTTCTGATGTTAGAAGTTACTGCTGTGGCATTAATACAATTACCTCGTTTGTGTTAGTAATTTGTGAATTCTGCTTTTGGTTAGCTGAACGTTAGAGTGGCAAATGAGAGTTATTCGATTCTTGTGGCGAGCTACATGTCATCAGGGTATTTTCTGTTAGCTTTTTTATCAGCGTAGTGACGAGATTCTCTCTGCACTGCTGCATTATGGAACTGAAATGCCATTCCTGTTAAAATGTACATATAAATAGTGTTTCTGATGAGCCTCAGAGAAAATCTATGAAAGTTGAAAGTTGTTGACAATCCTTTGTGCTTGAAAGTGTAATTATTTAAAGGTAAAACAACAGCAACCTAACAGTATTCCAAGTTCAAACTTCACTCGAAATCACAAACACAACTTACATCATCTAATTCCGCGTATAATTATAAATTCCTCCAGCTCTCTCTAAAACAAGAACCCTATTTCCTAGAATTCCATAATAAAGCTTATTTAGCGTCAATAGAACAGTCTCGAACAGTTAATTACTCGAAAGAAAGTTTTTGGAAGAGTTTGAAGGGAATTCGTTCGTGAACTTAGTCGTGGAATCGTGTGATTGTCGTAATTGTCGCGTCAATCGACTGTCGCCAAATTAAAGGTCCTAAGGCTCTTCTAATTTGTAGTTCCTCTTGGGACTAGTATTAGGGCTGTCAGAGGAACTATTTTGGGGAACTTGACCTTATGTCAATTGTACAATTTATAGTCAATAATGGTGCAAATGGTCTTTATGCTAGGTTCTAAAATCGGCAACAATATGAAACAAGCAAATACGTCTGCAAAGCTAGAATGTTGGCCTGTTTTTCTCAGGTGATTTAGAAGCTTTGAATTTTCCAAAAAGAATATATTAGGTAAACAGTAAACCGATATGGTTTTATTTAAAGATACCCTGCCTGCCCCAGTGAGGGCGGGTACTGGGGCGGGTAGGGTATTCACAGGACCAATATTTGGTACTACAACAGTTTCGTCCACATTTATTCTATCGAAAGATTTTTTATTCTCTTCTATTTTTTCAAAAGGTTTCCCTGACCCAGATTGTTTATTCTTTTTCTATTTATATTTACGGTTACTGGCAGCCCTATTGAAGTGTCCTTCCTGAAACAGTTAGCACTGGACCGGAATGTCATCGGACGAAAATACTCGTTTTTTGGATACGAATAAACGTTTGCTCCATTTACCGTAATCATGTTGGCTTGAGGAAAATTAAGTGTGGGTTCGACTTTTATGAAGAAGGTTGAAGTCGAGAGAAAAGTTATGTGGATACCTAATGTTACACATGTGTTAGTAGACTTAATGTCCAGTGGTAATGAACTGTATGTGCATAGTTATAAGTACTTACTTAATTATCTGCATGTAGTTAGTGAGAGTACCTGAGTAATAAACTAGCTTTGGAGCAAGACGGTTGCGTTTCCTTTGTACCTACATACCATTTGGCGACGAGTTTGTTTCTACCCACGTATTTATATAAAATGACGAATTTCATAGGAAATTTGAGCGTTTTCGACTACAAAATCCACGAATGGGAAGTTTTTCACGGCAGACTGACGCAGTTTATCAAGTTGAACAACATTTCGGACGTCAACAAAAGTGCGGTGTTGTTAACGCATTTGTCGGACGATTCCTACCGTCTGGTTCGGAATCTCGTGCATCCGAAGAAGCTCGAGGGAATTGCCTACAATGAGCTAGTGAATGTACTCAATAATCATTTCACGCCGAAAAGGTCAACATTCGCCGATAGGGCGAAGTTCTACGAAGCGACTAAATCCGACGGTGAGAGCATCGAGGAGTGGGCTGCGCGGCTGCGAGGGCTAGCCGTGTACTGCGATTTTGGTTCGGAGCTGGACACGCTTCTGCGTGATTGCTTCGTTCTAGGCTTCAGAACAGGACCGGAGCGTGATCGATTATTCGAGAGTGATTCGAAGACCCTGACTTTTGGGCAGGCTATCGAAGTCGCTCAGAAGGCTGCGTGTGCACGGCAGGCACGCGCTGACGTCATGGTTAAGGAGGAGCAGGTGTTTTATGCGAATGCAGGTGGGCGCCGCGAGGAGCGCGGTGCCGGAGCTGGCGCGGGTGGTAGCCGCGCGGCTGGCACCGCCGGCGCCGCGGTCGCGGCTGCTCGTAAAGCTGATGACGGCGAGCAATCGCGGTGTGCAGTGTGTGGTTTAAAAAATCATAATGCGTCTCGGTGTAGATTTAAGAACTACAAGTGTCTTATTTGTGGGCAAAAAGGACATTTAAAAAAGTTATGTGCGGTTAAGAAGTCAAATTTACATAATATCGGCACGGAGGAAGCGGTGAAGTCTCAAGAAAGCGTTTGCAAAGAGTGTGAACTTAATAACTTGAGGTATGTTGACTATAGTCCTATTAAAATTAGTGTTAATGTAAACAATATAGATTTGAGCATGGAGTTGGATACTGGGTCAGGAACTACAGTGATTTCAGAAACATTGTATTTGCTTCATTTTTCTCATGTCAATTTGCATAAAAGTGATCTTAAGATGTGTCTATACAATGGTCATAAAATCACGCCCCGAGGATATTTTATAGCTAAAATATCATACTCAGGTTTACGCGGAGAGATAAAGATGTATGTTATAGAAAACGGTGGACCACCTTTGTTGGGTCGTGATTTCATGACAAAATTCCGAATTTATTTTGCAACGGCAAATAACAGCATAGTATGTATGAATAAAAGCGTGGAAGAAGTGCAACGGTTGTTGGACCAATACCCAGATATTTGGAAGGACGAACTGGGTTGTTTCAATAAGTTTAAGGTCGATTTGCAGTTAAAAGACAATGCCACACCGAAATTTTTTAAGCCTCGGCCCGTGCCATTTGCTCTGAAAAACAAAGTCGGTGCAGAACTAGACAGATTGGTTAGTTTGGGGGTACTCATGCCGGTTAATTATTCGGAATACGCTACACCCATAGTTCCAGTTTTAAAACAAGACGGTAAATTAAAAATTGCAGGTGATTTCTCTTGTACACTGAATAAAGACCTACAAGTGGACAAGTATCCGTTACCACGAATAGAGGAAGTGTTTTCCAAGTTAGGTGGAGGGGAATCGTACAGCAAAATAGATTTGAGCAACGCGTATAATCAATTTAGCCTATCGGAGCAATCTCAAAAGTTGACAACCATTAATACACACAAGGGTCTTTTTGCTTACACTCGTCTAGTCTATGGTTTGGCAAATGCGCCAGCTATATTTCAAAGAACAATGGAAACATTGCTATCCGGTATAGACGGAGTAAGTATTTGGCTGGATGACGTCTGTATCACGGGACAAACCAGAGAAATTCATTTGTCTAGATTACGAGAGGTATTGATGAGAATACAAGATGCAGGATTGCGTCTTCAAAAGCACAAATGTGTTTTTTTTTAATAGTAGTGTGACTTATTTAGGTTATGTAATCGATAAGAACGGGTTAAGAACGTGTCCAACTAAAGTCGAGGCAATTCTAGATGCACCTGCGCCTACCGATGTATTAGGAGTTAAGCGATTTCTAGGCGTAGTAAATTATTACAGGAAATTTATTCCGAGTGCTGCTACTGTACTGAGTCCGCTGAACGAATTGCTGCGCACGGGCGTAGAGTGGCAGTGGGGCGAACGACAGCAAGCGGCATTCAATAGTGTTAAAAGCGAGCTGGCCAGCGAGCGGGTGCTGGCGCATTTCCAGCCGGACGCACCGCTGGTACTGACGGTAGACGCGGGGCCGTGCGGCCTCGGCGCCGTGCTCGCGCACCGGGACACGGATGGCCGGGAGCGGCCCATCGCGTTCGCTTCACGATCACTGACGGCGAGTGAAAAGAATTATAGCCAAATACATAAAGAGGCGACGGCGATTATTTTCGGGGTGAAACATTTTCACCAATATCTTTATGGCCGTCAGGAACCTTTTATTTTGAAGACAGATCATAAGCCTCTGTTAACAATTTTTGGCAAAAGAAATCTTATATCTGTCACGGCCGCCCTGCGTCTACAGAGGTATGCAATAATTTTAGGTGCATACAACTATACAGTACAGTACGTAGACGCTAAAAACAATCAAATAGCAGATTATTTTTCTCGGTCGCCGTTATCAGTAGCGATCAGTGACAACGATAAGCAAGAGGACGGGTCCACAAAATACTTCTTTTTCTTAGACGCCAGCGTAGAACCGGTTTCATTCGAAGATATTAGACGGGCTACGGATGCCGACAATGTATTAAAAACAGTTATTAAATATATGAATAATGGTTGGCCAAGGAAAATAAAATGTAAATCTATATCGCCGTATTTTCATTGCAAAACGGATTTAGAAGTTATCGATGGTTGTTTGTTTCGTGGTCATAGGATAGTAATCCCGGATATTTACAAGGACAAAGTGTTAAAAGAATTGCATTCCGCACATTTCGGAATAGTTAAGACCAAGAGTTCAGCTCGTAGTCGCATGTGGTGGCCGGGGATCGATGCCGATATCGAGCGATGGGTGGGCGCATGCACCGCGTGCGCCAGCGTACGCAACGCGCCGCCGCGCGCGCCGCCCGCGCCCTGGCCGCGCCCCCCCTCCGCCTGGCATCGTATACATATCGACTACATGTCTATAGGGCAGGCAGTGTACCTTATTGTGGTGGATGCGTATTCTAAATGGCTGGAATGTGTTTATATGGACCGTGGCACTTCTACCAGCGCTCTTATTCAGAAACTGAAAGATATGTTTTCAAGGTTCGGTGTGCCTTATGTTATTGTATCAGATAATGATGTTAAAATTAGTTCAGCGGAATTTCATACATTTTGTCGAATGAATGGAATTGAATATCTGAATTCGCCTATTTATCATCCTGCCAGTAACGGGCAAGCAGAAAATTCTGTTAAAACTTGTAAGAAGATGATAAAATGCATGCTCGCAGAAGATAGATTATGTCATAAAGATATTCAAGAAAAATTACAGGGATTACTATTTGATTTTAGGAATACTGTTCATTGTGCGACTGGTGTTACACCAGCTAAGTTAATGTTAGGACGGAATTTAAGATGTAGATTGGATTTGATCTTACCACAAAACAAAAATATTGATAGAAACATCGAACAAACAGCGATGAAATGTCAGAGGAGTTTCCAAGTTGGACAAACTGTATGGGCGAAATGGTTTATAGCAAGAAAATGTATTTGGAGTACAGGTGTAGTTAAAAAGATTATAGGTAATAGATTGTATGAAATTTATTTTAACGATTACGGAACCACCTGTAACAGACACATAGATCAAATAAGAAAATATACTACTTCGCAAAATAGTGATGTTGCAGTTGGTCCGTCGTCAGAGGGAGAGCCCATTGTTCACAATGTACCACAATGCAATTCAACGCTTGTGTCGGCGTCGGGCGCGCCATCGCCATCGCCACCGCAGTCTCCATCCTCCGAAACGCCATCTAATGATCGATTTCCCGTGACCGTGCCATCACCAGCGTCTCCAGTTCCATCGGCTAGCACCATGGAGGAGAGGGAGGCTGACCGTGATAGGAATACCGTAGCAATAAGTGCTGATAATGTGAGGGAACAGGGGGGTACGGACGTTGAGGATTGGGTGGAAGCTTGCGAAGTGATGGAGGACACAGTCCAATCGGATGAACAGTGTGTCCATCCAAAAGAGGATAGTAACCCTAATGCTGTAAACACTAGCCCGGTCGGACGTTCTAAGAGACAAAGGAAACATGTTAGTTATAAGAAATATTTTAAGTAGGTTAGTATTAATAAGAACATTACGTAATATTGTATTATTATGTATTGTTAGTAAGAATGTCTTTTTGTTATTGTTACAGGTTTTCAAATTAATGTTGGAGGGAGATGAACTGTATGTGCATAGTTATAAGTACTTACTTAATTATCTGCATGTAGTTAGTGAGAGTACCTGAGTAATAAACTAGCTTTGGAGCAAGACGGTTGCGTTTCCTTTGTACCTACATACCAGGTAAACATTGTTTTGTTGCACACAGATGAGCCGACCTAATTTATGCAAAGCAAATTATTAAAATTACTTTAACAAAAGTAAAAACCGACTTCAAAACCAAAAACGAATAAAATAACTTTCATAAAACACTTCTGAAGAACAGCTTCTGAAGTTGGTGTCAAGCTAAAGTACATTGAAGAATTGAAGACACCGACTTCAGAAGCTGTTAAGCGTTTTATGAAAGTTATTTTATTCGTTTTTGGTTTTGAAGTCGGTTTTTACTTTTTTTAAAGTAAATTTATTTTTCCATATTTAGTTGAATTACAATTACATAAGTAAGCCAAACAAACGAGCATACAACGAACATACAAACGAAAAGAATAATTATCAAAATCGGCTTTGAAATGCCGAAGATACAGTACATTTATGCATATAACAAATTAATAAAATAAATAAATAAATATAACTTCGTACATAAGAATAATTACATTATGTATTATATAATAAAACCTTTCTGAAAGTATGTAGATTAGGATAGTGAAAGAATCGTCAAAATTGGTTCATTAGTTTTTGAGAAAATCGCGGACAAACAAACATACATACACACATACGGGTCGAATACAGAACCTCCTTTTCTGAAGTCGGTAAAAAAAAAAAAACGCGACTGCAAAAACACATGACTGAAAAGAGAAAAACAAGCATTATAATCTACCTGTAGAGTCTTGGTACGAGTATCGCAGGACAAACAAAAGTTAAACCATATTTCAGGTTATTGGTTTAACTCGTGGAGGAGCTCGTGGCTAAGTAATAACAGCCACACAGGTCAATCCATCAGGTTAAGCTACGCTTGCTGGGATTGGTCAGTGTAGATGGGTGACCATCTTTACATACCGAGACTCCTCCGTGCCTCGGAAAGCACGTTAAGCCGTTGGTCCCGACTGTCATTCGTGGTTCTTTGACAGTCGTTACTGGTAGTCAGAAGCCCGAAAGTCTGACAAACAGTCTTACCAAGGCGTATCGTATTACCCAATTACTGGGTTGTGGAGGTCAGATAGGCATTGGCTCCATGTAAAATACTGGTATTCAGCTGCATCCGGTTAGACTGGAAGCCGACCCCAACATATTATAGTTTGGAAAAGGCTAGGCAGATGATGGTTTACATAAACTTTAAGTTATGTATGCAATAAAAAGTCTCTTTTTATTGTTTTCCACATTAAGACATCACATCACAAAATTATTAAGACATCATTTACCTATTAGGAAACCACAACAAGAAAGAAAGAATTCCTCAATCAAAATAAGCACTAGTTTATTTACTTAGAGAAGTCCAACCATGGGGTGTAAAGGGGAGCAGAGGGGGAGATGTCAAAATAACAGGAAATAATAACGTTTTTATTGCTTTTTTATTTCTCCCTCCTGCGACCTCTTTAGATGAAAATCGATGGAATGTCCCGCGGATGTCCCAAACTAGCGGTTTATGGGTGTCCCACTGCTGTTACGTTAGTTAACGGGATGACCCGTATTTCTCGTTGACCTATTGGATTGGATGCGATGATCGTGGAATGTCAATGTTTTTTTTTTAAATTGTGGGCAACTTCTCGATAACGAGTAAGCTAGATCGAGAAAAAATTATTTCTCGCCATCAATGCTTGACTAAAGCCAATCTTTTTTTTATCCAGAGCAAACACATGCATTGATACGCATGCGCAGGTATGTACCTACTTAGCATAACCCAAGATGAACTCACAAATAAGTTTGTGAGTGTGACCTTCCTGTACACACATAAATATCCTTTGAGGTTCAAATGTGCCGCCGGAGGCGCGGGTTGTTCGAAAGAGATAACGTGGCCCTGAAAAAAAAAAGATTGAACAATATATTACGTTCATAATTAACGTATTTATGTAATCCTGAACTTGCCAGTACCTACAAACTACTTGCCTCAAAGTGACCATCGACAGACCTAATCTACTGAGTCTGCGGTTTACCGATAATTTATAATTGACGCCGTTCAGAAACCGCACGGACACTCGACTATATACGCTTGTTAAGTTGATCATGCAACTGTCGAAGTTCGATGGCTTTACGGAACACTTAAAAGTTTTATGAAAAAACCAATTTGATATAATTATGGTGAGTATTCTTGTATTTTCCCTTGTCAGTTATTATTACTACAATCATAATCACAAGAGTGATAATTATTTCAATTTAACAATGAATAACAAGATATTAATTGAATCAAGTTAAAAAAACGTTTGTTTCAAACGTCTGAATGTATCTTCATTATTTCTAAACTTGTAATACAATCAACAACATATTACCATTGTGTGTATTTTATTGACTGTATTAACAATGAATAAAATTATCTTTAAAAGTGTATTTTTAATGTGAATTTTGTGTTCTTCATATAATATTATAGGCACACCTATAGCGATTTGGGTATTTTTTATAGTAGCTCGTGCATTTGCTCTCGGAAAGCATCACTTGGTGAAGTGGAACTGATGATGAAGACCACAGATGGCTACCGGAACTACTCAATGATAAATATTTCACGGGTTGCGATTCGATTACTTTAATATGGTTGCTAAGCAATTTCCGCTCGTCACACAATGCGTGTGGTGAGTGGTTGTTGAGGAGTTCTCCTGGTTCTTACCAGCAGAGCTCCTCAACAATTAACGTCCCAGCATCGGGAAAAGCAATATTTTGTAACATGTGATGAGCAATTGACATTAGACTATTGTAACTTATACAAATTATAAACAGACCCACTAAAAAGTCAAAAATAAAAGCTTTTTTACAAAAAAATACAACCGACTTCCAAAAACAACACTACAAAGTGAAAAATAACTTTAATGTCGGAAGTCGGTGGCAAAAACGAAAATACATTTAATCAGACACCGACTTCCGAATTTAATTTTATTTTTACTTTGTAGTGTTGTTTTTGGAAGTCGGTTGTATTTTTTTGTAAAAAAGCTTTTTCGCGTGTATGTATGTCCGTTCCATTATGACCTCCTGTAGCCTGAAGAGAGATATGTCGTTAGATTTGTCTTTATTGCGCGAGTATCACTGGATACATTAAAATTGTAAAAAAAGTCAAAATGCGGATTTTTGGCGCCAAAATATGTCTTCAAAAAAAAAAGCTCTCCCAAACCTATCGAGTGGGGTAACAAAATGAATGTTTTTTGTTTTTTCTTTAACCATATTCCACCGGAAAACTCCGGATAATTTTCACTTTTTTAATCGTTTTTTTCAGTTACTATTCCTTTATTTCAATGTAAAATTACATTCTCTGTATGCAGCACTCCATTTATGTAAAGAAAAAGCAACAAAAAAAAACCAGCAATGGATGTTGAAATACTCTAACGAACGACGCGTGAAATCAGCTGTTCACATTTTGGCTAGCTACAGAGAGAGAGAGGGTCATCGAACTCACCGCATACCTATTTACCTTTTTCCCAACCAGTAACAGACGCTCCGATTTGTGCACAAAAACACGAACTAATCAGCTTTATTGGATTCCCTTATAGATCCTGAAATAATTTCATGTTTCGGTCATCTTAGTATGATATACCGAATTCACCCCATTTGTCTGCGGAGGGCTGTCCCTTACACCCTGTATAAAAACACCTAACTTTGATCTGACTCCTATTTAATGTATGTTTCAACTGAATCAAACGTCAAACGACGCACAATGGGAACAAATACGCACACACACACCCCCACACACACACATCACATTTATACAAACATACCATACAACACCTGAAATTACCTTTCTAGTCTCCACTCTGGAATCCGTACCCTGAGCCCCAAGATGCAGACTAACTGTCTAGTTTGGGGCTCACTGGCTAATAATATTTTGTGACCTAGCTATAAGTAATAAGCTACTCATGTCGTCTCAACTAGTTGTTAACATGTAAACCTGCTTACTGTATTCCCTGGACAATAAACTATTTTCTATTTTTTTCTAATCTAAGAAACCTCATCACCTTCACCTTTACAATATGAGTGTTGTAATTTTGGAGTCCCCGAAACGATCAATATTGCAAATTGTCAATGTTTACGTGATTGATACACATTGTTTCTCAAAATAATCGACTACAAAATGCAATTTAAGCGACTGACAATATTACTACGAGATTGACAGCAAAAGACAAAAAAAATTATTGATGGCTACCGGCTATTGACTCATCATGTTGTATTGATGTTTAATGACAGCAAATGTAGGTAATACGATAAAATTCAGTGACACACCGACGATCAAACAGTCCTTTCAACAACTTCTGACCCCGTGACCTTGACAATCAAACGTCAAGTAGTTTGTCATTGATTAGGTGTGGGTGATTAATCAGCCATGTCTGTGGTTTGTCGGTAATTGCCACCAGACAATTAACTCTGATTCTGGATGATCTGGAATTAACTTGAGGTATTCACTCCGGAACTCGATTGGTAATTTGTTAATGTCTGGCAGTTGAAGCCTGTCGTCAGTTTGTTACTATATTGGTATTATCATGAATAGCTACGTGTATGTTTTTTGAAAATACTGAAGGGAATATATCAACGGTTTCACATAAACAATTTACATCTCGACCCTTAATAAGTTTTATTTAATAAGCACCCAATTGTTCAACTTTTCTATTTTATATTCTGACGACTGCCAATAAAAACATCACCAACAAATACTTTCTACGATTTAAAGCACTAAATCAGATCGTAAACATCACAGCTTTATCTCCAGTGAATTAAAGACTACTCTTTGTGAGAAAAAAATAAATTCGCAAAGATGGCCCCGATGTAGAACCCATTTATACAGTAAACTGCTTTCCATTTAGTCGAAATAATAGCTTACAGCCTTCCGAGGCACCTTATTTCACTTATCGAGCAAACCGTGTAGCTTAGCTTCGCTTTTTCCGCTCTTTTCAGCTCCTTTATCATGGTAAACACCTTTGTCTACACTCTATTAACTGACAAGTGTGTCTTGTCTGTAAAAAGGGTTCTCTCTCGATGATTTTTTTTTGTGTTTTTTTGCCTCTTTGTTATGTTAAATTCGCCTCTAAAGTTTCCTTTATTCGCGCATCGGATGTCGAGTTTAAGGCTTTCGGTGATTGGTTTAGGAAGACGACGTTGTGTTTGTTTGTGATCCTTACCTAGGTTGAGTTCACATATGTTTCAGAATGTAATTTAAGTACGTATCAACAAAATAATATCGAGACATGTAATTTTTAGTTTGGTATCTACTTAATCTCTCTCAAAGCTCTCAAACTTGATTTTAAGGTCCACGAAAGTTTAATATTATAATGCAAAATATAAGCTAGTAGCCACATTGTCTATCTGTATATGAAGCAAAATAAATAAATATTTATGAAAAAAAAAAAACAGTTTGAAACTTATCCGAAACTTTTAAAGATATGAAGAAAGTTATTTCAGAATTGTGTGATAAAGAATTTTTAAATCTTAGGTTGCAGTAATGTTTACGTTGAAAAAATGGAAAAAGAAATAGAAAAAGCAAAACTTTCAGTAAACAATTTCTTTACAAGATAACGCTGGGTTGGATACATAAATCAAATCTGACCTAACAAAATCAGTCTATAATGTTCCCACTGCTGGGACACAGACCTCCTCTCTGCGACAGGTAGTAGTAGACCGTAATACACCACGCGGGTCCAGTGCGGGTTGGTAGGTGACACAAACATGTCTTCGAATTTTTGGTTCAAAGACATGCCGGTTTCCTCACGATATTTTCCTTCACTGTTTTAAGAGATGTGGTGATGATAATATTTACACACAGTAAAGCGCCTGCCAGGGTTCGAACCCACGGCCTACAAATCGGTAAGTCAGGTCCGTTACCACTGGGCCACCACTGGGCCACCACTGGGCCACCACTGGGCCACCACTGGGCCACCACTGCTCAAACTGACCTTAGCTGTTCATAATAATGTAGAATAACAAATAAGCTAGAACTCCATTATTATGCAGAAACATGTTGACCTCGTTCAAGCAAACACAGAACAATACAGTTATTCTTATTTATATTAGTTTTCAAGTCCATTCTCAGTTTGTCCTCGAAGTCTTAGTTTTTCTGTAGTCTGCATTATTCATTCACTTTGGTACTAAACTGGGTTCCGCAGACTACTTGGCAGTTTCTCATAAACGATGAAGAAAAACGCTGTCAACTTCAATAGTTTACAAGACTTCGTTCGTGAGAGGTCGGCGAATAATCTGTTGTGTTTTTGTTTTATTGAAAAATCTTAAGTTTGGTTGGTGGTTTGCTTTTAAACAAATTTGCTTAAGAAAATAATAGATGGATTATGATTTTAAGATATTGTTTATTGAGATACTTTGACGTACGTGATTAGATAACCTTTACCAAATTATTATTATGTTGGTCTCTTGTATCGATTTAGATCTAATTTTTATTCTTAGAATTAGATCTAAATAGATGTTGCCGAACGTCGACCTGTTTTATTACAATAAAAAATCGCTTGACAAGCACTAATTATTTTTAATCATCACTGTTTAACACACCCTTATCCTATGTAAGAAACAAAAAACACAACTTATCGTGAAGTACTTAGTAACAGTAACAATTCCCACATTCTCTCCCTAGGTCCTTTTCATACTTACGAGTACATACAAGGGATCTCAAATGGATCTAGCTAAATACAAATTCGAGTTCTTGTTCTCAAGCTTGTACATTTATTCTCAACAATTTGATAAACGCACGAATAGACAATGCCTGCAGAAGGTTTGAATACGGAAAGATTGTGGAAGGCGAAAGGAATTAATAATACAGCATTTGGCGTCTACAAATTACATTATTGACGACAACAACGAAATTGATGGAACCTGCCATTGCCAATAAAAATGTAGTACATAATAAACCGGGTTTGGTAAAAAACCGGCCAAGTGCGTGTGGGACCACGCACAATGAAGGGTTCCGTAGTTGAAAAGAATTTTCCCAAAAACAAACTTAACATTGTAATCCTACAAAAATATTTTGTTAAGTGAGAAAATACAAATTACACAGTTTGCGGAATTTTTCCTTTACTTGTGCTGTGAGACCTTGTTTCTTGCCAAATTTCGTTATTCTAGGTCAACGGGAGGTACAGGTTTTAATTTAATTGCGAGTATCAAAATATGTCGCATAAATGGCTGTATTCTTTTATTGCGTTAACTTAGAGCTTGATTTTTTTTGAACTCCAAAGGAACATAGACCTACGTATTTGATATTAATTTCAACTTGATACCTCTACGAGTTTCTGTGAAAAAGAGTCTTGACAGACTGACATACAGACGGACAACGAAGTGATCGTATAAGGATTTCATTTTTTCCTTTTGAGGTAGGTACGGAACCCTAAAATGCATTATATAGCATCCCATTGAATGTCAATTTTTTCACAAAACTGTTATAATAATAACCGTAAGTTCTAGTATTCATCAAGACCGGCTATTTTGGTAATTTGAAAAAAATTAGTGAGGAATACTACGGATCCATACAGCTAAAATTACCACTGAAATCTTAATTAAATTCACCATCTAAACAAACTCCACAATTCCTTGTTGATCTTAAATTAAAACAGGGACTATTATGTATAGTTTCAACGTAACTTATGGGCAGTGTAGGGATCTAAATCATCTCTGTGACGCCATAGAATTAATTAATCTCCGCAGTCGTCCGGCGAGAAGGGTTAACAAGGATGGTTGTGTGGTCAAACCTGAGATACGAATGGCAAGGAAGCTGAAAATTTAAGGTCTTTTTGACCTAAATGTTTGTTATGTTGTGTGATGTTTACTCCAATTATGGGTTAAGTGAGATGTGTGTAATAATTAGATGTTTTTCTGTTTTTAAGGTTCCGTACCTCAAAAGGAAAAAAAGGAACCCTAATAGGGTCACTTCGTTGTCCGTCTGTCTGTCTGTCAGTCTGCCAAGACCTTTTCCCTCAGGGACGCATAGAGGTATCAAATTGAAATTAATATAAATTACGTAGGTGTACATTTTCTTGGAGCTCTAAAAAAAATTAAGCTTCTAAGTCAACGCAATAAAAAAATACGGCCACGACATATTTTGATACTCGCGAGTAAATCAAAACCTATATAGGGTACTTACTTCCCGTTGACCTAGAATCGTGAAATTTGCAGCACATGTAAAAGAACAGTACGAACATTGTTAATTTATAGTTTTATCACATAATATGGGAGAACATGTTATTCAACTATTATTTTCAACTACGGAACTCTTCATTGTGAGTGGTCCGACACGCACTTGGCTGGTTATATTCTGGATAGTTAGACTTACTTCGTACTAGCGCCCCGATCCAGCTTTCATGGTTTTTACGAGTTGACAAAGCATTGAGATTTTACTGTAATATTAATGTATTATACACATAAATTGTGCAATGGAGAGGGCTACGCTTGGAGTTTCCCTACGTGATCGAATTAGAAACGAAGAGATCCGCAGGAGAACCAACGTTACCGACATAGCCGGAAGAATTGCTAAACTTAATGGCAGTGGGCAGGGCATATTGCTCGCAGAACAGATGGCTCATGGGGCCGAAAGGTTCAGGAGTGGCGACCAAAAATTAGCCTCCCACAAGTTGGACCGATGACCTGGTGAAGGCCGTAGAAATCCGCTGGATGCGAGAACCACAGAATCTGTCGGAGTGGCGGTGCTTGGGGAGGCCTTAATGTCCAGCAGTGGACATCTTTCGGTTGAAATGATGATGATACTCATAAACCTTACAGAATAAATTAACTAGACCAACGACAAAATTAAAGTCGCTTTTAATGTCGTCGTCTGTCTGTGTGATCGCGAGAGACACACGAAAAGCGACTTTAATTTATAACATGAATAGATGCTACAATATTCTGTAGTATCACACCCCAGCTATAGACAGAGCCACACCAATATAATATAATATATGCAACTACTGCATAAAAAAGTGTTCGACTTTTTACCCCTTTGCAATAAAACATCAGTGAGGCAGTTAAAAATACAAAAAAATAGGTAACATGTCCTAGTATAATCTTTAAAATAGATCTCAGTTTAACGACTAAGAATATTACCAATCTTATCCTGAAACAACTACCTACGAGTCTTTGAAGCCAAATATCTTCACTAATACTAACGACAGTAATACTCGTAGTAACAAATAAAGAGACATAAAAGCGATATAGAACGGAGTGAAACGTCGGCGGGCCGGCTACAGCGGCTAGCAGCGGCTATGATGATAGCCACTTTCTAATGGCCGAAGTGTCGCGTGTATCTGTCAAGGATTAACGTAATATTGGAATGGAATTTATATTAATTTCTTGTTGTAAAGTGATATTTCAATGTCTGGTAAATGTTTGAGGCTAGGAAGAACTAGAAGAACTACTTATTTTAAAAATCTGTGTATTATGTTAAAATGATATTTATAATTATGAAAATAAATAGCATCTAATTGACCTACGTCAGCCAAGCACGGTGATTAGAGTAACTTTACACACTTTGTAAGGGGTTGGTGTATTATGGGAAAGTAAGTAAATGAGGCCTTAGTGGACTAAGGCCTCATTTACTTACTTTCTTTACTGGAGTAAAAGACGGTGATAGGTTGAGTTGATTGATTGACGATATCATTAAACAGGACTTTACAAACGTTATGAAGCGCAGCCAAAACCTACCCCCCAATCGTTGACCAACGTTCCATTCCATCACTAAGCAATCTGGGACAATAATCGTAGAAGTTCAGAAACAAAACCAGTTTGGCGATACTCCAGTACAGAGCTGTAATGAGGGTTTTAAGTCTAATGAATGAAACTGAAGTTGAGCACTTACAGACATACTGGGGCTGCGCTCGCGTGATAACGACTTTCGTGATATTATGCTGATTGTAAGTGGCCTATTGTTTTAATTAGTTCGCTGTTTTGAAGATTTTTGGGGACGGCTCTGTAAGAAGGATGGATTTCAAGTTTATGAAGGAATTAACTTTGGATTTATATGTTTTGCTGATTACTTACATCATTCTTGAAATCTTTGACTAAAAACTTTTTTACGAAAAATAACAATTGACTCCCAAAAATAACACTACAAAATGAAATATTATAACTTTAATTTCGGAAGTTGGTGTGTTTGGTTTTGTAATTTCGTTTTTTGCCACGTACTTCTGAAATTAAAGTTATGTTTCACTTTTCTGTGTTTATGTTGGAAGTTGGTTGCTATGTTTTGTAAAAAATTTTTTTTTTTTTACTTTTTAGCTGTGGTACGAATATGGTGTATTTGAATTTGTGTGGGGAAGTAACACAGTACCTACATCCATACATAGGGATCGAATACAGAATCTCCTTTTTGAAGTCGGTAAAAATATAAATCAGCAAATAATATCATCAATAATTTACCAAACAAATCGCTGTCTCCTTAGCTATAAAATTTCACTTCACTGCATCGGAAAACAAGGTTGCTGACAAAATCCCTTTCCCAACTCAGCATATAGAATTGGTATTATTCTTCTACTTTCTATACGAGCGACCTTATCTGGGTCTTCGCTAGGTATTTCCAAGCCAGTGCTCACCAAAAGGACAAAGGGTACAAAGCCCTTAAATGTTCTCTATAAATATATTCGTAAGGACCACGGAGATTGAAGACAGAAGTGTCACTTCATATCTTTGGAGGAAGAGAACAAAGTGATGCCTCTTTCTGTATTATTCCTCGAGCCACCTGACATTAATTATACTAATTTCACACAAGAAGGAAAGTACACAAAAGAAAACAGAAGAAAGAATGTAAGTATGTATTTTAAATGTGACAAAATATGAAACATAAGTGTCCAATTATGGACCATTACTTTCGTGCCTACTGAGTTTTGGCAAGCTCATTGGCGGTGCAGTTATCAATATTGAATGGTTTAATGAGAATCTAATATTTCTAGATCTATAATAGTAATTTCAAGTCATTTGGTATCAACTCTTATTTTTTTTGTAGAACACAAAATATGGTCTAACCTGTAAACGCGGCAGTGTGGATTTAGGATCATTGCTCGTGACTACGTTACATTTAATACTTGAAAGAGAGTTCTTTGAACTGGACCTTCTGTATGTTTATGTGCTGTGTAACATTACACACGATATCATGTGGGACCGTCAGCCAACGTGATTAACGTTCAGAAAAGATGGAAATTGGAACGATTAATATTAGTACGTCGCGTGGGTTGCGAATCATAAACGGCTGTTTAATTTTGTTTATAACAAATATACGTGATACAGAGGAGATAATATATGGTTGTATGAATGTTTTAAAGCGTTCTTCTAGAGCTCGTAAAATAACGTTAAAGAAAAGGATTCCCGTCGCAGGGTTTGGTTCAAATGCATGACCCAATTTTATTACTGGCTGCTTACAAAATAGTTAATAGAACCTGTTTTTAATCTGAGATTTTTCTGAAGTGATTCCCTAAATGTCAGTTTTCAGAACCTGTAAATCAAAACCTTAACAATATTTCAAGAGAATTATTAAAATGTCTGAATATTTTCCTCCGTAATAAGGACAGACGGGTTAGCATCTATCATTATTTATGTACTATTGCAATCTTGCGTTATAAATAATTTATACTGAGGGAGTTCCTTGCGGTTTTAATACCTTCCCGTTAGCCTTGGAGATGAAAAACTGAACATAGGCGGGGGCGGGGTTCTAAGCATTATAATTTAGACCTACTTACGATCAAGAAGAGTGTCTTGTATCGTCATTTGTATCTCTTGTATTTCGCAAACAATAGATTGTAAAGTTATCTAATGTGAGTACTGCACCCTAATTGTGTAATACATTACCAATCGGAGTTGGTTTCATTTTGAAACAAATTACTAATCCATTGCTTCATATATTATGTTCGAAAAATTTGTCTGCTCGACAACGTAAATGACGCAATTAATGTTGTTGAACTGTCAAAATGAAACCATCTCCGATTGATAATGTGTTACGCAATTATGGTGCTGGTCTACCCAGGTAGGTAGACTAGTCTTCACATTATGGTAACTAAGAAATAAATTCAAATGAAGAACAACAGCACAACCAATGTGAGGTGTGGAAGGTCGCATAGTGACCTAATTATTCAGTAAAAAAAAAAAAAAGCCGGCCAAGTGCGTGTCGGACCACGCACAATGATGGGTTCCGTAGTTAGGATGAATTTATCCCAAGAACAAACTTAACATTGTAATTGAAAAACTAGAAATCCCAATTTTCTTTATACGATAAAATTACAAATTAACAATTTTTGGACTTTTTCCTTTACTTGTACCTTACTTCATGCCAAATTTCATGATTCTAGGTCAACGGGAGGTTTTGATTTACTTGCGAGTATCAAAATATTTATGTCGCATAAATGGCCGTATTTTTTTATTGTGTTAACTTAGCTAAGCTTGATTTTTTCAGAGTTCTAAGAAACTATAGACCTACGTATTCTTTATTAATTTCAACTTGATACGTCTACGCGTTCCTGAGAAAAAGACTGACTGACAGACAGATATACGGACAACGAAGTTATCCTATAAGGGTTCCGTTTTTTCCCTTTGAGATACGGAACCCTAAAAAACAAACAAAGAACAAACAAAGTGCGGTGTGTGTCTCAAGGTTGCACCAAATGAGAGTCCAGCTCAGCATGTCAGGCAAATATATCTGATGCTGATATTATGCCAGATCCCTGCAGTTACATACGGACGTCGAGCAGACGAGTCATTTACGCGAATAATTAGTGAGAAAGGGAAAAGTGTTATGTGCGTGAGAGACTGTAAATTATGTGAAGGAGGTCGGGAGTGCAATTTACAGAAGTAAGAACTTACAATGGAATTTTTGTAATACTAATTTAGTAGATCTTTTCAGGGCTCGCTATGTCTGAGTCAGAGACCTTTTCATCATAATAGTAGTTTATGAAACTGTAACATAATAGGGGTTGAAATTGAAATAGAAATTTAAATTTAAACACAGCTATTAAAACACTGTTTATAATAGTATCACACGAGTGTTAATATACGTAGTTATGTGCAGTTTCATACACTACGTCATCTAAACATAGTAAATATGGTGCCCAAGTATAACATTCCACCGCGGGGGGTACGCTTCACAGCAGCCTACACCACAGATATTACTAAAATCATTGAAAACTGTCCTTTAAATCATGATTTTATTATTAGTGTTTATTAATTTCACGTGGATAAAGTCTGTTATTATGGGACTATTGCCTGAACAGATTTGGATGTATGTGGTACTTATCGTTAGAATCCTTACATCATTCCGAGTGACACTGGCTATAATTTAAAAAAAACTATATGAAATGAAAAAAAAAATTTCTTCAATTATTACAAATGGGTATCAAATTGAAGGTCTTGATGAACAGTCAGAGCATATTAAATGACAACTAAAGCCGATGTCAACCATTCTGCCAATGTCTAAAGAGAGTAGAAAAAATATGAAATAAAATAAATAATATAATAAAATAAATAAATACCAATGATACCATCCTACGCAAATATATATAATGATAGTAAACAACAGTCGCTACGATTTCATTATTTCCGTTTTCATAGGTAGAATGTACTGTGGGTAGGAAAACCAATTTTCCGGCAATATCCTTTATTTTCTATGTCAATTTCAATCCTTTGATCTTTGAGGAATTTCAGGATGAAAAATGCCAAAATCGCATTGCCTTTGTTTTGTGAAAGTGTAACACTACTTCTTAGTGTGTCGTTGGCAATGTATCTCTATTGAGGTGGTCCAGAACTTAGCTTCCAGTTTGACGCCATCAGTAGCGTCCATCAATTCCTGTAGCTTGCAGGCATCAGGCACACAGGAAACGTTATCAGTATGTGTGTGTGTGTATTTGGTCTATTGTTTGTAGACCAGCACCGCATTTGCATTCCAGGCTGGAAACTGGAGGAGACGCCCTGGGCATCGGGAATTGATAGCCGATTCCCGGCCACCGTAGGCGCGGGCTTGCGGACGGCGAGTATTGGGAAAGCACCAGGCCCGGGTCGACGGCGCGTTGTGTTCCACACGCGCCTCAAAGAAATGTCAGCAGTGATGGGGTCCGATAGGGCCTGCCAGGGTCGTGGGTTGTTCAAAACAGTTACCGTGACTCTTGGCACAGGCAACTGAAAGAACACGGGTGGGTTTTAGTCAGTAAAAGTCTAACACGCCCTCCCGCTCCACCCAGAGCGGGATAAGTCATTTGATGATTTCCCAACCAAAAAAAAAGGCTGGAAATTATTTCCATACTAATTTTATATATCGGATCCGGTCATTAGTATGGACATGAAACGAATTGCAAGCGCGCCACTGGTGACACCACGTGATCTACCCACACCTACAGCGCGCTTCTACAGAGTCGTGATGTTTTAAGCCCATGGCGAGGAGGACATTCCAGTGTCTGATCGCATCGGAGTTAAGATGTCGCGGAACTATACTCGATTCGTTGTGCTCAGTGATTGTGTTAATTTTAATTTGGAGTGTTTGTGTTAGATTGTGATTTTATTAAACACTGTGTATTGCACCCAGTGTGTTTTCATTGCAAGAAACCCATCTTCTGCTCACATGGTGTCTGATTCTGAGTAAATCCTGACGATCCTAAATATACATAATGCGAAAGTTAATCTGTTTGTCTGTTATCTTTTCAGGACTCTGATGAAGTTTGGCTTCCAGGTAGACCGTGACCTGGTTTAGGACATGGAATACTGTTTATCCCGGTAGTACGTTTCCGTGTGATAATATTCGACCTCCACGCGCAAAGCCAAAGCTAGTTTTTTATATATCTCCAGCTGGACAAGTTTTTCTTGCTTCGACCAACCTGTGTTCGGAGCTTATTTAAATACTGGCAGGTTAGCCAAGACAACTCATGTCCAGGGGATTTTCAGCAGGTGGAAATAATGGTATGGATAGAGAAGCACTACCTCGCTACAGTTTTAGTCTTTCCTGAAACGGTTCACCAGTGAGTTTAACCCTAACATTGGTCATTGGTTGGGGATTAGCTTCCATTTATGTACTTGACAAGGCTTTACATTTGTCACTCTTCCACAAATCAGGGGCTGATGGCTTTATTCCAGCCAGCTCAGCGCATTAAATTTTTAAATTAGATGTTGTCTTGATAGCTTGGCAATTTCGTAGGAACTAGAAAATATTCATAAAAATGCAAAATAAACATCGCGCGTTACGTTTAGTTTTAAAACCAGTTTATTCCGAGTTTGCGTTTGCGTTACTAGATCAAGTCCATCAAATTTACTTTACTTTTTAAATGAATTTCGAGGCAACTGCAGAACTTCATAATATTTCAGAATATCAGGCTACAAAAGTTCCGCTTTCGTTTACGCTTTTAAAACTAAAGGTTTTAACGTAATACGATGAAACAGATAGCGTGATTTGCATATAGATTATGAATATATTCGCAACATGTCTGAACGGGATCCATGTTGAATGGGCATTGTTCATATTTTTTAATATGTTGTAATTGAAAAACCATTTCGAGGAATAGCGTTACTGATCATTACGGACTAATTAATCTTGAAAAATATTTATATTTTATTGGTTTTTTTTGATAAAATACGATTGACCTTGTTTGCCCTTCAAATTACGTCAGCTTTGGCCGTACAGTTTTGTATCGTTGCCTCAAAAAATAAAAAGTAAATGGCAAGTATTGTCTACAATCTGTCAAGTGTCAAATTATAATATTAATATTATAAACATAACCTCATAAGTATAAAGTTTTTACAATTATTTTTCCTGCGACTTGCCTCATAATCTCATATACTCGTAAATCTCATTACATTATGTCAACACTCGACAACATTTACTATATTGGAAGAGTTATGGAATACAGGAAGCGCTTTATTCCAACTTGCAGCAATAATAGTAATAATGATCCAAACAAAATTTTTGTTCGTATTAGAGAAGATTTGCGAGAAAAGTGGTGTCATGATGTAGGCGTGGAATATTGCAAGGTTTATACAATGTATTGTTGCGAAGATCACTTTGATGTAAGTATTTCAGAAACTTGCGCGAGTCGGCTTTAACAAAAGTATCGCTCATTGTGGTTCAGGGAAATGAACAATAATGTCGTCGCCTCGATTATTAACGTAGTCTTGCACCTTAAAAACCACTTTGCGTTTAAAAGCTACCGTTTCGGTCAAAATTTCGAAAAATAAGTTGTAAATAGGTTAGGATAGGATTCGATTACGTATGACATCTATTGGCACTTTGACAGATTTGAGATGGATGACGTTGTGTTGACAGATTTAAATTTTTAATTATGTACTAGTGGGGCAACGGCACAATCTTTTGTGCCACTGATGACGTCACCTACCTTGAAAATTCAAAATATTTTAAAATTCAATAAAAAAATAACTATTGAGCCAATTATCAAAATATTCAAATTAGTTTCTCAAAATGCTCTAAATTTTCAAAAAATTAAATAAAATGTAACGGTTAAAAATTTTAAACAATCCCCATTATAATTTTAATTATCATTTAATTCAAGTAACAAGACTCACACTGTTAGTAACAATATACTTGCAAACTATGTCAGTAAAACATTAACACAGACACAACTTGTGACGTCACTGCTGCAAGGTGACCGTACTACCTATTTTCAATTTTGAATATACCTTAACACCAAACCAGCTAACCCTATCAATAGTTTGCAAGACGGGACGTGTATAGGGGCTTATTACTGCTTCCCTACGATACACAGAAGGTTAACACATAATCCTTGATTAATCCCTTCTACAACTGAAGTGTGAAATGGATGTTCGTCCCCATTTTATTATCCGTTAAAGGATATTCACTGATGGACAAATACCCATCATTTCTATTTGTATTTTCTTTGATAACCTTATTAGGAATCTTCCTGTATCATGAGAGCGTTTACCGACACAAATTCAAAAGGAAAATGCTCGGAACCACTGTTGTAGGTCATACCTAATACAAAATATGTTTATATCGGGAATCTAACGCAAAACCAGAAGAATCGACTGAAATATAATGATTTTGGAAGAATTTTAAAATAAAAACTTGGTGAAGCTGTTACAAAAGTCAGGTTATTACACTTAGCAAAACGTTAAAAATCTGTTTGCTTTAGAAGATCTGTTCTCAGTTATCAAGGTCAGTAACTATTTCTATTCTATACCAAATCAGTCCCACGGTTTAAAGAAAAACAACTAGGTAGGCACAGCTTTCTCAATCACACACACATTCACGTTCAAATTTCACATTTCAAATGGCGGCATAAGCCTTACATCTAAACCTACCCACCCTACCTCACCTACTCGTTACCTTGCCTATTGATATTAAAGCTAGCATAAATCCAGACTGAAACAACTAAAGAATTAATAATAATTCAACATAAAACCAGCGATAGATTCCCAAAACCAACATAATGAAGTGCCCAGGAGTAGGCAAAGTTAACGCAACTCCAATCCAGTTGCCTTTACTGTCGACGCCATATTACCTGGTGTAATATCCCTGGGGACAGCCTGAACCATCCTTATTTTTATCCCTCTACACAACACTTCCAACCTTAAAAACAACTTCGTAAGGTTCAGATTGGTTTTTTGCGCAAAGGAATTCAGGATTGTGATTTTTGCAGATAATCTTTATGTTAAAATCTGTAGTATACTACAATAAGGCTGTGTATGGCTTTGTAAAAATGTATTTTTTACGTAAAATTGTTGTTGTAGTGTTTTTCCGTGCCGTTTACCTGAATTGGGAAATGAATGTTCACTTAAACCCTAAGTCATCAATTCAGATAATTTTAGTAAACAAAGAAATGTCACTGTCAAAATGACAGGACAGTGCTGCAAAACAATTTATCAAAAACAAGGAAATACAAAAACAAGGAAATATAACAACTAACAACAAAATGAAACACTTAATAAAACGATACGCATAACATTCAGTTATGTGATCGTGGTGGCGTCGACAAATTGCTCGTTATATATGGAATTTACAGCGTCACGTAGGAGAAAATATAACTAAACAAGTTAATATGTTAACTTGAAAAATATTAGCATACAACTTTTACATAACTGGTGACAAGTGGGTGTAATAGGTAGACGTCTGCGTAAACTTTACAAAAAACAGGCTCGATGATACAAGTGTCTGAAAGTTTTACAAAAACCGGTTATCGGGAAACACTATAGCGGGACGTAGACTCATTTCTTTCAAGTACGAGTACAGTACAGTCAGTAAAATCCTACATCGTTGCGCTCCCAAATGCAGCACCCAGGTGTGGTTGACGTCACAGGAGCTGATGTAGTGACGTTGTGCACTCCCCCTTACACCCCATACAATTTAAAGCGTGTGTTCTCGCACCCCAACATAAAGGACGGCACACACTACACTACAATTTAGCGCGACTCGCACCCGCACACGGCTAATCCCTGCCGAGTAGGGAGGCTATGTTCTTGTGGTTAATTTATTTGAGATTTTTATTTCTACATATAGACGTTGTTTTCCAAGAAGTAAAGCTTTGAACCATGCTGCAGCTATCCTTTAACGTATATTAAAGTCGTTCAAATTATGTATGACTGAAATACGATGAGGAAACAATTTATTTGTTTATTTACCAACGAATCACAGATTTTCTTTACAATAAATTACAACGCACAGTTTTCATTATGAAACTACGAAAAATCCCACTTATGTACACTTTTAGAGTAATGATGCGAAATAAATCATACAACAAAATTACACATGAAACCAAAAAGTCCTAAGCAACTCGGAAAGCAAGGCCACAACACTGCAGTAGGGGAGCAAATCCGTGCAACGCGTGTATGTTCACGACGTAATCTGATGGGGCCAACAGAGGAACTACGCGATTACATCAAATTGAAACTAAGTGAAAGAAGACAGAGTTACGAGGCGCGGTAAACTTCACAGAATGTTTTTTATTGAGTAAATGAAGTTATGGACTTAGTCAGAATGGGAAAAGATATTTACGTGGTGCAGGATAAACAAGGAATCCTTTGGGAGAAAAATGGGGAGAGAGCTTATCTGATAGCAAGAAATGGCGTTTAATGATTGTGGGGTAGCTATGATTAGATGTTACTAAAGGTAAAGTACCCACCTAATAAAAAAACCGGGCGAGTGCGTGTCGGACGACGCACAATGAAGGGTTCCATAGTTGAAAAGAATTTATCCCAAAAATAAACTTATTATTGATATCCCAAAAAAAAAAAAATTATGTGATAAAATTACAAATCAACAATTTTCGGATTGTTTTCTCTACTTCTGCTGTGAGACCTTGCTTCTTGCCAAATGTCATTATTCTAGGTCAACGGGAAGTAACCTACAGGTTTTGATTTACTTGCGAGTATCAAAATATGTCGCATAAAATGGTCGTATGTTTTTATTGCGTTGACTTAGAAGCCTGACCTACGTATTTGATATTAATTTCAACATGATACCTCCACGCGTTTCTGAGAAAAAGGGTCTTGACAGACTGATAGACAGACAGACAGACAGACGGACAACGAAGTGATCTTATAATGGTTCCGTTTTTTTCCTTTTAAGGTACGGAACCCTAAAAATTGTACAGATCTATATTTTTTTTTAATGAGATGACAGTAACACGATAGGCACGCCAATTAATTTCCTGTTCTCGGCTTCGATTATTTTAATTAATCGCTAAACTAATTTAGAATTTTAGTAATAACAAAGTGTCAAACAGTAAAACTGTTTATTGAAATAGGTAGATACTAATACCCAAACCCAATTTTGTAACACAGGAACATATAATACAATTAATTCACAATCAATTTGCTTGCAATAACTCTCTAACGATTACAGCACTTCTAAAATAAATATAGGTACTGTAAAATCAAATGATGGCGTTGTAAATGTTCAAACAATATAATATTTATTTAACAAAATTGAATATTAAAATGCGCTCGTGCAAATCTCTCGGGCGATACGTTCAATTTATTAATATAAATTCATGAGCCAATGAATGTATTGACGAGTTGACTGACGCTACGCGGCACGTTTTATGCGTTTTTGAACGTTTTAGTTTCGATCCTATGGAACATAGCTCGGAGATTTTTTTAGCAAGCCTGGGTGTTTATGCATGTAAGATTTTTACGCCTTCAATAGATAGGTAGAGGTCAAATGGGGTTACTTTGATAGTACGTGTTTACTTTAATAAAAAGTTTCGACTAATGAAAAACTAATTTTATTCGGTGTGTGAATAAGGTTTTGTTGGTGTACCGGTTACTGGGCATTTTTAAGGTAAGAAAAACTTTTGTTGCGTAAGACGAAAGTAAACCCGTAGTATCAAAGTAACCCCATTTTACCTCTAAACTTGGTTATAACCTTGATCAATCGTTGCGAAAGATCGAGTTCATTCTAATGAGAAGAAACCTTTCTTCCAAGGATTTTTTTAAGTTGCTTGTATTCAGTTAGCTTTACCCAATGAGCATTACTGTTTTATTACAGCTATTATGAATGTCAATGCTAATTTAAGCTCCATGCAAACTATAGACGACAAAGATCCCTGAACGTCCACATATTCATTCAGTCATAAGTTTCATCTCACCTGATGTAATTTCCTGTCTGATGAAACTCTAAACTATCCAGCAGATTGCGTTGTGCTCAGTCTGCAGAGGACTGCATTCCCGCAGGACGCGATGTGCGGATTGTTCACATTCACAATTACGCGCACCTCACACCTGTAGAAAGTTTATTAATAGATTAACGAAACTAGTCATACAGGAATTTAATTCCCTTTGGAAGGTCTTTTGTTTCGTAGTGAATATTATTAAGGTTCATTTTGAACAAGCGCACAAACCTATTTACAGCGGTCTAGGTACTTTATGTTTGATGCACATGATTACGTAACACACTCATTACATACCCTTTTTGTAACACATTCATTACATACCCTTTGCGTAACACACTCACTACATACCCTTTGCGTAGCACACTCACTACATACCCTTTTTGTAACACACTCACTACATACCCTTTTTGTAACACACTCACTACATACCCTTTGCGTAACACACTCACTACATACCCTTTGCGTAGCACACTCACTGCATACCCTTTGCGTAGCACACTCACTACATACCCTTTGCGTAGCACACTCACTACATACCCTTTGCGTAGCACACTCACTACATACCCTTTGCGTAGCACACTCACTACATACCCTTTGCGTAGCACACTCACTACATACCCTTTGCGTAGCACACTCACTACATACCCTTTTCGTAACACACTCACTACATACCCTTTTTGTAACACACTCACTACATACCCTTTGCGTAACACACTCACTACATACCCTTTGCGTAGCACACTCACTACATACCCTTTTCGTAACACACTCATTAAATACCCTTTGCGTAACACACTCACTACATACCCTTTTTGTAACACACTCACTACATACCCTTTGCGTAACACACTCACTACATACCCTTTGCGTAGCACACTCACTACATACCCTTTTCGTAACACACTCACTACATACCCTTTTCGTAACACACTCATTAAATACCCTTTGCGTAACACACTCACTACATACCCTTTGCGTAGCACACTCACTACATACCCTTTTCGTAACACACTCATTAAATACCCTTTGCGTAACACACTCACTACATACCCTTTGCGTAACACACTCACTACATACCCTTTGCGTAGCACACTCACTGCATACCCTTTGCGTAGCACACTCACTACATACCCTTTGCGTAGCACACTCACTACATACCCTTTGCGTAGCACACTCACTACATACCCTTTGCGTAGCACACTCACTACATACCCTTTGCGTAACACACTCACTACATACCCTTTGCGTAGCACACTCACTACATACCCTTTGCGTAGCACACTCACTACATACCCTTTTCGTAACACACTCACTACATACCCTTTTTGTGACACACTCACTACATACCCTTTGCGTAACACACTCACTACATACCCTTTGCGTAGCACACTCACTACATACCCTTTTCGTAACACACTCATTAAATACCCTTTGCGTAACACACTCACTACATACCCTTTTTGTAACACACTCACTACATACCCTTTGCGTAACACACTCACTACATACCCTTTGCGTAGCACACTCACTACATACCCTTTTCGTAACACACTCACTACATACCCTTTTCGTAACACACTCATTAAATACCCTTTGCGTAACACACTCACTACATACCCTTTGCGTAGCACACTCACTACATACCCTTTTCGTAACACACTCATTAAATACCCTTTGCGTAACACACTCACTACATACCCTTTGCGTAGCACACTCACTACATACCCTTTTCGTAACACACTCATTAAATACCCTTTGCGTAACACACTCACTACATACCCTTTGCGTAGCACACTCACTACATACCCTTTTCGTAACACACTCACTACATACCCTTTGCGTAACACACTCACTACATACCCTTTGCGTAACACACTCACTACATACCCTTTGCGTAGCACACTCACTACATACCCTTTTCGTAACACACTCATTTAATACCCTTTGCGTAACACTCTCACTACATACTCTTTGCGCAACACACTTATTACGTACACTTTACGTAACACACTCACTACATACTCTTTGTGTAACACACTCATTACGTGCTTTTGCAATGTGCATAAGTGTTGACATAAGCTCTTTCGGGCAGTCAAACCCGCCCTAAACCACGCAGGCTGGTTCAGTTCACCACAGGACTGCGCATAATCTCGCACCAACATAACTATGTGTCAGCTGCCCGCTAGCTTCTTGTTGGTACGAGCTAATAATTATAACTATGACCTATAGAATTCATGTCCCAAAAGAAGCATGGCGCACTACTTTTCGCCCCGAGATCAGTCCAGTCCAGAAATTCCGAAACATCGAGAGTTATATTTCAACTGCAGCAACATTTTCCCGGGAAACTTGTTGTGAGCGAGTGCAAAATGCAATATTGTAAGTTCTTATGATTCGTCCTGGGAATAGTTCCGTGCATGCTCTGCTGCCGAAATTGTCATTGCAGTCAACGTATGTTTAACTTTATCGTTTCAAGTTTACGTTTATTATTATGGTGTGTTAGTGGAACGGTTAGTAGCGGCTTTGTGGAGTTTATATCGATGTAAACGTTTAGATTTTTATTTGAGTGTTTTGCTGAGCCGTAAGCTGAGCTGCATTGGGATTTGTTTGTAGAACGCTGGAATTATTTTCCTTGGAGGATATTGCGGTAATAATGCTTCGCTGTTATGAATTCAACCAGCTTTAGGAAATCGTGTAGCCACTCCACGCGATTTCCGATTTGGTAAATGTAAAGATCATTGAAACACAAATAATTGAATCATGATATGAAATAAATACTGTTTACTGAAAATATACTTTTACATGAGAAAATAACGATAACAGAAATGCATCACCTAAGTGCTTTCCCGAAATAAATTTTAGTTAGTTTAAATCCCGAAATGAATTAGATAAGTAGGTACTATTTGACAAATAGTTCTAACCTAATTAATTTCGGTATTTAAACTAACTGTGATCCAATAATTCTGTAGTATTAATGGATCACAATTAATTTTCAGCACAAACTCATAAAATTATAAACTAATTTAAACCTACTGTAAATTCTAAACAGAACACACATAAATTATCATCCAAAGCTTCTAAACTAAAACCTCACTATTTTAAAAGCATCGCTTTAATCGAGGAATCGTGTCCGTACTTCATTATTTAAGGGTGTATACAGATAATTAATCAGTTCCTACGTAGCACACTATTTATCTTAGTAAGGAATGTCGCTGCAGTTTTTATTCTAAAGTTACACAGTTGTGTTGCCGGGTTTATTTAAAACTTGTAGAAAGCTGGGATTAATTTGGTCGTTGACTTTTTTGTAGTCTTTACAATATGCGCCACGAAAGTTGAGACTTGACACACCACGTGGTTTGACTTGCGCTGTAGGCGATTTTAGGTCTCTTTAGCGGTATGAGGTCTGAGCGCGGGACGTGACCGGGTGTCAACGAGGCGACGGAAAGAGCGCGGGAGGCGCGGTCAAGTCTCATCTTTCGTGGTGCGTATTATACTGTATCAAGTTTTTGTCGTTAGATTGATTATAACAGATTGGATAGTTTTATGGTAAAACACATTAGGGTCCTTGGCAGCTAAACCACCTAAGACTAAAAAGTTTTCCAAAACTCAACCCAGTGACCTAGTTTTTCGTTCGGTCTCTTTTTTTTCATTCTTTCCCTAAAATACACCATGTAACATCTATTTAACCCACATTTCTTTTCATCCTGATAACATCTAAATTCTTTATCCCGCCCAATCAGGAAGGGTTGCCAGAATATTTTCTAAATGACTCCCCTTTCCTTTTCTGACTACTATTTTTACAAACCATAGACCGCCATTGATAGATCATTAAGCAAATGATTCCCGTGGGTATGCAGTGATCGGAATCTTTAATGTACCTACGTAATGGTCTGCTAATAACGCTGAGATTACCACGAAATTTTCCTCATAGCAACCCCGCAGGTGATTCTAGCCTAATGGGATCCCAACGTTATATTGCATTATTTGATGGTTGCCAAATTAAGAGGAATTGTGGTTACTTATTTTCGGGAGCTTTTCTTTCGATGTTCATTTCGGGATATAAAAAAATTCTGCAGATTTGGAATTCACGTACCTGCTTCATTTGAATAATGGAGAAAAGGTAATCTCTCGGCCATAATATCAAGGATACAGTCCAAATCCTGGACAGCTATTTACAATTTTTGAATAAAAAAGCGGCCGAGCGCGAGTCGGACTCGCCCATGAAGGGTTCCGTAGCAACAAGTAACATAATATAAAAGTTCTTCTAGTTCGTTGTAACTTTGATCGTGTTTAAATAATAGACCGATTTATGACGTATTAAAAAAAAAGTACTTACTAGATCTGGTTCAAACCAATTTTCGGTGGAAGTTTACATGGTAATGTACATCATATATTTTTTTTAGTTTTATCATTCTCTTATTTTAGAAGTTACAGGGGGGGGGGGAACACATTTTATCACTTTGGAAGTGTCTCTCGCGCAAACTCTTCAGTTTAGAAAAAAAATATATTAGAAACCTCAATATCATTTTTGAAGACCTATCTATAAATATCCCACACGTATGGATTTGATGAAAAATAAAAAATTGAGTTTCAGTTCTAAGTATGGGGAACCGCCAAAATTTATTGTTTATTTTCTATTTTTGTGTGAAAATCTTAATGCGGTTTACAGAATACAACTACTTACCAAGTTTCAACAGTATAGTACTTATAGTTTCGAAAAAAAGTGGCTGTGACATACGGACGGACAGACAGACAGACAGACATGACGAATCCATAAGGGTCCCGTTTTTTGCCATTTGGCTACGGAACTCTAAAAATCAAACCAACTTGATCGACTTAGAAAGCGAGCGACGACTCTGACTCCTATTAATTAACTAGTACAGCTTATAGTATAATATACACCAAGTATTCAGTCATGATTAAGGTCTAACTATGCTGACCTTTTAAACAATTTGAACCAGCATCTGCACTTCAAACTAAGTACCTCGCACATGTGCGTACACCCACAGCCGGCATATCTTCGGTACCCTCCTACCTCCTACGCAGCTCATCCTCTTACGTGTTGATCCCTACGAGTGAGTGGGTGAACTAATAAAGGGTTAACATCGTAAATTCTTTCATTTCCGACCCGATGTTGGTTAAAAATAAACTTTACGATGTAAGGGGTAAACTAAGTTAAGGAATTCAAGTGAAAAGTTGGTCTATCAACCAAACACAATTTATTAAGCAGGATATTTCGTAACGATATTGGAAGACATCGGATGTTACATGATGATCAAAATCTCTACGTAACACTTCTAGCTTCGTTCATCAATTTACTATTGACTGCTCTTTGTACTTCCTCAGATAAAAAGATCAACCCAAAAATGCCAAAACTAAACACCAAACTAAAGCGTGTATCCAAAAATAAGATAAAACAAATAATAGGATGTTGTAACAAGAATTCGTTCCACGTAGCGCTTAGTAAACTCTCCTTCGTCACTTGCCGTACCTTCGTCACTGGACAAAAACGTTAGCACATTACAGGGCTTTTCACCCGACGCGCGGCTGAACTTTAGTGTTAGGTGTGAGCTAGTGGGTATCAGCTGCTGAGGTTAAAAAATTAAGTGGCAATGTTTTTTAGCGCGAAGTTGTTATGTAAACTGCGTTCCTAGTAAGAATAAATACATATTTATTAAGCTGTGCTAAAAAGAGAAAAACTATAGGAGATAGAAATTACTGTGCTGAAATTAAAATTAACTGCTCGTCTTGAAAAATGTGTTCAAAAATAATTTGTTGAAAAGGATTAAGCCCTTAGCACATCTCCGCCGCGAAACTGCGAAACAGCGAAACCGCATGATGTTTCGCTGATGTTAATCGAGGAGACCTAGTTTAGGTCCCACCTAGTCTGGCTAACCCTTCAACCTTAAAGGGCAGGTCACCTTAGTTACTAGTGGAGGTCCACAAAGGAGACTAGAGATTAATGTCAAGAGGGTGAACAGCATTTTCCTAATAAAAAAACATACGCGTCGAATTGAGAACCTCCTCCTTTTTTTTCGTCGGTTTAAAAATACAAACTGTGATCATCGTGATCGTGATCTGGTAATCAAACTTAGATTTTAACATTATCCTGATCTGTTTTGACCGTTTAGTGTGGGTAGCGGGTCTAAAAGTGCCTATATTCATGTTTTACGACACGGACGACACGACACGACGACACGGTTGGCGCAGTGGTTGAGCGATTGACTGCTGCGCAGCATGTCGCGGGTTCGATTCCCGCACGGAACAAATATTTGTACGACCTACAAGTATTTGTTCCGAGTCTGGGTGTTTTTCTATCTATAATATGTATGTATTTAAAAAAAAAAAAAAAAAAAAAAAAAAAAAAAAAAAAAAAAAGTATATAAGTAGTTTATCAGCCATCTCGTTACCATAACACAAGCATTAGGTTGCTTAGCTTGGGGCTAGATGGCGTTGTGTGATATGTCCAAAACATATTTATTTATTTATTTATTTTAGAGTGAATTTCAGCAATAAAACTGAACGCAACCAGCACATCCAAACTGCGATCAAGAGCTGTCCGTGTCAAATATTCCACAAAAATTCCACAAAATTTTATAAAATATTCCACAAAAATTTGTTAAATATTCCACAAAAAATTTAAAATATTCCACAACAATTTGTCGCTAACACCTCTTGAACGCGTTCAGTTTCATTGGTAAAGTTCTCCGTTAGCCCGGTACAGATTGGTAAAAAGTAAGATGGTTGGTGGTTGGTGGGATGGTTGGTGGGTGGTGGTGGTGGCTGGTGGTGGAATGGGTGGTGGATGGGTGGTGGTGGTTGGTGGTTGGTTATGGTGGTGGTGGGGTGGTTGGTTGGTGGTTGGTGGTTGGTTGGTGGTGGTGGTGGTGGTGGTGTGGGTATATTGACGTCACAGCTCAGCGTCATCCGTTAGTCAAAATCGGTACTGAGCAAATTGCAATGATAATCATTTAGGGTGTGCATTGTCAGAATGCAGACCAGGAAATTAACAACGAGTTGAGTAAAAAGATATCGGTGAACTCTCAAAATGAACAACGACATCAAAAATTAAAGCATACAACCCAATTAAATCGCAAAACAAAAAGAAATATCTACATAATTGGAGACGAAAAAGTAAGAGGTTTATCAGCACAACTAATACAAACTAAGACGGGTAAATGGAATGATAATTACAACATTGAGGGTAAAGTTCTACCACATGCTTCATCATGCGAGATCCTACGAAATCCAGAAAATCTATCACGTACCCTGACTGATAATGACATTGTTATTCTCTAGGTTGGTAAACATGATAGAAATCCCTACATGTTGATAACTAACCTATGTAAAACTCTGTGTAGTCTAAGTAATTGTACAATACTGATTTTGAATGTTTCTGAAAATAGGTACCTTAATGTTAAAAAACTTAATTATGAACTAAAATTGTTCACAAAAAACTTTAAGAATTGCAAGTTTATTGAAGTAAACGAGTTGGATGTTAGTTATCATAGTAGGCTGTCAAAATTAGATTTAATTACCTACAAACTAAATATAGAGATTGATTTTATTCAATATGAAAAGGATTTTATAAAACTGAGTTCAAGTGCACGCAACTCACCTCATGTTAATAGTAAAAGCAACAATACGTTTTTTCGTTCCTAAAGAGTCCTCCATAAATGATATTTCTATAGTTAATGCTTCTATTAATTATGATAAGTCAAAACAGGGTTGCCGAAATAGTAAATTACGAATCTTACACCAAAACATAGCCGGCATCTGCAGCAAACTAGACATGATAGAAATAACTTTAACTGAATTAGTAGAAAAAAACAAGGAGGTTGATATACTATGTTTTAGTGAAACTTTTGTGAAGAGAGGTACGGAAGCTAATATTAGACTTAATAACTTTAAATTGGCTGCAGTTTTTAGTAGAGATAATTGTAGAGGGGGTTCTTGTATTTTAACTAATAAGGTGTTTGACACAAAAACATTAATTATTCCTTCAGGCATAGCTACAGAATTTTATTTTGAATGCTGTGGCGTAGAGATAATAGGTTTGAGCCTGATTGTTGTAAACATATATAGAATACCTGATCAGAGAAAAGCGCAAACAGGTGTATTTCTCCATAAACTTGATCATTTGTTAAATTATTTGACGGACCAGTACAAGAGGAAAAAAATTATAATTTGTGGTGATTGGAACATTGATATTTTAAAACATAACTCCGCAACAAAGGAACTTTTAAGTATACTGAGTAACCACAATTTTGAAGCTCACATAAAATCACCAACTCGGGCGAACTCTTGCATTGACCAAATCGCCAGTAACATAAAGAGTGTTCAGCCGGAAATTCATCACTTCGGCCTGTCCGATCACGAAACAGCACAATCAGTCACTGTAAAAACGAAGGTACACAAACGAATAACTTGTTGGTCAGAACTGAAACGTGACTACTGTGTAGAAAACCTTAATAAATTTTGCGAGTGTATGTCTGCTCTTTCATTTTCGGAAACACTTAACTCAGACACTCTAACGGAAGCCTTTAATATCTTTTATGAAACTTTTACATTATTTTACGATCTGTGTTTTCCGGTGATTAAGGTTAAGGTTAATAATAAACCAGTTACACAAAACTGGATAACGAAAGGCATTAAAAAATCTAGCAAAACAAAACGTCAGCTTTATCTACAATTTAAAACAAGTAAAATTAATAAAAAGCAAAATGAGAAATCCTACAAACTTTATAATAATATGTTTAGGCGATGTGCACAGCGAGCGCAAAAACTTATGAATACAAGACGTGTACAAAGGCATAAAAATAAATGTAAAGCTACGTGGAATGCAATCTCCTCAACAATAAATGATAATAATTTGTATAAAAATGACATTGACGAAATAATTTTTGATAATGTAACATATAATAATCCATCTGATATTTGCAATATATTTAATAACTACTTTATTAATTTGACATCTAATCTGCCTTTAAATTCTAATATTTCTAATAATTCCAATAATTCCAATGATTCCAATAATTCTAATCCTAATAAAAAAAGCAAAAATCTGAATACTATATTCTTGAATCCTGTAGATGAAAGGGAAGTGTATAAAATAATTATGTTCCTCAAAAATAGCAAAACTGTTGGGTATGACGACATTGCCACAAAGGTCTTGAAAGCCTGTGCTAGTTGGATATGTCATCCACTAAACTTATCTTTTTTGGAAGGTGTATTTCCAGACCAGCTTAAGAAGTCTGTTGTGAAACCACTGTTTAAAAATGGAGATAAGTCGGATCCTAATAATTATCGGCCTATCACGATAGTACCCATTATATCAAAAATTTTTGAGAAGGCCATGCTTATTAGGTTAACTAATTTTCTCAGTACATATGACATATTATGCAAGGAGCAGTTTGGTTTCCGTAAAGGTAGTTCAACTGCTCTTGCAATCTTTAACTTTATTAAACTTGTAACGGAAAGTATTAACAATGGCAATCCTGCGGTGTCCCTCTTTTTAGATATGAGTAAAGCTTTTGATTTTGTTAACCATTATAAACTACTAAACAAATTAGACTTCTATGGTATTAGAGGAAAGGCATTTGAATGGTTATCTAGTTATCTAGGAAACAGGCAGCAGTATACCGAAATATCCAAAGTTGTAAAGAAAAGTGACAGAATATATTCCAAAGATAAAATCAAATCAATAGCAGTAATAAATAAGTGTGGCGTGCCTCAGGGAAGCATTCTCGGTCCTTTACTTTTCCTACTTTATATAAATGATCTTCCAGAGGCCATTTTGCAGAAATGTATACTTTTCGCAGATGATACTACTGTTGTCATAGAATGTCAGGATAAAAGCGACTACAAATTAGCTACGGAAAAGACCCTACGTGATATAATAAGTTGGATGCAAAAAAATAACTTAAACATAAATGTTAGCAAGACGAAATTAATTGAATTTAACTCTTATAATAGCAAACCATTAGCTTTGAATATTATGTATAATGGTGAAAAGGTACAACAAGTGGATCAATTAAAATTTTTAGGAATTCATGTAGATAAAAACCTGAATTGGAAAAGCCATGTAGAGCATATAAGTCAGAAACTAGATAGGTTCGTATTTGCTTTAAAAAAGCTGAGACAAAATGTGTCTGAAGAAGCTGCTCTTGCAGCTTACCATGGTTACGTGTCATCTGTTTTAAGCTATGGACTAATCATGTGGGGTAACTCGACCGATACCGACCGAGTTTTTAAACTCCAAAAACGCTGCATCCGGGTATTAAGCAGGGCATGGTTCTTGGATAGCTGTAAACCGCTCTTTCAAAGATTGAAAATTCTTCCACTGCCCTGTATGTATATTAGAGATATCTGCATTTTTACACGTGCTGAGGTTATACCTAGACAGAAAAGGGCTAAGTTTCGCAACCTCTTATATCATCCAGCTGGACATAAAGATATGTATAGGAAAAATGTGTTCAATATGTGCATATTGATTTATAATTCCCTACCAAATGAATTTAAATTGTTGCAGGGTAATGTGTTTAAAACAAAATTGTCAGAGTGGTTACGGAAAAAGTGTTTCTACAGCATAAAAGAATTTTTAGAACATGAAAATATTTGTTTAGAGTAGGTATTAATTATAAGTTTAACGTAAATCAATTAATGACATTTGTATGTAATAATAATGTGTGATAATAATGTATGATAATGACGATAATGTGATAATAATTATGATAATGATAGTGAAATGATAATAATGTGCTAATAGTGTAATAGTAATAATCTGCATAATAATTATGACTTTTAAAATTTAATGTATGCGTATTTTATCTTAAATAATTTGCACGCTTGCTTGCAGGCAGGATACAATGACCTAAGGCTGTAAGATCTTCCCTTGTAAACATGTATTTCTTGCAAATAAACGATTTGAATTTGAATTTGAATTTAAATTATACAATTGAAACCTAAACAGATTAAGTAGACAATAATAATAAATAATGGAACCAGTTTTAACCAGTCTTACCAAAGGGTATCGTATTACCCAGTTACTGGGTTGTGGAGGTCAGATAGGCAGTCGCTCCATGTAAAATACTGGTATTCAGCTGCATCCGGTTAGACTGGAAGCCGACATCAACATAGTTGGGAAAAGGCTAGGCAGATTGATTGAATAATATTATAATAATAATAGATTGATTGAATAAATAATGGAAAGCAGAGCGTAGATAATGTTTGTCAGGAGAAAAAAGTACTAACATAGGTTTATATTAATATTAAACATCAATTTACACTTTGGAAAGAGTATTCACGAAATTTTTTGATTAACCTTTAAAGTGGGCTAAAACTAGGTTAAAATTATACAACAATTTGGATGTATACAAATATTTGAGTTACCCGCGAAACATAAGCTTGATTAAAGGCTCGTTAATTAATTACTAACTATGTTTATTAATCATTGAAACTAATAAATGTGGATTAATTAGAACGGAAGAGCAAACTTGCTTCCTGTAGCAAGATTTTTCGGCTAAATTCATACTTTCATACTAAACAGATACTTATATATATACGAAAGTGTCTGTTGGTCTGTTATCTTTTTACGCCTTATCGGCTGAACGGATTTCGATATTTGGCAGACATATAGGACAGGGTACTTTTTAACCCAGTAGTAAATTCCCGTGCGATAATTTCCGACTTTCACGCTGGTGAAGACGCGGGAAAAACCTAGTGAAATTATTATTGTCATTACAGCAACCTAATTGCGTAACACATTATCAGTTGGAGTTGATTTCATTTTGACAGTTCAACAACATTCATAGCGTTACTTACGTTGTCGAGCAGACAAATTTGTCGAACATATGAAGCAATGGATTAGCAATTTGTTTCAAAATGAAACCAATTCCGATCGATACTGTGTTACGCAATTAGGGTGCAGTTTGGTAATTGTAAGTCGTTATTACCCATATCCTGAATATTTTCCTAAGTACAAGATGGCGATTTGAAACCAGGTTATATAATTATTTCAAATTAGTAAAAGAGAACACTAAGCGTGGGTTGCACTATCTTACTTTAACTACAACAAACATCGCTCCTTCAGTTCCATGTTTGCTATAGTAAAAGTAAGATTGTGCAACCCACCCTTATTAAAGTTCCTGTTACACAAAAAATGGGTTGTTCCATTTGACAATTCGTTAGCTGACGTCATAACTTTAACTTTAACCTTAACCGCCCACGCTTCGCTGGTTAAAGTTATTGTTAAATATCTGTCACTTCTGTCAGACGCGTCGAATGTCATGTCCCTGCTCCGAAATTTATCTTTTACATTTGACATGACGGTGCAACAGCAGGTAGTCATTCTATGGTTATTTTAACTTTGACGGAAACTATAACCTAGCCCTTGGTGCAACCCACCCTAAGAGGAAACAAAGATTAAATGGTTTGAAATCACCATCACGCAGCCAATAAGCGTCGATAACCATCTTATTCCATCTGTACTTATTATAAAATAAAGTCGCTTTTCGTGTCTGTTTGTGTGACCGCGTTGTTCTACTAAAGTACGCAACGGATTTTGATGCGGTTTTCATATTGAAAACATCAAAATCCGTCCATCCATCCATTTAAAGAATTTAATCCGGAAGGTTTATATGTATAATACATTAATATTTAACTTATATACATATAGAAACCTTCATGTTTGGTCAAGTCGCAAAAACCGTGCGAAGCAGGGCCGGGTCGCTAGTATGAGATAATTAAAGAAATAATGTTTTCTTTGTATTATGTCAGTTACAGACTATGTAATTGTAGCAGTTGGCGTTCTGTAGTTTCTGCCTATACCCATAGTAAAATAGCATAAGTTTATGTAAATATGTATGTGTATGTATAAAATCACAAACCAACCCAAAAAAAATTTGAAAATATAAACAATCATTTCAAAAACTATTCCTCTTAAATCCCACATACAATCAATACTAATTGTCGAGGGATCAAACAAAGAAAGTCGTAGAGCTGCCAGCACTAAGTCATCTATCATCGTCAGTACTAGAGAGTGTTTGCAAAGGCTAGCGTTTTAAACCGACCGACCCATTCGTGACACGCTCTGGATCACCGATTCGTACTGACTTATAACCCTTTTTTGAAACAATTTATCTTCCGTAGATGCTGTCGGTATCGTACTATTTCTATTGGCGTTCTTTAGGGGGACTTTTGTAATGTGTATTCAGTTTTAATTTGGAGCTTATTGATATATATTTACAGTTTCAGAAAGGTCAGGCGCGTAGCACTCGCAATCAGCGCGGCGTGCGAATAAGACCGTAAACGAAGCAAAAAGAGTGTGTAAGGATCGTAGCAGGTGGCGTTCTGTAGTTTCTACCTACCCTCACAGGAAAAGGGCGTGATTTTATCCATATGATTGTATGTATGAGTTGTGATTTGATACAATACACACTTTTTTCACATTGTTTGGTGTAAAATTCGTATAAAATTATAATTATATTTTTATTTTTTCAGGCAGAACTTCGCTGGAAAAGCATGCATCATTGTGAAGCTTCGTTCCAAAATTAAAGTAAGAAAATCATACAACCGACTTCCAAAAATAACACTACATAGTGAAAAATAACTTTCATTTCGGAAGTCGGTGTCTGGTTAAATGTATTTTCGTTTTTTACCACCGACCTCCGAAATTAACTTTAATTTTCACTTTGTAGTGTTGTTTTTGGAAGTCGGTTGTATTTTTTTTGTAAAAAAAAAAAAAATATTTTTCACTTTTTAGTTGCGGTACCTAACCCACACAAATTCTAATACTTACCACTACTTACCTGCAAAAGTAATTAGAACATCATCCACATAAAAAATGGGGAAAAAATACGTATTATTGAAGCTAACTGAAAAACTACCAAAGAAAAGTTATAAAATTTTATATGGGACCAATTTTGAGGTACTTATAATCTCTTGAATAAAAAAAAATTCAAATCGGACTACTCTGTAAAAATGTATGCGTGGTCAAACATAAAAAAACACATAATTATACGTGTCGACTTGAGAACCTCCTTCTTTTTTTTCGTCGGTTAAAAAGCATTATCAATAGTCGGTTATCTAGATCTTATTGTAAACTATACCTACCTACAAACATAGACATAACAACAAAACTAGTATCTACACCCGTATATCTTGCAAACTGCTGCCAGACAATTTATTAGCCGAGATAGCTCGTAAATAATAGAGTGCCTAACTTAATATTGTATTAACATTCAACATCTATTAATATTCCTGGATTATGGCGAATTAGTTAGTAGCTTTAACTGGGTTTCGGTTTAGGCTAGATTATGTCTAATTCTCTGACTCTAATCTTATGTCATTAATACGTAAATGTCAAACGATTTTATCGATTGCTACAATGAGCAAATCATTTAAATAAAATGATTTATTTATTTAGGCTAGCCAACAATTGTTTACACTAAACATTTAAAAATTTTTGATAACAATACTTACATTTATAAGTGCAACAGTGTACAGTGTGTGTGTGATGTACTGAATAAATAACTCATCAACCAACACACACTTCCACACACTTCTTCTCTCTTTAATCGTCATTATTACATGGTTCCTTGCTCTTGTTTCATGTTTATTATTGTATAAGTATATATAATAGGTTGGGGAAAAAGTTTCTTCGCATTTTTTAAGAAAATTCAAAACATTTTTTAATATACATTAATTACATTTATCTAAAGTATGTAGGTATCATTTTGTTCGATAACTTTTTGCCATCTTGTAGGTAGGGACATGATCCCATTGCTATAGAAATTTTGGGACTTCTGATCAAAATACCGCGACAAGTGGTTTTGGCAGTCCTCTCGTGATGTTAACCTGACACTGCCTAAAGAATTCTGAAGAGACCAAAGCAGGTGAAAATCTGAAGGTGCAAGGTCAGGACTATACGGCGGATGCATTAACACCTCCCAGCCAAACTCTCTTAATTTTTGCTGAGTGGCTAAAGATGTGTGAGGTCTAGCGTTATCATGATGAAAAACCACACCCCTTCTGTTGATTAATTCCGGCCGCTTTCTCTCAACTTCTTGCTTTAATCTCATCAGTTGTTCGCAGTAGAGTTCAGAATCGATGGTCCTGCCTGGTGGTAACAGCTCATAATGAATGCCCTTCCAATCCCACCACACACACAGCATCATCTTGTTGCGAGTTAACCCGGGTTTCGCCACAGTCTGTGAAGCCTGACCGGCCTTTGACCACGATCATTTTCGCACGTTCTTGTCGTAAGTGATCCACTTTTAATCACTAGTTATCAGCTTTTTCAAAAATGGTTCGGTTTCATTACGTCGTAATAAAGAATCACAAATGAGTACACGGTTCATTAGGTTTCTTTCAGTGAGCTCGTGAGGTACCCAAATATCGAGCTTTTTTGTGTACCCAGTTTTTTTTCAAATGCGCTAAAACTGTTTTGTGGTCAATTCCTAGTTCTTCAGCTACGTCGTAACTACTGATATGCCGATCTTGCTCCACTTTTTCAAAAATGGCATCCATTTTATCCGTAATAGGGCGACCAGAGCGACGTGCATTTTTGACATCAAATTTTCCGGACTGAAAACGCTTAAACCAAATTTGTGCTACTCTCACAGACACTGCACTGGGTCCATAAACATCGCAAATTTTTTTCGCGGCTTGCTTTGCATTTTTACCTTTTTTGTAGTAAAATTTTAAAATGTATCGAATTTCTTCATTAGATTCACTCATGTTGACAGTACGAAAAACAAATGAAAATCACACATTTTCCTAATTTGAATTTGGAATTATGTTCTTTAAAATTTAAACTTTCAATGATACCAAAACCAGCCAGATACAAATGGTATTGCCAACGAGATTTTATTTCAAGTTCATACATACTATAATGCGAAAAGACTTTTCCCCAACCTAATATATATAAATTTATTAATGTATGTATATGTTGTATATGTATATGGTACACCACGGACTACCTACAGAATTGTAGCGATAAGACCGCCCATTGTGTCACTCTATGTAAAATATCAACATTGTAACATTGTAACCTGTAATTTAAATGGTGTGCATAATAAAGAGTATTCTATTCTACCAACAGTCTATATCGTTAAAATAAAATAAAAGTACATTCGCAAAATGTTCAATTAATTGCTCTTTCATTAACTGGAGGAAAATATAAATGTCAAAATGCATAACATCAACATTTCAAAAACATTTAAACTGTTCATTTTCCGAAACTCCATTGAAATATTTAAACTTTTTCAAATAAAACAAATAATTCTGCTATAAAATTGACTTCAGGCTCTCAGACCGCCCCAGACGTCACTTGTCATAATTATTGTGACATTCAAAAGAAAACGCAGCGAATTCCTCTACAAATGTAATATCTTACACCCACCCAAAGAAATTCCAACCTTTTCTTCGTCCACATAAGGTTCTGTAGGATTGCATTGATAACTTAGCAAACAATCTTTCAGTAACTATTCATGCAAAGTAAATTGCACTTTATGTCGTTACTAGAAAGTTGTAATTTCAAGTTCACGTAAGCTCCTTCATTTTTAAGTACAGTCGCTTTTAATTTGTCATATAAAGCGTGATTTATATTTTAAAAGTTGAACGGCTACCGCGAACGTGTGATTCATACATTTTACAAGGGACATGTTTTAAATAATTTAAAGTTTATTACAACCGTTTCTGTAAGCATATTTACTTTAGAAGAATTGCTGGAAGTGAGTTAATGTGTTTATATGAACGTAGCATGTCAACTACGTTCATGTAAACACATCAAGTTTGTAAGTTAATTTAAAATAATAAGTCTTCTATGAATTGTTGTCTTTTTATTGTTTGTCCATTTTATAGCGTAGTTCTAGGTGGAATTTTTTCAAGTAGTTTGGGTTAACAAAAGCTCTGAATATGGATCACCATCATTGATGACGCACAGCGGCCAGCCGAGTGATTCGCCAATATCGGAAACACTACCTATAACTGTCAGGTTATCATTACGAGCACCTATTTTTCCAAGCTTAACAAAACAGATTCTGACGTAAATATTATGTAATTTTTTCGAAATCGAAACAAAATATCACGGAATTAACCAACCAATAAAAGGCAATCCATTGCATTTCCATTAAACACGCAATATTCACAGAAACACTGCATTAAATACTTTAAAACAAATATTTTCTAACGAAATAATAATATCTATTTTATGTATTAAGAGCCGACTTTAAGTAAATATCGGAAGCAATTTTCGAGGCAAATAGCGTCCGTTGCAGGATTGCATTAGCGACTGCAAATATAAACGGCGTAGATACTACACCCTGTATAATGCAGATGGAACAGCCTGTATACTGTAGATAGAGCATGCTGTATAGTGGTGTGGTAAAAAGTGAACATTTGTACGGACGAGGTGAGGGACTAAGGGTGAGGATACATTGATGAGTTATGTTATTATAAAGGCTGTTGTTTTTTAGAGGCGGAGAACTTTAAATATAAATATAACACAGAAAAATGTTTTTGATATCCATGAAATTGGCTTTATTTGACAGGTAATTTTATGGCATTAATGTTCGAATATGATTTCGGGCATGTTATTGACATAGTAACAGCCGAACCCAACAACCTACCTGTCACCGGTTTTGGCATACTGGAGATAGAAAAACTATCTATGTAAGGTTTTAACGTCCCAATAATCAATCAAAGAATATGGAATCTAACCGGCCCACGCCATCTATTGATGGGAGGGTCTATTATCGCTTATTATGGTTATCTGTTTGTATGAAAAAGCCAAAGTATGCGTCCCAATAAAGTGTGAACAGCTATTTGTTTGACAGGACTGTTACTAAAGATGATAGATTGGTCTATTCCCCGAATTGCAGGGACGTATAAATCTTAGCATTGTTTACGTAAAAAAACCGGCCAAGTACGTGTCGGACCGCGCAGATTGAAGACTTCCGTAGTTGAAAATAATTTATTCCAAAAACTAACTTAATATTGTATTTGAAAAATTAGAAATCCCAAAAAAAAAATTTTTTATGCGATAAAATTATAATTTAATGATTTTCGGACTTGTTCCTTTTCTTGTGTGGTGAGACCTTGCTTCTTGACAAATTTCATGATTCTAGGTTAACGCGAAGTACCCCATAGGTTTTGATTTACTTGCGAGTAAGTATCAAAATATGTCGCATAAATGGCCGTATTTTTTTATTGCGTTGACTTAGCAGCTCCATTTTTTTAAAGCTCCAATGGACCATATATTATCTACGTATTTGATATTAATTTCAATTTGATACCTCCACTCGTTCCTGAGAAAAAGGGTCTTGACAGACTGACAGACAGACGGACGGACAACGAAGTGATCCTAAAAAGAATCACTTTAAATAATCTTGTAAACATTTGTCCGATCCATGTGAAAATACGTTAACTGGATGTGATTTTGAAATGGTAACAGAAGTTATCAACTCGGAAGGTGGTTTTGGGGTCCAAATCACTTATGAAATGAAATTAAATCTTTTATTTTCCAGATATAAGTCCAAATAAGTACAATTTAAAAAAAAAACACACATAGATAGCGTAGTAAATAAATAAGACACATTCACATTACACACACACATCGAATTAGGTAATAGGCATGCGGTAGGACTGCCACCTTAAATGTAGGGGGCTGTGGTTCCATCCTCGTACCGCGGCCACCAATGAATTGGCCAATCGATGTATGGCGGTGCGTGCGGCGGCCTCGTTGCTCCTCAGCAGCCCGCGGCGAACATGGCGCTCGCGCTGCACCACCGAGGCAGTCGAAACATTGCGCGCCACGCGTCGTTGTACTGCACTAGCATGACACTTACTTCACAGAGAACTTACCTATAAATGCCGCATCGACCATATGAGCAAATTAAGTTATAGATTCAAATAAAACAGCAGTAAGCAAAATCACCGAAATATATCCATATAACAAAGTAACCAAGGTGTGACGTTTCTTATGTCAAACTATCAATTATATTTCATTACTCTTCTCCAGCGTTAACTATTTGATCAGAAAAATGCAGTAAAATCTTGTATCGTCATAATTATGAATGAGTAAAACCTTGTGGATACCAGAATTTTAATTTATTATAAATTATAACTTAATCCAGTCATTTGTTTAGAATGAAGAGAAGAAGTTTTTATAATAATTTCAAGTTAAGTTTTTATAATTATTCTGAAATAAAATGATTAATAATAAAAAAATAAGGCACACGTTGTTTTTTTGAAGTTATGTTGTTTGTAACGGAACGCACGGGAGGGAATAGTTATAGAACCCATTTATCTATTGTTTTCGTTAGACAGCCTATACCGATGATTGTGCGACAACTTTCAAGTACAGATAGAATTATATTGTCTATCATCAGTAGCCATCTGTCTTTTACTGAAAATAAGTTATTGGGTTCGGCCATATGGAGTATTCTATATGTGTGTACATCTTAACTTGCGGCTTTTTGTATGCCACAACGAATCAAAATTTTAAAGCGGTTCACATCACTTACCGCTACCGTAAACGCTTGCGCTTCGCTCGTCACCCACCTCTCTAACCAAAAGCAGCGGTGGTTTCATAAGAAACGTAAGTACTAACGTTCAACTTAATGGTTGCGTTCAGTTCGACGGTTGTACCGACTACGGAGCGTGGAGCATTTCTTTACATGCCTCCTCTGACTTTTTGTAGCGAGTATGTAATGTACTTCCTTCCTTTATAAGGCTAAATGAGTTACAAACTTGTATTTTAAATTGGTTTGTGTTATTATGCATGTCTTTCGTAGTCTTCTTCAGGAACTCTGTTGTTGGTAAAGCCATCCAGCCGTCCAGCAATTTTTTTCGGATGGCAATAAAATAAATTACGTTTTATGGAAGTGTACAGTCATCACCGAAATGGTGGTTGAGAAGTGAGAAATTGAGAATGCACAGCATTTTAAGAAATAAAAATATGCTTTTCAGCAATTATAATGTTTTTCTTGAAAACATTAGAAATACTGAAAAGCAGTCTAAAAACTTTGTTTCAATATGTTATGTAAAATTAATAGTTTTAACAAATTGAAATTGACCTTATATAGCTTCAAAAACAAATTACATTTGAGTGCCGCTTTATTAAAACCTACGATGCTACAATATTTAAAACATATAAAACCAATTCAAATCTTCTTCTTCGACCTCGCCTCTTCCCGTTACCCGGGGACGGCTTTCTTAATCTTTCGGCGCCATTCACTTTGCTGGTAAGCATCGTATCTGTAAGGCCAAGCTTTTGCATGTCCTTTCGGACATTTGCCATCCAGATAGTTTGCGGTCTACCTCTCCCTCCCTTTTTTATAGACATGGAAAGGCACTTTCTCACGATAAGGTCATCGGGTCTACGCATATCATGTCCGTACCACGTTAGCCTGGACTCATCTTAGTAATAACCCTTGTTTTGAAACTCCCTCTTACGTGTTCGGTACACACTTGGTCTTTGAGAGTGACTCCACCCGCCCAACGTAACATGTGCATTTCAGTGGTATGAAGTTTTTGCTCATGGGTTTTCTTCGAAGCCCATATTTCGCTACCACAGAGTAAAATAGGCCTCACAGCTGTTTTGTAGACCTTGCTTTTGGTTTTTATCAGCATTTTTTGATCGCAGAGAACTACTGTTATTGTACGCCACTTATCCACCCAGACATCGTTTGTGCATAATGTCGGCTGTTATCGATCCGTCTTCCGCGATTACTGATCCTAAGTATTTCAATATATTTACTCTAGGTAGGGCTACGCCATCCAATTTGACTTCCGCGCTTATTAGATTCGTCGGGATTGAAGTTGCATACCATATGCTCTGTCAAGGCAGAGCACATGGTATGCTGGCATGGTGTGTTGTGTTTTACTTCTGCGTAATCCGTTTAACTCTAAAGATTTCCTCCATTGCTCCATATTTTCCTGTGTTTCGTATACTGCCTGAGATGACAGCAACATCATCTGCATATAAAAGGTTCCATGGTGTAGGTTTCTGGATTTTGTCGGTTAGGTAGTTTGTGGTGATATTAAATAGCAAGGGACTTAGTGCGGTTCCTTGTTGAACTGCTACTTTGATATCAAAGCTCTCCGATAGGCCGGCTGGACTTCTGACACAAGTTTGTACATTATGGTCATATGTCCATAATAAGTTTTATATAGTGTTCAGGAACATTTTGAGCTCTCAGAGCTTGCCATATTATGGCCCTCGGCACACGAATACCATTCACAGATTTTGTTTGTTTTCGCAAGTTTTTTCCATGACCAGTCTGATTACATGGATCGCGTCTGTTGTGCCCTTCCCAGAAGTAAAACCGAACTGATTTTCTGTTAAGTTAATTTGGTTTGCGTTCACTTAGGACTCGTTTCCAAATTTTGAGAATGTGTGATGTGAGTTTTATACCTCGATAATTTGCACATTCTCGATCATCTTCTTTGATCTTGTAGAACGGTTCCAGTACACTCTTTTTCCAGGCATCTGGCATTTTCTCGCTTTTCAGAATGTTATTGAAAAAGTCACACAGCCGCTCTCCATCGCTTTTTAGAGATTTCCAGAGCTCAGCACTTAAAACTAAGTCAAATACTGTAAGATATTCAGATGTGACATTTTAAAATATAATGCGACAACGCTTCGCTACGATTAAAAGTATTGTTCCATAGACGCTAACGCCATCTGTTATCGAGTAGCAGAACTACACGATACGTCGACTCATGACAGATTTTTGTAGAACATTCTAAACCCTCCCAGAATTTTCTAGATGGTTAAGTGTCGTTATGTAGCATTCTAGATCATTCCTGTAAGAACTAGAATGTTCTTGAATTATGTCGTTGAACTTTCGAGAAGCTTACACTTGTCATATAAATAGAGGGTTGCCAGCGGTGTAAGGCAGTTCAGCTAGGAATGCGAAACAGTGAACAACAGTGACTAACAGTGAGCTACAAGTGATTCTGCTTAAAGTTTCTGATTACTGTATTTGTAATTATTTAAATATAGTGTGTTTTTGGTGTTAACTGGTATAAATTTATTTATCCCGAACCCCAGATCGTAACAGTATCTTTATTAATATTGCTTCTGCGACCAATCTTTATTAGTCTCAGTTCTGGGAAGAAGGCAGACTTAATACCTTTTTAATCTGAATAAAATAAATTGGTATCGCTCTTCGCGGTTTGCCTCGTACCTCAAGCGCTTGAAAGAAGAAAAAAAACTTGAATTACGTTCATAAACGGAATTCCAATAATAAAAATTGAACAATCAAAGGACCACAAAATTGAAGCAAAGTTAAAATTCTCAAGAATCGGCTGTTAGAAAAGAAGTTCAAAGGAATGAAAAGAATTATTATGCACTTTGAATAGACATTCAGTTCAAAGTTATAATTTAGATACTTCTGGGAATGAGTGAATGAACTTAGTGAGAATTAATGTAAAATAAAATTCTGCTTTAACGTTGTAGTAAACTTTAATAAAAATTCCAGAGAGTTTTGTCCGTGAAAGTAATCGGTAAATAGTTATCTATTAACATTTAACTATTACAACAACCGTCAAAAACATGATTTTCACTAATCAGAAATCGGTGACTTGTTGAGAAACTTAAAATATTAAGCTGATTTAGCGATTTTGTAGCAAATGCTTGCTAATGTTTTCAACAATGTTGCCATACCCAATTAATAAATGAGCCCGTTTCTTAATTTTTATAAAAGAATAAACTCGTTGTCCACTAATGGTAAACTGAAACCTATAAAATTGATTAGGTAAAAACCAAACCATGAAGCGAAATGCCGATTGTGTTACATTATGCTCATGAATCCAACAATGTTAGCACTCTCCCATTAGAAAGTGGAAGTAATTGGAAACCTTTGTAGACTGTCTATGGTACTTTCAGACTTAAAACTTAATTATAATCTGCTATAGATAGTAGTTTCGACACGAGCGTTCTCCTAATTACTGCACGTGTACGTAACTGAACTCCGCGCGCGTTCATTCAATTTGTTTTTTATTTGCACCACTAACATGCCCCAGATACTGATTTTATTTAATCAAGTTTTTATTCTAGGAATAGAAACTGATTTGGAACTAAATGTTTGAAGTGTGGTTCCCCGGATCTTCTCTGGTACCACTGTACCGTACACTGTACTGTAACTTTATGATTTTATATTTTCCCTTTTATGTGCGTGTGCAGGTATGTATCTAAAAGCTGTGTCTTTAATTATTGTAATTGGTTACAAACTGTTTTAAACATAGATGTCGCGTCTATGTTTAAAACAGTTTAGATACATACCTGCACACGCACATAAAAGAGAAAAATAAAGTTACAGTACAGTGTACGGTACAGTGGTACCAGAGCAGATGCGGGGACACAAACTGTTTTAAACATAGATGTAGTGACATCTATGTTTAAAACAGTTTGTAACCAATTACAATAATTAAAGACACAGCTTTTAGATACATACCTGCACACGCACATAAAAGGGAAAATATACAATCATAAAGTTAAATTAACAACATAAAAAAGGCTTAGAAAGATAAGTTATAGAAATCAGCATGACAAAAATTAATGGCGAATACTCACATCAGACAAAGGAAAAAGAAATGATTTAAAAACACAGTGAAATTGAGTGTGAAAATAAAATAAGCCAAAATATTCAGCTGATGAATATCAGCTGAATATTTTGACTTCTTTCATGATGGACGAGAGAATTTCCGAGAAAATTAAAATTGATCAAATCATGCAAACCAACAATAAAATAAATCCCTATTCTAGTTTCCAGAAACATGAATAACAGAGCAGCATCAATAGTGGCATAGATTTACGACATCAAGCCTCACATGCTAACATGGGTACATTTTTACCCGCAGAACAATTTGACGCGAAAGCATTCGTCAGCGATGGATGACACAAATGTGCGACGCGACGGTACTAAAGTACCGCGAGATACGAGAGGGTTAGACGCTTTACGGTGCAGTGTTACCAGATTCTAGAATAACAAAATACCTGTACTATTTCAGTCGGCGAAAATGACGTTTAGATCGTTGGGATTGAAAACCAATGAAATTCTTCAAGGTTTCGAGCACTCAACCTGGCTTCCACGACTCTGACCAGCAAAATATTTTAATACGCTTTCAAGTTATTTTTGTAATTTATATTGTGAGAGCACACACAATTAAAAAATATCATATTCGTACAACTCCACCTGCCTTGGAGTGTTATTTAGTACATTTTTTTTTCAATTTTTGCTCCATAATATATTTATATATCTGGCAACACGTAGTCCTGACTCGGCATAACCTATGACTGAGTGTACCTTATTGATTCGAGATGAGATGTCGATACAGCCACACGATGTCTTATATAAGCTATACATATGTATAGCTATCTCTATTCTTACACACCCATTAACTTTATTGTGATGTGTGTAGTTCAAGTTTAATAAGCTTCTTAAGAATGCTATCTACTTATCTTCATAAAAATATTTACGATTTGCTAACGGAGTGGTGCATGCAGTATGCTGAAGTAAAGTACATAAATATGACCCTCGTTTATCCACCTTACATTAACTTTTCGTCATATTTTTAGGGTTCCGTACATCATAAGGAAAAAATGGATCACTTATAGGATCACTCGTGTGTCTGTCTGTCCGTCTGTCACAGCCAATTTGCTCCGAATCTAATGGACCGATTAAGTTGAAATTTGATACACATAGATTTCTGTGACACAAACATGGATATGTAACGTAAATAAATGAATTTTGAAAATGGGGGTCATTTTTGGGGGGCAAATAAGAAAATTTTAAAACAATTTTGCAAACTGTACTGTGTGACATATCAAATGAAAGGGCTTACTGTACGAGTCTGAAAGTTATTTAAGAAAATAGATGAAAATTGAACATTCCCGCCCTTATCTCCGAAACTACTAAGCTTAAAAATTTGAAAAAAATACAGAAAATAGTTTTTTATCTATAGAACAGGAAAACCTATAAGAAGTCTATGGTCTTAAAATAACTACGGAATCCTTCATTGTGCGTGGTCCGACTCGCACTTGGCCGGTTTTTCATCTGAGATATAGAAGAATAACGAGTTTTTATGGAGTCCAGTACGAATAACGTATCACGTCCATTCCAAACAGCTGCCTTAGGCAAAATACTAGAGATGCAAAGTTACATGTAACTATAAACACGTAATGCAGTCGTTTCTAGCAGCAATATAAAACAACGGGGAACCTAAAAATTGCGCAGAAAACGTATAACAACAAAGAAACAGGTTAAAAAGGCGTAAAGAAAAACGTCACGAAAAATACTTCAACAAGCGCAAATTCCCACGCCGCTCTTCAAGAAAATCTTATGAATTCGACGTAATAAAGATGCAAATCTGTAAGTAAATTTTTTTGCTCGCCAGTGTACTGCCGGTTCACTCGGAAGGAAACTTCACAAATGGCGTGCAATGTGACTCTGTTTACACTATCTGTCAAAATAATTGTGCACGTTCTCGCGTGGATGTGACGGAGACATGTTTGTGTACCATATTGGAGCGTATTTTTATTTGTGTACTAAAAATATTGCTATTTTCCAAAAGCATAGCTCGAGGTAATTCTTATCGAGTGTCCGGTGGCGTTGGGTGGGTGATATGCCTTCTCTTTGGAATGAGTGATAATCCTTCGACGGCGATAAAGCATTCCAGAAGATTTCTATATTTTCGAAGCGTACTTTGGGGGTTATTTTGGGCTGATGAAATAATGTAATGGTACTCAACGGAGAGATCTTTGTTGTAGTTTCTTTGGTGTGGTTTCTGACCTAGATAGCCTTTGAGCAAATTCATCAGCACCAAACCATTTCAATCCCCGACATTTACAGACTAATTTGCATTAAGACTTTGTCCAGGGGGAAATCCAGCAGATTACATCAAATAGTCAAAGAGATAAACGGAATAATATCCAAAATCCATTTGAAATTTGTCACTAATATAACTTTTAATGGAGAGTCCGTTTTACCCTCGTCAGGGCGGGTTGCTCTGTCGCCATTGTTTTAGCCAAATGTCAATATCTAAGATAATCTTTAGCTAGGTATAAAGTCTGCTTGCCAACTGTCACGGTGACAGATATTATTAATTTGGTGCTAGTATTTGTTTCATATTGTGAACTAGTTTTTTAGTTCAGGGTTTTTATTTGAGATTGTCAAAATAATGATGTCACATTGTCAGTGATATTTTTAATCAAGTTGAGGACAATAAAACCAGGTTTTTTTTGTAACGCTGAAATAATATAGGTACGCGTTGAATGAATTTAGATAAACGTTAACATAGGAAATTGTGTTTGTCTGTTTATCAGCAAATCTATACATTGTTGACCCCATAATATTACAAGCTTGTAAAAAAATTACGGGCGTGTGAGTAAGTGCAAATGGGCCATAAACTTGCCACGGTCAACCGGTCAACATATCACGCTTATCAGCACCAGACAATAACCTCCAAAACCTTAGTTCATTAATCTCCCCACTACTCATCAACCCTGCAATATCTCGAGTCCATAAATAGATGTTGTCCCTCTCTCTCCATTTTGTATAATCCTTTTATCCTTTCTAATGACGTCCAAAGCAAGTGATAGGCTAGCCGTGCCGTCCTCTCAACATAGTGTGCCGTAATGTCCTGGCGACGGCAAAGCGCTTAAAGCGGCATTTAGCACAGATTGTGCTGAGCTGTGTACTCTGTCTAAGGTACGGCGCACGGAGGCGTCGGTAATTGCTTCGGTAGTCCTTTAGATTATGTTTGGGATGTTGAAGCGTAATTTTGAAAGTGTTTTTTTTTTGAGTGTGTATGTGTATGGTATTTTTTGTGTTGTGTTTTTGTTGTGGGTGTACACCTGTGCCCAACCCTTCGGGGAATACAGGCGTGATGCTACTTTTTGTTTTTGAAAAAAAATAAGAAATGGTCCTTAACTCATCAATTCTGAACTTGGGATCGTTTTTAGAAAACACATACATAAAGGTCAAGTGCGCAGCCCTCGCAACCGGCGTGCGTGTATGACCAGATGTATGAATGTAAACGAGGCAGAGGTGGTGTTCTGTAGTTTCTGCCTAACATATGGGAAGAAGACGTGAGTTTATGTACAGTGGGCTGCATCAATTAGGTACACCAGTTGTATTAAAATTTTAATACAACTGATACCCAATTGATGCAGCCCACTGTACATTCATAAATGATGTGTGTACAGCCGCGGCCATTCGCAAATGTCCGCGATTGTACACACAGGTGCTCTACATACATATATATGTCGGAACGTCAGGATTTACTCAGCCAGATTTAGACAGACATGTGGGCAGAAGATGGGTTTCGTGCAATGAAAACACACTGGGTGCGATACACGGTGTTTAAAATCACAATCTAATACAATCACTAAGCACAACGAATCGAATACAGTTCCGTGGCGTACCAACCCCGATGTTGCCCCGATGCGATCCAACACTAGACCGTTTTCTCGCCATGAGGTTAAAACATCACGACTCTGTAGAAGCGCGCTGTAGGCGTGGGCGCTTCACGTGATGTCGCCTGTGGCGCGCTTGCGATTCGTTACGCGTCCGTACTATTGACCGGATCCGACATATACATATAACTTTTCTCGAACTCGAGCAATTTTAAAAGTACAGTGGACCGGACTTCGGTGGTGAATCTGTGACCTTGAGCTGGCCTTCACAATTTTAATAAAAGACGAGTCCAGCTCATACTGGTTTTTTTACCACCGATCTGCGGCCCTCTGTACTATGGTTATAAGCAGATTAAACGAATAAAAAAATAACTTTATTTGAAGTGGGTTAAAAATGATGACTACGTTTTTAATGTATTATACATATCGGATCGTCAGGATTTACTCAGTTAGATTCAGACATCATGTGGGCAGAAGGTGGGTTTCGTGCAATGAAAACACATTGGGTGCGATACACGGTGTTTATCATAATCTAACACAATCACTGAGCACAACGAATCGACTACAGTTCCGTGACGTAGTAACTCCGATGCAATCAGACACTAGAATGTCCTCCTCGCCATGAGCTTAAAATATCACGACTTTGTAGAAGCGCGCTGTAGGTTTGGGTAGATCACGTGATGTCACCAGTGGCGCGCTTGCGATTCGTTTCGTGTGTTTACTATTGACCGGATCCGATATACATAAAGCAGAAGGTATATTTAAATATAATATAAACATAACCTAAAAATAACAAAATCCTAACATATTACTCACCAGGGGGCGCTGACTGTGTAAACACGGATCTGCTTACTGCTCGTGAATAAATAAAGTTTTAAATGATTATAGTGAATATATGAAAGTGAAATATAGTGCGCTTTATAGATATAAGAAAACTGTAAAAGTGGTAAAAGAGACAATCTAAAAACCTTGTGCTAAAGTGTTTTTAACAAAAACTTACTGTGACGGACTTATAGACATAATTAACCGAAAAACCAAACAAAATTTTGCAAAGTGAAGATCTATCTGCTTGACTAATGTGAAAATTATGACAACTGTGATAATAAAATAAACAAAAAGTGCAAAAAGTAAAACTAATAACAAAGTGAATCAGCCATTGTTATATTCGAATTTGCTTAATCATCCACCATACAAGCTCTAACGTAGAATAGCGACACCTATCTTCCACTGATACACGCTTAGAATAGCGCCATCTGTGAAATGAGTAAGAACCATCTCATATACGTACTAATCAAAGCGTCAAATCGACTTGACACTGCGATCCATACAAACTAACAATAATAGTACATCTATTAATAGCTAGAGGTCACTACCAGCCGCCTAATTATTACAACATTTAAACTAACTGCAACAGACTAAAGTTACGCATCTAAAATGGAGAGATGTGCGGGCTGCAACCAGGACATTTTAGAAGAAGGAAGTCTTAAATGCCATTTATGTATTAAGTCCTATGACCTAGAATGTACAAATATGACTAAAAGTCAATTCAACAACATGACGGCTCAAAGTTTAAACGAATGGAAATGTCAAGCTTGTTTATGCAACATGCCAAAGCGAAATAATACTAACACCCCAATCAGACAATACCCTTTAGAAATAGCTCGAATTACCCCCGACAGTATGAATGTAACCATAAGGAGGAATCCAAACAGCAATGCGCTCACGCCTGATACAAGTGACATCGACCTAACGCCTGATGATATAGTGGGAGACACATTACTTAGCCAAGCAATTAGCCCTTATAATAATAACAATAACAAAAAGGCAAAAAATGATTGTATAACGCTAGACAAATTCAGCCAATTACTAGATACTAAACTGGAAATCATGAAGACTTCTATTATACAAGATGTCAAAAACACCATCCAAAATGAGTTCAGCAATGCAATTAGGAAGCTTCAAAATGATTTAACACAAAGTACAAATACCTTATCATCAGAACAAAACATACTTAAAGAAAAGATCAGCTCACTAAACGAAAAAATTGGAAATATCGAACATCAATTACACACATTGGAAAACAGTAACAAAATAGTGATTTATGGACTACACGAAGAATACCGTGAAACTGAGAACGACCTTTGCGAGCGTGTTTCAAGAGCTTTTTATGACATAATGAACATAGATATAGACCCGCACATACAGGAAATAAAGCGCATCGGTAAACGCGGAGAAAAAAGACCATTAGCTATTGACCTAATAAATAAGAGAATGGCAAAGTATATAATAGAAAATGGAAGAGCATTCCAAAATACAGGATTGTCAGTTGGAATCTTCATGGACAGGGAAACACTACAACTTCGAAATGAGCTCAGAAATAGACTACATATAGCTAGGAAAAATGGCCAGAGAGCAATTATAAAAAACAACAAACTATTTATAAACGGAAAGGAATGCGATGATTGCATAGAACCTGTAACCAACAAAACACCAGGCCTAAATGCCAGCTACATAGTGCATGGAAGCGAACACACAGCACACGGAGACACATCGCATACAGCAAACGTAACGATGACCCAGAGGTCAAATAGTCCGATACAAACAAGCGAAAAACGAAACCAAAATCATAATGGAACATTTCGATACTGACGTTACCATAACATTTCAAAATATCCAAAGTATAGGGAATAAAATAAGCGTGCTCGAACAATTATTATCAGATTCTAATATTACAATTCTATCATTGTCAGAGGTATGGAAAACCTATTATTATTGTGACTCGCTACACCTACCTGGATACAAAATAGCGTCTTCTTTCTGTCGTACTACTCGCGGAGGAGGAGGAGTTTGTTTACTAGTTACAAATAATTTGGAGTATATAGAGAGGAAAGATATTGTTAACTACTCTAAGGAATTTGTAATTGAGCCAAGTGCAATAGAAATACCTAAGTTTAATTGTATTGTTATAGGATTATATAGAGCAGACCGGCATATACATACTTTCTATGAACAAATGGAAAAAGTCTTAAATAAATTGAAAACTAAAAGTAAACATATAATTATAGGAGGCGACTTCAATATAAATATACTTTCAAAAAGCGCCCGGTGCCGCGAACTGTTAAACTTTATGCATTCACACAACCTATGCCAATTAGTCCTAAAACCTACACGTGTAACAAAATCGACATCAACTTGTATCGATCTTATATTTACAAGCAACAAGAAAATGATAAATAAAACTTATGTTCACGATTACGGTCTCTCTGATCACAAATCAATAAATATAAAACTACCCCAAACAGAAACCCTATTTACGGATAAGAAATTATGGCGTACAAAAAAAAGAGTATTTACAGATATCAAAATATCCAACTTTAAAAAATCACTAAAGGATATTAAATGGGAAACTATAATAAAGCCAAATAATAATATAAATAATAATTACGATGCATTTATTTCACTAATTATAGAATCATTAAATAAACACATACCCACACAAAATATAAAAATAAAAGACACACCTGTTAAAGGATGGCTGACAACTGGTCTAAGAAATTCATGCAAACATAAAAGATCGCTAAAAATATTATTAAACGAAACAAATAACAATGCAATAATAGGAAAATATTACCATTTGTTTGACCAAATATTAAAACGCAGTGTAAAAGTATCAAAAAAACGAGAATTTATACGACAAATGCAGAAATCCGATAATAAAACGAAAACAATGTGTGGAAAATCATAAACACAAAAACAGGCAAAAGCAAGCCTAAACAACGTAAAAATATAGAACTAAAAATAAATGATATCGTAACAAAATGCCCAGTAACCATTAGCAATACATTCAATGAATACTTTGCAACAGTAGGCGAAACTCGAGCAAATATACCGACAAACAAACTTGGACGGCCAGTAGTAAATCCCCCCACATACTCTATGTACCTACGACCAGTAAATCAAAAAGAGATCATTGGAATAATAAAAAATATGAAAAATAAACATAGTTGTGGAATCGATGATGTCCCACCCATCCTACTAAAACAATGTGTGGAAGAGCTCTCAAAACCACTTACACTCTTGATTAACCAGAGCTTTGAAGATGGCCAATTCCCAGATTCACTCAAAACGTCACTAGTTAAACCCATTCACAAAAAAGATGACACTACCACCCCAAACAACTACAGACCCATAGCCCTTCTACCAACCTTTTCCAAAGTCTTTGAGAAGGCGATGTGCAACCGGTTATACAATTTCTTGGAAAAATATAATATATTAGACGATTCACAAAACGGTTTTAGAAAATCAAGATCCACTACAACTGCAGTTTATAAGTACACTAAAATGGCCCTACAACACATCAACGATAAAAAAATAGCTTTAGGAGTACTATTGGATATGACGAAAGCCTATGATAAAGTTTCCTACGATATCCTTCTGACAAAACTATATGGCTCGGGAATACGAGGACCTGCCTACCAGTGGTTCAAATCTTACCTACAAAACCGTAAACAATTAGTACAAATAGACTATTACAATACCACCAACCACCACGTAGAAACAATAAGATCTAGACCGAGATCCCTAACCTGCTCAATACCCCAGGGAAGTGTAGTAGGATGCATACTATTCTTAATCTACATAAATGACCTACCAAAATCCCTAAACACTAACCACATTCTACCCGTACTATTTGCAGACGACATATCACTACTTATAAAGTGCGAAAATTCTGACAATCCCCAACAAATCATAGACGAAACTTTACAAATAGTAACACATTGGCTTCATGACCACAACCTAGAAATCAACTTGAATAAAACAAAAATTATGCAGTTTAGGTCATATAAAAAATGTCCCATCCCAATGAAAATCAAATTTCAAAATGCAGCTATAGAAACGGTAGATACTTTTAAATTACTGGGCATAAATATAGACACACACCTAAATTGGAAATGTCACATAGAAGAACTGGCAACTAAATTATCAAAATTCACCTACGCACTATTCCAATTAAAACATAGCACGAACACAAAAACCGCCCTATCAGCATACTACGCTTATGCATATTCATGGCTAAGCTATGGTATTATGTTGTGGGGAAACAGTGTAAACATACAGAAGCTATTTATTTTACAAAAGAAATGTGTTAGAATCTTAGCCCAAATAAACAATAGACAAAGCTGTAAACCCTATTTCCTTAAATATAAATTACTCACGCTTCCATGTATATATTTACACGATATATGTATCTACGTATTCAAAAACATGCACACATTCACTAAAGTAAAGGAGATACACACTTATAACACCCGACACAAACATGACTTATACCAACCACCATCAAGACTTAAAATATTACATCAAAGCCCACAATACATGGCAATAAGAATATACAATAGGCTGCCTCAAGAGATAAAAAATGAAACTAGATTCACTCCGTTTAACAGTAAATTGAAAACATTTCTTTTGGAAAATTGCTACTACTCAATTGAGGAATTTTTTAATCAGAAATAATGACATAATTAAACAAAAAATAATAAAATAATTATTGAATTGAATAGATAAATAATTAAAAAATTTAATAATTACAAATGAAATAATTCAGTCATACTTAAATAATTGAATAATTAATAAGAAAATACCTACTTGAATGAATTACTAAATAAATAATACAGACGCCTGCCTCGCTCACAGACATTTTACACAACCAGAGAGAGAGAGAGAGAGAGAGAGTACCAGAGTTAATTAATTATGTTAATGTGCATGCGTTAGAATGTTAAGTTAGTGTGTTGTTGTGTTATGTTGTTATTTATTAGATTGATTAATCCTACATAATGATAAAAGGTATAAATTTCATTATTAAGTAATTATAATTTAAATGTTTGCTAGTTAGCCCTCAAAGTTTGCGATGCCTGGAAAAGGCCGCTAAGTTGTAAGTACCTATTTTTGTAAAAGACCTCAAAATGTACACTTAGTATGCAAATAAATCTTTGACTTTGACTTTGACTTATTACAACATTTTTGACTTTAACACCTGATATTACATTACCTACACAAGTTCTCCTACAACATTATTTTTAAATGTTGGTATTGAGTAAACAGCAAAGCGGCATCGCGTTCAAAGAATAGTATTCTGACATAACCGATTGACTGGTCGCGCTCGAATAATTTCATGAATAAAATATCCTGAGCGATTGACCGGTCCACGCTCATAGGATTTATTTAGGCATGAATATTTATATTTAGACTTCATGAGAATTACAAACTTGCTAACATACTGTTTTGTTTGTAAATTTTTGGTGGCCAGACAGCTGGCACCGGGATTTTTAAAGTTTACTTACTCGTAATTTTATTTTAGTCTGAATACAAGTACATATTAAATTAAATAGTTATTACTACTAACCCTTCAAACTATGAAAATAATTTGCGTTCTGAGAGTAAATTTACGTCTTTAAATAAAGCTATCGTGGTACTAAACATTAATGCACGGGCATACAGGACACCTGAGAAGAAATGAAGTAGATCTTTACGAAGATGGCTGGATGAAATTACAGCTATAGCGGGTAAGACATGGACACAAGAACAGCTGGTGAGAGAAATCTATAGATGCAATTGCAGGAGAGCTTTGCCATTGATATACAAACGGACAAAGTTGTTAAGGCAGAAAAAGAAATATACCAACATTAACTAAACTAGCGACTTCATTAAACCGAACAAGTGGAACAGTGATAGCGAATGTTAAAAAGATATACATATTACGAACTAGCTTTTGCCAGCGGCTTCACCCGCGTGAATGTCGAAAAATATCCCACGGGAACGTACTACCGGGAATTCCTTCCTTATTCCTTGTCTACATTATAAAGGAAACCTATGTCCAAAATTTCAGCTTTCTATGTCCAAGGGTTTGGGCTGGGCGTTGATGAGTCAGTCAATCAGTCAGTCAGACAATCAGGACTTCTCTTTTTATTTATATAGCAGATAACCTATATTTGTAGCCAAGCTTATTATTATTATAGTGCTATCGCTCTCGCTCGCCAATCAGACACCCAAACTATCTGACTTTTGCTTTCCCGGAAAAACTCACCTAAGAAAGTTTAGATTCCTCTATTCGAAATTTCTTTGCACAAAACGTAAGAAATTTTGAAGTTCGCGGGCCATATTTAAGAAGTGGAGCATAACAAGTTCTCATCTTCAACATCTCAATTCAGGATCCAGGTGTTAGCTGTGAGACAGAACCGCTAATTAAAAATCCAATCGCAATGTAGTAGTAAATGTGCGCCTCATCTTACGTACACAGTGTATTAAAATAATATCAGCGTTATATTGCGGCGCCGCAGTTCGGCCATATTGAAACATTATAATCTGTTTTTGATTAGCTTTCTGACCGTTACACGTTCAATACACTTTGTAATAAATCAGAGGCAATAAGGAAACACTATCATTGCATTTATAGTTATTTAAAATAATAGTTTATTACACCATCAGTAATTTTAGGAGAGAGAGGAGCTTGTGGCTAAGTTAACAGCCGCACGGGTCGATCCATCAGGTTAAGCTACGCTTGCCGGGGTCAGTCCGTGGATGGGTGACCATCTTTACATACCGAGACTCCTCCGTGCCTCGGAAAATACGTTAAGCCGTTGGGCCCGGCTGACATTCGTGGATCTTGGTGTAATGGTTGCTATAATGGTTAAAGTTACTAAAACTATTAGCGTAAAACTAATTTGTAACTTTTTTCATTAGGTAATGAGCTAGAAGGGAAGATATCAAAAATGTTTCTAAACAACATCAACGATTGTGGATTTTTTATCGGACGTACATGACCAAATCCATTATTTCCTTCCGCTTTCAAAATTCAGCATATAACTTCAGTCGCCAACATGATGTTGTTACAAAGACAAAAATCATCTCATTGTGAACGTAATCATTAAAAAAACCGGTCAAGAGTGAGTCGGACTCACCGAGGGTTTCGTACCAACATTTATATGTATTTTTTTGTTGAGACATCGTCTTCCTCGTCCTGTAATCTATACATAAACTTCTATCACATAGAACTATTTCATATCTTTAGATTTTTCTCTATGCAAACTTCAGAGATAAGGAGGGGGACACGGTATTTTTTTAACATTTTTCATCAAAAGTCGAAAACTATGCGTCCCAAAAAAAAAAAATTTTTTTTTGAGAATGTGCAAACAGCGTTCTTTCATATAATACCCCACATGCCCTAGTAGCCCCACTTCGAATTTTTAAAACCCCTTTTCAGTCCCTATTGCTGAAAAATCCTATATATTTTTATTTCTTTCTTATTTGCAAAATAGTTGGGCAAACGTCATCTAAAACAGTTCTAAATTTCAAGATGATAGCATTAGTAGGTCTTGAGATATCTAACTGTGACAGACGGACAGACAGGCTGAGTCACACCATAAGGGTTCCTTTTTACTATTTTGGTACGGAACCCTAATACCAAAACAATAACGACAACAGACTACACAAACAGAAATCTAAACCAAAACATTCAATATTAAATTATAATCTAAATCTATATTTAAATACGAAATGAAAAAAATATAAAGCGAAGTGTCGGAGCGATACAGAGCAAAGCTCTAGAGACTTTAATTAATAATTGAAAGGTGAAAAATATGAAATATCTCTGGCCCCGATAGAAATAAATCTGTAAAGAGGACTTTACAATGTAAGTTTATATCTTATGGTTTCACAGTTGGATTTTATTGTGAAGGTGTTGTAATCGTAAATGTTTATGTATGGGTGTCTAGACTTTGAGCGAGTAGATTGTTTGTAATATCTTTCATATCTGAAAACTTCAAAGTACTCTGCCACTGAAAAATAATTTAAAAATATCTAATATACAGGGTTATTGGTAAAACACCAACAACCTCTTAAGGGGTCATTGTACTCATCATTATGAACAACTTTTACTGTGGGACCAAACCTGAAATCGCGAAAAAAAATTTGCTGTACATTTGTCTACATCAAACTCGTCAAAATGTAGGGAGCAGCTGATTTTTTTTCGCGATTTCAGGTTTGGTCCAAAGTAAAAGTTGTTCACAATGATGAGTACAACGATCCCTTTAGAGGCTGTTGGTGTTTTACCAATAATCCTGTAAAGTAGGTAAGTGCTAAATGAGTAGTCACCGCGATCACCAAATTTTTCACTTTAGTTAATATGGACTTCATTGAACCACTTCGCTTCACTTCATTATACGATGAAATTGAGGTACGAACCTGTAAATACGATGAGGAGAGACGAAACGCATGTGACTAAAAGAGTGATGAATATACATGTTGATGGATGGAGAGGCAGAGGAAGGCCAAAGAAAAGATGGATGGATTGTGTGAGGAGTGATATGAAAGAGAAGGGAGTGAATGATAGCGTGACGGTTGACAGGGGAGAATGGAAGAAGAAAACGTGTTGCGCCGACCCCAAGTAATATGGGATAAGGGCAGGAAGATGATGATACGGTGAAATTGATTTAGATTTGTGACATTATTACAAAGTAAGTAGTCTTTTATTTTAAACAACATATACTACGACAATTTTCTCTTTTTCTCAACTTATCCCCACTTGAAAGTTAGTGGATTTCTTCCTTCCTCAAACAGAACCACTCTAAGCAAAGTTGTACATGTAACGAAGTTATGTGAGCTCTCCCTTACGCGAGCTAATTTCAAACAGTCACGTCTTGGCGCAGGTGCGGCGCGGGATCGAATCCACGACTACGGATAGAACGGCTGTCAACCGCGGGTGTTATGCCTCGTTGATATGTTATGGTTTATGGTTCGATTTATTTGTGTTACCTTGATTTTGTGATAAGAATGAGGATGTGGTGAGTTTTTAGAACCAATGTGATACAGAAAACAAAACATTTAGGGCAAATTTCACCAACGAACCTGAAAACGCTGTAATATGCTGATCATATTTAAACCACGTTCAGGAGCTGTCAGTGTCAATATTTAACAACAATGATTACACTGATACCTCTTGAACGCGGTTTAGATGCGCTGATTGCGTTCAGTTTCATTGGTGAAATTCGCGCTTAGAGCCTGTTTCTGAATATCCAGATAGGCACTATTGTATTCAAGCAGACACATTCGAAAATTTAACTGAACTTTGGTATGTAAGATTATCTGCCGCTATCAGGAGGTGATTAAACTACTGTTACGTTGGCTTTTTATCTTATTTTCGGTGCCTTTACTACACGGGTGTGTCCATAGACGCATGGTCATATTGGGCATACTTATTCCTTTACAAGACGGGTGTGTCCATAGACGCATGGCCATACCTGTTCCTTTACAAGACGGATGTGTCCATAGACGCATGGCCATACCTGTTCCTTTACAAGACGGATGTGTCCATAGACGCATGGCCATACCTGTTCCTTTACAAGACGGGTGTGTCCATAGACGCATGGCCATACCTGTTCCTTTACAAGACGGATGTGTCCATAGACGCATGGCCATACCTGTTCCTTTACAAGACGGATGTGTCCATAGACGCATGGCCATACCTGTTCCTTTACAAGACGGATGTGTCCATAGACGCATGGCCATACCTGTTCCTTTACAAGACGGATGTGTCCATAGACGCATGGCCATACCTGTTCCTTTACAAGACGGATGTGTCCATAGACGCATGGCCATACCTGTTCCTTTACAAGACGGATGTGTCCATAGACGCATGGCCATACCTGTTCCTTTACAAGACGGATGTGTCCATAGACGCATGGCCATACCTGTTCCTTTACAAGACGGATGTGTCCATAGACGCATGGCCATACCTGTTCCTTTACAAGACGGATGTGTCCATAGACGCATGGCCATACCTGTTCCTTTACAAGACGGATGTGTCCATAGACGCATGGCCATACCTGTTCCTTTACAAGACGGGTGTGTCCATAGATGCATGGCCATACCTGTTCCTTTACAAGACGGATGTGTCCATAGACGCATGGCCATACCTGTTCCTTTACAAGACGGATGTGTCCATAGACGCATGGCCATACCTGTTCCTTTACAAGACGGATGTGTCCATAGACGCATGGCCATACCTGTTCCTTTACAAGACGGGTGTGTCCATAGATGCATGGCCATACCTGTTCCTTTACAAGACGGGTGTGTCCATAGACGCATGGCCATACCTGTTCCTTTACAAGACGGGTGTGTCCATAGATGCATGGCCATACCTGTTCCTTTACAAGACGGGTGTGTCCATAGACGCATGGCCATACCTGTTCCTTTACAAGACGGGTGTGTCCATAGATGCATGGCCATACCTGTTCCTTTACAAGACGGGTGTGTCCATAGACGCATGGCCATACTTGTTCCTTTACAAGACGGATGTGTCCATAGACGCATGGCCATACCTGTTCCTTTACAAGACGGATGTGTCCATAGACGCATGGCCATACCTGTTCCTTTACAAGACGGGTGTGTCCATAGATGCATGGCCATACCTGTTCCTTTACAAGACGGGTGTGTCCATAGATGCATGGCCATACCTGTTCCTTTACAAGACGGGTGTGTCCATAGACGCATGGCCATACCTGTTCCTTTACAAGACGGGTGTGTCCATAGATGCATGGCCATACCTGTTCCTTTACAAGACGGGTGTGTCCATAGATGCATGGCCATACCTGTTCCTTTACAAGACGGGTGTGTCCATAGACGCATGGCCATACCTGTTCCTTTACAAGACGGGTGTGTCCATAGATGCATGGCCATACCTGTTCCTTTACAAGACGGGTGTGTCCATAGACGCATGGCCATACCTGTTCCTTTACAAGACGGGTGTGTCCATAGATGCATGGCCATACCTGTTCCTTTACAAGACGGGTGTGTCCATAGACGCATGGCCATACTTGTTCCTGCCAGCGAGCAACATTGCTGTATTCCGGTTGCATAACATCTTCCATCGAAATTTCTGACTTTTTAATTTTAGCTTTGATGTCTTAGGACTTAGGACTTAAATATGACAGCAACGAAAGTCAGTTCAATAGGCAGAAGAGATTGTTTGATATCAGACTAGCTTTTGCCCACGACTTCATCCGCGTGGATGTCAACTGTACATTCTATTTATTTACTTTATTTAGAAAGAAAGAAAGAAAATACGTTTATTTGCGGTAAACATGACGCAAAGGACAACAAAATAAAATAACAATTTATAAAACAAGTTTTGGGGAAAATATGCGTCACATCTACGCAAAACGGTATTTATTTATAAAGGTTTACCAACAGCTTCTGTATACAATATATTAAAAGTATAGGTAACAAGACAGCCTAAGGGCCTACTTCGCGATGTCCGAATAGCCACTACTTTTCCAGAATGTACTAACAAACTAACTAACTAACAGTTGCATTTTTCAGGACTTTAGTATTTCAGTTTTAAAGACTTTAATGGAATCATGGTATAATCGATATCTGGTACAGATTTTATAAAGGAAGAAAATTCTATGTACCTCTCTATCGGTAATAGAATTTTTGTAATCGGATCAGTACTTCCAGAGATTACCTTCTTTCAAACAAACCAACAACTTTACCTATTCATAACATTAGTTTAGATGATCTTATCTGCCACTACCGTCACTCACATGTTGTAATAATGTTACATATTTTAACAGTAAGCCAAGTTATAAATCAGATCTCACTGATTACTGATATTTACGTCTTAATTCAAGGCTTTGCTGAGCAACTTAAGTTCAGCTTACGATTTATGTGGAGCACAAATTAATAATGTATAACTTCGTTACCCATGCGTGTATCAGACAGTAATTACATAATTTTGAACATGCGTATCGTCTTACTTTGTATTATAATGTAAGCCTCTCTTTAATGATTTGGGGTGTGCTATATTGTTAATTTCTATGTATGTAGGTAAGTACCTACAGTCAGTTAAACAATTGACACCCTACGTCAATTTTCCGTGTTAATATCAACTCGGAAAGGGATCGTCACCGTATCAACACGAGCTGTGTAGTATTCTTTGTATGAAAGTCTCTACTGCAACGGAATCGTAACGTAATCGCCTCGCCTCGGGACACGGTGGAGGCGAAAGGCGATACGGTGACGATCCTTTACCGAGTTGATATGTGTGCTTTACCTTTAGTCATTTAAAGGTGAGTGTCCACTGCAGGTCAGCGCCGGCCGCAACGCACGCACAGCACGCAACGGATTTTGGTATGCTCTGTATGAATTCATATACTTAGCACTGCGTCCACTACCGGTACCGCCCGCATTTTCATTTCATATAAACAAACCAAAATCGTAGCGTGCCGTGGATGCGGTGCGGCCGGCGCGGACTAGTGGACGCTCAGCTTTATACAACCGTCAAAGATTGACAGGTGTGATAAGAAGATCCGGTAATTTAGAGTTGGCAATTAATTTACGAAACAAATAATTTACCCGACTTTACTTACCACGGTAATCCGAAGATTCAAAAAAAGGAATAGTAAAAGTGACTGAGCTTAAGATATTGTTCACTTAGCTCTAATAAAGGAAGTAGCTTCTGCCCGCGGCTTCGCTCGCGTGAAGATCGGAAATTATCCTCAGAGACTGTCGAACATCGCCGCCTACTAGTTAGTTATTTTGTGACTTTAAATTATAATTAATTTTGGCCGAGTGGGCCACTCGATTTCAATGAAACAAAGACTAAATGTTACCTCGAGATTTGAAATATGACAATATGTACAATCCTATATCAGCAAAAGGAGTACACAAAAATGTCAATATTATCTGTATCAAGTCAGTGCGAGCCGATAGCAGAGTACCATACCTATCGATTTAATCCCCATGTATGTTCTAGGATTTTTTTAGTTTTCGAGTTATTTTGGATCCCTCATTTCATATCAATGGTAGTGGTTAAGGATAACATTTATGTTTTTATTATCAACTGAGCTCTGCTTAAATAAAGAGGAATAGTAAATATCAGGATTGACAAAAATATGCAAAGATAAACGATAAAATATGAAAAACACAAGATTTCAGATACACCACTTTCAACGACCGATTTCAGCATAATGTCCTATTTAGTACATTCTTGTTCAAAGTTGACCCAAAAAAAAAGATATATTTTTTTAAAGCCATCGTCTCGTTGAAACAGGAAAATGTCGTAAAAAAATTATAACTCGAAAACTACAAAAAAATGTTGATCATACATGGGGGTTAAATCGATAGGTATGGTCTGCTATCAGCTCGCACTGGTTTGACACCTTAAAAGAAACACCCTGTATATGTGAACTTTAAAATCTTACCCATTTTACTCCCCTTAAGGGGTGATTTTACAAAAGTGCTGAAACATGTAACTCTTTATTTATTTCCTTATGTTTTAAATCTGATTTTTTTTAGTTTCCCTAACTTCAGAAATCATGGGTTTCACAAAAAAATTTTCATCCCATAACATACTTTGAATTTTATAGTATATCGACAGTTAGACATATTTTAAAAGCATAGTAGCCTTTTAGCTGGCAGTATTACCTAGTCAAAAGGGTTAGCAGAAGTGACCAGCGGCATCGACCTGTGAGGTGACCAGTGGCATCGACCTGTGAGGTGACCAGCGTCATCGACCTGTGAGGTGACCAGCGGCATCGACCTGTGAGGTGACCAGCGGCATCGACCTGTGAGGTGACCAGCGGCATCGACCTGTGAAGTGACCAGCGGCATCGACCTGTGAGGTGACCAGCGGCATCGACCTGTGAGGTGACCAGCGGCATCGACCTCTGAGGTGACCAGCGGCATCGACCTGTGAGGTGACCAGCGGCATCGACCTGTGAGGTGAGCAGCGGCATCGACCTGTGAGGTGAGCAGCGGCATCGACCTGTGAGGTGACCATCAATCTGTTTGCCTGTTTAATAAGAAAGTATACACGTTAACCTTGCGGAAGAAATTCTCTAAATGATGGTGCAAACCACATCAAAATCAAAATAAAATAGCGTTTCAGCGCTCAACAAATATAAGATGACTATTACGAGTTAGAAAGAATACATAAACTGTAAACAAACTATTTCAGTGAAACTAGTCCATGTTCTAGCTCGCTATATCTCTTGTGTCACGTCGGGTGAATCTGTGGGATAACTTGGATATTCAGCTGTTCAGACTACTGGGAAGAGCAGTTCATTTAACTTAATGGATTCAGAGGAAATTAGGTTTATAAACATTGCAGAAATACTAGATTCGCTTATTGGTTGCAAATGTGGACTATGCGGAGTACATTTGATCAAAAAATGCCTGTTCTTTCAACACCATTTTTTTTTTCGATGAATCCATCTTGTGTATTTTCGCAAGAAGGCAGTAGTCCCGTTGTGTTGTAGGAACCATACCTTCAGTGATCTCCAATACAATAATATGTTGGATGTTGAGATTGCAATTTGACAGGCTAGGATTTTTAGGGTTCCGTAGCCAAATGGCAAAAAACGGAACCCTTATGGATTCGTCATGTCTGTCTGTCCGTAAGTCACAGCCACTTTTTTCCGAAACTATAAGAACTATACTGTTGAAACTTGGTAAGTAGATGTATTCTGTGAACCGCATTAAGATTTTCACACAAAAATAGAAAAAAAAAACAATAAATTTTGGGGTTTGCCCATACTTAGAACTGAAACTGAATTTTTTTTTTTTATCAAACCCATATGTGTGGAGTATCTATGGATAGGTCTTCAAAAATGATATTGAGGTTTCTAATATAATTTTTTTTCTAAACTGAAGAGTTTGCGCGAGAGACACTTCCAAAGTGATAAAATGTGTGTGTGTGTGTGTGTGTCCCCTGTAACTTCTAAAATAAGAGAATGATAAAACTAAAAAAAATATATGATGTACATTACCATGTAAACTTCCACAGAAAATTGGTTTGAACGAGATCTAGTAAGAATTTTTTTTAATACGTCATAAATCGGTCTATTATTAAAACATCGATCAAAGTTACAACGAACTACAAGAACTTTAATATTACGTTACTTGCTGCTACGGAACCCTTCATGGGCGAGTCCGGCTCGCACTTGGCCGCTTTTTTTTTTTAATTTCAGTAAAATCCATAATATTATGTTGGTACAGTATTTTTTTCAAGCTGATATAAAATAACCAGCCAAAAGCTAATCAGACCACGCACAATATTCCACAGTTGAAAATAATTTATCGCAAAAACAAACTTAACATCGTAGTTGAAAAACATGTTCTCCCATACATTGATATACAATCTGCCTAGCCTGTCCACAACTATGTTGGGGTCGGCTTCCAGTGTAACTGGATGCAGCTGAATACCACTATTTTACATGGACCAACTGCCTATCTGACCTCCACAGCCCAGTAACTGGGTAGTACGATACCCCTTGGTGAGACTGGTTGTCAGACTTTCGGGCTTCTGACGACCCGTAACGACTGTCAAAGATTCACGTAAGACAGCCGGGACCAACGGCTGAACGTGCTTTCCGAGGCACGGAGGAGTATGTAAAGATGGTCACGGATCAAAGTGTAGCTCATCCTGATGGATGGACCCGTGTGGCTGTTATTGCACTTAGCCACGAGCTCGCTTCATATAAACGAGGTTTTGATTTACTTGCGAGTATCAACACATGTCGCATAAATTACCTTATTTTTTTAGTGCGTTTACTTGGAAGCTTGATTTTTTCACAGCTCCAAGGTACCTTAGACCTACGTATTTTATATTAATTTCAACTTGATGCCTTCACGCGTTCCTGAGAAAAAGGGTTTTGATAGACTGACAGACATACAACGAAATGGATTATAAGGGTTCCGTTTTCTTCCTTTTAAGGTACGGAACCCTAAAAAATATTATCAATGCATTGTTTTTCACCCAAAAATAGTCCCAAATCCTTCCACATTTACATCCAATCCAATAACGCCTCCCTCGTACCCGACCCCAGACTACAGTAAATCCACAAAATTATTTGCGCTCTAAAGCGGTGTATGAATTTATAAGCGACGCCCGGAATCCTAAAATTCAACTAAACCGAGAAACTTTCGTCCCTCCTGACCTTCAAGAAACTTGCCTCTTGATGTACCTACATAGTACATACCTACGCAGAATTTACAACCCTCCTCCCTCCTCCGCTACGCTTGTTAATTTTCTTAAACTATTGTGCCTATGTTTGCGGGAATTTTAAAGTTATTTGTTTGTGTATTAATTTGTTCATTAATTGGTAGAATTTTTTATGTGAATTTAATTATAAAATATTATTAATGTAGTTTCTACCTGTCATCATCAAGTACAAGTCATGTGAGCAAATAACAACTAAGGTAAAAACATTGGAGTATCAAAGATTTCAAATGTCTGGTTTACCAAGATTTAATGTGAGATGTTCTGTGATGCCCGGCTGATGGAGATTTCAAGAAACATCATACATAATAATTATTGTTTCACACAGTTTATTATTTTAATGTAGGTATCCGTACTGAAGTGGTTAAAAAAAAATTGAGAAAGGAGCGTTTTAAGGGATATTTTTCGTCACTTTTGAAGCTCAATCAGTGCCGATTCTGAGAACTTTTTTATTTTAATTTTGAATCTTTGTGAAAAAGGGTTTCTTTCCCAAACCTAAAGGAAGACTTTTTGGCTCTTTCAAATCATAGTCACATTATAAGAACATCTCTATTAAACGTCGCGATCTAAAGCCTTTCTCCTCAAACTGAAGTATAATCTCCATGATTAGAAGCCGCTGTTCGAGCGCAGTTTGACAAAAGACTCAATTTCAACTTCGATTATTATCTTCGTGCTGTTTCTGACAGCCAATGAAATCGTACTGCGGCATAGATGTATCCTAATTTGGTATTGTACGTGTAGATAGCTCATCAGTTTAAAGCGACAGGTAGTTTATGTAGGTAAATGCAGAAACCCACGAGAGAAACTAGGATAACTGCATCTTTAATGAGTGACTATAATCTCTTGAGCTCAACATGAGCCCCTGTTGAGTTGCTCGTACACGGTAAACCAAGAATATCACTTTATTTCGTCGGCGATGGGAATGAAAATGTCAATGTCAAAGCTCTGCTTTTACAAAATAGACGGTAATATTTTACATATTTTAAAAAGATATTCGGATTTTTCATCAACTACTTACTACGTACTTTAATCTGCAAGTTTTTCACCATTTTAATCTCTTGTCTGTTTCTAATTATTTTATTCTAACTAATTGACTTATTTTTGATAAATCTAATTTACTATCCGAAAACAGTACCTACCGAACTTGAGTGCGAGTAGGTACTTCCACTAAGCTAATCACAACTTAATCCGAACAAGAACACCAATTTCCCGAATATTTTAGTCACATAGACCCCATTCTTACCCGAAAAAACCCTTAAGCGCTTCGATTTCATTATGCAGACCCCAGCCAATTGTCCAAGTTGGATAATAAAAGTGAGAATAGTGACCCATGAACGGAATATTATCATGTTATTGTAAACAAAACCATGGATTCCCTTTCTGTCGTTACTGGTTGAATAACGGGGCAAGTTTTATTAAAAAATCCCGGTATTATTCCGGTGGGGCTAAAAGTTAGGGTATAGCGGCTATACGCACCACCTGACCGCGATTGGGTTAATGTGAGCACATAATTAATGCAAGCTGTAATTAAAACATTAATTTTAGACAAGGAGATGAAATTGCTAATCTTCATTATCTACAGTCATGATTGTGTAAGATTTTGTTAAAAATATAATTACAATTCTATATTTTAGTATTAAGAAGTGCTTTGAACATTCTGTCCTGGGTATTACTTTATGCTACATCATGCATAGCCAACGCAGTAAATCAAAGCTTAGTGCCCAAAAACCGCTAACAAAAAACCGAAGGCGAAAAAATACGGTGTCCAAATCCAATTCAAAAAAGTTTCAAACAATTAACGAATCCGGAATACCCGACATTCCAAATAAAGCAAGTAAAACACCATAATGAGGGGAGAGGGCATATTGATCTCCGTATCTTGCACAAGCTTACGCAAGACAGGTACGGCATCAAAGGATGGGGGCAGTCTTTGACTCGACAAAGACATAATTACTTTGTGAAGAATTGTCTCGGCACGCCTTCAAATAACAGAATTGCTGCGATAATTCCCGAAATTCTCGGGAATTTCAGCGGGGTTTAAGTCCCGATTTTTGAGTCGATTTTTAAATGTTGCGAGCTTGCTTTTTAGGAGTTTTGTGATTTATGTTTTAGGGTCGTATGAAGGATTAAAGAGGTGGCCCGTATTTTAGCTGACTTAAGTATTTTTTTTTACTTTAATTTTTGTTTGGCTTGATAGCAGTTAAGAATTATGCCGACAAAAAAAACTTATTTATCAAAAGAACAAAATTGCTTTCATACGCTAGTGTGTTTCTTTTAAACTTTCAAGTGAATGTAAAATGCATTGATTTTTTGATTGATGAAATAAAATCTGTAGGTTTTCGCATTTACAAAAATAATGTGAATTGACTATCCAGAGAATTTTACCAAACACATTTTGTTATAAAAACAATAACGGTATAGAAAGTAAACTAATAATGAACTAAAATTCCTTGAAGTTCTAGGAACTAACTGGGCTCTACTGCGAAAAATATATTTTTTTAAATTGTTTTTTCTGAGTACCTACTTGATCAAGCGACCACCGACTATTTATTGATACATGCTTACCACACTTGGTAGATTGAATTTACATTTCGATCGCAATATCAATAATCACCAATTTACGCAGAAGAAACTATTGACAAGTAGAAACACAGTAGCTGATAAATCACCGCACAAAATAAATGACCCCTATTATTAATTATAAAATGTGTTTCAAATTAATGATCTCCCGTGTCGGGTCGTGACGTCATAATGACTTCATTTATTGCCCGAGCTGGCACCTGCCTGTATTTATGGTGTATCTTGTGGTGATCAGACTGATGGCCTGCGAACAGCATTATATTTTGAGGACTAATTGATCGCTGTGTCAAACATTTTCCTTTTAATTTGTTCCGTTTTGATGAACTGTTCTATTGCTAAGCATTGCCCGATATTCATTAAGGCGTCGCATGTTATAATTACAGAAACAATTTTAAAAAGCCATTGTGTCTGCCCCTACGAGCAAACACTAAACGTTACCTAGCAAGTTCTTCAGATGAGCATTACTACTCCTGACACTGTCGCATAACTGTCAAACTACCATTACAAAATAGAGATAGGAACATTCACATACAAAACGTCACGCCTGTAATCCCCAAAGGGTTAGGCAGAGGTGTATCTATATTAGGAGATACACCCACATTACGCCAGTTATGTTAAAGTCCCATGTAATAGATGGCGAGCCTATTGCCATCAACAGTACCGAAACATTTCCAACGGAAAAACCCAACAACGGTTTCCCAGACCTGAGAATCGAACCCACGACCTCAAATCATCAATCTCGGAAAAAATAAAGTCACATAGAGAAGATTAATTTATCTCTGATTAATGAATCTTGTCAAATCCGACACATCATTTCTCCACAAACCCGACACAACATATCTCCACAAACCAGACAGTATACCTCCACAAACCCGACACAACATATCTCCACAAACCCGACAGCATACCTCCACAAACCCGAGACAACATATCTCCACAAACCCGACAGCATACCTCCACAAACCTGACACAACATATCTCCACAAACCCGACAGCATACCTCCACAAACCCGACACAACATATCTCCACAAACCCGACAGCATACCTCCACAAACCCGACACAAATATCTTCACAAACCCGACAGCATACCTCCACAAACTCGACACAACATATCTCCACAAACCCGACAGCATACCTCCACAAACCCGACACAACATATCTCCACAAACCCGACAGCATACCTCCACAAACCCGAGACAACATATCTCCACAAACCCGACAGCATACCTCCACAAACCCGAGACAACATATCTCCACAAACCCGACAGCATACCTCCACAAACCCGAGACAATATATCTCCACAAACCCGACAGCATACCTCCACAAACCCGACACAACATATCTCCACAAACCCGACAGCATACCTCCACAAACCTGACACAACATATCTCCACAAACCCGACAGCATACCTCCACAAACCTGACACAACATATCTCCACAAACCCGACAGCATACCTCCACAAACCCGACACAACATATCTCCACAAACCCGACAGCATACCTCCACAAACCCGACACAAATATCTTCACAAACCCGACAGCATACCTCCACAAACTCGACACAACATATCTCCACAAACCCGACAGCATACCTCCACAAACCCGACACAACATATCTCCACAAACCCGACAGCATACCTCCACAAACCCGACACAACATATCTCCACAAACCAGACAGTATACCTCCACAAACCCGACACAACATATCTCCACAAACCCGACAGCATACCTCCACAAACCCGACACAACATATCTCCACAAACCCGACAGCATACCTCCACAAACCTGACACAACATATCTCCACAAACCCGACAGCATACCTCCACAAACCCGAGACAACATATCTCCACAAACCCGACAGCATACCTCCACAAACCCGACACAAATATCTTCACAAACCCGACAGCATACCTCCACAAACTCGACACAACATATCTCCACAAACCCGACACAACATATCTCCACAAACCCGACAGCATACCTCCACAAACCTGACACAACATATCTCCACAAACCCGACAGCATACCTCCACAAACCTGACACAACATATCTCCACAAACCCGAGACAACATATCTCCACAAACCCGACAGCATACCTCCACAAACCCGAGACAACATATCTCCACAAACCCGACAGCATACCTCCACAAACCCGAGACAACATATCTCCACAAACCCGACAGCATACCTCCACAAACCCGAGACAACATATCTCCACAAACCCGACAGCATACCTCCACAAACCCGACACAACATATCTCCACAAACCCGACAGCATACCTCCACAAACCCGACACAACATATCTCCACAAACCCGACAGCATACCTCCACAAACCCGACACAACATATCTCCACAAACCCGACAGCATACCTCCACAAACCCGAGACAACATATCTCCACAAACCCGACAACATATCTCCACAAACCTGACACAACATATCTCTACAATGAACAACCGATCGTCCAGTTGAATTTAAAAACCTTCGTCAAATCGCCACCCCCTGAGAAATAGAAGCATCCAGCATTAATTCAACTTATAATGGATACAGCGGCATTCGCCGTTCCCTCCGCGGGGACAACCTTTGTCAGCGGGATCGATGTGGGTTATTATTTGAATTTTATAATACCAGTACTCGTGTGTATGAAATACTTTGTTTGTGTGATTTCATGAGATAGGATTTGCTTAGTTTGTACGTTCATGTGGGACAGAGGTGATTTATTTGACTTACTTTTTGTTGAATTTTTTGTAGTTATTTAATGAGTTTTATGATAGAGTTTATTAATGTTACTCCGTACCTAAAGCTAGGGTTATGAAGGCAGCAATAGAGAGCTATATTGCGTGTTACGATGACGTAGGTATGTTTTGTTCTATGGGATATCATTATGATATTCACGGGTACTTGAAGCAAATTATATTATATTTTAAAAATGTTATAATTATATATTTTTATTTTTGTGGTTTATAAACATTATACAATTTAACACTATTTACACTAGGTACTAAAGTAAATTACTAATTAACTAACTATACAAATAAATACAAAACAAAAGGACACTTAGGCGTCGAAGTACTCGTCCGCATCGATGTCATCCGGAAACGTGCCCAGAAGACTGGCAGCATTGCCACGTTGAATGGCAATGCTAATTCTTTGGCCAAAGAACGAGCCAGCCCTCTGGTCACGTGAAGTCTCGACCAGTTGGCGAGAAATTTCCTTAAAAAGTAGACGCGCACTCGGGCCCCATGATCCGAGCGTTTCGACCCCCAAATGGCTCACAACTGTAGTTACCTATAAGGTTACAGTATTTGCGGCGCTTGAGGGTCTCAGCAGCAGCTGTGCCAGCACAGCACGTCGTGCTTGGAACACGAGATGGCGCAAAGGTGTCGACACAGGTTGCGTCCCACACCAGAGGCCTACGCAAAGAAGCAAAATGTTTGAGAAATCTAAAACTAGGTCTTACTTCCATTTCGGAAAGATTAAAAATTATTTGGACCGGAATAAGTGACCAGCAAAAAACCTTTTTGTTGTTTATTATTTCTAGATATATGTTCAGTTCATGTGCTGTCAGACTTTGGGCTAAACCTAAAATAAGATTTATGAGCTGTCTCCGCCACTGTAGAGTTAACTAAGTAAAACAAAAGTGATGAATGTGCGATAAAACAGCTACAAATCCAACCTCGTTGTATGACAAACAAACAAAATAGCATATTTACAAGTTTTCACCTTTCCACCCGCTTGCTCGTGACACCGCTTCTTTTTTGTGACACTTTTAAGACTTACCAAACAAAAAAAAAAAACAATTTTACTATCTTGCCTCCATTCACAGATTAAGCTGAGGAAAAATGTACTTTTGGACAAGAATTCCGCTTTTATTGGCTGTAAATATCAGTGGATAGAAAGTCAACCACATAGGTAGTTAGAAAAGGACTGGATAAATAGTGACGAATCCTGAAATTAAATTGTTAACGCAAACATGTCTCAGATTCAAATTTAAGATAACGCAACTTAGGTCCCCAAGATACAGGAGCTATCTAGTTTGAGGACCACGGTCAAATAAATATGTTAATTATTCTAGTTACAGTAAGCATAACATATTATTATTTCGGTAATTTATTTTGTAACAGTGGACCAATAAAAATATTCTTATTTATAATACCCCTCACCTTACCACACACGCAAGTTTAGACAAAGATCTATACCTATATTTACTAGAACCGCCTAGCCACTTCGTTTCACCGGTGCTAGAGAGCTAATCCCACCGCGCACTCTTTCTAAAACAAACAACAGCAACACAACTCAATCAGGGAACATTTTTAAAGGCCAGTCCACAACAGCCAAGCAGAGAACAATATTAAAGGCCGGTCCACAACAGCCAATCGAACGCTTCCTAAATCGCAAATGTGCGCGTCTGTTTATTTATCCGGTCCAAATCGCGGATGATCGAAACGGGGGAGATTCCAGTGAGCGAAGAAATTGAAGTTTCAGTGTGATTAAGGCTAACCAATTTACAAGTAGATTCTTTCAGACCCTTTTTTGTCAGTTTTAGGTATAAAATATAACAACACATCTATAATCCGGGATAGGTTAGACAAAGGCATAAAGTACTCACACATTTTTCCAGTATTGTATCCCTCAGGGAAGCGAGCCTATTGCCATCAGCTGGCCACAGATCCTCGAGCTGCCTCTGAGAAATTTCTATTAGAAAATCGCCCGTAAGTAAAACTTCTGTTATAACATGTTTAAATGTCTTTGGTTTTAATGAAAACCATGAATATTTGTTACACCAATTATCTATCTGCTATACTACAGCACATGACTACGAATCTCTCTCTAACTAATCTATAAGCTTCACATCATACCACGACAAAGTAACCTCTTTAATGTAAGTCGTGCCACTTTTAACATATCCCTCACTTCTACGATCGCTGTCCGGAATCAATCGTGTTATGTCAGCCGGCATTGATTAAATTGAACCGTTACCTACACAATGATATGGACCTGTATGGACCCTACATATTTACTTAGAACAAAATTGGCACGTTCGTTAATGGTATTTTATTTTGTCTGTGGATGTGTTTTGATTGAGCATGAAGTTTTTTTGTAAAGTGAGTTATGTTTTGTAAATAAATCAATATCAAATGCTATATTGTTTGACGTAGACGTTATCGTCAAGAGGATCGCTCTAGACAATTTGGCAGGTAAAGTGATGATTATCCTAAGTAATATGCGGAAGTAAGTTTGTTTCTTTGTTTGTTTTTTAACTTTTCATGCCTAAACCACTGAACCGATCATCCTGAAATTTTGCCCGACAACGTATATTCCGAAAAAAAGTAGTTTTCTCGAGGATAACAATAATAACGTTCTTATGATAACAGATGGCGCCACGTATCTTTTGAATCATAATTGAATTATATTATTACAAGCAGAGTACAACCTGAATTGATTGTCAAAAATTAAATTAACGCTAGCGAAGCCGCGAGTAAAAGCTAGTTTTAGGATAAATAGAGATACACCTACTCGCAAGTTACTACGATTACTAACCTTATCTTCAGCGTGGTTGAGGCTAAATTAACTTACAATTACAAAATAAAAACTTGAAAAATCGTGCCCTATTTTAGCTGTGAAGAGGAAGCAAATGACCAGACAGACAAACAATCATATAAAATCTTTCTAATCAACGTGGAGTTCAGGATTAGTCACAGAAAAATATTATCTAAGCTTTCAATATCGACAGATAGAAATTCCCATCCCTAAACAAACCTGAGCTATCGACATCCGCAGATTACTTTAACTTGACATTGCATTCATATTGTAATGTCGCCGCTTCCGGCTACCCGCAGGTCCACCCAGCCCGTCACATAAACGAGAGGTTCTACCCAATCAATAACATTCTCTTTTGTGTAGCTCTCGAAAGATTACGTATTTTATGGTTGACTTCTTTAGATTACCGATCATTGTAGGCTTGGTTATTTTTAACAATAACGAGGATCATAATACCTTCTCTGAATGATCGCACTCTGGTCAGCCAGCCCTACCTTGATAACTGCCTATTCATTATTGCTTCTACCGCTTCTACTTACGTGTCCATAGCTTGTACGAGGGGAGAAGAATAGTAATAGAGAATCGTTAGCTTTTCAAAGATGAGGTTAATAATATCAATATAATCCCCAAAAAAAATCGGTCAAGCGCAAGTCGGATTTGCGCACCGAGGATTCCGTACCATCATATTATTATGTAATTTTTTTGTTGATGATTTCTGAAAAAGTGTGCTATTTAGAGACATAGTTTTATGTTTCTTGTAGTCTTTACATAAACTTCTATCACATAGAATAATTTCAGATTTTTCTCTATGCAAACTTCAGAGATAAGACGGGGAAACGGTATTTATTTTTTACATTTTTCATCAAAAGTCGAAAACTATGCGGCCTAAAAAACGAAAAAAAATGTTTGAGAATGTGCAAACAGCGTTCTTTCATATGATATCCCACATGCCACACTTTGTATTTTTTAAAACCTCCTTCATTACCTATTGGAAAAAAAAAGTATATATTTCTATCTTATTTGCAAAATAGTTGCGTGAACGTCATCTAAAACTGTTCCAAATTGCAAGTTGATAGCATTTAGTTCTTTAGGTATCCAGCTGTAACAAACGGACAGGCAGAATACAGACTGACTGAGTCGCACCATAACGGTTCCTTTTTAACCGACTTCAAAAAGGAGGAGGTTCTCAATTCGTCGGAACCTTTTTTTTTTTTTTTTTTTGTTATGTATGTTCCCCGATTACTCGAAGATGGCTGGACCGATTTGGATTTTTTTTTGTTTTATTCGAGAGGGTATACATCACAGTTGGTCCCATATAAAATTGATTAACTTTGCTTTGGTAGTTTTTGAGTTAGCTTCAATAATACGTATTTTTTCCTCACTTTTATATGGAGGATGTTCTAGTTGGTTTTGCAGATAGTGGTATTAGAATTTATGTGGGGTAGGTACACAACTAAAAAGTGAAAAATAAAAACTTTTTTACAAAAAAAATACAACCGACTTCCAAAAACAACACTACAAAGTGAAAAATAACTTTAATTTCGGAAGTCGGTGGCAAAAAACGAAAATACATTTAACTAGACACCGACTTCCGAAATTAAAGTTATTTTTCACTTTGTAGTGTTGTTTTTTGGAAGTCGGTTGTATTTTTTTGTAAAAAAGTTTTTTACCATTATGGTACGGAACCTAATTATACAAGAGTAATAACTGTAAACTTGAAAAGGGGTCATCATTGTACCTGTATTTCGATTCGAGACTACTGAAGAAGCTAAAACTGGAACTTACAATCAAAATATCGTCCTATAATATTAAGTCCTCTACAGACAATCTAAACCGCTAAACCATGATAGTATTTAGGTCAACACACAATTTCATAGCATAAACTTTATTGTTCTGTGAAACCTTCAATATCCCAAAGTGGTGCAATAAACCTGTGTAACATTCCAATAACTTTTCATGTATTAGGTCTTTACCTATGAAATTGCCGTTCTGCAGTACTGACCATTTCAAATCAAAATAATTTTTGTTTGGCTAAGAATTCTAATTTCAAATTAATTTTATTTTAAAAACATGGATTTTTTTTTCCAAAAGTAGTCATTTGTTTATTGATTAGTGTTACATTTTCATCGCATTTCAATCTTTTTCATCATCATGGATACGTTAAAAATTCGAGTATTGGTCAATCGCTCGTCTCCGCTGCTCCTGCACGACAACGCACGACCTCATACTGCACAGCAGACGGTCTCCAAGTTGCAAGAACTGGGGTTCGAAGCTCTCCGTCATCCGCCCTACTCACCAGACCTTGCGCCTACAGACTACTACTTTTTCCAGAATTTGGATAACTTCTTGGCGGGAAAAAAATTCAATAGCCGAGAGGTAGTACAAAATGCCTTTGAAGAATTTGTTGCCTCCCGTCCAGCTGATTTCTTTAAGAAGGGCATCAATAAACTGCCACTGCGTTGGCAAAGATGCATTGATTGCATGGGTGATTACTTCGATTAATACAAATAAAAAATGCATGAAAAAAATTCGTTTAAATTTTTTCATACAAAACGGCAATTTCATAGGTAAAGACCTATTATTCTTGAGCATATTATTATTTCAAGTGTTTGATGACACATTAGCTACATGTTGTTTAGCATTATAGAATAATTTAAGTGTCGTATACTTACGTCCATTGCTGAAAATGGGGCACTTGAAAGGTTGTAATTGAAAACCATGAAGGAGTAATCATAAAATTTGCCGTAGATGATTGCAATAGGTATGTCATAGGTACTAACTTAAAAGCTCATACCAGAAACTCAAACCCACGAGAAAAGTCTACAATAGAATAGAATGAACTGTTCATACTATTTTAGGAGGGAATACAAACAATATAGAATAGAATAGAATAGAATACTCTTTAATATGCACACCATTTAAATTACTGGTTACAATTTTACAATGTTGAAATTTTACATACGAGTGACACAATGGGCGGTCTTATCGCTGAAAGCGATCTTTTTCAGACAACCTTTGGATGGAGTATGGGGACAAGGAGAGACAATTCTGTAGGTAGTCCATGGTGTACCATATACATATACAACATATACATACATTGATAAATTTATATATATATACCTTTACAATAATAAACATGAAACAAGAGCAAGGAACTATATATGTAATAATGACGTTTAAAGAGAGAGGAAGTGTTTTTTTACCAGAATTTTAAAAGTGGCCAAAGTTTGAGCTCGCCTTATCAACACTGGCAAGGCATTCCATAAACGTACTGCTTGAACTGTAAAAGACTTGTCATAAAAGCTGGTGGAATGCATCGGCATCTCAAGTCTCAAGTTTTCCGATGACCTCAGATATCTATTATGTGTGTCATGAAGGAACTTGAAACGCTCTTTAAGATAAGATGGGGTTGTAGGATTGAACAGAATACTGTAGAGATATACCGACTAATAGTTTCAGTGTAAGTGAATCTATAATTATGTTCTTCCTAGAAATATGGTATATCCCGCAACTCTCCGACTAGTTTATACTTGTGTATTTATTAACACTGAGCAGTAATATGAAACCACTAAATCCTTAGTACCAAAAAATAAGCTTCAGAACATACTTAACTAACTGTACTACAGGCAAGTAAAGTGCGGAGCTACCTTACATCAATATATCTGAACCCTTCGTCAACAATCTACCGCTGATCTCTAGATTCTTTTGTTTAGATTATCGGAGAAAATAAATAAACCGAGACTCCGCGAATAGGTTTTTCTCGTTTTACATATACAGGTCTTGATTACGGACATCCACATATTGTTCTGAACCAATCTAATTATTCCCGGTACGATTGTTCGCAGTTAAAAAAAAAACAAGGCGTTCTCTGCGGTTTGTTTTCAGTGCGGATTTGTGGGAACGTTGAATAAAATATAAGTGATGGATTTGGTAAACCAACTGATTATTCTTTTTCAGGAAAATCAATAAATAATTTGAATCATTGTTTTTCTATTATGGCATTAGAATAATGAGAAGGAGAATTTAAAAATGAAGTCTGATTTAGGTTTCGTTTTAAAGGTTTTTATGTGTACACATTTCTTTTACACAACAACACGCTCTTATTCCCCGAAGGGTTGGGCAGAGGTGACAGATATGTTGAAGTCCCTTGTGGGAACGAACCTATTGCTATCAACCGGTCACAATTTGTCTGCATTTGTGCCTGTTTGATGGCAATAGACTCGCTCATGGAGCATGGGCTGCATGCAGTTACCTACTGGGAAAATTCTTAATGGAAAAACCCTAATAACGTTGGCATCAAATTAAAAACTTTTAAAATTAATTTTTATATTTGAGTCGAAATAATTAAAAGAGTTATTTACCAAAAAATCTTATTTCAAAATCTTTACACAAAAATTATTAAATCAATCTGCCTAGCCTTTTCCCAACTATGTTGGGGTCGGCTTCCAGTCTAACCGGATGCAGCTGAATACCAGTGTTTTACATGGAGCGACTGCCTATCTGACCTCCACAACCCAGTAACTGGGTAATACGATACCCCTTGGTAAGACTGTTTGATAGACTTTCAGGCTTCTGACGACCCGTAACGACTGTCAAAGATCCACAAATGACAGCCGGGACCAACGGCTTAACGTGCTTTCCGAGGCACGGAGGAGTCTCGATATGTAAAGATGGTCACCCATCCACTGACCAACCCCGGCAAGCGTAGCTTAACCTGATGGATCGACCCGTGCGGCTGTTATTATAAAAATTATTAAACACAGTCAAAAATCTCTTCAGTCCGGACGGAACGTGCAAACAAGAGCAAGAGATTTTATCGCCACAGCGATAATCCGTAATAATTGATTGCTTTGTCGTCATAACAAGGAATTAAAACAACCGGCTCTAAAGTTCTGAGTTCTAATTACAAATTTGTTTTCACGCCCGTAAAGCATTTCATTTGTTTTGAATCGTTTTTATTGGCGCTTCGGTTCATGTAATGACGTTTTCGAGACCACGCGGGTACGTTTGATTCACAAAACTGAAATGTGTTAATACATATACATACATACGTACATTACGTACATTTCTGGTAATTACCATATTTTGATAAAAGTAAGGTCGGTAGTTTAACCGTATAAACGTATCAAAAAGAAATACCTACTGAATATCTCATTCGTAATATTAAGAGAAGTTTCCCACGATGATCAATTAATACCGTTGGTATAAGAATTAAATAACTTTTGTTTTCCACTATTTTGTAATCACACTAATATTATAAAGGCGAAAGTTTGTGTGTGTGTTTGTATGTTTGTTACTTCTTCACACTCAATCGGCTGGACCGATTTGAATGAAATTTGGTATGTATGTAGATAGCTTATAGCCTGGATTAACACATAGGCTACTTTTTATCCCAGTCTACGCCGGTGAAACCGCGGGGCGCAGCTAGTTAATTATAAAGAGTGTAAAAAGTCCGATCATCAAGCCCTCATTGATGCATTCTGTACATAAAATTAAGTACAACTGAGAAAAATAATTGCTGGGAAATTAATAATTGATAAAAAAACACACACTGTATGTGAACGGATCCAAGCACACAACAACAGCACAAGTATATGCTCACACACACACACACACACCCTTACATCTGCTTGCCTATTTTCTTAAAGTCAGCCTTATCGAATGATGAGTGAAGAGCCTTCAAACCCATCGAAGTAAAAATATTTTGTAGATTCCTCTGGAAAGAGCAAATAATTTATAAAATGAGGCACTCCCTAAGATTGGTCTTTACGTTCAATGTTGGAAGGTCAAAGTGATCGACGTGATCTTTGGAGAGGACAATTTCGAAGTTAAATGATGAATATTGTTTATATTTATAGAGTTTAAGAATAAAAGATGTTATATTTTGTTGTTAAAAGGTATGTTTTTTGCATGTCTTAGAACAAATCCACATAAATAGTTTTGTCGATCTTAGATTATTCAAGTTTTGTAGAGTTGTTTCATCATCCTGTTGGCGTTATCACAATTTACTTGGGGTCGGCGCATATTGACTTCTTTTTCCCAACTTCTCTAATAATCGTCATTTCAGTAGTCCCATTTCTAGCCATATCATCTTCCACACAGCCCATCCATCGTATCTTAGGTTTTGCCTTATTTTTAAAGCCATCCACATTCATAATTAAACTCTCCTGGCAACATTTTCCTCATTCCTCCGCATCACATGCCCATAACATGACAAGTGAATTTCACAAAACTATTAACTTAACGGTGCTACTTTCAGACTTTCTCTATAAACTCAATTGATGTTATGGACCCGTTTCCTCAAAAATATAATGTTCTTAGTTTAAAACAATCATCAAGAGAATGTATACAGGCTGAATTTTTCAAGTGGGCGTGGATGGCCAAATCCGAAACTATGAGAAATAGAGAAAAGTACTCAAAGGAGTACCGGGCTCGATTTTAATGAAAACTAAAACTGCATCATTGGATTTTTGAAGAATCAATATTTCTAACTAGAAATCGAATCCGTTGATTTTGGAAAAAAAAAAACTCTGTATTATTACACCATTCGATAGTGTCGCTAATAAGGATCGAATTCTGGGAAGTAACGACATACGACAAACTAAAGGAAAGAGAAAATTTTACACAAAATACTTTTTTTATTTTTCTTATGTTACGTACTCCCTATTAAACCCTAACTGATTAATTGTTCAAAATGATGACCATTATTTTCAATAGATACATAACTGGATTTGACGTCTCAAGGATTATACTGCATTCAGCATTACAATATTCCTCATAGTTTCGAATTTGGCCATCCACGCCCACTTGAAAAATTCACCCTGTATAGCTTAGGTGTTAGGCAAAATCCACATTCTTGCGGGCGAATAAACAATTATGGTTAGAGAACGTCTTCCTGTCGCGTATTTAATTACAACTAGCTGCACCCCGCGGTTTCGCCCGCGTAGACCGGGATAAAACGTAGCCTATCTGTTAATCCAGGGTATAAGCTATCTACATACCAGACTGCATCCAAGTCCAGCTGTTTGAGCGTGAAGAAGTAACAAACACACACACACACACACTCACAAATTTTCGCCTTTATAATATTAGTATGATATCGTTCGATCACTATTCAATTAACCTTAATATCACCTGTACATTAAGCGGCGGATAATATAATGGGAAACGGTAGTCAATTATTTTAGTCCTTTTTAGGGTTTCGTACCACAAAAGCAACAAATGGAACCCTTATTTATAGCATCACTTCGTTGTCTGTCTGTTTGTCAGTCTGTCATGACCCTTTTTCTCATGAGTTCGTGGAGGTATCAAGTTGAAATTAATATCAAATACGTAGGTCTACGGTCCCTTGGCGCTCTAAAAAAAATCAAGCTTCTAAGTCAACGCAATAAAATAATACGGCCATTTATGCGACATAATTATATTGATACTCGCAAGTAAATCAAAACCTATACTTCCCGTTGACCTAGAATCATGAAATTTGGCAAGAAGCAAGGTCTCACAACACAAGCAAAGGAAAAAGTCCAAAAATAGTTAATTTGTAGTTTTATCTCATAAAAAATATTTTTTTTCGATTACAAGCTTACGTTTGCAGTTGGAAAATTGACCGTGACGTATAGCGATGTCATGGAAGAACATGTATTTTAACAACAATGCCAAGTTGGGTTTTGGGATAAATAATTCATCCCAACTACGAAACCCTTCAATGTACGTGGCCAACACGCACTTGGGCGGTTTTTTTCTAACTACATAATATGTCAAAAGTTATTGACCTTTTAAACTTCCCTTTGACCAAACCTAGCTTTTGACCTCATAAGTTAAAACTGATTATGATAATAATTACTTACACCAAAAATAAAACTTGGACAACTAACATAATGACTACAGAAGGGGCACTTTATAACGTGCTGCAAACATTGCCGAAAGGTTTTACTAAAACCACAAAATAAAGAAAAGTTTATCTCTCAAATACAGCAGCGGTAAAATACACAACAACACATGCTCTTGATATAATTTTATTTATTGATGAACTTTAAATGAACGTTTCGCATGGGGTCGCGGCATTATGCTGAGCGGTAGCCGTTTTGCGTAGATGTGACGCATATTTTCCCCAAAACTTGCTTTTTACTTTGTTTATTTTATTTTGTTGTCCTTTGCGTCATGTTTACCGCAAATAAACGTATTTTCTTTCTTCTTTCTTCAACTTTCGTTGCCCCTGTAAAAGAGAGGAAAGAACCCAGAAATCATCACCTAAAATGGTACATTCCAATTTATCGGTAGTGTAATATTTATTCAAGAGAATTGCACTCAATACTTACGGACTTATAACTATGCTGGTACCAAAACCAGCCTTTTTACCAATAAAATAGAACTTCTGTGTTTCACTCTCTGCCGACGTACAGCGGTAACTAGATTAATGGAACCAGTCACGTATGACCCCCGGAACCGGAAACGGTGACGTGACGTCACTCGTTATTATGACTGAACACGGAAGTGAAACCGAAAGTTTACTGTGAGCGGCCATTTGTCTTTCAGTTAGCTTATAATTGGTTAGTTTTGCAGTCAAGTATACAGTGCTGTCTAATATTGTAATTGATAGAGTCTTTTAATTGGTCAAAGGGAAAATGCCAAAAACATTTTGAATTTTAGTGTTTTTTTGAGTCACCATTCCACATTTAGGAATGAACATAAAAATCACCAATATAATGCACAAAATCAAGCCTGCGCTTAAAATCAAGTGCTAAATAGATAACAGACATTATTATCTACTACCAGGGTATACTTTGTAGGCCCGACTATTACTTTCACACTTATCCAAAACCATTAAAACTCCACACTTGAGACCCCACTTACATCTCTGCCTACCCCACTACTTCAACACACGTCCAGGATTATCACCATTCACCAACAAATCAGAACCATTCCATTAAAGTAGAATCCGGTATGTAAACAAAAACGAAAGCGGCTTATCCGAGGCGAGGCGTTTAAAAATCGATGGTTCTCGAAGCAGCGAGGCACAGGCGTGGCGCAAGATTATTGTTTGAGGCACGGAGGCACGTATGGACCGTGGTCTGTTGTGAGTTAGAGACGTGTATGTGACTCGTGAGGCAATGAAGTTCTAGTGCTGTAGAAACTAAGCAGGTCTTGTCGACTGTTTGTTTGTTAAATTAAACAAATGACAGAACAACTAAAGTGGGTAAAAGCAATCTATGAAGTGCTGCCGAGGTTTAGAACACAATATTTGAAATGTATTATGCATATTGAATGAATTTAAAAGTTCAGAACCGTAATTTTAATCGTATAGTAGTAATATACTATTGAAAACTTTCGAAACATGTTTTGCAAAGGAAAATAATAGCATTTAGAAAACTAACTTACAATCATTACAACATCCATCATCCATTTCATCCGTTCCAACTTTCCACACGAACTTACTCTAAAAAGTTGCTTCATACTTAGTTATACCACATAGTAGCATCCATTCGTTCTCTTTGGTTTGTTTTGCTTGGCCAGCTAATAACTACACGAGGGTTTGTATATACGATATGTAGAGAGACCTGCTGTCTTCTGTAATTATTAGACTTATTTGATATAAATGTACATATATATAGGTGTATCATTATTGTAACAATCTCGTAGTTACATAATTAGGTAAAACTATAGATTTATAAGTCTATTATTAATCATTAAGAGCCGGTCCAACACATTTCTAAAATATATACATTCGTAATTATGTTTAGAAGAAAGAATATATTTTGACAGTTGCCATCCTACGAAGAAAGCGCTTAAGGAAAACGGACCAATATTGAGAGACCAATTAAAGAACAAGTTGCCTACATCAAACAGTCATTTACAAAAGAAACAAAAAGAAAATGTCGCCCAAAGGATAAATACAACATTGCCTCTTAATCATCCGTTTACTGGGAATAATACCAATAGGACCAGATACGGTGAAATATTACTATTTTACACGAGGTGCCGTCAGACCCGAGACCGCAACCCAATTAGTGGTTAGCAAAGGTTCAACTTGACGAGTCTACGGTCAAAATCAAAAGCTGGGTTAAGTCAGCCTTGAATAACATTTGAATTCATGCATACTTGAAGACAAATAAACCAGTTACAGGTAGATAAACAATAGATTTCACTACGTAAAAAATACAGCTCAGTTGATCAGATAAAATAATTCTAACTAACATTTTCCGCTGCAAAAGGCAGACTTTTTAAACTTATAGAAAAATTTTCATTCCAACGAATTTCAAGCCAGCTGACACAACTTTTATGAAGGAAACAAAAAAATTACGAATAAACTGTAGTTATAACTGAATTCAAATGTAATTTCCATCTGCCCGGCTCAGAGCGTAATATGAATACTTTTTCATTTCAAGTTTTAACGTTTCCACATTTTCGGTAATTACAATTCTGTCTCTTTCGCGTCGGAGCTGTTTATATTTTTGTGTAGGTACCTGTTTAAATTAATTTGTAACTTTGACTAACAATTTAGATCGAAAATCGTCATTTTCTATATTAAACGTTTAATAATAATTTTCTCGAATTTTCTATATTTTCGTGGAGTTAACAAGTAGCTTGTCGCTTTTAGGCGTTTTTTCCGTGCTTCGTGGCGTCGCGTGGCATTCGTTAATTCTTACAGAGTGAATTTTTGCGGTGTACTGTGTATCCACTTTTTGCTCACACAAAAAAAGCAGGCGGCATTTTACGCTTCCCCGTGGCGCTTTGTGCCCCCGGTGCAGTTTGCAGTGCAGTTCATTTTTAGGTTTGTACAATTACGTAGGTCTGTTGGTCAGACATGAAAGAGAAAATCCATTGGACATGCAAATAGACTAAATTCCGGCTCGGTTTACGTTCTTTTGTTTTGAATACGCGATTTCAACTTTCACGGGTAACTGTAACGGATGAACAAAATGAACGAGTGAATTTTAATTTAAAATTTATATTTTAATAAACTAGAAGCATTATGTTAACAAAAAGTATTCAAGCCGATTGAGACCAAAAAGTATTTCGCAAAAAGCATTACCTTTCAAATAAAATAAAACATGAAGAGTGAAGAAAAATCCAAAATTTTAAAGCAGTCCATAATTAAAAAGACTAGCTTAACACCAACATTCGCAGTCATTTTTTAATGAAAAAATTCATTCATTCCTTCATCCCGCTCCTTTCATTCGGCGTTTGAATGACGTAACGTTTCGTACTACGTGAAAAGTCTACCTAATTTTGGAAATGTGCCTCTCTATTTATGAACGGGCTCTGAACTAAGGTAGGTCAGCTCAGGATAGGGATGTAATCTTTCAGATTTTGGGCCAAAACTACATTATTGTTTTGTGTTTGGTTATAAAGAATTTTGGCAATCATAGATAGTGTTCGAGAGTGTTGTTAATCTATAATGCCAGGTAAATAGAAAACCTTTATTTAGAATTTGATAACAAAGCATGACGAATAATAGCATTGAAATAATAAGAACAAAAGTGTAGTCCTGTGATAAAAATCCATTTCTAGAAATCCTCTTAGGTACGCATGAACTTCATTACGCATGCGCTCGACAGACGTATTTTGATGTCACCATGTAGGTACCTACAGTATGAAGACTCTGAATTTTAAGATAAATATCTCTGTCTGGTACAGAATAAGGAAACAATTAAAAATTAACAGAACATTCTCCTCGAAATGATGTTTATTAAGTCAGGCGATCGTTATTCCGGAATTAATAAGTTCGTGACTGTAGCAGTTAATAAAAACATGAACGAGGCGCGTTCGGACGACGATATTAATAAACGTTGTTCTTTTAACAATGTTCATTAAGTAAGTAGACGGTTATTAATCTAATATGGATAAAATGTGATAAGTTTTTAATGTTTAATTATGCTCGTAGTATTATCGTTTGATGACGTATTATTTAGATCGCAGTATTGCGTTTGTTGCTTTTTACTTGAAGCCACTATTCACAGGAAAGAGTTTGGGTCATAAACCAAACAGCCAACAGTTTCTAAAGATCCTTAAATAAAATTGCCAGCGCAAGCAAAAAAAAAAAACCAACAAAAATTTAAACGAAACATCAAAAACTGCTTCGCAATTCAGATACGCTTCTATTCGAACATTACATCGACTTATAAATACAAAAGAGGTATTCTAAAAACCAGCATTTTGCCAGGTTGCCGGCCGTCCGGTACGAGACGGTTCCTTTTGATCAACCAACCGGAAATAAATAAATAAATTTGTTTCGGGGGTCCCGTTTCATTATTCATACGTGGTTGAGACTGCTTTGATACAGTTGTGCCAACTTAAAAGTCGAACCGCCGGTTGTGTTTTGTTGGTTCGTATTGAAGATTTATTGTTTTATGTTATTTGTGAGTCGGGAATACCTATATATAGTTGTGTGGTTTACAAAAAAACCAAATGTTAAACTGAATCTGAAAACGGGCCAAGTGCGTGTCGGACCACGCACAATGAAGGGTTCTGAAGTTGAAAAGAATTTATCCTAAAAACAAACATAATATTAAAATCCCATTTTTTATGCGATAAAACTACAAATTAGCAATTTAGGACTTTTTCTTTTACTTGTGCTGTGAGACCTTGCTTCTTGCCAAATTTCATTATTCTAGGTCAACGTAAGGTGCCCTGCAGGTTTTGATTTACTTGCGTGAATCAAAATATGTCGTATAAATGGCCGTATTTTTTTATTGCGTTGACTTAGATGCTTGGTTTTTTTAGAACTATAAGGGACTATAAATCTACGTATTTTATATTAATTTAAATTTGATAACTCCACGCGTCCCTGAGACAAAGGGTCTTGACCGACTGACAGACAGACAGACAGGCGGACAACAAAGTGATCCAATAAGGGTTCCGTTTTTTCCTTTTGAGGTATGGAATTAGGGTTCCATACCTCAAAAGGAAAAAACGGAACCCTTAAAATGAGTTTAAATATGATATTACTACCATAAGTTCTGGGATACACCGTGTCAGTACAGTCCTAGACAAAATCTACATACTCCATGCAACTCAAAGCTCACTTTTCAGTAGGAAACAAAACTGAATGCTATAATAAAGGTATGCCTTATCAATATTATTTATAAACCAACGTCTCTAGGCTTTCACTCAATATTTTTCCAATCTCAATCCAAATTCAACCGTATAATATTGACCCATAAAACCGTAATACAAACAGTACCGTAAACAGTCGTACAGCCGTTCAATTCGTTCGTTCGCGAATGATAATCGCTAATTGAACACGTCTCGTTCACGTCGACGTTGACGCGGCGTGATTTAAAATGACGTGAATGAATCCTGACGTGTGACGTCAGTCTATTGCTGTGTCAATTAATTTTAGTAAGTGTTTTATTATTGGCGGGTTGGTTGTTGTGAATTTAATAAACATCGTTTTATTTGTTCATATTTTGATTTAATCTGGAACGTTCATGAACATTTCAGTGCAAACCAGTGCAACGATGATACGTCGATGCTATGCGCTGCTACGACGAAGCTTCAAAGTGCTACGCTAGTGGTACGCAGTGCTGATGACGCTACGCGCTACTACGCCGATGCTACATTCCTGTGCTAAGTCTATGCTATGCGGTGCTACGCCTGTGCTACACCGGTGCTACGCGATGTTACACCGGTGCTAGATGTTGTTATTTACTGTTTGTTATGTACTGGTTTTGTTTCTATTTTACTTATTACTTTCTACACAATGTATATTGTTAAAAAATAAATTACTTATGACTTATGCTATGCATGCAGTGCTACTCCTATGTTACGTGGTTTCTTTCAACACCGTATATTATAGTAGTCTGGCATTGCTTCGAATCAGTTTCCGACAAAAACAATATGCGAACGACACAACTGTCAAAATAACGGTTTTCATTGTCATTTTTTAATCTTTATCAAGCCATGTTTGTACATTTTGTAAACAGCGTTATCGGGGTTATCTCACACAAGTGGATTACAGAGCAACAGAGGAAACACAAAAACAGAATACAACATTTAATTTAAATGCCAGCGGTAGAGAACATATTTTTAAAAGTGCGCACAGCATACAGAGCGGTCTAATAGAATTAAGTGGGGTTCTTTTAATTGTAATGTTTAGCGTCCATCCTACAAAGCTCTGCAAATCTAGGATAAGTACTGTGAGAGAGTTTTAATAGTGAAGTTTATGTGGAGCTACTTTTAGGTAGCATGGCAATACACTAGTGATATAATAGTTTCAGTTTTATTTTTGTAAAAGAACTTAAAGTCTTGTATTGAAAAAAGCTTTTTTAATACTAGCTAACTGTCCATTTACGTTTTTGTTACAAAAAAGCAACTTTTCTTTTACATGTTACATATTTTTTATTACAAACACAAACGGTATAATTTTAATTTAAAAGTAAAATTAATTTTATACAAAAAAGCAAACATTTACAAAAAGCTTTACAAATGTTGCTACAACCCAAACAAAATAATCTTTATCGCCAAATACAAATCTGATTTTTATTATAACACCAGATTAAAATTTCAAACGATCTGCAACAAAGCGTCATAAAGTACGGATTTATTTCAAACATTGTGTTTGTAACGAAATAAAATTTTTACTGAACATTCGTATAAAGGTTGACATGTCCCCGATGTGTGTACGAAATGAAAATGAAATTTTAAATATTTTATTTGGGATATGTTTAATTGAGTCGGATCTAGGTGATGCCAATTTTTATAACTGCCGGTGAAAACTACGGAGCATGCAATCTGTAGTAAAATAAAACAGGATCGGACGTTCTATTAATGTTCAGTCTTATTCTGAAAGGATAGTGAACGTAGAATTGTTAATATCGATACATGACTTTATGGTTGTAGTGATTTTAAGGTATTTTGCAGTGGTTTCATTGCTAAAAAACCACTTTGTGGAAACATTAATCTTGAAACATTAAGAAAGTATTAATTTCAGGAATATATTTACAGTAGGTATGTTCCAATGTTCATTGTACAGTTTTAATGTTACAAAAATATTATTTTAGACTACGTATGCAGCTGAAGCCGTTTCTCCACCCCGCGTATGAAGTTCTTAATTATCCGGAATGAATCATGCTCTAGATATTATCTATCAAAAACCATCACAGTTGGAACGGGCACTATTTCAGTGTGTAGACACCCTTTAAAACACACACAGACACCCACGTGTTAAACGTTTAACAAGTGGCATAAGTGTTTACTTTCCAGTATTTTTGCTACAAAATACCGGTGCCGAACAACCGAGCTACTGAGACTAGAGGCAAGACACATAATGTAGAAAACTTACTTCCATAACTGTTATAATATTATAGTATGTTGCAACAAAGCTTGCTGACTAGGTAATGTTTTTGCCGCGGCATAAGCTTTCTATTTCTTGTTTATAAGTTGTTCATGAATTACTTTTGCGTTCCCATATTTAATATTACCTTATACAACGCTTAAAAATATAACCCATGAAGTGCTTTATTTCTAGGCTCGTACTAAACCTATGATAGTAGTTAAAATATTCACACTACTAAAATCCACACATGAGAATATGAATAAACATGTTCACAAATGGACACACCCTGTTGAGAACATTTTCAACTGCGTTTTGTTAGAAAAGAGAAATATATTCGTACATTTCAGAAGCACTTATGTAAATAATTGCTACACTGCTGCACTGCATAGTAATCTGGTAGACTATATTATAGCGACCTTATTGGTGATGATTTGAGGAAAGTCAGGTGCGTAGTACTGCTACCAGCATGCGTGTATGACCAGATGTATGAACGTAAACGAAGCAGGAGGCGTTCTGCAGTTTCTTCCTACCCCCATGGGAAGAAGGCATAGTATTATGTGTATGCGTATGAATGATAAAAATGTCAATAGCAATAAGTACTTTGACAGACAGTTCAGTGATCTTTTGGTATCAGTTTCACTAGAAAGAGGTTGCTGTCCATTTTATTGACATTACGCTCAACAATCGTGATTGTCAGAAACTACACGCATCAGCAAAATTAAGCAAAGAAGAATAAAAATTATCAGACAAATATCCTATCGTTCAAGAACAGTTTAGTACTTCGGTTACATACTTAACTTTTAACTTTCTTGCATACACACTCAAGAAACAGTTGACAAGACAAACAGAAAACTTGCTGTTGTTAATTTTCATAGGATCACTCCATCGAGCGAGATCACAAACTTGTGCTAAGTTACCGTAGCTTAGCTGTGACGTCAGAGCTTGTGCTTATTAGATAGAGGTAAGCCTTTATGTAACTGTCTTGGTTCTCCTTATTTATTTGCTTAAGGATAGTTGTGTGTATTGGAATCATAATTTTTTCTTTATTTCATTCACAAACATAGTAATTACATTTTTAAATATTTTTATAAAAACATAAAATAAAAAAAAAACATTTAAAAATATAAATATGTCGGATCCGGTCATTATGGGGATAGTACGGACGCGTAAAGAATCGCAAGCGCGCCACTGTACTGGCGACATCACGTGAGGTGCCCACGCCTACAGCGCGCTTCTACAGAGTCGTGATGTTCTAACCTCATGGCGAGCAGAACAGTCTAGTGTCGGATCGCATCGGAGCAACATCGGGGTTACTACGCCACGGAACTGTATTCGATTCGTTGTGCTTAGTGATTGTGTTAGATTGTGATTTTAAACACCGTGTATCGCACCCAGTGTGTTTTCATTGCACGAAACCCATCTTCTGCCCACGTGTCTGTCTAAATCTAACTGAGTAAATCCTGACGTCCCGACAAATATATATATTCATTTCCCTTAATTATAATAATTATTATTATAATTAAGGGAAATGAAGTTGTTAAACTAACCAAAATCCGAAATCCGTAACATCAATATAGGATTTAGATTAATACTCGTAGTAATTAAGTACAGGATTTAAGTTTTCATAGGAATGTTAATATTTTTTCACTCAGTGTATAGTACTATGCAATGAAAAAAAAAGCTTTTAAACCGAGCGTTCCGAAAACCACGATTGAGCTTAAAAAACTTTTCATTTCCCATATTTCTATTCTAGTGTGTACGATACATATATGTAGGTATAAATGGTTTGCTAGTGTGTTCTGAGACAATAAACACAAGTAAGTGACGCATAAATCTATCTGTTTCTCCTTTATGCGTGGGAACTGTGCACAGTTTGGGGTTCCGCAGGGTGAGGGTACCCTTGTCTTAATGTAGTGTAGAGTGATATACGGATGTTCGTAACTTTGAACAAAATACCTAGATCTTAAAGCCAGTAGCAAACTTTTCATGGACTTATTTGTGTCTTCTAACTTGCCTGTTAGATCTATATGCTAGACTATTATGCACTAGACAGACACTATGTCCGACAAGACCATTTCCCGGTACTGGTAACGTTTTTTCTAACATTGTTTTAGCTATACCCTAGTGAGGTAACTAGTGATCTCTTCTGTCTCGAATCTTGGACTTCCAAAATCATCAAAATATCTCCGTTCTCAATTCATGCACAGAAAACTATATTTCCCTATACAAAAATCCTGCACACAGCACTTTAAAGTATAGATCATATACAGAACCTCGGGCAAACACTCAAAATTCGCGCCGCCATTTCTTTTTTCGTTGCTCTGAATATTTCAAAGCCTCGCATGAATCCTTTGCAAGTGTAGTGTTACTGTTCTTCTGTATGGCTGTTTATACTTTATTTATCCATAAGGGGATTGCTACGTAGATTGCTTAGCGTGCTTATTTGCTTACGTGCTTTCTTTGCTTGGCAATCGTTGGTTCTGATGTATGGTGGGCTTAGAGGTAAATGTGGTGAATTTGAGCAGGGGATGTAATGTGCGGTGTCTTTGTTTGTGGTTTATGCTTGCGATTTTGAAATAGGATATGACTGTGAAAAGTACTGTTTGTTTGACAGAACAACAAAGTATTTGTAAATAAGTTCTTCCCGCGTGTTTTAACTGGCTTATCCGATAGGAGATGAAACAGTTTCAATTCATCTAATATTCCTAAGAAACTAACAGTAGGTAATTGCTAATCTTGGGTACTCGTATTACTGGAATTCATCGCAGTCAGTGCGACTTCGATTCACTGCATTTCTAGAAATAGAAATGATTTATTTGCTTTGTAGGTATATAGATATGATGTAATTTTTAGGGTTCCGTACCTCAAACGGAAAAAAATGGAACTCTTATAGGATCACTTCGCTGTCCGTCTGTCTTTCATTCTATCAAGATCCTTTCTCTCAAGAACGCGTGGAGATATCAAGTTTCTAAGTCAACGCAATACAAAAATACGGTCATTTCAGCGACATATTTTGATACTCGTAAGTAAATCAAAACCTATACGGTACTTCTCCATCTCGAATCATGAAATTTCGCAAGAATTAAGGTCTCACAGCACAAGTAAAGGAAAAAGTCCGAAAATAGCAAAAAAAAAACTATTTCTTTATGTGATAAATAAAACTACTTCACATATATTTATGATGTAAATGCTACTACTCGACTTTTATGAATGAAAAGATGACTTAAATATTAGGAAATAATTATATTCTCTTCTTATTGTCTCTTTGACTAACTTAATATTTTTAGCATTTCCATAACTAATATTAATAATATAAACTTACCCCTAGAAAAGTGATGGTCACTGTTTGGTGGTCTAGCGCCGGTGTGATTCATCACAGCTTCTTACCAAACGGGATGAGCATTACTTCAGATGTGTACTGTGAAGAACTGAACACAATGATGGAGAAGCTGGCACATCTCCAACCAGCATTGGTCAATCGCTCGTCTCCGCTGCTCCTGCACGACAACGCGCGACCTCATACTGCACAGCAGACGGTCTCCAAGTTGCAAGAACTGGGGTTGGAAGCTCTCCGTCATCCGCCCTACTCACCAGACCTTGCGCCTACAGACTACTACTTTTCCAGAATTTGGATAACTTCTTGGCGGGAAAAAAAATCAATACCCGAGAGGCAGTACAAAATGCCTTTGAAGAATTTGTTGCCTCCCGTCCAGCTGATTTCTTTAAGAAGGGCATCAATAAACTGCCACTGCGTTGGCAAAGATGCATTGATTGCATGGGTGATTACTTCGATTAATACAAATAAAAAATGCATGAAAAAAATTCGTTTAAATTTTTTCATACAAAACGGCAATTTCATAGGTAAAGACCTTATTTATTTGGTTATTTGACTAATTTGTAATTTGAATGTTATCCTAATTTATTCCTAATTTATCCTGAACATGTATTTGTACGCCAGAAATGGCAGAATATTATGAACTTTTAAGACCATGTAACAACTCTGTAACAATATTCTGACAGACTATTAGCCGGCGGACGCTCGGACGTGAAAATATCGCGGTGATTTTCTTTCGCGCACTGGATTTTCAACGCTCTGCTTAGCGCCGAGAGTTGAAAATCCAACAGTGTGGTTTTTCGACGCGCTGGGATGCACTCTGTTGGATCAGCAAAGCTCGGCTCAACACCGAGAGTTGAAAATCCAGTGCGCGATAAAATCCCGCCGCGATATTTTTACGTCCGTGCGTACATCGGCTTACTGCGGTAACATCGCAGTGTGGGCGAGAATACACATGCACAAAAGTAAGCGAGTAGTTTGCTTGCCGTGTGCCATAACAATTTCTGATTGGTGAATGTCACAATGGCATACCAGCTACCAATACATTTTTAATTTTATTGCATTGTTTTTTTTTTTATTTGCATGCGATATAAAAGTCATGAAATATTTTTTTTTCAAACCTTAAGTTTAAGAAAATCCCTCCAAATAATCATCAGATTATGGGTCAGCACAACTAGGATATCGAGCTGAACCGTCTGTATTAATCTGACGCACTCGAGAATTTCAAAATCGGGATTTTTATTTCATATTTAAAAAGCAGCCACAAGCTTGCGTTACGTCCGAATCGTCAATCTTTTGAATGGGAGCGTCTTCCGGATTCACTTAACATCCCATCTTAAAACCAGACGCACTCAAAAAAAAAATATATTTTCCTCATTCTTCACCCTTCTGTACGGCTACCCCCATAATGCAAACCGGCAGATGTCTCTCTGCCCACATGTATCTCTGATGACGGAGGTATGTTAACCTCCGTCATCAGAGAAACATGTGGGGTATATATACAACATCAGTTTTAGTATAATGAGAAACCCGAAACACGTGTCTAATTTTTTTATGTAAAGAATCTATATACAAAATTTCAAAACTGTATAATGAAAAATCACAAAGTTATAAGCTTGTTATGTTATCTGGTTGTCCGTACAAAATCATGATTACCACGCGGCGCTCGCTGTGCGCCTGTGCCTAGTGCCACTATGACCTGCAGTAACTTGTGTTCGTCGTGCGGTGTCCATATTGTAACCTTTATTAAAGATTTTTGGGGCAAAATATAACACGGTATAAAAATTATTGGAATCGATTCAGTTATTTATTCTGAACAAACTATATTCATGTTTCGCGTACTCTAAAAATAGTGTTGTATACTATCAATATCTGACGCGCTCGAGTATGTCCATGTGACTGTTTTTTTTTGCATTTCTTAAATCCTGTAGCTGCTCCCCCCACCGGTGTAGGGATATACATCATATTATATAATCATCTTTTCGTCCCATCAACTAATCTACAAAATCCCCACAACCCTCGAGTAAATCCCCATTTAGCATCATGGGCTCGCCTATTAAAAATAGTCCCGATACATTATACCTTACGGCATGAAACATTTTCACACAGTTTAATTTATCTGAATATAGAATTTAACTAATATTATTAAAACAATATCATAACACTTTCCCAATTTGGTATTTAGAAATATCTCCAATAATTCTTCGTAAAAAAAAAATAAAGTCCAAGAAAGCTGACTGCATTTCTGGTGCATATAGCGCAAAACATTTTTCATTTTGTTTATTATGAAATGCTTGTTCGCAAGTAACTTCAATGGTAGGTACTCAGTGCAACAAGTAGGTAAGTGATATGTAATTACGAAACGTAATCCTGCTCCGTAGGAGTAAGTACGAGTATCTCCTGAATACCAGACATTCTCGCTTTGTACCATCGCCAACTTGCAGTTACTAGTTTGAGTTGTGGGAGAGACGTGCTTCTAAAACTATTTGTATGAGTATTTTTAGGTTATTCAGTATTAAATCAGTACCCAATTTGTGGTAGTAATGCTAATAACAATCTGTTTTGCTTTTTCTTTTAAACATTTTAATCGGCTTTCATTCTTTAACATACCCGAGGATACTAAACATCTGTAATCTATTGGGAAAGTAAACCAATTAGCACAAAATATAACTCTTGGCAGGTAGATTTTCGAGGAAAAGAAATTACAATAGGCGATGTACTTTTATGGGGCGGCAATGACTCCTTAACAAACTTGTAATATCTATATTAAATTTATTAACCACTGGCTCTTCTAAACTCCGCAACGGATTCTGATGCAGTTTTACCATGATGTTTATCTAAAGAACTACTGTGTGAACCCTAAATAATGATATTATGTTAGTATTTAGATTAGTTAAAAGTGTTTCAACATCCTGACAAACCTGTTGAGGTTTTTGTGATATTCTGTTTAGGTTTTGGTTTGTTTCCAAATTAATAAAAACCGGCCAAGTGCGCGTCGGACCACGCACAATGAAGGGTTCCGTAGTTGGGATGAATTTATCTTAAGAACAAACTTAACATTGTAGTTGAAAAACATGTTCTCCCATACATTCCAACTGTAAACTTAAGTTTGTACTCACAATATTGGTAGATTTACCATTTTATTTTAAGACCAAAGACTTCTTATAGGTTTTTCTGTAATCTACAGGTATAGATCTATTTTCTGTATTCTTTTCAAAATTTTAGGCTCAGTAGTTTCGGAGATAAGGGGGGGAATGGTAATTTTTCGTCTATTTTCTTAAATAACATTAAAAAAATTTATTTTAAAATTATAAAAAAAATATATTTAAGACCCTCATAGTATGTTCTGTCATTTGAAATGTCACACGGTGTAGTTTACGAAACTTTTTTTTTTTTTTCTTATTTGCCCCCAAAAGTGACGCCCATATTCAAAATTCATTTATTTACTTTACCCGTCCATGTTTGGGTCACAGAAATTCATATGTGTACCAAATTTCAACTTAATCGGTCCATTAGATTCGGAGCAAATTGGCTGTGACAGACGGACAGACAGACAGACAGACACACGAGTGATCCTATAAGGGTTCCGTTCTTTCCTTTCGAGGTACGAAACCCTAAAAAATCAAATAAAAAAAGAACACTGTTGTTAAGAACTCTCAAGGAGTTTGTAACACAGACAAGGCACATGTGGCACGTGTACCCATATCCCATAAAACTTGCGGTGACGACAGGGAAGTTCCTCTCCACTGTACCAAAGTTATCTCACGTGCATCCTGCGAGGTTACCTGTAGTATCTCTAGAATATTCTGTCAGAGGTCACGGGTTCATATACCTAGCGAATAACTTGCAGATACTTTTAATTACTGCTCCCAAATAGTTTGATCAAATTTAGCGTTTCGGATGACATAAAACATTTAAGCTTAGAAGTTCCATTAATAATAATGCGTTTATAATTGAAATGTTTGCAAACAAACTTACTTACGTGCACTAATTACCGCTACCCTACAACGTTAAACATTACAGTAACTGTTGCCAACTTGGCGAACATTAATGACATCATCTGACGAGTTCTTGTCACCTTCGGCGTTCCAGCTGTATTAGAACCACATGGCTTGCATGTGACGATGGCAAGAGACCGGACGGCATGACTTTATTTCCATGGAAGGTGGGTAGACCTTTAGTGTGGAACGCAACTTGTGTCGATACTCTTGCGGCATCCCATCTTCCTGGCTCGGCGTCCTGTGCTGGCACTGCTGCTGTGGCTGCGAAAATTTCAAGCGGCGGAAGTATAACAATCTTAACGGTAATTATATTTTCGAGCCGTTTAGGGTTGTAACCCTTGCGCCGTGGGGTGCGAGTGCTCATGGCTTGTTCACACGAAATCTCCAAACGGCTGGTTGACACTTCTGGTGACACAAGGGCTAGCTTTTACCTTGGCCAGAGGCCTTAGCATTGCCACACAATGTGGCAATGCCGCCAGTCTCTTGGGTACATTATCAGTTGACAGTGGTGCGGAGGAATTTTTCAACGCAATATTTAAGTTTTTTTTTTTATAGTTTTAGGTTAGGATATTATATTTTTAACTTAATTATACTGTAAATGGAAATTACCCATAAAAATAAAACCCTGCAAACAAAAATTCCATTAAAAAACGTTTATTGGCAAAAACCATGCAAAAACAGATAAGGCTGTCATAGTTTCCTGGACAAGCTTCCACAAAGAGCTCTTGTAAACTAAATACAACCCAACTGGTGATTGGAAATTATTCGAATGCAAATACTTTTCTTGAAAGTTGTCCTTCTGTAACTGCCCTCACTATACCAGGGACACATAATGGTTTTGATATTGCAGATCAAAAGTTTCCACATGAATAGGTTCGTGGTATTGCGTCTATCAGGTTAATAAATAAGTTAGGGTATTGAAGCGACGCCTTTTTGCTTAGTAGGCTTTCTCGAAAACCTGTTTTTTGTCTGAAAAGTAATTGACCTGATTGTTATTGAATGAATTTTCGCTGTTCAAGTTCTATCTGTGGATGTTCAGAGGTTTTGTAGGAGAGGTCAACTTCAAAAAATTTACTTTAAAACAACCTGGTCAAGTGCGTGTCGGACCACGTACAATGAAGGGTTCCGTAGTTGAAAAGAATTATCCCAAAAACAAACTAAATATTGTAAGCCCAAAAAAAAAAAATATGTGATTAAATTACAAATTAACAATTTTCGGACTTTTTCCTTTACTTGTGCTGGGATACCGTTGCTTCTTGCCAAATTTCATTATTCTAGGTCGACGGGAAGTACCCTATCGGTTTTGATTTACTTGCGAGTATCAAAATATGTCACATAAGACTTAGAAGCTTGATTTTTTTAGAGCAAGGGACCATAGAGCTACGTATTTGATATTACTCTCAACTTGATACCTCCACGCGTTCCTGAGAAAAAGGGTCTTGATAGACTGACAGACAGACAGACGGACAAAAAAGTGATTCTGTAAGGGTTCCGTGTTTTCCTTTTGAGGTTCGGAACCCTAAAAAAGTAAAAACTGACTTCAAAAACCTAAAACGAATAAAATAACTTTCATGAAAAAAACTTAACAGCTTCTGAAGTCGGTGCCAAGCTAAGGTGCATTGAAAAATTCAAGACTTCAGAAGCTGTTAAGTTTTTTACCCGATTACGGCGAAGCAAAAAGGAGGGTTACGATTTGGACCGGTATGTTTTTATGTCCATCTGTTCCCTCATAACCATAACTACTAAACTACTCATCATAATTTGAAAATAAGGTACCGTTGGAAGCGTCTTTATCGTTCTTTGGCATGTGACGTCACAATAAATTGAATATAGCGCCCTCTAGAGAACATAGTCATGAAATTAAAAAAAAAAATAATGATTCCGTGTTGGGTATCAAATGAAAGGCTTAATTAAAAATAAATGTGATACTTCAAATGTATATATATTGTTAGCTGTTGCGGCTTTGCTTGCGTGCACCCTATAATTGGGAATAATTTCTAAAATCACGCCTCAGATGTGAGCCAAACATATTTTCTCTCCAAATCTACCCAAAATACATAAATAATAACAATTATACTTTTTTTAAAATGTAAAGCGCCTCTGCAAATACTTCATACTTTTTTAGAGCGTGATCGGGTTTTAGTTTTTAAACTTACTTTTTTTTATTTATGAAAATTATTTTATTCGTTTTAGGTTTTTGAAGTCAGTTTTTACTTTTTTTAAGGTACATATATTTTTCCATTTTTAGTTGAAATTGCATAAGCCTAATACGATTAGACGAACGAAAATAAGAAACATCAAAATCCGTTTAGAAATGAGGGAGATACAGTGCATTTTTGCGTATAACTTCGTACGTAAGAATAATTACCTAATGCATTATATACTTGCCAAAACCTTCCTGCAAGTATTACGCTAGTGAAAGAATCATCAAAATTGTTTCATTCGTTTTTGAGAAAATCGTGGACATACAAGCATACATACCTACATAAGGGTAGAATACACAACCTTCTTTTTTGCAGTCGGTAAAAAATAGTAATGTTTATCTCTTGCTGCTGATATCGCTTTTGGCAACATTATAAGACTATAATAATTAAAAAAAAAGAATAGTTATCCACTGATCTAAATAATTTGGCAGTAGTAGTTTGGCACATCAAAAAGTTTGTCAAAGATACAAAATCTTAGCCCGAAGCGGTTCTGGTTACGAATACTCTAGCGTTTCACTCAGAAATCCATTTTTCGTGAGAAAGACGTACTCATTATAAACAAAACAGAGAGAGACACACACACAGAGGCGTACTATAAAGTAGATAGTTTTTATAAAAACGAACATTCAATAATTGCAAACATTATTGCATTGACCGAGAATATCTTCCATATTTTGGTACAGATATAAGTAATCACAGGACGCATAAACATTTCCGGAACAAAAGCTGCAATAATATCATCCCTTACAACAACATGGGACTATGAGAGCCACCCTAATGCTAATTTGTAAATAAATAGCCGCTGAAAATGTCGCGCGCGACAAATTGTTGCTTGTTCACAACACAGATTGTTTGGATGTTCTATTTCTGTTTAATTTATCGCAGCACCCCGGAAGGGGAAGTTTTGGGGTGCTAATTACCCTGACACATTAAAAGTACCTGAGATCTGATATAAGTTCGGACCTGAAAGAACTCGCCTTTGATCTCGCGCAGAAGGAAGTTCGTAGTTTCGAGGTCGTTATCTCCGAGATGATCGATGTTAGTCTGTTAAGGTTTTAAAGTTTATGTTTTCCGCGTCGGTCGAGTGTTGAAAAAAGCTCCAGTAACTGATTATCTTACTTGGGAAATCTTTGGAGGGTACTTCCGGGGTTTTAAGTTTTACGAGTTTTTGGTCACGTGAAATTGAAGGTATTATTACTTCGAATACAGCAGTTGCAGATACCCTTTTCTGCCGAAAACAACCCGAACTCGATGCCTTGGATACCTTGGGTTGACATTTTCCACAGTTTTAATTTGCTAAAAAATTGGAAACAGACGTTTCGGAACTCAAAGAAGGTCGCAATATTACCAAGCAAAAAGCTATCACTAGATGCCATTAGAAGAAAGAACTCATATTCCTGACATATTCAAGACAGCAGACCTCTTCGTTGCCAAGAGACATCGTATTTCAACAAACAGAGGGGCAATTCCCGTATTTTTATAACAACGTTCGCAATCTCATCTCGGTCTCAATCTGTCAAAATTGTATAGAGTTTGCCTACATTTTTGACATTTGATTGTCGCTGGCTGACATTGCGACACGTTTTTAATTACGAGAATTGGCCCTCAGACTACTTGAGTACGTCCCAGATCGATTACTTGAAAACTATTACAAGTCGCTAAGTCTACGAGGATGCCCTACATTGGGTAGCATTGGAATCTGGCACTAGCCCAGAATCTCCTAAGTACCTACGTTAGTACTTTTCACCGTTATTATTTTGTTTCGTCTGTAAGATACAGGGAAATACTCTTACGTAGTAGTAGTATCTTATTTTCCCTAGTCTTATTTTGACCACTTATGTAACTACATATATTAATTTTAGAGAGCATGATTAGTTCTGAAAGGCACTACAAAAGCTTAACCTGCTACACTACACGTGTCTACACGAGTGAACATTTGTAGTCGAACGGAGGTGCCTTGTCTATTTACGTACTTATAATTTTACGTTCTTCTTCTTTTTCATAAGTATTTAAAAATATATTGCTTGCCAGCAAAATGCTAGCGCAGTTGACATTCTACGCTAAGGCGCTTACATAATGTGTAACTCAAACTTACGTGTGTTTATGTGTGTGTTTGCTCATGGATTTTATTATAATATCAGAAGTATTTATTTTCAGTACCCTTAGGAAAGAAAATCGTCTCAGTTGATGAAAACGGAAATAGCACCATTAATACATCTCTCGCCACGTCAACGTCTCCAAACTAAAAAGTACGAAAACAGAGCTATTAACTTAAAACTTGTCCAGAAAGCTCTCTCCATAGTCTTGGCATTCTCTACAATACTAACAATAAAAATGCACAACGACTCTCCTTCATAGAGACGTTACGCTTTGTTCTGTGCTCTCGACCAGAAGCCGGTATCTGGCATTTAGAGCGAGAGAATTTTTGCGAAGCTTTTATGTTATGTATGACGTAATCTTTTGTGGAATTATGTCGATTGACGTTATCGGGTTGCGTGGGCTATTTTATTTTATTCAGTTGTCGTGACTTGATGTTATAATCGTGTGTCAAATGGGCCACTGATGGCAATTCTCTTGTACACTGAACTAAACTAACTAAACAATCACAAAAATTTCTTACTTTTGGCTATCTACATGTATCTTCGAGCTGCTCTGCAAAAAAATCTCTAAATTAAAAAATAATTTTGGCACAACTAAAATCGAGTTTGACAATCGTGACTCCATGTGGTATAGTGCCACAAACTTATCTGATCCGGTGGCTTTAATTGGAACTAACGAAATCACTATGAAAAGTGGCAAGGCTTGTCATATTTTGTTCACCGATATCGCCGCCGTTACCGGGTCAGATATTTTTTAGAGCCGGAGGCGCGCAGTGAGGGCAGCTTCAACGTGTTTTACATGCAATTTATCCCTTTTTTTTTGTACCTACATTTTGGTTTATGGGTTTTATAAAGGGTGTTAAAATTTTCATTATTTTTGCGATAGGACACACCATTTTCGAGTTATAAGCAAAAGAAAAGAAAAAAACAGTACTGTTTTTGCACCCAAAGTCAAGGAATTGTTGTCAATTTTAGTTCGTGAAAACTAATTTTATTTCACACATTTTTAATCGTGATTAAAAATATTAAAAAAATAGTCTGATTTGGTTTGTCTGTGGCGGAATCTACATCGCTACATACGAACTACGCGTCACACTGACGTCGCACAATCCTGCATCGAGCAATCAGAGTTTACCGCGCGACTAGCATATATACAACGACGTCCCGACATCAACCGTCGGGCAGTTGCCCACCAGACACAACACCCGTCTGGTCGGAGGATCCTCCCTTTTATATGGAGGATGAGTGAACTTTACACCCTGTTCCTCATGCCTCTATATGTCAATTAAAATTTTAGGTGAAAACCGTCAAATTCAGAATAGCAAAATTTCCATTTTCACTAAATTAATAACTCAGTGCCATCTTAGTGCTTTCAAACTAAAATATAGTTAAGTTGTATCACTTTAGTCAATTTCAGAATGGGAAATCGTCGTTTGACAAGAATAAACTAAATTTTGGTGATTTTTAGTCTAGTTTAGAGGCATTTGTGACAAGAGAATCGGCACCAGTATCTAACATTGTATCAATTTTATGACTGGCATTATAATATAATTTAATTTGACGTAATGATTTTGACACATTTTATTGTGATCATCATAATTTTCATTCTGGAAACATTTAATTATCATTTGATCCAAGTATTTAAGAATTATGAGTGGCCAATTATACTGCATAACTAAGTTTTCTGAATGAAAATTATAGATGTTAATATTTGGATACTGCAACTACTTACTATTTGCTATTACTAACGTAATAGCAAATAGTATAGTGGTTTGCTATTACTAACGTAATAGCAAACCTCACCTCAACCTCTGAGTAACCTCAGAACATAATTTTCTTACATTTAAATGATAACAAAAAACATTTACCAAAAATAATCAAAACTCCTCCCTGCTACCGCGTTATCTTCCGGGGCACTACTCGACAAGTATTTTACAGCTGTCCGAGCGTCTCCTTTAATTAAACTTGCCGGCTAGCAATTAAACGCTTATATTTTAAACAATATTAAACGTTTATTTTTCAACAATATTGAATCCTGAACCTTACACCCTTGAGCTGACGCTGAATCACGTTCATTGAGAAATTACCCCAATTCTACGGAATTTAGAGATGTTGGGGGATATTGTAGAAATGTCTGGAGATTTATAGGAAATATTTTGGGAATTGTTATTTAAAAGAGTTGTGAGAAAAGTTTCGAGTATAAACGTGGATGACAATTTATTTATTTATTTTATTTATTAGGGGAACACCAAGACCAAAGAAACGATGGATGGACGGTGTGAAAATATATAGGTAGAAAGGGAGTGACTACTGAGACGACGACTGATAGAGAAGTATGGAAGAAGACGACATGTTGCAGCGACTACAAATAGGTTGGGATAAGGGCAGAAGAATGATGATGTTATTTAAACGGATAAATTTCACAATGACCATGACTTACCATGGCTGATAACTTAACTTGAACAAAAATAGGTACTTTATAAAAAGTAGGACGTAAAAAACGAAAGGTAAAGCTGTCTTAGATTGAATTTAAACTTTGAAACAAGTTAAGGCGATAAAATTAGATTATGCCACTTAAATAATGCGAAAAGTGTTGCCTACTTTTGTTAATGTCAATGGTTTTCTCCATAGTCTGTGACAATTACCAGTTTGGGTAGATACATTAATAGATTTAAATATAATGCAATCATATCACGTTATGCTTTGCGTGTTGATGGGTAACAACATTATGTAATGTGAAGACTTGATTTCCCCAGAGAATTGGGTAGCTCAATGTTATGATACTTACCTACTTAACTATACCTATCTATAATTATATACCTTAGTAGTTATTATTCGCAATAGTATAAACGTTCAACGCTACGCACAGGATTAAGATTATTGAGAGAGAAAAATATTTTTCTGCGTCTATTTCTTATCTATTTACATTACATTTAGGAAAAACAAAAGATGTAAAGTTGTTTTTAAAATAGTGATATTTAGACCATGTATGAAAATACCACTAGCTTAGCCGTTTTCTAAAATAAAAGCAAACTGAAAAATATAATTTTTAACTTCAACAAAAAGTGTCCGAGCACTACAGTCTCGTGACGAACAATATGAACTGAACGTAGTATTTTCAAATTTTCCGCGCCGCTGCGCTGCTAAAGTAATTTCTTTAAAAAGATTTTAGAAGCAATTTTGACAAAAGAATGCACTTAGACCTGCGGATCGTTTGGCTAGAGTGACTCTTTAAAAGGCATTTGCTGAGATATCGACGCTTCCATTTAGTGGTTCAATTCGTATGCGAAGTGGTTCGGAAAGACCATAGCTTGGTATTAAAAATATTAAGTTGGTACTCGCCAGCCGGCCCTGCTTCGCAAAGTTTTTACGACTTGACGAAACATCAAAATGTCTTTACTACATGTAAGTTTAATATTGATGTATTATACATAGACCTTCCGCAAGAGATTCTCTAAATAATGGTGAAAATTGCGAAGATAACTTAGCAATTTTCACCATTATTTAGAGAATCTCTAAAAAAAAAAAAAAATCTTAAAATCAAAAATCTTTAAATATAGTACTATATTTTGATGATTATTCTTTTCGTTATTCGTGGGCTTATGTAGGTAGGTACCATTATATTCAACTAAAAATGGCAAAATAAATTTACTTAAAAAAAAAAAGTAAAAACCGACTTCAAAAACCTAAAAGTAATAAAATAAATTTCTTAGGTTTTAGATTTTAGAAGTCGTTTTTTGCTTTTTTTAAACTAAATTTATTCCGTGTGCATGATAGCTAAAATATTTTATTTTCTTTTTCGTGTGCAGTGTGGGTGTTAGAGGATTTGCTACGTTTATTTTACGTGCATTGGCAATCTGTACTTGCTTTTGAAGAGAATATTTCAAAAATAGTGGAAACGATAGCTGACGTCAAAGCTACGAGAAATAGCTACGAGTACATCCAACACGGAATGATTTTGGATTTTTATTTGAAATTTTTACTACGAGTATATGGAACACCTGCCTTGCCTTGCATGAAATATGGAGTCGATGTTCCTACCTATGTGTATTTCAGTTCTTAATACCATCATATAGTAAAGAGATATTCCTTGTTTACATTTGATATTATGACCTCTAACAAGCTATTTAATAAGACCATGATAGTACATTTCCGAATATCCGTGGGTCTTGCAATGTCTGCTACAAAACAGTTTTTGCACAATCATGACAGACGGTTGTAAAACCGATCAATAATGAAACTGGGAATACTGTTCAGGAAAGAAGAATTATATAATCATCTCTAAAGCCGAGATTTATAAAAGTTAGGTACTTAACATGTTTTTTAATTTAGACATGATAAAGACAGGAAGTCTTTATCTTGCACCTGTAGTATGATAGTTGTGCGACAGTGACAGGAATAACGCTTAGCATAAATACGTGCTAAATAACTAAATGTGTAAGATTTGCTTTACCAAATGTTAAAAGTACTGATTGTGACATAGTATTGAATAAAGAGAAACTAGAATTCGTCGATAAAACTGTTTTCCTGGGGATCACGCTCGACTCAAGGCTGCAATGGGGTCCGCATTTAACATCTCTTGCAGGACGGCTAAGTTCAGCAGCATATGCGGTGAGAAAAATCCGTCAATTCACTGATGTAGACACCGCAAGGATGGTCTATTTCAGTTACTTTCATAGTATTATGTCTTACGGTATTTTACTATGGGGACGGGCTGCAGACATAGAGTCTATTTTTATTCTGCAGAAAAGAGCCATCAGAGCAATATATGGCCTCCGCAGGCGCGATTCTCTAAGGGAACTGTTTAAACATATTAACATCATGACGGTACCTTGTCAATATATCTACGAAAACATCATGTACGTAAGGAAAAATCTAAATCTTTTCGGTAAAAGAGGTGAAGGACACAATTATAGGACTAGAAATAGGGACCAATTAGTTCAACCAGGTTTCAGACTGGCTAAAGTAGACTCATCCTTCATGGGGTACTGTTTAAAATGTTATAATAAAATACCTCCCCACATACTCCAGCTGAATGAAAGGAAATTTAAATCTTGTATAAACGCACACTATGCAGCCAGGCATATTATAAGTTGGGGGATTACATCGCTGACAAAAATGCTTGGCTGAATGCTTGTCCTGCTCCACAAGGACGCATTAATTAATTGATTAGCATTCGGATATATTGTTGGACCTGCTGAAGATTAAGATGAGAGAAAACTTTCTTTGCATTGTTTAGATTCAATCTCTTAGTATTATATAATTGCATAGCACGTGTGAGCACTATGTAGCTACTATTAAGCTACCTTTTACTGGGTACGTCTTTCACTGACTTGAGTGTGCCCTGGCGGTTGAGAGTATGTCATGCTCACTCAAATGTCTCGCTGATGGTGGCGTGTGTGTTGGATCATTAAGTTCCCTTCAAAATGGTTGAGCTAAATGGTGCTGATCCATGCGTCATGTTCGTGAACGGGCGCCGTCAGTTGGGACTGGTCGTCTCTTAGCTGCCATGGCTTATTTTTAATTTTAATATTTAATTTAGTTGTTTTAGTTATTATCTTTTTATTACGGACGCTTTTTAACGTGCACGTCTTTCTACATTGTTCTCACATGTATATTTTCAACTTGAACGATGTAACCAATATTTTGTAAAAATATTATGATTTAAAAGAGTGTCCGTGGAGTTTCTTGCCCGTTCTTCTCCATAGGGATCTACTACGCTTTGGAATGGGCAACTAGCTTCATCTTTCTGACTGACCGACCCATTGACAATTCAAAAGTGCCTGTAATTGGTTTATTTGAAATAAATGCTTTGAGTTTGAGTTTGAGTTTGAGTTTATAACGTTTATAGATCTCGGCCTAAGTCTCCATCATCAAAGCCCAAGTCGTGACAAGGTCTACACTTTAAATAGACTTTCAAATATCTCAAACACTCATCTCCTAAAATAGTAATTAAAATCCAGCTTACTTCCCACAAAGTGCTCCCCGTTATTACGAAACAAGAAAACTTACTCAAGCGAGGCGCTGTCGAAGCTTCAGAGGCTAATTTTTACACAATTACTACCATGCTGGGGCAAACAATGTCACTGTTGCCGAAACACAGATTAACAGAGTTTTTGTTTTAATATTCGTTATTAAGATCGTGATTTTTAAAAGTTCGGTTCTTCTTACTTTTAAGATACTTTTAAGGGATTTACTGGTGACTACGGACTGTCATCTGATAGGAACAAAATACAATATACGTATCGAAGACCAAAGAAGAAGACTATTATTGACTTAGGTTGCTACGTTTTCAAAATACGTACTTTGCACTTTTAAAAGGAAATATGAATACTTTCGCTCTATGAATATCTAAGTTAAATGTTCTATATAGGTGTACATACATACCTATAACTGCCTAATGAATAATAAAAGACAAAGAACGGAAGATTATTTGATTTTAACGAGCTCAAGAATTCTTCGTTCACAAACAAAACCACGAGTAGGTACAGTTAATACGGATTATATATTTATTCCCTTTAAAATTATAGGGAATTCCAAACGATTGCCAACCAGATCAATATTTTCCAAAAATGTCCGGGCTATCAGTGGGTTATATTTCGGCTATAATCCGCAAATAATTTGACACTGGTGGTCGATAGCCGGCATTAGCCGTATCGATGCAAATTGTCCTGTATCGTAAATATTTTCCTTCTACCCTCGTTTGGTTTATAAATCTGGTTTAGCTGTTATATTGGCTGCATTGGATGTAAATGGACTTTGTTGTTGGGTGTAGAATAGAGATAGTTTTGGGATGTTGGTATTATTGATTTTGGCTTGTAATGTGTGTTGAGAGAATGAAACTAAATTATATAAAAGAAATATGGTTCCTTAGTGTTACCTTTCTTGAATTCGGCTTAAACAAGTGTATTGTAGAGTTATATGGAAATTGGGCAAATTGGGAATTTCGCGATGACGTATTCAAATCCAATCATTTTATTAATTTCCTCGGAGAATCGTGACATACTCATCAGCCTAGCCCTTTCCCAACTATGTAGGGGTCGGCTTCCAGTCTAACCGGATGAAGCTGAATATCAGTATTTTACAAGGAGCGACTACCTATCTGACTCCAGAACCCAGTTAATGGATAATGCGATACCCATTGGTAAGATTGGTTGTCAGACTTTCGGGCTTCTGACGACCTGTGAAGACTATCAAAGATTCACGAATGACAATCGACAAAGCTCAGAAAATTGTGTATTGTAGCTTTAATGGAATACTTAATTAGCGAAATCCATTTTCGGATCTAATAGTAGAGCGATAATACATTAGTCCCAAGATCCCAGGGCCGCGAGACCTTTCTTATTTTCTAATTAACAAAATGTATGGGATAGAGTAGTGTTACTATGTACTTTGAACGTACGCATACCTGCTAGCTTGGGCCGACGGCCCATTTTTTCAGGTATCAGGTACTAAACTCACATAAAGATAATACTTACTTTTCTTAAAATCTGATTGCTGATTTTTATGTATGTTTTCCAAAAATCCACTAACACACATACATTAACACTACTCTATCCCATACATTTTGTTAATCAGAAAATAAGTAAGGTCTGGCGGCCCTGGGGTCTTGCTCTACATTGTTTATGCTCCAATAATAAGATGCTAAAATAACCTTACCACAAAGTTATTGGAAATCGATACTCCCACATGCTAAATTTAAAAGTGTAAGCACAAACCCAGACCAGACCAGACCCAAACGAACCGATACAAATACAATCTACGAATAAAATCCGAAGACAGTCTAAACAAGAAGCATTAAGCTGTAACAAACGATCCTTGTAAACACTCCCGTTTCTGCATAAGTTTGGATTTGCAAACAATGTCGGATAAACTTGCCAAGTATTTCGTGCATTCGTCAACACCGAACTCCCTTAAGATAAGGTTCTATTTCCCCAATGTTGGTGGTAAGTGTAAAGTTAGTTATACAACTCGGTGCATTTACGAAGCTAGCTGCTGGCACTCGCTTACACTATTTGCATTGTTAATAGAGTCAACTGATTCAATATTATCGATGTGCCGGACCGTGAAAGGTTCGCTCGTGGTGTTTTATAATGTCTGCTGGACTTGGGACGTTCCCTCGGATTTCTTGGGATATTTATCCGCTAGATCTGGTTACTATTAGGGAGGACATAAAATGTCTGGATGGTTATGCGGTGAATAGGAATGAGTGTACAGTTTATGGAGCTATTTTTGTTGGAACATAGATAATCTAATTGATGATAAGCTATGGATCTACATTGGGTCGATGGCGCGTTGTATTCTACGCTCGCCTCGAAAGAGATGTCAGCAGTGATGGGGTCTGTTAGGACTAATGCCCGCTGGGGTCGCGGGTTGTTCGAAAGAGATACCGTGGCCCGGGCACAGGCAACTGAAGGAACACGGGTGGGTTTTAGTCAGTAAAAGTCTGACACGCCCTCCAGCTCCGCCCAGAGCGGGAGAACTCATTGATGATTTCCCATACTCAAAAAAAAAGGGACTACATTAGGTATTGTAGCTAGGAACTCTTAGGATCATTTATTGTCATATATTGCTGATACTTACTTCTTACTTATTATACTTATACTTACTTCTTCTTTAGGTCTTCTCGCGTTTCACAAAGCTTCGAAGATATAGCTTGCGAAGATACAGTTTCTTCTGGTGTTCTACTGGCAAGCATATTATTAAATCACCAATCCATTGATCAAGCTTGGTGATTATAATAATTTCCCTTTTCAGCAGATATTCCTTGGATGCTAAAAAATAAACTTTAGGTTTACCTGTATATCAATAGTATTAAGATAATTTTATTCTCTTACTTATACATAATGAATTTACTTACCACACACTTACACGGTTTGGAATGGAATTGAACATATAATTTTATCCCCACACCTCACAAATCCGAAATCAATAGATGTAAAGTTGGAAACCAAGTAAGAGAGAAGCCACACGGTGCGGTGCGGTGGCGGCGCGGCGCCGGAGCTATGTCGCTGCGGCGGCCTGCATATAAATATCAATGATATGCCACACGGTGCGTTCCGGCGCCGCACCGCAGGCACACCGCAACACAGTGCGGTGCGGTCGCGGCGCGGCGCCGGAGCGATGTCGCTGCGGCGTCCTGCATATAAAAATCAATGATATGCCAGACGGTGCGTTCCGGCGCCGCACCGCAGGCACACCGCACTTACTACGGCGCCGCAACGGTGCCGTATTGCGGCGCCGCATACCACATGTGAACAGTGATGCGGCAAAACGTTTGCGGTGCGGCGCCGCACCGCACCGTGTGGCTTCTCTCTAAGGCACCGCGCAGAGGGCTTTGATCTGGATTGGAACCGTCACTCCGTAGGGTACCTACTTACCGAATTAACAAACAAACAAATGAGGGCCGAGTTATGAGCATTATAATATTTAAGACCATTTTTAAGAGATCCTACTTCAAATCGAATGATGTTAGCTGGAACAATGTTTGCTCGAAAACGTTAACTCGAGAGTATTGGAGTCTTGAATCGATAAATTATGAGCGTGACAGTTCAATGCCTCAATGCATCAAAATGACGAATAATACTACTAATAACCTCGAATCATCGGCAGCGCGAAAGTATCATTGATATATCATTTTTCAACCATGTCTATCAAATCGTTTCTAAAAGTCAAACCTATTAGAAAAATATTCCTATCCGCAGTACGTGTCTTATATGCCTTACTTTAAAGCACCTTCAGCTACTCATTTATTTGGTAAAACCAGTCTGCACTCATTAGTAGCCATTAACGGTCGGTCTACTAGTTCCTTTGTTCTCGATCTAAAGATATGATCAGCCGAAATGCAAGTTTAGTTTCTAACCAAACGGGTTGGAATATGTCGCGGGTGTTTAGAGGTTTCAAGTCAAAATTTTCAGGGTTATGTATTGTTTTTAAACAGATTGACACACTACCTACTCGTAAATGTGCTGTGTCATAACCATTTGATACGATTGCTAAAGAATGACGGTTGTGTGCTGAATATACGCTATTTAAGTTATTAGTATTTTACAAAAATAAATACATGTAGCAATTATTATCTTTACATACCGAGACTCCTCCGTGCCGTTAAGCTGTTGGTCCCAGCTGTCATTCGTGGATCTTTGACAGCCGTCACGGGTCGATAAAAGCCCGAAAGTCTGGCAACCAGTCTTACCAAGGGTTATCGTATCATCCAGTAACTGGGTTGTGGAGGGTAGATAGGCAGTCACTCCGTGTAAAATACTCGTATTCAGCTGCATCCGGTTAGACTGGAAGCCGACCTCAATATAGTTGAGAAAAATCTAGGCACACGATGATGATGAAATAGTAATTATTAAAACAAAAACATATTATTTCATTACCACTGCTCTCAAAACGGTGATTATGCTAAAACAAAAAAAAAAAACAACTAAACAATCCGATTTCCTAACTGTACCTACTATGGTTACGCCAAGAAAATGTCGTCATCGAGCGCCGGATTTTGTATGCCTTGTATAAGATGAAGGGCTTTCAGTCCTGAACAATCTGAGCGAAAATCAAACAATCCCCGTAAAGGCACGTCAGTAATTTAATTCTCAGCGGAATGAGAGCGCAAAAAAACAAAGCGACCATTTTTTCTCCCCTAAAAATCAAATAAGGGAAGTCGTAAAAATTGAAATGTTTGCTCCTCACCTCTTGGAACTGTGCTCACTCTTTAAAGAGGAACGTAAACAAAAGAAGGGCAGACTGAGGCACGATTAAATTCTGTTTGAATACGTATTAAACATACATGGTGGTGTCTCGCATACGTTTCGCCATGACATCCCCTTCACAGAAAATGTCGAGTTTTCTTTTGAAATAAACGTGTCTTGTTCTCCAAGTGGTAGCAAGTGTGTTTGTAAACCTCTTTGGTTTAGGGAAGACTGCGGAAATATGGGCATTTGGTTTTTTTCACAGTTCTAACAGGTAGTACCTATTACAAATGTGAAAACATGACTGAAACTATCCATAAGGTGCATTTTTGAAAGGCGAGAGATTATAATTTGAAGTGCGATAAAGAGGAACATATTATCATCCCCCAGCACTAAATAGTTTACACACGGCAACGCTCACTTGGTACAGCTATCGTAAACAGTTCCTAGCGGTGGCGGTGTATTGTGTAGCACATTTCAGTGGATTGTCTGGGTACCTACTGATGATACCTACGTTTTAATCATGTAGTAACTGATTTGGAAACTGTATGTATCTAGTAAATATGGACATGCATGGATCTTTTATTTTACTGAACAAAACCGTCAAGTTAAACATCAGCTAGGGTAGTTTACCTTGACATTCAAACCAACGTTCACAGACTGTGATTTCACAAAAAAAAATTCAATTGCCGATAATAAATTATAACGAGCGATTAATCACGATATTACGAGTTTCATTTACAGAAAGAAAATAAAATAACAGAATGATAATGAACAGGAGTTTTTGGACCATTTAATTATTTATGTGGGAATGTATAATGGCTATTTCGCGCCAAGATTCGCGGGTTCCGCTTTGTGTTTCACGTTTTCCTTGAGAATGACTTTTTATGTGTTTCTTTCTGTGTACATTTTGAAAGTGAAGGGAAAATGATAGAGAAAAACAACAGTAATAATTTTTTTATTTAACTTCACCAAAGGAGAATGGGCATTTTGGTACTCGCTCCAATAGCAATCATTGTGGTGTCATTGGATAGGTCTTTTAATCAGGAAAAATATTTACTATGGCGACATGTCCCAAATCCTTGTCTGAAAACCACGGCAAGCCCCCAAAGTTCCAGTTTTAGTTAATATCATAATTGCAAGTACGATAATATTACATACCTATCATGGTTGAAATACGAAAAAAACAATGTAAAACAACATTATTTAAAACGAGAAATGTATTGTGTTACTCATAGACTCATAAAAAAGGAGGACTCCGCGCCACGCATATCGAAAGTGAAGCACAGTAAGTATGCCAGGACCGTTTGTACAAACACGCCTCACGCACACATTTACATCATAGTATGCCAACCGGACGCCATTACGTGACACAAGCGACGGCGTCTTTGCAGGTACTCATATCACGCACACATAGATCGGTACGGTGCTTCACTTTCGATATGCGTGGCGCGGAGTCCTTCTTTTTTTTATACGTCTATTGTGTTACTATTCATGCATTATATCGTGATATGATATGATAATGGTGAACACTTTTGAAAATATGTTTTTTTACATAAAAAAGTAGTATTATCTTTAACATTTCTGTTTTTTGTTACAACGGTGACTATAGACCTCGGGGATAGGGAACCAGCCGCGGGGTGGGGTAGGTGGTGCGCTGTGCCAGTGGACAGCCTTTTGTGCCGCGACATTCACTAGTCGTTGTATCGTTCTGTGCGTGAAACGACGTTCCGCAGCTGTTTATTCTACCTAGTACTTTGTTATACCGTTTTCATCACTGACCCCGGCGCCCCTTTTGGACATTGTTACCCGCTACAAACGTTTATCTTGGCTAGTGTTGTGGACTATTGTAGTGCTTATCGATTTGGAACATCGTTATGGAAGAAAATCGCAACTGTGTGATGTGTCGGCGAGGCCTACATCATGCTAGATACCAACAGCATGTTTTAACTGATGATCTTCCAAGAATGCACCCCGAGTTTGTGGCTTACATACGAGAACATGCCATTTTGGAGGTTAGTACATACTTCATTAAACTATTTCGAACTTCACCAGCTTCAGTTTTTCTTTTTAGAAGCGGTTTGTTTATATTATTATTGTCTGTTATATTTTTATACCTGAGCTATTACAAACGTGCGAATTGAGCCCTAAATCATTTTAATCGGACCTCTTGCTCGCACTTACAGGTCTTATTGAACTACTCTAGTGTTGTGTGTAAAAGTGCGTTTCCGAACCGAGCTGCAAACTACCAACTGCACGTGTTTATTTTCTATGTAGCGCGGCTGTATGGTCCGTAGCTAAGGGTGTTCGCTTCATAGAAAAAAAAAAACACGTGCAGTACTAGCTACCTGCTTCCGAGCGGCATCCCTTTATATCAGTAATGACTTGTGCAGCTTTCTCACAATCCTTTAATCCTTTTATGACTCAGTTCGCACGTTTATAGTTCTTCTTATTAAAACACTTCTCTGACCACCTATTGTGTGTTTGCTATTGTTATCTATTCACTAAGCCGTCACATCGGCTATACATAAGATATATTTTTACTTGCATTACTTAAAATATGAAAACAATACAAGTATGCCATGACTTTAGACCTGAACACCTACATACCGCATTGTTTTAAATGTTTTCATAAAAATACAACATAACATCAGCAAGATCGTATTCTACCATTTTCAGGTAGAGTTCGACAACACACGACGTGTGTGTCACCGATGTTGGCAGAGAATTGACAACGTTGTAGGAAGACCACCTGTCATACCAGAAGTAGAACAGAATGTACGAGAGCTTCAGGTTCCAGACTACACTCGAGCTCCAAACACTCCAGGGCATTGTATCTTTAACACTTGCCAAAACGCAACCCGCCATCGAATACCAGAGACGATCAAGATTCACATTTTCTGTGAATATAAGTTATATATTCCTGACGGTGCTAGAGTATGTGGACAACACCTTGAGAGCAATGCTTGGGAAGAGCTGCCTCAATTCTGCAATGTCACACATAACTTCAATGCGCAACAGTTTAGCGACGTTTGTGACATGTTGAGAATGGCTTTAAATCGTGGACCTAGGCTAGATTTCAACACAAGAGGTGCTTTAAGCAACGAGGATATGTACTTTTGGACAGGACGCCAATGCGAACAGTTTGATTCCATATTAGAACAAACACCCTCACTAAGTGGGAGGTGCAAGGAGCCTCGAACTGCGTTAGGCATATATCTGACGAAACTACGTACCGGAGACTCAGATGAAAGACTAGCGACGTTATTTAATATGTCACGAAGAAAGCTGGAACGTTTACTAACTATTGTGCGCGAATGCCTCATGAATGAATATGTAATATTACACTTGGGAGTGGACCATATGAATAGAAACGACGTTTTAGAAAAGAACCTCACTATACCAAGAGGGTTATTTGGCAATGAAGAAAACAATAAAGCTATCGTTATATGCGATGGGACTTATATATATATATATATAAGTCCCATCGCATATAACGATAGCTAAAAGCTCGAACTTTTTGTTCCAGCGTCTATCTTATAGCCTGCATAAGTTCCAGAACTTGCTGAAGCCGTTTTTAATTGTGTGTTCCAATGGCTATATAATCGATGTTTTGGGACCATACGCTGCCACTAAGACTGATGCGAACATCATGAGCGATATAATGAATGATGGAGAAAACCCATTGCATTGCTTTCTTCAACCGAACGATGTCTTCATATTAGATCGCGGCTTCCGGGACAGCTTAGATGCTATCGAAGCATGGGGATATGAATCCTACGTTCCACCATCTAAAGACAGATGGGAGACACAGCTAACTACTGAGCAAGGTAATGAAGCTCGATCAGTTACACTATGCCGGTGGGTAGTGGAAGTGGTGAACGGGAGGTTCAAACGAGATTTCAAGCTTTTGCGGCAAAAATATTTTAATAAAACACTACCAAAAATGTTCATTGATTTTAAAATCGCCGCAGCTATGTTTAATAACTTCCACATACCCATCGATGACAACATTCACGCAGAGGCCTTCCTAAACATAATCAGGGAGAAAATAGATTCCCCGAATCTACTTTATGATTATGTTGAAAGAAAACATTTGAATAACCGAAGAGCGGATTTTCAAAGAATAGAAAGTCACGAAATACAGAACTTCCCACTACTGACGGAAGAACAGATTATTTTACTTTCATTGGGCACCTATCAACTGAAGCTAGCCCGAACCTACTGCAGCGAGCATTTATCAAATGGACTATACATTCTACAAGTATATAGAGAAAGCGCACTCCAAGATTTAAATGAATATGGTATAAACGAAGATGCCTGGCTTTTACGCGGACGCATACAGTCGCGTCACGTACGGTCAAGAACTTATTATTGTTATGTATTAGTAAAAAACAATGTTAATGAAAACGAAACCAATATCCATAACATTTTATGCAATTATTACTGCACGTGTTTGACCGGACGACGAACAATCGGCACTTGTGCTCATATAGTTTCAATCGTTTGGTATCTAGGATATGCCAGACATGTAGGCTTCACTGCTCCTGCAGCGTTCCTCAACGATGTCATTATTGTTGATAATAATGTTTAAAAAAATAAATAACGTTTCTTACTTTTTCAATTTTTTTTTTATTCCTGAGTGTTTATTCATTTTAGTATCTATTAATCAACAAACACAGGATTCTATAGAAGAAAATTATATAATATCACCATTATCTTAACAAAATGAAACAAAAACAAAAAAAAAATACTTAACACAAAATAACTCCGTTCCGACAGCAAATGGAGACAAGCGACTCGGTTATCATTAATCCTTGTAAAAAGACCTTTCCAATGATATATATTATGGCTATTGGACCGAGTACCAGGCTTCTTATATTTTTGCCCATGATCCTTATCTGAAAGGTTTCTTGCAAATGCAAAAGTGCAGTGTGTAAGGTAAACTCATTGCCACTCATTCACTAATCCGCCGTATTACGCATTGGGCTAATCCCATTTTTATCTGTATACATTTTATGCTCTAAGTAGGTACTTAGTCTGTTTTATGGCAGAATAATATATATATTCTGCTGCCTCGGGTGATTTCAAATTAACTCAAATTGATTACTGTAAACACTGAAACACAAGCTTACAGGAGGAAACTCGTCTGTAAATGCTGAGAGTTAATATAGTTAAGCGGAAGGAAAATACTCCAACTCAATTACGCATACTTAATTTGCTTGCTTTTCATCTTAAAAGTCCTCATAAATCTTTATTACATTATGAGCCTTTATAAATCACTGCCATAAAGCCAGAATTGACAAAATTAGTGACAATCGCGGAAAGCACTGAAGTGCGCCCGTAACAAGAAAGTAGAAGAAAAGTATGTACGGCTAAGATCAATTGACACATTGCGTCAATTTGCAGGTATCTAAGAATGACGGTTGTGATTTGAATGGGTATACGGACGACATTTATGTGGGTAGTCAATTTGATAAAAAATTAATAACCCCGACTTTAGGAACACGAACAAAAGAACATCGTAGTATTTAGTTATAATAGAAAATTAAAATAAAAAGCGGCCAAGTGCGTGTCGGGCCACGCGCGGTAATAGGGTTCCGTAGTTGCACAATAATGCGGACTAAGAAGAGCGTTTTTTATTGTTTCATGAATATTGACTATTACTCGTAAACTTGAAAAGCCTACTTAGCTGTGATAGTTTTCCTTTTAACTTAGTTATATATACTAGTACCGTGAATTTTTTCACCCATCCAAAACTAACCATTTAGCTGGCAGGGGGAAGGGACACGTGCCTCTAACAAAAATTAGCACTTTAAAGCTTAATATTTCAGAAACAGAACCCTAAATCGAAAAATTGTTTTCACAAACCCGCAATATTTTTTAAAGACCCATCCAACAACACCCCACACCATGGGGTTTACGCGAAAAAAACATCCCCACTACGTGTACAGAAGGGTAGATACCCTAAAAATTTTTTTTTCATGATTTGTTTTTACCACTTTGTCGGCCTGATGAATATCCATGCCAAATTATAGATTTCTAGTACTACGGGTCTCTGAGCTAAGGTGCGGACGGACAGACGGACGGACATAGCGAAACTATCAGGGTTCCTTGTTGACTATGGAACCCTAAAAAGCATTCAACTATCCTCAAACACAACACATAAAACCTTAAATTCGCTAACCGATCCCAAAATTGGTTTACGATGCAAAAAACCATTTGATACTGCTCAACCTTTTCCCGCAGAACATATTGTACATAAACTAGATATACAATATATTTGCATCGAAAGGCATTACGAGCTTCAAGGCAGGGTTATTTCACGGCTCATAAAAATTTGATTTTGAAACCGAGCAGAGCGGAATCTGACATTGTATGTATCATACAATATTGTGAGACGTGCACACTGATATTTATGCCGGATACGACCTGAAATGTAATACTTTTTAAAATATTTTGGCTGGAGAAAGATGGCGGTCGGGTCTTGTTGGTTTTGTAAGTGATGTAGGTATTCTTTATAAGATATTGGTCAAACATGTGTACACTAGCTGGATTTATTCATGGTATAGAGAAGTCAAGAACACAACAGCTGTTTTCATTTTTTAAATGATTTCACGTTGTCTTTTGCGACTTTCCTTTCTGTAAGCAAGGTCATTTGTTACTAGGTTATGTACCAAATACGAGTACCCATGTCTTTGCTTTATGCTACGTTTTAATTGACCAGGAAGCAGTAAGGTGAACTGATATAACGAGGGAACAAATAAAACATGACCGTGTTTTGTATCACCTCTTGATGACCATAAACCTGGACGAATGCTCTCAAACGATCAACAATTCAATAAATAGAACTGATGCAAGCTGCAAGGGTGACAAAAGAACAAATAAAAAAAAATTAAATTCACCAAATTTAATTTACGCAACAACGGTTCGAGCTGTCAATATGTAAATATGGACGGCTCACAAAAAACAGCTTGAATACTTCCGGGATATAAAACATTTCACTGCCATTTTGTTCGGATGGCATATAAAAGGATTTACTATCGTCATCGTGGCGGCTCATTGGCTTTGTTACAGTAAACAATGAATTGTGATACACCAAGCTTTGTGATGACGATGACGACTCAACTGGAGCAAAGATTCGATTGGTTGTTTTGATACCCACAAAAAACATTGCAGTTTTTAGATTTTTGTCTGTAAGCACACTTGCGATACTGGGTAAATCCTAGTGTCAGGAAAACGATTTCTTTAAATGGAATTCAAAAAAATTGCTTTCTTACACCAGGATTTCATGGAATTACTAAAAATGTAATTATTTTGATAATCATAGATGAAACTCTTCAGTTCTGCTTTTCGAGATGATGGATTTGTATTAAATTAGTTGAGCCAGTAGGTGGTCATGTTAATTGCAGTAGGTCCTCAAAAATGCAGCTGTATAAACACTGGACACTCCAACAGATGGGACCACACTAACACTGGGTGTCAGAGGGATCTGAAAACCCTCCAGTAAAAGACAGGATGATTGGCATGATCTGCAAACCCAAGAAACATTACTAAGCCCGAACTAAGCCATACAAATCGATGCTACGAAGTACAATGACTTGCAAAAAGTAACATAGATAGATGCCAGTAAGTGATTCCAGCGACCCTGGATGTGACCCAGAAACCTACTTCCTATTATCAGACGATGGATCATACGTTGTTGGCGATATTTCCTGTCATAAGAAAGCTGAACTTTGTACGGTGTTATCTACAGCAGGCGTAAACGGATTTGTTCGTAACCTTGATGGGAAAATATAAAATAACTTCACTATATCTATATTTGGAAGGAAAGGAAATAAGCAAAGTTATGTTCTTCAGCAAGTTAGAGGAGCTCGTGGCTAAGTAATAACAACCGCATGGGTCGATCGACCAGGTTAAGCTACGCTTGCCAGGGTTGGTCCGTGGATGGGTGACCATCTTTACATACCGAGACTCCTCCGTGCCTCGGAAAGCACGTTAAGCCGTTGGTCCCGGCTGTCATTCGTGGATCTTTGACAGTCGTTACGGGTCGTCAGAAGCCCGAAAGTCTGACAAACCAGTCTTACCAAGGGGTATTGTATTACCCAGTTACTGGGTTGTGGAGGTCAGATAGGCAGTCGCTCCATGTAAAATACTGGTATTCAGCTGCATCCGGTTAGACTGGAAGCCGACCCCAACATAGTTGGGAAAAGGCTAGGCAGATGATGATGTTCTTCAGCAAGTTAAAAACAAGGTCTTATTATAAAACAAGTTTTTTTACATGGTTTAAACCGCCGAGTCAGTCGGAACAAAGTTCGGAATACCTACAACAACTGGGTCGAAAGTTTGAACTTGGACTAAAGAAAAACTCGTTTTGTTATAAGACTTTCAATCTCCGTTTTTATACGAACTTTGCTGTTTTAACTTACTTATAATGTTGATCTTGTGTGTGTTGTTGTTGTTTATGTTGTTGTTTGTTGAAAGATGTTGTTGTTGTTGATGTTGTTGTTGAAATTTAGTAGCTAAAATAATTCTATTTGCCTTTTTTCCGAAAAGTATTTCTTTTACAAATGCTTTTGGAAACGAAAATACGTACTAAACAAACCTAATTCCCAGTACTTACACAGAATCAAGTCAACTGACTTACCTTATCTCTGGACCCTACATCCATTACCAGTTACACTAAAGACGATGCTCCACAACAAGAGGATATATTCAGCTTACTCCACTAACTCATCTGGACACATCCTAATCTCGTTGACAAATGAACTGGACCAACGGAACAGCATTATCTTAGTACTGGAAGAAACGATACCTTAGCTATACAACACAAAGCATAAGCTACTTTAGCTTTCTAAGAAGAGGGTTGAATTTTGGATGAATAAGTCCACTTGCCAAAATCTGCCATTATGTCGTATGAGCGTAGGGGCCGTTTAAGCGAGCCCCGAGGGGGTTAATCAACTGTTTACACTACAAGATATCAGGCGAGTAGATTGATCATAAAACCCTTCCGTAGCTCTGATGTATGGCAGGCGAGGGGTCGATACTTGAAGATTTAAATTGTTTTCTAAATTAATGTGTTGGTCTTTTGTTGCAAATATGGTTGGCTTTCAAACTGAACGAAAGAGTACTTATGATTTTCTAGCAGTCTTGCAGCGTTTCTCGATATTGCAATAATTTCATGAAAAGTAAAGGAGAAGATACTTCAATGCCGCGACCGGAATGAACTTCATAATTTTCGTAAAAATCGAAATTATTACACTTTCTCCGTTTGTTTACAGACCAACACTTTTATTCATTTAACTAACCACTGCAGTGGTTACTTTTTCTTTGACCTCTTACAACCTTAATTTGACCACTTAATTATCCTCACAATTCAAATATACCAACCATAATCACTGTACTGTCTCTAAACTAGTTCAAACCGGGAGAAACCGGTTCAGAATTACAATAGTGAACTTTAAAATAAACTTGGCTTGCCCAGGAGTCATGTTAAACGTCCCCGCCAGTCGGCCTGGGCTTGAAATATCTCTCAACTTACCAACTAGCCAAGCCCGACTTTTTTCCCGACTTTTTATAACTGTCATAGTTCGAGGACTGACTTTGATCTTTGTATGGAGTGTTTTTGTTCGACACGAGGCGAGAGAGCCATTTTATGAAGATTCCAAGAGTTTTTAAGGGTGTTGTGCAGGCTCGAGTTTCTTTAATAAATATGGGAATTGTACGGTGAATGGAAACCTAAGGCTTGTTGGGGTAAGTTCGCACGATATTTTGCTGTACTCGAAGGACTTTTGAAACCTCAAAATATATTAATTTTGAGATAATTTTATCAACTTGTTGTTACGACGGGTGGCCAGATATTATAAATAAATAAGACGACCAGACTATTTTATGTATCGTGTATTCAGCCATTGCATGACGAGCGATCGGAGTCGGTGACAAGACAACAGGATCCGGAAATACCACAGATAATATATATTTTATAAAGACTGATACACATACGTAACATCTCCCTTATTAAGAAAAGAAAATGGAATCATTACGTGGAACATGGTACGTAAGTATACTCTTTTTTTTTTTTTTTTTTTTTTTTTTTTTAACATTAACAAAATTCTTATATACTAGTAGACTAAGTGGAACGGAACATCTCTAAGAAGTGACAAGTTGACTTGACTGACATTTACATTGCGACAGTTCTGACAGTGACGTCTATCAAATTGACTTAACTAAGTTTTGACAGCTACTAACAAAACAAAATTAGGTTTGACAATGCTTGTACAACAAACAATACATTTAGTATATTAAATTAAAACTAAGTACAAATTAAGAACTTAATCTAGACCAATTTTCAAAATCTTCGGGGCTTTATTATTGCTCTACCGAATGAAGAATAAGTTGTGTGTTGAGTTTGTTTATTTGGTGTATGTGATGTGTTTGTTTTTGTTTCAGATTCTTGGACAGGATTACTTGTACAAGGAGATTGATAATTAGATGGAGATGACGACGGCAGTATATTGGAAGGCGACGGTGGATCAGTGTCAAGTGGAACTGATGGGGATTGAAGTGAACTTCTTCTACTAGGAGTGGACTCAGTTGGTGAATGTTTTGGCTGTAGGATATGTTGGCGATTACGGCGAAAAGTACCTTCCGGGGAGACAATAGTATATGATCTAGGCTGTGGACCTATGTCTGACACAGTACCAGGTGTCCAAATACTGTCTGGCTGTTTCTGGAAGTAAATTTTATCACCAATGTTTAGGGAAGACAACGGTTTAGTATGTTTATTATAATAAATCTGTGATTTGTTCACTTTTATTTGAGTTTTATTTGTTAGAGACCTGTAGTTAGGTATTTTAGGTTTCAGAGTTTGTTCTAAGACTGGAAGTTTAGTTCTGAGTGTCCTGGACATTAGTAATTGGGCAGGCGAATACATATTTTCTTTAGGTGTATTCCTATACTGTAATAATCCTAGATGAGGGTCTGTATTATCAGTAAGACATTTCTTTAATATGTTTTTAACCGTGGCTATGGTTCTTTCTACAAGACCATTAGACCGTGGATAATAGGGACTTGATGTAATATGTTGTATTTGCCAATCTAAAGCAAAATGATTAAACTCTTTTGAGTTAAATGGGGGACCATTGTCTGAAATTAGAATGTTGGGTATTCCATGTCTGGAAAATATAGACTTTAGGTGACTAATGACAATTTTACTAGTAGAACCACCTGCTAGCTTTACAAGCTCGACATATTGGGAAAAATAATCTACGACTATGACATACTTGTTTGAATTGAAATCAAATAGATCAACTCCGACTTTATTCCAAGGGATTGGTTTTACCTCATGGGGCTGTAGTGACTCTTTGGAATTGCTGCGTCTGTTAGTGAGACAGTTATGACAATTATTAACATATTTTTCTATATCAGAGTACATATTGGGCCAGTATACTAGATTTCTTGCCAATCTTTGGCAACTATGAATACCTTGGTGACCTTCATGTATCTGTTTCAAAATGTCTTTTCTCATGGCTACTGGTATAATGACACTGTTGTTTTTGAAGACAATACCATTAATTATATGTATATCGGTTTTTAAAGGAAAATAAGGCCTAAGTATGTCTGGAAGCAATTTTTTATGTTCAGGCCAACCTGTTATGCAATATTTACTTAAGAGTGACAATTCATTGTCTTGGGAAGTCTGTTCTTGAATAGATTTAAGTTTATTTGGACTAACTGACAGTGATCTAATGACTAAATTGACATGTAAATCTAGATCAGAATCTAGATCATGTAATGACTGTTCTGGTAAAGCTGCTCTAGACAGAGTATCAGCTACATAAAGATATTTACCTGGTTTGTAAGTTACGTTCAGGTCATATGGTTGTAATCTTAGCATTATTCTTTGAAGACGGGGTGGAATGTTATAAATTGGTTTTTTATACAGCGATACTATTGGTTTGTGATCTGTTTCAACTAAAGTGTGGCGACCATAGACATATTGGTGAAACTTTGTACAACCAAATAGGATTGCTAACAGCTCTTTCTCAATCTGAGAGTATGACTGTTGACATGAGCTTAATGAAGCTGAAGCATATGCTATGGGGTGTTTATCATGGCAAATCACTGCACCCATGGCATCTTTAGACGAATCAACTGACAGTGTAATTGGTTTATTTTGATCATAATATGTCAAGACAGGGGCTTTTGTTATACATTCCTTTAATTCATTAAATTCTACATTATGTCTCTCTTGCCAAGACCATTCATTATCTTTAGACAGAAGTGTTCTTAAATTAGAAGTTTTATCTGACAAATTCTCTATGTATGAGCCTAAGTATGTAACCATACCTAAAAACCTTTGTAATTCTGTGACATTTGTTGGTGGTGGCATACTGCAAATGGCTTTCACTTTGTTTTCATCAACTCTCACACCATCTTTAGAAAAGATGTGTCCTAGGTACTTGACTTCACTTTTACATATATTAGACTTGTCTTTATTAAATTTTATTCCTATTTCTCTAGCTCTATCTAAGACTTGTTTTAACCTAAAATCATGTTCTTGTTTAGTTTGACCGTAAATTAGGAAATCATCCATCATGATTTTGACTCCTGGAATATCACTGAATCTATTTGTCATGATGGAATGAAACAGTTCTGGGGCTGCATTTATCCCGAAGGGAAGTCTTAGGAATCTATATCTACCTTGAGGTGTGATGAATGTACATAGTTTTGAGGAAGCTTCATCTAACTTTAGCATATAAAAACCTTTGTTTGCATCTAGGGTAGTGAAATATTGTGAACCAGAGAGGCTGGATTTAATTTCATCAATAATTGGAAATTGATAATGAGGACGCATAATGGCTTTATTAAGTTTTCTTGGATCAATGCACAGGCGTAGTTTACCATTTTTCTTTGATGCAATTACAATTGAGCTTACCCATTCAGTAGGTTCCTCGACTTTGACTATAATTTGATTTTTTTTTAACATGGCTAATTCTTCTTTTAATTGTTCTAAGAGACTGAATGGAATTCTACGACAGGCATCTATAGACGGTACAGCATCAGGCTTCATTGACAAATGACATTCATAATCTTTAAGACAACCTATTCCTGAGAAGAGATCTTTATATTTGTCAAGCTGTGATACATTGAGTGACTCATGAAATTGGACATTATGGACTCTTTTAACTAATTTTAAATTCTCACAACTGTTGCGACCAATAATATTCCTACAGGGTATATCTATAATGTGGAAATTAACATTGTATAGTTTGTTGTTATGTGTGACAGACAGAATGCATTGACCTACAGTCGGTAATACTTCACCGCTAAAGGTTGATAGTTTGTGACTACTTTTCTTTAAACTACTCAATGGCAAATTAAGTTTTTTATAAGAGTTAAATGATAAAATGTTAGTGTCAGCACCTGTATCAAGTAAAAAGTCTACATTCTTACTATTTATGGACAAAGTTGTATGATAAGGGTTTTTTTTGCTGACAGAAATCTCATTAGTGAAAAGACTATTTAGAAAATAAGTATCAGTACCCGTACTTTCTTCTTCTTCTATGGATCTCACATGTTTGCTGCGGCAACACTTGGCAAAGTGATTGGGCTTGTGGCAGTTGTTACAGATGACTCCTATGGCTGGACATTTTGTTCGGTGAACTTGACCACATCTGGAACAATTCTTGGTTGACTGTTTGGATTGAGGTTCTTGACTGGACGATGCTTTACTTGATTGACGACTTTGACTTGTTTGAGACTGATGACTTTGACTTTCTTGACGGCTATGACTTCTTTGACGACTGTGACTTCTTTGACTGTGACTTTTTTGATTGCGACTCTCTTGACTACGATGTGTTTGGCGACTGTGATGCGATTGACGACTGGCAACGACACTTACTTCTTGGCTTGATAAAGCTTTAGCCTGTAACCTAGTATTTCTTAGTGTTTTAGCGAGACTGACGGCGGCATCAAATGTTGATGGTTTCTCGATCAGGATACGTTCTCTGATGTACGAGCAAGATGAATTTAAGTTCCATGAGAATATGTCCTTTACTATATCATCGGCAAGACCTTCAAAATTGCATTGGATACTTAGATTCTTGAGATCCGTGGCATATGTCTCAATTTCTTCATCTGGACCTTGTTTTCTGTTGAACAGCTTATGTCTTTCGACGGAAATATTGACACGTGGTGTGAAGTAGTCTTCAAATTTGGCGAGTAAATCCTTATAGGTGATCTTGTCAATTTGTATGTTAAACGAGTAAAATATCTGAAGAGCGTCTGGGCCTATGATTTGTAGTAAAATGGCTACCTTTCGTTTGTCTGGTTGTTCTTCTAAATTGTTGGCTATCATGTAAATCTCTAGACTTGTGTTGAAATTTCTCCAAGCCAATGGCATGTTCGAGTTGTTGATATCTAAGCTGAAATTACTCGGCGGCAGGGGATAACTTGTATTATTTGCGTTTTTATTTTCCGGCATTTTAGGGCTGGACCACGCGGCGACGTTTTACTCGAAATTTTTTTTTTTTTTTTTTTTTGACTGTTTGCGGCACTTACTTTTGTGGTTTTTTGTGACTTCTTTTTCTTCTGTATCTTCTGACACCATGTTACGACGGGTGGCCAGATATTATAAATAAATAAGACGACCAGACTATTTTATGTATCGTGTATTCAGCCATTGCATGACGAGCGATCGGAGTCGGTGACAAGACAACAGGATCCGGAAATACCACAGATAATATATATTTTATAAAGACTGATACACATACGTAACACTTGTAAATGACTTTATATGAAACTAGCTTTTGCCCGCGGCTTCGCCCGCGTGGATGTCAGAAAATATCCCACGGGAACGAAAATTCTTCCTTATTCCTTGTCTACATTATAAAGGGAACCTATGTGCAAAATTTCAACTTTCTAGGTCCAAAGGTTTGGGCTGGGCGTGGATGAGTCAGTTCATCAGTCAGGACTTTTCTTTTTATAATATATAATGGGATAACTTCTGCCCGCGACTTCGTAGGTGTGGAATTTCTTGTTCCCCCAACCCACCTCGTCGCATCGCATTGTCTGCTCCCACTATTACTGTATTTTCGCTTAGGCATTCTTTCTGACTTTTTTTTTTTTGCTCGGCACCTAAGAGTCTCAGAGTGATGTTAAATATGCCTTAGCCTTCCCTAAAAATTGGGCTATCAAATTAAAAAAGAATTTTTAAAGTCCGACTAGTAGTTCCAGAGAGTACCGCGTTCAAATTAACAAAAAAAAGTGTGTGTGTCAGCTCCGATGCACGACTGGAGTTTATTCCTGTTTTTTGTGTCATTCCGACTTTCTATTTAATAATCATTTCTGTCGGGCTGGGTTTTTTCAATGAATCAGTGCTATACAAAAAGCAACTTTAAGGTGTAAAGATGGTGTAAAGGCACTCAGACAATCAGGCAGTCAGTCAGGACTTCTCTTTTTATTTATAAAGATAGATAGAAGATAGATTAAAAAAGGTCATGTTTCAGTACGTACTTTTCAAACTATCGTATTATCAGCGGTTATTGATTAAAATGAGCACAAAATGACAATTGGTTTTTGTTTACTTAAAAGATCGAAGTACGTTCTAAAAACCATTCTAATTACACTGTACGCATAAGGAGCATAGAGCAGTAAAACCGATCTTTCCCGAGACAAATCATATAATTAAGACTCTCGATTATTTCGTAACTTAGCCAATACTTTTTTTAAAGTGTGCATACAGGGAATGATCGGATTATAATCTGCAGTCTAATCTTTACATCATTCATTATTCTAACCTAGATAAACAAATGAAATAAGAATAACGAACTCAAAAAACATGTGAAACTGGGAAATACTCACTCCGATACTGAGATATGCAGTCAGGGGAAAGTCCGGATATGATGAAATGTCTACTTTCAGATTTTTACCTATGCCACACATGTTTTTGATTCAAACTAACATCGGGCACTGAATTGTGGTACTTACGCTACAAAATGTTGTCGCATACTGTGTAGCTATAGTGATTGAAATCGAAAATATTGGTCTTTACCTATGAAATTGCCGTTCTGCAGTACGGGCCATTTCAAATCAAAATAATTTTTGTTTGGCTAAGAATTCTAATTTCAAATTAATTTTATTTTAAAAACATGGATTTTTTTTCCAAAAGTAGTCATTTGTTTATTGATTAGTGTTACATTTTCATCGCATTTCAATCTTTTTCGTCATCATGGATACGTTAAAAATTCGAGTAATTATGGAATATGAGTACCGTCGTGGCAGCAACGCGGCACAAGCGGCACGCAACATCAACGACGTTTACGGAGCTAACACTACAAACCAACGCACCACTTGTTATTGGTTTGCTCGCTTCCGTTCTGGAAATTTCGACCTGAAAAATGAACCTCGCGGTCGTCCGAAGACTTTGGTCGACAATGACGAATTAAAGTCGATTGTGGAAGCTGATGATACACAATCTACGGCTGAATTAGCAGCAGCTTTCGACGTTAGCGTCAAAACAATATTGGTCCATTTGCGTCAAATTGGCAAGGTAAAAAAGCTTGACAAATGGGTGCCCCACGAACTCAATGATCGCCAGCGCGAAGTACGCGTCGAGACGTGCCTTGCACTGCTCAAAAGACACACAAATGAAGGAATTTTGAACCGCATTGTTACCTGCGATGAAAAATGGATTCTGTTTGATAACCGCAAGCGCTCAGCAAGTTGGTCGGATCCAGGTTCAGCACCTAAACAATGCCCTAAACGAAAACTTACCTCTAGAAAAGTGACGGTCACTGTTTGGTGGTCTAGCGCCGGTGTGATTCATCACAGCTTCTTACCAAACGGGGTGAGCATTACTTCAGATGTGTACTGTGAAGAACTGAACACAATGATGGAGAAGCTGGCACATCTCCAACCAGCATTGGTCAATCGCTCGTCTCCGCTACTGCACGACAACGCGTGACCTCATACTGCACAGCAGACGGTCTCCAAGTTGCAAGAACTGGGGTTGGAAGCTCTCCGTCATCTGCCCTACTCACCAGACCTTGCGCCTACAGACTACTACTTTTTCCAGAATTTGGATAACTTCTTGGCGGGAAAAAAATTCAATACCCGAGAGGCAGTACAAAATGCCTTTGAAGAATTTGTTGCCTCCCGTCCAGCTGATTTCTTTAAGAAGGGCATCAATAAACTGCCACTGCGTTGGCAAAGATGCATTGATTGCATGGGTGATTACTTCGATTAATACAAATAAAAAATGCATGCAAAAATTTCGTTTAAATTTTTTCATACAGAACGGCAATTTCATAGGTAAAGACCTATTATTATCAAGTTTAGTAGAAATTCTGAATAACCGTTCTTTCCCCGATCCGGTGTGGGTAACTGAACTTCCTCCTTTTTTGTTTGTAAAGTGTGTTCCTAAACTATGAGTTCCACTAACTGAACAACCACTACGTGCGTTTATCGTTCGCTCTGTACAAAATTAGCTTTTTCATAGAATGTAAACAGTTTAGCATGACGTTTGTAACGCAATCGCTCTCTTCATTACAGAAACGTAGGAAATGTTTAGAATAGTATTACATTTTGATACAAGTGGAGAATTTTTGTTATTGCATTCGAGGCGGAATTAATACCCGAGCCGTAGGCGAGGTTGTTTTTGAGCCGAGAACTGCAATAACAAATGTCCACGTGTATCAAACGACGTTTTGAAGAAATAAAATAAAATAACGAAAAATGTTTTTGTCATGAAGGAAACTATGATATAAATTTTCTTTTTTTTCCGCTCTTTGCTTTCGCCAGGTTAAAGGAGAAGCAATGGTATAAAGCCGATAAACAGCCTAATATGAAAAATAGAAAATTCAAATATTGTTGAGTTTAGAACACAAATAAATGTTAATTTGTTCATAAACGTTTTTTTTAATCATGGTTTTTGATAATATTCTATTTATAAACATTATTTAAATATTCAAAAAATATTAACGTGAAATTTAAATAGTGAATAGAGAGAGGCATTGAACCAATTTGGACTAAGTATAGGTATAAGTTATCTGTGGCAATTTTTATTCCCGCACACGTATTGGAAAATGAAAAATCGCACGCGTGTGAAATTTATTGCATTGTGAACTTAATCGTAGTGCGATATGAACCAGTTTTCGAGGAAGTGTATTGAAAAAGTATTTCCGATTCTCGATTATTTATCGGATCTCAAATATTTGTGACGTTAACTTAAGTTCCAAAGCCAATAATACAGTCATAAAGAATATCCACTCATAAAACATTCGCAGGTAATATGTGCTCCCAAGGTCGGGTTTACAAACTAATTATTACGAATCCGGCTGCCGGCAGAATAACTCGTGCTAATTAATTTATAGCTATTAACAAATACGGGACCCGATAAATCCTTACAATTTGCAACATTTATTATTCCACATCCTGCTTGGGAAAACTAATTTGGTGTGAATCTGGTTAAGAGGTAATTGTCTATTAGTGTTAGTGCTGATTTGAGTTCTAGAAGGATGCACACTGCTGCAGCGGCCTGGTCCTACTTATGTTAGTTGATCTTGAAACAGATTACATTCTAAATGCTGTATCCTGAAACAAGTTAATGTTTTATTTTTATTAAACTTTGTGTGGCAGCTCGTGGCTCAGTAACAACAGCCGCACGGGTCTATCCATCAGATTAAGATACGATTGCCGAGGTTGGTCCGTGGATGTGTGACCATCTTTACATACCAAAACTCCTCCGTGCCTCGGAAAGCACGTTAAGCCGTTGGTCCCAGCTGTCATTCGTGGATCTTTGACAGTCGTTACGCTAAGTCTGGTAGTCAGACTTTCCAAGGAGTATCGTATAACCAACGAATTACGAAATTCGTTGCGTATAACCCCGTTAGATAGGCAGTCGTTCCATGTAAAATACTTGTACTCAGCTGCATCCGGTTAGACTGGAAGCCGACCTCAACATAGATGGGAAAAGGGCAGACAGAAACTTCCTATAGTAATTTATACCTAACTCTTTTTTTTTTTTTTTTTAATCACACTTTATTTTTTTTTTAGTTAAATGGTGTAAACCAAAAAGTTAATTTATTAGACATCGCTTTAGAATTTATAGAGGTCGAAACATTCAATAAATATTTATCCAGAATATATCTTAAATAAGGATCTTTTTAAACAAGGCCAAATAATGGCAGTCTTGCAAGTAGAGCCAAAAAGTCTTTAATATTTTACACAGAGAGCAGATGACCAATAAATTTGTTTGTTGTAACGAGTTTCGATACGCTCGTAAATTTTAAACCACAGCTAAGTAACCAAATTTAATAATATAACATGTATATCTTATGCGGAGCGGGATTCCGCTAGGGTCGGCACAGCAAAATCTTATTTTGTTGAAATCATTTTGTGAAAGACTAAATATATTTTACTTATTCCGGTCATCTCTGCCTTAGAGTTGAGTGTGTTCGTCAGCAATAATATGAACGTCATTGCTGAAATAAAATGTTTAATATCCTTTGAATGTTTTCGGATCAAAAGACTGTAAAACAATCTGTAAAACTAAACAATCCCACAATCTTCTAGGTATTCCTTCAATAGTTCTTTATCTGAAAATTATGAAGCAGGTAGAGATGAACCGTTCTAAAAATGAGCGCCCCTCCACAAAATGTGATTATTTCAATGTGTGAGAGGAAATACTTATTGCAAAACTTTATTTGTGTGCGTGCGGCAACTTTACTGTCAACATGGACTCGTCGTCGCACTTAGTCGACGTTCGCACGGACGTAAAAAGATTGCGGCGACTTTGTTTCGCGCACTGGATTTTCAACGCTCTGCTTAGCGCCGAGAGTTGAAAATCCAACAGTGTATTATTACAACGCGGTAGAAAGCACTGTGTTGTTGTTAGGTTGGATTTTCAATGCTCGGCTCAACAACGAGAGTTGAAAATCTAGTGCGCGATAAAATCCCACCGCGACATTTTTACGTCCGCGCGAACGTCGGCTTAGAGATCAACTAATCGTGCGATCAGTCCAGATAACAACATTGTACGGCGGGGAGCATGCGCTTTGTATGGAACGACACGTTCGCCCTGTCGCGCGTTCGTGACATTTATACACTAGTTAACCGACAAATCTAGCTGTTTGACGTTTGGGCAAATCTCTTCAGCTAACAACAGTAGAGGCTTCACCTAAGATTACATAGTTTCAGTATGAAACAAACAAGTCTTGTCTTAAAACAAATATCTCTTCAGCTAACAATAGTAGAGGCTTCACCTAAGATTACATAGTTTCAGTATGAAACAAACAAGTCTTGTCTTAAAACAAATATCTCTTCAGCTAACAATAGTAGAGGCTTCACCTAAGATTACATAGTTTCAGTATGAAACAAACAAGTCTTGTCTTAAAACAAATATCTCTTCAGCTAACAATAGTAGAGGCTTCACCTAAGATTACATAGTTTCAGTATGAAACAAACAAGTCTTGTCTTAAAACAAATATCTCTTCAGCTAACAATAGTAGAGGCTTCACCTAAGATTACATAGTCTCAGTGTGAAGCAAATTAGTCTTGTCTTAAAACAAATATCTCTTCAGTTAAGAATAGTAGAAGCTTCGTTCAAGAATATGTTGTCTTAGTGTGAAACATGATGAGTCTTGCTTCGAAAATAGACAAATCAAATTTTTAATGATTCTAAGAGAGAATACTCTTTTACTAAGACAAATAATATTCTTAAAATTAAACATAAAAAATTCTTCATTTAAGTCTAATGTCTTCGAGGAAGACAATAAAACTAAGACAATATTTTACTTCATTCAAAAATATATTGTTTTCCCTATATATGAATCAATATTTGTCTTGACCAATAGGATATTGTCTTAATGTAAGACATCCTTTTTTTCCGTGTAGTCTGCAAGGTATTTATTTAGTTTAGTTGTTGACCGCACTCGACGAGGAGCTCGTGGCTAAGTAAAAACAGCCGCACGGGTCGATCAATCAGGTTAAGCTACGCTTGCCGGGGTTGGTCAGTGGATGGGTGACCATCTTTACATACAGAGACTCCTCCGTGCCTCGGAAAGCACGTTAAGCCGTTGGTCCCGGCTGTCATTCGTGGATCTTTGACAGTCGTTACGGGTCGTCAGAAGCCCGAAAGTCTGACAACCAGTCTTACCAAGGGGTATCGTATTACCCAGTTCTAGGTTGTGGAGGTCAGATAGGCAGTCGCTCCATGTAAAATAATGGTATTCAGCTGCATCCGGTTAGACTGGAAGCCGACCCCAACATGGTTAGGAAAAAGCAGGCAGATTGATTGTTGACCGTACTCGCAGGTGACTGAGCAAGCAATGACAAAGACCAATGATGTGTATTGCGTCTATACATTTCTTTGCATGTGAGCGTAAGCGCTGTGGAGGGACATTATTTTTTTTAGAATGGTTTATCTCTACTTACATTATATTTAACATCATTTTGTCAGTCTCACGTGGATAAGTGAACTAAATTCTCAAAATACAATAACCATAACAAAGTTTCACAAAATCAAGTCGTTTGCTACGCTTTGTTGCTCCATCTTGCCTATAAAGAGATGTTTTGAATAATAATGAATGCAGTTTAGGATTCCAGGATTGTCTAAGACTGGTGAACCCAACGTGACGTGCAAGTATGCTGCAGACATGATTTATTGTCGGCGTTACATTGTTCATGCACTGTTGCTTCACTTTGCTAAGCCGACGAACGATGACATTGTAGCTAAATGTTTTAAATTAAAACAAGAAAAATTCTTAACTGACCTGGGGGCCAACCACCACTTCTTAAAGCAGTATTATTTTAATGTTACTTCAGTGTGAGAAAGAGATGGAGCTATACAGGACGTCTAGCTCCATCTCTTTCCCACACTCATGTAAGATTAAAATAATACTGCTTTAAGAGGTGGCGGTCTAGCTCCTGAAGCAAATATAAATAAGTCGTTATAGTTATTTTTTGGCAACATTCGAAAAGGAAGCTGTACTCGTGTTGGTAAGTAGAAAAAAGTAATAATCACACTAATATTATAAAGGCGAAAGTTTGTGAATGTGTGTGTGATTTGGATGAAATTTGGTATGTAGATAGCTTATACCCTGGATTAATACATATGATTTTTTATCCCGGTCTACTTGGGTGAAACCGCGGGGCGCAGCTAGTTACCTATAAACAGAAACGAGTAGCTATTACAGTTTTTTTAAACATTGTGTTGCCTCTAATTCATCCAAGCTTAAAGTAGAATATAATCCTTCTGCATCCAATAATACCAAAAATATAATCGGAGAAAGCTTATTGTGTTCTCATATCAATATGTTTATTCTGGCAACCCTGGCAGACAGGCGTCGTTAGACACACCGGGCGCTACTAAATAAAGTCAGAGGATCGGCTACATTCTGTTGCTTCATATTGCTGCCAGCAACTTAACCTTTCCATCACATTCAACCACAACCTTATTTGTTTCAACCTTACATCCGTCCATCAAAGTTTTGAGAAAAAGGCCCGGAAATTAAGGGATCACTTCTTTCCCGAGTACAAGGTACGTAGTATTATATTGTCTGTGACAAGCTTGAGGGATCGATCCTGGCATGTAGCAATGTGCTGTTTTCAATTTCATATTATTTTGACTGTATGTATTTTGTATATTTATCTTAAATTTACTTAAAGTTAACTGTGAACCGTGAACTTAAAGTAAATAAACTTTTTAAAATACAGCGGCCTTTAGCATAACGCGACTCGCATTGTGTCTAATCTTGTCCACGAGCAAGCGTGGTGACTGTTCCTTCTCTGTATGAGAAGACGCGTCTGTCCTTTTTTGGAAAAAATACAGGCTAATATTAATCATAATGTATATGTAAGGCTTTATATCAATAGTTTTGTTTCCACCAGCCCTGTAAGTCAGACATCGTTAGGTACACCGGCTGCTCTAAACAAAGTCAGCGTATTGTCCGCCTGCTGCAGCTTCATATTGCTGTGTGCCGACTAGGACTGTCGCAGATAAGTGGATTTTAGTCCGTCTCTACACCTGTTGATAATATGAAATCCTTTAATTATTAACTTGTGGAAAGCTTAGCCGTGCCTTGGGTAGCTTTGTGGGATTAAGCAACAATATTTATTGCTCAGTCATATGTAAAGATGGGTTATTAGTTTGTAGAGGATGTAAATAATTTGTGTCTGATAGTTTTCACCGTGAAATATTAAGGGAAGCGCAAAAATGCTTGCAGTAAAATACTTGTTTATTTACGGAAGCGTTCGAAAGCAAAGCATACCAAAAATAAATAAGATTTCTAGTTCCGGAATAGCTTTACGTAAGTTTTAATCTCCCGTTCAAAAATAAAAATACACAAAAAATACCTCCAGCAATATTTTCCACTTCGTAAATAAATCCAAAGGCATTCACAACTCACAATCAGCCACAAATGGTCTGTTTGCGGCTATTGCACCGTTCCCTTAATGCGAGACATTCTTTAAATGGTGACGTAAGTGGCGTCATAGTGACCCGAAACTTTCAATCGCGTCTTTATCAATATTATCAACAGCAGAACGCGAGCGAAATGAAAGAATCTGGTCTATTCACAAAAAAGGTCCCGGAATGGGAAAAGAAATTTCTCGAAAGCGACCTTTCTTAGATGTTTATCTGCGCTGCCTTTAAGGGCCCCGGCGTGTACTGGGCCAGTTTGAGTGCGACGGTATTCAACGATTGCGAATTGTTGCATTTCGATTGCGTGTTTTGTATGAAGCGGCGTTTCTGTTATTGGCACGTGATGAGCATTGTAATCAAAAGTATGTGGGGTGAAATACTTGGTGGTGGATTCGTGGTAAAAGTTAAAGTATACAATTTAAAGATGAGCTCCTGAAACAAGATAAATCTATTGACGAAAATAGCTCTTAATTTTGAGTTTACATAAATAATAAATACATTTATATTTAATGTAAGTATACTGTAGGTATAGACGAATGCTCTTAATGCCCCTTTTAACGATGAGCTATTTTTGTTTTTGCGGTATTTAAGAGGTCTTTACTTAAAGAGAAGAGGGCCAAAGACGACTCGGTAATTCTTGGAGTGGAGATATTAGGGAGCAAGTCTGCGATGATTTACAGATTCTGCGATAATTTCGTCCCGGACTTTTTATCTGCTCAGTCCTTTTTATTTAGATACTTTTTTGCTGAAGTTGTTATCTGTTTTTAACGCCTTAATTTTCACATTTAAGCGATAAGGGACCTTGAAATTAAATTTCCTCGCTTTAAAAGTATACCTTTGTCTGTTTAGTCTAAAATATTTTGTGACTCGTAAAGTATTTAAAAAACTTTTTTACAAAAAATACAACCGACTTCCAAAAACAACACTACAAAGTGAAAAATAACTTTAATTTCGGAAGTCGGTGTCTAGTTAAATGTATTTTCGTTTTTTGCCACCGACTTCCGAAATTAAAGTTATTTTTCACTTTGTAGTGTTGTTTTTGGAATTTGGTTGTATTTTTTGTAAAAAAGTTTTTATTTTTCACTTTTTAGTTGTGGTACCTACCCCACACAAATTCTAATACCACTACCTGCAAAACAAACTAGAACATCATCCATATAAAAGTGGGGAAAAAATACGTATTATTGAAGCTAACTCAAAAACTACCCAAGCAAAGTTAATCCATTTTATATGGGACCAACTGTGATGTATACCCTCTCGAATAAAATAAAAAAAATCCAAATCGGTCCAGCCATCTTCGAGTAATCGGGGATCATACATAAAAAAAAAATAAAAAAAAAGGTTCTGACGAATTGAGAACCTCCTCCTTTTTGAAGTCGGTTAAAAATATATACCTATTCAAATAAAACGTTTTATTCGACATAAAAGATGCGTCACACGAGACATCGACGAAAGTTTGTGAAATACTCTCTACATGTAGACGCAAGTCAATTATAGAGCTCAGAGCCAGGGAAAGGGAAATAAGGGACGTCATATCATTTTCCCCTAGCTAAAGCTAGGATCCGTTTGGTCTAACTCATGACCCAAACATTCATCCCGAAACGCGCGATAAACTACATCTGCTTATCCAGAAAGAGGTTGAAACAAAATAGAATAATACTTGTTCCTATAATCCATCAGGTCGTTCACCAGTACTCGGGTAAGAGCTCGGCTCTTCAACCCAATTGCCCTTCCGTCTAATTACAATTTAATGCTTGCTACTTTCTTTAATAAATGGCTAAGGGAGCCCTTAATAATATAAAAATGTTTTCGTTGCTCCTTTGTTTTGGCAAAGTTTGCACAGAACTTGTTACAGAATATTTCCGGTCAGTGATGCAAAAATGTCGACAGATTGATTATCGATAAAACATGGGAACGCGTATCGTTTCGCGCCTGTCGATAAAGTTTGACAGGAAAGATTTTGTGGATGTTATATACAATCGCGCTTACACGTGTTTAGAATTTTGCGTGAGCTGTGAATTTTGAAGAATATCATCAAAGTTATTTCTTTGCCAAATAAATTGGATTAACAGAATAAGTTGCGACTTTTAAAGTAAATAGTTACTATTTGATAAAAAATATTTAACTTTGATTTTGGCTGCTAATTGATATAATGTTTACATTACAAAAAGATGATTATGTACTTACTACTGTACTTGAGACACAGCGTTTAGACAAAAATAAAACCCACGCATCACTACACCACGAGCAGACTCTTTCCAAAAAACTTAACTATTGTTAAAAACTCCTTTGTTTATTATAACTTGCCTGTCCTCAGGCCTCTTTTAAAAGTTCATCAATTCTCTGACAAAGTCTCCATTCTAAAATTATTTGTTTTTTCTGCAAAAGGAACCGTTGAAAATGTTTGAAAGTCGAACACGGAAATGTCAAGTTGTGATTGGATGTGAATAATTTTAGAAGATCGACTTTTCCAGGCTTACCAATAGCGGTTCCAAGAATATTGCTCTTCTAATTTATTTTTAGGTCAGATAAGTGAAGAAACCTATAATGTAAAGCCTTATTAGTGTAACGCTGATAAGGCGATTTTCTTTCTGAAATTAAATACTGCCGAGCTACTCTATATACTTCCTGACTACTCACACAATGTTGTTCGTTATGGATCGGCCAGACAATAGCTGTGATTGATGGATATAATGGACAATGCATTATACACGTTTTTATATTATTTTCCATAAGGTTCATTGTACGTTATAATGGGCAAAATTCATTAAACACGACTATTGATACTGATCAATTTACAATAACATATAATAGTTATAGGATTCTTACTAGTTTACTACCATCTACATCATGCCATCACATTAATATTATAAAGGCGAAAGTTTGTGAGAAAGTGTGTTTGTTTGTATGTTTGTTACTTCTTCACGCTCAAACGGCTGGACCGATTTGGATGAAATTTTGTAGGTATGTGGATAGCTTATAGGTACCCTGGATTAACATGTAGGCTACTTTTTATCCTGGTCTACGCAGGTGACACCGCGGTGCGCAGCTAGTATATAATAAAGAGAAAATTGGCATTCTTGCGAAGTTTAAACAGGATCTTGATATTCATATACAAAGACAGCGTAAGTTTGGAGCGCCTCCCTTATTTGTTACAAAAACAGCGTAAGTTTGGAGCGCCTCCCTTATTTGTTACAAAAACAGCGTAAGTTTGGAGCGCCTCCCTTATTTGTTACAAAAACAGCGTAAGTTTGGAGCACCTCCCTTATTTGTTTCAAAAACAGCGTAAGTTTGGAGCCCCCTTATTTGTTACAAAAACAGCGTAAGTTTGGAGCGCCTCCCTTATTTGTTACAAAAACAGCGTAAGTTTGGAGCGCCTCCCTTATTTGTTACTAAAACAGTGTAAGTTTGGAGCGCCTCCCTTATTTGTTACAAAAACAGCGTAAGTTTGGAGCGCCTCCCTTATTTGTTACAAAAACAGCGTAAGTTTGGAGCGCCTCCCTTATTTGTTACAAAAACAGCGTAAGTTTGGAGCGCCTCCCTTATTTGTTACTAAAACAGTGTAAGTTTGGAGCGCCTCCCTTATTTGTTACAAAAAGGACGATTATAGACTAAATAAACATTTGCAAAAGCTGGAGAATTTTAGGACACCTTCTTCAATGAATACTATTGAACGAGACGTCTTGAAAAAGCTCAATATGGTCGGTTTATTTCATTACTAAGACATTGAATTTTAACCTATATCTGTTGGTAAAAGGAATCGTCCATTAAACTACGTCCGTCCGCAGTTCGTACGCGAGCTGCTCGTCACAGATAGGGCAGACAGAGGTCGTCATTGATTGATGACTATAATGGACAATGCATTGTAGTCACAGGCCTTTTCCTTTACATTATAAGCAAAAGTCGTATCTATAAAGCATTATAGGTAAAATGTGATAGCGAACGAATCTGTCATGTGAACTATTTTTTACCGATAAATATTTGGCATAAGAACGGTGCCAGCACAGTGCCAAGATCTAATTATCCTCACAGCTTATCGTCTAATGTAACTTTTAATTTTTAGAAGATCCTAACTATTCGACGTATATTATTGATGTCCGGGGAATAACAATATACTATTTAAATACATCTTTAAAATCATCATCGATCGATATCAGGTTACAAAAGTTACGTAAGTTTCACTCTCCGCAAATGCGGCGAAAACACAGAACTAATATTTAAAAAAACATAAATCAAATAACTGCACGATTTGAAGACGCCACCGATGTTTGCACCAGGCTAAAGCCAGGTCCAGCCTGCTCGTCGCAGATAGCAGACAGAGGTCATGATTGATTGATGGAAGTGCCAACGATGCAGTGCTGGCCACCCACGCTTTGTTGCCACAAATGACATCTATTTGAACTAGACTTTCCCGCAGAAACTTCGATAATTACGTAGTTCTCTGGTATTCGAGGGATTACAATGCTGATTAGGACCCTTGATGCGTATTAAGGGTCTTAAAAGGTCTTTGAACGAAGCTTAGGTATTATAAAACATTAAATTGCACTTTGATTGACATTCAAAACAACTCAGACAAAATTCATAGAAAACCTTAATGTTTTTAGTCTTTTGAAGCGTCTGTAGGAGTCCCTTTTAGAGTGACTACAACGGTAAATTATTTTTAATAGGTTAGTAGATTGAAGTTACGACAGTTTACTGTCACAGGTACCTACGTATTTTGTAGGTGACATTAATTAGTTTTATTACTAAAATTTGAACTCGAAAAATTAAATTTTAGTCCACGTAAAGATGTCGCAAAATAGAGTTTTGTAATAATGTTCACTATTTACCTACTTCTCATTATAAAGCGTTTTTTGCCGATTGATGACAACAGTTTTGCCCTCTATTAAAAGATAACTTCATATTTCTACATGACTAACCGACTCCTTGACAAATCAAAGTGCCTGTATAGGGTTTATTTGAAATAAATGCTTTGAGTTTGAGTTTGATAAACCTCTGCACAACCCTTCGGGGAATACAGGTTATAGGCGTCGTATTCCAAACGAAAAGGTTGCAAAAAAAATCAAAAATTATAGGGTGGAATTTGTTGGATCTAAAACAGCTGCATCTCGTTAAATAGGATTCAAATTCAAATTTTATTTAATAACAATCAGGTTGTACAAGAACAGATTGGACGGTGACCCCCAAACTAGACTTAGGCCTGTATCTTGGGGGTCGGAATGGAGGAGCTCAGAACGCTAGGTAAATGAAGAGAAATCCCTTTAGAATCTATTCCTCTCTCACCGCTATACAAACCAGTAAATCCAAAACACCACATAAATACACGCTACACCAAACTTGCGAATTCACCCTCCATCCCATATCAAATCACTACACAATCAAGCATTGGTCCTTTCATCCCAAATTTTACATTCAACATACATCCCAAGGCCCTCCCGACAATTAATCCGATCCTTAACAAAAAACCGCTGGAGTACAATGGCGCGGGCGCTGTGTTCTCGGCTCACAAATGGGCAACAACCTCTTGCTATTATCCGCATAAATTGTTAGGGAATCATCTTTGTCCCAGTCCTTTGTTCGGCAGCTCTTCAGCAGGTTTGGTCTTCATTAAGTTAATTATGTCCCGCCATTGTGTTGAGTGCGTATGACCTTCTGTGATAGGACCCTGTGTGTGGGCTTTTTTAGATAAACGGTCGAGGTTGTTTTATGTTATAACGTTTGCAGCAGTGAAAAAGTCTGACGCTGAGTTATGTATACAAGTGATATTGTTATGAAATCTCTGTGACATGGTAACAGTTCCTTGCATTCATCCAAAAATACGTTATAATTTAGCGGTTATTTGACTACAGGATACTACAAAATTGTACCGAGGAAGGATAATATGATAAGTTACTTCTGCGAACTTTTTTATCATTCCACTCAGCGTAATACACTGCAACTGACATACAAATGATTAAATTTCAGGTTCCAGGAAAATCGAACGCGGAGTTTATAATAAAATGACTTATTATTCTACTCCCGTAATAAAATGTAGAATACAAAATAATGCGCTCATGTATCCAATCCTTATAACCACAAAACTTAATTTAAAACTGCACTGTGCTATTATGTACCAAAAAAGCCAGGAAAAACCCGAATGTACAAACACGGTGAAATTGCACTCCGAGAAATTCCCGCTCAGTCGTTACTTGTGTTTGAGGAAAATTCTTGTTTCCGACGAAATTCAGCTTTGGGGGAATATTTGTCAATAAATATTTTTTTGCGGTGAATGTTACACGGCGTTCTTGTTTATTAAATTGGGACGTTCACCTTTACATCGTTCATGTATCGAGGTCACGTTATATGTTGCGAATTAGTGAACAATTCTGAAAAGAAGATAATTTTGTTTCGATCAAGTCGAAATAAGAAATAATGGGATGATTATCGTCTGTGGTTTTTATTTCTATGAAATTGGTATAACAGTCCTCCAGACCGAATATCGGCCATGGCAACCAATCTCAGCGCGGGAGATGTTATAGTGCAGGCGTGTGCGCAGACACAGATGCACTCTCTCTTCCCTCACACTCATAGTCCGATGGGATGGCAATCCGAGACAACCGGAGAGAGATCAGGCGCAAGACCAATGGCTTAACGTGCGCACTGAGGCAGCGGGTATCACACCACCACCTTCCAAACTCCAGGCTGTTACTAAGAAATTCCTAATGAAAAAATCCAATAAAACTTTTGCCCGACCCGGGAATCGAACCCAGGACCCCACGCTCAGCAGTCGCGCTTACAACCACGAGACCAACGGAGCAGTCCAGATGAAATTGGTATACAGAGTAGTAGTCCAATAATATGGCTAAATTAGGGTTTTTTCAGATTGTTTTTTGCGTGACGAACGGTAAGCGATCAACGCATAAGTGATAATAAGACGATACAACCAGTTGTTAGCCGTTCATTCCTCAAAATTGGTCGAATCTTCTCCAGGAAGCTTCCAAACCTGCCTAGCAGACAACTCCATTGTCTAGAACTCAATCAAATTAATACGTCACAACTCCAATCCAAACTAATCAGAATATTAATGAGAAGTAGCGACGACGCGTATTACATCGACGCATGAATATGCATGCGTCGCCGCGGCGCACGCGTACCATTCGTAATCTGCGTGTAAGTCGGAGAGTTTCGCTATTAGAGTTAAATCTCTTTTTGAATATCATTCGCGGCATGTGTCGCTAATGAAATCATTCTGTCCTACACTTTAATGTGGATCAAGTTTTGGGTCAAAGATTAGCGAGTTGGGTTTTTGGTAGACGTGACGTGTGGTAGACGTGACGTGTGGTAGACGTGACGTGTGGTGGACGTGACGTGTGGTAGACGTGACGTGTGGTAGACGTGACTTGTGGTAGACGTGACGTGTGGTAGACGTGACCTGTGTTAGACGTGACGTGTGGTAGACGTGACTTGTGGTAGACGTGACTTGTGGTAGACGTGACTTGTGTTAGACGTGACGTGTGGTAGACGTGACTTGTGTTAGACGTGACGTGTGGTAGACGTGACTTGTGTTAGACGTGACTTGTGGTAGACGTGACTTGTGGTAGACGTGACGTGTGGTAGACGTGACTTGTGTTAGACGTGACTTGTGTTAGACGTGACTTGTGGTAGACGTGACTTGTGGTAGACGTGACGTGTGGTAGACGTGACGTGTGGTAGACGTGACTTGTGTTAGACGTGACGTGTGGTAGACGTGACTTGTGTTAGACGTGACTTGTGGTAGACGTGACTTGTGGTAGACGTACTTGACGTACTTGTATAAAACGCACACTATGCAGGCAGGCATATTATAAGTTTGGGGATTACATAACCGATAAAAATGCTTGGCTCAATGCTGGTCCTGCTCCACAACCACAACTAATTAATTAACATTTGAAGATACTGTTGGAGATGCTGAAGATTGTAAGACTATCATTGCATTGTATAGACTCAATCTCCTTTGTATTATATAATTGCATAGCACATGTGTGAGTACTATGTACATACTCTAAAGCTACCATTTACTGGGTACGTCTTTGTTTGACTTGAATGTGCCCTGGCGACTGAGAGTATGTGACGCTCACACTAATGTCTCGCTGATGGTGGCGCGTGTTGGATCATTTAGCCAAGCCATGCGTCAGGTTCGAGAATAAGCGCTGTCAGTGAAGGCTGGGCATACCTTAGCGGTCAGGGCTTATTTTAATTTAATTTAAATATTTGAATTGTTTTTTTTTAAGGACGCTTTTAACGTTCTGCATCGTTCTCACATATGAAATTTCAACATGAATGATGTAACCATTATTTTGTAACCATATCTTGATTTAAAAGAGTGTCCGTGGAGTTTCTTGCCCGTTCTTCTCCATAGGTACCTACTATGCTTTGGAATGGGCGCCTAGCTTCATCTTTCTGACTGACCGACCCCTTGACAATTCAAAAGTGCCTGTAATTGGTTTAATTGAAATAAATGCTTTGAGTTTTGAGTTTTTTGAGTTTTTTTACGTGACGTGTGGTAGACGTGACGTGTGGTAGACGTGACGTGTGGTAGACGTGACGTGTGGTAGACGTGACGTGTGGTAGACGTGACGTGTGGTAGACGTGACTTGTGGTAGACGTGACTTGTGGTAGACGTGACGTGTGGTAGACGTGACTTGTGGTAGACGTGACGTATGGTAGACGTGACGTGTGGTAGATGTGACGTGTGGTAGACGTGACGTGTGGTAGACGTGACTTGTGGTAGACGTGACTTGTGTTAGACGTAACTTGTGGTAGACGTGATTTGTGGTAGACGTGACTTGTGTTAGACGTGACGTTTGGTAGACATGACTTGTGTTAGACGTGACTTGTGGTAGACGTGATTTTTTTTTGTGGATGGGAAATCAGCAAATGACTTCTCCCGCTCTGGGCAGAGCGGGAGGGCGTGTCAGACTTTTAATAACTAAAACTCACGCATGTTCCTTCAGTTGCCCGTGAGAGCCTGGATGAGTTAGTGGGCCGCCTGGCGAAGGGAATGTTCGCGCGTGCCGACGCGTCTGCTTGGCCTCATGTCAAGCAGATAGCGCCCTGGCATACGCGCCCCCCTGACGCTAGGCCCCTGCCCCGCGACTTGCTTGCGGACGGTGACCCCATCTCCGCGCTGGATTGACCTCCAGGTGGGCCGCTCCCGGCTACACGCGGTCCACTTATGACACTAACGCTTCCACTACAAATAACATACGCTGACACGTGATGCGTGCTAGGATAATTTAGGCGTGTCACGTGACAAACCCCAGACATTCACCTCTATACAGGCACCAGAACTCACATACGAGGGCGCTGCGCGGGCGGCGACTCGTGAACGACACCGGGTGACGCCACACAGTTCAATGTCACCCTCACACTCATGACACGGTCTCCCTACCCCGTGCCAGGCTCGGCTAGCTCTGAAAGTGGGGCGGGCGGGAGCCACTCACCCTATCCCTAGGAACGTCGAGTCCGTATCCCTGCCGCTGGTCGCCATCTGCTGGGCTTCCCCCATGTAAGTGGGGGTTCCACCTGGTAGGGGTTGACCGCCGGGGTACGGTGAAGAAAGCGGCAGTATGCATATGTCGTGACGAGTTTACGGACACAAATAGAGACACTATTTTCATGGACGCGAAAATGCAGCGCGCCCAACCCTTCATTCGCCAGTAAGGCGACCACGATGAGAGGCCCGTGGTTACGGGTCGCCGCACAGAATAGAATAGAATAGAATAGAATACTCTTTATTATGCACACCATTTAAATTACTGGTTACAATTTTACAATGTTCAAATTTTACATACGAGTGACACAATGGGCGGTCTTATCGCTAAAAGCGATCTTTTACAGACAACCTTTGGATGGAGTATGGGGACAAGGAAAGAAATTCTGTAGGTAGTCCGTGGTGTACCATATACAGCACAGCATCCGCGGGAGGGGGGCTACGCCCCGAAACCGCACGTCACGCCCCTTACGGGGCGTAGCGATATCACACAGTCAGTTGCCCGTGCCAGGGCCACGGTATCTCTTTCGAACTACCCGCGACCCCGGCGGCATCGGCCCAATTGACCCCGTCACTGCTGACATCTCTTTGAGGCGCGCGTGGAACACAACGCGCCATCGACCCGGGCCTGGTCCTTACCGGACGGCGAGCTACCCATTACTCGTCGTCCGCAAGCCCGCGTCTACGGTGGCCGGGAATCGGCGATCGATTCCCGCCGCCCAGGGCGTCTCCTACGGCGGCTAGGGGCGCGAGGGCGCGGCCGCTGCCTCTCCCTCACGCGTTCCGCTTCCTCCTTCGCGAGCATTACTGCTTCGCAGAAGGAGGACTTGTAGTAAACCTGACTTGTGGTAGAAATTAGGGGAAAATGCACGGTGTTACATTGTTAGAACAGTGAAAACGTTGTCACTATTTCAGCCTACATTGTAACTAAAAAGTTAACAACTTCTGTCGCTTAGGAATCGATCTTAGAACTTCGCGAGACGACTGAAATCACGTCTTTACGAAAACGTTCGCTAGATTCATGAAAAAGTCAATACCAGTTAGGTACGTTATTCATGAATCAACTCGTGTAGTTTAATGGCGTGAAAAAACTAGAATAATTAAGTAGACTCAATTATTCTAGTTTTTTTAATAAAAGATGGAGCTTTGCGATATTAAAATTCTATCAATGTTTTTACAATAAAAAATTTAAAACTCCAATCAGACTTTGCTCGTTTGCCCACTGTAACAAAAAAAGTTCAAGCCATTTTCAAATAAAACTTGATTGGACATTCATTTGGCAAGCCAATATAAAAAGTTACTTCAAACTAAAACACTAGCACGACATAGCTCTGTTCAATCAAAATACTTATAGTAAAGTTATTTTCTATATTAATGTCAGAGCGACTGAAGTTTCTAAAGGCAATATTTCAAAAGAACAATATATGAATATTTTCCTGTTCGGAAGATAAATATTGCTGGAGCACCCGAATATACGGCAGAATAATAATATATTTAGCTCTGTGGTTTTTTTATAGCGAGCATACTAACGTTGAGTTTTTTCTGTACTATATTTTAAGTACCTATTGTGAAATATACACTTCTGGACACATCTATTGGCCCACCTTAGAGTTTAGGTTTCGATGGCCCCTACCGAAATATGATTGCTAGATTGAACAAAAACTGTTGATGCAGTTTTAAACCTGATACATTTTACCATCTTTTTCGATCGTATTGTTTTAAATTTGAATTCAGAATACCATACGACATGGAGCTACGCCTAACAAGTCGGATATGCGCCTTGTTAAAGGCAATTGATTTTTGAATAAAAAACATGTTTTATCAAATAAAGGTTTAATTTAATAACGCGTGTTGCCTCCATGGGCATCTACCACAGCTCTCATACGATTAGGCATAGAGTTTATCAACCGCTCTATGAAATTTTGAGGGATCATCTCCCATTCCTCTTCTATGGCAGTTTTCAACTCCTGCATCGTCTGGGCAACTGGCTGACGAGCCCTAACACGTCTTTTTAGCTCGTCCCACATATGCTCAATAGGGTTCATGTCTGGGCTTCTGGCTAGCCAGTCCATAACTGTAATGTTCACATCCCGAAGATATTCCCTGACGATGCCGGCCGCATGGGCTCTTGCATTATCATGCATAAAAAGGAAATTTGGGCCCACATAGTCCGCGTATGGTCTCACGTGAGGTTCTAAGCACTCACGAATGTACCTTTCAGCATTTAATGTTGGCAGCCGTGGTCCTGTAACAACCTCAAGTTGAGTTTTGCCGCTCGCGGATATACCGCCCCAGACAGTCCATGAGCCACCGCCATAAGCAACCCTCTCTTCAAAGCAGCATTGTGCGAAACGCTCTCCCTTACGTCGGTAGACCTTCTTCCTTCCATCATTGCCATGTAACACAATTTTAGAATCATCAGAAAAGAGTACACGGCTCCAATCTTGCTGTGTCCAATTTAAATGACTGCGTGCGAAATGAAGGCGCGCTGTTCGGTGGGCTCGCGTTAGTTTGGGGCCATTAGCTGGCTTGTGTGGTACCATATCGCGTTCTTTTAACCTTCTCCGAACAGTTCGAGCGCTCACAGATACTCCGTGGAAGTCGCGAAGTTGGTTTTGTATCTCAATGGAGGTAAGGTGACGATTTCTCAAGCTGGTCGTCACGATGAATCGATCCTGCCTTTCAGTTGTGACCCGAGATCGTGGCCTTCCTTGGCGACGAACAAAGCCGCCAGTCTCTAGGTACCTCCGATAAACATTTCGGACCGCAGATCGACTTAAATTAAGTTGAGCACTCACGTTTCTTTGGCTGTGTCCGGCCTGAATAAGTGCCACAGCTTGGGCGGCGACTTCAGGTGAAGTATCCATAGATTATTGATAGAACCTCACCTTAATGTTAAGAATAAGTAATGTTTGTTGCAAAACCAAAGATATCAATCACTTTTTCAAGAATTAAATCCAAGTAAACCAATAAAACCAAGTTTTCTTAGTATTCGATTGTTTGATATCAACAAACAGGCTCCAAATTGTCTTTTGTGTCTTTAAATTCTGTGTTCGAAATTCAAAAAAAGACTATTGAATGAAATTGTGAATGTGCCAGGTTCAAAACTGCATAAAAACTTTTTGCTCGACCTAATATAAAATTTTAGCTAGGACCAAACGAAACTGAAAATACAAGGTGGGCCAAAAGATGTGTCCAGAAGTGTAGTTTTAGATACTAGGTATGTATTTTTAACTATATTTCTGATCTGATTGGCAAAACCTAAAAAAAAAAAACAAAGTTATATCCTAGCATAACTAAAACTATTATGTTCTAATTATTATATTTACAAACTAAAACAAGGCGTCGAAAATTCCTCCGCATTGCTGTCGACTGGTAATGTACCCAAGAGACTGGCGGCATTGCCACGTTGTATGGCAATGCTTAGCCTCTGGCCAAGGTAAAATCCAGCCCTTTATTGGCAAATACATACATTAAAAAGAAACCGTACATTAGGGCCAATATTTTTTTTTCTTAATTCAAGATTTCCGTCGATCCATCAACCTATCTTCAAACGCATACTGTCACTTCTACAGCCTACTCTATGCCACAATGTCTTAGAGTAAGCCGCAAAGACTCGAGTCATACGTAGCCGACTGGCATTTAGTTCCGTCGTCTCGAGCAGCTCCAACTTACATAGATGTGCGGCTTTACGTCACTCTCACTCCTGAAACGTATTAGTTTTAAGGATTTTAGGGCGGATTTTGAGTTATTCCTGAATATTCCAAGATCATTATTTTAAAAGGCGCCGCAGACTTTACCTTTAAAATTATAGTGAGTAGGAATATATTTCAGGAGCCTAAGATTTGTTTCAGGAATCTTGGTTTAGGAAGAAAGCTTTTTAAGTAATAAAAATTTTGTTGGGCTATCTATGTTAAAGTGTTTACTAACGAGGTATCAAATTGATGGTGTTAATCATGTAATTTTATTTTGGATTATTTTTAAATATCTGAAAGACAGAAAGATGAAAAGTCTAGCTTAGTATTTACAGACATATTTCATGACAATTAGACCCTTAACCCTCCATCTTCACCATGCATCACTGTATCCTATTAAAACCCTCCGTCTGTACCATGCAACACTGCATCCAATTAAAACCCTTCGTCTGTACCATGCAACACTGCATCCCATTAAAACCCTCCATCTGTACCATGCAACACTGCATCCTATTAAAACTTTCCGTCTTCACCATGCAAAACCATTGCATCCTAAAAAACACTCCTCTGTACCATGCAACATATATAGTTGCATAGTTGTTGTTGTAGTTGTTGTTTGTTGTTGTTGTTTATATTATTTTGTGTATTTTTTCTATGGGCTTTCAGTTGCCTGAAAATAAAATAATTGATTGATTGATTAAAACCCTCCGTCTATACTATGCAACACTACATCCTATTAAAACTTTCCGTCTGTACTATGCAACACTGCATCCTATTAAAACCCTCATTCTTTACCATGCAACACTGCATCCTATTAAAACCCTCCATCTGTACCATGCAACACTACATCCTACTAAAACGCTCCATCTGTACTATGCAACACTGCATCTTATTAAAACTCTCAGTCTTTACCATGCAAAACTCCTATTAAAACCCTAAGCTCCGTCTGTACCATGCAACACTGCATCCTATTACAACCCTCCGTCTGTACCATGCAACACTGCATTCTATTAAAACACTCGTCTGTACCATGCAACACTGCATCCTATTAAAACGCTCCGTCTGTACCATGCAATCCTGCATCCTTTTGACGTCTGCTTAGAAAGACCACAACTTTTCATGAAACGAAAACCTAATTTCCCTACAAAGTCTAGTAAGTCAACGTCATGTAACCAGCACTAAGAAAATTAACCCGTGGAACCAGCAAAAGTTTGCGCTGCATTTTATTAAGTTCATCTGCATTAAAATTTATTCAGCGCGGCAGGGGGCGCCACCGACGGTCGCTAGTAATTGCTAATGTAACAGTGATTTTATTAAAACCCTTATTGAACCATTTTGCATTTTAAAGCTTTACCTATTGATTTTGCTGAGAGCAATTTTACGGTGGTTATTTCATGGCATGTTAATGTGATTAAGTGTTGATGATGGAGTTACGGCGCGGGAAATAATGGTATTAGCCACGATTTTCTTGTAGTTATTGTTTAATAAGTCTGCCAACTGCTTGGGGATATCTTAACTAACTAAGGGATTCTTCGCTCCGATCACCAACCTAGACAAAAAGGCTGAAGTAAAGTTGCCACTGACACCAAACTTCACGGTAAGTAACATATTATAACAACAAATTGTACTTACCGTCAAGTTTGGTGTCAGTGGCAAAAATTATATTATAACAACAAATTTTTGCCACTGACACCAAACTTGACGGTAAGTAACATATTATAACAACAAATTGTTGCCACTGACACCAAACTTATCGGTAAGTAACATATTATAACAACAAATTTTTGCCACTGACACCAAACTTGACGGTAAGTAACATATTATAACAACAAATTGTTGCCACTGCCACCAAACTTGACGGTAAGTAACATATTATAACAACAAATTGTTGCCACTGACACCAAACTTAACGGTAAGTAACATATTATAACAACAAATTTTTGCCACTGACACCAAACTTGACGGTAAGTAACATATTATAACAACAAATTGTTGCCACTGACACCAAACTTGACGGTAAGTAACATATTATAACAACAAATTGTTGCCACTGACACCAAACTTGACGGTAAGTAACATATTATATCAACAAATTGTTGCCACTGACACCAAACTTGACGGTAAGTAACATATTATAACAACAAATTGTTGCCACTGACACCAAACTTGACGGTAAGTAACATATTGTAACAACAAATTGTTGCCACTGACACCAAACTTGACGGTAAGTAACATATTGTAACAACAAATTGTTGCCACTGACACCAAACTTAGTTAACTTAGTTATCCAAAGTTATTTACAAAAACTTTTCAATTTACATAGTCAATTAAAAATTTACTTTTCCATTTTGAACTAAGATAGTCACTATTAGAATTCAAATTAATCAATTTCTTACTACACTTTAGGAAAACGCTTTGGTTTCAGAGATTACATTTTCGCCTACAGCTTGAGGTTGATAAACATTGTAACACCCAGGAGAGGTGCTCCGGTTTATTTCACAGCTCACTCAAGAATTAAGCAAAGCTAAACGCTTGAACAGTACTGCAGTTAAGAGCTACGGTTCAAACTACGCTTTAAGATACAGCTAAGGACATCTAAACTGGCTCATCTTTTGGTAATTGATTTTATTTAGTGGTAGAGTCAAATAAAAACATGTCATCATCTGCCTGTAAGCCTTTTCCCAACTATGTTGGTGTCAGCTTCCAGTCTAACCGGGTGCAGCTCAATACCAGCATTTTACATTGAGCAAATGCCTATCTGATCTCTACTCGTACAACCCAGTTACTGGGTAGTACGATACCTCTTGGTAAGACTGGTTGTCAGACTTTCTGGCTTTTGACGACCCATAACGACTGTCAAAGATCCACGAATGACAGCCGGGACCTGCAACGGCTTAACGTGCTAAAGGTAGTCAGCCATCCACGGACCAACCGCCTCAAACGTAGCTTAACCTGATAGAACGACCCGTGGGGCTGTTATTACTTAGCCACAAGCCCCTCCTAGAGTAAAAATATGCATAGGTATAAAATAATTTTTGAGAAAGAAGAAGAATATGGAAAGGTAAGTCACTGACTGATGATAGCCACTCTCAGGCCAGTTTTACCGACAGTCATTATTTTTTTTTTTAATAAGAAACGAATCATAAATTATGATTATAAACTAGCGAGAGCGACCCGGCTCTGCTTGGCACGGTTTGTGCGACTTAACGAAACAGAGTGATTTCTTTATCAAATTAATGAAAGTTGAATATTAATGAATTTTACATAATATAAATTTACCGGAATAAATTCTCTAAATCCGTGGAGTACAGACACGAAAAGCGTTTATAATTTATAATACTAACTATTGCCAGCGGCTTCGCCCGCGTGGATGTCAGAAAATATCCCACGGGAACGTACTACCGGGAATTCCTTCCTTATTCCTTGTCTACATTATAAAGGGAACCTTTGTGCAAAATTTCAGCTTTCTAGAGCCAAGGGATGGGCGTTGATGAGTCAGTCAATCAGTCAGTCAGTCAGTCTGGACTTCTCTTTTTATTTATACAGGGTGTCTGTATTCGGACTGGCGAAAATTAAGGGGGTGGTACAGACGATCAAACTGAACAACTTTCTCCCGGGGACCAACATCATAATCGCGAAAACATTTTCAGTCGTCCCATACATTTGGCCGAGTAGGTATTGAAGTTTTGTATGGGATGACTGATTTTTTTTTCACGATTACGATGTTGGTCCCCGGGAGAAAGTTGTTCAGTTTGATCGTCTGTACCACCCTCTTAATTTTCGCCAGTCCGAATACAGACACCCTATATAGATAGATAGATAAAGTCACTTTTCGTGTCTGTCTGTGTGGCCGCGTTGTTCTTCTAAACTACGCAACGGATTTTCATGCAGTTTTCACCATCATTTACAGAATTTACTCCGGAAGGTTTATGTGTATATACATTTATATTTAACTTATTCAAACTCAAACTCAAAGCATTTATTTCAAATAAACCAATTACAGGCACTTTTGAATTGTCAATGGGTCGGTCAGTCAGAAAGATGAAGCTAGTTGCCCATTCCAAAGCGTAGTAGATCCCTATGGAGAAGAACGGGCAAGAAACTCCACGGACACTCTTTTAAATCATAATATTTTTACAAAATATTGGTTACATCGTTCAAGTTGAAAATATACATGTGAGAACAATGTAGAAAGACGTGCACGTTAAAAAGCGTCCGTAATAAAAAGATAATAACTAAAACAACTAAATTAAATATTAAAATTAAAAATAAGCCATGGCAGCTAAGAGACGACCAGTCCCAACTGACGGCGCCCGTTCACGAACATGACGCATGGATCAGCACCATTTAGCTCAACCATTTTGAAGGGAACTTAATGATCCAACACACACGCCACCATCAGCGAGACATTTGAGTGAGCATGACATACTCTCAACCGCCAGGGCACACTCAAGTCAGTGAAAGACGTACCCAGTAAAAGGTAGCTTAATAGTAGCTACATAGTGCTCACACGTGCTATGCAATTATATAATACTAAGAGATTGATATTAGATAACAAAGAAACCTTCATGTTTTGTCAAGTCGTTAAAACCTTGCGAAGCAGGGCCGGCTCACTAGTTCAAAAGAAATGAGTGCTTTCACTAATATCAGTTTTGATAGTATTGGTGCGTACTTAATCGTACGAGTAGCTTATCGATGTTTTGATGAGGTTGAATCTAAAAGGAATGAAGCAAAATGCGCATTACATGTAACGCTATTGTCAGTAAAATACAGAAGGATACTTAATAATTTGGGCGTGACATGATGTATTAATGTAAATAAAGCGAAAAGAGTTCGTAAGGATCGTAGCAGGTGGCCCTCTGTAGTTTCTGCCTGGGTAGGCAGAAATCCATGGGAAGAAGGTTTATGTATGTAGATTGTTAGTACCTATCACGGTCTAGAAAAAAAAGAAGGACTCCGCGCCACGCATATCGAAAGTGAAGCACAGTAAGTATGCCGGGACCGTTTGTACAAACACGCCTCACGCACACATTTGTCCTTCTTTTTTTTTCTAGTCCGTGGTACATACGATGTAAGTATGTATTAGCAAAGTCAAACGATGTTTGAACAAACGCTGGCTGTGGCAAAAATCTGTTCTATTTATTAGTTGCCGAACGACTGTTTACTAGACTTTCTCTTTGACCGGAAAAACATATTTCAACAGCAAGGAAAACATGCTACCATGAAATCTGTCCCAAAGTGTAGGATATCTTTACGCTGCAAAAGCGTCACTCTAGAGATGCTTCCTAATTGCATTTCGCCGACTACCCTCTTCCAGATTACTTCTGTTGCAATTTACACGAGTGTACCATCACAATCTGACCCCCCTCACCCGCGCCGGCACTTCGTCGAACGGCTCCTGGAGAGTCTGCTTCATTTGTATGCGGGGCTCCAATTTAAGTGGACGTCCTCTTACAATCTTAACACGGTCCAATTTTAATTTTAAGGAATTGTTCTATTCTTCTTTTAGAAATAAGTTTTTAAGTGTCACAACAATAATTGGATTGATTCTGTTAAGGTTCTTAATAAGCGATGTTAAAAATCTAAAATACTTGACTGTTTTTTTTTTTAGTGACTATGAAATTAATGAAAACAACTTTATTCTCGTTTCGCTCCGTTTTGAGCGCCATTTTATAGGCCCACCTAATTCCTCCCACTTTATTTATTTGACACCTTTATTTCAACCAAACACGACTATGAAGTTTTGATAATGATATAACGACTTTTTGCTCATTTCGCTCTGTTATTCAAGGCATTTTATAGCTTTTAATATAATAATAACGTTAGATGGCACTCTTATTTTCATCAAAAGCGAAAATGAAGTTTTGAAAATGATAACGACTTGTTGCATATTTTGCTCTGTTATTGATGCCATTCGATAGCTACGAGTATAATGACATTTTAATGCTTGCTTGTTTGTTGCTGGCCCGTTTTTGTTGCGTTTTAGTCATAGGCATCAGTTAGGTAAAGGTAATTAGGTACTAACAATACTAATATGATATTTTAGGTACTATTTTCTTACTAAACACGAACATTTTATGATTTTATGTTCTTTTTTATGTAAGTAACTTATATGGAAGTTCTCTGAAATAAATAAATATTACCTATAATTATTACTTATTTCAATGCTTAAGAAGTAGGTAGCAAAATTATTTACCTATAATATGTAGTAATATGAAGGTATTAATCCCTGAAACTTTAATCTTCATCTCAAAATCACAAACAATGGCTTCGTTCAAGGCAACTGTGGGGACCAAATACACCATGTATATGTAAATGATCCTGCAAAGGATTTGATAGCGTTATTACCCTCCTCAACCCCAAGTAAAAAGGTTTCAAGGCTGAGAACCTTCTTGGAGACCCCTTTACCCAATTCAGATAATCAGCTGTTTATATTAAGTAAAAATATATTTATTTGTTAGTATATATGTATATTATTTATGCAATGGCAATAGGGGGCAAGCCCTAATATGGGACTTATAGTTTACTGGCGAAATGTGGCTGTACTAATACATAATATATTTAACCTCTGTCAGCGTGGGTGAAACCGCGGGGCGCAGCTGGTAATACATAAAACCATAAATTTTATTACTTTTGCCAATAACAGTATTATGTCTGTTTTAATAAAAACTAGCATCTTGATTTAATTTAATTTCAGCTACTTCTAATAAATCAAATACTAATAACTTCTTAACTGCTACAAACTATCGAATTGAAGTAAGATTATTATCTACCCGACCATTTGCAATAACATCAGAAAAGTTTTAGCTTTCAGTATTAAATGCTATTTATTAGTCATTCAAATCATGAGCTTTCATGTTCATAAAAAGAAAATTGTTTAAGTTCATTAAATCAACCTGTTTCTTTAATAAATTACATATTTATCTTCAAGATTAAACAGTAAGCCTTAGAAATTAATGTACCTACTTGGGTTTTAATCAAATGTCAAACACAACTCATTATACTTATCCTTCACAGTATCTTGAATCCCGATCCGATTAGCTCAGATTATGTCACGGCCTTCCGTTACTTTTGACAGAAAATAAAACAAAGATTAACATAGCTTCTTGCGAAAAATATACGCTGTAAAATGAAGAAGAAACGTTTTTTCAAAAATCAGCTCTAATCTGCTTTATCTGATCTAAGTGGTCTGTGGTTTTAAAAGTAAATTTTCCCGTCCAGCCAAATCACATTACTTGATACGTTGAAATCGTCCCCAGGGCCACTTTTCCCTAGTCGAAACTGTAAAGAGCCGATAGAAAATAACGCTAAAGGAAAAAAAGAAAGAAAACTCTATACATTTTATTAAATTCCGTGCCAGAGTTGCCACAAAGAGATATTATAGAAAAAAAGAGTAATTTGATCTACCCGACCGCAAGTTGACACAAGATAGACGTTACTTCAAAATTCATTATGACGAATATTCTGGAATTTAATTAGAACGTGCGACTGACAAGCTACAAGGAAGTGGGACATGGGCTCACAAATAAAGGATTTTGAACTTTTTTATACAAAAATAACAATGCCAGGAAAATACTTTGTTTCAGTTATGAGGTCTGCTACCTAGTTAATATGTTTCTTTGTCCTTCTTCTGTGACTTCGTATTTTAGCACCGTAAAAGTTTTGCTAGCATCTAAATTCAATTAGTACCAGACATCCATGCTTGAGAAAATCGTTTACAAAATGTTTATTTAATCAAAGTTCAGCACCAAAATAATCGCCGTTTTGATTTATTCGCTAAGTTATAATTAAGTACATGAATACTTGAGCAACTTCGACATTGTTGCAAACTTGTACGACAGAATTTTATTATAACATTATTATTGGAAAGAATACATAATATAATGTAGAACAATGGAGATACTTAACTTTCACTTATTTTGGCTCGTGACAGATTGATAAGCCAAGTGCTCGGCTGTCTGCCATCAAACACATTACCCTGATGAAGAATGAAACCATAACTTGTGACTGTATACTCCTGGACCAATACAATTCCTTTGATCCTGATTAAATTTGTGGGAATAAGTACCTCACATTTATTGTTCTGGGTTATTTTGTTGTCACCAGGGTAACTTTACCCTGCCCTGGTGTCGTAAAAAACTACTAAAAGGCTACCTCAAGTGGCTGCAGCATTCTCTTATGCTACCACTACCTTTTGCTAAGCACTTTACTGGTTTGATGTCCTGTCATTATTTTGAGACAGTTGTTGAGCAGTAAACTTGGCCCAAAGAAAAATATGCGAAAGTTATGAGTGTATATGTGTAACTATAAGAATGTGTTATGTGTTATGGGTAAGGGATGGCTGCAGAAAGGATGGATGGATATGATTTGGCCAGAAAGGGGGTGACTACCGAGGTGGCTACTAATAGAGAAGTGTGGGAGAAAAAGACACGGTAGGTCAAGCCTAAATAAAAGGCAAAAGAGAATGATGATGATGAAAAACAATCAAGAGCCTTCAGAACCAAGTAATCTCTAGTAGCAATAATACTACATACTCGTACGTCTGAAATATTATAACAGTGACTGATCTGAGTGGGTGCACCTGATGAGGAGTGCGTCATCGCGTCAGGCTCTGACTCAAACAGCATGCAGCAGTACTTACTGAACCGTACTACTGATATCGTATGGAGCTGGAAACTGTTTTAATTGACAATCTGCCTGTTGTCATTTCAGCCTGATTGCTTATTTTCAAAGAAAAGGCATTTCATACATAGAAAAGGCAAGAATTCATTACCATGGAATGCTCGCTTGCCCTGTGCATGTCGGTGACTCCTAATTTAACAGTTTTAAATATTTAACGAAAGTCACAAGGTTTTCAGACAAAAATTTCAGCAGTAGAGAAAAAATTCTGCTCATTTTAAGGACTAGTGCGTTTATTTTAACTTTCTAACCTTCACATGGCAGGTACAAGTGCTTGACCTGAACCACGTTCGTATTTTTCCACAAACATCGCTGATAACTTTCCGCCTATAAACGCAGTGACCCATTTTTCAGTCAGCCAATAGCTGTCAAATTCAGAATCGTCCCGCGTCACGGCGAAATGTCACGCCGCTGTCACGTACAATGCATTTTGTGGAACATTGGCGGTTCTTTTGTAGTTCGCCATTTATAAATTACTTGCTTAAGCGACTAATTTAAAGTAACATAATGAGTATCCCTCTACGCCTATTAGTTTTTAATAAGTTACAAGTGCTTGTGCAGTCTTATGGTGGATACTTACCTAAGTGAAAATTATAAGAACAAATGAAGACATTCCAACATAAGCCTAACAGGCATAGGTAAGCTTTAACAGACACAAAGCTTATTTACACAAACACAAAGACCTGAAACAACTACCTACCTATATTATCTGTACAATATCGGTTGCCCAAAACTGATCTAGTTATTAGCTCAACCACTGCATTCAACCGTTTACTGATGTGTAACTGAACCCAGTCATTTCTTGGAAAAGGTCGGCAGTTGTAAAGCCTGTAGCGTGCGTAATAGCAACGTGTCACATGCAGGGGTGACACACCTTTCAAACATATTTGTTCAGGCGTAAACACCGGTTTGCTGTCAGCCGCAGGCGGGAAATTCTGTAAAATATTTCAATTAGGTATTCCTGAGAGCCTAGACACAATAACATTCGATTAGCGATGATGCCATTTGTCTAGGCCCTCTGTGATGCTTATCATCTTGGTTTAATTACATTTCTGTGTCTTCCCTAAGATAGATGAAACTTTGGAATAGGCACAAAATTCCCTGGCATCAACCATACCTTTCTTTGAAAGAACTTTCAATCAAGTGGCTTTTAAACGACCTGAAGTCAGTTAGTTTTTCCGGGCAAAAATCCGGACAAAGTTGTTATTTTTAACGTCGTCACAATTATTTCCACCAGTTAAAAATCCGATAAACGATCTAAAAATATTTTTTCTTCGACCATTGAAGCGAAACTTTAAAACTTCGTGATTTTTGGATTCAACTTAAAAAGCAGAGTTCCGTGAAATATTATTTTGTGTGACCCATTTCTCCTGAGGCCAATATGACCTGTCATTGTCAGAATTTTGACGTCATGGACGTGTCCCGTACACATCCCAAGCATTTGTGTGATACTCGCTGGATGCATTATACAGGGGTATTTTTTTAGGATATAAGTGCATGCTTTCATTATTTTATGAATGTAGACATTTATCCTCTTAGCCTGATGCTAATTTATTTGGGGGTAGGCAGAAACTACAGAACGCCACCTGCTACGATCTTAACATATGTATGTACTACCTTTACCTCGTTTAAGTTCATACATGTCATACAAGCATGCCGGTTGCGAGTGCTACGAACCTGACCGATCCCACCGAAATTGGCGATGTATGTCTATGAAAACAATAGTTTAGTAGTCATAATAAAATTACTAGCCAATTAACAAAGAGTATTATAGAGAAGCTGCACGGCCAGGGATGTGCCAGATGTAGACCACACTGGGAACGAAGCGAAACGAAGCTAAGCTCGTTTAGCTTTCCCCTGCGACTTTTAATAATTCCGTTCATAGTAAGCGGTGTGAACAACATCTAAAATTGATAACAATTTATGCCATCAAGCCAGAACTATTTCCTGCATTGTTTTTATTATTTTATCAAATTCGGATGTGCACTAGCACTGACCTATATCTGGAAAGGCCAATATCTGTCGTAGTCAGCGGCGTGACGTCAGAGCGTGTCGCGAGCACCGAGTGACGCACGTCGAACGCACCCGAGCGTGTTTGGACCACCGACGACGCGAAGGAAAGGTGGAGTACACAGTTGTATTATGTTTAAAATTAATATTGTGATAACTGTAACAGTTTTGTGTAAGGCCAATAATAATTTATGATTAAGCTTGTAAATAAGAAATTAAAGGGTCGTTTGTCGTAGAGAAAAAAAAAACATTGATCATGATCATCACACAGTTTTGATATTTTAAGTCCAAGTTACTACACGATATTTTTCCTCAGCGTAACTAGTAACTAAGTCACAGGATGTGTCAGAAGAAGTACTTTACTTCGAGATTAATACTAGAATGTCACGATGAACTCGTACGAGTAGCGGTAACTAACCGCAACACAGTGACACTGCAGTGGATAAAAGGACATAGCGGATCACTTGGTAATGACGCAGCGGATGAACTTGCTAGGAGAGCATCCAGCATGTCTGTCTGTGGATCTGAGCCGATCGTACCCATTCCCTTAAACCAGTTACGCAGGTGGCTACAGGAGTTCACCCATACACAAGCGGAGAGTTGGTGGTCCTCGACAGCAGGTTGCAGGCAGTCCAGGGAGGCCATCCCGTCCCTGGATGGTACGCTTACCAGGCGATTATTACGTCTGGACAGGAACGGGCTGCACCTGGTGATGGGGACCATCACTGGACACTGCTCATTAAACAAACACTTCCACACAATAGCAATAACGGACAGTCCTCTGTGCAGGGCCTGCATGGAGGCTGAGGAAACCGTTGCGGATGTGCTTTTTGAACGCACAGGCGTCACCCAGATTAGAACAGAAACTCTCGGAATATCCCGATCTTTCACAGATGTTCTTAACAAACCCGGAGATTTGATTAAATTCTGGAGGGAGGTGGGCTGGTTGGAATAAACCCCCGACGGCCGCCATGGCCCACGCACAATGGTCCACATGAAGGACTAAGTGCGGAAACCAAATCCTTTAACATAGAACATAGAACACAGGATGTGTCTTAGATTGCACTCACATCAGATCATTAAGCTAGCCCATCACGAAAGATTTCAAATAATTAGATATTGGAATGAACTACCTTAGCGCATGTTATACTAGACCGAAAAAAGTGTAACATTATATTATAACCATCCGACACTTTTGTTGCGTAACATAAGTGTCGTAACGGTCAAAATGACACACTTTTTTTCGTCTGGGTCTCATTTTTTTTACATTCGTATTATATATATTCTACACTTTTATTTTATAAATCTGAGCTCTTTAATAAGCACCAAGTTAATTCGTAGTAATCAATCATTTTTTCTAAAATAACTTTTTAAATCATTCAATAAAGACTTAGAAGAGAAGAAATTATTACCTCAGCGCGGAAAAGATAACATGAAAATGGTTTATACAATCTCGTAATTCTTTTTCTGGATTAAAATGATATCATGAAGAATTTAAGATGCAAATAATGTTATCAAACAGCGTCTTATTATATTGAAAGTACGCCTTTTATCCCCAGGGAGATTTATCTTTTTACTCTTGTATCTTTTCCGTAGAAAATGTGTATTTAGAGAACATTAAAGATGCAAGGTATACAAGATTAAGAGGGAGTGGATCCTGTATTGCTAGCCAAGAACTAGAAATTAAAAGATATTGTGAAGTTTGCAGGAATTCGTTGAATGCGAGAAGCACAAAATTGGTCCATGTGGCGTCTCCTGAGGGATGGCAAAATTTGGTAAACATAGCCCTTCCCAAGAAAATAGTAAGTACACTAGTAACATAAAAATAAACACAGTACATAGGATAAAGTTAAAACTAAGAACATTTCCTGATAGGAAACTATTAGAAGGCACTTTGCGTTCAGCCAAGCCGCCAAGTTAAACGCCTCTCGGTGCATGGCGCGATTACCTCATGCATAATATTGATACTTCAGCAACTAGAACATTACGCGGTCGATACGTGTATCTGGCATGTAAATATGCATTCAATATTCATTCAATCGTTTTATTGACAATTAAGTTTACCTGTTTCACCACCCACCATTAGGTTCTCGTTAACTTACTTGGCAGATATTATCCTAAGAATTCTGTTGAATTTTTGAGTTCATTCGGTAAGTAGTGGCTATTCGGGCATCGGGAAATAGGCCCTTGGTGTACGTCTTACTAAAGTAGGACGTATAGCACACAGCACTAATTTCAATTGCACTTGTCCGTACAATCTGTAGTTTCTTAAGATAATGAGATCATTGTACAATACGCGACACGAAAGATGAGACTTGACCGCGCCTCCCGCGCTCTTTCCGCCGCCCCGATGACGCTCGGTCCCGTCCCTCGCTCACTCATACCGCTAAAGAGACCTTAAAACGTCTACTGCGCAAGCCACGTGGTGTGTCAAGTCTCATCTTTAGTGGCACGCATTGTAAGTAACAGTTGATCATCAAACGTACAGTTCAGGATTCTTGGAGGCGTGAGAAATAGTTGATTTCTGAAAGGAGGACTTTCCGATGATTCATCCATTTATTGAGTATCAATTTAATTTGTGTTTTTCAGGAGAAAAGTACATACAGAAAATTGCCACAATTGGATTAAATTATGTGAAAAAAACAGTGCTGTATTTACCAGTACTAATTCGCGCTACTTATCGTACACATGCGCGCACGGGCATTGGCAATGCGTGACGTGCGATTACGTCATGAATATTGATAAGAGTACTCAAGGGCTTGTTATGTGTACATACGGACTACAGAAGCACTGGATTAGACAAATGGACACCAGCATCAATACTGACTACTGATTACGTCATAGATTCGATTATCATGAGAATTTATCTTCATCAGGATGCACCTACGGAAGATTTCAAACATAATCACGAACGCGATCCATGAACACGATATAATCTTAGAATACTGACTATGAAATTCCTGCACTGTGGCACCTGATTGAGAAAACGATAGACATTAAACTGCTAAAATATTGTCAGTCCATTACTTTTGAACGTAACGCCGAACTCGTACCAACTTCTAAAAGTATGCTGCCTTTAAACTTCTAAACTTTTACAATAAATTTATCTTCAGCAGCAAATTCTGGAGGCACTTCAACGATACCACATCCATATTTCATAGTGCTAGTGCGCTATCATCCTCCAGTGTAATTGACAGCACCACCTGACACCCGACTAAGTGATTTTTTATTTATTCATCGGAACACCTTTACAGTCTAATAGGTAAAGATTCTTGAAGAAAAGTGTTGAGAGATTGATAGCGTGTGATAATGATGCAGAGGTGAGAGATTAATGAGTTAGTTGATCAGGTGCGAGAGATATGAGCGGCCGTTAGTTGTAAACGTGCTTCAGTTTAAAAAAAAAAACGCAGGTGTTGCTGCTAAGATTAAATTTTAGAGTAATTGTAAAACACTTACAGCTTGGCTGTAAATTTTACGAAGATGTTTTTTAAGTTAGACTTTATTTATGACATAGAAACATGGTGTTGCGAAACGTCGTTTGATAAAACAATTCAACGAGAAATCATAATATATTTGCTTGTACGTAATGCTCACAAAATTAATAGATAACTACTAATGATACCCTGGCAACCCAGAGGTGTCGTTTCCATTTATGAGTCCCCCAGTAAATACGGTATAATACTAACCAATTTACGAAGCACTAAACAATAAATGTACCCTCGAGACACGTCTGCTATCAACTTATAGACGAAACTAAAGCCGCACATTAAACGCCCATAATTTTAGTTAGCTTGTAATTTACAAACAGAGTCATAAAACCAGTGGCTTGTAACCAATCACATAGACAGGCAACGTTGCATTAACTCGGACCACAGAGAAGTAAAGAATGGAGTGGTAGGTACGTGGGTAATAAGATTCAAATGGATTTATAAAAATAAAAATTGATGGCAGTAAAAAGCAAATCAGCGATAGTCTTTGCTAGTAATGTTTTCAGGAATAGTTTTTACTAGTTGATAATAATCTTAATTATAACAATATACATTGTAGTCTACATTCAATTTCAGTAAATTAATATCTAGCGAGGGGATAACTACGAGCAAGACAGCACTGACAACGCTTCCGTGAGAGCAACGCAATCACATCGAACATTGGATGGGACAATGAATTCTCTCTCCTTTCGTGTAACTCACGCATTTCGAGGGTAGAGACTCGATGTATTTATATGATGTTTTAAGCACTCCATTTAGTACGTACTTCAGGACTAAAACCTATCAAAATTTTACGAGCCCGCCACGAAGGAGACTGGTAGAATCAGAAGTGTCTCCGATCTTTGCGGCTTAATCATAGCTTGAATTAGGCATGAGACACACGCCAAAGTTTTGGTATCAGCTATTTTGAGACTGCAACGGCGGCGGCGCCATTACACTTTGACGTTTTAAGGAGCCAGCCCTTTTAAGACATTCTGATTCTCGATTTGATTTATTCAACAGTCAATGTCGCCGTCAGCAGAAGAGGGTTTTAAAATAAAACCTACATAAATAGGGTTGTTTTTGAATTTTGTCAGTCTGTCAAGACCCTTTTTTCAGGAACGCGTGGAGGTATCAAGTTGAAACTAATATCAAATACGTAGACGTAAGTCTAAGTCCCTGGAGCTCTAAAACATCAAACTTCTAAGGTAACGCAATAAAAAAATACTGCCATATAAGCGACATACTCGCAATTAAATCAAATCCTACAGGGTACTTCCCGTTGACCTAGAATCATGAAATTTGGCAAGAAGCAAGGTCTATAAGTAGCACTTAAGTAAAGAAACGTCCGAAAATTGTTAATTTGTAGTTTTATCACATAATGTATTTTTTTAAATTACAAAACTACATTTGCAGTTGGAAAATTTACCGTGACGTATATCGATGTATTGGAGAACATGTTTTTCAACTACAAAGTTAAGTTAGTTTTTGGGATAAATAATATTGTATAATAATATAAAATTTATTTAAAAATTGTTATAATTATTATTTTAAAATTAGTTTTAACACATTAATTCTATCTGTTGATGACATTCATTTTTAACCGACTTCAGAAAGGAGGAGGTTCTCAATTCGTCGGAACTTTTTTTTTTTATTCATGTTTGCCCGATTACTAGAAGATGGCTGGACCGATTTGGATTTTTTTTTTTTTGTTTTATTCGAGAGGGTATACATCACAGAACTTGGTCCCATATAAAATTGATTAAATTTGCTTCGGTAGTTTTTCAGTTACCTTCAATAATACGTATTTTTCCCCCACTTTTATATGGATGATGTTCTAGTTTGTTTTGCAGATAGTGGTATCAGAATTTGTGTGGGGTACGTACACAACTAAAAGGTGAAAAATAAAAACTTTTTACAAAAAAATACAACCGACTTCCAAAAACAACACTACAAAGTGAAAAATAACTTTAATTTCGGAAGTCGGCGGCAAAAAATGAAAATACATTTAACTAGACACCGACTTCCGAAATTAAAGTTATTTTTCACTTTGTAGTGTTGTTTTTGGAAGTCGGTTGTATTTTTTTGTAAAAAAGTTTTTGTTATATGCGCTGGTACCCAAACTAGGCGGGGCCTGGCTTTAGCGGGTGTGGACATGGTAATAAGTAATTAAATTCATACCAACTACGCAACCCTTCATCGTGCGTGGTCCGACATGCACTTGGCCGGTTTTCAGGGTTCCGTACCTCAAAAGGAAAAAACGGAACACTTATAGGATCACTCGTGTGTCTGTCTGTCTGTCTATCCGTCTATCACAGCCGATTTGCTTCGAATCTAATGGACCGATTAAGTTGAAAGGTACACATATGAATTTTTGTGGCCCAAACACGGACGGGTAACGTAAATAAATGAATTTTGAATATGGTGGTCACGTTTGGGGGGCAAATAAGAAAATAAATAAAAAGTTTTGCAAACTTTACCGTGTGACATATCAAATGAAAGGGCTTACTATGAGGGCCTCAAATATGTTTTGTTTATAATTTAAAAATAAATTGTTTTAAAGTTATTTAAGAAAATAGACAAAAATTGACCATTCTCTCCCTTATCTCCGAAACTACTGAGCTTAAAATTTTGAAAAAAAAAAACAGAAAATTAATTTTATTATTTACCTGTAGATTACAGAAAAACCTATAAGAAGTCTGTGGTCTTAAAATAACATGGTAAATCCGCAATATTGTGAATGCAAACTTACATTTGGAACTTACAGTTGGAATGTATGGGAGAACATGTTTTTCAACTACAATGTTAAGTTTGTTCTTGGGATAAATTCATCCCAACTACGGAACCCTTCATTGTGCGTGGTCCGACACGCACTTGGCCGGTTTTTTATTTGATAGTATGAAGTCATTTAAGTTACACTTAAAGAAGTGAGCGTGAGATCTACATGTAGCATATTATAAAAGTATAATAGAGATGTTTAGAAAAATAAGACGCTTCTTTGGACAAGCAGCAGTACCACAGACCCCTTCTGTCATAGACCATACTGGTCAGGTTCTGCGGTTGGTACCATTTACCCAGTAGTTAAACTTTTGAACACAACTGTTGTGTTACTTCCGACAATGTGACCAAGGCTAGAAGTTTCTGTCGCGTATACTTACTGTGCCCTTATTTCACTGAATATGTCCGGTTATTATGCGGCGAGCAGATGACGTAACGGCGTGACGTATAGCTGACAAAGGCAGACGTGATGTATGAGCGTGCAAGTGTTGGCTGGACAGACGCAGTCATGGCTGGCGTGATATTTTTTTTAATTGCTTTCAAGTTTAGTACATGATTATGCAAATTAATATAAGATTCCATAACGTATCTCTTAAATACACTATTGAAGCTTTAAGAAAAATGTCCAGTACGTTAGGAAATCTCCATTATCTTAGGTTTGTTTTTATTCTATCTAAAACAACACCGCAGTACCCACGATCGTATTCCTATTTTCGCAAAAAAATCCTGCCGATAACTTTTCAAGAGCCGTTCGCAAAAAATCCCGTATCGTTTTACATGTTGCGAATCCTCGCTTTTAGGGCGTTCGCTTTGAACTATCGACACCGAGCCGGAGGAAATATAATATGACGTCATTGTGGATGCTGGTAGCACGCTAACACGTCGTCAAGTTAAAAGTATCAGTATTCACGGGGATAGGGATCGGTGGCGCGTGTGACGTCATCAATATTCACGTGCTGTCGGCGTGACGGGCCGTCACGGCACAGCGTCACGCTGACGTGAGAGCGTGATTAATGGAGCCGTGTCACAGCAGGTGCATTTTGCTGTCGCGACATAATAATGTCATCAATGTAGGTCTTATAGGCCGATCGAACACCTGCTGAAAGGGTAATCTTTTTTAAGGAGAACTTATTTATCTTTTTGATTGTTTTTTGTGAGGTTCACTGAATCAACAATGCGTTACATTATTATTTATTTTACAGTCATACATTTTATGCAAGCTACTCTGTCATCAGTAATTACAAATAATCAATAATCTGACTCCAACTTTAAAATGCGTTTATTCCTATTCTTTTACAAATGATGGTTCCACAAGCTAAAACTACGACAGATGTTGAGCGAATGAATGTATGAAAGAACTTAAGGACGAATGAACTGTCCCGGCGCAGGTTTGATTTCTTGTGTGTGTTGATGTGTAAGACATCACACATCAGTGTGGAGTACGAACATTCCATATTATGCTGTGGTTGCTCAATTTCAAGTAGATGGATGAATATGTGCATTTCATATGTAGTGGTGGACAGGTAACAATATTCAGCGAGGCCCTGTATTCCCGCAGGCGTTATGAGAACTGAGCTTCGATAAACTATCGCAAGAAATTCTAGCACATATGTAGGTTAAATGGTTATGTTTTTACATCAAGTACTTAAATTTTTATTTTTACTTTTGAATTCTTCTCTTTTTCAGCAATATTGGCATAGGCTCCGAAAATCATCAAAGTACTGTCTCAAAAATTAATTTGCCCTTAGATACAATGGTAAACCCTAAATCCCTAGGTTATCGAATCAGAAATGAAAGATCCGCAGAAGAACCGAGGTAACTAACATAGCCCGAAGAATTTCCAAACTTAAGTGGCAGTGGGCAGTGCACATTGCATTGATGGCCGATGGGGCCGAAAGGTTCTGGAGTGGCGACCGCGTACTGGTAGACGTAACGTTGGAAGGCCTCCCACAAGGTGGACTGATGACCTTGTAAAGGTCGCAGGAATCCGCTGGATGCGAGATGCACGGAACTGGTCGAAGTGGAGGCGCTTGGGGGAGGCCTATGTCCAGCAGTGGACGTCTTTCGGCTGAAATGATGATGAATGATGACAAGGTTAACATGGCTTAAACACATTCAATCATTAAAATTAGCGCTTCCATGAAACTGGTTTCAACCTTCAAATAAAATTAGGTACTTATGCATAATCAAATTAACATTTTCTTTAAGTAATTACATTCTCTATATATTTTATATTAATTTCATTCCAACACTGATCAAGTTCAAAATAAATAATATTACAGATTTATTAATACAACATTTAATTTTCTCGCGTGTAACTAATAAAATGCTTAAACGATTAACTTCGACAGTTCACTCCTTAATTAATAGGTTTAAATAATGATTATTGCTCCTTTTAATTTTAATTTACAGGTAACTATAATTTGCTTTAAGAGTATTATTTAATTTGCTATATTTAGGTTTTGGAATTTCCATGAGAATTTGAGAACAAAGTGTAGCAAGTTAAATTTGTTTTCTAAATTATTATTGTAGCGGCAAAAGTAACATTAACAAACGTATTGATTCTATTGACAATAATACAACATTACGACAATAGATGGCGCTGCATGTAGCATTATAAACAAATCGTAAAACGTATTTTATTTTAATATTTTATACGTTATTTTTCTCTTAGCATGATTTATTATGAAAGTGAATTTGAAAATAGGGCTTTTAGGAAGAAATATTTTTAATAACGATTACGATATTTTTCTAAGATGTTGGTTAAAAATATGACAGGGCCGTACCTGTATCAGATATTATGTAGTCTATATAGCTGCCAACCCCGTCATATGTAGAAATGTATAAACCTTATGAACTCCATAGGTTCATGTCAAGTGTACTCGAATGTCAACTGAACCCCATAGCCTCACAACCACTTACTGTAAGCCAGCGGTTGCCATTGGATGATGGTATTTTACGTTTATATATTTATGATATACGTTTATATATATATATTATATAATGGTTTCTCCTTGGTGTCTCCTTACGCACCCCATGTGTGCGTCTAATATTTAAAGGGTTAACCCTTCTCGAAAATCCATTATAAGCATGGGCTAGGCCTATTTTTAGCAGCAGTCTGTGAGTTTCTACTGTTGGAAATATAACACAAACTTATAAGTATACGACTGGCCCAATATTTATGTGCAATAACTCCCGATATTTCGGATCTAACTTTTATCAAAATCTCGAATTCATTTATTTATCATACACATTATAGTTCTTAAAAGTGTATGATAAATAAATGAATTCGAGATTTACTGGGTTGTGGGGGTCAGATAGGCAGTCGCTCCATGTAAAATAATGGTATTCAGCTGCATCCGGTTAGACTGGAAGCCGACCCCAACATAGTTGGGAAAAGGCTAGGCAGATTGATTGATTATAGTTTTTAAAATATACAAGTAACATGGTGTGAAATTCTAACTAACAGAAGACTTAGGGCCTATTTCGCGATATCCGAACAGCCAATATTCTACGAATAAATTCAGAAATGGAACAGTATTTGTATAAAATTATATGCCAAGTAAGATATTAGAAACTTAATCGTAGGTGGTGAAACAGGCCCTTGGACAGGTTATTAGATCATCGTAACTTAAGGCGGCCCTTGCATAATAGGTACATAATAGAAAAACTATTAAAGTGACACTCTTAAAGAAACCTTGAATCCAACGAGTAACGACCATGTTTACATATTCACAACTTTCTATTACTCAACGCAGCCTTGAACACATCAGCTACGAAATAGTTTGTTATTTTGTATTGAACATCAATGTCCCCGACTATGGGATGTTGACTAACATGCACTTATATGGAAACATAGGTACTTTTAACTATAAATGGCAGCACTGATCATAAATGTTACAACGTGATTTAAAAGCCCTTGATATTTTTATTTTTAAGTATTTGGTACAATAATTGATACAGATATAATTGATACGGAGGAGCTCGTGGCTAATAATAACAGCCGCACGAGTCGATCCGTCAGGTTAAGCTACGCTTGCCGGGGTTGGTCAGTGGATGGGTGACCATCTTTACATATCGAGACTCCTCCGTGCCTCGGAAAGCACGTTAAGCCGTTGGTCCCGGCTGTCATTCGTAGATCTTTGACAGTCGTTACGGGTCGTCAGAAGCCCGAAAGTCTGACAAACAGGTCAGTCAGTCTTACCAAGAGGTATCGTGTTACCCAGTTACTGGGTTGTGGATGTCAGATAGGCAGTCGCTCCATGTAAAATACTGGTAAGTATTCAGCTGCATCCGGTTAGACTGGAAGCCGACTCCAACATAGTTGGGAAAAGGCTAGGCAGATGATGAATTGATACAGATATAAGTGTTTGTTAAATTAAATTTTTCATGTTGGTTTGATTTTAATTTGGTGTAAATAGTTAATTCATTCAGTTGAAATCGCATGTTGTTTTGCTGTACCTACTTAAGTAAACTCAATTTGTGTGTCTGATTGTATTTTATTTTAATACATTTTCATATTCAACTAGATATTCGTAGTTTAGTCTGTTGTCATAGAAAAATACCATCCAAATTTCTGACATTTCCGGTGAATTTAAAAAAAAAAATCTGCAAAAAAACCTTGTCCTGACAATAGCAAACACGGCAATTGTTTTTTATTTATAAGATTGATCGTTTTTAATCAATTTTAATGGAATTACCTTTAACAGATTCTTTTTAGTGTTCTTAAAGCAAAATATACCAACAAACAAACAACAAAAACGTATTGATTTATTTTATTTTAATTTTATTTTTATACAGAATACATACAACACATTAAAATATACAAAGAATTGCCTTAATAATAAACAGCGAGTGAACCTGAAGTCCAATCACAACTGTACACAACTTACAAAACAAACAATGCCTCGTTATCGATATAGATTAATGGTAATTTTTAAAGATCTATTTATATTGTCAAAAGTACAACATTGAGATAATAGATGGCGCTGCGTGTATCAACGATCTTTTAGATCTATTACTTCTTGAACACGATGTATTTATAAGTTTACGATAACTGTTTCTGGTACAATATTTAATTTACTAATCACGATTAACGTGATTTATTAATCAGTCGTTACGGGTCGTCAGAAGCCCAAAATTCTGACAACCAGTCTTACCAAGGGGTATCATATTACCCAATTACTGGGTTGTGGAGGTCAGATAGGCAGTCGCTCCATGTAAAATACTGGTATTCAGCTGCATCCGGTTAGACTGAAAGCCGACCCCAACATAGTTGGGAAAAGGCTAGGCAGATTGATTGATTAACAAAATGTGACTTCATCACCATCATCATTTCAGCCGAAAGACGGCCACTGCTGGACATAGGCCTCCTCCAAGCACTTCCACTTCGACCAGTTCTGTGCTTCCTGCATCCAGCGGATTCCTGCGGCCTTTAGAAGGTCATCGGTCCACCTTGTGGGAGGCCTTCCAACGTTACGTTTTCCGGTACGCGGTCGCCACTTCAAAAGGGATTTAAACCAAAAGAAAAAAATAAGAATTATCTTCAATTTTTTATTTTCGATTCCTGTGGTAGATGGCTCATCCCTAATACCTAATATTAAACAATGTTGGTACAGACATACTTAACTCTATGCATAAATATCCAATTTATTGATAACTCACATTGCGAACGCTAAGTTAATCGAAAGGCTAAAGAAGTCAGAATGTTACGTTAGACTAGAAGCTCATCGTTGATATTACCATAGAAATAGTAGGTAATAACTGATGGCTCAGGTACTAAACCATTTGACCTTTAGCTAGGCAAAGTCGTTAAAAAGTACATGACTGGTTAGCTAAGAATTTGTACTGGCACACTTAGCATAAAAAGGTACGAGACTGTCCTGAGAGAAAACAAAGGAATATTTTACAACATGAAACTTCTACTCTTAAAAATATCCTTGACTTCAAGCCCAAAAACTATCATACCGCTACCTATTTGAAAGTTTGAGCTTTCTCTTCAAAAAGTCTATTAAATTAAAATAAGTGATTGATAAATTAACACTTTGTTGCGATCTTTAAGTTAAGATAATAATGAAGAAACTTTACGTCATTACGTCACTAATTAACGAACTTATCGGACACATTAAGATGTTAGGAAACATTACTTCATGGTAATAAAATTAAACGCTAAAATAAACAAATATTACATAACTAATGAATGGTGTTTGATGACATTTCTTACGACAGAGATAAAATAAAACGTGTATCTGTGCAATGCTAGATATGGCTGCGCCTGCGGCTATGTGTAGAGCCAAAAGTGATGCAACTTATTTTAATCTTTATCGAACAAGTGACGTAATAAACACAGTTTTTGGGCTTCCTGTGAACAAAGGCGAGTTTAACTCAGTAACTATTGAGTTTTTAAACTACAGATCTTAATGCGATAGTGAGATCCGTGCTGGCATCTTGTGGCACTTGTGAGGCGAGGAGTGTCCCTAGAATGAAGCTTTATTTTAATTTGGCGATTCATTCAAATCATCTAGTCCTTCCATCTCTGAATAATCATTATTAGGGATAGTGAGCAAAATTTCAACACAATCGGATTACGGGAAGTGGTTGCCAAATCGATCATCAGATTTAATTGCGGGACGGATGAAGCTTAGCTGTTATTTATGTACTAGCTTTTGCCCGCGGCTTCGCTCGCGTAAAGTTTTGAAATTATCCCACATGAACGTATTACTGGGATATAAAGTAATTAATGTCCTAATCCAGGTCATGGTTTACGCATGCGCCAAAGGGAAATGCCCATCAGCCACACAAAAAAATGCTTGAAATTAACAACAATGAAATATACGCCAAATTGCAGTACAAGTCGTAGGGAATCCATTACAATTACAATAATTATCAAAAAACTAGGTAGAAGCCATTTCCAAAAATTTTTTCTAAAATACATTTTAAGTCAAGGTTAAGGATTAATATGCAATAATTAAACAACAAAACAGCATTTAAATGTTTTAATTATCATTAAAAACCACTAATATAAATCCTCAACCAATTCGTTATCCATTTCCCTGCATATTTATTATCTCAATCCTATACATACCATTAGCTCGTGTATGTTCGCCATAGTATGAACGAGCCTGTATTAGTTGATAAGTTCCACATGCCAACAAAACCATTTCGCTGTATGTCAGTTGGTAAAAATGAGTCAAAATGAGTGCAGAAGTAAAATCAATATCCTTAAAAAATGCCCAAAGTCGTCGTTGTAAATCCTAAAAAGCAATGTACTAGTAACTCAAGTCGCAAACGCAAAACCATGAATCGATCAATTCAATAATCGAAAAATTAAATGCAGTAATGTCAAACTGTCAGTAAGGCAAAGGACATATGATGCATACAGCCTACGGTTTCTATTTTGAAAATAATTTGATTTTAATTAATATTGACATGCATAAATTATTTTAATTAGATTTACGGTATAAATACGTCGAATTATATTAAATGAATGATAACTGTGCAATTGCTTCGCCGTAGTCAGGTAAAAAAGAAAAAAAAAAATATTGATAAATTTACAAATTAACAATTATCGGACTTTACTTGTGCTTGCTTGAGACCTTGCTTCTTGCCAAATTATATCATTCTAGGTCAACGGGAAGTACCGTATACCGTGTGCCGATTTGATTTACTTGCGAGTATCAAAATATGTCGCATAAATGGCCGTATTTTTTTATTGTGTTGATTTAGAAGCTTGATTCTTTTTTAACTAAGGGACCATAGACTTACGTATTTGATATTGATTTCAACTAGGTACCTCGCATTCCTGAGATAAAGGGTCTTGACAGACGGACAACGAAGTAATCATATAAGGGTTCCGTTTTTTCCTTTTGAGGTTCGGAACCCTAAAAATTATAAATTATAGCACAATTAAAAAACGATTAATATGCCTCTTAATCGTTTTATAAAACAGACACTAACACTGAACTTGATCTCGTATAAATAACTGCATATTACTCGTAACTAGGTCCCTGACATTTGAACAATACTCGGCGCAGCCATGAAGTGTTATGTAACGCCTCTTAATCGTGTATGCTAATGTACCGGTTTGTTTCGAGTTCCTTACCTCGCTGTGGCAGTGACCAGTGGGTGAATAGAGTATCAATAGATAGATAGAGATAGCAAATACCAGTTCTGATTTCACACATACTCATAAAAGCAACATGTTTGACTTAAAACTGTAATCTTTTAGTGAAACAAATATTTTGCTTTATGAACGTATATTTGAATGGATATTTCGAAGAATGAAAATAAATGGATTTTTTAATTAAATTGTTTGTTTTATCAACAAACAAATTCTGGTAAATATGTACATGTTATGAACCAACACTACCGTGAAAATGCCAATACCGGGTTACCACTGATCTGGCTTGAGAAGCTAAACCATAATCCTAACTAATATTAGTGAGTTTGTTTATTTTTTATGCTTTCACCCTAAAACGGCTGAATGGATTTGGATGAAATTTGGCACAAAGATAGACCATGACCTGAATTAAGACATAGAATTCTTTTTATCGCAGTAGTACGTTCCCGTGGTATAATTTCCGACATGCAGGTGGGCGAAGACGCAGGCAAAAGCTAGTAAAACAAATCAGTCAACCAGCTTAGTGTATCGCAGTCCGCTGCTGGACTTAGGCCTCTCTAAAGCTGCAGCACAGTACCGAGTCCTCCAACTTCTGCATCCAGTCTGTCCCAGCCACTTTTTTTTGGTCTTTGGTCCATCTAGCTGCATCACAAACTACACTCTGCTCCAACGGCCATCGGTCCTTCTACAAACATGGCCGACCCGCTGCCGCTTCAGCTTACTTACTCTGCAAGCTATGTCGGTAACTCCAGTTGTACTAAAAACTTAAGTAACATTACAGTCAAACTCTCGCCAACCGTCACTTAACTTCTGACCTCAATACTCCGTCCTCGTGGCCCGCCCGCAATAAATTGTGCTTGAAGCTCGTAATATTTGAAGATATTAATGCCCTGTCAGTAACCTGGAGTTTTAATTACGGCTCTCTTAATTTAACGATGTCGTAAATTATTATTAATTCATTAGTTTTCGTTTAGGGACTGATGAACTGAGGTCAACGGAGAGGTCCCAGCTCTTCACTGCTGACGGACTTCAACATTTTGACTAATTATGGACGGAACCACATTAAGGTATAACGGTAAAGTGTCGGAGGTTCTGTTAATCGTAAATATTTATTATTTTCCAAGGGTTTTAAAAGAAATTATGAGCAATCATTACGTTAGGTGCATTTTTAGGGTTCCGTATCTCAAAAGGAAAAAACGTAACCCTTATAGGATCACCTGGTTGTTTGTCTGTCTGTCTGTCAGCCTGTTAAGACTCTTTTTCTCAGGAACGCGTGGAGATATCATGTTGAAATTAATGTCAAATGCGTCCGTGCTCTAAAAAAACCGGTTAAGTTCGATTCGGACTCGCGCACGAAGTGTCCCGAACCATTATCTATGAAAACGAGCAAAAAAATCACGTTTGCTGTATGGGAGCCCCCTTAAATATTCACTTTATTCTATTTTTTTTGTATTTTTTGTTATAGCGACAACAGAAATACATTATCTGTGAAAATTTCAACTGTCTAACTATCACTGTTCATGAGATACAGTCTGGTAACTGACGGACAGACGGACGGACAGCGGAGTGTTAGTAATAGAGTCCCGTTTTACCCTTTGGGTACGGAACCCTAAAAATCAAGATTCTAAGTCAACGCAGTAAAAAAATACGGCCATTTATTTGACATATTTTGATACTCGCAAGTAAATCAAAACTTATAGGCACTATAGGGTACTTCCCATTGATCTAGAATCATGAAATTTGGCAAGAAGCAAGGTCTCACCTCTCAAGTAAAGGAAAAAGTTCGAAAATCGTTAATTTGTAATTTTATCGCATAAAAAAAATATTTTTTGGGATTTCTAGTTTTTCAACTACAATGTTGAGTTTGTTTTTGGGATAAATAATTTTCAATTATGGAACCCTTCATTGTGCGTGGTCCAACACGCACTTGGCTGGTTTTTATTATAGAGGTGGTGAAAGTGGATAGATAATTATTTTGTAGATGTTTGATGATTGAATGACTGAGTCAAGTATACCTACTGACTCAGTCATTTTGTAACATGTCAATAAGTACTCTGTCTGAGGCTGTCAGTTATCAATTCAGAAACTATTGACACTAACGTGACCTTTCCTACTTTATGGAATGATGAGCATTATTCGTAATCTCCTATATGTGTCGATGGTACTCTTCTTCGATATTTTTATATTGATTGAGCTAGTAGGTGGCCACAAAGATCGCGGATATATCTGTGGCAATCAATTGAGAGCTTTCCATATAGGCCACTGCAGTTCACACCCGGGAGGTAATGTTCCTGAGGCTTTGAAGAGGTATACCGCCGTTTACCCGAATTTTATTTGCCCTAATATCATTTGCCATAATAGTCAACAGCCATAATATCATACGACATAATACTCATTTGCCCTACTCTCATTTTTTTTTTTTTTTTTTTTTTTTTTTTTATTTTGCCATATTAGTCACGTGCCAGAATCATTGTTTCCCATAAAGTCACTTACCATTACATCATTTGTCATAATCATTGTAAGCCCTAATTATCACATGCCCTAATTATCACATGCCATAATTATGATATGCCATAATATAATTTGCCATCGACATCGGGTATGTAACGGTTGTTTATATCAAGAGAAATTGGATGCAATTGGGACTTTGTCCGAGTCGGGGTGCCCACCCCGACTCGGACAGGTTAGGTTAGCAGGGGATGGCAGGGTCGAGTGAGCGAGCGAAGCGAGCGAATAGACCCCGCCATCCCCTTCGTGGTTATTTTTTTATAAACCACACAGAAGTAGGAGCCCCGCGAAACGGGGCTCCGTCGACCTAGCCCACCATCAACCATGCACAGAAAAAAAAACCATGCAGAGAATAAATAAGTTTATTCTTATTATACCAAACATTGCGCACCCATTGTGGCGCTTAAATACAGGGTGTTTGGTGCATCGTTTGCCAAATTGAATTGGCCGAAAGAAGAGGTCATTTGCTATCGCTTCAGGCTCAAGTACTCATTTTTGGCCACACCGGTTTTTTTATTACAACTTTCTAATTTTTATTTTGAAAAAATCCAAAACTCAGCATTAAAGCTTAAATTAAAAAAAAGTTTTAAGTGTAGTCGTCAAATTTCATTTTTATTTACATATGTACTGTTGTATGGCTCTATCAAATTTAAAATTACTTGCCAGTTACATCTAGTTTTTTTTTAATAAATCACAAAGTTTTTGGAAAAATAAAAAATGAACTTAAAACTCAACTTTAAATAGCTATAAAAAAAAAACTAAAAGCGATCGGGATCTTCGAATTATTTTAAAAAGTTCTCTAGTCCCTTTCCAACGGTATGTAATGTGTTAAAAAACTCTTTTAATATCTTTAATAATTAGCTAAATGTGTAGTCGAGACACATCAGGCTGATATTGGATATTACGTTTAAAACACTAGTTTTCGCATAAATTACATGCTATTAGTAGATAGATACTGTTATCTCACGTCTTACGTAGTCTCTTATCTCGTTCTTACATAGGGAACTTTCCTCGAAATTGAAAAAAAAATACATTATTACAAAAATAATCATTTATTAATAAGTAATTTAATTACATACTAATCTTACAAGAATTAGAATTTCTGCAAACAGAGTTGCCCTTATTATTAGCTGATTTGCCAATTTTCAGTGAAGACAGGTCTTTTGTTTTCCAACATGACGGTTGTCCCGCTCATTGGAGAATAACCGTCAGGGAGTACTTGAATGATGCATTCCCGGACTCATGGATTGGGAGGGATGGCCCTATTCCTTGGCCTCCACGTTCTCCAGACTTAACTCCGTTGGATTTTTACGTCTGGGGACGGGCCAAAGAACTCGTCTACGCCACGGAAGTTGAGACAAGAGATGATTTAGTCCAACGCATTGAGGCGGCTTTCATGACGATCAAAGCAGAAATGCGTTTACGCACCACTACAGTTGAGATAAGACGAAGATGTCGCGCGTGCATACGCAATAGTGGTAGACAGTTTGAACAAGACTTGTAAGATTAGTATGTAATTAAATTACTTATTAATAAATGATTATTTTTGTAATAATGTATTTTTTTTTTCAATTTCGAGGAAAGTTCCCTATGTAAGAACGAGATAAGATACTACGTAAGACGTGAGATAACAGTATCTATCTACTAATAGCATGTAATTTATGCGAAAACTAGTGTTTTAAACGTAATATCCAATATCAGCCTGATGTGTCTCGACTACACATTTAGCTAATTATTAAAGATATTAAAAGAGTTTTTTAACACATTGCATACCGTTGGAAAGGGGATAGACTAGAGAACTTTTTAAAATAATTCGAAGATCCCGATCGCTTTTAGTTTTTTTTTTATAGCTATTTAAAGTTGAGTTTTAAGTTCATTTTTTATTTTTCCAAAAACTTTGTGATTTATTAAAAAAAAACTAGATGTAACTGGCAAGTAATTTTAAATTTGATAGAGCCATACAACAGTACATATGTAAATAAAAATGAAATTTGACGACTACACTTAAAACTTTTTTTTAATTTAAGCTTTAATGCTGAGTTTTGGATTTTTTCAAAATAAAAATTAGAAAGTTGTAATAAAAAAACCGGTGTGGCCAAAAATGAGTACTTGAGCCTGAAGCGATAGCAAATGACCTCTTCTTTCGGCCAATTCAATTTGGCAAACGATGCACCAAACACCCTGTATAATGTCATCATGTGTATATTACGGGGCTTAAATATTTGTCTAATACTTGTTATGCCATTTAAATATTATGTCTAATAATTATTATGGCACATTTCTGTGTCGGTCCCGGAGAAAGAATAGGACCACCCCATGTCGTCCCGTGGGTGTCGTAAGAGGCGACTATTTGACTAAGGGAGCTCAAGACCCAGTGCATGCCATATAGCACTTTGGGTCATCCGCGCGATGGCGGGTAAACCATCAGCAATCGCATTCCCAAGGAGGGTTGGTGTCAGGCTGGCGGCCGACTATAAAATTTTGCCGAAACTTCAAGCAACATGATGAGTAAACATATGATGCGTGATAGGGCTAGGGCGTACCCCACAGGCGACGCGCAGGGGCAGCACCCGGCTCCTGCGGGAAGTGGACAAGGGTTGTTGCACCACCCCGGGCGGGGGCAACGTAAGAAGCGAGCTCGGGAAGTGAGATTGAGGTATGCAAGTTGGAATGTTGGGACGATGACTGGAAGAGCCAGAGAGTTAGCGGATGTATTAAAAAAAAGACGAATAAATGTGGCGTGTTTGCAAGAAACAAAATGGAAAGGAACGAAAGCGAGAGAAATCGGTGAAGGATACAAGTTTTTCTACTGTGGAAGTGACGGGAAAAGAAATGGTGTGGGAATAGTGTTAGACAGTAATTTGAAAGACGGCGTGATGGAGGTAAAAAGAATTAATGATAGATTAATCGTTGTAAAAGTTATGTTAGAAAATGTAATGCTGAATATAATTAGTGTGTATGCACCGCAGGTAGGATGTGATGAAAGGGTGAAAGAGAAGTTTTGGGAGGACTTTGACACAGTTTTGATGAACATTCCGGTGCATGAAGAATTGATAGTTGGAGGTGATTTTAATGGACATGTGGGAATTATGCGAGGGGTTTATGAAAGAGTGCATGGAGGATGGGGATTTGGTAGCCTAAATAATGAGGGAGAGACATTGCTGCAATCCGCTACCGCATTTGACCTGGCAGTAGCTAATACTTGGTTCCAGAAGAACGACGGACACCTAATTACGTATAAAAGTGGCAATCACAAGACCCAAATTGATTACTTTCTAGTACGACGCAAAAACTTAAAACACATCAAAGACTGCAAAGTGCTACCGGGAGAAGACCTAGCGGCACAGCACAGACTCCTAGTTATGGAAATAGTCGTAGAAATAAAGCCCAATAAAAATAAAGAGCGACCTCCACCTAAAATAAAATGGCATATGCTGGAGAAGAATGATTGTGCGAAGAAATTTAAAGAGCGAGTGGTGGATAAAATGATAGATATGGGGGACATGAATGATCGAAGTGTAAATGAATGTTGGAATGAAATGGCGGGGTATATTAGGAGTACAGCAAAAGATATTTTGGGAGAGACAAAAGGAAAGGGTACTATAGATAGGGATACATGGTGGTGGTCGACAGAAATACAGAATGTGTTACAGGATAAGAAGAGAAAGTTCAAGGAATGGCAGAGTGTAGAAAATGAGAACGTTAGTTTGAAAGCAGGAAAAAAGAATGAGTATGATGCTCTAAAGAAAAAAGCCAAGAAAGCTGTAGCCATAGCGAGAGCAAAGGCCCAGGAGAAGCTTTATGACACACTGGATAATCCAGCAGGCCAAAAACATCTATACCGGCTTGCTAGAGCTAGAGAGAGGAGGACGAGGGATGTCTGTCAGATAAAATGTATAAGGGATGAAACTGGAACAGTTCTTTCGGATGATGAGAAAATTAAGGATAGGTGGAAGGGCTATTTTGAAAGACTGATGAATGAGGAGAATGACTGGAGTGGTGTGCTTGAGAATAAACCAGTAAATGAGAGTTTAGTGAGAATGATTAGTATGGATGACGTGAGAATAGCAGTTAATGGGATGAAGAATGGTAAAGCAATAGGTCCGGATGGAATACCAGTCGAAGTATGGAAGTTATTACGGGTAGATGGATGGACGTGGTTAGCTTTATTCTTCAATAAGTTGTTGCTAGAAGAAGCCATACCTGACGAATGGTGCAACAGTTCGCTGGTGCCCATCTTTAAAAACAAAGGTGATGTGCTGGAGTGCAACAACTATAGAGGAATAAAGCTAATGTCACATAGTATGAAGGCTTGGGAGAAAGTTATTGAAAGGCGACTAAGAGAAGAGAGTGAAATTTCGCAAAACCAATTCGGTTTTATGCCTGGTCGAGGAACAGCAGACGCCATCTTTGCTATCCGCCAGCTGTGCGAGAAATACAGAGGTGCGCATAAAAACTTGCACATGGTATTTGTTGACCTCGAAAAGGCATACGACCGAGTGCCTCGCGAAGTTTTGTGGTGGGCACTTAAGGAAAAATGTGTACCAGGGAAGTATGTGCAGTTGATTCGCGCGATGTACAGTCGATGCAGTACCCAAGTCCGGTCTACAGTGGGCACTACTGGCAGCTTCGATGTGGCTGTCGGCTTGCACCAGGGGTCTGCACTCAGCCCTTACCTTTTCGTGCTGATAATGGATGCTCTTTCTTCGGATATCCAGGAAGAGGCTCCCTGGTGTATGCTGTTCGCCGATGACATTGTGCTGGTTGCCGAGAGTGGCTTAGAGGTCCAGAGCAGATTGGAGGTGTGGTGGAAAAGACTGGAGACCGTTGGCCTGAGAGTAAGTCGGACCAAAACAGAGTATTTGTTTTGTGATTTTGATGGTCTCTCCGGTCCTGTGCCCATATCTCTTGCCGGAACGCCCTTACCGATCTGCTCCGACTTTCGGTACCTCGGGTCGCTTGTCCAGGGGGATGGCGAAGTAGACCGAGACATAACACACCGGATCAACTCAGGATGGATGAAATGGCGACAGGTTACAGGAACAACTTGCGACCCACGGATGCCCCTCAAGTTGAAGGGGAAAATTTACAAGTCCGTGATAAGGCCTGTCGTACTTTATGGATCGGAATGTTGGGCAGTGAAGAAGACGGATGAAAAAAAATTGCATGCAGCGGAGATGAGAATGTTGAGATGGATGTGTGGAATGACGAGAATGGATAAAGTGAGAAATGAGTATATAAGAGGAAGTTTGAAAGTGGCGCCAGTGACAGAAAAGTTGAAAGGAAATCGTTTGTCTTGGTATGGGCATGTAATGAGGAGAGACGAAACGCATGTGACTAAAAGAGTGATGAATATACATGTTGATGGATGGAGAGGCAGAGGAAGGCCAAAGAAAAGATGGATGGATTGTGTGAGGAATGATATGAAAGAGAAGGGAGTGAATGATAGCGTGACGGTTGACAGGGGAGAATGGAAGAAGAAAACGTGTTGCGCCGACCCCAAGTAATATGGGATAAGGGCAGGAAGATGATGATGAATTATTATGGCACATAAAAATAAGGCAAACAATACTTATGGCATTCGTATCTTATGGTATCTAAAATTCGGGCAATTAAAAGTATGTCATATGTCTTTTAGGGCAAATGAAACATTCGGGCAAATGAAATTCGGGTAAATGAAATTCGGGAAAATGATGATTATGGCATATAATCTTCGGGCAAACAATAGACAACCCTTTGAAGAACATCGGGTGCTGCTCGCCAGTCAGTAGATATTAGGCGAAGTAGCAGATTATTACGGGCCCCTACTGCTTCGTTTTGCAGCAGTGTGACTAACGTATAGCCCTGTCTAACGTTACTCCTAGGTATTTTGGGTCTGAGCAATGTTCTACCATAGTTCCTCGCCACGTGATGTTATGGGCCGATTTGAGTATCTATTGCGGAGATGGAATGCGCATGATTCTGTCTTTGACGGGTTCGACCGGAGAGCATTGCTGTCATAGTATTTTCTTAGTAGGTCGATCATCATCAGTGTGAGTAACACTCATGTTTGATGAGAGCGCTTAACAAAATATTTTGTCACACCTTTGAAAACATGCAGCATATTCGAATATGAAACAGATACCCTGACTGCAGCGCTGAATGGGCACAATTTTCATATAAAATGATTAGACGCAAGCTGATCTGCTGAACTTGTATTCACAGCGTCGCGCCTGTAATGCCGGCAAATAGCTATAAACGCAAATCGCTCGCAAATCCAACGCTTGGGGCGTGCGGCCATACAGTGCGAGGAAATTTATCTCCATTATCTATTTAAATAAAAAGAGAAGTCCTGACTGACTGACTGACTCATCAACGCTCAGCCCGAACTATTGGACCCTTTATAATGAAGACAAGGAATAAGGAAGGATTTTTATTCCCGTGGGATATTTACCGACATCCATGCGGGCCAAGCCGCACAGGAAATGCTAGCTAAAAATAAAATCACACATAGAAGTAATTATATTGAAAGGTAAATAATACTAGAAACCAAATGCTGATTTCGTGAGTTCTGGAGATCACAAAAAGGCGAGCGTAGTGTGTTTTCCTGTCGGATGGACCGACAACCTGAAAAGAATGGCTGAAACAGGCCAGAATGCCAGGTGTTGTGAAGCAAAATGTGATGTCCTAAGTGGAAGGAAAACTCTTCTTTATGCCCAGCAGTCAGCTGCAATAGGCTGAGCTGATCAACCTGATCGACTGCCGATCAATAATGGTCCATTCAAGTTGATATACTTATTGTATTTTTCCATATGACTCTTCCTCTCCGATAGGTCTACTGCTGGAGGAACACCATCTCATGGATCATAGACGGACAGGTTAAAGATCTCAGCATCTTATTGCCAGACACCACGTACTAATGGTTGCCCATGCGGTAACCTTAGCAGAACTACTGTACGTTAGAACAAAACTTCGACCCTCGGAATTCCCTGATCTTATTCCCCGCCGTTCTCATGGGCTGACAAGTAGCTACACAGTGCAAGCGTCGATTTGTCGCGTTTACAATCAGCGAGCATTGCGCCGCGACTGTAGGCAGAGCGGCGAGCGCAGCCACGGGACGTGACTCGTGTTGATATTATAGCATACAGTTATACAAAGTACTACGCCCACCTACTTACATACTCGTATAATGGTGCACAAGATTTTTTCTTGTCTTGAATAGAAGGATGATGATGAGTTAGTTAGTTGCATTGCTTCCTTTATCTGACTAACAAATTAAATAAAATACTACCTCATTGTCATATCTTTACCATTGTCAAGGGTTACCTCATTGTAATTTAGTAGTTTCATTCCTTATTATAATGATAGTACTACGAGTATACTCGTATGCCACCAAATATTCATAATGATGCCTTCTTCATTTCGTATGCAACAGTGCAATCACTCTTACGTTAGGTAACTTTTATGACGTATCATATACGTTTACCAGATTTAGGTATTTGTTAATGGTATTCAGCTGCATCCAGTTAGACTGGAAGCCGACCCCAACATAGTTGGGAAAAGGCTAGGCAGATGATGGTAATTCATTCACCACTACGAGCTAAGAGTGTTTCTGTACGGCGTATGTGGTCAATCTTACTATTAGATTAGTAAACAACCGAATAATGACGTCACCACACTAACGCCACATGTGATGTTTGAGACCAGGTTTATTTAACCGTGTATTCAAATTCAAACTCAAAGCATTTATTTAAAATAAACCAATTACAGGCACTTTTGAATTGTCAAAGAGTCAGTCAAAAGCTAGTTGCCCATTCCAGAACATAGATCTCTCTATTGAGAAGAACGGGCAAGAAACTGCACGGACACTCTTCAAATCAAGATATTCCAAAATCCTGGGTACATTATTCTTGTTGCTTTTCTATTTGGAATTCAAAATATAAGATTAAAAATTATTACAAGAACATTCTGTCAACATCTACATTAAAGACCCATCACAATGCGGAAAAGGTTCCCAACCAACAAACCACTTGTAACAGTCAATTAAATTAAACACTTAAATCACCTGTCTCACATTAAATAGATTCTTTTCACAAACTTGCCACACGTGATCAACTTTCAAAACACTTAATACTTTTAAGTAACAAAAAGGTGCCAAGTCATACGTTACATTATATTATATAATGATGTGTGTAATAAAGCTAGTCGTTTGATTTCCGGACAGGTGAATAATCTTCTGTAATAAATAACTATTTAAATAGTGTGCAGTAATGACATTTGTAGTGTGTGTAATGACCATAAAGGTCAACCTGCTGTGGGTGTGAGTATAGGCAGCAGGGTCTTGGACAACATTAATATCTTTTTCTCGGTCACTGATCCACCTGAAAATCTTGGTTACAACAGTTATTTTTGTTTGACAGCTTTAAATAAGAGGAGTTCGTAGCTATGTAATAACAGCCGCATGGGTCGATCCATCAGCTTAAGCTACGCTTGCCAGGGTTGGTCTGTGGATGGGTGACCATCTTTACATACCGAGACTCCTCCGTACCTCGGAAAGCACACTAAGCCGTTGGTCCCGGCTGTCATTCGTGGATCTTTGACAGTCGTTACGGGTCGTCAGAAGCCCGAAAGTCTGACAACCAGTCTTGCCAAGGGGTATCGTATTACCCAGTTACTGAGTTGTGGAGTACAGATAGATAGTCGTTCCATATAAAATACTGGTACCTATTCAGCTGCATCCGGTTAGACTGGAAGCCGACCCCAATATAGTTGAGAAAAGGCCAGGCAGCTGATGAGCTGTAATTAGGAGTGATGGTCCATGGTAAGATTCTGGAAAAATTCATCATCATCCATAATCCATAAGGCTTAAGAGCCGAGAGTGTGCCTTAGCCTGGCCGAGTATATTTCTCCAACATAACCTATTTCCGGCATCGCATAAAATAAAAATATTAATGCATTTTATAAATTAATATTTTCCAGAATTTATCGATTCACATCACTGTTCTGTTAGGTTTGATTTAACTTACAACACATGCCTAAAAGTTTTGTCTTACATTGTGTACTAAAATAGAAGACACAAAAACAAAGCTCCCTAACATACAGCGTTAACCAGCAACCATCTCTCACCACGAAATAACTCACTAACTGTATTAAGTAAAGTAACGGCTAAGGTAATGAACTTACCCTCAACCATTCTACGTAGACCCCCCGATTATACTCACACACCAAGAACTACGAGAATTAGGGATTTGGGAGGGGTCAGGTTATAATGGTAGTCTAGTAGAAGGCTTCGGAGCGCGATACGCTCATTTGGGGTAATATTTCTCCCATCACGGCTTTTTGATGTGCTAAGAAGGTAAATCAGGTGCTTTTGATCCCAGATTGTATGTTAACGACGGTTCAGACTTGTAATTATTACATTTTTAGGAGCTCACTGTTTTTTCTAAAGCATTTTTTTTTTAAGATGCTGTTTCAATTAAGTGTGTCTTGCGGATTAGTATCACTCTCAAGTTGGATGTAAAACGTTTATTCTAAATCTGGTTTGTGAAGATGTTCAGTTCTGTTTTCTTTTCCTTCCTTATGGTTGGTGTGTTGCTCATCTTGTCAGCTGTCCCTTAAAAAAGCCCTGTTTTTGTGACCTTATTTCTAAAACGTGCACAGGTACCTATTTCCAAAACAATGAGGTATTTGATTCTTGCTCATCAACATTAAAGCTCTCATCAGTCCATACTCAACGTGCCTGCTCAAAGACCCTTATAAAGGGTGTATCAGAAAGGTGTGGTCAAATTTAAGGGTGTGGACCATCAAACTGAACAACTTTCTCCATGGGACCAACATCGTAATTGAGAAAAAATAATCAGCTGTCCCATACATTTGGAACGAGTATGTATTGAAGTGTTGTACGGGACAGCTGATAATTTTTCATGATTAAGATGTTGGTCACATTGAGAAAGTTGTTTAGTTTGGTGGTATGTACCACACTTAAAAACCACACTTTTCTGATACAGCCTGTATACCTTCAGTTAGGCAATGATCGATGGAAAACTTGATGATGTTATTATTATCAGCTGTTTCTCACCATTTAAATAAACGCAAATAAAGGTTAGAATATGAAAACCTTGAAAAGTATTTGTAACCATTTAATACCGCAGCACCTGGTCGACCGGGTTCTGCTCGGGTGAAAATAGAGAAACGAATTTTCCCTGTTATGAGACCTAGCTAGAACATTTCTTGCCCCCGTAAACACCTATATTGCAACTTTCATCGAAATCGTTAGAGCCGTTTTTGAGAACGAGATTACAAATATCTAAAAATATTATGTTAATTTAATAATAAAGAAGATTCAACAAACTCACTCAGAAAAAAGCATTAAGAAAAGGCGACAAAAAGTCGAAAAAGGAACGCCAAGCGGGTTATCGCGCGTCGACGTTATCTGTGGAAATCTATGCGCGGCGCGAATAGAACCTACTTTTAATTAAAACTTTCTTATAACCTTCCGTATGCTTTACTTTTTTAGGTTAGAATATCGCTGAGTGTTCCTGACTTCTGTATAATTTATAAATGGAACTAGGATTGTGTAATTGTCTTATTTTCATTTGCAAGTTTATGAGAATTAGAATAATTTTAAATAAGCGGTTTATTTTATATAAAAGGCCTGTTGATTCTAACACACGCACACACACATTATCATCATGTTTTTCAATTATTGTAGAAAATGTATCGTATTGGACTGTTAGGATAGCATTATTCAAAAGAAGTTTTCGTGCAGAATCACTGAAAGTGAGACGTGTCACGCTCTGATTGGCGTTCAATGTCACGTGACCAATGGCTATATTTTTACGTAATTATTCCTCAAAAACATAAATTAATCTAAAATCATTTACAAAACTAAATTGACTTTTGATACTTTTAGCACACAGCAACCACTCTACATAATACACTACACAAGGTATTTTTCTTACTGTCAACTAGCCTAATAGCGATATAATTTCAGAAAGCAATATAAAGTATTTAGGGCACAAATATTTTGAGTTTTCATATTCTATAAGCTGCATGATTAGTTCCCATTTGTATTATATATGGTGACTGGTAATTAGTGACCGATACTTAAACACATGATTGTGCTCATGATAACAAACAACTTTTACAATGGTAACAAACCTGAAATCGCAAAAAAAAAATCTGCTGCTCCCTATATTTTGAAGAGTTATGCGAACATGAATGTATGGGACAGCAGATTTTTTTTTCGCGATTTCAGGTTTGGTCCCATAGTAAAAGTTGTTTGTTATCATGTGTATAATCATGTGTTTAAGTATTGGTCACTAATTACCAGTCACCCTATATATTGGTGTGAAAATAGTTTCTCAATTAGAAAAAAATAAATGCAAAGAGAACCAATTTCTGACTAAACAACCACGAATTCAGTAAAGCGGCGTACACACCTGCGACACGCCGGTTACATGGCACTGCAACAACACGGCTTTATTGTATTGTACTAGTTGTACTAGTTTCAAACACTCGAAATGGATCCGAAACTGTTAGGTACAGTTGTTCACAGTTTTAGGGACTGACTGGAGTTGGCTTACCCATTTTGTGGATTAACAGACATAAAAACCAGTGTAACGCAATAAATAGTTATTATTAATAGGTAGAAGATGTTTTGAAATCCAATGTTATTGAAGATTTTGAACATCATCATTGCATGTTGTAAAAAGTTAGGTAAATAACGCTAAAAACTTTACGGATTCATTCGTATCATAATGAATTTGGATCCGTGTATGTCGTTCGAGTTAAATTTTATGCATGTTTTTTATTCTTGGCGAAAATTAAAATAATTGGATAGGATATTATATGCTATTATGTAAAATAAGGCAAATATTTTATTTAGCCTAGTGACAAAAAAAATCAATCATTTTAAAAATAAGACTCGAAATCTATTAACAGACAAGTGCTATTATAATATAAATTACTTTTTGACAGATACCTTTTGACATGCTTGAAGTTTTATATTATTATTTCTATATATTATTTTTCTTATGGAAAATAATGAATGTTAGAGAACCAGACCAGTCTTTGGTTTATTGAATTAATTATTTGTTTGTTATATAAAAACATTAAGAACGCCTCGCCAGGCAAAACATGTATGGACTTTTACCTATATTAAAGATCTTGTATGCTTGATTGGTTTATAAACGCGTGTATGACAAATACATTAGCTTTATCTTTTAGTGTAGTGACTACCGACTTATAAAGCCAGTCTCGTAGGTAGGTACGTTGAAATCATAACTGTTCTGTCCTTCTTTGACAGTTGTATGATGAAGTTGCTATAACACGGCAAATTGATGTAGTGTGTCAATTTGATAAACAATTAAATTCCCTAACTGTTCATTAAAATACTACAGTAAGTAATTTTATTTCTCTGTGTAGGTACAGGTGCCTAGATAGCACTATGAAGTTAAAACGGAGACACCTGCGCCTCCGCGGATTAACGTGGTACTTACACGAGTGCGCGGATTCATTGTACTGCACTTGTTCTGTTGCACTTGTTAGCGGGGTAGCTGCACCGGTTGACGGTTGTGCGAGACTATTTACATTTATGTTTAAATAATCCTTTATTTCGTTTTGTGATGATAATAAAATCAAGTATCGTGAAGAACAATCTCACAGTACACTTTATTCATAAATTTATTAAATTCCTAAAACTCATGATTTATATATGCACAAAATTATTCCCTTGACACCTGCAATAAATTATTATCACAGAAACAAGACGACCAATGAAATACTGTAACTTAATAGAGACGCAAATAATTTAGTATGTAGTAAGTGCTTCAGAATTCACTTAAATGAGTATAACTTGCAACATCATAATTTGATTACAACATACACTATAACAGTTTGGCAAGCAACGCGTAAGTACTTAAAGTTCTTGATAATAATTGCAAGGCATTTACGTTGATACTCGTTAAGTTAAAGTTGGGTGATAAACGACGTGCTTAGTGGAACTCAATCGACGGCCATTTACTTTATTATTTTGACCTTTTTGTGTAACAAAAAACTTTAATATAATGACAGGTTAACCTGCCATTAAATTAAAGTTTTTTGTTCATGTTTTACGAGTCATTAAATTTAGCTTAGAATGGACGATAATTGGTTATTTTTTACCTTAATTTTGGCCACTGAGATACAAATACCTAACTTGGATCATCATTTAAGCGAAACTTTCAAAATAATCACTTTATAATTTATTACCTTGTGTTTGTTCACATCTCATAGAATGAATAATGCAGTTGTTATCTAACATATAACATAACATCACGCCTTGTGTCGCCAAAGGATGGGCAGAGCTGTACACACGTATTCTGCCAGTTATGTTTTAAGTCCCATGTAATAGAGGGCACTATTGCCATCAACTGTGCACAAATTCAGACTCTGGGCTGCTATTGAGAAATTCCAGATGGAGAAATCCTTTATCAAATCTATCTTTCACGCAACTCGTTCTTTTATCTAAACTACCTTACAACAGAAAAAACTTCTTAAAACAGAAAAAACTTCTTACAACAGAAAAAACTTCTTACACCAGAAAAAACTTGTTACAACAGAAAAAACTTCTTACAACAGAAAAAACTTCTTACAACAGAAAAAACTTCTTACAACAGAAAAAACTTGTTACAACAGAAAAAACTTCTTACAACAGAAAAAACTTGTTACAACAGAAAAAACTTCTTACAACAGAAAAAACTTCTTACAACAGAAAAAACTTCTTACACCAGAAAAAACTTCTTACAACAGAAAAAACTTCTTACAACAGAAAAAACTTCTTACAACAGAAAAAACTTCTTACAATAGAAAAAACTTCTTACAACAGAAAAAACTTCTTACACCAGAAAAAACTTCTTACAACAGAAAAAACTTCTTACAACAGAAAAAACTTCTTACAACAGAAAAAACTTCTTACAACAGAAAAAACTTCAACCCATCACAATTACTATTATAACAAAAACAAAAAAATATTCTCAATCCAGTCTTAGTGTCATCCGCCCTACCCCGCCTTGTAGGAAAGTTGTACCATGCTTTCCACACAATATACTTCTGCCGAGCTCCCAATAGCACGCGCGCGCTCCCCCGGCCATATTGATTCAGTGAATAAATTCCACACAAGTACACACAATAAGTATGTCGACGAACCAATGCAGTTTCAAACTAGCTCTCCGTTGTTTGTTCCAGAAATAAATTAACTTTATGTTTCTACTTGCGGAGAGGTAGAGCGGGCGACAATCGTTGAACTGTTCTGTTGTTTAAGTGGCTGTACAATGAATTACATGCAGATTCAATAATAACCTATGGTGAAGGAAAGCGTCCTAACACGTGGATTCAAATGTTTAATCCACTGTGAGCAGGTGTAACCGCCGTTGTGCGTTTCTTCTCTATCTGAGAAGAGATCTTCTTGTACCTATTACGGCTTTCTGCATTATTTTTATCAGCTCAAGTTTGGCCAATCTCATCTGACGATAAATAATTTATTTACTAAAGGCTTACCAACTAAACACATACATAGCATTAACCCAGCGTCTTAGTCATAATATAGATGTATCCAAATTATAGGAAAGCATGACACTATCACAAATACACTATCCGAAGGTTGTCGACGATGATTAACGATTATCCCTGTATGCACTACACAAAGTACACCCAAGTGCACTTGCATAGTGCATACAGGGATAATCGTCGGTTGGTGCCTCATTTCATTAAAAACTTCTAACGGGCCTCTGGCCGCGGCCCATCGTATGCTTTCCAAAGGAACGATGTGCTACCGCAGAGTTTCGAAAGACATAATAATACAATTTATTTATGAAGGCATCAAGTCCCAATATAAAATCACAAATACATCAATAGCACATGAAAATAACACAAAAATGATTAAAACACCATAAAAAAAAATTAAAAAAATATAATGTAGGCCATCAGAAGATGAACTATTAATAATGGCTGCTAATTTTAAATTATATTTGCTAGGTGCTTACATATGTATGCCTACGGGTCGGTGCTTTTGCTTCAATACGAATATATTAAGGTTTCTACCACTGTCAACAAATATTAGTATGGTAGCCTCTATAAAATTTTCGGATAATGGGAAAATACTACTCGATATCAATACAAATTCCATTTTTAGGGTTCCGTAGTCAACAAGGAACCCTTATAGTTTCGCTATGTCCGTCCGTCTGTCTGTCCGTCCGTCTGCAGCTTAGCTCAGAGACTCCTAGTAATAGAAAGCTATATTTTGGCATGGATGTACATATTCATCACGCCGACAAAGTGATAAAATAAAATCATGAAAAAAAAAAATTTTTTAGGGTACCTTCTGTACACGTAAAGTTGAGATGTTTTTTTTTCTCGTCTATCCCATGGTGTGGGATGTTGTTGGATAGGTCTTTCAAAAATATTGCGGGTTTGTGAAAAACATTTTTCGATTTAGGGATCCGTTTCTGAAATATTAAGCTTTAAAGTGCAAATTTTTGTTAGAGTCAAGTTTCCCCCCCCCCCCTGCCAGCTAAACGGTTAGTTTTGGATGGGTGAAAAAATTCACGGTAGTAGTACTTCTAAATAACGAAATTAAAAGGAAAACTATCACAGCTAAGTAGGCTTTTCAAGTTTACGACTAATAGTCAACCAACTTGTAAAATGTACTTGGGACAGTAATAATGTCGTACAAATTCCATTAAAAATTACTTATTTATCGTTGCTAGTTGTGGAAAACAGGTAGTAAATATAAGTTTATAACCATTTAAAAATATACAAAAATAAAATCATAACATTCTTATTAATAAAATGATTTCTAAATTAATAATATTTGCGCGTGGCCCGACACGCACTTGGCCGGTTTTTATTTTTCATAAAACTACAGCACTCTGACGTGACACGTCACTAGTGGAGTGAAAAACTGGCAGCAATAATGTTTGTTTTAATAAAATGGCAACACAATGTTCACCATTTATTGTTTAAACTGCTTTGTCCAGACGTTTGGCTAGTTTATGAGTTTGTTGACCATGACACACGACCACTACAGCTGTTAGGCTGAAAGACACAATAACAGTTAAAAGTTTTATATTAACACTATGCTACAAATTGTAGTGAAATGGGGTTCAAATTAATGCAGAGTATATAAACCTACTATATATTTATGTAGTTGTAACCACATCACATTATCTGTAAAGACGCGTGCACAATGAACTCGAAAACAAAGGACAAATATAAATTAACTACAGCGAAAGGTCATAGGACAAATAATTTTCATCCTGGCTGAAGAAATTGCAGTCCCAACTAGCAAAAACGTCGTATAATTCCAGTCTTATATGACTTCATGTTATAAAACGGTTATATATCGGTATTTAGTTAACTATTACGTTAAATAGACGTTCATCTTACGATCTTTCAGTCACCTGACTTTAATGTCTTATTATAAAGTTGAGTAAACGTTTTCAGGACTAACTTATACGACGTCGTATAATGGAAGCAGTGTATATGTTCAGTAAACGTTTTCAGGACTAACTTATACGACGTCGTACAATGGTGTCACTGCATATGTTGAGTAAACGTTTTCAAGACTAACTTATACGACGTCATATAATGGTGTCAGCCGTTTAACTTTTATATAACTAAAACACCGCTTAAAAGTTTGTGCAGGACCTTTATATATTACAAAACTGTTTTAGTCATATGGAAGACTAATTAAGACTTGTATGAGACTAAAATGTTGAATTTCAACGGTAGTACATAACTTTAAGTAGACTTTTAAATCATCTATAGGTCAAACCGACACTTTAATTAAACCATTTCTATTTTATTTTGTCATTCAAAAGTGATTCAATTAAAAAGTAAGTAATGATGAGAGAAATCTAAAGTCAGCTGAAAATGGCCGGGGCGTCATGGTCTCAAGGAAAAGTATATGCGACCTTTTTGTTATATTAGTGTATTATAGAGGTCGCCATATAACTTAGACAAGATGGTTGGAGCTTTATTATGAAAACATATCTTGAATAATTAATTATAACCCTTGAATTACAAAGAAATAGAGGAGGGCATTAAAAACTTGACAACAACACATATATACATTGTCATAAAACTAAAGTTCCCTGTAGAAATACCTATCACAATTAGTATTATATCACACTAACTTAAATAATGTAGATACAATAATAGTATTTTGAAATCATGGAAATTAACTTGATTTACTTTTTCTCTTATTCTTTCATACACGCACAATATTAAACACGCGAATCAAAACGGTTGTCGTTGATTCGTATTGTTTGACACTGTACAACGTCATTACAACTGCAATGTGACATACGCGGTCACATAAGGGTCTCATCACAACAAGTATTGGACCAAAAAGTCGGTCTTTGTACTTTTATTTAACTTTTATGTAACGTTCAACGGTCATTGGCTGACTTCTATATACCTACTAAACGATATTAATGTCGTATAATTTGGGCCCTTTTCGCGTTTTTTAGACGTTTATATGTACGTTTTTGCGACCAATCTTAAAAACGTAAATGAGAATGTAAAACGTTATCTTGACTATTATAAAACATTAATTTGTTAGTTGGGGTACGTCATAAGTAATAGCCAGCCAGTTTTTAATAATTTGGACAAAAAATATAGTTGGGAAAAGAGAGGCTTAGACCGTATTGCAAAATGATCATGCTTGAATTGAAACCAGATTTGAGTAAGGATTAATACGAAATGTAAAAGTTCTGATTCGAGATTCATAGTTGAGCATTGTTCTAGGCCCTGCTCGCGAGGAATTCCTCCAGTGGTACTCAAATCCCAGGCCTTAGTAATTCAATGAACCCGCGAATTCACAATCCATTTTCCAATTCCTAACCGTAGTTTTCTATAAAGGCGTCACTGTCACTTAAGATAAAGTCTCGCGCAAACCGCGACACTTGAAGCGATGGGATGAGACTGGTCTCCAGGACAAAGTTCCCGCCGCCACTAAATCAAGTGTCTTGGCGCAAACCGCGGCGGTCACATTTCGCGTAATCACGCCACCTAATTGTCTAAGTTTGGTTTCGAGTTGGTGAGTGACGGTGGGTGCCTCGTGTGTGCTACGCTTACCTGGCCTGGTAGCTGTTTAAAAGTTTTTAGGATTGTTTTGTATTTTCGTGGGCCTACCTATAATGACATGACAATGATCAAGCTTGATAACCATCATTGCCAGTTCGTAAACATCATCTGATACAATTACTTTCCTTTCAATGAACAATATTGGGAACTGCAAAAACGAAACTGCATGATGGAAACTACATGATGGAAACTGCATGATGGAAACTGCATGATGGAAACTTGATGGAAACTGCATGATGGAAACTACATGATGGAAACTGCATGATGGACCAAATGTTGCTGATCGCTCTGTTCTGAAAATCAACTTTGAAAGTATTTTTGGAAACAGAACGTTGATGATGCAAATTATTAAGGTTATGTTGCTGGCTTTAAGTATGTACAATCAGCTTACTATAACTGGTGATTTGTGAAAATATTTCCAACCAGAATCAAGAGTAGGAAACTAGATTTCTTAGTGTTAGGGAAATGACTAGTAATTTGAGCTCGAAGGCTAGATTGTGATCTATGAGAAAGTAGATCGTTATGTTGTGTTCCTCTACAATTTGGCAGTAAGCAGCAACAGCTATTTTAAGAAACAACAATTACACAGCAGCAGCGGCGATTTGTTGAAGTCAACATTATTCTTGTAATGACTAACCAGGGTGTTTTATAAAATATACCTTTATATTATCTGCTTCTAAAACTCTACGTAGGTATTCTGGAAGGAAAGAGGCCAAGTAAATCAGCACTATAGTATAGTTAAAATCTCGCTGCAGACTTGGTCATAAATCATAATCGGAGTAGGGATGTGCGCTAGTTGCGCGCGCTCAAGGCCATTATCGATAACACGATGATGACGATGACTCAGACGAAGAATTTTAATTTTCTATTTTTAGTTGTATATATACGTTCTTTTGTTTATATATTTAATATGCTTTGTAAGTAAATTTGGTAATAAAATAATAAAAAAAAATGTGTATTTATTTCTATCACCCATTTATAAATATATAAAACTATCGATTTCACTCATCGACTGCAGTAATGCACAGGACTACGTGTGGGCGTGGCCTGCCCATAAGGTCCGTGAGTGGGAAAGAGAGCGAAACACTCGAATGATTTATGACCGAGTCTGCAGCGAGATTTTAACTATACTATATAGAGGGATCAGCATTGGAACCTTAAGCCTAGTAGGTCACGTAGGTGAGGCCTGGCAGTATTTTTAAAACATTACTATCAGAAGTAAATATCGTTTCATCAATTTATATAGCTTAGTAAAATCTGACAAATAACGATGTAAAAAAATACCGCAAATTAAATTGCTGTTACCAAAAACAAACAAAAGTTTAAAAGGCCAAGTTAATTAATTAAAGGTCAACAGCACAATACACTACAGTAATAGGTAATAGGTCGCAGGTCATACTGAACAATAGGACCGCTTATAGCCTGATTGGTTACGGACATTGCCGTGGAACCTGTCATTGCTTTGCAAGACATTCTTTTTTTGCGTGTCCCAAATGTATTACTACTGAGTGTAGTGATTTTTTCGAATATTTTTCTGAGCAAAATAGTGTCCTATAACTATTATCGCCATTTTTTTTACCTTTATCTCAATCTGATAACGTGACGTGCCTTGCTGGCGTTTCAAATCATAAACAAAACTGTGTCTAATAAGATTTTTTTCCAATCATGTAAGTAATATTTTACTAGGGCCACAACATTTAAATACAACAGTCCTAGACCACAACTACGTAAACATCAACAATATTTAGTTTCACTTCAGAAATGACAGCCTTATTAAAACTCATTCCTATGCCTACTTCTACTAGGTACGAAACAGTACAACATATCTGTCAAATTCGTCAGACCGCAGCGGCCTCCCTAGGCCTGCGAGACAAACTCCCTGTTGGCCGAGATACGGCGCTAATGTCTGTTTGTGCCAACTTTTGTGCCAACTTGTGCACTACTAACCCTCGTGGTGTCGCCAGATTGTTGCGGTCGCCGAGACTGTCCTGTGTTGCTGAGATTCTTTATCGAGACGATAAAACTTTTAGTTGTAAGTCACTTGTTAAAGAGTGTGGGGAAGTGGTTAACCGCTATGATTTTTGCTGAGACGCTGTGTTTTCATCCGAAAGATAATGGCGTCAGTAAAACAACTGAAAAATGACTATCAGGTTGTAATAACATCAAATGCAACCCTTGGAATTTCGTAGGATTCTAAAAGGTGTACTTGTCCGGGGGTAAAAAGAGCGGGACTTGCCTACATCAGAGGAAAAAATCTAGGAGTCATTTATCTCAGGAGGCGGGAACTGCTTTCTATTGAAGGTTTCTGAAAACCCCATGGTTACAAAAGTGAATGCTTTGCCATTAGAAAATAACAATTATTATAAGATTCATTCATATACATTCTATATTATAACATAAAATAATCTATGTCCCAAAATTGAGCCAGCACAATTTGTCAACAGCGCATCTGAACTGTTTGTACCAACTCGGCCAGCAGCCGACAGCTCGGTAGGTTTGGGTCACCATTGTTTAGTGCTTCTGCTCATTCGTCAGCGTCCGTTTTTACTTCACTATGTTAATTTTGAAGCTCTGTTGATGCTGTTGATGTTGTTGATGTTATGTGACCAGAGTTGGGGGGAGGGGGGGCGATATGCTTGCCTGTGGAAATAGTTGACTATGTTTACACTTACAAAATTAGAGGATCAGAAATATTTTTATGAATATGGTGAGCGCAAAGCATGCAAGTTCTTCTGTTTGATGTAGTTTTGATTGTTTGTTTTTTTGTTATTTTGTAGTTTTGTTTTGCTTTGTTTGTTGTTAGTCTTCATTAATGACTAGATTACCAAAAATCTTCGTAATTACAAAGCCTTTCACACATTTAGGTACAATTACAGTATGGAAAGAGTATGTAAGGATCGCAGCAGGTGGCTTTCTGTAATTTCTGCCTACCCCCATGGGAAGAAGGCTTGAGTTTATGTATGTACTATGTAAGTATGGAATATACAAAGGGAATCATTTTCATTACGTCTGTGTACGCTCCGGAGGCTAACGCGCGTACTCCTGGTAATTCAATATCCAAGAGAATCTTTATACCTTATGTAAAACAAATCAAATAGAACCAGGAACTAAAGTCTCATGTACTGAGTTTGACTTTTTGTTGGTGATTTCCTCGGCATGCAGCGCCGCTATGGGGTGCAAAGTTAAGATGGTTATTATGTTCAAGGCTGTATTGGCAGGTACGTGTGTGCTGTTGCTATATACACTTCTGGACACATCTTTTGGCCCACCTTGTATTTTCAGTTTCATTTGGTCCTAGCTAAAATTTTATATTAGGTCGAGCAAAAAGTTTTTATGCAGTTTTGAACCTGGCACATTCACAATTTCATTCAATAGTCTTTTTTTGAATTTTGAACACAGAATTTAAAGAAACAAAAGACAATTTGGAGCCTGTTTGTTGATATCAAACAATCGAATACTAAGAAAACTTGGTTTTATTGGTTTACTTGGATTTAATTATTGAAAAAGTGATTGATATCTTTGGTTTTGCAACAAACATTACTTATTCTTAACATTAAGGTGAGGTTCTATCAATAATCTATGGATACTTCACCTGAAGTCGCCGCCCAAGCTGTGGCACTTATTCAGGCCGGACACAGCCAAAGAAACGTGAGTGCTCAACTTAATTTAAGTCGATCTGCGGTCCGAAATGTTTATCGGAGGTACCTAGAGACTGGCGGCTTTGTTCGTCGCCAAGGAAGGCCACGATCTCGGGTCACAACTGAAAGGCAGGATCGATTGATCGTGACGACCAGCTTGAGAAATCGTCACCTTACCTCCATTGAGATACAAAACCAACTTCGCGACTTCCACGGAGTATCTGTGAGCGCTCGAACTGTTCGGAGAAGGTTAAAAGAACGCGATATGGTACCACACAAGCCAGCTAATGGCCCCAAACTAACGCGAGCCCACCGAACAGCGCGCCTTCATTTCGCACGCAGTCATTTAAATTGGACACAGCAAGATTGGAGCCGTGTACTCTTTTCTGATGAGTCTAAAATTGTGTTACATGGCAATGATGGAAGGAAGAAGGTCTACCGACGTAAAGGAGAGCGTTTCGCACAATGCTGCTTTGAAGAGAGGGTTGCTTATGGCGGTGGCTCATGGACTGTCTGGGGCGGTATATCCGCGAGCGGCAAAACTCAACTTGAGGTTGTTACAGGACCACGGCTGCCAACATTAAATGCTGAAAGGTACATTCGTGAGTGCTTAGAACCTCACGTGATACCATACGCGGACTATGTGGGCCCAAATTTCCTTTTTATGCATGATAATGCAAGAGCCCATGCGGCCGGCATCGTCAGGGAATATCTTCGGGATGTGAACATCACAGTTATGGACTGGCCAGCCAGAAGCCCAGACATGAACCCCATTGAGCACATGTGGGACGAGCTAAAAAGACGTGTTAGGGCTCGTCAGCCAGTTGCCCAGACGATGCAGGAGTTGAAAACTGCCATAGAAGAGGAATGGGAGATGATCCCTCAAAATTTCATAGAGCGGTTGATAAACTCTATGCCTAATCGTATGAGAGCTGTGGTATATGCCCATGGAGGCAACACGCGTTATTAAATTAAACCTTTATTTGATAAAACATGTTTTTTATTCAAAAATCAATTGCCTTTAACAAGGCGCATATCCGACTTGTTAGGCGTAGCTCCATGTCGTATGGTATTCTGAATTCAAATTTAAAACAATACGATCGAAAAAGATGGTAAAATGTATCAGGTTTAAAACTGCATCAACAGTTTTTGTTCAATCTAGCAATCATATTTCGGTAGGGGCCATCGAAACCTAAACTCTAAGGTGGGCCAATAGATGTGTCCAGAAGTGTATTTATTTGGAGGCACTCGATTGTTCTTACATAATGTAACGTATGAACAAAATACTTACACTAGCTTCTAATATAATGTATTATAATATTACATGACTAAACATGATTAGCGAAATGTGGTTGTATTATAATGTAGGTACACCTTTGCCTAACCCATCGGGGAATACAATCGCATTGAATGTTATGTTATGAACAAAATAATACATCAGTAATAAGACTGACAGATGAAATAGAAAGTGAAGATCTATTCTGCACTATTATCTCAGATCATTTCAAACTTTCACTCTTTACTGTAATAACTTTTACTCATAATTACAAGTAAAAGTAAATGTAATCATAATACATGTATCATGACCAGTGCGTCATTAAAATGATATAGCTCCAAGAATTAATCAACTTTTTGCAATAATAATAATTATGTTTCATCATAATTAACTCACTCTGGTAAATAAATTGAGAACGTGAGACATATTTAATATAATGGAATTTATTAATGTCGTCCAAAATGTAATTAATCGTTTGGCCTACCAACATTAAAAGTAATACTCGTAAGCCGTAGCTCGTAGCTCGTAAGCTTTGAATATAGAAATAGGGAACCAAAATAAGATAATAATTGTATACAAGCATTACCTGTTCATAAATGAGAATTTTAAGTGTAAAAACAGTGTAGTTTACATAGTCCAATACACATTTGATTCGTTTTGAAAATCTATGTCGTCAATTATTGCCAAACTGGCCTTCAATGAAAAAGGTTTATTATAATAAAAAGCGAACTGTACATATTACAGTAAACCTCTGCGTGCCTATTCGAGAACTATAAGTCCTAACTACCTCTTTACTAAAAATCTTAAAGTTCACTGACCGACCACGCAAAACTTAAAACGCTGGCTCCAGAAGCACATTTTTGCACAAGAGTTCCTTATACAAGTTGTAACTTAAATAACGCACAACTTCTTAAGGGGTCATTGCACTCATCATTATGAACAACTTTTACTATGGGACAATACCTGAAATCGCGAAAAAAAATCAGCCGTTCCCTACATTTTGACGAGTTAAGCGAATATAAATGTAGGAAACAGATGCTTTTTTTCACTTTGAATTTATCTCCTTTAGGAGAGTTCAATAGGAGGTGAAGGTTTGTATGGAAGTGCTTCAATTTTGCCTATGGGAAATCCCATTGATAAAGCGCACGGCTTGTTATTTTTATAAAGATCTAGTCAGTTGGTAAATATTCCACAAAAACCTTTTCTTCATTGACAGTACTAGTCACAGTCACGTTGAACGGCAAACCCGAATCCTGAAATAATTTCAGGATATGGCTTTGCAAGAGTAACTGTAAATTAAATTTTTCATGAATTGTTCATTCTGCTACAAAAATTACCACATGTTTTCTCCCCTCCTCCGACCCCTTTTCCCACGGCCTGTTCATTTCTCCCCAACTTCATATAATACGTAAAGAACGTACGTTTTAGAAGGCACTCATGTAGCTGCAAGTTTTATTATTCATTAGAAGCAATAGCTTCGGTAATAAGACTGTTTCTATTCGCAGCGCGATAGCGGTGTTGCCAGTCGCAGTTTTGGTCCCTTTGAATGGGGAAATGGTCTTTCAGAGCGAAGTTTGGGACCTCAAAATGTTTTCGGTTTTGGCGGACGTGAAAAGGTGCTTGAGTTCAATTTTGGGTGAAGATGATGATGTTTAGAGTGATATTTAGCAGACGTCTTTATTAAATATGTTTTTGGTTACCATAACAAAGGTCAAATTGATCTCGATCGTTTTTGATAGTATCTTTAAATTTAATCTGAGTACATAACATACATAATCAGCCTATAACGTTCCCACTGCTGGGACACAGGCCTCCTCTCTGTGAGAGGGATCGGGTATGGAAACCTAACTAGATAGAGAGGTACAAGCGTCAATAGCCTAATGGTTAAAGCATCGAGAGGCTAAGCATGAGCACTACTCAGATTAAGTGCCGATTTATTAAGATTACCTATAACTAGCCATATGGGTTAATACCCACTTGGCTGGTAGCAATAGTAGCACGAGAGATTTCTTGCAGAGTTAATAAGAAAGAGAGTTGAAGAGAAAGAAGCGAAATGCGTGGGCGAAAAATGTGTTCGGCCGGGATCATAACTCATGATCTCTTACTTAGCCTCTCGATGCTTTAACCATTAGGCTATTGACGCTTGTACCTCTCTATCTAGTTAGGTTTCCATACCCGATGGGTCCAAACAGAGCTTTATTGCTGTCACTCACGTGTCCGTCTGTTCGTTGTGTGTCACACAGGTTTTACAGCCAAACGGTTAAAGCTACAGTCTTCAAACTTTCACAGTATCTTGTTGATCCAAAGCCATACAAATTGTCAAAAATATTTTTGAATTTTTTTTAATGAGGGATCTTATCCAGAAAGAGAGGCGCAAAAAAAAAATTGATCAACCCCATTGAATGTGATATCGTTGTTTAGAGCTTGTTGAGTTACAGAGTACACACTTGGCCGGTTCTTTATTTTCATCTGACTACAAAGTTACACTATTCTTTCCACGTTATAAAATCACCACTTTAATTCGCAACAAAGTAAGGTAACACAAAGTGTTTCCTCTAGCAACACAGTGGGCCTTATCACGATGTTTTAACGGCGTCCGAACGAAGAATGGGATCGCTATTGTAATTTGTTGGTGTTTTACCATTTTATGGTCCCTGCTTTATTCATGGGGATGTTATGGGCTCCCAGCGATCACTTCGTTAACTATGTATCGAGGACGGTGTTTTTGCTGGAGGTAAAAAACGTATGAAGAATTTTGTGGCACTTTCTGGAGAATCTGTAGTGGAATCAATGATTGTAAAATGTTATTGTTGGGGTAAATATTTGATAAGGAATTGATAAGTACTAATTATCTGTAATCCGTTCTTGAAATAAAAAAAATATATTTTGTCTAAACGTTTATAACAGTTTAAGTACATAAACTTATAAACAGACAAGAATGAAGGAACAGAAAATTACGTACAATGGTGATGATGATTGATAAAGAATTCTGATGGTGCATTGTACTCAATTCTCATACAACACAGTGATAATATTTTCATACGTAATCAACAAAACAACACTTTTGTAGATTACGTATTGCGGCAATTGACACTAAATCAAATATGCGGAATATTAAGTTAGTTGTCTGCCATTTGTGGACCTTTGGCAGTGTGGGATCCCTTGCATATAAGGTATATTATGTAAGTCGCCTAAAAGTCATCGTTGAATGCATAAACAACCCTCCAAGGCGTAGTATTACCTCGTCCTAACTTCATGCAACCGGAGAGGCCGGGAGGACGAAGGTTACTTACTACATACAACAATTTTGTAAACTTTGTTACAAGTTCGGAAGACGGATAGGTCAGCTTGCTAATTGAAGTTTCTTGCGTCTCGGTAGTTCTTCTCGAAACTTCGAGCTAAGCGTTTAAGTAAGTACTGACTGGTACTTAGGAGAAGAATGTTTTTTTTCGTTACGTAGCTAAGTGATGACAAGCCAGCAGCCTAATTCCGTAACTCACTAACGATGGCAATGTCTTACATTACGTAGCTAAGTGATGACAAGCCAGCAGCCTAATTCCGTAACTCACTTACAATGGCAATGCCTTTCGTTACGTAGCTAAGTGATGAACTCAAAACTCAAACTCAAACTCAAAGCATTTATTTCAAATAAACCAATTACAGGCACTTTTGAATTGTCAATGGGTCGGTCAGTCAGAAAGATGAAGCTAGTTGCCCATTCCAAAGCGTAGTAGATCCCTATAGAGAAGAACGGGCAAGAAACTCCACGGACACTCTTTTAAATCATACTCGTAATATTTTTACATAATATTGGTTACATCGTTCAAGTTGAAAATATACATGTGAGAACAATGTAGAAAGACGTGCACGTTAAAAAGCGTCCGTAATAAAAAGATAATAACTAAAACAACTAAATTAAATATTAAAATTAAAAATAAGCCATGGCAGCTAAGAGACGACTAGTCCCAACTGACGGCGCCCGTTCACGAACATGACGCATGGATCAGCACCAATTAGCTCAACCATTTTGAAGGGAACTTAATGATCCAACACACACGCCACCATCAGCGAGACATTTGAGTGAGCATGACATACTCTCAACCGCCAGGGCACACTCAAGTCAGTGAAAGACGTACCCAGTAAAAGGTAGCTTAATAGTAGCTACATAGTGCTCACACGTGCTATGCAATTATATAATACTAAGAGATTGAATCTAAACAATGCAAAGAAAGTTTTCTCTCATCTTAATCTTCAGCAGGTCCAACAATATATCCGAATGCTAATCAATTAATTAATGCGTCCTTGTGGAGCAGGACAAGCATTCAGCCAAGCATTTTTGTCAGCGATGTAATCCCCCAACTTATAATATGCCTGGCTGCATAGTGTGCGTTTTATACAAGATTTAAAATTCTTTTCATTCAGCTGGAGTATGTGGGGAGGTATTTTATTATAACATTTTAAACAGTACCCCATGAAGGATGAGTCTACTTTAGCCAGTCTGAAAATGAATGAATGACAAGCCAGCAGCCTAATTCCATAACTCACTTACGATGGCAATGCCTTTAGTTACGTAGCTAAGTGATGACAAGCCAGCAGCCTAATTCCATAACTCACTTACGATGGTAATGCCTTTCGTTACGTAGCTAAGTGATGACAAGCCAGAAGCCTAATTCCATAACTCACTTACGATGGCAATGCCTTTCGTTACGTAGCTAAGTGATGACAAGCCAGCAGCCTAATTCCGTAACTCACTTACAATGGCAATGCCTTTCGTTACGTAGCTAAGTGATGACAAGCCAGCAGCCTAATTACGTAACTCACTTACGATGGCAATGCCTTTAGTTACGTAGCTAAATTATGACAAGCCAGCAGCCTAATTACGTAACTCACTTACGATGGCAATGCCTTTTGTTACGTAGCTAAGTTATGACAAGCCAGCAGCCTAATTCCGTAACTCACTTACGATGGCAATGCCTTTCGTTACGTAGCTAAGTGATGACAAGCCAGCAGCCTAATTCCGTAACTCACTTACAATGGCAATGCCTTTCGTTACGTAGCTAAGTGATGACAAGCCAGCAGCCTAATTACGTAACTCACTTACGATGGCAATGCCTTTAGTTACGTAGCTAAATTATGACAAGCCAGCAGCCTTATTACGTAACTCACTTACGATGGCAATGCCTTTTGTTACGTAGCTAAGTTATGACAAGCCAGCAGCCTAATTCCTTAACTCACTTACAATGGCAATGCCTTTCGTTACGTAGCTAAGTGATGACAAGCCAGCAGCCTAATTCCGTAACTCACTTACAATGGCAATGCCTTTCGTTACGTAGCTAAGTGATGACAAGCCAGCAGCCTAATTCCGTAACTCACTTACAATGGCAATGCCTTTCGTTACGTAGCTAAGTGATGACAAGCCAGCAGCCTAATTACGTAACTCACTTACGATGGCAATGCCTTTTGTTACGTAGCTAAGTTATGACAAGCCAGCAGCCTAATTCCGTAACTCACTTACAATGGCAATGCCTTTCGTTACGTAGCTAAGTGATGACAAGCCAGCAGCCTAATTCCGTAACTCACTTACGATGGCAATGCCTTTCGTTACGTAGCTAAGTTATGACAAGCCAGCAGCCTAATTCCGTAACTCACTTACAATGGCAATGCCTTTCGTTACGTAGCTAAGTGATGACAAGCCAGCAGCCTAATTCCGTAACTCACTTACGATGGCAATGCCTTTTGTTACGTAGCTAAGTTATGACAAGCCAGCAGCCTAATTCCGTAACTCACTTACAATGGCAATGCCTTTTGTTACGGAGCTAAGTTATGACAAGCCAGCAGCCTAATTCCGTAACTCACTTACGATGGCAATGCCTTTCGTTACGTAGCTAAGTGATGACAAGCCAGCAGCCTAATTCCGTAACTCACTTACGATGGCAATGCCTTTTGTTACGTAGCTAAGTGATGACAAGCCAGCAGCCTAATTCCGTAACTCACATACGATGGTAATACACACCCATATTTACCAAAGGGGTAGGTTCAATTGGCGAAATATGATGTACTTTTGCTATTGATCGAGCACAAATCTAGCGTCTTCTGAGAAATGCCTAATGGAATCCCTAAATCAGATTAATTTTGATCATCAGCAATTTAGTGGTAAATCAGTATCATTATTAGTAATTCCATATTTTAGAACTTATTGCAACTCACTTACATAGATGTAACATACCTAACCAAAACACAGTACTATTGGGAACAGACTGTCCATTTTATTCCGTATGTTATATTCGCTCGGGAGGCGAGTATTTCCCGAGCTCACCTTTCGACCTTACGGTCAAAATGACCCTAAGGTGGGTGACATGACCGATAAAATGTAAGTAGTTGTGCTGTACACATGTGTGTTTAACTGTGCTAGTGGTGGTGCAACGTTTAGAGAGTTAATGTAAGTAAGTTAGCTGGTTTTATTTTGTTACTTAGTTGTTGTTTGGGTTTTTTTTTGTTACTTACCTCAGAGTGTGGAATAGGTTTTGGTTTTGCAAAACGTTTCACTATATAAATATTTTTAATCATACAAATCATAATATCCACGCGGAAAACCTATGTATGATAAGACCAAAAAAAAAAAATCGAGGTCGTCAGTTTTTTTTATGGTGGCTGGGACAGACTGAATGCGGAAGGTGGAGGACAGAGTATTGTGTTGTGGTGCAGCCTGGGACAGGCAGGCCATGTTCAGCAGTTACTTGATTGTCTTATTGAAAACTAGCTTCGCCAGCGGCTTCGCCCGCGTGCATGGCGGAACTAATCCTGCGGATACGTACTACCCGGGATAAAAGTATTCTACGTCCTAATACAGATTATGGTCTACCTGTGTGTCAAATTTGATCCAAATCCATTCAGCCGTTTTAGCGTGAAAGCGTAACAAACAAACAAACTCACTTTCGCATTTATAGTATTAGTTAGAATTAGAATAATTTGTCTCGTACGGAAATCGAACCCGCAATCCGTAGCGGTGAAGACAACAGCTGCATTGAAGCAATTAAACGGTCAGTTGGTGTCAATAAGTCGATCAAAATGGTTTTTTAAAGCAATACAAAAAGTATTCAAGCATCTCTGCGGGTTGAAACTTATTGAGTCCATGAAACCATCTTCATAACCGCTGATGGCTTGAGTCGTAACAAACTTATTGAGTCCATGAAACCATCTTCATAACCGCTGACGGCTAGAGTCGTAACAAACTTATTGAGTCCATGAAACTATCTTCATAACCGCTGACGGCTTGAGTCGTAACAAACTTATTGAGTCCATGACACCATGTTCATAACCGCTGACGGCTTGAGTCGTAACAAACTTATTGAGCCCATGAAACCATGTTCATAACCGCCGACGGCTTGAGTCGTAACAAACTTATTGAGTCCATGAAACTATCTTCATAACCGCTGACGGCTTGAGTCGTAACAAACTTATTGAGTCCATGAAACCATCTTCATAACCGCTGACGGCTAAAGTCGTAACAAACTTATTGAGTCCATGAAACTATCTTCATAACCGCTGACGGCTTGAGTCGTAACAAACTTATTGAGTCCATGACACCATGTTCATAACCGCTGACGGCTTGAGTCGTAACAAACTTATTGAGCCCATGAAACCATGTTCATAACCGCTGACGGCTTGAGTGGTAACAAACTTATTGAGTCCATGAAACTATCTTCATAAACGCTGACGGCTTGAGTCGTAACAAACTTATTGTGTCCATGAAACCATCTTCATAACCGCTGACGGCTAGAGTCGTAACAAACTTATTGAGTCCATGAAACTATCGTCATAACCGCTGACGGCTTGAGTCGTAACAAACTTATTGAGTCCATGAAACCATCTTCATAACCGCTGACGGCTAAAGTCGTAACAAACTTATTGAGTCCATGAAACTATCTTCATAACCGCTGACGGCTTGAGTCGTAACAAACTTATTGAGTCCATGACACCATGTTCATAACCGCTGACGGCTTGAGTCGTAACAAACTTATTGAGCCCATGAAACCATGTTCATAACCGCTGACGGCTTGAGTCGTAACAAACTTATTGAGTCCATGAAACTATCTTCATAACCGCTGACGGCTTGAGTCGTAACAAACTTATTGTGTCCATGAAACCATCTTCATAACCGCTGACGGCTAGAGTCGTAACAAACTTATTGAGTCCATGAAACTATCGTCATAACCGCTGACGGCTTGAGTCGTAACAAACTTATTGAGTCCATGAAACTATCTTCATAACCGCTGACGGCTTGAGTCGTAACAAACTTATTGTGTCCATGAAACCATCTTCATAACCGCTGACGGCTAGAGTCGTAACAAACTTATTGAGTCCATGAAACTATCGTCATAACCGCTGACGGCTTGAGTCGTAACAAACTTATGCAAAAGAACAAGCCCACACTTGTCTTTACATATGTACCTACTTTATTTTTAACCGACTTCAAAAAGGAGGAGGTTCTCAATTCGTCGGAACCTTTTTTTTTATTTTTTTTTTATGTATGTTCCCCGATTACTCGAAGATGGCTGGACCGATTTGGATTTTTTTTTTTTGTGTGAAAGGGTATACTTCCCAGGTAGTCCCATGATCATCAAGTCAGGATCTGATGATGGGATCTTGGAGAAATAGAGAGAACTCTTCCAATTTTATAGGCACACTTGGAGCGATTTAGATAATTTTTGGAAGAGTACTTTCTTGGAGTGGTCCCATTTCAATTTGGTGAAGATCTGATAAAGAACTTCCGAGATAGGTAACGGAACTCCTCAATAAATGATAGCAAATGGACTGGGATTGCTGAAATCTCATGTCTGTCTATTGTTTACACCAGTTCATAACATAACATCACACCAGTTCGTTGTGAAGGGGTAAGCACATGTGAACCACTAAAAAGTGAAAAATAAAAACTTTTTTACAAAAAAATACAACCGACTTCCAAAAACAACACTACAAAGTGAAAAATAAATTTAATTTCGGAAGTCGGTGGCAAAAACGAAAATACATTTAATCAGATACCGACTTCCGAAATTAAATTTATTTTTCACTTTGTAGTGTTGTTTTTGGAAGTCGGTTGAATTTTTGTCTGAACTTTTTCAGCTACCTATAGAATTTTTTAAGATATGTTTGGGGTTAGTTCCTTCATTAAAAATCAATTTCCTTAGTAGCAGCTTATCTACCTGTTAGTAAGAGTTACTGTTAGGTATAGTAAAGCTTCCCGTGAAAGGCTTGTTTGTTGCGGAAATACTACCTAGTACCTTATTTCCATTATAACTTGCTGAGTGCGTGGTAAGGTTGGTAATCTATATTAGTTTAAACTTTGTTTCTGAAGTTGACAACGCATCTGTAATGTCCCAACAATTTAATTTAACTAAATAAAAATATGAAAGCGGTACTTCTGGACACTCGCGCATTATTAGGAGGTTCCTCTCTCTGGAGCCCTGACACCGGTAGCTTGGACACTGTTCCCGATACCGGTGGGCTACTATTTTTTATATTCCAATATTTAAAAATGTAATTTATATGTTATTATTTGTTTTTATTTATGAATTATAGAAAAAAAAAATGAAAAACCGGCCAAGTGCGTGTCGGACTTCGCACATTTAGGGTTCCGTACCAAATCTGATTTATCAATATATTAGTATTTTTAGTCAAATATACGTAATATAATAAATATTATCACCAAATTTCAAGTTAAAAGGTCAATGGGAAGTCAAAAAATTCTTCGGAACAAAATTTTGTAAAAAAAAACCTGTCTTTGGTAGCTTCTCATTCCTTTGTTTTCCAATATTTTTTAAAATAAACAATACAGTATTTATCTAATCATTGAGTTCTAAATAACAATGGCCCACTCGATGAAGTAGGTCACAGTTTTTTTTCGCGCCCCCTTTTGCTGTATGGGAGCCCCTATAGAAACATTAAAAAATATTTTTTGACAATTTTTGTGGCTTTAGGTCAACAAGATGCTGTGAAAATTTTAAGACTGTAGCTCTAACCATTTAGCAGTAAAACCAGTGTGACAGACAACGGACAGACGGACAAAAGGACACGTGAGTGATAGCAATAGGGCTCCATTTGGACCCTTCGGGAAACCTAAAAAATAACACTTGTGTCTGTTATCAATTTTCCTTTGAAACATTTACTATATGCAAATAATTCTCTGTCCAAATATTCAAGTCCAACATTACCAAATCGTAGCCTCACGCGCGTTACATTCGGTCGAACGATTCCTAAAAGTTCTCAAGCGCATCCAGCGCTGCACGCTGTATGCAAGCGGTGATAAATGAAATAATTTTATTTCTCCGCGAGTTTCGAGTCTTACAAGTGATTTATAGTTGGCCCGGGCCTCGAACCTGCTCACGGGGATTACGTACCGGAACCGGGGGAACCAAGGGGAACCACGGCTGAACGGGGGGAAATAAAACTGTTTCGATTTGTGGATGCTGCACGGAGTTTTAAGGTTTTTAGAGTTTAAATGCGGTTTTGAAGTTAGTGTGCGTCTAAGCGGAAAGTAGTTTATGGTTTTGCTACAATAGAAATGAGGTTTGGTTAAGAGCAAATCCTTGTTGAGGGTTTGGGAACGACTTCTCTCACGAACTGAAATATTTTCACAGATAAATAATATTACCTATATAGATTGTTGCCATAATAAAAAAACTTCTCTATTAAACTCACACAAAACGAAAGTCCTATCTTATCCATGCGTAGACAAATCGTGGAAATGCGCTGTTAGTAAAATTACTAAGGAAAACTGATGTATACTGACATTATAAAGACATCATCCGTGGCAGTTAACGTCCGGAGGGGCAGACATACCTATTTGTAGACGAGGAAAGTGGAAACGGTAGGTATGTTCTCATCAATATTGAAGCATCGTTATTTATATATGTCTATTTTACGAGCTAAATTCATTCGGAAAATATCGAAGAAAAATTCAGGATGCTTGAAATAAAAGCAAAGATTGCTCTCAAAATATAATAAATACTTCATGACGATGAGTTTGTAGAAGACAGAAGACAGAATTTTTGTACGCAAAATGTACAATTATTTACTTTTACGTTGAAGACTTAGTAATATCTACATTCAAGAAGTTTACTTCGTATACATCAGTAGAAGCTGACAACAATCCCTGAACGATTCTAAGTAAAACCTCATCCCGTCTTTAAAGAAAATTACATGCTTCTGTTATACTCCATTACAAGGCCTCACACATGTCTATAAAACAATTCAATTTAAAGACGTTTCCCGGCCGAGGCCTCGTCTTGCCGTTTATTAATTAAAGCTTATAATTGTAGGCCTGTTTGATCTCCCGCCCGAGGCCCGCTAGTCCTAACCAAATACTCAGGATTGTTTAATTATGGTTCACAAATGTGGACTGGGCGAATCAAGGTGAACTCTGTTATGTTTGTGTTAATGAACTGCAAACAGCTGATGTAACTGCACTGAACTATGTAAGTTATTCATTTCTGTTGGTTTGCTGTTAGGGCTTTGTGCAATCAAATGAGTTTACTATACAAATTAATCTAATTTAAAGTTCCTCTATCTTATAGCATAGTTTTTGTGTGTTTGATCATTATTTATGAGTTTCCCAGTAACCTAGCTATCCCGATAAGTAATTATATGAACACTTGAACAGTCTATTAGACAATTCACAGAGTTAGTATGTTTGAGAGTCGAATTCGAGATATCCATCCCATTGTGGACTTCTACGAATCTCCTAGGATACGTGGTAACAAGATATCTAGCTTAGGTTACACTAAAAATAATACAGTTTAAAACATTTCACCTAACAATTAAACAGTAACAATATGTTTTTTATCCTATACTATAAAATCCAGCTTATGACACGCACTTCTGCCACGATACCCTGCTCTGCTACTACTAAATGAACCCGCGAACTATTTAGGTGTCCGCTATAAATCATGCGACAATGATATCGAGTGAAAAATGGTCTCGATGTAATTGAAACATCGCGTGCGTCTGTTGTGGCGATTCTGTGTTATTGCTCGCTACGAAATATGTAAGGTGATGTTGGATTAGTTCGCTCTTTTGTTAGCTATTTAATTCATTATATGGGTTCCTAGGAACATTAAAAGTGGTTTTATTTTATATTCATCATCATTTTAGCCGAAAAACGTCCACTGCTGGACATAGGCCTCTCCCAATCACCGCCACTTCGACTGGTTCTGTGCTTCCCGTATCCAGCGTGTCCTGCGGCCGTCACAAGGTCATCGGTCCACCTTGTGGGAGGTCTTTCAACGCTATGTCTTCCGGGACGCGGTCGCCCCTCCAGAACAATTCGGCCCCATCGGCTCTTATGTTTGGCAATTCTTCGGGCTATGTCGGTTACCTTGGTTCTCCTGCGGATCTCTTCATTTCTGATTCAATCACGTAGGGAAACTCCAAGCATAGTCTTCTTCTTTGCCCTTTGGGTGGCTTTTAGCCTTTTAATAAGGCTCATTGTGAGCGACTACGTTTCAGTGCCGTAGGTCATCACTGGCAACACGTACTGGCCATGGACTTTCGTCTTGAGACACTGTGGTGTGTGAGACGAGAAAATATTGCGAAGCTTCCCGAACGCTGCCCAGCCGAGTCGGATTCGACGAGTGACCTCTTTCTCGAAGTTGGAACTACCTAACTGGTCAGTTTGTCCTAGGTATAGTTCTATTCAAACTTAATGGCGGCTCGGAAGTTAGCTGCAAGTGCAGTTAAAGTACGATTCAAACTTAAAAGAGCTAAATGTTAAAAAATCTTAATTCTTAAAAGAAAAAATACTTAATCGAGCTTAACTAAATGGAGCCAAAATTATCGTCGACTTGACTGAACCTTCACAGTCTCCACTCGCAGCTAACTCACCCCAACATACTCGTCCCTTTTTTTTTTGTGGATGGGAAATCATCAAATAACTTCTCTCGCTCTGGGCAGAGCGGGTGGGCGTGTCAGACTTTTACTGACTAAAACCGACCCGTGTACCTTCAGTTGCCCGTGCCAGGGCCACGGTATCTCTTTCGAACTACCCGCGACCCCGGCGGCATCGGCCCAATTGACCCCGTCACTGCTGACATCTCTTAGAGGCGCGCGTGGAACACAACGCGCCGTCGACCCGGGCCTGGTCCTTACCGGACGGCGAGCTGCCCATTACTTGTCGTCCGCAAGCCCGCGCCTACGGTGGCCGGGAATCGGCGATAGATTCCCGCCGCCCAGGGCGTCTCCTGCAGCGGCTAGGGGCGCGAGGGCGCGGCTGTTGCCTCTCCCTCACGCGTTCCGCCTCCTCCTTCGCGAGCATTACTGCTTCTCAGAAGGAGGTGACGGCCTCCCATGCACTCTCGCTCCGCACCATGGCCTGGACCAGGTTTGGACGCGAGAGATCGCCGCCGCCGATCGCCTCCGTGAGAACACGGTGGTGCTCCGCCCAAGCCGGGCAAACTGCCACTGTATGCTCCACCGTGTCCTCCGGGCGATCCACACAATGGTGACACCCGGGCGTTTCCTCCCGCTTTATCCGAAACAGGAACCTCCCGAAACAACCGTGTCCGGTGAGGACCTGCGTCAGGCGGAAGGTGAGGACGCCGTGGCGCCTCTCCAACCACTCCTCAAAGAGGGGACTTATCGCTCGTCCCTGGCTTCGAGTCTAGTGTATCCCATTTTCATGAGAGTGGGCGTTACATGGGAATTTGTCGTGACCTTTGTCTTATCTATGTTAATTTTTAGATCCACTCTTTCGGAAGCTCTACTGAGGTCATCAAACTCAAACTCAAAGCATTTATTTCAAATAAACCAATTACAGGCACTTTTGAATTGTCAATGGGTCGGTCAGTCAGAAAGATGAAGCTAGTTGCCCATTCCAAAGCGTGGTAGATCCCTATGGAGAAGAACGGTCAAGAAACTCCACGGACACTTTAAAATCATAATATTTTTACAAAATATTGGTTACATCGTTCATGCTGAAAATATACATGTGAGAACAATGTAGAAAGACGTGCACGTTAAAAAGCGTCCGTAATAAAAAGATAAAAACTAAAACAACTAAATTAAATATTAAAATTAAAAATAAGCCATGGCAGCTAAGAGACGACCAGTCCCATCCAGCATTGTACTGAGGTCCTCCATAGTCTCAGCCATGACTATATCGTCAGCAAATCGAAGGCGAGTGAGGTTCTCGCCATTGATGTTGATGCCAAGACCTGTCCAGTCCAGAATCTTGAAGACATCCTCCTCCATCCTCAGTGCAGCGGTGAACAGTTTTGGAGGGATAACGTCTCCCTGTCTCGCCCCTCGCTGCAGAAGGATAGGTTTCGAGGTCTGGTCCTGGAGTCTGACTGACAAAGTGTTGTTTTCGTACAGTAACTTCAGCTCCTCAATGTGCCGCTAGTCGATCTGGCTCTGCTGAAGAGACTGCCGCACAGCCCATCGAATCGAAAATTTTGAAGTAAATTGCTGTTATACGTACCCAGCGGTTTCATAAGAGATTATTTTAATTTTTATACGCGTCGAAACAAAACAAAGGTTTAAATATATCACTGTAACAGCTAGCGACAGTGTGCCTACTGGGTAGTAAGAAAGAGAAGGCAAATGCGGCAATTTAAATCAAACTGTATGATTAGAGGAGCTCGTGGCTAAGTAATAACAGCGATGCGAGTCGATCCATCAGGTTAAGCTACGCTTGTCGGGGTTGGTCCGTGGATGGGTGACCATCTTTACATACCGAGACTCCTCCGTGCCTCGGAAAGCCGTTAAGCCGTTGGGCCCGGCTGTCATTCGTGGAACTTTGACAGTCTTACCAAAAGGTATCGTATTACCCAGTAATTGGGTTGTGAAATACTGGTATTCAGCTGCATCCGGTTAGACTGGAAGCCGACCCTAACATAGTTGGGAAAAGGCTAGGCAGATTGATTGTATGATTAGCGGAATTCAGATACTAAAAAATAATTAGATAACCTAAAAATGCCTTGCAATCCTGAAATGCATTATTTGCCTCAAATAGGAACATTGGAACTTAGACCTGAAATAATAAGAAAAGTACAGGATGACAAAATACTACTACAAAATTAGCTGCAATCTGTAAAAAAATTCGAGACATAAAAATAAATCAAGCTTAAAAATGCTCACAAAATATGGCAAGGAAGCCACCGCGTTGAATAATAAATATGTCGGCATGCGTACGGTGCAGCGTTACCTGATAGTCTGATACACTGAATACGAATCGCGGGCGGGAGCAAAATCAAACTCAAACTCAAAGCATTTATTTCAATTAAACCAATTATATTCACTTTTGAATTGTCAAAGAGTCGGTCAGTTAATCAGAAAGTTGAAGCTAGTTGCCCAGTTCCAAAACGTAGAACGAGCGGATTAAACAGAGTGGGTCAAAAATCGTAGATCAAACGAAACATGGCGACAGTTGGGGTTATTTGCAGTAAAAAAAATTGGTAAAAATAATTAAAAAAGATAAGTAGGTAACAATACAAAGATATCGAAAAAAGTGCCAATACTCCTAAATCATAGTACCCACTGTCATAAAAGCAATTTTGTACTCATGATAAAATTACAGAAGCAACTAAACACCGTTTATTGTTTTAAAATAGGCAGCCATTTTACTCATAACTTTTAAGGAGGTCAAGTTGGCTCTGCCACACAGATATTTTTTAATGCCAATAACCCCAACTATCGCCCTGTTTCGTTTGATCCACGATTTTTGACCCACCCTGTATTGCACGGTTTACAGAATTGGGACCTAGGGGTCATTTATCGAGATTCTTTGCTAGAGCAGTAACTTGAAATCACGTTGATAATCATCACCGGGACCTTCAGAATGTTTTGCCATCTACCTGTTACAACTCGGAGAGCACTGAGTTTTAAAGTTTTTTTGTGTTATTCTGTGAACCACTCCAATACCCATCGGTAGCTAAATAATATGAATTTATTAAATCTAGTACCTAAGTGTCAATTCACACAAAACGTTTATCGTGTGGAATACATAAAGGCACTTGTGATTCGCGTCGCGTATCGCGCCTGTTTGTAGGGGCATTAATGCTTTAGGATCTCTGCTCATATTTACAAAATCTTAAACATTTTGTTGGTGAACAAGAGCAATCATTTGCTTCAGCAACCTTGTGTTCTTTAATAACCAGTGGCTTGTTTATTTTAGTCTACCTATTTTGTTAGCCGTGACATATTTATGCTTTCGATATAAAGAATGTCAATTTGTAACAATTTGTTCCTCCCAACACAACTTTGTTACTCATTTCCTTCATCAAAATACTCTCATTAATACTTTGAATCTTCTTTAGATCAAAGACACTCAAAATAAAAGCCGACAAAACACATATTTATAACCACCATTTTACAGAAATGTGCATTTCAAATATTAGATCTAAATTAGTCCTGGCGGCCCTATTCTGGGTGTCAATTCTAATTACACTCTGATTACTATATTCATTCTTATGATGTGTGGTTCAAAGCTCAAAATAAAGTGTACGATTCAGTGTACACTGAGCAGCTCACAAAAATACATTTTGGGGGGGTAACTAGACTCTTAACTATTTATAACCGCTAGTAAATAACCAGACAAAAAACTGTTTGTTACTCTGCAATCCATCATGCAGTCTACAGCAAAGAGTGGGTATTAGTAATTGGGATAATCTATATTTTATAAGGAAGGTTTGCGATCAATACAAAATTGATTAAGTGTCGCTTCCTTTTCAGAATAAGTCAGCCGATGTCAGAATGCGCGTCGCCCGGGGACAGTGTCTCTTTGATCAACATGTTCATTCTATTCCTGACCAACTATTTCCAACAAAGAACATGTTAGTGATGGGATACAAATGTTTGTGTTTAAAGAAAGTTGATACTTGACGCGAGCGGCTTGAAGTTTTCTGATGTGGTTCACTTTGATCGTTTTTGAAGTGTGTGAGATTTTAGTAGTGTCAAAGGAAAATATGTAAATATCATGTCTGTTCTGAGAAACGGATGCAGGAACAAAACATTTTGTTTGGTTTGAATTTTCTTATTTTGGAATGCTGAAGTTTTCTTATTGCAATTTGCAAAAGTGATAAGTATTCTATAAAGGAATTTACGACTTGTTTTTATTTAGTTTACGTGTTTAATTTCTCCAGCACATACTTCTAACAGCATCACATAACAGCGCCGCTACTATCGTACTCACCACTTACCAAATATGTACACCACTAACTATGTGCATAGCATTACTTACGGCACAAGTTGGCAACATTATAATAATCGGCGGCGTGTACGGCACTAATTACTTCTGGATCAAGTGCCGTGTTCACAAGTTTCCACTTTATTCATGAGGTGCTATTAAACCTTGTTAGGAGCTGTTATGGTGTGAGGATGTTCCTACATAATAGATTGTTTGAAATGAACGTTCGGAAAACGACTGTCTGTCTGAAGTATGTGTCACTTTCATCTTCTTTCCTGCACTCATTGTGGTTTTTTGAAAAAATAGATAAATCACACCGGTTTTGTTAAAAAGCAACTTGAGTTTTAAAGAGATATTTACAGCTACATATTAAACATACATAACTAACATTAGGAGCTTAGTATTAACAGCCGCACGGGTCGATCCATCAGGTTAAGCTACTCTTGCCGGGGTTGTCCGTAGATGGGTGACCATCTTTACATACCAAGACTCCTCCATGCCTAGGAAAGCACGTTAAGCCGTTGGTCCCGGCTGTCATTCGTGGATCTTTGACAGTCGTTACGGGTCGTCAGAAGCCCGAAAGTCTGACAACCAGTCTTACCAAGAGGTATCGTATTACCCAGTTACTGGGTTATAGAGGTCAGATAGGCAGTCGCTCTATGTAAAATACTGGTATTCAGCTGTATCCGGTTAGACTGGAAGCCGACCCCAACATAGTTGGGAAAAGGCTAGGCAGATTGAACTAACATTAGCAACAATTAGTGTAATTTTATGTTTATTGTTTCTTTTATTGTTTAATTATTATTTTTTTATGTAAAACATAGATACTTATGTTAATTTTCTGTGATGATTACATTGTTATAATTATAAGGTTGTATTGTTTTAGTTATAAGTAATTTGATGTTAATGTATTGTGTAGTTATTTGTAATTGTTAGTAATATTATAAGTAGGCTTAGCTATCGCATTAGGTTTCTAAACTTGTAATGATAGTTTAAGAGTTTTAAATAAATAAATAATAGGTCTTTACCTATGAAATTGCCGTTTTGTATGAAAAAATTTAAACGAATTTTTTTCATGCATTTTTTATTTGTATTAATTGAAGTAATCACCCATGCAATCAATGCATCTTTGCCAACGCAGTGGCAGTTTATTGATGCCCTTCTTAAAGAAATCAGCTGGACGGGAGGCAACAAATTCTTCAAAGGCATTTTGTACTGCCTCTCGGGTATTGAATTTTTTTCCCGCCAAGAAGTTATCCAAATTCTGGAAAAAGTAGTAGTCTGTAGGCGCAAGGTCTGGTGAGTAGGGCGGATGACGGAGAGCTTCCAACCCCAGTTCTTGCAACTTGGAGACCGTCTGCTGTGCAGTATGAGGTCGCGCGTTGTCGTGCAGGAGCAGCGGAGACGAGCGATTGACCAATGCTGGTTGGAGATGTGCCAGCTTCTCCATCATTGTGTTCAGTTCTTCACAGTACACATCTGAAGTAATGCTCACCCCGTTTGGTAAGAAGCTGTGATGAATCACACCGGCGCTAGACCACCAAACAGTGACCATCACTTTTCTAGGGGTAAGTTTTCGTTTAGGGCATTGTTTAGGTGCTGAACCAGGATCCAACCAACTTGCTGAGCGCTTGCGGTTATCAAACAGAATCCATTTTTCATCGCAGGTAACAATGCGGTTCAAAATTCCTTCATTTGTGTGTCTGTTGAGCAGTGCAAGGCACGTCTCGACGCGTACTTCGCGCTGGCGATCATTGAGTTCGTGGGGCACCCATTTGTCAAGCTTTTTTACCTTGCCAATTTGACGCAAATGGACCAATATTGTTTTGACGCTAACGTCGAAAGCTGCTGCTAATTCAGCCGTAGATTGTGTATCATCAACTTCCACAATCGCCTTTAATTCGTCATTGTCGACCAAAGTCTTCGGACGACCGCGAGGTTCATTTTTCAGGTCGAAATTTCCAGAACGGAAGCGAGCAAACCAATAACAAGTGGTGCGTTGGTTTGCAGTGTTAGCTCCGTAAACGTCGTTGATGTTGCGTGCCGCTTGTGCCGCGTTGCTGCCACGACGGTACTCATATTCCATAATTACTCGAATTTTTAACGTATCCATGATGACGAAAAAGATTGAAATGCGATGAAAATGTAACACTAATCAATAAACAAATTACTACTTTTGGAAAAAAAATCCATGTTTTTAAAATAAAATTAATTTGAAATTAGAATTCTTAGCCAAACAAAAATTATTTTGATTTGAAATGGCCAGTACTGCAGAACGGCAAATTCATGGGTAAAGACCTAATAAATAACATGACATTAACCTCTTTTATGACTAAATGGCTTCTAACAAATCCTTACATAGGTCGTCACGTTAAGATTCCCAGACCGATAGTCTTGTTTAACGACAAACATATTAGGGGCTGGGTTGAAAGTCAACTCAAGCCCAACCGAAAGCCAGCTGATTGAGCATTCGCGTGACCCCGTGGCATTTTATTGATATTTATGAACTCTCTACACACCGCCGCGAATCGCCGAAGAGTTCCGGAAGTTCCCGAGCGTCACCGAACCTATTAGATTTATGTTCGCCTTCAGTAATCGATAGCTATTGGTCACATTGATGTCAACTCCAAGTTTTGGCTCCGTGAATAATGTGAGGTTTTCCGTGCTTTTAGTTTTCCGAAGAGTTCGAGTGGAGTTTGTGTGTAGCGATATATTTAACTCGTGTTTGGGTGCAAAAAGGCGTGTGACTTTTAGAATAGGGTCACGCGCCATTTTTATGGACTCTAATTTGCTTTGTATAAAGATTTATAGTTGCATCCTCATAGTGATACAAATGCGTAAACATTAAAATGTTAGCTGTAATGTAAGAAATGTGTCTTTTTATTACCCGACTACGGCAAAGCCAAAAGGAAGGGTTATGATTTTAGCAGTCTATGTAAGTATGTATGAATATAAATATGTATTTACGTGTGTTCCACCTTAGCGCCTAAATTACTGAACCGATTTTAATGAATGAGGTATCAATAGATTCGTAATAATGGTCCGGGTGATATAGGCTTTATAAATTCTCCTTAAATTTAATATGGTGGACTTTACACGTAAATTTCTGACCACGAAAAAAATTTAATTGAGATAATGATGAAATGTTTTGTGTCAAAAGAATGGTCTTGACGAGCACATTACAAATATGTATATGTCATGTTGTTTAAGTAAATAAATATGTTTAAATTGTTAAAAATAAGTAAAAGTGGAGGTAGATAATATTAATTTAATTGGTTACAAAGCGACCGCGGCGAGCGGTTTTTCGGGCATTTAGTCGGGTTTTAGTTTGAACTTACTTTTTATTTCTACAACAACTGTTGCAATATAGTCTTTCGTTTCTAAGTTCAACATTTTTTGTGTATGATTCGATGAAGATACGCTATGGTTTAAAGTGACACTTTATTGTATTCACTTTATTAAAATATATACGTGGTGCTACTAATCTTGTTGCACCAAATATATACGTGGTGCTACTGACCTTGTTGCACCTAATATATACGTGGTGCTACTGACCTTGTTGCACCTAATATATACGTGGTGCTACTGACCTTGTTGCACCTAATATATACGTGGTGCTACTGACCTTGTTGCACCTAATATATACGTGGTGCTACTGACCTTGTTGCACCTAATATATACGTGGTGCTACTGACCTTGTTGCACCTAATATATACGTGGTGCTACTGACCTTGTTGCACCTAATATATACGTGGTGCTACTGACCTTGTTGCACCTAATATATACGTGGTGCTACTGACCTTGTTGCACCTAATATATACGTGGTGCTACTGACCTTGTTGCACCTAATTCTCCGCCTAGGTACTGTTCTTTTAACGATGTTCCTGTTTGTCCTCCTTTTTATACATTAGACACAGTATCGGTCTTCGTTAAACTGCGAAGATAAAGTGAAGAAGTTCCTATGATTTTGAGAATTAAGGAAAATCACAAGTATCTACATATTTATAGTCCTTTTTAACAACGGTATACTGATTAGATTTAGCGTGGGTAAGAGGGAGGGCTTGCTGCGTGGGCGGCGCTAATTCGTGGCAAGTTGTTTGTTAATAATTTGTGTTTGTTCCTAGTATTTGCACATGGTCGTATTTGTATTCAGTGTGTGTGTATTCGGACATCACTGTATTTTTTAAACAGATTAATATTTTTATGTGCATACAAAAGATACAGTACAGGTTAGTAGTTAGATTAGATTTCATTAGCAGACATCTAATAGCAACATTCTGTCTGGAAGATAATACTTACATTAATATTCGGAATACGCTTCGGTGTGACAGCCCGCCAACAATGATTAGGCGCCTCAAAAATTCATTTTGTATTCTAAATCATTGAAATCGCTCCCCATTGCAACAAATACGGTAATTTTTACTTTCTTTGCCCCAAATTGTCCTGAGCCCAAACTTTAACAATAATGAAATTATTTAAAAACTTCGCCGCGGAATGGGAGTTTCCCCTTTGATGGCGATTAGCTGTTTGTGTCGCAAACATTCCAGATAAATGGGTTTTGTGAGTGTTTGTCAAAGTGTTGAAGAGTTGTTTGTTATAGAGACCTTTTTTCAGGAAAGATACGTATTTAAACTTTAGAAAATGCAATGAAGCTTTTTTTTTTGTAATTTTTCTTACTGGCGGAGAATAGTAATGTTGTAAGAAGCGAAAGGCGTGAAGAATTAGTCACACACACGAGACTTCGCCCGTGGGCCATTACCGACCATCACAAAGTCTGAAACTTACCTTGAGCAAAGTAAATTCGAATGTAGCTAAGTGAAACATTGCAGATGCTTGCTTGTCTATATAGGACAACGCATCTGTAATGTCCCAATCCACGCAAAAGAGACAGTAAGGACCTGTGCACACAGCAAATGACTAAATTCAATGGTAAACATAAGTCAATCCCAAACTTCAGACGTGCTCTAGCATTTGCCTTTGAGTCCCCTAATGTTAATTACAATCTAATACCGACGTGTGCTATGTTCCCGGAATGCTTTGCACTTTCATACCAAAACTGGGTAAATTCGTAAAATTAGTTGATATGCAAGTTAAGACTGTTAGCTCTAAAATTAAATTCATTGCATTCACGTGACACGGACGCGTCAATGTAAACTGGTTTTGCATTTATATGATGGTAAGTTAGTGCGGATATGTGGGTTGTATTTCATGAAAGGGTTATACAAGCAGTACAAGTCTCAAAAACTAGCTCGCTATTCATGGGACTTGAAACTGGTGAAGTCGGGCTATAGCACTACAGTATTATCTGCCTACCCTTGCAGTGTACACAGGCGTGATATTATGCAATATTTTTCCCATCATTTCAACTTCTTACCTCAATCAATCCTTACGAAAGCGGGAGCTCCTTCGTAATATTCAGTATTTCCTCAAATAATATTTACTTTATTTTACTCCGCGATCCCTTGAGTGAGTGTTCTTTTAAAATACTCGTGAGTGGCTCAGCCACGGCACGTGTTTAAGATAACATCATCCGACTGTATCCACGAGTAGCCGCAGACACAATCCTTTCTTTAAAAAACTTTGTAAAGGAAAAACGTTATTAAGTTATAACATAATAGAGATCTTCGTAAAATCTTGGAGATAGACGGATTGTTTGAAACAATGCTCTACTGACCTGGTTTGTAAAGGGTTTGTTGTGGAAAAAAAACTGTATTTTTTTCTTTAAAGGTCTTAAAGGCAGCTATTAATTTCTTCTTTTTGTGTTTGTGTTCTTTCTTTGCGTCATGTTTACCGCAAATAAACGTATTTACTTTATTTCTTTTCATTCTAAATTACGGTCAAGATCTATTATAGGAACTAGGCATTACTCATGAATAAGCTATAGATTGAAGCGAAATGTAGAAAGAAAACTAGTTGCAGTGTTATCCTTTCTATGACAACTTAATGCACAACATGTAGAAAGAACCCTAATTACAATGTTATCCTTTCTATGACAACTTAATGCACAACATGTAGAAAGAACCCTAGTTGCAGTGTTATCCTTTCTATGACAACTTAATGCACAACATGTAGAAAGAACCCTAATTACAATGTTATCCTTTCTATGACAACTTAATGCACAACATGTAGAAAGAACCCTAGTTGCAGTGTTATCCTTTCTATGACAACTTAATGCACAACATGTAGAAAGAACCCTAATTACAATGTTATCCTTTCTATGACAACTTAATGCACAACATGTAGAAAGAACCCTAATTACAATGTTATCCTTTCTATGACAACTTAATGCACAACATGTAGAAAGAACCCTAGTTGCAGTGTTATCCTTTCTATGACAACTTAATGCACAACATGTAGAAAGAACCCTAGTTACAATGTTATTCTGTCTATGACAACTTAATGCACAAAATGTAGAAAGAACCCTAATTACAATGTTATCCTTTCTATGACAACTTAATGCACAACATGTAGAAAGAACCCTAGTTACAATGTTATTCTGTCTATGACAACTTAATGCACAACATGTAGAAAGAACCATAATTACAATGTTATCCTTTCTATGAAAACTTAATGCACAAAATTTAAAAAGAACACTAGTTGCTGTGTTATCCAGTCTATAACAACTTAATGCACAAAATTTAAAAAGAACCTTAGTTACAATGTTATTCTGTCTATGAAAACTTGATGCACAACATGTAGAAAGAACCATAATTACAATGTTATCCTTTCTATGAAAACTTAATGCAAAAAATTTAAAAAGAACCCTAGTTACAATGTTATTCTGTCTATGACAACTTAATACAACATGTAGAAAGAACCATAATTACAATTTTATCCTTTCTATAAAAACTTAATGCACAAAATTTAAAAAGAACCCTAGTTACAATGTTATTCTGTCTATGACAACTTAATACAACATGTAGAAAGAACCATAATTACAATGTTATCCTTTCTATGAAAACTTAATGCACAAAATTTAAAAAGAACCCTAGTTACAATGTTATTCTGTCTATGACAACTTAATACAACATGTAGAAAGAACCATAATTACAATGTTATCCTTTCTATGAAAACTTAATGCACAAAATTTAAAAAGAACACTAGTTGCTGTGTTATCCAGTCTATAACAACTTAATGCACAAAATTTAAAATGAACCTTAGTTACAATGTTATTCTGTCTATGAAAACTTAATGCACAACATGTAGAAAGAACCATAATTACAATGTTATCCTTTCTATGAAAACTTAATGCACAAAATTTAAAAAGAACACTAGTTGCTGTGTTATCCAGTCTATAACAACTTAATGCACAATATTTAAAATGAACCTTAGTTACAATGTTATTCTGTCTATGAAAACTTAATGCACAACATGTAGAAAGAACCATAATTACAATGTTATCCTTTCTATGAAAACTTAATGCACAAAATTTAAAAAGAACACTAGTTGCTGTGTTATCCAGTCTATAACAACTTAATGCACAAAATTTAAAATGAACCTTAGTTACAATGTTATTCTGTCTATGAAAACTTAATGCACAACATGTAGAAAGAACCATAATTACAATGTTATCCTTTCTATGAAAACTTAATGCACAAAATTTAAAAAGAACACTAGTTGCTGTGTTATCCAGTCTATAACAACTTAATGCACAAAATTTAAAATGAACCTTAGTTACAATGTTATTCTGTCTATGAAAACTTAATGCACAACATGTAGAAAGAACCATAATTACAATGTTATCCTTTCTATGAAAACTTAATGCACAAAATTTAAAAAGAACACTAGTTGCTGTGTTATCCAGTCTATAACAACTTAATGCACAAAATTTAAAAAGAACCTTAGTTACAATGTTATTCTGTCTATGAAAACTTAATGCACAACATGTAGAAAGAACCATAATTACAATGTTATCCTTTCTATGAAAACTTAATGCACAAAATTTAAAAAGAACACTAGTTGCTGTGTTATCCAGTCTATAACAACTTAATGCACAAAATTTAAAATGAACCTTAGTTACAATGTTATTCTGTCTATGAAAACTTAATGCACAACATGTAGAAAGAACCATAATTACAATGTTATCCTTTCTATGAAAACTTAATGCACAAAATTTAAAAAGAACACTAGTTGCTGTGTTATCCAGTCTATAACAACTTAATGCACAAAATTTAAAATGAACCTTAGTTACAATGTTATTCTGTCTATGAAAACTTAATGCACAACATGTAGAAAGAACCATAATTACAATGTTATCCTTTCTATGAAAACTTAATGCACAAAATTTAAAAAGAACACTAGTTGCTGTGTTATCCAGTCTATAACAACTTAATGCACAAAATTTAAAAAGAACCTTAGTTACAATGTTATTCTGTCTATGAAAACTTAATGCACAACATGTAGAAAGAACCATAATTACAATGTTATCCTTTCTATGAAAACTTAATGCACAAAATTTAAAAAGAACCCTAGTTACAATGTTATTCTGTCTATGACAACTTAATACAACATGTAGAAAGAACCATAATTACAATGTTATCCTTTCTATGAAAACTTAATGCACAAAATTTAAAAAGAACCCTAGTTACAATGTTATTCTGTCTATGAAAACTTAATGCACAACATGTAGAAAGAACCATAATTACAATGTTATCCTTTCTATGAAAACTTAAAGCACAAAATTTAAAAAGAACACTAGTTGCTGTCTTATCCAGTCTATAACAACTTAATGCACAAAATTTAAAAAGAACCTTAGTTACAATGTTATTCTGTCTATGAAAACTTAATGCACAACATGTAGAAAGAACCATAATTACAATGTTATCCTTTCTATGAAAACTTAATGCACAAAATTTAAAAAGAACACTAGTTGCTGTGTTATCCAGTCTATAACAACTTAATGCACAACATGTAGAAAGAACCATAATTACAATGTTATCCTTTCTATGAAAACTTAATGCACAAAATTTAAAAAGAACACTAGTTGCTGTGTTATCCAGTCTATAACAACTTAATGCACAAAATTTAAAAAGAACCTTAGTTACAATGTTATTCTGTCTATGAAAACTTAATGCACAACATGTAGAAATAACCATAATTACAATGTTATCCTTTCTATGAAAACTTAATGCACAAAATTTAAAAAGAACCCTAGTTACAATGTTATTCTGTCTATGACAACTTAATACAACATGTAGAAAGAACCATAATTACAATGTTATCCTTTCTATGAAAACTTAATGCACAAAATTTAAAAAGAACCCTAGTTACAATGTTATTCTGTCTATGACAACTTAAAACAACATGTAGAAAGAACCATAATTACAATGTTATCCTTTCTATGAAAACTTAATGCACAAAATTTAAAAAGAACCCTAGTTACAATGTTATTCTGTCTATGAAAACTTAATGCACAACATGTAGAAAGAACCATAATTACAATGGTATCCTTTCTATGAAAACTTAAAGCACAAAATTTAAAAAAACACTAGTTGCTGTGTTATCCAGTCTATAACAACTTAATGTACAAAATGACAAGACAGAATTGCTGGGTCCTTAGCTAAAAACTTTTATCCCATGTACTCGTATGTCAGTCATTTGTTCTAAATCTGCCATCCGGAAACACACTACAATCACAAAGGACATGAAACACATCAAACGGAACTCCCAAACCTTCAGATAGGTAGGTATGTGATATTCGGAAAACGAAAGAATGTCGTTTCAAACGTAACCCTAAAACGCCACTCCGCGTGTCATCCGGCGGGGCGTCTAAAACGAAGCTCGAATATGAGTCGCGTGACAAATGCGACGATTAGTACTGGCCGCTTCATTTGTTCGAGAATCGCGTCGTATAAAATTAAGTCCCCTTTGATCTACACTCGTTAGTATTGCTCTCTATAAGGGAAGGCGAGGCGCCCGCTTCATATTGTTTTTTTTCGTGTGTCTATTTTCGGAGGCTTTGAAGGGTTAACTTTTTTTTGATCATGCGTGAAGATGTTTTAGAGTTATTATAGAGATGTAGTGAGATGACTTTGATGATAATTCGGTTTTTACCTAACAGATAGGAACATATTTGCATATTTTATAGGTGTGAAAAGGTAGTGGCGCAAGAAACTTCGATAAACCACCTATCTAGATTAGAATCTAGGCTAGGACCTTATTAACATAATCATAAATCCTTAACAGTGAGCCTATTTATATCTGGGTAAATTATGTGAGAGCGGTCTATCTGAAACTAGTATTTAATGGAACCATTCTAATATTTTATACACATTTCAGATTCTTTTATGTAACCGAGGCACGAAAGTATCTATAAAATGAAAACTTCAATTCATCACATTTATACAAAAATAAAGACAGTCAAAAAGCAATTATTTACAACACAACATTTATTTTACACATCCCAAAATGCTTTCTCCTCCAACCAGCGATTATAAGCTTTATGTCACAGTCGCTAAGGAAAATAATAGCTTGTTGGAAAGGGTCCTAAAATTGAAACAAATCCGTCCTTTTTGGCGCCTATATAAACAGTATAAATCTTCGATGAATCTGACGTGCTAAGCCCCACTTAACGGGGCTCACCTCAATGTATCTTTGCTAGGATTTAATAATTACTCGTGTCACTTTCACGCGTCTGTATAACGTAACTGCGACCGCTACTGGTTAAAGAAACAAAAATATTTTGATGTTCTTAATTAAGTCGATTGGATTTTTAATAGCTGTCATAAATTGTCAATATCGGATGATGTGTCAATTTTATTTATAACATCTAAACTCTGACACTTTTAATTAAGGTTATGTCAAAAACTAATGCTTATGAATATTATAATTTAGTTTTGGTTGTGTTTAACATTATGACTCTATGTCAATATCTTAATCTTTCGTTGGCAATTAACCGAAGTATCCAAACTTGGTTAAATCTCGTAGTTTCATAATCCATTACAGTAATTATGAATTTGTGAGCAAACCCGCGAGCGCTCCAACAGAATTATGTAAATGCAAGACATACGTAGCATAGTGCTGGCAGCATATTTTACGTAGAATGGAATTACTAAGTCAGCACTGGGTTATGAATTAGGATTATTATTGAAGACCATACCATTAATATTGTTCTGCAATTTAATAAGACGCTATTTTGCAATCAGTTGCAGAATGCCTTACGGAGACACAGTTAATGCCCGATTGGCGACTGTTATATCAGCAACATTAGGCGCTATATTTATAATAGAAAACAAACCTTACCAGTTAACACAATAATGTTCACTTCACATTTTTACTTTCATACAAAAATGGTGGTCTCTCGCTTTAATTTCCTAAACATTCGCACAACCACAACACAACGGTCGCTCCAAAAATATCCCTCATACAATCAAGGACTATAATTTTGTTGTCTGTGCCGGCGCGGCGGGACTCTCCAGGCCCTATATATTACACGAGGGTGCATATTTTACTCCACTTATGACGAACGCCCCGTATATTTTTTCATGTCGCTTTTTTGAATAATTTTTCCTCTGTCACTCGGTCGTACGCCCATTGTGTCTCAAATAAAAAGCGTATCTTTTTCAGCGTGAATTCGTTAAGAATATTTTATTAAGGCCGATTACTCTAAGTGGTTTGTTTGAATAATTGTTCTGTAATGAAGACAGGTTCGAAGGTTCCCCTAATGAGCTTAATGTCCGTTTTGTGTTTTTACTTCGGTTTGGTTTTCAGGCTTGTTAGCTCAAGCTTCTCTACCAATTTCTTAAATTAAGATAATTGCAGGTCAATTATCAAACTCCTTGTCAGTTCAATCATGCATCGTATTCAGTAAGCTTCTAATTTCACTCAAAGTGACTGCCATCTAACATTTACAGCCCTGAGGGATGCTAAAACTTTGGGATATGACCCCTTATAAGAGGCAACCTCTTCCTTGGAAAACTATGGGGAACACTTTAACTAGAGCATATAGAAGTTTGTTAAATATTTAATGAGTAAGTTTAATTATAGCTACGAGTACATAGCACTTTTTTGGCTGTTTAATCGTCGAAAATGTTTAGTATAAAAATGATTTGGTTTTCTTTACACTTTCTATGGTACCAAGTATTCTAAGTTAGCTGGCATAAACCTTAAGTACCTGAGTACTAAAACAACGAGTAAAAATATTTTTTATTTTGTAGGTTTGTGACAACGAGCGGGAATAAAAACGCGCCTACCGTGGATTGCAACACTTATTTTATTTTTGTCTTCAACACATCGTAACAAACTGTATCATTCACTTTTACGATATGTCATTTTTATTAGAAACTCCTGGCATACATAATAATAGTAACTTAACAAAACCTACTATTAAATATAAAATGCTGTTCCAATACCACTGTAGCTACAGATAAAGCTGTTAAATCGTTCAAGAAACCAAAACCAACAAACAATAACAAAACAACCAACCCAAAGAAAACAATTGAAACTACAAAACAATGACAAACACACTTCAATTACTAGCAGGCCCGCGATCAGCCCCGCGTAATCCCGCCCTAAGCCCACCCCGACTCGAGATCTTCTAATACTTCAGATTTTTCGGCAAAAGGCAGAGACGAAGACGACGACGACGGGACCTCCCGGCATCCCGAACATTCACTTTTAGACGCGGCACGTGATTTCTGGAGGCCCAGAGGGTCCTATATTTACAATGTATTCGACTTATATCTCTGTCAGCTGCAATGTTAGATTTAGAGAGTGAGGATGAATTCAGAATATGCGAATGGAATGTAGGAAGATATAGGAACTTGAATTTGGAAGTTTGGATGTTTTTAACGATTAAATATTATAATATCAGCGTGTATAACGGGCTATTCGAAAATGAAACTATAATTTAAAACTAATCGAGTATATAGTAGAAGAACAATAGGCAGGTACAACACAAGTCAGTCTTCAGAATACGAAACTAATGATAACGCTGACCGTAATTGAAGTCTCCGTTGTAAAAGTTGAAAACGTAAATCATGATTTTAATTATACTGAAATTGAACTACACATAAAATACTCCTACAACATACCCCTAGAATTAGTCTCAAAAATGAATGTGTGAAATAATTGTAAAAGCTAGTAAAAGTATGATAAATGTGTGGAACGATTTGTGAGCGTAATATATCAGTAGGAATGCGACACAACGCCCCGTGCGATCGATCGGGAGATTAGCTCTGTTGCCGACAAAATATTGCTGACCTCTGTCCATGTTTTTTAAACCTATTGCTTGTATTGGCATCGATATAGATTATCTACTAAGTTCTTGGAACTCATTAGTGCGATTGGGTCTATTAAAAACTTGAACAACAATATCGTCCTACACGATACCAAACACCCACTTATAATCTACTGTATTCACTATTCTCAGTGCTAACGGTGTTGTGATTAAACGAAGAACCAACAGTTTGGTCGATGGCAAACAAGGCTGAATTAACTTTCGTGACAAAGATCGGTAAAAGACTTAATTGTGAGAACATTACTATTAATAGTCTTACTATTAAAATCATAGCTTTCCATCATAAATTCGTTCGTTTCACATTCTTCGCTGTCGACACAGTGTCCGTCCAAAGCAAAGATGGTCAAATGTTATTTATGTGGCCGACAGTTTAGACGGCTATTTCCGACGATAGCAGACACAGCTCTGATGGAAAACAATGTTGACACTGTCGCACATTAGCGCTGTGATTCACACTTTATGTTTGTTTTGTCACAATATAATGTGTGTGCATAAGACGCGGAGATTGACCGAATTCTTTCGTTAGTGCCTTTGATATAGAGCTTAATAATACTTCTTTCAAATGTTGCATTAATTTTATGTGGATTTTTATTTATTTTGTAACAAATAGTGACTGCTTTGTATTTTTACTGTCTCTATTTTTGTGTTCGTACGAGTAGGTGTCACCGCCTCATCGTTTATGGCATGTTTAGTTACGTAAGCGACTTTCGATTACCAAACATGTTTTGACATGGAACGTGTTTGTGATAGAGGTTACAGCCCTTGAACTATTGCTGTAAGTTCACTTCATTTGAATAATATTAATAAAGAATCATTTAATTAAAGTCATATTAATTTTAGGTACTCTGACAAACGAGGCCTACAAAGAGTTGCGAAAATGTAAATTATTAAGATTTCTTTAATTTCTTTAAACATAAGTGGAAAAGTATACAGATTCTCATGTAAATCAATTAATTTCCTAATTTACAAACAACTATAGACTCAAAACATTATCTTGCACAGTATCGGATGTCGCCCCAACAAAAAGAATCACGTAGACAAAAATGAGTAATGCGAATTAAACTGCTCCCAAGTCGCCAATTTTTCATTTTAATCTGTAGCGTACGAACAATACACAAAAAAGATTATTCTTCTCAAATAAAATGTGTAACCTGGGGCGACTGACTGCCGTAATTAAATTATTATATTACTCCAGACATGTGACAATGGTAGTAGGTCAAGGCCCCAAGATCTTACAACGTGGAGGATTTTTTAAACGTTCATATTTTTTATTATTTACGAGGCCAAGGCCCAGAACAGCTGTGCTCGGAGAAATGGACTCATAAATCCAGTGAATGAAATTATGTTCTTGATTTAAATTTATATTTTTCATTTTTCATCACGACAAATATTTTGGACTAAGACGGCATTCATAACACAAAATTATTTGGTATAATTTGATACAGTATGACATTATACTTTATTAATGCATAATTTTTATAAAATAATGTGAGATCTACTAAAAAATCTAAAATATTAGAATGAGTTTACAAAGTACAGTAAAGTTACTCCAGCACTCGCCAATCTCAGTATTGAGCTCTAGACGTTTGCTTGCTTTCAGAAATCAAAGCGGTTAATAGTTTAACGAAAATGCCAATAATCGCCACATGAATAATACTAATTTCACGATATCCGAATAGCTACTAATACTTACCGAATAAATTCAAAAATGGAACAGAATTTGCATGAAATTATCTACCAAGTAAGTTAATAGAAACCTAATCTCTTCTTACTTGGCAGATAATTTCATACAAATTCTGTTCCATTTTTGAGTTTATTCTGTGAGTAATGGCTATCATCGTGAAATAGGCCCAAGTATATTGCGACTTTATAAGGTAATTTCTAAAAGTAATTGCAGGTATCGGATATTAGGTAGGTGTTACAAACAAAACCCGGCACGACTTTCTTAAATATTTGACTTCTGTCGGTCCCCGGGGACCTGGGAAGCAACACTTTAAGATATGTCGTGTACCGTCTACTTGGTATTCGCACAATAAAAATGATATTATATCTCCTTGTGTGTTTTTGTAAGTTCCCAGAGTTTCCCCTAAGTGTAGGATTTTCGCGAAAAGAGAAAATGTTAGCATATTATTCTTAGAACATTATGTTTAAAGCCTGAATAGTAGAGTGTATGAATATTTTTTCTGTCTGCAGTTTGATAGTCATTTTTACGAAATTGTTTTATCTCACAAGTTTTTAACTTATACCTAATAAAATACTGATTGCGTGTTACATAGTTACATCACGTTACATAGTTGAATTATTCAAAATGCCAGCTACTTATAAATAACAACGAAAGACTTATTGACAAAACAAATGACATTATAAAGGCTTGACGGACGGTAAACAACATCATAATCACAAACTTAGGCAGCAGCAACAGATGGCTTAAAAACACGAAAAAAATGAGCACCTAAAACCCGTTTCCAAACCATGTCCTAAAGTTTTTGGGAACTTCACGTTTCAACTACTATGTCTCATGTAAGCCTGGATTTACAAAGTAATGACGGTTGCCGGCTCTCAGGAAACTCCACTGACTTACAAACCGCACTCAATTGCAGTGCGGACTTACTGTAAGTCCAATTTAGGAGCCCGATCGGATTCGGCGAACGATTCGTGCTTGCCGAACTGCTGCCACGTGCTGCCAAACTACTGCTGGGTAAAAAGCATGTGTCAGTTGAGATTATTTGATGGAAAGGCTTATTTACAGCGTTCTAGCCTTTGAGTGAAATGGCTGCTAATTACTATTTTGGGCCAAACATTTTTTAACTTTTGCCATTGATTCATTATAAGAAAAAAAAATAATGACGATGATGATGTATCTTATACTATTAAATGACCAATATTTGTATTAAATACCTATATGTATATCCTATATATATCTAAATATTTTGTAATCACGTTCTCGAAAACGGCTCTAACGATTTCGATGACAGTTGCCAACAATCGAACAATCGATCTAGCTGGTCTGGAGTCTCTGGACGTGTTCACTCAAATCCGTATGGTTCTTTCCTCAAAAGACCACCTGAGATACCAATCTGCGTGGCCCTCATATGGTCTGTTATTTTTCTCTCACGAGTCATCAAAATCGGCCCACGCATTTGGCCTCAAGAGCGCCACAAAGGAACAAACATACATACGTACATATAATAAACACATTACCCTCCTTTGCGTCGCGCAGTCAGGTAAAAAATCTCCATCACTTCCATAGTTCCATACCCCTTTCTACAACTAACCTATGCATTTTCCATCGCCTGTGCCTACGGTATCAGGCATGCGTCGGACAGGCGACAAGGCGACACGGCGACACGGGCGCGGCGTGTGGGCGACGAGCAAACACGTCACAACACGTCGCGCGTGCAAACACCGAAGTGACGTGACGGCACCAAATGGCGGCCGCAGGATTTGACACATACTAAGCTTGAGCAGTATGTCTGTTGGTACATTTTATTTAATTAATAAAAGTCTTAAACCAAGCTAATGCCCTTGAAAAAAGAGTGCTGTTTTGAGAACAGCTTTTAACAAGTCTAGAAAAATAGCTTATATACATTGGGTGGAGTTGGAACTCAAAACATCTCAACCTCCATTTGAGCCTACAAAAGAATTAAGCAGATAAATAAAATAAAATAAATTAACCTATACGTTCTGCGATTTCGGCGATATCTCCAGTTCTGGAGGCATAGCGCTTAATGGCGCGCTTCTCCCAGTCTGCACTAGCAGTTTGCACTCGTGCAAAGCGATGGCGAAGTAGATCGGATGGTAAAGCACAGGATTAACACTGGATAGATGAAATGGCGGCAGGCCACGGGAACAATCTGCGACTCCCGCATTCCCCTTAAACTTAAGGGGAAGATATATAAAACAATGGTTAGACCTGCTGTCTTGTATGGATCAGAATATTAGGCCACAAAAGGGATGAATGAAAAGCAATTGCATGCAGCTGAGATGAGATTGCTAAGAGGGATGTGTGGTGTTACACGAATGGATATAATAAGAAATGAGTACATAAGAGGTATTTTGAAGGTGGCACCGGTGACTGAAAAGTTGTGTGGAAATCGGTTGTCATGGTATAGGCATGTGATGCGGAGGAATGAGGAAAATGTCGAGAGGAAAGTTTTGAGTATGAATGTGGATAGCTATAAGAGTAGGGGAAGACCTAAGAAACGATGGATGGATTGTGTGAAAGATGACAAGGGGGTGACTGTGAGAAGTATGGAAAAAAGGACATATTGCGTCGACCCCAAATTGATTGGGATAAAGGCAGGAGAATGAAACCATTTATTTCAGGCGGTATAGGCCCATAGATAAATACCATACATCATATTTGACTATAAACAAAACTTGTGTTAATAAATAAGGCTGAAGACTATGTTAGTAGCACTTCACTTGGCACTAGCTTGACTTTGTGCTGTCCTGTGATACTTGTCCGCGGAAGCGACGACGGAACACCACGTCCTGCGGCTAAAAGTCTTCTTTCATGACGAGGAGTAGATAACAATTCGGTACACGCATCACGAATGCCTTGAAGTTGACGTTGTGGCGCGACTCAATAACTAAAACAACCCAATAACCCAAGGATGTAGGTACGCCTGATAACACTTGGGTCATTGTTGCCTAATTCTTTTATAACGCTTATTTGTTTTATAGATATATATTGGCAAAATCAAATAAAAAAAAAAACTTTGTTGAAATAGGTGTTATTTTTGCAAGCGAATCTATCGCGGTGTCAAAACAGATGAAAAAACAAGTGACTAACTAAATCCTTTATACAAAACACATGGCCAGTATCTCGATTCATTGTTGGCCGAATAATTTACAGCGAGATTGCCGCGTCGATGGCGCAATCTTCGGGATTAGCCGGTCGCCGGCGAGTTATGGACGTTAAACAACGTAATGTATTGGCTAGTTACTATTTATTGCCTTTATCCTATTGCCGGAGCGTTGCGCGCGATGTATGTGGGACTTTTCGAGATTTGTTTCGCTGGCAAGCATTGTAACTGTTGCTTGTAGAATCTATACGTCTTTCCTCGTATTTTATTATCTCTTTATGCTAATTTTTTTATATCTTTTCCAACTTTATTGTAAAAGTTTTGGACATGATATGAGGTAGCTTAGTGCTCATCCCTGATGCGTTATTGTAGAACATAAAATAAATCATCGATTTTACTCTACTCTTTTTTTGTATTGATTAAAAGACAAGTTTTATTACGTATAATATAAATGACTTTCTGAATGACACTATTTGTAATTTTTTAAATTTTATTAATCCTTAAATTTTGTGACATTTAACAAATTATAAACAAATTGAGAACGGGTCTTCTCGCGATATTCCTTTTTTACGAGGTAAACAGGTACCTACTTGTTTCCCGACGTTTCGAACGCCTTGCAGCGATCGTGGTCACCGGAGGACCACGATCAACCACCACTGGCCACGATCGCTGCAAGGCGGTCGAAACGTCGGGAAACAAGTAGGTACCTGTTTACCTCGTAAAAAAGGAGTATCGCGAGAAGACACGTTCTCAATTTGTTTATAATGTGTACAAATCGTGAAAGTTTAAAAAGTTTGTGACATTCTATGATTAAATTAATGGGGATTGTTTAAAATTTTTAACCATTAGATTTTATTTAATTTTTTGAAAATTTAGAGCATTTTGAGAAACTAATTTGAATATTTTGATGATTGGCTCAATAGTTATTTTTTTATTGAATTTTAAAATATTTTGAATATTCAAGGTAGGTGACGTCATCAGTGGCACAAAAGATTGTGCCGTTGCCCCACTAGTACATAATTAAAAATTTAAATCTGTCAACACAACGTCATCCATCTCAAATCTGTCAAAGTGCCAATAGATGTCATACGTAATCGAATCTTATCCTAACCTATTTACAACTTATTTTTCGAAATTTTGACCGAAACGGTAGCTTTTAAACGCAAAGTGGTTTTTGAGGTGCAAGATCGACGTTAATAATCGAGGCGACGACATTATTGTTCATTTCCCTGAACCACAATGAGCGATACTTTTGTTAAAGCCAACTCGCGCAAGTTTCTGAAATACTTACATCAAAGTGATCTTCGCAACAATACATTGTATAAACCTTGCAATATTCCACGCCTACATCATGACACCACTTTTCTCGCAAATCTTCTCTAATACGAACAAAAATTTTGTTTGGATTATTATTACTATTATTGCTGCAAGTTGGAACAAAGCGCTTCCTGTATTCCATAACTCTTCCAATATAGTAAATGTTGTCGAGAGTTGACATAATGTAATGAGATTTACGAGTGTATGAGATTATGAGGCAAGTCGCAGGAATAATAATTGTAAAAACTTTATACTTATGAGGTTATGTTTATATTATAATTTGACACTTGACAGATTGTAGACAATACTTGCCATTTACTTTTTATTTTTTGAGGCAACGATACAAAACTGTACGGCCATAGCTGACGTAATTTGAAGGGCAAACAAGGTCAATCGTATTTTATCAAAAAAAAACAATAAAATATAAATATTTTTCAAGATTAATTAGTCCGTAATGATCAGTAACGCTATTCCTCGAAATGGTTTTTCAATTACAACATATTATTAAAAAATATGAACAATGCCCATTAACTTACTTATCAATGTATAACTATTTCTGACTATTTCGTACCTACTTGGATTGAAGTGCCTTTAGTAATTTGGTTTTTATTTTTTGTAAATTAAAATTTATTGTACGCCTTACGGGTGAGACATGTACCTACGTACGAAATATTAATAATTAATTAACATAATAATATAAATATATATATATATATTATTTACTTTATTTTATTATTAATTAGGCATGCAAGATGTCAATCTTGCATGCATAATTTGAATGTATTGACAAATAAAATGAACTGCATCTTTTATCTTTATCTTTTTCTTTTTTTTTTTTTTCTTTTTTTTTTGCTTTGTATATTATGTTGTATATGTATATGGTACACCACGGACTACCTACAGAATTGTCTCTCCTTGTCCCCATACTCCATCCAAAGGTTGTCTGTAAAAGATCGCTTTTAGCGATAAGACCGCCCATTGTGTCACTCTATGTAAAATTTCAACATTGTAACATTGTCACCAGTAATTTAAATGGTGTGCATAATAAAGAGTATTCTATTCTATTCTATTCTTTAACATTTATTTAACAGAATTTAATACAATCGAAGTGCAGATAATCCAAGAGCTAGATGATTACTGTTCTAAGTAAACAGTGAGTCTAGAAACTAGACTCACTGTTTACTTAGAACGGTGATCGATATCTAGACTCTAGATATCGATTCCATCTAAGTTCATTTTGATCACACAAAAGCAGCTCAGTTGTTTATTTTGTCGAGCTAGTGTAAGTTCCTTGGAATCCAAGACATGATAATGGTGCTAATAAAAGATAACCTGGATTATAGCAGTGTTTAACTTCTAACAGAAAACCATTTTATAACTTTGTTTGAAGAAGAAACTAATGTTTTTAGCGGGATGAAAGGTAAAGGAGGGAGATAGAACAAAACCAAAGCATCGTTAGTAAAACTACAATACATCTATTGTCATCTTTCAACACAATAAACACAGAAGTTTCCAATGGAACTAGATCATGTACTCACAACCCACAAAATGACAAAGTAAACTTAACTAAAAAAATTCTATCAGCCATTCCTCACTTCCGAGATTCTCTCCAAAAGATCTGCGGTAGCAGTAAAAAAAAAAAGTATTTCAGAATTTATTAATTTAATTTTTACTAGTTGTAATAACTGAAGCCTTTGAAGGGGTCATTGTAATCATCATTAAGAACAACTTTTACCGTAGGTCCAACATCGAAATTGCGGAAAAAAGCTGTTGATATTGCTGCTGATTGTTGTTGGAGCAGCTGATATTTTTCGCGTTTCTTGTTTGTTCCCATTGTAAAAAGTATTCGTAAATAAACTTATGAGTACAATGACGTCCTAAAAAGTTTTCAAGTTATTTCAATAATACCTTGTATAATGTCAGTTTAATATCAAAATTGGGGAAACACGAAAATAAAAGAACTTGACGAATTGAATTCCAACTCAAAGATATAAAAGGGCAAACAGTGGTCCCAAACTAGCACCGTTATCCGTGTTCACCTGTCCCCACACCTTTGATCCGCTATCAAGCGTTTATGAACACCCCGTATAATACATGGGCAGTTTATTATTTTATAAATTCGCTTGCACAAAGGTCCGAGTCGAACCCAATTTACGCCTCGAGGAACATAAAGGGGGTTGGAGAACCAACTTTGGTGTACTCCTCCGAAAATGTTGCTTTACCGCTTATTATTGGCATCACAAGGGTGGGTTTCCTTTGGTGTTGGATGCGTAGAATTGTATAGATGTGTTGTATTAGAGCGACGCGACGTCCTGTGGACGACAAGATCACGCCTCGACTTCGTTAACTTCTATTTATTGATTTCGCTCCAAGATGTTTATAGTTCGGTTCTGGTAAAAGATTTGTGGCTCGAATATCCACTGTTACACTATTTCTGTAAATGGGCGACGACGGAGAAATGAAACGATAAATATGGAGGTATTTACTGGAGGATTCAAATAGAATTGGCGATTCAAATAGAATTGACGTTTGGTGTGATCACTGATGCGAGCACAAACAAAATGCAATATGTACTTACTTCTATGAGGGATAACAACCTCGGTTTACCCATTACTCTGCCTGTAATACTTGTATGAGGGATGACAACCTCGGCTTACTCGTTACTCTGCCTGTACTACTTGTATGAGGTATGACAACCTCGGCTTACTCGTTACTCTGCCTGTAATACTTGTATGAGGTATGACAACCTCGGCTTACTCGTTACTCTGCCTGTACTACTTGTATGAGGTATGACAACCTCGGCTTACTCGTTACTCTGCCTGTAATACTTGTATGAGGGATGACAACCTCGGCTTACTCGTTACTCTGCCTGTAATACTTGTATGAGGGATGACAACCTCGGCTTACTCGTTACTCTGCCTGTAATACTTGTATGAGGTATGACAACCTCGGCTTACTCGTTACTCTGCCTGTAATACTTGTATGAGGGATGACAACCTCGGCTTACTCGTTACTCTGCCTGTAATACTTGTATGAGGGATGACAACCTCGGCTTACTCGTTACTCTGCCTGTAATACTTGTATGAGGGATGACAACCTCGGCTTACTCGTTACTCTGCCTGTAATACTTGTATGAGGGATGACAACCTCGGCTTACTCGTTACTCTGCCTGTAATACTTGTATGAGGGATGACAACCTCGGCTTACTCGTTACTCTGCCTGTAATACTTGTATGAGGGATGACAACCTCGGCTTACTCGTTACTCTACCTGTAATTCTTGTATGAGGGATGACAACCTCAGCTTACTCGTTACTCTGCCTGTCAAAATATTCTAAATAAGTATACACAGAACATTACTTTAGTTCAGAAGCCCAAATTCAAATAAAAGTTGCTGTATTAAAAACTGCTGGAAACATTGTGATTTACTTTGATTTACATTTACATAAAATAAACGTTATTCTTGGACTTATTTTCTTCGATGGCCGAATTCGTAAGTAGTAGGTATTATAACTGCTCGAATACTAATAAAAATAAATCATCAATTTCAAAGGTAATTCTGTCTGAGTTTGTTCGTTGATAAATAATGCGCTGTCATTAATTATAAGATGAGCTGGAGCAATGTTTAAATGCTACACAATTTAGAACAAGTTTTAAGTGCTTTGGTAAACACTTTTATTAATGTTCATCGATCATATAAATAATAATTGATATGTGAGTCCTTGAATTGAAAACCAAGTCAAAACACAATCGCTTCCACACACAGCGATTAGCGATATCAAATGAAGCAAATCGGTGATTTCTCAAAGTACCGCCCACAGCTCTTTGTGCGGCGCGATATACACATTAATCGTTGCTTCCACAAGCACTACAATAAAAGCAGCGCTAAACACCGCACCACACAATGAGCTCCACTAAATATTTCACTACAAAAAGCATTCGCTGTCTTACTCTAACATTTTCGCGATTGGAATGAGACATTACAGGGATAAATGGTTTCCTTTGATGTCGACGCAGCGACGCCGTACACCGGCTACATATCACTTAGTATTCTTACGTTCACTGTCAGACGGTACACAGCATAAAAAAATCACAAAGAAAATTTTACATGCTGTATAAATTCTGACGCATTTAGGTAAAGAATGTTTTTATTATTGGCGAGCCATGTACGAGTACGTGATACGTGTGTGGTAACGTTCATTTGTTTTCCTTTTCTTTAGTACTTGATGAGTACAGTCGTCTACTAATATTGTCTTTGTTCGGTGGATTGATCGGGCGATAAGTTTATCGCGATCGCTAAATAAATTATTGGAATTGTATGGCCGACTTTGTTTTGTCTGTCACCGTCACGCGTCGGTCCGTTCTGCTTCGTCACGATTTGGTTTAACAAACACAGGCTCGAAATACTTTGTCAATTTCTTAAAAGATAAATAAAGTGGGAAGCGTTAGCATATAAAACTGTTTTCACTCATTATTATTTTACAATGAGTATGTTATTTCAAATTGCGGTCAGATAACATATTGGAAATTGGGGCTGTGGTTATAATTAGGCAATTGGCTTAAATCTATGTATATATATACACATATTTAGGGGCTTATTATAAATATATTCCTATTGGAAATTGAAGAAACCCTATTTGTGATAAACCTTTGATGAAGGCTCCTACAAGCGGGCGACACGCAAAGCGAATCACACGCGACACAAAAGCACCGCGTGTCGCGCGACAAGAGGCGCCTTTGTGTCGCGTGCGATTCGCGTCACGTGTCGCGCCTGTTTGAAGGAGCCTTTAGACCTTGATTTGCCTAAATTATCAAATGGGTCACAAAAAAGGCAAAAAATACGTATGAGCAAAAAATGTACTTACTGTACGTATTTTATCTGCAGGTTATGTTTTTTCTAGGAAACTCTAACACGGATACGAGAGTGAAGTACTTATTCCAGTGTTCGTAGAACTACGTGTTATTACCAACTCACAAAATAATATTACAGAACAGAGATTAATAAAAAAGTTGTAATTCAGATTTGGCTTTGATTTTGGTATCTACTTTCACTTGCACTTACAAATGAGATATCAATGTCTTGAACTCAACGAGTCACAAAAAGATGGTAACCAAGTCCCCATCAACAGACTCAAAAGAAATCGAAACTCAAAAAGTCCTCACACACGTAATTACATAAAACAATGAATATGAAAGCAAAGAATTGGATGAAAACCAGCTATCGATGGTAGGAAAGTTCACTCCAGCTAGTGGAGAGGGGGCAGCAGAAAGATTAATGATGTTTCATCCCTCTTTACACCCCTTGCATCAATCACTTAGCCCTTTGATGTATTATTTACTCCCAAAGTTATTTTTGTGTCTCCTCTGTTTTTGAAGGGGCACAAATATTTTTCAACGCCATCTGTCTATTATAGCTGACGTGTTCTGATAGTGGAAGGGGGCTGAAGTGGGAATAGTTTTGGTAAATGTTATGATGATGGCATGGGGTTCTCTTTTGCCCTGATTTGGGGATGAAGGGAAAACAAATGATCAGCTGTTGGTTGGAGATTGTCGACTTATATTAATAAACAGGGAAGGATTAGTGTGAACGTGTTGATGGATTAACTATTAGGTATTAGGTGCCCAGTCTAAATAAAATTATTGAAATATTGGGCTATATAGTATCTTTTAGTCGTCGTAAACTAGAAACAGCAACTCAATCTGCCTAGCCTTTTCCCGACTATGTTGACCCAGTAACTGGGTAATACGATACCCCTTGGTAAGACTGGTTGTCAGACTTTCGGGCTTCTGACGAGTCGTAACGACTGTCAAAAGTCCAGGAATGACAGCCGGCACCAACGGCTTAGCGTGCTTTCCGAGCCACGGAGGAGTCTCGGTATGTAAAGATGGTCACCCATCCACTGACCAACCCGGCAAGCGTAGCTTAACCTGATGGATCGACCCGTGCGGCGGTTATTACTTAGCCACGAGATCCTCTAGGTAGCTAAAAATAGCAACTCTGTACCATAAATAAATAATGACGCTCATGAAGGAACTGTATAGACAGGCTACTGACACAGAATAAAATAAAGATCATATTAATATTTAAGAAAGCAATACTGTCTTGTTTATCCATAAATCTTGTACCCCGAGGGAATCTTACTTAATAACCTGCATATACTATACCTAGTTACTAAATAAAACCTTGACAATAAGCACCAACACGTGGGACCGTGACCCTAATCCTAGCCACTGATGATACTTTAAATATACAAATACACTCGTAAATAACCATTCAATACATATTCATTGAAAATTTATAAATATTCATAATTTAACATTGATGAATTGGACCATTTATTATTTATTGGGTTGGCAACAAATAACTTAAAACTAATTTTTTTTTGATTCCGGTGCATGTTTAAGCATTTAGCAACAGCCTTGAAAAATGTGCCACTAGGTATTATAATAAAACCGAGTAGGTGTCGTGCAGTATTAACAAAAACAATATGAATCTATTATACCAAAAGACCAAAATGTCTAGCTCAAATGACCACTTTTTATTTTTAAATAAAAAGTGGTCATTTGAAAGTTCCCTCTATGCACCAGGAAGTCTTTGTATATAATAAGGAAAATAATTATATTATTATATCAGCTTCAATGACATACATATCGCACACAAAAGATCATGGGCAAAGATAAAATAGCAACCGCATAAATGTTTGACACTTGAAATAAAGTGACATTGAATTTATTCTTAGAACCAACATGACAGACTATTCATTCTTGTGAAGTGCTTACTCATGGAATTATAATGTTTTTATTGAACTGTGACTGAAGGCAAGCAAGCCGATAGCCCACCTGACTACCTGACCAAGTGGTCACGGACGGCCACCCACGGACATCAGCATACCTATCGGATGCCGCATGGCAGATTGGCAATGCGCTGGCATCCCAGAAACAAAGCAGAAATCCTGTTAGTACACCCATAACCTTTATTTAACATAAACTGGCCAAGGCCAATTACATTAGTTAAAGATAAATGCAATACCAAGCTGTGGTCTCCCGCAACTGAAGCAGTACACCTACGTAATACCTCGTGTTGCTTTATTTATGTCATGTATTGTGTAATATCTTCTATTGGAGAACCTAAATCAATAAATAAATACAAGTCATACGCTCATACTCGTCGCACAATACTCCAGTCCAGGCTTACTGACAAGATCTTCTTCGACCTTCCATTCACATCACAGTCAGAACTCAGGCTTAGCGCCCAAGAGAGCGATGAGCGTAGAGGCTGTGTGACGGACAGGGGACGGGACTCGAGCGACTCGGCGACTTCTCGACGGCGACGGCGGCACTACGGTTCGACTCCCACATGAAATCGTAACCCTGCCAGGTGGCAGATATAGTATGGCGGTAATATTGAGGAATCAATTACTAGCCCAGATTTAAAATTGGTTACGTTTTGCCTCCAAAACAAAATGTTGTACTTTTCTTCACTTGGTACTTGGTACTAATATATTCTTAGGATGTACTTAATCGAAGGTCCGATCCCATAATAAACAACATTCCGATCCCCGCGGCCTTTCTTGTTAGTACATACCTATAACATTTCGCAAAATCTTCGGAAAGGTCAGTCGTAAGAGATTATTGACGTAATGTATTAATTTACATATATTAAATGTTATCTATTGGCAGGACTAAATGTATCACATCTAGAAGAGTACCTATTCGGTATTATTTAAATATCATCAAAAGGTCAGAGGATTTTATATTGTTATTGCTAAGCTAATATAATAATAGTCGCAATAATAATATTATTCCGTTGGGAACATTTATTATGAACTAGCTTTTGCCAGCGGCTTCGCCCGCGTGTATGTCGGAAATTATCCCACGGGATATATGTAACCTTCTACCGGGATGAATAGTATCCTATGTCTTAAATCAGGTTATAAACTATCTCTATACCAAATTTCATCCAAATCCGTTCAGTCGTTTTTGCGTGATTGAGTAACAAACATCCAAACATACAAACTTTCACATTTATACTACTCGTAATAATAGGATTTATTTTATTAACCAGTAGTATTTTACCTAATAAGTTTTTATTATAGATTTTAACATATTATTGTCACTTTCCATTAACTCAGGTGGGTACCTATTATTGAAACTAATGTCAAAAAAAGTAAAAGTAGCTATAGTAAAATGTTGCAAAGTAATAATTATATCCTACTTTATTAATCATGTTTAATATTTTTTAATGTTTCTTGCCTTTCATTTATTATTTCCTTGGTCGTGTTTCAGTCTTTTCAAAATTTAAATTTTATGTGGATCTGGAACATAAAAGATTTCATTTCAAAGATCGAATAACCTAGATTTTTTTTAAATTCGCTTCAGACTATTAAAATAATCGATAGAAACCACACAGAAATAGTACTTCATCAACAAAGGAGATGGCGCTAGTAGTACGACATTAGTAAGAGTAGGTATTCTCGGTTCATGTACCTATTCGTCCACTGTCTTTGCAGTTTGGAATTTCCTGTGACGTCATATACCTAGGACACTCTGTAAATGAGGTATTTGTTGAAATGGGTGCATTAATGTAGGCTTTATGAGGGAACAAACTATACACAGCTAGGAAGATAGGTCCTCTATCACAGAATACTTTATTAGACAGGCTGTAAGTGTATACAGTGTCAACCTTTTAAGGAGTCATTGTACTCATCATTATCAACAACTTTTATGAAGGGACCAAACCTGAAGTCGCGAATAAAAAATCAGCTGCTCCCTAAGCGCTCCTGCACACGATGCCGCCACCGCGCCGTCGCCGCGCCGACGCCGCACAACTACACTGTACATACGAGTCGCGCGAAGACCGCCACCGCGCCGCCGCCGCCACCGCGCGCGGTCCAAAACAAAACTTTCCATGATAATTTCTTAAAAAGTTATCACGTGCATGTTCATACGCGGCCGGCAATGGAATGAATCAGGATAATGAAATAACTGGGACCGCGCGCGGTGGCGGCGCGGCGGCGGCGCGGTGGCGGTCTTCGCGCGACTCGTATGTACAGTGTAGTTGTGCGGCGTCGGCGCGGCGACGGCGCGGTGGCGGCATCGTGTGCAGGAGCGCTAAATTTTGACGAATTATACGAACATAAATGTACTGAACAGCAGATTTTTTTTTCGCGATTTCAGGATTGATCGTATAGTAAAAGTTGTCCATAATGATGAGTACAATGACCCCTGACAAAAGGTTGCCACTGCTGACACTTGCACCCTGTACTGTGCTACTATTTTCTCTAGTTGGGTAGTAGCAGATTGTTGCTGTGTGCCAGAGTTAAAAATGAAGCGCGGCTAAGGTACTCTGCGAAATTCTAATTTTCATACAATTTTTGCAATTAGCAGCTCAGTGTTTGGGTGTATCTTGATTGAATATTTATGTTTCGCGACCGTAAGAAAACATGTGTTTACAAAATTATAATCATTAGAATCAGTAATACAATTCTTCATGTTAGTATAATCCTCAAATGTCAAGATTTCATGAAATAATCATTGATTAGGATTATAATTCTACTAGCTACGCCCCGCGGTTTCACCCACGTAGACCGGGATAAAAAGTAGCCTATGTGTTAATCCAGGGTATAAGCTATGTACGTACAAAATTTCATTTAAATCGGTCTAGCCGTTTTAGCGTGAAGTAGTAACAAACATACAAATACACCTTTATAATATTAGTGTGATAAGATACAGATTTTTTACGGTCACGAATTATATTCAGATCAACATACAACCTGACGCTGACCTGTAAATTGCAAAAAACGTAAGAAAATTTTAATTTCGTGGGCTTTTGCCTGTCGCCTTAAGGCAAAAAGATTAAATCATCCTAATAAAGACAAAATAAAGACTGTCTCAACATCTAAAGTGAAATCGATTAAGGCTAATAGGACATTACGATATTCATCACTGATGTACAAACAGTACAAGGCAATGAACTTTGTCTAAATCGATTTACTAAAATAAATGTGTTTTTAAAGTGAGTAGATAGTGTAATCGAGTAGTGGTCAGTGAATCGATTTAAGTATGTGTCGTAACCGTGATTAGTAGTGATGTGCTTGGAAAGGTCAGGTGTGACTACTCGCGGGAGGCGGAACCAGTTTGTGGTTAAATTGAAAGTGTGGCAAATGAGATTTGCTGTATGGGAAGTCCAATGTTTTTTGTTGTTATGACGTCATTGTTCCAAGTGAAGTGTGTTACCTGGTACCAATTTGATCACGTAAGAGTTTTGTAATTTGAATTGTCATACCTATTACGTGATTTAGGTCAGTCATATTATTAGAAGTGTAGAAATAAACGGTTTATTTTTTTCATTAGTACCAACGGCACTTGTAATGTATGAGTTATTGTAATTTGTCAAGGTGCTAATAAATTCCGAATGTAAACGGTACCCATGTTTTCCATTTTAATGATACAAAAGATCCCATGGGTTTGCACAATGGTGTGCTATTTGTAACAAGCCCGTGACGTCAGAGACATCTGTCATCTTGTTTGGACATGTCCTGTGACTAGGGTTGTCAAAATAAGGAGGATTTATTTAAATCAAAATTATTTTCCGCATTTTAAAGCTCACAAAACTGACAAGAATTTTTCACGTTCAAATGTTTACCGCATTTCTAAAACCTTGTTCTTTATAAATAAGTAAGGAAGTGAACTTTATTTAATTTCTATCTTTGGCCGACACAGACATAAACATTGGCAGGTGAACTAATGTAACTTTATAGATGATCCGGACATTATAACTGCATTACAATACTCGTTTTTATGACATTTTCTTTTTATAGTCCGTGCTAAGTATCTAGGCAATCAATAATCATCATCTGCCTAGCCTTTTCCCAACTATGTTGGGGTCGGCTTCCAGTCTAACCGGATGCAGCTGAATACCAGTATTTTACATGGAGCGACTGCCTATCTGACCTCCACAACCCAGTTACTGGGTAATACGATACCCCTTGGTAAGACTGGTTGTCAGACTTTCGGGCTTCTGACGACCCGTAACGACTGTCAAAGATCCACGAATGACATCCGGGACCAACGGCTTAACGTGCTTTCCGAGGCACGGAGGAGTCTCGGTATGTAAAGAATGGTCACCCATCCACTGACCAACCCCGGCAAGCATAGCTTAACCTGATGGATCGACCCGTGCGGCTGTTATTACTTAGCCACGAGCTCCGCTAGGCAATCAATAATACACACCATAAATGAGAACTAAATGCCAAAATGTGCAGCTTTTGAATCTAAATGTCTATGACAACAATAAGTGACATTCTTTAAAAGGCAGCCGTAGGCGTAACCTTGCTAGGCTGTTTACGAATGATTTAATAAGAAGTTGTAATTTAAATGCGCGTTTAGTAGGCGTCATTGTGGGCTATTATGGTTCTGCGAATTCTTTGGTCATTTTAATTAAATTTTACGTTGATAACAACTTTCATCTTATGAAATAATCTATAGCTATTGATTTTTGGAGGCATCAAACGTTTTTCTTACCCTAAAAATGTCCAGTAACCGGTACACCAACCTTATTCACACACCGAATAAAATTAGTTTTTCATAAGTCGAAAGTTGTTATCAAAGTAATTAATCCCATTTTGAATTGAAAACTTCTTAAGACGCGGTAAGCAATTATAATCCAGACTTTTTAAAACGATTTTTGGTGGGGAAATCTTGCGGGTTCGCGTCACATTGACAGTGATCCCAATTTTGGTTAGTATTTTATTATCTATTTTGTTAGATTGTTATTTTTTTTTCAATTTATAAATTATGTAATACTTTTTCATACTATATATTTAGTTAAATTCAAAATTAAAAACACTAACACAGTTGTTCAAAAGTTTTAAGGTTCACTTTTGCCGGCAGTCCCCATGACTGGCAATTTTTTTTTGTCAAGGAGGTAAATGTCACGCTTTTTTTTTTTTTTTTATACAAACTCCTAACAAATTATTTCGTAGGTACTAGGAACATGAAAACGTAGCCAATGAAAAATTACACACCTTGCCTACGAAGTATTGCAGGCTGCATTCTGTGAAAGAGTCAAATATGCGGCTCACAAAGGGCCGGTTCACACTGCATGCAATTTGTATCGCTTCATAGAACCTTTCACGATAGGTGGCAACGAAAATTCGTGTCGCGTTCACCTTTGAGAGCCACCTTTACGAATAGTGGTGAGCGGTAGTTTCAACATCAATTGGTCGGTATTTTTCGGGAGACTAAATTCTTTGGGGCTGTTAATAACTATTATTCTTTGGTTGGGAATAAAGAGTAATGGTAGAAAATTTGTTGAGCTCGTGGCTAAGTAATAACTGCCGCATGGGTTAATACATCAGGTTAAACTACGTTTGCCGGGGTTGGTCAGTGGATAGGTGACCATCTTTACATACCGAGACTCCTCCGTGCCTCGGAAAGCACGTTAAACCGTTGGTCCCGGCTGTCATTCGTGGATCTTTGACAGTCGTTACGGGTCGTCAGAAGCCTGATAACGTCTTGCCAAGGGGTATCGCATTACCTAGTTACTAGGTGGTAGAGGTCAGATAGGCAGTCGCTCCATATAAAGTACTGGTATTCAGCTGCATCCGGTTAGACTGGAAGCCGACCCCAACGTAGTTGGGAAAAGGCTAGGCAGATCGATTGGTAGAGAATTTGTTACCTACTTTTGTATTTTAATTTAATTAATCGTAATATTCCTCCATTTAAGGTGAGTAGTGCCGCCAACTAGCGCCACCATTGAGAAAAAAATCATAAGTCTGGAGATATGGAACATTTTGAAATTTTCTATGGTCACATTTTTAGTCAGATGAGGTAGAGTCAAAAAACTCTACTTCATCTGACATTTTCCATATCTTCAGATTTTTTGCTGAATGGTGGCGCTAGTTGGCAGCACTACTCGCGGTACAAGCTTTAGCATTCATTTTGAGCATAAAAATGATAAAGGCGTACAGACTTTGTGTAATGCACCATTATTTTTCATCGTATATATTAATGACATGCCTACAATTATTTCTAATCCGATGATCTTATTTGCGGACGATAGCACAATACTATTTAGAAGCGAAATTGATGAGAGCCTCGAAAACGACATAAACAATAATCTAAATGACGTAATAAACTGGCTCACTAAAAATAACCTCAAAATAAATCTTGAAAAAACCACTTACATTTCCTTTGAACAAAGAACAAAGAATAAAAAATTAGAGGTTCGATATGGGGACAAGTATATTCATGAGACTGATAATACAAAATTTTTAGGTATCTGGATCGATAAAAAGATGAACTGGAAAGTACATATTGAAAATGTATGCAAAAAACTTAGCCAGTGGTCATATGCCCTTTATAACTTAAGGAAAATTTCAAATAAGTCAACATTATTAATGGCGTACCACGGATATGTATCATCTACATTACGATACGGACTTATATTTTAGGGGAACTCACCCGATAGAGAAATGGCGTTTAAAGCACAGAAGAAATGCATAAGGGCAATATGTGGCATTCAAAGCACAGACCGCTGTAAGCCACATTTCCAAAAGCTCCAGCTACTTACACTTCCCTGTCTTTACATATACGAAGTTGCAACCTATGTTAAGACAAATATACACATATACAATCACCCAAAGAGTTTACGCCACAAAAATAAAATATGCGCAATACCACATAAAAAAGCTATTTTTAATAAAAATTTTCTTGGTATGGCACCCAAAATCTATAATAAGCTACCGGAACACATAATTGAAATAAAAAATTTGGATCAATTTAAAAAAAAACTACACGATTTTTTAGTTGCAAAATGTTACTATCATATTAATGATTATTTAAATGAAAGATGCTAGGCCTACTACATCCGATTTATTATATTAGGGAAAAATCGTTAGCATTTATCAGTTCATAATTATAAAGATTATGAATTATCAATTAATTATTTTCAATTTGATTTGTATTAGTTTTATTTTACTTTGACATTTAATTTTTTATGGACTTTTTTATTTTATTTTGACATTTAATTTTTTATTGATTATTTTATTTTAATTTGACATTCAATTTTTTATTGATTTTTTTTTTTGACATTTAATTTTGTATTGATTTCTTTATTTAATTTTGATACTTTAATATTACTATAATAATTTCATAACTGTGACTGTCAATTTTTATCCTATTAATTATTTTCATTATTTGCATACCCATGTGATGGTTAAACATGGAGAACTTTATTATTCATTTAAAAACAAAACATCAATGTATATTTTTACCCATGTTTGCAAATTAATAAAATTATTTATTATTTATTTAAATTATTTATTTAATGTGTAATGTAATCTATCGTGTAATGTAATGCGAATTAAGCGTGTGGACGCACTACGAGCAGCACATGTGACGCGGCGGACGCGGCCGGCGCTCGCGCTGGTTCATCGGCTGTCAGTTTCTAGCGCAAACGCAGTGCTCACTTGTATGCCGTTCACATTATTCGCGTTACATTACATTACACAAGTCTGTACATACATAAACGCCTTCTTCCCATGGGGAGGTCTGTACATGCCTTTACTTTTATCTTTTTTGTTTTAAAATCCTTCAAAGTAATAAAAAACCAGAGATGAACTTCTTTTTTCGGTTTTTGCTCATAATTGACTGCATACTACATTTTTAGTTAATGACTTCTTAATTATGTGTCATTGTCAGTGTCACCTTGCTTCCTTGTCAAGCGATTCAATTAGTGTTACAATAGGGAAGTATTTAGACTCATGGTCACATGGCAACAATTCAATAAATCAAACTGTATTGTCATTTGTCACTTGCGCTATCAGCAAGCTAGCAATTATAAATTTTAATTAATGTAAATAATATTATTACGCCATGTACGAGTTGATAATTATATTAAAAGTAAATTAGTGCATATTCGAAAGTTATTTACTTTCGAAATCAAAGTAGTACCAAAGCAGTGAAATATATAATTATATAAAACATTATAATATTTCTCTAAATTAATATTAGTCTACCTGACCTTAAATCTTGATAACGTTATTAAAACGATCAAAATTGAATATAAATAGCAATCACTAATTCGGTTCAGTGAACGCAATAAATCATTATAGAGGCAATAACTGTAGTAGGTACTAATTATTATAATTATCGCGTTTGTAATTAAGTTACTTAGACATCGCTACTTAAAATTTATTGCATAAAATTTATAACAGTAGGTACCTCGGCACTTATTTTTACCCGACTACGGCGAAGCAAAAAGTAGGGTTATGATTTTGACCGGTATGTATGTATGTATGATGTATGTTCATCTGTTCCCTCATAACTTCTAAACTGCTTATCATAATTTGTCAAATGAGGTATCGTTAGAAGCGTCTTGGCCGTCCGCTGGTTATAGGCTAGATGACGTTACATGAAATTGAATATGGCGCCCTCTAGAGGACATAAAGTAATGAACTAAAAAAAAAAAAAATATTATGCCGTGTGGGGTATCAAATGAAAGGGCTTAATTAGAACATTTCAAATATATATATATTGTTAGCTACTGTTCGCGGCTTTGCTTGCATGCACCCGATAATTGGGAACAATTTCTAAAAGCACGCCTTAGATGTGAGCGAAACATATTTTCTCGCCAAACCTACCCAAAATACATATAATTATTCTTCTTTAAAAATGTAAAGTGGCTCTGCAAATACTTTATCACGAAATTATAACCCCAAAATAATTTAAATAAAAAGTAAGTTTAAAAACTAAAACCCGACTACTGAAAAATCACGCTCTAAAAGTATGAAACAAGAATTGTCAGTCTTTTTCTAATTTCAGATGAGAATATTTTCTTGTTTCATACTTTTTAGAGCGTGATTTTTCAGTAGTCGGGTTTTAGTTTTTAAACTTACTTTTTTTATACATTCAGGAGTGAATTTAATTAAGACTCGCTATAGGAGACTGATCGATATTGTCTGTATGTACCTAATCGAATCAATACAAACATAAATACATAAACATAATGTAATAATATAATATACCTACTACATGTATTCAATAAAATTGGATTTCTGTCAAATTTGTAGATTTTCCAATTTTATTACGAGGGCGGCCGTATTTCCATAATCAAGCCCCAGCGAGAAAAATAATTTTAAGCAAAATTAATGTGTCTTTCAGATATTAAATAATTTCACATATAGACAAAAATGAAAAGCTTCACTGAATGGATTATTTTGGAGCGTAAACGAGTTTCAGTTAAATGTCAGCTTATCTTCCTACTAAACATTGAGCCCGTGTTTAAGCAAGGACTCCAGTTCAGACCAATATTCTAAATATTTAGTCGAATTTATTCTTTATTTACATTCTATCAGAGTCTTAGCACACCTCATGTCGCAGCGCGCGCAGTTCCTCGAGCAGCGGAAGATCAGCGGAACGTCATGCAGTTTCACGGTTACGCGGCGGAGGGGTGGCTAAGGCCCTCATAGTAAATAGTGACAAAAATCTACATTCAAATAAAACAACAAGCAGAAAGCACTGCACATATAACAACAAACTCAATATAAGCTGAAGCTCCTACTTTATTAGCAGACTGTACCCAATATACGGTCAGCACAAGCAGTATGTATCGAATAAAGCAATAAGTGTTCATTAGTAGGGTTAGCAGCGGAATAAAGTAAGCAGCGTGTTTACTTCGCTCGTGTACCTACGAACCCTCTACGCGGCCGTCCAATTTCTTGGCCTGGATAAAAGATGCGCATTGCGTTGGCCGGGAGTTGGGCACGAGGAATGTACTCGTATGCTTAGATTATGGCTTGTGGTAGGTAGTTGCCATTTCTATGAAAAACTAAGACTGGACTAATAGGAAAATGTTGTACTTTTTAACCGACTTCAAAAAGGAGGAGGTTCTCAATTCGTCGGAACCTTTTTTTTTTAATTTTTTTTTATGTATGTTCCCCGATTACTCGAAGATGGCTGGACCGATTTGGATTTTTTTTTGTTTTATTCGAGAGGGTATATACATTACAGTTGGTCCCATATAAAATTGATTAACTTTGCTTCGGTAGTTTTTGAGTTAGCTTCAATAATACGTATTTTTTCCCCACTTTTATATGGATGATGTTCTAGTTTGTTTTGCAGGTAGTGGTATTAGAATTTGTGTGGGGTAGGTTCCACAGCTAAAAAGTGAAAAATAAAAACTTTTTTACAAAAAAATACAACCGACTTCCAAAAACAATTACAACGTGAAAAATAACTTAAATATCGGAAGTCAGTGGCAAAATACGAAAATACATATAACCAGACACCGACTTCCGAAATTAAAGTTATTTTTCACTTTGTAGTTGTTTTTGGAAGTCGGTTGTATTTTTTTGTAAAAAAGTTTTATAAATCAGGGAATTCTGCTGTGTTCGTGTTTTTGTCATCATTATCGTCAACTTGATGTTAGTTTTTGTAAAAACAGTACAATTTTGTTCGTTATCAATTTATTATTTAAACCTATCCGATATAAAATAAAAAAAACAATTATCATGTGTGACGCGTAAAACCAGCTTTTTACGGCGATTGGCTGAACAATTGTACGATAACTGTCATTATTAGCATTTTACATTACACAGATATTTATGTTCATTACAAAGTAATTATTAATTACACTACCCAATCGGAATTCCGGCCATACGAATTATTAATTGTTTATGTAAGCAAAATCGATCATTTAGCCAATACGGTGTATTTTTGCGAAAACTTTTAATTAGTGGAACGGCAAATTGAAAACGCTGGTATATTCATTGAAGTAATGAAGTAATAAATGAAATGTAAATCTAATATTCCGAATCTTTCAGCTTTACCAAATTACCCTGAATACCGCTCGAAATAATAATTCAACCCTCAAGGCAATGCATGCATAAGCGATCTCTCACGTTCATAATAATTATTTATGTATGTAAAGTACAGGCAAGTATGCACACCCTCGCCTAAATATTAATCACTTATAAACGTAGGTTACTGCAGCAGGAGTGTTCATGACTCTCACCATATAAAACTGTAGCGCTATAATATAATTCTTCAAACATCAGACTTAAACCTGACCAGTGAACAAAGAGAATTAAACAGCCTGTTAAAATCATAAACTTCCCTTGGCTTTGCCGTATTCTGATATGATACCTATAGTTACAAACCGCATTCCTTCTCACAGCCACATAGCAAAAAAATCCCAAGAATAAAAAGGTAATTCCCAACTCCCGGTGTATCCGGGCGGGTGCATCGAGTAATCGGTTTACTCGGACTAGAGGCGCCTCGAAACGGACTGCGATAGATTTACTCGCCTCATTTTGCCCGACACGAGACGAGGGCGACTCTATTTGAGAAAACTTATACTTGTGTAAGTTCCCTTTGCGAGTAAATTACTCTTGTTTCGTTTTTCTTGGAGATTGTGAAGTGTCGCTTTGAATTAAAATGTATTTCTGAAGATGTTTTGTGATACATCTATATTTTTCTATATTTGCGTTGCACGTTAACACCCTCCTAACTTAAGCTTTTGTGATTTTAGTAAAATCTAATTTTTCTTACTGGCATCTACTTTTAAGCACTAGAGTTAATGGGGTGTCACATAATGACACCCCATTAACTTTAGTGCTTCAGATTTATTAGCAACTAAATGAATGTGGTTCGCAGAATGTGACAAAATGCCAGAGAATTATGACTACTGCAGTCTCAACTATTCTTCAAAGGACCAACACTGAACTATGCGCAGCCTGCAACTAAGCGCACTGTTTCACCGAAATGTTACATTAATCTCTTACATTACCCGCTAAAGCTGTAACAGTCGAAAGGAAATGCGTGTATTGCCCCTTATTCCGCGCTCTACCCGGCTACATAAGCCCTGCATTCACACCGAAATGACGGCTTAGAACCAAATTAGCAGTGCAACTGCTTCAAAACGCGTGGTGTCCGGGAGTCCGGAATACCATGCTGTCCGGTGGCGGATAAATTTGTTTGTGCGTGGTTCGTTGACGGCAGAAATTGGTACTTATGCACTAAGCCTTATTAAATCTAATTGAATTGAACAAAATGTTTCATTCGTCTGGCCTTCGATGTTCTGCGAATGAAATGTAATTATTTCTAGTACTACTTCAAGCTATAGTTAATTGTTTGATTTTATCTCAATATCAAATGAGAACCTTTTAGGAATGTTAATGGAGTTATTAAATCAAAACAAGGTTTTAAGAGTGAGCTAGCAATTTTAATTATAGGTTTAACTTACGATCTTTTGATAAAACATACATTCTTATAGTTTAGCGATGCCTGTGACTCCGTCCGCGTGTAAAAAGAAAACGAAAGAAAACGTGAGAAAACGTGGAGTCTCAGGCTTATTATGTATGACATTTGTAGTCGCTATAAAATATTAGATAGGTTAAGTACATTGTTACAGCAGTTTATTGAATTTACAAAGACATTTGAAAATTGTAGATTCCGCGAAGATAATTATAAAAGTTGCAGGCAAATAAACCACGGTCTATTGAACATTTGAACAAACAACTTTAACTCGATGGGACACCTGCCCTTACAATAACTATGAGGCTCTTGTTATTCTGTGGGAATTTCGTAAGCGGTATAGGATTCTTATTCATTATTATCATTTTTTAAATAAATCCGCTGCAGTCAGAACAGTTTTCTGACATATTATGGCATCAAATACTATCTTGAGAGAAAAAAAAAATATGTTATAAAATTACAAATTAACAATTTTCGGACATTTTCCTTTACTTGTGCTGTGAGACCTTTTGTTGCTTGCCAAATTTCATGATTCTAGGTCAACGGGAAGTACCCTATAGGTTTTGATTTACTTGCAAGTATCAAAATATGTCGCATAAATGACCGTATTTTTTTATTGCGTTGACTTAGAACCTTGACTTTTTTAGTACTCCAGGAGACTTTATACTTACGTATTTGATATTAGTTTCAACTTGATGCCTCCAAGCGCTCCTGAGAAAAAGGATCTTGACAGACTGATAGACAGACGGATGGACGACGAAGTGATCGTATATTAAGAGTTCCGTTTTTTCCTTTTGCGGTACGGCACCCTAAAAAATAAAAATAATGAAAAACAAACTCAAGTACCAGGCTCGCATAACACCAAAATAGCACAAGCTAAGTGTCTGCTAATAGAAATTCAAGTAAACGACGAGGACGAGGTAACCGATGGCGGAGTCCCGTACTATAAGTAATGGGGGCAGGTGTGCCCAATGTTAACGTAAGTGCGGCCCGCATTGCGATGGAGAATTATTTTATTTTATATACGACACGCCTTTTCAGGAGAAAGTTTTTATTGGCTACAATGGTACAAGTGAGTAGTGGAGGTTGAGTTTTTTTTGGGTCAGAGACAGCCAAGTTCATCTTTTACCTTAAAAATACAGATTTTTAACCATGTTTCTTATTTATATTAATAATTTATGTAATATGAATATACACGGTGGTCTCATATTCGGGTCTCCCTTGTTTGACCAAAAGGAATTTGACAAATTTTCACTTCCCAAAAAATTTTTCGCATAATTTTATTTGCCAAATTATTACTTAGCAAAAAATTTATTCACAAAAAGTTGTAACGCAAACCTAATGTTTGGCAAATGAATGTTTAAACTATAACTTGTTTACCAACTAGTACTTCTAACATTTTTTATTTAGTCAAATATTTCATTTGGAATAACAGTTTTTATGCAAAATCACATAAGCCAAATACTTATTTAGTATCGTTAGTTTTCAATTCACCTGAGTAATTAACCTGATCTAAATAATTCAGTTCCGGGTAACCTACTAAAAACAATCTCTTTTTTCTATTAATGCAAGTCGTGTCTGGCACTCGCCGGCCGCTACCGCGGCACCGCTCGCTTCGCTCGCTCGGCTCGTGCGTAGGAGGTCACAGTTTTAACCTAACCTAACCTACCCATTTTTTTTAAAGAAGAAATTAACCAAATCTAAATTGTGGAGTTCCGGATAACCTACTCAAAACAATATATTTTTTTCTATTAATGCAAGTCGTGTCTGGCACTCGCCGGCCGCTGCCGCGGCACCGCTCGCTTCGCTCGCTCGGCTCGTGCGTAGGAGGTCACAGTTTTAACCTAACCTTTTTTTTTTTTTTTTTTTTTTTGACGCTGAGAAATGCTTTATGCATCCCCGCTCGTGGGGGACGAGACGGGGTATGTGGGACTCCTGTCGGAATGACAGTATACCCACTAAAACTCAGCAGTGTTCCCACATCGCCGTGATGGGAGGGCCATGGGAAACCGGCTCAGCCTTTACGTCCACAACCCTCCCGGCGCATGCCCGCCTAGCTGGCGGGCCCCGCATGCCCCCCCGGATGGGGGGCTACGGGAATGGCCGGGAACACCTGGCCATTCCCGTCCGACACTGGTGGGGGCCTGTGCAATACAGGCAAGGATGCCCCCACACCCGTTGCCTGCTGGCCCCCACCTGGGAGGAGTCGTCTGCTCCGACCCCTCCTCCGCCTTCGGAGCGGCGCCGCGTGAGGGTCGTCCTCCCGCGCGCGCTCCGCCACCATTTCGGCCGCAGAGGATAGGGAGAGCGGCCGACGTCATACCGACACTCCTCTTCCCCTGCGGCCCCACCGCGTCCGCCATCAAACGGTGGCGGCCCCGTCAAGGCCGCGGAAGGTAGGGAGAGCGGCGCACCGCAATACCGGCACTCCTCTCCCGCCGCGGCCTCCAATCCTCAGCCGCGATGCCTCCCATAAGACACCGCGGCCCGCCTCAGTTGCGGTGTCGCCCATACGGCCACCGCAACCTACCCGCTGGCCGCTACGTCGTCGGCTTATCGGCAAAAGCCCTGACGAGCGGCCCCCGCATGGGTTCCTCTTCGCTTCACCGTGGGTGACCAAGCCACGGCTACTGAGCCCCCCCGCCTCGACAATGCGGGAACCCTCCGGGGGGGAGGAACCCTCCGGGGGGGGGAACCCTCCGGGGGGGGAACCCTCCGGGGGGGCTAACCTAACCTAACCTAACCATTTTTTTTTAAATAATTAACCTACTCTAACTACTTCCATAAATAAACTAATATCAAGTAACCATAAATTTGACTTGTTTCAGACAAATTCAAGCACAAAAACTTACAAAGAAGTACGCAAAAGAGATCAAATTTAACCAGCAAGTCAAATGTCTAAAAATCTTATTTTTGCCTTAATATTTTTTGTCTTAACAAATCATTTCACCAAACGTTTATTGTCTGAAGATTGTTTGCTGTAATAAATCATTTGATTAAAGACCAAATTCCATAATGACATTATACTTAGTAATATTTTGCCAAGTAAAAATTTGACCAAATGAAAATATGCATACTAAAATCATTCGAAACATTGCAATGGTATAAAAAAAGGTTGCTAAAATTTGTTTGGGTAATGAAATTTTGCCAAAATCTTTTTGGCAAAACGGCAGGCACCCCTCATATTCTCTTACGCAGATGATACCGCTATTGTCTTTACTGGTAAAACTTGGGCTAGTGTTAGAAGGTTGGCTGAGCGTGGGCTGGCGGTGATAGCAACCTGGTTAAACCATAATCTTCTCACTCTAAATGCTTCTAAATCCAACTACATCTGCTTCACGAAGTATAGCAATTCACAACCGTCGCTAGATTTCCAAATTCAAATTCATAACTGTCCCAACCCCTCAATCCCCGACTGCTCATGTGTAAAAATCGACAGGTTACAGCATACTAAATACCTAGGGGTTATGATAGACCAGCGTCTGTCCTGGCACATGCACACAGAACTACTTATGAAAAGAGTTAGGAGAATGATTTGGACATATAAAACATTGCGGCATATTGCCTCAAAGCAACTACTGAAGCAAGTATATGTATCTTTGGCCCAATCGATCCTCACATATTGTTTGCCATGTTGGGGTGGGTCATCAAAAATAAAATTTTTGGAGCTTGAGAGGGCGCAAAGAACTTTGCTTAAGGGCATGTTCTTTAAACCTTACAGATTCCCTACCCAGAACCTTTATATACTATCTGACGTTCTGTCTGTTAGGAAACTTTATTTGCTTCAACTCATTCTAAGAATGCACGCATCCCTCCCGTATGATCATTCTAAGCCAAGAAGTAGAAGGAGCTACTTAGTCGCTCCAACTGTTGCGGTCAGGTCTGTTTTTGCTAAAAGGCAGTACCCAAGGCAATCTTCCCAGATATACAATTTGATAAATAAAAAGCTTGGTATTCACCCCCTGAAGCTCCGAGACTGTAAAAAAGTGTTTACCGAATGGCTTAAGTCCAGCACATACGATGATATTGAGTCTATTGTATCTACTCTTCAATAGTTTATTACTCAATCCATTTTATTAATTAGGTTTAAAAAAAAGAAAAAAAAATCTTACCTATTTGTAAATTACTTACCTTGATTACTTTTGTGCTGGTTATAAATGTCTAGATTGCTTGGCACCTATTCTTGTATTATAATACTCGAGGGAAATGGTGCTGATAGCCGAAATACAGGCCATGCCTAGTTCGGCTACAGACGCTAAACTCATTACATTAATTGAAATTGTTGCCACATTGCCATTGTAAATTAGTACTAAGTTTTTGGAAAATAAACTATTATTACTATTTTTATTACTATTACTATAGACGTGTTTTTTATATTGTTAGTGGAAGGAGTTGTAATAGACTTCTTCCGATCCCAAGACTCCGTCGTAGGGCTAACTTAATCTTAAACTTAGACTTAAATTTTAACTTAATACTTATACTAACTCTTAATTTTATTTGTATAGTCGTGCTAAATATTTGAATTTTTAATTCAAACAGTATACATCCTCACACTCTCATACACTCACACTCACTTGTTTACACCACACATACACGCGCATTGTTACCTTTTTCTTCGTAAAATGTTTATTAATTTAGATTTTTTATTTTTCTTTCTTGTTTATCATGTTTTCAATTGCAATTTGTAGTTAAAATCCTAGCGGAAGAGCGGAGTCTCCTAACACAAGCAACTATTGCTTAAAAGGAGATCTCCAATACATTTGTGACAAAGCACTTTGTAATTGAAATAAACATTTTTATTTTATTTTTTATTTTTTTTAAGGGAAAAGAGGAATTTTGCAGTTGTTAAAGCAAACTAGAACAAATAAAGCAGGTAGAAAGCACAGGTAGCAGGTGTTGTAGCCAGCAGCTGTAAAAGATAAATAATTGTTTGTCAGCATCTTTCGCATTTGAAGGGCTTTTGTGGCCTTTACAGTCTCCCTAAACTAACCGTGGGTCTTCGGAAAAGTCAGAAGCTTTAAAGGAATCCTATCATTCAGAAACACAAACCTCATTTACAAATAAAATTCCCTTCAAAAGCATAAGAAATACAATGTTTATTATGTGTAAGAACAGCTTACATTATGTCCGTATGTTGTTAACAGCCCCTTAAGGAAAACGGGTCATTCCCGTGGAGCAAGCGATCCCCTCGTAAGTTTTAACGGTTTCCAAGGTGAATGAGTTACCTTGGTATTTGGTAAACCTTGCGAATTAGCTGTAATCAGGTCGTTGGAACACATGGGTAATGCTGATGGACGAAGGCACAGGACGGTGTAAGGGAAATGCTGACATCAGAACTATTCCAACTTAAATAATAGACTATTACGAATAGACAAGAAGATAGTTACACAAAAATACAGCTGAGAAGTGCAGCTGCTTACAAAATTAAGGTCACATGTTATCATTAAGTTTTCACCTTTAATCCAATTGAGGACTTTGTTGAATTTCTTCTAGCTATAAACATATGGCTGTCGTCTTTAGGTCGTAAGACAAAAGACTTGAATATACGGGTATTTAGTCTGAACGACCCAAACCGAATAGCCCTCGGGCCATTCGACCGTAAACAAAGATCGTCTACGTTCCAAAGGACCGGTGATAAGAATTTGTACAGCCTGTTGTGTGATAAGACTCTGTCACCAACCAACTGCCAAAGAAATTAGGCCTATTCACAGTCGCAGTATAGCGTAGTCGTAGTAGTGGACAAATCAATGTCCGGTCTAGCTAGCCCGTTGGGGTTTAACAAAATCCTATAGAGCATTTCCCCATTCTGAGAACCTAAAATTAAGTAAAGTTTCTGTTACAAAGAGCAATTTTTCATTCTCAGAAACATTATAAAAAACTTAAAATGATACTAGACAAACAAAAACCGTTATTTTAAATTATTTGGCCTAAATAAACAAAACTGGAGTTTTAATGACTGACATTAGCGCGCCATTCAACCTATTGTTAAGCAGCCGATTCTTTTCACCGCCATATTGATAACAAGTCGTTACCCTTTAAAGGTTAAATGGCGAATCTCTTTTGTTTAACGTTTCATAAAGCCAACCAATACAATTTCAATTTACTGAGAGCGGTTTTTAGATTCAGAATCATTTTGATATTGTTATTCAATTTTATATTTTATTTCGATGTAAATTTTATTATTTTATTATAGGTCAATTTTATTTAAAGACATGAAATTCTCGAGAACTTCATTCTTTGCCCGACAAATCTTTTAAATGTATTGATTAAATTATACGAAGATGTGCTACATACCTACCAGGTACAAGAAATCAGTTGTTCCCTCCATTTTGACGAGTATGCGAATATAGGGAACAGCAGTTTTTTTTTCTCGATTTCAGGTTTACTTCTATAGTAGAAGTTGTACATAATGATAAGTACAATGACCCTTAAGAGGTTGTGCGTTGTTTAAGTTACACCTTGTCTAAACGTATTCGATTAAGCCGCCAGGGCGCGCGGCGGGCGCGGGCGCCTCGTATTGTGTTGAACCGAACAAGTGTGTAGCACCCCTTACAGGAATTAAAGTACCTAGACCATATTATTTTTCCAGCATAACATTTAATCGACCCCTAATAATTTCCATAATATTATCCTATTTTTCTCCTGTTGTTTACAGCTGAGGAAAAACCAATCCTGAAAAATAAGTGTAATTTCGGAAGTCGGTGTCTGGTTAAATGTATTTTCGTTTTTTACCACCGACTTCCGAAACTAAAGTTATTTTTCACTTTGTAGTGTTGATTTTGGAAGTTTTTTGTAAAAAAGTTTTTATTTTTCACTTTTTAATTGTGGTACCTACCCCACACAAATTCTAATACCACTACCTGCAAAAGAAACTAGAACGTGATCCACATATAAAGTGGGGAAAAAATACGTATTATTGAAGCTAATTCAAAAACTTCCCAAGCAATGTTAATCAATTGTACGAGTATATGGGACCAACTTTGACGTATACTCCCTCGAACAAATCAAAAATTATTCAAATCGGACGACTCTGTAAAAAGATGAGCGTGGTCATAATATATAAAAAAAAAAATACGTGTCCAATTGAGAACTTCCTCCTTTTTTATCGTCGGTTAAAAAACGAATCATGCCCTCAAATCATACAACCTGTGACCTACATAATACCCCCATTAAATAAAATCCGGGCCGCGTTTACTCGCATGTCCTTGAACTGGCGTCAAGCGTCAAACGCACAGTTTACGAGCCGAATAAGAAATGAAACGTCCCGACGTCGATAGTAGCCAGTTACTCCGTAAAAATATACTTTATTGTTCTTTGAGTGTTATTGCAAACAAGTTTCTTTTGTAAAAATGAAAAATAAACTTCAGTGGGTTTACTTGTAACACTTTGACATATGTTTTTGAAATCAACCTGTATAATAGGTACTATCGACAAAACAGACGCCTTTAAAACCCTACCCCTGAGGTTCTTTGTTCTCGTCCAACAATAGGAAGTCGGAACTGCACAAAACATTTGCAAGAAAAATTGTTTCAAAATTGGAAATGCGTGGCGTTTGTCGATGGTACCTGATGTCTCACTGTTGAAAAAGGGCGCTCCCTCAGTGTGCCACTTCCTGTTCTCTGCTGTCTCACATGTTCATTCCGCCTCGTTGGTGTAGTGGTCGCTAGCGCTACTGCTGAGCATGGCGTGCTGGGTACGACTCCCGGGTCGGGCAAAGTGTTATTGGGTTTTTCCCATAAGAAATTTCTCAGCAGCAGCCTGGAGTCTGGATTTGTGCCCGGGTGACGGAAATAGGCTCGCCCCGTATTACATCGGACTTAAACATAACTGGCAAAATCATGTAATACAGGTGTGATGCTATGTGAATGTAAAAAACCCGGCCAAGTGCGTGTCGGACCACGCAAAATGAAGGGTTCCGTAGTTGGGATAAATTTATCCCAAGAACAAACTTTAAAACAGTTAACCCTGAAAGCAAAAAAAAATTAGACAAAAAATTTAAGTTCTCTGAACCTTTTTATACATTTTTGTAACGAAACACGACACATAATGATGATTCATGATTAATTCAAACAAGATGTTTTAGGGTGGATGCGCAAAGGTAGCTCGCGAAGTTAGATTTGTTCTAAAACTTCATGATTTCCGAAATCATGACATTTTTGAACAAATCTAATTAGGACAGATGTATTGATGATTTTATAGTTAAACTTATGTACATACATATTTGTTATGGTCGCGAATCATATTTTGATCAACTGTATGTTGATTGAACCTGACAATGAACTGCAAATTGCAAAAAAAAAGTAAGAAAATTTCAATTTCCCGAGCTACCACTGCGCAATCAATCAAAGAAAGTTTACTAAAAATACCGTCTGACGAGTACATACCCGAGTCAATATTGACGACACCTCTGGCAAACAGTTAATACATATCAGGTAAGCAAATAATTAAGTGTGTTGGTCAGGCTGGAAGCAATGCTTTTTTATACTTATGTGAAAAATTTTTAATATTAGGGTAGTGAACCTTCTGAAGTGTTTAATAATGTCACCCTATGAAAAGTCAATAAGAACGGCTAACCAAGTCACAGGTCAACGGCCTATCAAATAAAGATATTATTACTGCTACTTACACTCACCCTTACAATAAACATAGATGTGCCTTATTCATAGAGCTTTTATATGAACTTGCGAGTACATCGCCCTGTCACTGAGAGAGAGTGAAACTGTCAGAGAGTCGACATCCAAATTTTACAATATATTTTGGAGATTGAATACGGATTATTGAAGCTAAGAAATTGATTGCCGTTTCATTATTGATTATTTATTAATTCTTCTTCGAGAATTATGTATAGATGTAAATGAAGATCCACCTTCAAACTCACCGCTGTACAAAGAACTCTTTTCAAACACAGAAAGAACAAACACAGATTGCTCATTTGTGTGCCGCTTCCAGGCCATCCAATCTATGTTACCTTACGATGTGTTTCTTTGCCGTAAATCAAGTCAAAGATGAACTTACAAAGTAAACATAACAACATAGAAAAAGTCACATTGATTGCGCGTGAACCAGGCCGTCAAAGCTACAGGATGAAAATAAAAATAAAGAAAGATTAGTATTTGTGCTGGTGCTAGGTGCTAGGTAGCAGACATGCTTGTATTACTGTGACCTCGGCCTTTGGCGTCAACACGATATTATTTCTGCTGTCAAGTGGTTTCACATCAAGACGCTACTTCTAATAACTTTCGATGTTTACTCAAGTTTGATCACAAGTGTCGCGTTGTGTGTATCATGTCTGTTTGTGGGGTTATGTTTTAATTACAGCCATTTAACCGAAGCTGTAATTATTTACCAACTAGCTTTTACCCGCGGCTTCGCCCGTGTTGACGGTGGAAATTATCCCACGGGAATTTACTTCTGGGATAAAAAGAGTCCAATGTATTAATCCAGGTTATAAACTATCTGTGTGCCAAATTTCATCCATATCTGTTCAGCCGTTTTTTCGTGATTCAGTAACAAACATCCAAACATACAGAATTTCACATTTTATAATATTAGTAGGATTTCTTGAAGGAACACCCTAATTGCGTAACATACCATCAGTCGGAATCGGTTTCATTTTGACAGTTCAACAACATTCATTGCGTTATTTACGTTGTCGAGCAGACAAATTTTTAGAACATTTGAAGCCATGGATTAGCAATTTGCTTCAAAATGATTTGGATTCCGATCGATAGTGTGTTACACAATTAGGGTGCTGGTTAGAATCAAAAATATGGCTATCAATATTTCTATTGCATTGCGCATTAACTCAAAGCACGCTGCACTTGTAAACTCAAAGCATTCTACGTTTTCTTTTCAAACGGAATGGCTACACTAGACGCCTTACCCTCTCCTACTTGGAAAACGGCTATACAGGTGTTATTCTTTTGAGATCAGACTTAAAGATTGATGAAAAAGCGTCAAAGAGGAGGATTACTATCTTTAGTAAATTGCTGATAAGAATGCCAGAACAGTTCTCTTAACATTTCGGGAAATACAGGCATAATAGATGGCAAGCAATAAATTAGTGTTTTGCTTTTGTAACAGTCTGTCGGTTACCCCAACTTAACAACAAAATATTATGATATTGTTTTAAAGCCAGCAAGCCAGCGCATCTGTCGAATCACTTGTGAGACATAAATTAAGAGCCTGAGTAGGGCGGTTGACGGGTCGGATGCAATAATTTATCTAATTTCCAAAGAATTTGTAAAAGTATTCTATGTTTAATTCTAAAAACGATGCAACTAACAATACAACGTCACATCTGGTTGAGATGAGTTTGGTTGAGACGGCCAAATGTGCACCCTTGAAACAATGAGGACGAATTATGGTCGGGCGCCGAGAGGCTGGGGGCCCTTCTCGAGCCTTTAATGAGTGCGTCGTGGCGATTTTAGAAGGATTACTGTGAAAAACGTTAAGGGAGTTGGTTTTAGACCGCTTCTAGAGACGGACGTCCGATCTAGGCTAGTTAAGTTAGGAGTCATAGTGAATACCAAGAGGCCATGTCACGGTGGGCTGTCGCAAGACAGCGAGTATTAGTTATTAAGTTAAATATAGTTAGGTTTAATCCCAGATTAGATTAATTTAGTATTTAATGTAGTATATGTGTGTGTGTATGTTGGAGCCACTAGTCGATGCAGGAGTACAGGCTAGTTAGTAAGTGAGTTGCCATCTAATTCCCTTCAAGGAGTTATTCGGTAAGTGTCATCTTTACTTAACCTAACTTAATCTTTATTAATAGTGTGTACATAATAGTTACGGACTATACTATTATTATAATCCTTGCAGATTGATTTGTGTTGAGACTTGATTGGTAACGGTTAGGTGATATCGCTGACGAGCGATTAATGATCATTTATTCCAGCAGCAGCAGCAGCGTTTATTGCAGCATGGCGTAATTACTTTTACTTAATATCGTAATTTATAATTAATGCTTTGTTCTCTCGTATTATGTGTCCACCTCCTATCCCATACCTCAGTAGATTATTGTCACTTCCAGTTGGTTATAGGGAATCGGCGAAGGCCTTTCTCCGACATTAGACTTATGACAACTGATGACGATTACTGATCTCTAACTGACGCGCCATTTATCAAATCAAATCATGGAAGGCAGAACCGAAAATACTCAGTTCATTTAAAACAAACTAGGTTATAAAGCCGATCTGTAATTGGTTACAATTACAGCGCAACCAAACGTTAGTAATAATACCTACTTCCAAAAAGGCCTCGCTACAGAGCAGGTTGCGTGACGCCTGGTAATGCACATTTCCAGGGAGAGGGGTTAGGCATCACCAAGTACCCCAAACTGAATTGGTAGCCGTTTTAACAACGCTAGGGAGCCTGTCTCGAGAAACCCGTCCTGTAGGACTTTACCTAATTTTCGTCATTATTTATCGAGACATGTATTGGAAGCAGGACGGTTCACGCCCGGACTGCATCCTCGAAATGGGGAAGATTAAGGAAATGTGAAGTGACGATGTACCACTTCGGCGTATACCAGGTTCGATCGTAATGGGTTCTGCTAGAGACTGAGTCTACGAAGCGCTTGTGCATTGTGTTATTTTAATAGAAAGGGCTAGGTCGCTGTAAGGGTATCAATCATATTATCACGCGTTTAGAATTACTCAACACTTGTCTTCCTCAATGGCTGTAGGACTTCGTAGTACTCTGTCTTAGGATTGAGTAAGACATTTATTTAGTGCTTAGGAAACGTGTTCTATTAGAATCGTATTAGTGTCCTCAGAGGTTCTATGCGTTAGGTCTAACAGAACACGTACTTGAGACAAATTGACGTTGTAAAACGGTTCCCGGTCTCTCTGAATTGGGTACATTGTAATCAGACAAATTAACGTAGTTATAAATAAAGGATTTAAGCGCAAGCGTAACGATCCCTTTCCTCACCTTCAGGAAAGAGTTGCAGATATCAGCTCCCGCCTGCGAGAGGGGAGACGTTGGCGTTGCAACATTAATAATACTAAAACATAATTATATAAGACAGATACGTGTTGCTGGGGAGTTTGTTGCATCACTTCTTCTCCCCAGCCCAAACACTAGGAAGTGATGAAGGGTGGGGCGATTTGGACTGTCTATAAACCTTCAAGAGTTGATCCACAACTCTATTACAGATTGACCATTGAGGTTCGATTCTCTGTAACTATATTATCTAATACTTAATTCTTGAATTGTGTATTCTTTGCCTCCGGCCAATAGTAGGCTTTTAATAGAGTCTATCCAAACTATATTAAATAATGATTCTTGAGATTCGATTCTCATCTCTATTATCAAGTAATTCTTGATAAGTTGTATTCTTTATCTTAGACCAATAATTCGGTCAGACTGACATGAACACGGGGTCTTGCAGATATACTTGTTGTGCAAGGGGTGAACTTCCAGGGGATGGGTGACCACAACTATCTTATATCCAGTCCAAGGACTGATAGGGACCATGTCTCCTTCAGAGCATGATGTTGACGCAATGCCGCTGGAACTGGCCGCCCCGTTGCTAGACAAGGACGGTCGCACGGTTACCGCAGGGAAGGCCGCTTCGTCACGATTATCAGTTCGCAAGAACTGCTAGGGAACATGTCTCCAAAAGAGCATGTGTCGACTCAATGCCGCTGAATAGCCGCTTGGGTCACTTTATGGAAGTTTTGCTCTGAGCGCTCCGAGCGTAGATGTGAGGTATCGTGTGAGTAATGACTGATCAATTGCCTGTTACGCCAGCGTAAGGGTTACTCACAAGTTTATATAACAATATACTTTGCATCCCTCTGTTGTTTATTACCTTTGTAAAACCACATCCAATGTATTTTCATAACTATGAGTTCCTTCATTCATTACAATCGGTGGGGGAGTGTCCAGTCTGGAGACGAGCTCTACAGGGTAGTGCGGGGTGGAGCACTACCTTTTCCCCATAGGGGAAACCGACCCAAACACTAATATTAACATAACTTAGGAAAAACGAAATTTTTACCAGGTAGGGTAATCGAGGTACAGTCACACTTTACAAAGTAGGTACTGTCTGCTCGCGTGAGCCGAGCTGACTGGAAGTTATACAAAGTTTCTCAAAGGAGTCCTGCCACGAGATAGGTCCTGTAAGTAGCGTCTGTCATTTATGTTACTAGGAAGTGAACTCAGTGGATAAGGCTGGTGCGCTTGTGCGAAATGTTACATTGAAGTACTTAACTGGGAAACTGTTCTCTCTTTGTCTTCAGGCACTCAGTCCTGTCTACTGTCTGAAGTTGACATTACATAGGCAGTTCGGGTATTAAAGAGAAACATGACTTTGAAGGTGGCTCCATAATGTCTGGCTGTATAAATCTTAGGCCGTTCAACCCATTGCTGTGTACAACTAAAAATAAGTGTTCTTATTCAAAAGAGAAAACTCATCCAGGTTTACTACTTATTTCTACCCCTAACAAACTAGCACTGTCTTCCAAATATTTGGCTCATTAATCACGGCGTTTTAATGTATGCACCCCAAACCACTCTTTTATTAACCGGTACCACTTCATCATACAAACCCATAGCTGCGAAACAATAAAATAAGACAAACAAAAAGATCACTATGAATATCAAATAATCATCATACAAATGTGCGGCACACACACGGCACACCCAGTACTGCGGCACACTTGGTGCCGTTGTATCGCGTTTCGACACTCGCTATCGAACCGTATTGCGATCGCAAACACGACACTAAAGGTAATCGTGGTAAAAGGCATGTTACGACTGATACACTTTATTGTGAACTAGTTGAGGTGAAGTCATTGTGATGGCGGACAATGGCGGGCGAATACATGCACTAATAAATAATATCGCAAACTGGTAGGTATATATTTGGAGCCGGAATTGTAATTATTTTGTATTGAATGCAGTTTTAAATGTGGAAATGAACAAACGGCAACTTTTCAAAAGTTATTTTGAGTAATTTCACGTATAAAATATTAATTAAAACATAACTCAAACACATTTTTTGGGCCACACAGTTTTCCTTATTGTTCTATGCTCCCAATATACCTACACTACAATGATGATTTTAAACCTACTAACGAAGAGTAAAAGGGCTTGACTAAGTTTACAACTAGCAACTTATAACATCATAGTGACCGATGACCAGGGGCCCCAAGTCTGTAAAGTAACCAACTTGTCAATAGTGTGTCGGTTGTGTGTCAGTAGTGTCTCAATAGAATAGTTTTTGACATTTGGTATTCCACAAATTATCTATGGTCATTGACTTGCCACTGTAGTGCCATTGAAACGCCATCGCCATAGTAAGACTATTGTAATATTGGTAGTCTGGTCCACTATAATGTGTCAATGGCATCGTAATGGCCAAAGATACTCGTAAGGTAGTCTGTAATTATTTTAAGTGTATTTGACAGTTCTGTCTATCGTGTTTGAATAGTGTTATGCCCATCAAACCGCCATTGTGAAGCCACTGAACAACGACACCTCTTTCACAATAGTGGTTCATTAAGTAGTAATACGTGTTTAATATACTTACGTGATTTAATATTATACTTTTTGTTTTATGTACTTATATTATATTGTTTACTGTGTGTGTGTGTTTCTTTATGTACTTACTTCAATTTGTTTATTTTTTGTCAATTTAAAATAAAGTACCCGTGTGTGTGTCACGTCAAGTGCTGCAAATGGACGTAGTTTTTCCTTTTCGGCACAATGAGGCCTTGTGTACCTTCTTTGCGGTGGCGTATTTTAGCATTGGCTAATAGTGCCGACCGCCGACGTTTGCTTTTGCGCCAGCGCCGCAAATCTCACGCACTAATGAGGCTGCAAGTGAATGCCTTTCGTGATCTTCCCGAGGCGGAGTTCGTCAAAACGTTTCGGCTTGGTAAGGAGCAAGCAAGGGAGTTAATTGGCGAGCTTATTCCCTTTCTCCAGAGACGGCGACGGCAGAATGGAATCTCTGCTGAATTAAAGGTTTGTATGTGAAGGTACCTAACTTGACACTCCGACCCAACATTTAAAACTGATGTGAATAATTATGTAAATGTTAAAATTATATCAGCACAGTTATGAATTGCCGAAGTTGTTCCTTAAAATTCATATAAAAAAAATTTAAACATTTCAGATACTTATTGCGCTGAGCTTTTACGCCACAGGATCATACCAAACACTGGTTGGCCAAAGCGCATTGCATAATGTTTCACAGACAACTGTGTCAAGAGCTGTGAAACAAGTCACCGATGCATTGAACCAAATCAATAATAAATATATAGTTTGGTTTGGCCGATGCATTTGACAGTTGTTGGTTTTTTTTTTTCAAAAAGGCAAAGACTTGTGACAGTCAGACAAATGTCGTGATAAAAATCTTATTTTTTAACAAAAAATGCACGTTTTTAGTGAAATATGATGTTTTTGATAATAAAACGTTTGTATGTTAATAAAAAAACCCATAATATAAAGATTTGATTGATAAAAATAGGATTTCAAAAAGTGGTAGGTTTGGTGTACCTCTATGATCGCATGGTAGATTTCTGTGAGCAACACTGAAAACTATTGTACTGCCACTCTATCGACACACCACCGACACACTACTGAGACACCACTGAAACGCCACTGAAGTTTTTACAGAATACCAAATTTGCAACAGTGGCGAAACAATGTTTGTAGTGTGTCGATAGAGTGTCAATGGCGTGTTGCTTCGTGGCAAGTTACAGAATTGGGCCCCTGGTGAAGGCCGCAGGAATCCGATGGATACGCCGGGAAGCACGGAACCGGTGGAAGTGGCGGTGCTTGAGGGAGGCCTGTGTGCAGCAGTGGACGTCATTCGGCTGAAATTATGATGATGATGAACTTATATTGTGTGTAACTTATACAAATACGATATTGTTTGCTTAAAAACCTCTTAAAACTATCAGACAAAAATCCTGATAGTACAACAAACATTTTCTATTTGTAACCCGGCCCGCTGATCGCTGTCACCATCACCTCACCCATAGATTCATGTTTACGTGTTCCCCATGGCTGTCTGGCACCGCGTCCTTGTATAAATAACTGAGGAGTTTGATCGTAGCCTTGCAGGTCAGCGGAGTGGGTCGCTACCTTTATATTTACACATTATTTGCATGCTAAGCTTGTTGCTGTTGCGCTGCGAGATATTTTCAGTTAATTGCTGTAGATTATTTTTAAGTTATCGAGACTTATTACCTTAATGAAAGTTTGTTATTAGCCATTTCAGGAACTTGGTAAGTATTCGATGGCCGGCGTTGTATGAAACTGAAACATTGAACTGCATGTGTCAAAAAAAAACTTAATTAGGTTTTCTCACCACAATGGTGAAAAAAAGGAACCCTTATGGTGTGACTCAGTCTGTCTGTCTGTCTGTCCGTCTGTCACTGCTGGATATCTCAAGAACTACTAATGCTATAACTTGAAAATTGGAATAGTTTTAGATGACGTTTGCCCAACTATTTTGCAAATAAGAAAGAAATAGAAATATATATGTTTTTTTTTGCAACAGGGTCTGAAAGGAGGTCTTAATCCGAAGTGGAGCTACTAGGGCATGTGGGGTATCATATGAAAGAACGCTGTTTTCACAGTTCAAACATTTTTTCTTTTTTTTAGGCCGCATAGTTTTCAACTTTTGATGAAAAATGTAAAAAAAAAATACCGTTTCCCCATGGTTTCTCCCCTTATCTCCGAAGATTGCATGGAGAAAAATTTAAATTATTCTATGTGATAGAAGTTTATGTATAGATTACAGAAAAAATAAAACGATGTCTCTAAATAGCACAGTTTTTCAGAAATCATCAACAAACATTACATATAAGTGATGGTACGGAACCCTCGGTGCGCGAGTCCGACTCGCTCTTGACCGGTTTTTTTTAGATAGTTAAGAATAAGGCCTCTCGCCTGATAGTTGTATCAAGATATTTAGCTTTGCTACTCTGAACATTAACGAATCTAAGCCAAGCATAAATTAGAAATGAATTACATAAATGAATATTTAAACCCCACGGTTTCTGAGAAGGAAATAACTCGATATGAGATTTGACAAGTGATTGAATTGACTTTCAAATACCCGCTACCCGAGGGTGCCCGATGTCAACGTCCTTAGGTTTCCTAGTAACTGTTGCGTAGGCGTCCTTTAATCCAGAACATTAACTCAAAAACTGTCTACAAAGCAGTTACTCCACTAATCGCTTTAAAATAAAATAACTATCAGTCTTTTGTGGCGCGAAGAGTTTCCAACAAAATAAACTAAAACAAGTCTGTAGAAACCCAGGCTCTGCGCTCACTAACTCAACCCAGGCTCTGCGCTCACTAACTCAACTAGACTAATTGTGCTTCAAACTAAGGTATTATACAATAATTAGGTTTTGTTTAAAATGTAGTTAGAATCTAACATTAAGGACATTGTTTGAATAATTAACGTTGGAATTATTTAGTAATTATTCTTTGTTTGTATATTTTACATGTCATAATTAGAATTCTTTGTTAAGCCATAATTTATTAGAAAAGCTATTTTAGTTAATGATTTGACGATTCCTTTCGTATCGGTAAACGTTGCTGCCTACCTTGTAACATCTTTCGTATCGGTAAACGTTGCTGCCTACCTTGTAACATCTTACGGGTCATACGTATCGGTGACAATGAAACTGGGATCGAACCCGGCCAGAAACTTTGCTTTGAGTCATTTATTTCTTCTGCTGCTATCAAAACGGAGAAGGAAAACATCGTGAACAGAACCGGCAAGGCTGGAACCAACAATCCGAAACCATGTGACGACATGTTGAAGGCCTATAACTCCCTCTCACAGCGAGAAGGCCTTTCACTGTTTGTCCACCACACACCGTCAACGGGACGTCAATAAGAAACAAGATCATTCGAACCAAACGTGACGTCCCGTTGACAGGCGTGCGGGGGGCACGCGGCCATAGTAAATGCAATCGCTACTTCGGCGCCGTCATCTCGCTCACGTTGACGTCCCGTTGACGTGGCGGTGTACAACGGCCTGTGTCCCAGCGCTTAGAATGTTACTGGCTGATAATGCAATATTCAAATAACATTGCTATACCTATGTATTTAACAAATATGCATTAAGACACAAAAATAAACACAACCTTAAAATTAGTAACTTACTCAACCAAGAAAAAAAATCAATCCTTAATCATAGTGACCGCTGTAATAGTTTAAGTAGTCGCCACTTGAATAAGTAACTCAAACTCAAAGCATTTATTTCAATTAAACCAATTACAGGCATTTTTGGATTGTCAAACAGTCGGTCAGTTAGTCAGAAAGTTGAAACTAGTTGCCCAGTTCCAAAACGTAGATCTCTATGGAGAAGAACCGGCAAGATAAAAAAAAAATACTTAAAAAACAATTCAAAATATAAGGTTAAAAATAAGCCTTGGCAGTTAAGTGACCAGTCTCAACTGACGGCACCCGTTCACGAACATGACGCGTGGATCAGCACCATCCAGCTCAAGCATTTTGTAGGATATCTTCAAGTTGTAGTGTCGACGATGCATAATTTTCCAGCTTCAAGTGGACACAAAAAGGTAAATATTTATTCATTTTATGTTCGTTGGGTGTACCTACCTCTGACACACACAGGATAAGTTTTTAAGCAGTGCGCAAATTTTCACAGGGTGTTCTGCCTATGAATATGAACAACTTTTGCTACGGAACCAAACCTGAAATCGTGAAAAAAAAAATCAGCTGCTCCATACATTTTGACGAGTTTGGTGTAGATATGTACAGCAGATTTTTTTTTCGCGATTTCAGAATTAGTCCCATAGTGAAAGTTGTTCATATTCATGGGCAAAACACCCTGTGAAAATTTGCACACTGCTTAAAAAAAATCTTGATGTAGGTATTTCAGTGTTCACTTTTCAGGTAGGTACCTAATATGTACAGACAACAGCACATCAGGTTATACCAAACTGTCAATGATTTTAAACCTTAAAATGTTGTAGGGATACGTTCAAAATCGAGAAAATTTGACAGTTTGTAGTAATTTGACCTGCCGCTGTGTGTACATGGACACGTAATGTAGGTACGAGGTATAGTTCTGTTGACTTCGTAACTGCCACATTGGTCTCGTGGTTGCAAGCGCGACTGCTGGCTGAGCGTGGGGTCCTGGGTTTGATTCCCGGGTCGCGCAGAGTGTTATTGGTTTTATCCATTTGGAATTTCTTAGTAACAGCCCGGAGTTTGGAAGTTAGCGGTGTGATACTCCCTGTCTCGTCCTGCGCCTGATCTCTCTCCGGTCGTGTCGGATTGCCGTCCCATTGCGTTATGTTATGAGGTAAGATATAGTGCACATCTCCCACGCCGAAGGTTATTCTCCAGTGGAATTTTGCGCCATGGCAGAAATTTGGTCTGGAGGGCTATAGTCGACCTCGTAATTGTTTCACCATTTTTGACAACAATTCCTTGTAAATCAAAACTTCACTAAGATTGAAACTACCTAATTGTCACATAGACCTAGTCGTTTTTAACCGACTTCAAAAAAAGGAGGAGGTTCTCAATTCGGTTGTTTTTTTTTCAATGTTTGTTACCTCAGAACTCCGTCATTTATAAACCGATTTGAAAAATTCTTTTTTTATTTAAAAGGATATACTTCCAGATTGATCTCACTTTTATCAAAATCTAGTTGTGATGATGGGATCCATGAGGAATTGAGGGAACTCCTCAAAAATTATAGGCATACATATAGCGATTTTAGTACTTTCATCAACAAATCAAGCATTCAAAAAGTAGCATCTGGTGAAGTGGAACTGATGAAGAAGACCACAGATGGCCACGGGAACTTCTCAACGATAATAAGTATTTCACGGGTGGCGATAAGATATCTCGATTAAGATTGTTAAATGACTATGACGAAGCTTTAAATAAATGGTTCTGATGAAAATGGTAGCTTCGAACCGATCTGATGAAGAAGCCGGAAAGTAGGCACCGGAACTCAGTAATAAAACAATTTATTTTAGCCGTGTTTGGGCTTATTAAAATTGTAATGAGGTGTACTCTGGCTATAAATGATTTTAATGGTAATTATATGTCGCTTCAATCTGACAACCAGTCTTACCAAGGGGTATCGTATTACCCAGTAACTGGGTTGTGAAGGTCAGATAGGCAGTCGCTCCATGTAAAATACTGGTATTCAGCTGCATCCGGTTAGACTGGAAGCCGACCCCAACATAGTTGGGAAAAGGCTAAGCAGATGATGATGATATGTCGCTTCAAATTGCGCTACTTGAGTTGTATGTTATGTGTGGCGTTGATTGTCAGAAGTCAGATTTCGTAGTCTCGTTGTCTCCGTCAACATAAAACTACGCCTTCCAAACTTCTGACACGGCTTAGCGCGACGTATATTTGCTGTTTTGTAAAGTTTTTATTTGAAATGGTATAACTCCTGAGATGGTCGCATATAAATATCTTCAAGTTCTGATGAGTGGCTTTTGAATTAGATTTAATAATTTAATACGTATATTTCCCACATAGTCTATGTGAATGATGCTCTAATTTATTTTGCAGAGTGGTATTCGAATTTGTGTGGATTAGACACCACTAAAAAGTGAAAAATAAAAACTTTTTCCAAAAAAAAAAAAACAACAGACTCCCAAAGAAAAACACTACAAAGCGAAAAATAACTTAATTTCGGAAGTCGGTGGCCAAAAACGAAACCGAAGACACCGACTTCCGAAATTAAGTTATTTTTTGCTTTGTAATGGTTTTTTTGGGAGTCGGTTGTTTTCTTTTTGTAAAAAGTTTTTATGAAATGCAATAGTGACAATGAACATTAGGGTAGTAACAATATGAACAGCTTGACTAAACATTAATACACGTTAACTACATGTACACACGGCTACATATCAAGCTATATATTTCTACTATAAGCTTATCTCGCACTGTATAGGATATCCGTACAGTGAGAGGTCAGCTTATACTGGAAATATGTAGCTTGATGTATAGCTGTGAGTACACCTGTTTCGATTACATGCTGTGGGCAATGCAAATTAATCAGTTAATTTACAGTAATTAATTTAATGTTGTTATAGATTTCATTGGTTAATTAATAGGCAAACGAAAAACAATAGAAGTTTTATTGTTATGACGTTAAAGCCCGTATAGTGTCCTTGAATGTGCTAAAAAAACCATTCGGTCACAAGAACTTTAAGAACAATTATCATCACCCTAATTCAGATTAGAATGACAATATTATTCCAACCTGAAGCGGTTTTGGGCATCAAGCAAATGTGATGTATTAGTATCTTTTTTGAATCTACTGCTAAATTCAGACTCCACAACCCTATTACTGAGAAATATCAATATTGGTGATACCGCCTGTCAAACACGTATTTGACAGCCCGTTACGACTGCCATAGGCACATGACAAGCGGTGTCAAGGTTATTTAAAGCTTCGGTTTGATAATAATGATAGATATTAAATTGTCTAAGGGGCCTGTGCGAGTTGGCTTCGGCACCTCGTACGCCTTCCAAAGGTCCGGGACTGCAAGGTCCCGAGATATGTCAAAGATATTCATAGATATTATACATAATTATAATATTGGACACAAGTCTTCAAACCACTACAAAATAATTGCGCAATTCAAATCACGTGGTGTGTCAATTCTCTGTGGCAAGTATTGTAACACAATGCAAAAGACGTTTAATTATTAGTATTTATTAAAGACCGAGGAGCTCGTGGCTACAGCCGCACGGGTCGATCCATCAGGTTAAGCTACGCTTGCCGGGGTCGGTCCGTGGATGGGTGACCATCTTTACATACCGAGACTCCTTCGTGCCTCGGAAAGCACGTTAAGCCGTTGGTCCCGGCTGTCATTCGTGGATCTTTGACAGTCGTTACGGGTCGTCAGAAGCCCGAGTCTGACAACCAGTCTTAACAAGGGGTATCGTATTACCCAGTAAATGGGTTGTGGAGGTCAGATAGACAGTACTGTAGTTCAACTGCATCCGGTTAGACTTGAAGCCGAGCCGAACATAGTCGGGAAAAGGCAGATTGATTAATTAAAGACCGATAAGTTTCGGTAATTTCTTGCTAAAGACTTCCTAAACTAAGTTATTTTGCACTTTGTAGTGTTTTTTATGGAAGTCGGTTTTATTGTTTTTGTAATAAGTTTTTTTTAACGATGGACACATAAATAAAATACTATATTAATTTTAAAGCTGGGGTGTTATTTTTATGGTTTTCGGCAGTAAAAAGAGGTTTAAATCAAAATTATGTGCAAAATGTCGATAAGGGTCATAAGGGTCATCTTCATAATTTTTGAGGGCGCTGCTGGGCCGAAAATCAGGAAATTAAAATCCAAAATGGCGGACGTGACCAGAGGTGGATGGAGGTGTAAATGGGTTGCTTTTCACATTTTCTTAATTAAAACAAGTTTTTAAGAAATTTATTTATTTATTTGGATCTCCAAAAAGGTTACACAGATACAATAGAAATCACAATAATATAATATTCATAATTTTATAGTTGTTTTGCGTGTTTTCTTGGGAAAATTTCAGCAGCGCTCTTAAAGCGTGATCCTTCTTCACCATGATCACAGAACGCTATTACTCCTGACCATGACAACACACACACACACACACACACACACACACACACACACACACACATTCTGTCAGACGGGCAGTCAATTTATAGAGTACGGTAGGTGTACAGTTATGCGCAAATTCCTTAATATTTATTTATTTTCAAAAACAAAGTAACACTTCGTCGCTTTGACATTATAAACCGCAGTGACTAGGTACATTCGAAAGGACTGTGGTAGAGAACCCCAGGAATGAAGAATCTTCCGATTCTTAGAACTGCGTCCCACCAGGCAAGGTCGGAAGATTCTTCATTTTCATTGGAGCAGTTATATAGGAGACCTACACCTTATCTAAGCTACACATTACACATTATTGTTATCCGACATGCACGCGAACGAAGTCGCGGGCACAGCTAGTTAGGAATAATTTCTAAAATCACGCCTCAGATGTGAGCCAAACATTTTCTATCCAAACTCACACAAAATACATACATAATATAATTATTGTTCTTTAAAAAATTGTAAAGCGGCTCTGCAAATACTTTATCACGAAATTATAACCCCAAAATAATTTAAATAAAAAGTAAGTTCAAAAACTATAAACCGACTACTGAAAAATCCCGCTCTAAAATGTATGAAACAAGAAAATATTCTCATCTGAAATTTGAAAAAGACAGACAAATTAAAAATCCGGAGTCACACGTCATGTTAGGCATAAAAAATCGAACAGATTACGTGTGACTCCGGATTTTGAAATTGTCCGTCTTTTTCAAATTTCAGATGAGAATATTTTCTTGTTTCATACTTTTTAGAACGTGATTTTTCAGTAGTCGGGTTTTAGTTTTTGAACTAATTAATCAATGAAATCACCTACCTATCAGACAAAATACTACCGTATAGCCACAGATTCTCATAGTCAGTCTCAACGACTCAAAGCAGCGAGTCACCAACCAATCGATTAGCAAAGAATCGACATAATCAATGTGTAGTTAAAGCTAGGGGCCGAGCTCGCGTGTCGTTGCACTCGTCATGAATTTAATAAACATCGGTATTTAGTATCGATTGTCAGTTATTTTGTAATGGTAATTAATTAAAATGTTTGTAAACATAGGAGCTTGCTAATAGTCATTACGAGGTAATTAGAAGGCATGTGTTTTGTGCAAGTTTAGGAGGTCATTAATTTAATTACTGCACTCGCAACTGATTAGTAGTTGTTGTTTGTTTTTATTTGGAAACTAAGTAGTATGTAGGTAGGTAATTCTCAACAGCGACATGGAAGTATAGAAGTCTTCATCCATGTCAAAATTGTACAATTTTTTTTCAATATTCTACTGCAAATGGAAAAAGAAACTTTGCGTCAATGACAAGAGAACAAGCCTGCCATAGGTACAGCGACCTCTTATCTGCTAACTAAAGAAAAACTGTGAACAGCTATCCAGACGAATCAATTCGCTCCGGTTAAAGACCTCACTTAGCACCCGTAAAGCGTGTGGGTTTATGATAATGCCGTCTAGAGCAGAACCAAATATTCACATGATTATCATTTAAAATGGCCCTTTAGGTAAAACATATGATGGTTACCACTTACCACCAAAGAGAACTTATCATACAATTGCCTTACGTCTGACTTGTGTTATAAAATGTCATTTATTTTAATAAAATGGTGATCACCCTTACCAGCACTGTCTGTCCACACCCTACCTCGAACACCAACTTACCAAACAGTCGATAAGTAACAGTCGACGATGCATCGCTGCATTAGTAAACAATGTTGATGCTTGTGTTTATATTCTGTTATAAGTTTGTGTAGTACAAGTTTCTGGAAGCTTCGGGCGTCAACGGCAAACTAGTCCATGTCGATAATAATACATATGAAACTGATTTTCAAAACATTGATGATATGGCTAGGAAGGGAGTGAACTCTGAGGTGGCTGGGCCCTCCAATGACCACAAAGTAATTGGGATAAGAGCAAGAAGGTTGTGATGGTGGAGCACTTGTTTCTTCATAGGACCAGCGAATTATATTTTTAGATGTTTTAATTTTAAATTTACGTCTTTGTTGTGAGATCTTGTTCCATTACGGAAAGTAAATAAAGAAATATAACAAAATTACTATTACTCTTACGGAACCATAAAGAAGCTGACATTATCTGAACCTCTTGAGAGCAGGGAAGTTTGCAATCCACTAATATAAATAAGGGTCAAATCAGGTGAGACATTTACTAGTTTCGTTATAAATCAATAAGCAAAACAAAAGTTTGATTAAAAACTTAAAAAAATGTTTTTCCCCAAAATCTATTTCAAAGTATTGCAGGTAATAAAAATTTGTATCTAATTACTACGATAAAAAGTGAACGTGTTAATTTAACAGGCAATTTGTGCCCTTATTGACCCAGTGAAAATTGTGATTGGTTCCACGAAAATAATTAATGCAATACTTCTAAAAAAACATTGTATGTTATGTTATGAATGATAAGGTTGTGACAACATAATTCACTACGTGTAGCGTGGTGTAGCACTGAATATGCAAACAATCGACAGTTGATTACTCGTAAATCGGTTAATATTAGGTCTTTACCTATGAAATTGCCGTTCTGCAGTACTGGCCATTTCAAATCAAAATAATTTTTGTTTGGCTAAGAATTCTAATTTCAAATTAATTTTATTTTAAAAACATGGATTTTTTTTCCAAAAGTAGTCATTTGTTTATTGATTAGTGTTACATTTTCATCGCATTTCAATCTTTTTCGTCATCATGGATACGTTAAAAATTCGAGTAATTATGGAATATGAGTACCGTCGTGGTCGCAACGCGGCACAAGCGGCACGCAACATCAACGACGTTTACGCACTACAAACCAACGCACCACTTGTTATTGGTTTGCTAGCTTCCGTTCTGGAAATTTCGACCTGAAAAATGAACCTCGCGGTCGTCTGAAGACTTTGGTCGACAATGACGAATTAAAGGCGATTGTGGAAGCTGATGATACACAATCTACGGCTGAATTAGCAGCAGCTTTCGACGATAGCGTCAAAACAATATTGGTCCATTTGCGTCAAATTGGCAAGGTAAAAAAGCTTGACAAATGGGTGCCCCACGAATTCAATGATCGCCAGCGCGAAGTACGCGTCGAGACGTGCCTTGCACTGCTCAACAGACACACAAATGAAGGAATTTTGAACCGCATTGTTACTTGCGATGAAAAATGGATTCTGTTTGATAACCGCAAGCGCTCAGCAACTTGGTTGGATCCTGGTTCAGCACCTAAACAATGCCCTAAACGAAAACTTACCCCTAGAAAAGTGATGGTCACTGTTTGGTGGTCTAGCGCCGGTGTGATTCATCACAGCTTCTTACCAAACGGGGTGAGCATTACTTCAGATGTGTACTGTGAAGAACTGAACACAATGATGGAGAAGCTGGCACATCTCCAACCAGCATTGGTCAATCGCTCGTCTCCGCTGCTCCTGCACGACAACGCGCGACCTCATACTGCACAGCAGACGGTCTCCAAGTTGCAAGAACTGGGGTTGGAAGCTCTCCGTCATCCGCCCTACTCACCAGACCTTGCGCCTACAGACTACTACTTTTTCCAGAATTTGGATAACTTCTTGGCGGGAAAAAAATTCAATACCCGAGAGGCAGTACAAAATGCCTTTGAAGAATTTGTTGCCTCCCGTCCAGCTGATTTCTTTAAGAAGGGCATCAATAAACTGTCACTGCGTTGGCAAAGATGCATTGATTGTATGGGTGATTACTTCGATTAATACAAATAAAAAATGCATGAAAAAATTCGTTTAAATTTTTTCATACAAAACGGCAATTTCATAGGTAAAGACCTATTATCTATCGATGTTTTGCTACATAACTAGTGGTACAATATTTTTGTTACAAAACATTTTTAGCAATTATTCAATTTTGTAACTAAATAAATACTGGCTGGTTGACACTTCCCGTGACCCAAGGGCTGGCTTTTACCTTGGCCAGAGGCTTAGCATTGCCATACAACGTGGCAATGCCGCCAGTCTCTTGGGTACTGTACCAGTCGACAGCGATGCGGAGGAATTTTTCGACGCCATATTTTAGTTTTTTTTTAATACTTTTATTTATATTAGTATATAATTCTGTTATTTTTAGGTTACGTTTATAATAATAAAGCTTATCTACTAAAGTACACAATAAATAAAAATATCTGTATTATGTTTAGAAAAAAAATTAAAAAAAATAAATGGAGATGTTACAGTGTGCTCTTGATCTAAGAGTATTTGTTATAGCTCCTTAATTAAGAAGGACCCAGCACTTATTCAAGTGTTTTGGTCTAGACCAAAACACTAACCTAAACACACAGATTTTACCTAGGCAGCTTACGTGACTTGACCTTTTAAAAATCTGTGCCTTCGTGATATTTGATCTTAGTAATGAGTAGGTACTAAAGTTTATTTAAAAACATATTTAGTAATATTTTTAATGATTATATTTATTTTAAAATAATTATGGCCAATTAGTAAAAGTGTAAAGTGAATGAACACATTTTAAATGCTGATTGTTTTGTCAAATATTTAGACACTTTCAATTTTATTTTGATTGAGACAATTTCGTCCGTTGTATGTGCTACCCGATAATTGTACTGCTGAACTGCCAAACTTACAACAAACTAACTTAAATTCAGACCCTAAGTAATTATAAAAATAAAATACTTTAACCACCGCAAAATAATCAAATAAGTTTGTACTATGTTTCTTCCCTTCAATAGTCAACAAATTGAATGTGGAATGATTATTATTATACTTAACCATTGTATGATGTCCTGTCATTGAAAGAGCACCCGTTAAAGAAACTTTTGCATTGTAGTGATTTATATTGTATCTGTGTATCCTTTGTTGGTGATCCCAAATAAACAAAACAGCTTCAAAACTCACAAAATCTCAAATCACCTTTAGGAATAGTAAACTTTTCTGTAGCATAATTTGGCTTGTAAAATGTGAGTAGCGTGTTGTTGTCGCGCATGACAATTGCGCACTATTGAAACTTGTCGCCCGCGTCACGTCCGCGTCGCCTCGTCGTCGCCCCGTCGCCGGCGACACTTAGCTGAATGTATAATGTACCAGAGAGATTTTTACAATGGAACCAGACGAGGATATAAATTAGAAGTGAAGATAATTTGAGGAAATCGTGTGAGGTGAGGGAAATTTAAAGTTTATCCATTCAAATATCTTTTATGCTAAGATGCTTTAAAAGGATGGCTTATAGTGTTTTGATAGTATTAGGTGTACTTCCAAATATGACTACCTTAAAATCAAAGTTTTTGATTCCCTCAAGCAATAAAAAGTACTTACAGAACAAGTTTTGGAATATCGTAAAACTAAACTCAGTGTTACGGCACTGAATATGGCATCCCATTTACGATCATTTGAATAGAGGATGCTGCTTTATTGTACAAGAAAGAAGACTAAAAAAACTTCCGACTCAAAAAATCCTTTAAGAAGTAATAAAATAAAATGTATTGGCTCCGTTCGTTTTGCATCCGATTCGATTAAATTGTATATCAAAATTTTTATATCAAATTGTATAGGTATCTTAATTAATTGTATCTCAAAAAAAAAAACTTTTTATTACGGGAGGACATTAGCCCTGCAGCACAGTTTTAACTAGCGCAGGAGTCAGAGAATTCGATAATAAGTTGTTCGTATCTTTATGGCACTAACAATTTTGTATTTTTTTTGTTTTTAATAAACGAATTAATAACATAACATTGCACCGGTTGACTGATCCAATTAACTGTGACTCTGAGATAATTCTAAATTCTGCTCTTAATTCCACTTGCTATTCAAAACTTGATTATTATTAAACTTGACTTACAGTTTAAATTGTTTGTGTTATTCTCAAATTTCGTGGAGGTCAACTTTCAGTTTCAAAGACATTGTGTAATAACATATTTCAAAATAAACAAGTGATGACAGTGATCTAAATATTCAAAACGCAAGTGGAACGGACACTCAATAGCTCGTTTTTCGAAACGCATTTGACGTTTCCGTTTTGATATTTCTTAAAATCTTACAGTTCAATCTGACTACTCCTTATATAAACATGCGTAGGTATGCTATCTACTTTTTCTAAAAAATCCCCTAAATATAGGGGAAAATATCCTGGGGTGGGAACCCTGACACAATGTTATTTTGTCAAAGTGACATGACTGAAAGTGCGACGTGTCGCGCTCTGATTGGCGTTCAATGTCACGTGACCAATGGCTATATTTTTACGTAATTATTTCTCAAAAATATTATTTAATCTAAAATCATTTAAAAAACTATGTTGAATTTTGATATTGTTAGCTCACAACCATTCTACATAATTAAATTCATGGTATTTTTCTTACTGCCAACTAGCCTATTGCATTACCTACAGAATTGTCAATTTTGAGGAGAGAGTTTTAAAGATTTCTGACATGAACAGTACGAAAACTAAGTGAAATAATAAAACAATAATTATACATTTATTCATAATAATGGTCCAGTAACTCCATTATATATGAATATTACAATATTAGTATAACCGTATCAATAAAAGAAATAGCTATATAAATAAACAATCCCCCATTTAATACAGTTTGTGCACTAAAAGTGCTTATGTTGACAAGCATTAGGTGAAAAACTCGAAAATATAGCTAGCTTAGCTTAGTTAGCTTTACTAGGCTCGTTCAATGTCCATGAAGAAGGATAATAATATGTATGGGTTAATTAATTAATTAATAATTAAATAGACAATTATTCCTACTTATTATTAATATTATAATCGCGAAGGTTTGTGAGGATGGATGGATGGATGTTTGTTACTCTTTCACGCAAAAACTGCTGAAAGTATTAAGATGAAGGCATACAGAGAGTTTATTTGATTTTCCTACGGGTTCGAGAGGTACGCGGGTGAAACTGCGGGGCGCTGCTAGTTAATAACAAACCAGTGCTCATACTTTTAGTACTGTAAAAAAGATGTTGCAAATGTATTTAATACGCTTGTGTTTTGAAATTTTTTGTAGTAGAGTAACTTAAAATCAGTTAAAGTGTACAAGATATAATATCTTGTTTGGATTAACGAGAATAAAGGTCAATATTATAAATGCGAAAGTAAGTTTGTTTGTTTGTTTGTTACCTTTTCACGCCTAAACCAATGAAGCGATAAATCCTGATATTTTGCATATACGTTGTCAGGTGTACAGAAACAGACACAGGGTACCTTTCATCCCGAAAAAAAGAACCTACTATACCCGAGGAAAACAACAATAACGCTCTTATGATAATAGATGGCGCCACGTGTCTTGCGAATCATGATTGAATTATATTATTACAAGCAAAGTACAACACGAATTGAATGTCAAATTCTCAATTAACGCGAGTGATGCCGCGGGCAAAAGATAGTACTCGTATAATATAACATTCATGGAACTTATTTTAACCCTTTGACTGTAAACAATGTACTAATTTATGAACCCAAAACCCCAGGGGAGGGGGGGGGGGTTAGTTGCGAACCCCATTAGGTTCACAACTACTGATGATGATTTTATTCCATCGCATGATGTTTTTTTACGTTTACATATATATGATATAAGCTTATATACCTATTATATAAAGGATTTTTTCTTATGCACACCCAGGTGTTCATGCGACGTTCAAAGGGTTAATACAACTGTGAACTACGTGTTTGGTATAAAGAGATAGATTAACGGTATTTCAATATGCGCAAATAAAAGCGCATAACATTTAGTGTATTTATTTGGCACTAAAAAAGTAAAAACTGAAAATTTTTTAGTTTGTACAATTTGTGAACTAAGGCATAATATAATACTCGTCTACCTTTAGTGATTGCCATAGAAAGTTTGGAAAGTTTCAACAACATAGTTAGTTCAATTAATCTTTTCTTCATGTATTTTTTTTTGTACCAATATCTTCACAAAAATATTTAAAAAAATAAATAGTTAAATCGATCTCAAATTTCCTGCCAACCTTACTTAAACTTCAATTTAAATTCTCCACCCACTCATACCCAATCTAGAGCTGCGCCAATAAAGCACGCTATCGACTATCGACGCCAAAATAAATTGCGATTCAAAATAAACAGGGGATTGGTAAAAACACTTGGCGCGGGACATAAAGCGCGGCTGTATCAGGAGCGCTATAAATCGTGCGACGTATGTGTACGAGTACGTAGGTACTGCCGGTAACGGGGAGACGGCCGATTTTTTTTTTTGGGATGTTGATGTATGAAGGATCAGAAATTAGCTTTCGAGACTGTCGTTACTGCCTCGGAATGTCCATATGGGTACACCATGAATTATATCCAGGTTCACCGAAGACACCGTCATCTTATTTGTATAGCTAGCAACTATTTAATATTTGGATCGAGGCAGTAGAATCTGTAAGATATAATTAAGCTGTAGGTTTCAACAAGGATCGATTATGAGTCCGCTCTGGCTCATGGTTGAAAATAGCCAGTTTGAATGAAATGAGGAAACTTGATCCCTGCAACATTTTTAAAGAAAAACAGTTTATTTGTCACGTTTGAAACTCTGAACTTCATTGACTCCATGAGGTCCTCGCTTGAGTTTGTTCCCTGTGTGGCCCGGTCCCGCTGCGTCGAACGGATGTCTCTCTCGGGAATCCGTTCTGTCGCTGAACTAACTTCTTTAACTCTCATTACGTATTTACCAACTCATATTAAAAAGTTTGGTGTAGAAAAAGGTTTATTATAACTTTCTCATATTTGAACCGTGGAGTTTGATTTGTATAAAATTACCGTTGACCTGTGCGTGAAGGTGAATTAAAGGTTTTGTTTTTCATTTTAAATTCTTATTCTTTATGAAAAAAAAGTTGACCGACACAATACTGTTATTATCTAGGTGCGTAGCGATCGATAATAGTGTGGACTGCAACTACATACACAGTATACATGTTGTAATCAATTCTGAAGCTTAGTCAAAATATAAGTTAAGTTTGTTGCTCTTGCAAATGATAAATGAGTAAATTAACAACAGTTATATGCATTTCTAGATTAAAAAGCATCCCCATTTAGTTTCACTAATGACTATAAATATAATAATAATATACTATATGAACTAAACAGAACTGTCATTTGTTAGTACAACTCTGTTTTAAAAGGTACTTAATAAAACCAAAGAAAAAGTACTTAAAAAAAGATTAAGTGCTTAACTTACATAGCTATTTCAGACTATTATTCAACGGAGCCGAGCAATAAAAAGTATTGCGTGGTTCATGGACAAAACTCAAGAGTAAAGCGCAAGTCAGACAGAGGGAGAAACGGTGGCAATTATATAGTTATTCAAACTAATTTTGTTTTAGAGATAGTCAACTTAATTTTGTTTATGATCCTGTTATTTAGTACCAGGAGAATAATTTAATTATATGTATAAAACCCTGTGTATTTCGACGTTTTTCTTGCAGGTCGTCTTAGCAGGGTTAAAATGCAACAAATTAAAACCACCAAATGTTTTACTGAAATTCTATAGTTATTGATTTTTAGTTTTTTTTAATGAAAAATACAATTTAAAAATGATTTACGGCACAACTTTACTGGAATTTAAGTTATTATCACAGTTGATGCCGTAGCAGATCTTTGTTAAAAATTAAAAGTTGAAAAATGCCTAAAAATTTGGCATATCACTAATTGCATTTTAGTTTTCGTAATTTATATTTTTCTTGGACAAAAAATACAAAAAAAAACTGAATGTGGTCGCTTAATGTGTTGTATTTTAACCCTACTATGACGTCCTGCAAGGAATACGTTGAATTACAAGTAACCCTGTATGTGTAGCTTTAGCAATAGTTTCACATATTTTTTGACGAAGATACTTTTAAACAAGTTATGGGGTTATGTAGGAACAGTGGAAAGAAGTTTGCAATTATTATAATGGTTAAACATTTTTGATATTATTATTTTTATGCTTTTTATAAAAGACATATAAAATGAAACGCGCTCGTTCCGCTTTCATTCTGACTCGATCCCTTTAACTTGAAACGTAATGCTGTCGCTTTATTGTCAGGCCTTAGTTAGGCTTTTCTTAAAATCCTAATTAGTGTTCTTGATTTGTTTGTTTGTAATCATGTTTGGATTAGTGTGGAATATTTTTAAGTCTGCCTATCTTTTAATCTGAATATGATCATTGATAATGAAAACGAGTTTTCTAAGCGTATTCTTAGTTGCAATAACAGCAAATCAAATACAATAAAATGTCTTTAATGAAACTTGATTTAATTATTTTGTTTCCGGCGATCGGTATTTTGCCTCTCATTACTGATATCCAATATCCTAAAGGGCTCACTAATGTTTCTGTCGCAGTAAGGTAGTTGTAGCCGTGATATAGTTACATCCCTAGGGAAATAGCTATATACCCGTTACGTACGTACGTTACCGTACGTTCATCGCCGACTATTATTTTACAAAATCATAAAAAAATGTCATTGGTTTTTATGATTATTTATAGGTTTATTTGTTCATATATAAAAGTTTTACAGTGATATTTGTTTATTTTGGCTTTATTTTAGGGTTTTTTTAAGTGCCGGTCATTACGACCCGGCGCGGCCTAAACGGAATAATTATTACATTCAGGCCTTGCCGGTCACAATGCCGGTCAGCGTACTTACAAACGTTATAGACACGTCTACTACGCACGGGTACCGCGCGCCTAATGGATGCTAGCGCGGGAGTACACCGTGCGTGCGGTTGTTGTTCCCGCCTCCCTTCACCCCTTTCACCTCTCCCTATGACTCAAGCCAATCACGGATTGTTTTCGTTAGTTCGCATTTGTTTTGGTCATCAAATGCACGCTAAGATTTTGTTTAGCAGAAAAAATAGTTTTATTGTTAAAATGGACACTTTTTTTGACTTTGAGTTTACACAAGAACAATTACATGTAATTGACAGTTTAGAGAGGTCACATTGCAGTACTGACCATGTCATAAGTGAGGGTGATGAAGTGATAAATATTCCACGTACCAGAAAACGTCGAGTTATTTTGTCGGACAGTGAAGAAGATGACCGTGACTTATCTCCAGCTTTATCCGGCCATACACCTGAATGTGAGTGGTACCAGCCACGTGGTAAGCAGCCTCGTTTAATTCCTTTTACCGAAATACCGGGACTGAAACCTTACTCACTTCGAAATCAACTAGCCAATGCTACACCTGTTGATTTCTATTCCCTCTTAGTCACTGACCAGTTATTTGAAAATATAGCACATCAGACGAATATATTTGCCCAACAAAGTATCGATAAAGGTGGCATTAAAGATAAGTCGAGACTACGGCTCTGGACGCCAACCGACAAAGAAGAAATAAAACGATTTTTAGGCGTGATTATTTGGATGGGTATAGTGAAGTTACCAAAAATCGTAGACTATTGGTCTAATGATGAAATGTTGGGTCAATCTTTTGCAAAAAAGACTATGAGTCGCAACCGCTTCGAAGTTTTGCTTAGAATGCTCCACTTTTCCAACAACGAAGAAGTTCCAAAAAATGACCGGCTGGGTAAAATACGAAGATTGGTTGAAATATTGAACCAAACATTTTCAATTCATTATACTCCCGATGAATGTTTATGCGTCGATGAAAGTATGATACCATTTCGTGGGCGTATCATTTTCCGTCAATATAATAAGTCGAAAAGACATAAATATGGCATCAAGCTATTTAAATTGTGTACTACTCCTGGCTATACGACAAAGGTGGAGGTATATGGAGGAAAGACATTAGATTCACAGGATAATACTCCAACCAACGTTGTCTTGAATTTAGCACGTAACTACTTTGGAAAAGGTCATACCATGTTCGTAGATAATTGGTATACAAGCTTAGATCTAGCTGAGAAGTTAGTTCAACACGATACTCATTTAGTAGGGACCCTACGAAAAAACAGGAAGAACTTACCAAAGGACGTCATGACTGGAAATCTGAAACCGGGTGAGTTTATGGCAAAAGAAAACAAAAACGGAGTCACGGTTATGAAGTGGAAGGATAAGAGGGACGTGTGTTTGTTGTCAACCAAACATTCAATTGGTTTTACAAAAAAAAAGAACAAAAGAGGGGTTGAAACAATTAAACCGAAAGTTGTGATTGATTATAATAAAGCCAAAGCAGCCGTTGACTTGTCTGACCAAATGAGTGCTTATTCGAGTCCATTGCGAAAGACGTTAAAGTGGTATAAGAAGCTCGGTATCGAATTATTACTCAATACTGCTGTAGTAAATGCAAGAGTACTATATGAAAGTACAACGAAGAAGAAGATATCTGTCGTCGATTTTAGGCGACTGTTGGCAAAGCAGTTGATTGAGGGTAGTCAAGAAAATACGGGATTGACCACACCACGACCCAGAAGACAAAAACACGAGCTTAAGAAAAAAGAAGGTGCAGCAGTATCAACAAGAAAATTTTGTCGTGATTGTTACAAATCAAATGTTGAGTTGCATGGAAGAAATGTGGCCAAGAACAAAACAAAGAAGGTTTCTTGGTTTTGCACTATTTGTCCCGGCAATCCCCATTTATGTCGTCAATGTTTTGACAAATGCCACTAAAATGTTTGAATATCCATTTAGAGTTGAATTAATCTTTAGTTTGATTGTTGTTCGTATGACGATTTGTAATTGTGGTTTGATAAAAAACGTTCCTAATATTTTTTGTTCTATTGTCTTTCTTTTTTTCTTAAATTTTGATAAAAACATGCCTAAAATTAATAATATTCTGTTGTCTTTTCATTTTTATGCATAAATGCAACTTATAACAGAAATAAAAATATATGATTCGAAATCCTATGTTTTTTCATTAACTTTTTTCTCTAAGTCCTAAAAACAGGTATGCCATCAAAAAATCAAAAAACCAAGTAGTTACAGGTGTTTATTGGGGCCGCGCCGGTCACATTGTATGGTTGAATACACAGCTTTTGCATTCTGCGGCGCGAACGGGCTTCGCAAAGGTAGGTCTGGCGTGCCGGTCATTTTGACCCCCCATGGCCCAAATGGCTAGATCAAGTGCCGGTCATTTTGACCCACCATGGCGATGAACGTGTTAATAAAGTAACGTGAAAACTGTCGGAGTGCTCTAATGTGTTACTGCGACCAATTTTGCACTCGCCGGCCGTTGCCATTGCGCCGCTCGCTTCGCTCGCTCAGCTTGCGCGTACTTGGTCACAGCAGTTCTAACCTAACCTAACTTATTTGGTTGGAGTACCCTAAGGGTTGGACCTCATCTGGCAGCACGGAATCGCATTTGTTCCGCCTGTGCTACCACGTGCTGCAGTATGCTGCCGCATGCGAACGCGCGCTGTCGCATACCGCAGACAAAAAAGGCTGCACTGAGCTGACGAGCGGCCGCGTGCGCCATTGTACGATAGAGTGAGACAGCATGCGATAGCAAGTGATCGGCGGTGAAAGGATGCGTTAGCATGCTATCGCGCGCTTCAGCGTTCCGGAGTCTCCCTGCCGACCATTGCATTTTGTCCGTGATGCCGATCGCCTCGAGGATTCCGCCGCGTGCTATCGCATTATGCTTTCTGTCTCGGTCTAGCAAATGGCAGTTCTAAGCGACAGAAAGAGAAAGGGCGACGGAAAAAGGCGATTCCGTGCTGCCAGATGAGGTCCAACCCTAATACTTATGTTACTAGATCATGCACGTATTTTAGTTATGTTTTTAGTCAGATAGTCATGAACAGCTATCACTGACCGAGCGATCGTAGCAAGCGGAGCGTCTGTGCTTGAAGTCTGGCAAAATTTGCTTTCGTGTGTCAGTTTGTTGCTACTCCTCTACAGGTCGTATTTTACAAACGATCTGGATGAAACTTGGTATACAGGTATACCAACCGACTTTATAGATTTTTTTTACCGACGGGAATTTTTGATTGGAGGGGCACTTCCACCAAAAAGGGGCAAAGGAGGCTACTGGATATCACCGCCTTATGAGATCCGATCCAAACTACCTTTTAAATAATAAAAGAACCATCGAATTCTTTTTTTATTTGAAAGGTAGTTACTTTAAGTTGATCTCATAAAAATTTGGTGAAGATCTGATGAAAAAAAATATGGTAAGTATCCCGTTTTAAATAACTTTAGTGGTAATTGTTGCAAAAAAGTTTGCGTGTTGCAGAACTACCTACTAGTATAGCTATATTACGGTGTATAGCTATATCCCTAAGGATATCACTATATCTCGGCTCCAGCCATCTTACTGCCCGGAAGTGACCGAGTTAGAGCTGAGAGCGGCGGTACGTAGGCTGAGTGCCAAAAATACCGCCCCAGGACCCGACGGCTTGCCAGGAAGAGCTTGGGTTCTGGCCTTTGGGGCTCTCGGGCCTCGACTAGGGGGGCTCCTAAGCGCATGCTTGGAGAGGGGCCAGTTCCCACTTCGTTGGAAGACAGGGAAACTGGTCCTCATTAAGAAGCCAGGGCGCCCTGCGGACTCTCCGTCCGCTTACCGGCCCATCGTGCTGCTCGACGAGATGGGCAAGCTCTTTGAAAGAGTCATTGCAGACCGTCTCGTCGGGTGGCTGGTGCAGGAGGGGCCGGATTTGGCGGAGAGCCAGTTTGGTTTCCGCAGGGGGCGCTCTACGGTGGACGCCATCATGCGCGTGCGAGCCCTCACGACGGGGGATGCTGTGGCCCGGGGTGGGGTCGTCTTGGCGGTGTCTCTAGACATCGCCAACGCCTTCAATACCCTGCCCTGGAGTTGCATCAGGGAGGCACTCCGGTATCACCGGGTGCCAACCTACCTCTGTCGAGTGGTCGAGGCCTATTTGACGGACAGGGCCGTCATCTACACCGGTCATCAGGGAGAGTGGAACCGGCGAGAGATGTCGTGCGGTGTCCCACAGGGATCGGTCCTGGGGCCACATCTGTGGGATATCGGGTACGACTGGGTGCTGCGCGTCGACCTCCCTAGCGGCGTCAGCGTTGTATGTTACGCTGACGACACGCTGGTCCTGGCGCAGGGGAGGTCGCACCAGGCGGCGGCTGAACTAGCGACACGCGGGGTTGCGATAATCGTAGAGAGGATCCGGCAGTTGGGACTCGAGGTGGCCCTGCACAAGTCCGAGGTCATGTGTTTTCATGGTCCTTGGAACGCGCCACCGTCGGGTTCCCAAATAACGGAAGGAGGGGTTCACATCGGAGTCGAGTCGACGATGAAGTACCTGGGACTCGTCCTCGACAGCCGGTGGAACTTCGTGGAGCATTTCCGACGTTTGGCTCCCAGACTGGAGCGGGCCGGGGCTGCCTTGAAGCGGCTCCTGCCCAATCTGGGGGGTCCAAACGCCTCCTGCCGGAGGCTTTACGCGGGGGTCGTGCGGTCCATGGCCCTTTACGGGGCACCGGTGTGGGCGCGTTCCCTGAGGCTGCGACCAGCCCGCCGGTTGAACGCGTCCCAGAGGGTCATGGCCATCCGGCTAGTCCGGGGATACCGCACGGTCTCCTGTGAGGCGGCGAGCCTCCTTGCCGGATTACCGCCATGGGATCTGGAGGCAAAAGTTCTTGCGCACGTGTGGGAGTGGCGCGAGGAGGTGAAACGCCGGGGCGTAACTCCGCTGCCGCGAGAAATCACGGTACAGCGGACAGAGCTCCGGCGGGATCTCATGGCGACATGGAGAGTGCGATTGTCGCAACCCAGCGCTGGGCACGCCACAATTGCGGCGATAAGTCCCCTCTTTGAGGAGTGGTTGGAGAGGCGCCACGGCGTCCTCACCTTCCGCCTGACGCAGGTCCTCACCGGACACGGTTGTTTCGGGAGGTTCCTGTTTCGGATAAGGCGAGAGGAAACGCCCGGGTGTCACCATTGTGTGGATCGCCCGGAGGACACGGTGGAGCATACAGTGGAGGTCTGCCCGGCTTGGGCGGAGCACCGCCGTGTTCTCACGGAGGCGATCGGCGGCGGCGATCTCTCGCGTCCAAACCTGGTCCAGGCCATGGTGCGGAGCGAGAGTGCATGGGAAGCCGTCACCTCCTTCTGCGAAGCAGTAATGCTCGCAAAGGAGGAAGCGGAACGCGTGAGGGAGAGGCAACAGCCGCGCCCTCGCGCCCCTAGCCGCCGTAGGAGACGCCCTGGGCGGCGGGAATCGATTGCCGATTCCCGGCCACCGTAGGCGCGGGCTTGCGGACGACGAGTAATGGGCAGCTCGCCGTCCGGTAAGGACCAGGCCCGGGTCGACGGCGCGTTGTGTTCCACGCGCGCCTCAAAGAGATGTCAGCAGTGACGGGGTCAATTGGGCCGATGCCGCCGGGGTCGCGGGTAGTTCGAAAGAGATACCGTGGCCCTGGCACGGGCAGCTGAAGGAACATGGGTGGGTTTTAGTCAGTAAAAGTCTGACACGCCCTCCCGCTCTGGGCAGAGCGGGAGAAGTCATTTGATGATTTCCCATCCACAAAAAAAAAAAAAAAAAAAAAAAAAAAAAAAAGCCATCTTACTGCGACATATACATTACTCAGTTTAACTACCTAATTTTACATGTTCTTGTCTGTAAATATTTATTCATTCAAATCCTTTTGTACTTACCCTTTTAAAAACACATCATCTTCTCTTTACTTCAACATAAATAGTACTTCGCTTCAGACTCACTAAATGAACACGTCTCAACAACATTAACCCACTCTGTTCTGCGTTAAAAACTATAAAAGAACGCTTCACTTTTAAGTTTTCTTGCTATTAATACAACTTCAAAGTGTTTAGTGTAAGCAAATAAGCTTCATAAGGAACGTTTCTTATATCTAATATGTACGCAATTGGTGTTATACTATTCGTAAACGCAAAGTTACAATTTGTTAATACATATTTAAATATCGCTACTAGCGCTTCTTCCGGCGCGTGCTCAAAATTGGAACTACCACCGCTATCTTGTTTTTTCAAGATATTTTACAAAACAATTGCACAAAAGTTTACTGACAGCACCTAACAACGTCATTCGAACGCCAAAACATCCTTGTAGCAGTGTCCCTCAGATTGTTTTTCCTTAGTTTCGTGGTCGAAAAGCCGAAAAAGTATTCTATCCATGGACTTTATAGATCGTTTTTATTTTTCACAAGAATCAAAGCGCAGCGCGCGCTTTTGAGCTTTGGAGTGCATCAGCCATTTTCTTCTTGCCCATGCTTGTAAAATGAGAATGGGTAACTTAATAAATGTTTTCATAAAACTAACAAAAACCGAAAACACCTTTCCTCATTTTAGGAAACGATTATTTCTAACAAAGTAAGATGTAACTAACATCCTCCTTTGCTTTCAGCACACAATACGTATGTCCGCCAGCAGCTACTCAGTGGAACAACACCGGTACTTAAGGGTCGGCTCTTTGTAGTAGTAGAACTATTTTAACAGAGTGTTTCTTCAGCGTGGCGTTTATTTGGGCCGCACTGATTGCGCACTTCTGCCAAGCTGACAAAAGACCTATTTATTTGTTTTATTTGCTCTCACTGCCACGTAATCAAAGAGACTGCTACTAGGAGCACAGAAATCACTGGAAGGTGACACTGGAAAAATTTGTGTTGAGACTCTGTGAATTGTGTAAAGGCGAAATATTCACGATTCTAATCATTTGAATAATAAAGAAATTACTACGAATAGGTGTTTTAGAAATAGCTTAACTTATTATACTGGTGTTTTGAATTAGAATGAATTAATAGTCTTGTCCGTTACACCTTGGTTGGTTTGATCGCTGGCGAAAGTCTTGCTTGATTCAGCAATCGTCTTTCATTGCACCCGCTGGGAGTGATGGAAACGGGTAGCCTTAGTTTTCTCGGGAAACAGAATGATTAATGTATCTTGTTGCATATTTCATGTTGCACGTATCATGTTGCATGTTTCATCTACCTTCACTAGCAGTTTCCTGCCTTTTAAGATCCGGTGTTAATAATCACTCGCAAATGCAATGTTAGTAATTAGATGTGAAATATTCGAGGTGTTAGTGATTTGAGTGTTAAACACTTTAGCCTCGACCTGCAGCAGCAGTGTGGGTACAGAAATGTATATTCATAAGATTGTTGATACGAGACTTGTGAAACAATCTTACTACTATTAAAAATGCGAAATTTTGTATGGATGGACGTTGTTACTCAATCACGCCAAAACGGCTGAACGGATCTTAATGAAATTTGGCACTGATATAAATTATAGTTTGGAATAGCACATAGGTTACTTTTTATCCCGGAAAAATGTACGGTTCCCGTGGGATAATTTCCGACATCCACGCGGGCGATGCCGCGTAGCAGCAGCTAGTGTAAAATAAATTTGTAATTAAATAGGTCTGTTAATGAATAGGCAGTGTTGACTCTCTGTATTATTTCATAACAGCCATTTTATATGTCAACAGTATTCAAGAGATTATGTGCTAATGGTGTCTTCTTCAAAGTACTCGTAGTGTCTTTGACCATGTAGGTAGGAATCTTTATTTTTTTCAGTACAAACTCGTTAAATGAAGATGCCATCTACTTATTAATGAATGATACTGTAAAGAAGGCACTAGATTTCAAATAGCCTCACAATTCACCCTTAAAAATAAAGCCGCCTATTCACGCACATCTATTTAGTCAGACATTTTCATTTAGCAGTAATTTAATTGTTCGTCTGCGACGCGAGGCAGGTCATCACGCGCGCCGCCGACCACATTACACCAAAACAACATTAATCGTTAAATCCCGTTAATTACCGCCGTCGTCAATCCACCGGCGGCTGCGGTGCTGCTGCGGGGCGGCTGCGGGGCGGCTGCGGGGCCACTGCGGCGTGGCTGCGCTTCGCAACGACTCTTCGTCGCAAATTAATGTGTTTGCGACGCGTCCCCGCAGCCGGACCGCGTTATGCACTCGATACTATTAATTTTCTTTTTTAAAGCAGTTTTTATTACTTTTTATTGTAGATTTATCGCGTTTACGCTCACTGAAAGTTGTAAATCTCGGTAATGGCTTATTAATTCTACTGCTAAAATATACCGCTTGTAATTATCGTTAAAATCGTGGTTTTACTTGAACGTCTGCTGCTGCTTCTATGTATGCGGATGACGTTCTAATTATCATATTAAATATGCACCTAGCTTTCAGCGCAACTATCTACAATCTTATAGATGCCACGTTAGAGAGGGATTCGTAGAGCTGCATGATCTGTTTTGTTATAGTTATGTAGATTTCTACAATATCTGTGGTAAGTGAAGGAATAAATTAATGTTGTAATAATTCTTCATGAAAAGAATATGTTGACGATGATGATTAATACCGAATCTACATAACACAATAAATACAAAATCAATTTCCAATGTTAATTCTCAATGCACCAACAATAACAGCGCCATGTCACCAACGAGAACATATTTCAAACGAATTTGTGAACGTTTACTTGTGACGCGAACGGGTGTCAAAGCACTGCTCGCTTCATTGACTACACACTATTAAGGGTTGGTCTCCATACGTGCGGCTTAAATAAAATTATCCAGGTTAACACAGTAATTGAATAAAATTTTTACTTTCGTAAATCTGAAAGTTGTAGGCTACACATCAAGCTATACATTTCCAGTTTACACTGACCTCTCATTGTGAAGAAATCCTATACAATGCGAGATCAGCTTATACTGTAAGTGTATAGCTTTATCTGTAGCCGTGCGTACATACCGACGCTGGAACGCGATTTTGTTGCATCTCGAAAAATGGCAATTTTTTTTTTGCATCATTGATATCAGAAAAAATACTGCGTCGAACGGACCATCCGTTCGACGCAGTATTTTTTCTAAGCAACGTTTTCCTACGATGTTTTTTTTTGTATGATACCGACGTTGATTTTTTTTTAACTTATTTAACAAAACATACTTCAACATGCTGTAAATACCATAAAATCAACTATTTTTAAATGTTATATATGTCGGAACGTCATGATTTACTCAGTTAGATTTAGACAGACATGTGGGCATAAGATGGGTTTCGTGCAATGAAAACATACTGGGTGCGATACACGGTGTTTAAAATCACAATCTAACACAATCACTAAGCACAACGAATCGAATACAGTTCCGTGGCGTAGTAACCCCGATGTTGCTCCGATGCGATCCAACACTAGACTGTCCTTCTCGCCATCCGGTTAAAACACCATGACTCTGTAGAAGCGCGCTGTAGGCGTGGGCACCTCACGTGATGTCGCCTGTGGCGCGCTTGCGATTCGTTACGCGTCCGTACTATTGACCGGATCCGACATATAAATACAGCAAAAACGACGACCATACAAAAAACGACGACCATACAAAAAACAACGAACATACAAAATCGATGTATGATTTTGTTTAACTTTGAATTTTAATTTTTCGTTGTGCCATAATGTTACAGCTACCAGCAAGATACAGCAATATTGCTGCTTGAAATCGAAATAACAATTGCTGTAAGTAGGTAATATTAAACGTATGTTAGACTAACTTTAGAATGCTATCATTAGTGGCATCCGATAAATTTCATTATAAGAAATACGTGTTCCAAAAATTATCTCTCTGATTCAGCTAGTTTATGAGTTATGAATCTTTGAAATAGTTTTTTGGCTCTGGTGTAAAGTTCAAATTTTTGAGATACTACAAGATTGCTTCCTTGCGTCGATACGTGCCAATTAGTGCCCGTGTTATGTACGGTACCTACGCTTAGACGACACTTAGGCTTAACTTTAGCTTGGAACCTGGAAAATGTCATATTTTTCACGAAGACCATTTAAATAAAAATTAAAACAGTTCTGCCTACCCCCATGGGAAGAAGATATGAGTTTATATATTTATGTATGTAAAACAAGGTGTTGTATAAATTAATGAAACTTATCAGCTCAGCACATAAATATTTTCAAATTACATACTTTGATAATATATTTTATAGACGAGTAACAGTTGTTGGTTGAAACACTGAAACAAAATAAAATGTGAGCGTGCTAACTACATTAATTCTCATTGTAATAGAAATTTCTCATGAATACGAGCTACATTACCTTCGCAAAGAATTAACTAAATAAACTGCTAGTAGAGATATCTCATTTAAGAAGAAAAATATAGAACATCAGTTTTAGGTTTAATTAAATTCTCAGTTAAAAATTCGCATTGATGCCATGTTTTAACTTCAAAGTTTATCTAAATAGTTTGTCTTTTAATTCTAAATGTGTTTAACCCACGCACTCACTTCATTATCTACAATTTGACTCAGTAGCCATACTTTAATGATAGGCTTGGTCTTCAGCACTTAGAGTTGGTGTTTTTTTTTTTTTGTGGAGGCTAGTTTTATGTGAATATTGAATGCTTAGTTCTTAAACAATAAAGTTTCTATTATTTTTTTATTGCATTTTTTTATGCTTGTCATCAACAGCCACCAAGTTTTATATTAAAAAAGTTTAGTTATATATAAGGTGCTATAAAAATATCTACCACGGCTTACACGGCAATACAATAGTGAAGAAATTCGACCCCGGAATAGTTACATCAATTTGAGAAAATAAAGTAATTCAATAAACATTTACTATATTCTGCATAACGTGGTTCACATCCAACGCGCGATGTCTCGCTTCGTCAATGAAAACAGTTGTTACCTCTTTCTAACTGTTCTATTAATGAACACTAATTACTACGGGATGGTTTCATACAAATAAATCCAATACGCACATTTTTTTGTATGGAAAAAAGTTAACATAAGATCAATAATTTGTCTTCACTAATGTAATCGGTTGGGCAAAAAGTCTTTTCGCATTATAGTATGTATAAACTTAAAATAAAATCTCTTTGGCTATACTATTTGTATCTGGCTGGTTTTGGTATCATTGAAAGTTTAAACTTTAAAGAACATAATTACAAATTCAAATTAGGAAAATGTGTGATTTTCATTCGTTTTTCGTACTGTCAAGATGAGTGAATCTAATGAAGAAATTCGATACATTTTAAAATTTTACTACAAAAAAGGTAAAAATGCATTGCAAGCCGCGAAAAAAATTTGCGATGTTTATGGACTCAGTGCAGTGTTTGTGAGAATAGCACAAATTTGGTTTAAGCGTTTTCAATCCGGAAATTTTGATGTCAAAGATGCACGTCGCTCTGGTCGCCCTATTACGGATAAAATGGATGCCATTTTTGAAAAAGTGGAGCAAGATCGGCATATCAGTAGTTACGACGTAGCTGAAAAACTGGGAATTTACCACAAAACAGTTTTGGCGCATTTGAAAAAAACTGGGTACACAAAAAGCTCGATATTTCAGTACACTCACGAGCTCACTGAAAGAAACCTAATGAACCGTGTACTCATTTGTGATTCTTTATTACTACGTAATGAAAGCGAACCATTTTTGAAGAAGCTGATAACTGGTGATGAAAAGTGGATCACGTACGACAAGAACGTGCGAAAAAGGTCGTGGTCAAAGGCCGGTCAGGCTTCACAGACTGTGGCGAAACCCGGGTTAGCTCGCAACAAGGTGTGTGGTGGGATTGGAAGGGCTTTATTCATTATGAGCTGTTACCACCAGGCAGGACCATCGATTCTGAACTCCACTGCGAACAACTGATGAGATTATAGCAAGAAGTTGAGAGAAAGCGCCCGGAATTAATCAACAGAAGGGGTGTGGTTTTTCATCATGATAACGCTAGACCTCACACATCTTTAGCCACTCAGCAAAAATTAAGAGAGTTTGGCTGGGAGGTGTTAATGCATCCGCCGTATAGTCCTGACCTTGCACCTTCAGATTTCCACCTGTTTCGGTCTCTTCAGAATTCTTTAGGCAGTGTCAGGTTAACATCACAAGAGGACTGCCAAAACCACTTGTCGCGGAATTTTGATCAGAAGTCCCAAAATTTCTATAGCAATGGGATCATGTCCCTACCTAAAAGATGGCAAAAAGTTATCGAACAAAATGGTACCTACATACTTTAGATTAATGTAAATAATGTATATTAAAAAATGTTTTGAATTTTCTTAAAAAATGCGAAGAAACTTTTTCCCCAACCTATTATATACACAATACTGTCTCCCATATTGCAGCCGTGGCAGATAATTTTATAGCACACCTTATATATGAAAACTGTCCAACACATTTTTATGAAAGTTGAAGTACAAATGTACACTTCTGGACACATCTTTTGGCCCACCTTGTATTTTCAGTTTCGTTTGGTCCTAGCTAAAATTTTATATTAGGTCGAGCAAAAAGTTTTTATGCAGTTTTGAACCTGGCACATTCACAATTTCATTCAATAGTCTTTTTTTGAATTTCGAACACAGAATTTAAAGAAACAAAAGACAATTTGGAGCCTGTTTGTTGATATCAAACAATCAAATACTAAGAAAACTTGGTTTTATTGGTTTACTTGGATTTAATTCTTGAAAAAGTGATTGATATCTTTGGTTTTGCAACAAACATTACTTATTCTTAACATTAAGGTGAGGTTCTATCAATAATCTATGAATACTTCACCTGAAGTCGCCGCCCAAGCTGTGGCACTTATTCAGGCCGGACACAGCCAAAGAAACGTGAGTGCTCAACTTAATTTAAGTCGATCTGCGGTCCGAAATGTTTATCGGAGGTACCTAGAGACTGGCGGCTTTGTTCGTCGCCAAGGAAGGCCACGATCTCGGGTCACAACTGAAAGGCAGGATCGATTCATCGTGACGACCAGCTTGAGAAATCGTCACCTTACCTCCATTGAGATACAAAACCAACTTCGCTACTTCCACGGAGTATCTGTGAGCGCTCGAACTGTTCGGAGAAGGTTAAAAGAACGCGATATGGTAGCACACAAGCCAGCTAATGGCCCCAAACTAACGCGAGCCCATCGAACAGCGCGCCTTCATTTCGCACGCAGTCATTTAAATTGGACACAGCAAGATTGGAGCCGTGTACTCTTTTCTGATGAGTCTAAAATTGTGTTACATGGCAATGATGGAAGTAAGAAGGTCTACCGACGTAAGGGAGAGCGTTTCGCACAATGCTGCTTTGAAGAGAGGGTTGCTTATGGCGGTGGCTCATGGACTGTCTGGGGCGGTATATCCGCGAGCGGCAAAACTCAACTTGAGGTTGTTACAGGACCACGGCTGCCAACATTAAATGCTGAAAGGTACATTCGTGAGTGCTTAGAACCTCACGTGATACCATACGCGGACTATGTGGGCCCAAATTTCCTTTTTATGCATGATAATGCAAGAGCCCATGCGGCCGGCATCGTCAGGGAATATCTTCGGGATGTGAACATCACAGTTATGGACTGGCCAGCCAGAAGCCCAGACATGAACCCTATTGAGCACATGTGGGACGAGCTAAAAAGACGTGTTAGGGCTCGTCAGCCAGTTGCCCAGACGATGCAGGAGTTGAAAACTGCCATAGAAGAGGAATGGGAGAAGATCCCTCAAAATTTCATAGAGCGGTTGATAAACTCTATGCCTAATCGTATGAGAGCTGTGGTAGATGCCCATGGAGGCAACACGCGTTATTAAATTAAACCTTTATTTGATAAAACATGTTTTTTATTCAAAAATCAATTGCCTTTAACAAGGCGCATATCCGACTTGTTAGGCGTAGCTCCATGTCGTATGGTATTCTGAATTCAAATTTAAAACAATACGATCGAAAAAGATGGTAAAATGTATCAGGTTTAAAACTGCATCAACAGTTTTTGTTCAATCTAGCAATCATATATCGGTAGGGGCCATCGAAACCTAAACTCTAAGGTGGGCCAATAGATGTGTCCAGAAGTGTATTATCAATAATTAAACTGTCTTCACTTTTTACCCTCCACCCGGATAAATAACTGTTAGGTACTGGTTTACTACTTAAGTATATTTTAGGCTATATCAGTACTTAACGTATTTCAAAATGAAAAATAGTTATAAAAGGAAACCCGTAACGTGTAATAATTATAGGAACGCATTCGTCGCGGCATCGGAACGCCCCCTACATCTCTGTAACCGAATGTTTGTGAATCGAAGTCGTTTGACGCGCCCGACTTTGACTTAGCTAAGTTATAACGCAAACAAATTATCTGTTCACGGCCCAACGGCCTCCGAACCAGTGATTTTAGTTATTATAATTTAATATGGGATTATAATTATATGTATTAACTTGGAGTATTGTGTGTTCGATTTGAGAGTCAGTGAGTAGAGCAAGATGTTAGTGGTGCAGGTGTTGATAAGTTGTTGAGATGGTTGGGGTAACTTAAGGTTGCACTAGTCAACGGCTCAAACTCGTTGATGGTGTGTCTAATATGCATGCTATTTAGTTTATTTATTTAGTTTTATTTTCATTTGTTTAGATTTTTTAAGATAAGATAATTTATTTGCGTAAAACATTATACACACACACACACACACATTTTTCATCAATCATCATTAATTTTTTTTAATTTTTATTTATTTAGTAAAATAGACGATGATTTATAACGAAAACGAGCGCGTAAAAAAAATTCATGAACAGACCTTTGGGCGTATATATATTATGAAAAAACTTCTGAAAGTATTTAAAAAAAAAATATTTTCGATTAAATTATTCTATCCTTGTACGTAACAATTTTGCCCATTTCATGTTCAGGGAGTTATTTATTTACGCCCAAAGATGCGTTGTTAAAATAAGTATTGAAATATGATAGTTTCGACGCTCATAATATCCAAACCAACATTTTTTTTTCCGATCCTGCTTCCTATGCTGCTATAGCTATGCTATGCATAGCATATGGCTAGATAATGACAAGACAAATTGAAATAATTTTTAGTTTTGAACGTACATCGTCAAACAGACGAGTAATCACCATACCATGCGTAACCTTAAGTCAAGTACTTACTTACCTAGAGTATCTAGATAGTCTACAATCATACCGGGATGAAGCAAAGTAATAATAATTTACTAGCTCGGGTTTGGTTGAGTGGTAGGTAATTATTTCCAATAGTTACTAGGATCTCTCTCTTAGGGCCTGTTGCACTCGGGAAGTTCCTGTTTCGGATAAGGCGGGAGGAAACGCCCGGGTGTCACCATTGTGTGGATCGCCCGGAGGACACGGTGGAGCATACAGTGGAGGTCTGCCCGGCTTGGGCGGAGCACCGCCGTGTTCTCACAGAGGCGATCGGCGGCGGCGATCTCTCGCGTCCAAACCTGGTCCAGGCCATGGTGCGGAGCGAGAGTGCATGGGAGGCCATCACCTCCTTCTGCGAAGCAGTAATGCTCGCGAAAGAGGAAGCAGAACACGTGAGGGAGAGGCAACAGCCGCGCCCTCGGGCCCCTAGCCGCCGTAGGAGACGCCCTGGGCGACGGGAATCTATCGCCGATTCCCGGCCACCGTAGGCGCGGGCTTGAGGACGACGAGTAATGGGCAGCTCGCCGTCCGGTAAGGACCAGGCCTGGGTCGACGGCGCGTTGTGTTCCACGCGCGCCTTAAAGAGATGTCAGCAGTGACGGGGTCAATTGGGCCGATGCCGCCGGGGTCGCGGGTAGTTTGAAAGAGATACCGTGGCCCTGGCACGGGCAACTGAAGGAACATGGGTGGGTTTTAGTCAGTTTGTCTGACACGCCCTCTCGCTCTGCCCAGAGCGGGAGAACACATTTGATGATTTCCCATCCACAAAAAAAAAAAAAAAATGGGCCCGTTGCACCACCTACGATTAAGTTCCTACTATCTTACTTGGCAGATAAGTTCATACAAATTCTGTTCCATTTTTGAATTTAGAGTAGTGGCTATTCGGACATCATGAAATTGGCTCTTAGTCTCTTCTGTTCATTTGAACATAAAGGATTTGAGAGGATGAAATTCAACCCACAAATGAGACCTTTCCAGAGCCTACTTTCCTTTTTAATTGGATAGGAGGAAAACTATCTACCAAACATTAATCCATATACTTAGAAACGTTACGTTACGTTTTGTGTGTTTTGTGTGCACCAAGTAAATGTTTTATCTATCAATCTTAACGTTTAAACCCAAAATTTAAATTTTCTCCCCGTTCTTATAGTGTGAAGAATTTCAGACGGTTTAAACTTAGAGTGGCCTGCGACTAAAACACACATTGAAGTTAGTATGAAGAAACTTTAAGATTTCTAAACCGCACAGCTAAACTAACATTACAAATAACATTAAAAACACTCCACTCACCAGTTTGCACTGACTTAATCCTGTCATCTACCAACTACCTACGTTTTATATACTTTTACTAAGAGTGGAACTACCCAAGGAAGTCTTGATTTTACTTCGGAACATTTGTACAAATATTATTTATTTGTTCGGCTGTTATATTTAGTAGCAACAAATGGCGATAATGAGGCAGTTTTATACGATTGTGATTCTCTTAACGTCACGCCAGACAAACACACGCGTGGCGCACGTGCGTACACACAGTGCTCGCAAACACTAATGTTGCAGATGGAAGACTTCCTTGACCTTCTTAAGGAGATGCCTCAGTGTGACGAGGTTAAATTCATCGTCAGGATCGTCCTGCCCTTAATTCGTTTCTAAATATACAGCAACATAATTTATTAAGGGAGAGGTTTCTGCTTTATCAAAATAAAGCTCATCTTAAACCTATGTAAATGAATATCGTCATCCTTCTGCCCTTTTAGGTACCTATTCAATTATTTGAGGACAACGCTGCATATCTTCTTCTTCCATACATCTCTATTTACCGTCAATTTAGGAGTCGCGCTCTGTCTCTCATATCAAAATGTAGACGGATAATATGTATATCATAATAAAGTGAATAAATACTTGTATCGTTTGTGCCCAGAGAAACCTTTACAAATCGTTTATAGACACAATAAATAGTTCCTCACCGCATCTGCGCCACATACTCTCTCCCATCGCCGTATGCCTGTAATTCACGGCTGATGAATAATTCACCGTCCGAAAGACCAATTGTTTACCTCGCCGCCATTGCCTGCGACACTATCTGCATTTATATTAAACCATCACATTGAGTCTGCCATGTTTTCCAAAAATCATCTCAGTGATTTTCATATTCACGATTTTTATCGGTGGCTCTTCATTGCACAACACGTTGTTTAAACCGCTGAACCGTCGCTCCTGGTTATCTTAAATACGAAGACCTAAAAGCCTGATAACCTTTCTAACCTCAGAATTTTGGAAACACTCCATTTAACGCGCGACGTAACGTTACTTAAATTTGAACGAATTTTGTATCGAAAATACAACTCATTATCTGCCGACCCTGTTCCTAACTATGTTGGGGTCCGCTCCAGTCTCACCGGATGCAGCTAAATACCAATATTTTACATGCTGGAGCGATGGCCTATCTAACCTCCACATCCCAGTTACTGGGTAATATGATACCCCTTGGTAAGACTGACAGTCAGTTTCACCCAGAATAAGGTCCTATAACTAAGTAAATGTTTTGTGTTAAACGAGTAAACGACTAAGTAAAATCACGTTCGTATCGCACTAGGTGCAGGGATAGCGCCACAATGTGGCGATACTACAGTACCGCCGTGGCGATACTACAGTACCGCCGTGGCGATACTACAGTATCGCCGTGGCGAGCTACTGTTATTGTTCACTTCACGACTGCTCTAGAACATAACAATCTTTCAGTACTTATTGATAATGATGAGGATGATTTTCGCCTGTTTTTGATATATCTACAGCTACATGATGTAAGTTACTACAAACATTAGCTGATGTCAAGACAGTGTTCTATTATAATAGTAATGGGTATATTCAGAATTAGCTCCAACTCACTGAAGTGAAGTGAAATGGGTCAAAGTTTAGTTTCTGTTGAAATTGGCTCGTGTGCGCGTGATGTAAGTTCACAGCAAGTTTGTGCTAAGTATAGTTGCATTGCTGACTTACTATCATACAATTTGCATACGACGCTCATCTATTAAAGTTTCATACTGATAGCATAGCACTAAGCTAATGTATCCTGTCGAACGCGCTATGGCTAATAGTTATATTTTATTTATAAGCATCCTGTATTTATAAGTATCCTATAACTATTAGCGTGGTGTTTTTAAGTATGATTTCATGAATGACTGTACCTAATGATTATCAGCTGTACTATTTACTACTTAGCATTTTCACATTCAACATAGGGAATTAATGATTTATTTATGACTATTGGGATCAATGTAGTTTTTTGAGACAGTCGGTAGCAGGTTTCTAGGTAGGTTCTTTGGAAGTCATTGAATCATTTCCACAATATTATTTCTATGACTAGATATAAATAAATTTCCGCGGTAAACATAACGCGTGCGTTGTTGATCGCGTATCATGACTACCTCTCCAAATCGCCAAATATTGTCTGCGATAATACTAGTCTATTATACTTCTCAAATATACACTATCTAACACAAACGCCTCCAAATCAAACGCACCCCAGGCCGGTGTTGCTTCGTGCTAATCTAGTACCGTCAGCACATAGAGCGATAAGGCCGGGGACAGGCGTCGGCCTATCACCGGTATTTATTGCCGGTGATACAATTATCGCCGCGATTTATCTTCGGACGGTACCTTCAGGTTGGATAGTGTCGAATTTGTACACGGGTTTTGGTTTACGGAAAAGTTTAAGATATTTGCCTAGATTTTGATTATGAAAATATCTTTGTATTTTTTAATGTTTTTGAAACAATACCCAAATTACATCAAATTTCGTATATGTTACCCAACTTCTTATAATGTGTCTAAATATGAGGCACTGATTGCATTAGAATATAATATTGAGAGTTTTGTAACATATGCCGCACATTTTTTAGATCCCTATTATAACGAATGCTTCATGTCTATCTTTTGTCACCGCAACGATCATGGATAGACTGTTACAATTTTGAGGTTGCTCCAATGCACATAAAAATTGGCAGTTAACCAATTATATTAAAAACCACCAAAACTAATTTTACGAGTACCTATTTGTACAACTTATATAAATACATTTCCTTCCCTCCTTCAAACTTAAACAATCACATAATACAAAATGGCCTATCTACCTTCGATCTGGAGTACCCGCATAACCGCTGTACAGCATTCGTTAGTCGCCGTCCAAAGACGCTCAAAGACGTGTACTATCTGCGCTCATCTCATCTGCATAGAACATACTCCCAATCGACTACGTTGTTCAGACAGGATCGCTTAATTACACCTGCATGTGCTTAGAGAGAGTTAAAAGGGATTTAAATTGCAGTTGATGTTTGAGCACTTTATAAAAAATCTTTTTTTTGCAGGGATCGTTGCTGGTGGAATTTGTGTGATGAAGAGCTCGTAGCAAATCAAAATGATAATTGGATGGTTGTAAGTAAGTACAGGCAAAACAAGAATAGCTCGTACATGCAACAAGCCGGTCAGCGCGATCTTGGTGGACTGGTCAGTGGTCAGGGTGCAGCTGATACATTTAACTATTGCTGATCATTGGAGCTTTTCATCCATCAATGCAGACACTCAGACGCCGCCAGTTTAGAGCAATTTATAGAGATCACATTAGATTAGTAAAGAATGATGTATTTTTCAAACTGACTGTATTGTAGTCCTAGCTAGCAAAGACTTAATATACGAGGTAGATAACCTTTCGAGAGCATCGCGACGTAAAATTAGTCTCTGGATCAGAAAGCGCTTTACAAGCTATGTTCTGACATTTCAAGGGTGCATACTTGCACAGCTGCTGTATACGACTTAGCGTAATCAACCTATAATATTCCCACTGCTGGGACACAGACAGACTCAGACTCTGTGAGAGGGAGTGGGCCATAATCCACCACGCGGGCCCAGTGTGGGTTGGTAGATGTTACACGTCTTCGAGTGTTTGGTTCTAGGACATGCCGGTTTCCTCACGATGTTTTCCTTCACCGATTTGAGAGCAGTGATGGTGATGAAATCATTTACATAAAGTAAAACGCCTGTCAGGGTTCGAACCTACGATCTACAACTCGTAAGTCGCGCCAGTTACCACTGGGCCATCACTGCTCTACGACTTATTCAGCTCAAAATGTATGATGGCACATAAAAGTTCGGGTTATAGAGCGTCGTCACACACCTATATAGCAGTATATTTGTAATGCTCAATATGTCCTATTTAATGCCCGGGCACTGTACAATGTACATACAGTGCGAGTGTTGAGTTATCTATTCTGTACTTGAGTGAGGACATCCTCACTCAAGCACGGAATAGATAACTCAAGTGAAAAGGTATAATAGCTCTAACATTTGGGTATTCTCGACAACGATCAAATATTATACGTTAGCTACAAGATTGTAACAACGGATTACTTTATGAATTCGAATAACATACCCCTTTGGGTACAACACAGGTACCACACAGGTACAACACAGGTAGGTTTGGTAGGAACATTATAACTGAGAATTCTGCCGGAATTCTGGAAAGTGTTCGTAAATAAAACATAGTAAACTAAAATAGCTTGGGACTTACACGGCTCATAAACAAAATAGCTGTGTAAATCTAAGAGAAACATGTTGAGTGGCGCCCTCCCTACGTACGCCCTGAATATGTAACTTTGTACCGGGATGTATTTTAGAAGCCCAAATAAAGACTATATGTGACTAGATGTGTACGACTTTAAACTTTAATTTTACAGCGCAATCTATTACGCGGTTGGAACGGGTATTCGCAAAATTTTAACCAACAAACACGGCAAAGGAAATTGAACTAAGAATGTTCATGTTGATAATTATAACTAATTTTGTTAGCTGTACATTAGTAAGGCAAATTAAATTCTATTTATGAATGGATCCCTGAGGCTGCATGTGGGCCGAACGTACAGCTTCCAAAAGTTAGGGCTTATACCAATAGTTAGGGCTTATACCAATAGTTAGGACTTATACCAATAGTTAGGGCTTATACCAATAGTTACAAAAACTGTTAGACGTCATTATTTGCCTTATAGTTTCTAAACATAAACTTTTGTATCACATGTAGTTTGTGATAATATTAAACCCCATAAGATGATAAAATTGGTAGGACAATATTTTACTGAAATACTTGAGAACAGAGAGCTACGCTTGCCGGGGTTGGTCCGTGGATGGGTGACCATCTTTACATACCGAGACTCCTCCGTGCCTCGGAAAGCACGTTAAGCCGTTGGTCCCGGCTGTCATTCGTGGATCTTTGACAGTCGTTACGGGTCGTCAGAAGCCCGAAAGTCTGACAATCAATCTTTCCAAGGGGTATCGTATTACCCAGTTAATGGGTTGTGGAGGTCAGATAGGCAGTCGCTCCATGTAAAATAATGGTATTCAGCTGCCCGCAACATAGTTGGGAAAAGGCTAGGCAGATTGATTGATTTGACTTGATAACAGATTCCCAAAAAAATCTGTTAAACATGAAATAACATCAACAATATTATGACATTAATTTACAATCCATTACTATTGACCATTTTTACATAATTATAAAGACGAGGGATCTCGGAAAGCACGTTAAGCCGTTGGTCCCGGCTGTATCCGTGGATCTTTGACAGTAGTTACGTCGTCAGAAACCCGAAAGTCTGACAACCAGTCTTACCAAGTGGTATTGTATTACCTGACTGAAAGCCGACCCCAACATAGTTGGCTAGACAGATGTTAATATACCATTCAAAACGAAGATCAATTCACTGAAACATCCTAAAACACGTTATGTACATCAAAACGACGCATCAGGTAAAATGGCACATAACCAAATAAAACAGCAATAAGTCACGACTTCATATAAATCAGAAGACAAGACGCGTGAAATTGCTATTGTAAGGAGTTATGTATCGAGAGGCTCGCAGCCACGCGTCCTCTGTTCTGATAAGCGTCGTGCTTAACAGGATATATTATTATGACTGTTATGGGTATTGGAATGGGTGATTTTGTGCAGCCACAATATTTACGAAAAAATCAAATAAATAATTTGGCTATCAAAGACATAAAATCAGTTCTATATTCGGACAAAGATTAGAAGATTTAGTTGGAAAAATATCACGAGTTCTCAACGCAGAATCGTCAGATAAAATACTAAAGATTGTCTGTCTGTCGTGATTTCTAACTGAACAGATTGAAAAAACAATCTATTGACTGTATCTATCGAGAAGGTACACCGACATTAAGTATTGTGCATTTTAAAAGATGCTTTTATGGAACACTTCGATACTTGGATTCACAATCACTCGCCAAGTTGTGTTTTATGGTGCAATAGCAGAGATCAACAATAGATACACAACTTTTTCTTTTGATGTCAAAGCTGAGGAAGAAAACTTGACAAAGTCCTTACGTGAAATCGCGTCTGTATTGTCGCAAGTTTCATAGTCGCGTGGTGTGCAGGGCTCCTAGCCTGGAGATTGAATTCAGGAGCCAGGAAGATTAATAATCTCCGCGTCTCTCCAGCCTTTTATAATACGATATTGTATTCCATTTAATATGACCTAAAACACCGAGAGTTTTTCTGAGAAAATTGATTGCGTCAGTGATTTTTTCTATACGCCAAATTGAAAAATACATATTTAGCTAGCATACAGATATTGCGTGTACGAAATAAGGTTCCCAGAACTAATTTGGCGTGGAGATCTACTGAAGAGGCCATTGTCTATAAGTAAATTAACACATTTTCGGCTAATATAATCAACATGTTAATACGTAGTAATAAATCCAATAGAAAACACTTCAGATCGTAAGTTTCTTCGAAGATACGACACTATTACCTACTAACTAACTTTTTTAATTTGTCTTAACCCAGCCTTTTCAAAAATGAATATTAACATTTTCAGAAATTTTCCATTTCAATTTATTATTCGAGTTTCCAGTCCTGCGAGCAGGACGGAGTCGGCTGAATGCTTTAAGTTTTACATTTGATTCAATTCGCCTTTCAATTTGCAAGAAGTGTTGCAAATATTGTAATTAAAGTGGATTAATTTTATTAAGTTGGCAACTCCATCAGCATTGGAAAAGTCTGGCTAGTGCCAACTTTAGACATGCTGCTGTTCACTTTTAGTTTACAATGGGATGGGATACTTGGAGTCAAATCCAGTATGCATGTTTCATGCTAATGGCTTGTGCACTTTTATTGTTTGATATTAAAATACGAATTTAGAATTTGAAGCACCGAATTCATAGTTTTCGTACATTTTATTTGAGTTATCATCTTTTACAATTTTCTACTAGGTTTGAAATACGGCCCATCGTCCACGACGACGCCGTTACAAAAATCTGAACTTCACACATGGCGCGACTTATTATCTAGTTTGTGATTGGTTGTGTCGTGTACGGACCACCATTGATTTGCTAGTGCCGTGACATTCTGGCTTTTCATTGGTGGTTTGAGTTTGTAACTGATCAGGTGCTTTTGAGTAGCGTCGTGGCTGACAGGCTTTTTTTTTTGGCGTGAAGAAATTCTCACGCATAATGTACTGCCACGGGGAGATAGTGCAGTTATGTGGGACTCCAACCTACTAAAACTCCACGGTGTCCTCCTATGCCGCTTATGGCGGGAACACGGGAACCCCTTACCACTCATCTGCGAACCCGCCATGGCTGTCCGTCATCGGACCCTCCTCTGGGAAGTACTCCCCATTATCGGCGCATCAGAACACATTGCACGCCGTGACCACCCCAGGGACCAAACCAGCACATGGGCGTCAGACGACCCCGTGTTTGGGCACCCTTGGTCCTCCTGCGACGGGTCAAGTCAGTGGCCCCACCGGCTGCAGAGAATAGGGAGAGCGGCTAACGCCATACCGACACTTCTCCTCCCCTGCGGCCCCACCGCGTCCGCCATTAGACGGTGGCGACCCCGTCCAGGGCGCGGAAGGGAATAGGGAAAGCGGCACACTGCAATACCGCCGCAGTACACTCCTCTCCCGCCATGGCCTCTAACCCTCAGCCGCGATGCTCACCCATGTTTGCAAAGTAATAAATGATTTGATTTGATTTGATGCCTCCCATACGAAATCGCGGCCCACCTCAGTTGCGATATCGCCCAAGCAAGACCGCAACCTACTTGTTGGCCGCTACGTCGCCGGCTTATCGGCAAATGCCCTGACAAGCGGCCCCTCCTCGGGATCCTCTTCGCTTCACCGTGTGTGTCCAACCCACGGCTACTGAGCTCCCCGCCTCGACAATGCAGGAACCTACCGAGGGGGTGGCTGACAGGCCTAACTCAGCAGGTACCATTGCACCATTTTGATTATTGTTTTCGTGTAAATAATTGCTATCAATTTATTGACATTATATGTTTTTTTTTTATTTTATGTTTGCAAGGATTTTTAAAAAAAATCTAAATAATAATATTTTCTAGTTTAAACTGAAATGCATGTATTCTTATATTATTTTCATACATCTAATCTAATACTTATGTTTCACGCTGGATTATATTCGAGCGCAATATGAATTGTTATTGAATAAATAAATTGTATTGAATTGAATTGCGATAGTAAATAAAACAGCATCAAGACACAACCTTACATAAACTCCTAAGCCGCCCCCGGTCTCTCGGACCCCGTCTAAGAACTCAGTAACTGAATACTTAACCCTAGAGCGAGTCATTAGCGCGTGTCGCGTGTTATTGCGCGGGCCCGGGAGACCCGCGACAAATCGCCGCTCAGCTAAATTACTCACACTCGTGTTATTGCTACGCTTGTTACTGGGTTATGTATTTACTGCTAAGTATGTATTTTAGGTAAAAGGTTGAAGAAAGATGGTGATGAGCGTTAATTTAAACGTATAAAGGGGGGAAATTCTTTAGAAAGAATGAGGAAAACTTTTCTGAGAATGTTTATGGTGTTTGCTAGAATCACTATGAGGCTATCTCATGACGAGGTGGCTGGTTACCCAGGGTAAAATAATATAAGTAACGTTACTTGTGGATTATAAGGGGGTCAATTCCTAGGCTACAAGGTCGTGTCTGTGTAAGTCCTGCATCTTAAGAACCACTAGTTCCCGAATAAAGACAAGCTTGACTTAGTTTACGAATTTGTAGATTATCTAATATGTATATGCTGCCTACAAGAATCAAACACCTTAGTAAATTGAATGTACTTCATAGATTATGTTTTAATTGTACTTTGAGAGCTAAATAAATGTATGTATTTATTTTATTATTTACTAGCTGTGTCCCGCGACTTCGTTCGCGTGGAAGTTGTAAGATTCTTGCACAATATACAACAATAACAGCCACTAACACACAGGATTTTAATGCCTCGTTGCATCGCTCGCCCACGCTATTTGTTCACAATGTCATGGGTTTTATTTTTTTTGCGCAGAACGATAATTTATTTCCTAAAATAAAAATAGCCTAAGTTACTCCTTATAGTATCAGCTATCTGCCAGTGAAAGTCCCGACAAAATTGGTCCAGCCATTTCGGAGATTAACTGGAACAAACAGACAGACAGACAAAATTTTTAAAAATTGTATTTTTGTATGAGTACCGTATATACTTTCATATGCATTTAGTTAAAATCTGTTATTTAGACATTACAAACAGACACTTCATTTATATGTATTTGTATGGATATAGAATATCCGTGAAAGCACGACGTAGTCTACTCTCTATTGGGTTTCAATAAAAAATATTTTTCTGCCCTAACCGAAACAGAAACGGTCTACAACTTCCTTATAAGTAATAGCCACAAAACATTTTAAAAACACCTTTCACAGCCGAAACCTTGCTAAGAGAACCCCTCAGAAATAAGAATCACATCTTACTCCCTACTCGACAATCGCATAAAATGGGCAACAAACATATCTCGCGATAGTTCGCTTAGCGGCTCGGAGTAGGCGAGGTGCACACTGGGAGCCAGCCTTACGGTATCAATACACTATTTATATTTATCGAGGGTACTGTTCGCTGTTCAGTGTGATTTATGCCTTGTTTTTCGAAGCCAGGAGTAGGATCTGATATGGATATCGCTTCTGTTTTTTAGCAAAGAGTTTTTAAGAGTAACAGTAACTATTACGTTTATTATTGTCTCGGATCGGTGACGGTGACTGATTCCTATTCGTTGAGTTTAACGACCCATTTCAGTGCTGTGTTGTCTTGTAAATTGTATTATTTTTGTTGCAAGAGTGAAGTGAGAGTTAAGCATGCCGCTGCCGATGACTGTTTTGTCCATTGCAAACACATGGCAGTAACTTATTGGACACGTCGTGCCGCCGCCGAGGTCGCGGGTTGTTCGAAAGAGATACCGTGGCCCTGGCACAGGCAACTGAAGGAACACGGGTGGGTTTTAGTCAGTAAAAGTCTGACACGCCCTCCCACTCCGCCCAGAGCGGGAGAAGTCATTTGATGATTTCAAAAAAAAAAAAAAGGTTGATCTTATATATAAAATTCTCGTGTCACAATGTTCGTTCCCGTACTCCTCCGAAACGGCTTGACCGATTCTCATGAAATTTTGTGAGCATATTGAGTAGGTCTGAGAATCGGCTAACATCTATTTTTGATACCGCTACTTTTTATCCCGGTCTACGCGGGTGAAACCGCGGGGCGCAGCTAGTACTAATATAACTTTGTCATTAAAGTTACGAGTTATTCCAATCCAATCGCCGATCTGAACTGATGGAAAATACTGGTCTTTTAATTAGCGGTTAATCCGATTTAGGGATCAGATTGGAATAACTAATCATTACTCTATGATATGTGATCATAAGCATGAATCCTGATTTACACGCCGCGATTTAATTGCCTGTGGCATACTAATACACTTCTGGACACATCTATTGGCCCACCTTAGAGTTTAGGTTTCGATGGCCCCTACCGATATATGATTGCTAGATTGAACAAAAACTGTTGATGCAGTTTTAAACCTGATACATTTTACCATCTTTTTCGATCGTATTGTTTTAAATTTGAATTCAGAATACCATACGACATGGAGCTACGCCTAACAAGTCGGATATGCGCCTTGTTAAAGGCAATTGATTTTTGAATAAAAAACATGTTTTATCAAATAAAGGTTTAATTTAATAACGCGTGTTGCCTCCATGGGCATCTACCACAGCTCTCATACGATTAGGCATAGAGTTAATCAACCGCTCTATGAAATTTTGAGGGATCATCTCCCATTCCTCTTCTATGGCAGTTTTCAACTCCTGCATCGTCTGGGCAACTGGCTGACGAGCCCTAACACGTCTTTTTAGCTCGTCCCACATGTGCTCAATGGGGTTCATGTCTGGGCTTCTGGCTGGCCAGTCCATAACTGTGATGTTCACATCCCGAAGATATTCCCTGACGATGCCGGCCGCATGGGCTCTTGCATTATCATGCATAAAAAGGAAATTTGGGCCCACATAGTCCGCGTATGGTATCACGTGAGGTTCTAAGCACTCACGAATGTACCTTTCAGCATTTAATGTTGGCAGCCGTGGTCCTGTAACAACCTCAAGTTGAGTTTTGCCGCTCGCGGATATACCGCCCCAGACAGTCCATGAGCCACCGCCATAAGCAACCCTCTCTTCAAAGCAGCATTGTGCGAAACGAACTCCCTTACGTCGGTAGACCTTCTTCCTTCCATCATTGCCATGTAACACAATTTTAGACTCATCAGAAAAGAGTACACGGCTCCAATCTTGCTGTGTCCAATTTAAATGACTGCGTGCGAAATGAAGGCGCGCTGTTCGGTGGGCTCGCGTTAGTTTGGGGCCATTAGCTGGCTTGTGTGGTACCATATCGCATTCTTTTAACCTTCTCCGAACAGTTCGAGCGCTCACAGATACTCCGTGGAAGTCGCGAAGTTGGTTTTGTATCTCAATGGAGGTAAGGTGACGATTTCTCAAGCTGGTCGTCACGATGAATCGATCCTGCCTTTCAGTTGTGACCCGAGATCGTGGCCTTCCTTGGCGACGAACAAAGCCGCCAGTCTCTAGGTACCTCCGATAAACATTTCGGACCGCAGATCGACTTAAATTAAGTTGAGCACTCACGTTTCTTTGGCTGTGTCCGGCCTGAATAAGTGCCACAGCTTGGGCGGCGACTTCAGGTGAAGTATCCATAGATTATTGATAGAACCTCACCTTAATGTTAAGAATAAGTAATGTTTGTTGCAAAACCAAAGATATCAATCACTTTTTCAAGAATTAAATCCAAGTAAACCAATAAAACCAAGTTTTCTTAGTATTCGATTGTTTGATATCAACAAACAGGCTCCAAATTGTCTTTTGTTTCTTTAAATTCTGTGTTCGAAATTCAAAAAAAGACTATTGAATGAAATTGTGAATGTGCCAGGTTCAAAACTGCATAAAAACTTTTTGCTCGACCTAATATAAAATTTTAGCTAGGACCAAACGAAACTGAAAATACAAGGTGGGCCAAAAGATGTGTCCAGAAGTGTATATTTGAGTTCAATCAACAATACAAGTTGCAATGATTAAACAGTGTTTAGACGATGCAAGTCATCACAGGAGCTCGTGGCTAAGTAATAACAGCCGCACGGGTCCATCCATCAGGTTAAGCAACGCTTGCTGGGGTTGTCCGTGGATGGGTGACCATCTTTACATACCGAGACACCGCCGTTAGTCCCGGCAGTCATTCGTGGATCTTTGACGGTCGTTACGGGTCGTCAGAAGCCCGAAAGTCTGACAACCAGTCTTACCAAGGGGTATCGTAATAACCAGTTACTGGGTTGTGGAGGTCAGATAGGCAGTCGCTCCATGTAAAATACTGGTATTCAGCTGCATCCGGTCAGACTGAAAGCCGACCCTAACATAGTTGGGAAAAGGCTAGGCAGATTGATTGATTAGACGATGCAAGTCATCTGTTGCTTCAATTGTATTGTATGCCACAGTCACAAACTTCACATCGTGTGAATGGGGTTTCAGAGATCTTTCCGCCATTACCACGGATCACTTTTAATACAGCTATAATAATTCTCACAAAATAATCCCAGATATTATAAACCTTATAATAATCTCTTCCTACCCTACTAATAGTAACACCGCTATCACCGGTACTCGCGCCAGTAACTCGGATGTCGCGTGTGATTGATATTTAATCGAGTAATGCTCGGCTCGGTAATTGCGCCGTGGACTGTAATGATAATGACTTGTGTTAAGATAGTGCTACATGCTGTAATTGTAATTAATATTAATATGTTCTGGTTATGTTGCTAGGCAGAAGGGATATTTATGTACTCTCCTCGCACAGGTAGAGCAAAAGGTTACTAGGTAATAACTCAAACAGATGAAAGGCAGTATTTATTTGTACTATTATGTATTCTGTGGTATTACACGCATTATTACTCACATACCTACATTTACGTGCAAATTTTAACCTCGAAAAACATCTTTTTCTACTTCCTGGGCATCTCGCTCAAGATCTCACATAGTAAAGTCTGCGAAATTATTTGTTTATCAAATTGACTACCAACATAAATTGCCCGTATATTACGTGGCAAGTTGACTTATTATTGATAAACAATTATTTTTCCTGACTGTACAACTGATCTAACTATTATTAGGCTAACATTATGTTATCAAACTTTATGCCAAAGCAAAATTTATTTTGAAGCTCCATATTATAATTAGATTCTTTCATTAAAACACAAACTAAAATAGATCAAGTTCGAATCTCGATCGAGACTGATCGAGCAAGACTGGTCGGGACATGCAGATTTATAAAATATGTTGTATTCAATACACCGAGTATTGTACGGCACGGGTGGAAGAACACAACCATTATCGACAACAGAGTAGGAGATGTAAGTAGGACAACATCTTTAAAGAATGGAAAAACCGTAGGTACGCGATGTTTTGTTTAAAGGTAAAACTACAAAAGATGATATCGCAGTATTGTTGTGTAAGTAGGTACCTAGCTATTTCTGGAATGTTTTGTGCTTGTGGAATGTTGTGAGCTACACTCACGCTGTCATATCATCGTACTTCCGAATATTACATTATGTTGTAAATGAAATTGGTCATCAGTAAAATTATCTTCAGGCCCTTGGAAGATAAAGATTGAATTAGCTTTTAACTTGTGAAGGCGATAATCCAATTACTTTAACCAGCCTCGAATTTGAATTGAAAACCTTCGAAACGATCATAGTGAGCCCAAAGTGGTAATAACCCGACCAGTCTTTATTGCAGACAAAAGCTCATTAGAGAATGTTGTGCACTAATAAAATTACTCTTGCTTTCCTACTCTGTGGCGTCTTATAAAGGAAGCCTTCTCGCAAGGGGAATGCGAATAAGACAATATTGCCTGGCGAACATTTGACCCGCGATAAATATCGCCATTACCCTTCCCTCTCGCACTAAGCACGCACCTATAGCCCTGTCTCTGTCGCCCGCACACCTTATCCCGATACCTAATGGAGAGGAATGTAGTGTACGAGACTCACTTAACGACGTAAACAAGTGTTGACAGTTGAACTCGAGAGAGTCCTTCGAGTGCTTTATTTTTTCTCGATGCATTAAAGGATTTCTTTTGTATCGCGAAACCCTTTGAGAGCTGCGTGTCTATTAAGCGAGCAGTAGAAATAAAAAAAACCGGCCAAGTGCCAGTCGGACTCGCGCACGAAGGGTTCCGTACTACTATCTATAAAAAAAATCATGTCAGTTGTATGGGAGTCCCCTTAAATATTTATTTTATTCTGTTTTTAGGGTTCCGTACCTCAAAAGGAAAAAACGGAACCCATAGAGGATCACTCGTGTGTCTGTCCGTCTGTCATAGCCAATTTGCTCCGAATCTAATGAACAGATTAAGTTGAAATTTGGTACACATATGAATTTCTGTGTCCCAAATACGGGCGGGTAAAGTAAATAAATGAATTTTGATTATTGAATATCACTTTTGGGGGGCAAATAACAAAATTTAAAAAAAAAATGCAAACTACACCGTGTGACATGTCAAATGGCTTACTATGAGGGTTTCAAATATATATTTTTTTTTTATAATTTTAAAATAAATTGTTTTAAAGTTATTTAAGAAAATAGACGAAAATTTACCATTCCCCCACCCTTATCTCCGAAACTACTAAGCCTTAAATTTTGGAAAAAATACAGAAAATAGATCTTTACCGGTAGATTATAAGAAGTCTGTGGTCTTAAAATAACATGGTAAATCTATCAATATTGTTAGAACAAACTTACATTTACAGTTGGAATGTATGGGAGAACATGTTTTTCAACTACAATGTTAAGTTAGTTCTTAAGATAAATTCATCCCAACTACGGAACCCTTTATTGTGCGTGGTCCGACACGCACTTGGCCAGTTTTTTAGTATTTGTTGTTGTAGTGGCAACAGAAATACATCGTCTGTGAAAATTTCAACTGTCTACTCGTAACTATCACGAAAGAAATTATTTAAAAAATAAATTATTTAACTGTCTATTGCATGTGTTACTACTCCACAAATGACTTTTTATATGAAAAATTTGATTCAACATTTAAATTAGATGACGACTTGACTCTGTGATCATAAAGAGAATTTATTAACGATGACATTGTATTTATTAATTCTTAAGAGTATATTTCAATTATCCTTGACATTGTATTTGATAGTACCTAATTAACATTTTCCTTAACCTTAACATTGTATAGTTTAAGCATCTAATGTTGGTATAATAATATTGTTTAAATACATATAATTTAAATTCTGTGAAATATTTGTACGCTGGAAACAGCAGAATATTATGGACGTCTTACTTTGTATAACACCTTTACAACAATATTCTAACAAATAAATAAATTATTATTATTATTTCCTTTATTTTATTCATATATACGTATAAATTTTATTTTTAAATATTAGAATATAAAAAAAAATATATAAAAAATACCCACCGGTATCGAGAACAAGATCCAAGCTACCGGTGGTCCGGGCTGCTGAGAGAGGAACCTCCTAACGATACGCGCCGTGTCTAGAAGTACCGCTTTCTGAATCAAGCCCTTGATCCAGCTGCCTCACGAGAGCCTCCTCAGGTGTTGATCAAGGCTCTTGGCTTGGTCACGACTATCGGCACAAAGATTGCTGTATCCACATCCCACATGTCGACAACCTCGCGAGCTAGGTCAAGATACTTGATCTGCTTATCTTTTTCAGCTTTCACGAGGTTCTCGTCATGCGGGACCGCTATATCAATAATCATTGTGCGACGCTCTAATCGATCTATCACCACTATATCTGGCTTATTGGCAACAATAGCACTGTCAGTGATTATAGATCGATCCCAATACAAAGTCATGTTGCCATTTTCGAGAACTGGGTCGGGCACATACCTATAGTACGGTACTTCCAATTCCAATTCCACAAGACTGTATTTCAGAGCAAGTTGCTGGTGGATAGTCCTGGCTACAAGGTTGTGCCTATGCAAATAGTCTCCGTTAGCCAGACGAGAACAGCCAGAAATAATGTGACGGATTGACTCCCCCGGACGGTGGCATGCCCGACAGATGTCACCCGTGCCGTCCTTCACAATATATTTCCGGTAGTTGTTTGTCATCATAACTTCATCCATAATCGCAAAGACAAAACCTTCGGTTTCCCCAAAGAGATCACCGAATCGCAACCAGGATACGGGCGCTAAGAGGTCTACATCGGGTCCATGTAGGACCCGGTAAAAACGCCCGTGAAGCTCTTTGCTCTGCCATACCTCCCTGCGGTCATTAGTATCTAATACCATAGGTTTGCGCCAGTTCTCGTTAGCTAAGGAGAGCGGGGTGAGGCCCTTGTCTACTGAAACCACATCTCGGTGCATCCCCACGTCGGCTGCTAGGAAGTATTCCCTTAGACTGCATATCAATCATGATTTGTTATTAGCTAAATTGGAGCACTACGGGGTTAGAGGACCTGCTCTTCAGCTAATAAAATCGTATTTACATAATAGAAAAATGTTTGTTGAAATTAATTATGAATACGAAGAAAATAGTGGTAACAAGAAATTCCGATGTAAGAAGGGTTTCAAATCCAAACAAAGTACAATAAAGTTAGGTGTACCACAAGGATCCATACTAGGTCCACTATTTTTCATAATTTTTATAAATGACATAATTAAGTATATTCTTCATAAAATACCTGACATTAAATTGACTATTTATGCGGATGACACGAATGCAATTGTTTCAGATTGTAGCATTAGCCACCTTAACTCTATGGTTAATGAGACACTAAAATATTTTGATGAATGGTTTACTGTAAATGGTCTAAAAATCAATGCCAATAAAACCAATGTAATACTATTTCAGTCAACTACAAAAACCACCGACAATATTCGTAGTACCTTAAATGGAGAAAAAATCGACACTGTGAAAGTAGTCAAATTTCTGGGTGTTTATATGGATAGCTTATTAAATTGGAAACACGAGCTGTCATCCTTGGTTAGCACTATTAGTTCGGCTTGTTATGTTTTAAGGAGTTTAAGAGTCGTGATTGACTTAGAACAGCTGAAGACTGTTTATTATGCCCTTGTGGAATCTAAATTACGGTCTAGTATACTTTTCTGGGGAGGTAGCTACCAGTATAACATTGATAAAGCTTTTATTGCTCAAAAACGTGCCGTTAGAACTATGGTACGAATAAAACAAGAAGAATCGTGTCGGGAGCATTTTATAAAATTAAAAATTTTGACTGTGCCTAGTTTATATGTAATGGTTTTGTTAATGAACTTGGCTAAAAATATTAACAAAATCGAAACACACGAGGAAAGAATAAAAAGGGAGAAAACGAGAAGACTTGATCTGTCGTCAAATATAACACCCCACCTCAAAGTAGTGAGTCATTGTTCTCAAATTAATGGAATAAAATTGTATAACAAATTGCCTACTTCATTAAAACAGGAATTGTATAGCAGTACTTTTAAAGCCAGTCTTAAAGCGTTTCTTTTAGAAAAGTGTTTATACTCAGTAGGTGATCTCTAATTTGTATGTATTTTGTGTAGGAATTTGCAATTATAATAATTTTGACATTATTTTATTATTTAAATTATGAGAATCTTTTATTATTATTAATATATTATTTGCTTGGTAATTGTCATAATTATGACAATGTAATGATTTTATTTACATTAGAATTTAAATTAATCTAGTTTTAAGGATATATTTATAATTATCTATCTGTTCGACACAATTATGTTGTTATGAATAAAGATACTACTAATACTACTACTACTACTACATACCTCACGGTTGTGTAGGGTCTTAGCATTTAAGAAGCCTCGACCTCCGCACTTCCGCGAGATATACCGTCTCATCACCGATGAACGTGGGTGATGCATCCGGTTTGCGGTCAGCAGTGTACGGACCCTCCTATCCAGGGCGTCAAGTTCCGTCTGAGTTCATTTGAGTATGCCGAAAGAGTACATCAAAACTGGCATAACCCTACCGTTGAAGGCACGCCTGATAAAAGACTATTGTAGGGTTGCAGGTTGTGAAAATAAAGCCCCATTGAACTTGATGATAATTTATTGGCAACTTTAACTTAAATTATGTTACACGTTACAATATTGATTTACCATGTGGCAACCCTAAGTGAAGGAATGAAAGGGACTGCGGGGCTATCGCCAATCAAACCTTCCCTAGCTGACTAGTTCCTGAAGACTGCGATGCTATCGAACAGGAACCAGGCTTACTTAGGAAACAGAGAAGGCTGCGGGGCTACCGAACTCTGAACCTCTAGCTAGTGAATGACAATTTGTTCGAAGACAGCTCTGCATAGAAAGGCGGACAATGGACAGGTGTGTGTACAATATCTACACGTAGCCGTCTGTAGTTGTTATCTTCGAGTCTATGAAGCCGCTCATCGTAGTGCTTTGCTTAAATTAAACTAGATGGCGCTGTATGTTTGTTACATTCTCCCCCTCTGGTACTCTATGGTTGTCCCGACAGAGTACCAGGATCAGAATATAATATCTTCCTTGGTCTCCCACTTTTCTTATGGTATTTAATGGTTTGGGTACATTGACATCTCTTTGTTCAAATTTACATATTGCTGTTATGATATTTTCCCATGGATTTTCCTGGTCGTCTTCTTTGGTTTGCACGTTGTCTATTACTGTCTTGCATGGTTGTTATGTTTTCATTTGCAATTAAAAATCTTCAGCTAACTGCTTCAAAGTAGGTATGAGAAGTTTGCTTGCATATCGACAGGGTATTTGTTTGCACCCTCCCCCTGCACTAAAGCTGCTCTTATTACATATTGACTTGCAAACGTGATGGTATTCAGCAAAGTAGTAAATTGTTCTTGCGTCATAGCGATTGATATTTTCCAAATTATGTGGGTATCCGTAGATTATTTGCGTTGGGCGAAAATGTAGGATTGGCCGTCCAAATATGTGGGTATCCGTAGATTATTTGCGTTGGGCCCCACGTTGGTCGCATAATGTTGGTCACCCTAAGTGAAGGAATGAAAGGGACTGCGGGGCTATTGCCAATCAAACCTTCCCTAGCTGTCTAGTTCCTGAAGACTGCGGGGCTATCGAACAGGAACCAGGCTTACTTAGGAAACAGAGAAGGCTGCGGGGCTACCGAACTCTGTACCTCTAGCTAGTGAATGACAATTTGTTCGAAGACAGCTCTGCATAGAAAGGCGGACAATGGACATGTGTGTGTACAATATCTACACGTAGCCGTCTGTAGATGTTATCTTCGAGTCTATGAAGCCGCTCATCGTAGTGCTTTGCTTAAATTACACTAGATGGCGATGTATGTTTGTTACACTATTTAATACTTTATTCAGGCGGCCAAATAAGCACTCCCTCAACGATTGTTTCATGTCAGCAGCATTGATGCCTAACGCTTTCGACAAACCCAAATACTTGTAAGCTTCGAGTGAGGAGAGGGATCTTAGGTGTATGGAATCTGAGAGTTGGGTTCTCACGGATTCCACAATCTCCCCTCGCTTTACATGCATGATCGCACATTTGTCCACACCAAATTCCATCCTGATGCCTGATGCCACTACTGAAAATTTCGGTTACCTTCAGTAGCTCCATCAGTTGCAAGTTGTTGGGGGCAAAGAGTTTCAAGTCATCCATGTAAAGAAGGTGAGATATAACCTGACCACCTCTCCTCAATCGATAGTCTAGACCTGCGTCCTCCAGCAGTGTGCTTAGGCTAAGCAGAACCAAAGTGAACTCAAACTGTCGCCCTGAAATATACCTCGCTTGATCCTTATGGGTTCGCTATTCCTCTGGATATGTCGACATCCTGGATAGCGAAGGACCGACCTCCACTGCCCCATACACGACATCAGGAAGGTGCGCAGAGTTGCATCTATTTTATACAACTCCAGCACTCTAATGAGCCATGTATTTAAATTTATTTATTTATGTATGTGGCACTGAGTCATAGGCCTTCTTAAAATCTATCCAACATGTCGATAGATCCTTTCGGGAACGACGAACCTGTTGGCTAATGGCCATATCAATGAGGAGTAGCTCCTTAGCACTGCGGGACCCATTCCTACATCCATTTTGAGAGGCAGACATGATGGAGTTGGTGTCCATTTTTTTGTTAATTTTAGCTCTCAAAATGGATGTAAGAACTTTATACACCGTCGGTAGACAAGTGATCGATCTATAATTTCTGGGCTCCGCAGTGCTGCCAGTCTTATGGAGCAGGTGGATTATTCCTGTCGTTAGGAACTGGGGCAGCGACCCTGACTGTAAGGCTTACTGGAACTGGGATGCCAAGCGGGCATGCGACTTTTGGAACCATTTTATCCAAAAGTTGTGCAGCCCGTCCGGCCCTGGAGATTTCCAGTTAGGTAACGGACGGACTGCACGAGCTACATCTTGGGGGCTGATGGTAAGTGCCCCCATTTGTGATATTTGATCGCACGTTCGCTCGACCTCCCTAGTCCAATCACCTTCGGTGTGATTGACAGGCACCGACCACATGCTTTGCCAGAATGAACACATGGCGTCATCATCCGGTGGGTCGAGTCAGTCACACCTTGGTCCGGTCGCTGCCAAGCCCTACAGACCCACCTTTCATCGCTCTGGAATGTGCGATTCTGAGTGTACCGCTCCACTCTCCGTCTGTACCGACGACTACGTTTTGCCCATGCACAGATCTTCTGTTTCAGGAAGTCGATACGCTCTGTGACGCAGGTCAAATAATCTCGAGAACTAATATCCGTCCCCGAGAACGCCCGCCTCACAAAGCGCATCACTCTAGGGCGATTATTGCCTTGCCTGAAACAGATTAGCTTGCCGATGAGTGCTCTAGCCTCACCTATACGACGCTCACTCCTGCATTGCCAAGCTGGTACAGCTAGTTTTGGTCGTGAAACTCTGTCGCTGTTAGGAAATTTAACATGAGCTACACGACATGCCGCTACAGCTGCACAGTACAAGATCGAGTGGGTATCGGCGAGGTCTTTGCTGCCATCAAAACAATTTGACAGCTGCGAGTCTAGAGCACACACCAGTGCCTTGTTTTTCTTGTGCATGGGCAAACGAGTTAAACGTGGTCTAAGTCCAGGTGAAGTGGAAGGGTACTCCCGGAAAGCATCTTCCAAAGCGTTCCTCAATTGTACATTGCATTGGGAACTCACGGATATAGCCTCACTATCATCCTCTTCACCAACGTGGTCGGGTCGCGGTGAAGTGCTTGGTGAATTTTGCAGTTGCACCGTGACCAGTGGCGAAACAGGTGTAACATGGCTATTCCGTGATTCGAGACGTAGTCGATTAAGTACGACGTCATCCAGCATATGGCTACGCTGGATGACCCGCACCTGATCCGATAGTCGTTGTGCCGACACGTTGATAGCTGGCTCAAGCACCTGAAACAGAGAGAGCATCCGACCACGGTACGCAGTCAAGTTACTTCCACCCTCTGTAGCCCCAAAGTATGCGCGCATTACATTTTCGTTGACAGTGTGTGTCCACCTCATGCGCTGCACACTTCCACCGGGAGCGGGGACCCTATCAGAGGCCGGTGGGCCTCGAGGTCCTAAACTGGGCGGTGGTCGGCCTCTTCCACGCCGACGTACTGGTGGTGGTGTCGTCGGCGGTGAGAAGTATTCGTCGCTCGAGCTCGACGCAACTGCAGCGGCCGGTAGGTATCACTTGACTCAAAACTGGAGCAGGTTCCGGCAACTGCGAGGCGGAGCTGAGCGACGAACCCGAAGATGTTGGGTGTGTGTTTTGTAGCAGCTGTCGCGTCCGACTTCTCGTCAGCATTGTACTATTGTATTCTCCGTGTCATAGTTCTAGTTTTCTTCTTGTAATTATTGTATAGTAATTTTAGGTTTTTATGCCAATTTAGGGTTGGTACGAATGATGTAGAAACACATATTGCTCATAATACAACATTGTTGCATAAACAGTTTAAAAATTCAATAAAAAATACACGGAGAAAATATTTTTCAACCATCAGCTTGACAGTCGGGCCACAGATTATTATTATTACGGTTCATGAGATACAGCCTGGTGACAGACGGACAAACAGACGGACGGACAGCGGAGTCTTAGTAATAAGGTCCCGTTTTATCCTTTGGGTACGCAACCCTAAAAATGTTTGACGATATCGATTTTGTAGCGGAATTTTAATGGATTAAAGTTTGTATAGAAAATCCTTCAAAGAAAATACAACGTCGGGTTATCGGGTAGGACGGCCACAGAATGTACAAGTTATGCAAAGACCGAGATTGAAACTACGTACGGTAGTTTGTGTTTTAGAACAATTAGCTTTATTTCGCTGAACAATATAACAAAGAGCTCGCGCGTAATTTGTTTCGGACGCGTTGCTTTTGAGAAGGTTTTATCATCGTGTCAGTGCGTAAGCGGAAACCAGGGTTGATATAAATCATGATTTTTTTTAAAACATAAATAAAATGAGATTTATTTGATTTAAATCATTTTTTTTATTTGATACGCCAAGATATTTATGGGTAGGTAATTTGTAACGCGATCGCATAACCAGCAAAGTGTCGTAACAAATTCAAGTCCCAGAAGTTATTCTTCACTCAACTCTTTTCCTACTCATATTAAACTAGGTATCTCCATATCGGTACAATATTATTTTGCCCCAAAAGTGTGTATAGGCCTGACCTTTCTAGATCAGTCGGACGCGACCTCTATTTGTGTTTCTGATTGAATATCAAAACTTTCCTTGTACTTCTATTTGGCGGATATTGACATTTCTTTCTGATATATGGCGAGGCGTATTTTTTGTGCTTTATCTGCCTTATTTAAGAAACTACGACCCTTTATTCATCATGTTCTTATAAAATTGTTACAAAAAGGTGTTAAATCATCATCATCATTTCAGACGAAAGAATAAGTCCACTGTTGGACATAGGCCTTCCCCAAGCATCGCCACTTTGACTGGCGTTAAATGCAACGAATCATTCTAAAATTGATCGCAGAGAGAATAAGCTTTATATGCAGCTTCGTTTCACGTGCACAGTGGCACATTCCACGTGCACAGTGGCACATTCCACGTGCGCAGTGGCACATTCCACGTGCGCAGTGGCACATTCCACGTGCGCAGTGGTATACCCGAGCCCTTCCTTAGAAAATTGCAACATTATAATGGAATACCCTCGCAGTAATTACAAAACATAGAAATGTTTAAACATTTCTAGATATTTTTGTAACTATTTCTTTTCTGACACCTTTCACACCTCAAAACGGCCTGAAAAATAGCCTAGCCTCACGTAGGAACGCTATTACAAAGTAGGCGCTGTAGCATGCCGTATGACGTCAGACAAGCACCTGATACTGACGCGTGACGTCAGCACAAAGAACGTTACAATTTGCAGTTTTTCCGAAGCCCCTACACGCTTTGTAGCTCGAGGTTTATCCGGAGTTATTTGCGATCTGATCCGTGTTGTGGATCATTTTTGTTGGTAAAAGTTCGGTTTATTCAGGTAATGTTGGCAGAGGTAATGTATGCAGGGAAACACGGTTAGTTTATGGTCAGGGTTGATGTGAGGTAAAAGGGTAGGCTAGCCGTTTTAAGGTCGGTGAACTTGTTCTAGGAAAGTAAGATATTCATTATAGTAGTGAATCTTGTGAGTAATATGAACAAAACCCATGAAGTCTTTATAAATAGAAAATAATATATACACAATTTGTAAGCACTCCACAATCTGTAAAGCCTACTTGTTAAGATTAAAACGGAAAGCAATAAACGTAGAGTCTTTAGATACAATTACATCCCCCTTGAGTCAACTTTACGACATACAGATAACTGGATGATAAGCTCTTATATACTGAAGCAATTTAATATGCGACGAAAATATGGAGAACTAGCGCTAAGCGCTGCGACTCGCTGCTAAGTAATTGAGCTGGAATAAAATCTTAAACGCTTTGAATGAAAGGAAAATAAATGTGTTGCGGCGGAGCGGTGGTGCGGAGGAGGTGCGGTGCGGCGGCGTTGCGGAGACTCGACAGACTTGTTAGTGAGCAGATTATTTCGCTTGTTATTGTTATAAAGCTGGAAATAATAGCAAGATTGATAGTATTGTGGAGGTTTGTTGATTGGGACGTTGCTTTAGATGGCATTATTTGATCTTATACATTTTCATGTCGTGGGTAGTGGACGTAGTGGTGGTATATATCATGATAAGAGACTATACACACCAAGTTAATCGATCACCGATCTCTTTGCCAACACAAAACCCATGAGCAACCCCGTGGATTTATGGCAGTTGTTTTGATCAAACTCAAAATAATAATATTGAGATTAAAATAAGTTGAACCACGTGCAAAAGGTACCTACAACAAAAACAAAGCATTCTAGATAATATCCGATACTAGCTACGCCCCGCGGTTTCACCTGCGTATACCGGAATAAAATGGGTTACCAGAGTTTATGCTATCTAAATACCAAATTTTATCCAAATCGGTCCAGCCGTTTGAGCATAAAGAAGTAACGAACATACACACTCCCAAACTTTCGCCTTTATAATATTAGTGTGATAATATCTATATAAATCGGATATTATCAGTTCCTCAAACGATATGAAACAGATCTAATACTGAATAGAATATAACCTGCATAAACCCTCAATCTTTGTCATGATTATATGATTATATGTAGATCTCGCATGTATCTAAATTATAGGAACGCTAGGCATTAATAATAATTAGCGTGCTTATTCATCATAACGTCTTTGAAACATGTAGTACAGGCATCTAACATATTATGTAAACTTTGTTAATTATTTCTAAGATTTTGATTTTAATATTTTACCAATTTTAATTCTAATGCGTTATTGGATGGCGGCCATATTGATGCATTGCGTCTCACACCATGACATGCGTTGGCTTGTACGTTGGCGTCAGTCGGGTTGTGTATCGTGCTGTTGTGTTTCCTCCTTTATATTTTCACTTTTCGTATTGCATTAGCTAGTTGCGTATGAATACAATACTGATTGTAAACCTAGCCGGATAGTAATATGAGAAGCATTAAATATGGCTTCACTAATATCTTATCATTAATTTGCATTTATGAAGTGAACGTTAATATCTGTCAGACATATTGTGCTGTGCATAAATGAAAAAATTGTATACATTTCACTAAACCAATAAAAGCTTTCTTTCAAACGAGATAACATCACACGCTTATTTTTTATTATGGAAATATTATAAAGTTTGAGCAAAAATGTGACCAAGAAACCAGTCAGATCTTCGATACAACAAAAGCTCCTTTATATTTCTCATAGCTATTTTAATTTTCTATAGACATTGTCCTTTTGTACAGAAAGCATGCAAATCTGACGGCGCATGTTTGGAAAATAAATGCCAACCGCGTGTTGTGGACAGGCGATGTTCAACGTTTTCCAACTATGCACACAGTGATCGTCCGTCAAGCAAACAGTGAGAACAAACCAACACAGAGATTTTCAACACACAGAGTTGTGCCGGCTGTTGTGATGTAGTTGTAATGCAGTGTGCAATGGACGTAATTTCGAATGAATAATTGGTCTCATTTGGAAGTCGATAAATCTGTTCGGTTTTAAATTGTGACTGCTGTTCCGAGTCGCAGTTACTGAAATGTGGTTCCAAAGTTTTCGCTGATGAATGCTTTATTTTTGTAACGGTAATAAAAGTAGCAAACTAGAATTTAGGATTTTTAATATTTTCTATGTAAGTTTCATCGACTGTGACTCTTTATGAGATATCGATGATTTGAGAATGTTGTATAATCAAAAATAAGAGTCACTTTACTAAAATCTTAAAACATTTCTCTTAGGGCTGATTTTCAATAGTCAGATAATTTTTATTTGACATATTTTCTATGCAAAAGCTGAATAAAAGTTATCAGACGATTGAAAAATTAGCCCTTAATTATACAAATATACATAATAATAGTTATTATGTGTTCCTTACATAATTAATATCTTAGAAGATCTTACTAAGAAGCTTGACACGGTAACTACAATGTGCTTCGTGGAATAGCTCGACAGTTGGCGTTGACAGAATCACAATATTATATTAATAGGAAATCTAGTTACAGTCGTTTGATTCAAAGACTAATCTTATTTTTATGCGTTTCCAATTTCAAGGCACATTCTTGAGGAATGATAAGAAATAGTGTGAGCTTTATTAACAAGAAAACTATCGATACTGTTTTTAAGAAGCCTTCGAAATAAAAGTTGGGTGACACTTAACTTAGTTCAATATAAAGCAATACCTTTATGAAACAAGTAAAATTGACAGAATTACCATGGAAACGATGATACTCGTAGCTACAAAAGTTAAAAACTGAATTGCAGATATCAACGCCCGTCTAAACATAATGTAGTGTGGAGTGGTATTGTGAGTGAGTGACGGTGTGTGTATGAGTGAGGGAGTGTTGAGTGAAGGTGTGTTTTAAGACATTGCGAGGTTTATAAGCGGTAAATGTCAATGCTGTATATTTTTCGATGCTGTAGAAGCTAATTAGTAATTATAACTTCTAAATAACTAATATTCTCAAAGTTACAAGTCCACAATATTAAGTACCTATCATTTATAGAAATTCGAAACAAAGTCAACTAAAATAAAAGTATCTTTAAACTCAAAACAAACACCAACAAAACGCCTCTACATATTTTCGTCCCGGAGCACCCATGTGGAAGCTGTGACAGGCGTCTTACGTCCTGGCGACAAATCTTACGATATCTCCGAGCTTGGCACGTTAAAACTACGCGCTTCACATACAATGGCGGACATTTATTATTTAGGATCAGCACCGATAATCAGTGCCATTACCCGATTTCTTTCACTGGGGTGCCGCCCTCGATTTACTCTCCTACAACAACTTTGTAACACCCTTATTTCCGTTGAAACAAAGTTCAATTTAGTTTGCTACTTAAAATTTTACAACGTTATCCTTACCTTTCATCGTAATTCTTCTCTCTATTGTCATAGGGTTGATGTTTGTTTGTGTAGGGTGTATAAGCAAGTTGGTGTATATTTTTATCATGACGTGTAAAGGTGGCTGGACGCATCGGTCCCTGGGAGCCAACGCATCTGGCGTTGAAATTCGCTTGATATATTGTTTCATGTTCGGACCCGCTTGTAATGCTTACCAGAGCTGGGACAGGCGCCGGCGCCGGGGGCGACATTTTGTGGAGAAAAAAGGTATTTTATTTTGTAGGGATAATTATTGACTTAAGTCTCGATACTTATAGCTTATATTTACAAATAAAAAAATATTTGACAGTCACATTTAAAAAATAAAGACCGGGAAATTTATGAATTTTGTGATCTTTGTCGGTTCAGCTTTAAACTTTGACATTGGGAATACTTATATATTTTTTTTTTTAAAACCACACCTGAATAATGATACTAGCACAAAATTAATTTCCAACAATCAAGTTCGTTCAAACAAGTCCAATTATAAAAACATCATCTAAAATAAATATAACAATTTGAATGAAACACAAAAGTCATAATATCGATACCGGTCGCACTGTCCACGATGTGTCACAACTCTACCTTGGCGCGGGGGCGAGTAAATATGAAAACTCAACGAGTTGTTTGTTAAAAATAAAACAATAAAACCGTGTTATAGGGATTTGGATTTATTTCGCACAGTTTTCCTAATATTGGGTGACTTGTTTATGACTTGTTGCGATGGTTCAGCGGTGGGAGTTCTTGGAATTGGTTTTTTTTTTAATTTAATTTGACCAAATAATATGATTTTTATTGCGGGTCTCCTTTTTTATTTTTTACCTGTCCTCACTGCACTTGGGTTTTTGAATACAAAGTAGTTAGATTTTTATTTAGTTTTCATTCATTTGATGCAGCACTTATGTATCCATGCTTAGACGACTGCAGGCTAGACAAATGTTACATCAGGAGCGGGGCTTCTTCTTGCATAATCCCACGCTCATCTTTCACAATCCCAATTCCCATGGTTAGCAATGGGGTAATCTATTCGTAGCCCAAACCGAATGATGACTTGAACAAATATATTCAAAGGAATCACATATTTATCTTGCCACTCGGCAGATTGTTCTCCAGATAGGTTTTACTGAGGCTTTTAGGTGATAGGATGGGTGGCAATCTGTCACTGTGGGCAATAAATTGTTTTACTGCCATTTTTACACCCAATGGCTGGTTTATTGCTGTCGATATTTTGATTTACGAGACTAGAAGAGTCCTTCATATCTGAAGGTATGTCTGTACTGATAGCATCTGTGAGGATTGTTGTTGAGTTTGGATATTTGGGTAAATGTTTCAATAGGTTTAATCTTAGATCTGAATTTCATCTAACGCTCTTGGACTTGGGAGCGTATTATTTAGGTCGGCGCGGGCTGCACGTAGGGATTGTCGGTGCCAGGTCTTGTCACATCCACATCGTGTCATACCCAGTCATCCGTGTGTGCTGCGCCTTAGATAGTATTCCTACATCCTGGAATATAAAGCAAAATGAAGCGTACAATTTGGATTTGGAAATCTATTTCAAGCTCCAAGCCTCTATAATCCAAGCAAACAGCTTGAAACGGCTCGGCCTGTTTATTCAAACAAGCGGCACATACATTGTTGGAGACGAGTTCAAACGTATCGATTGCGAGTGCGATTAGATCGCTCGTATCCACTGACCTAATCGATGTAGGACGAGCACCCGCCCGAATACGAATCACTTTTAATAGTGGACCGCTTTTTTATTATTTTAGCTTACTTTGCTCGTTATTTTTTAGTATTATTGGTACTTATCCCCGGGATGCTTTGTTGATGGTGCTATTAAAAATTTGTAAGTATTTTTCACAGAGTAACGACATCATCATTTGTTTCTCCATTAGAATGTTATTTTTACTTTTTTCGGTTCTGCATCCCAATCAGATTCCTTTATCACGATGTCGTCAATATACACTTAAATTCTGTTATAACCCCAGTTTGTAATCAGACACACTAAAGATAGTATAATTCCAGCTTGATCTACTTTTATAAATATTAGTTTGTTTGAGCAAAAAAACCACCCTAGGGAATATTCGATGAGACATCTAGTTGAAATTTTCCGTCCAATTTGTTCCATGATAAAACTAATGGCTATAACTATGTTATAACAGCGACTGACCCGGCGACAACGTAGGACACTGAAACAAGAGCTAAGGACGACTAAACAACTTTTTGTTTGGATGTTCGAGCAGTGAAACAATATTAATATTCATGTAGGATAGCGCTGGGACATGTTCAATATCAAGTTGATCTGCTACTGATTTACAATATTATTACTGGACCTTGTTTTGGGAACGATATCTATTTATTACTAGCTTTAGCCTGAGGCTTCGCCCGCGTGGTGGTCGGTACTACCGGGATAAATAGCACATGTCACCCATGGTCTATATTTGTGCCTAATTTCATTAAAATCCATTCAACCATTAAGGCGTGAATTAGGTAACAGACAGGCAGGCAGAGATCTTTCGCATTTATAATATTATGTATGGATGTAGATGGCATGCCAGTTTCAATACCATTCAAATAATTGGGCGATATGTAAAAGTTGAAATAATGCATAGTGACACGTTTGCACCTATAGGGTTGATCCATGCTTCAACCAGCCGGGACCCGCGCGTTCAAACATGAATGGCTCACGAAGTTTTACATCGGTGGATCTAAAGCTTCGTGAGTCATTGAGTCACAGCTATCCGTTTCTGTTCTTCCTTTGACAAATTAATAATCAATTTATTTAAAACAGTCGCACTTGACATAACCCCTTTGGCGGTTTGTATACCAAAGCCGTCAAATAAAGGAAGGGGCGAACTTTCCTTTGCCAAAAACATGTCAATGGATTTTATCATTAGGATTAATAATTGCATAGAATTGCCTCAGGGTTTACCATCCCCCTGCTTGCACCCTTCATTTTATGTGGGAACATCAACAGATGCTTTCGTGAAATTAGTAAGTAAATTAAATCATCATATAACATGCGAATGTGAGTGTCTTTAATAAAAAATAATTTTGATGAAATGTAAAATAATGGTATTTTTTTTTTTCAATTATAACTTGAATATGGTTGGTACCAACTTCAACGCAGTGAACAAGCGTGCTAAAAAGGCAACACAATTATAAAGTTTGGTCGAGGAAGACATCTTGCGACATAGCAAGTAGACTTCTGACGAAGTACGTTTATTTCAAAGTTTCTAAATCTTTTTTACCATCTTCATCATATCAGCCGTAAATCGGAACGAGTATCCTCTCTGGTGGTATGATTGCTATAATGACAACAAAACCAGTCAAGAGCGAGTCTGACTCGCGCACCGAGGGTTTCGTTCCGATTTCTGAAAAGTGTGCTATGTAGAGACGTCGTTTTATTTTTCCTGTATTCTTTATATAAACTTCTATTACACAGACTAATCACAGATTTTTGTCTATGCAAACTTCGGAAATAAGAAGGGGGAACTGTATTTTTTTTATATTTTTCATTATAAGTCGAAAACTATGCGGCTAAAAAAAAAAAAATGTTTGAGCGTACTTTCGTATGATACCCCATATGCCCCAGTAGCCCCCCACATGCCCCAGTAGCCCCCTTTCGAATTTTTAAGAACCCCTTTCAGTCCCTGTTGCACAAAAAAAATATATTTCTTTCTTATTTGCAAAATAGCTTGTTGGGCAAACGTCATCTAAAACTATTCCAAATTTCAAGTTAATAGCATTAGTAATTCTTGAGATATCCAGCTGTGACAGACAGATAGACTAGGTCGCACCATAAGGGTTCCTTTTTACCATTTTGGTACGGAATCCTAAAAAGTGTGATTTATCATTATCAATGTCAAAGCAAAGCAATCACTTTCAGTACAAGCAAAGTATGTTGAATGTAATGTTGGCTAATCTCCGTAAACATCCAAACCTATCTACAGAATGTCAACATCGACACATCCACATCTCTAACCGCCTGTAGGTACTATTCGATGTATAAATTGAATCATTTCAATTTCTCTAAACCCTATACATATTCCAGTTACGATTTCCTTTGACATTCCCTCGACACTAACGTGAAAGCTACCTCCAACAAAATATTTTTTTCGCAAAAAACACGGCTATTAGTGAGATATTATATCGACGAAAAGATGAGAGGGGCTGGCAGTTAGCGAGGGTGCAAGAAGGTCAGCATGACCTCTAGACTGTGAGGCCTTCATTAGCTATCGAGAGGTGTTCGCATTTAACCGTTAGGGAATTAAGGTTGACTAAATAGTAACAACACTATAAAAACCGGCCAAGTGCGTGTCGGACCACAGTCTCTTGGGTACATTACCAGTCGACAGCGATGCGGATGAATTTTTAGTTTTTAGTTTTTTGTGTTTTTAGTTTTTTTTTTAGTTAATTTAGGATATAATTTTGTTATTTTTATTAAGTAATTAGGTATAAGTTATTATTTAAGTAAATGTTATTATTTTAATTCTGAATAAAGCATTACAAAAAGAAACTTAACATAGTAGTTGAAAAACATATTCTCCCATACATTTTTATACGTCAATTTTTTTATGTGAAAAAAATTTCAAATGAACGATTTTCGAACTTTTTCCTTTACTTGTGTTGTGAAACCTTGCTTCTTGTCAAACATGATTCTAGGTCAACGGCAAGACCCCATAGCACAGCCTAGATATTGATTTATTTGCGAGTATAAGTCGCATAAATGGCCGTTTTTGTTTATTGCGTTGACTTAGAAACGTATTTGATATAATTTTAGTTTGACACCTCCACTAGTTCCTGAGAAAAAGGGTCTTGACAGACTGACAGACAGACATACGGACAACGAAGTGATCCTATAAGGGTTCCGTTTTCTCTTTTGAGGTACGGAATCCTAAAAAAAATAATCTTTTTTTTTTCTTTAAAAACCGGACAAGTGTGTGTTAGCCACGCACAATGAAGGGTTTCGTAGCTGGGAAAAAATATCCCAAAAACAACTTAACATTGTAGTTGAAAAACATGTAAGTTTATAATCAAAAAAAAAAAAAAAAAAAAATATTATGTGATAAAACTATAAATTAAAAATTTTCAGACATTGTCCAGTATTTGTGCTGTGAGATCTTGCTTCCTGCCAAATTTCATGATTCTAGGAGGTCAACGGGAAGTACCCTATAGGTTTGATTTATTTGCGAGTATCAACATTTCGCTTAGATGGCCGTATTTTTTTGACTTAAAATTTCAACTTGATACCTCCACGCGTTTTTTTTTAACCGAGGCCGTTTTTTTTTATCGAACCAATTTATTTATTAAAGATAATTACAAACCCACTTTTACATTTTCATTTTGGTTCAGCTCGTAGACCATCCCGTAGACACAGACATTTTGAAGAACTCAGTGTTTTGTTTCCAGATAGTACCTAGAAAAAGGAGGAACAAGAAATTATTCGTATATTAAGGAGGTTTAAACACGGAAAGTGTCGTGTTGAACTTTGTGTAGACCGGTGTAGACCTGCATTAGACATGATATGACACCAACTGCGGTTTACGTTGTAAGGGACCGCAGTGTGTGTGTGTGTGTGTGTGTGTTTGAAGAACTTAAAGCGCCTTACTTTGTATGAAACTGAAGCTCTGTGATCTAGAATGTCTTTGTGGCTACGAGCTTGTCCTTAAAAGAAAAAGACATTTCCTTGCACGTGAGCAATTGCTGTTTGTCTGAGAAAAGAGAATGAAGAGACGAGTAAAAGGAGAGAAATAAAGAAGAACTTTGTTATTATTATTTATAGTTTGTTTTAAAAGTATCTGATGAAAATGCATTCAAATGGATCAAGAAAAATATCATACCCCTGGATGCCAATTTGTAGTGACACTTTCAAATTGAGTGCTTTGATTTGATTATTTAAATATTTAAACAATAAATACTATTTTTAAATCGCCACCGATGTTTTTATTTGAGAATTAAAGTTATTTTTATGACCTCAGTTATGTTCGATTATTATTCAATTACAATTGAATAACGTCATTGAAACAATAATTGTTGGAAAAAGTGGTGAGATTGAAACCTTGTATAAACGTTGAATATGTTGCTAATTCCCTGCAGTGAGTGATTGCGCAAGAGTTTAACCTGAACAGGGGTTGTTTACACATTCATCTGATACGTTTGGAACAGACCGTAGAAGCTAGTAGCAAACTATCAATGATATAGGTAATTCGCTGTTATTTTAACCTGAACAGGGGTTGTTTACAGTTTCGTCTGATACGTTTGGAACAAACTGTAGTAGCTAGTAGCAAACTATCAATGATATAGGTAATTCGCTGTTATTTTAACCTGAACAGGGGTTGTTTACAGTTTCGTCTGATACGTTTGGAACAAACTGTAGTAGCTAGTAGCAAACTATCAATGATATAGGTAATTCGCTGTTATTTTAACCTGAACAGGGGTTGTTTACACATTCATCTGATACGTTTGGAACAGACCGTAGAAGCTAGTAGCAAACTATCAATGATATAGGTAATTCGCTGTTATTTTAACCTGAACAGGGGTTGTTTACAGTTTCGTCTGATACGTTTGGAACAAACTGTAGTAGCTAGTAGCAAACTATCAATGATATAGGTAATTCGCTGTTATTTTAACCTGAACAGGGGTTGTTTACAGTTTCGTCTGATACGTTTGGAACAGACCGTAGTAGCTAGTAGCAAACTATCAATGATATAGGTAATTCGCTGTTATTTTAACCTGAACAGGGGTTGTTTACAGTTTCGTCTGATACGTTTGGAACAGACCGTAGTAGCTAGTAGCAAACTATCAATGATATAGGTAATTCGCTGTTATTTTAAACAAACGTATTTATTATTTCTGACACTTCTAAGTGGAGGAAAATTTATGTTACAACATAAATCATTAATACAATAATAAGTTCCGTATGTAAAGAAGAACATCGTTTTCCTTACACTATTATATTACGATCCCGCTGGTCACGTAGGTATTGGCGAAAGTAGATCAAAATATTAGATTAGTAGCACAGCCACTGCACATACTTCCTATTATGTTTTACTAAAATAATGATTAATTACATTATCAACTGTGCAACCGGCGTTCGAATATTACCTCATTAAAAGGAATATACATTAAAAATCGTAGCAGGTGGCGTTCTGTAGTTTCTGCCTATCCCCATGGGAAGAAGGCGTGAGTTTATGTAGGTATGTATGTATTATCAAATGTGTTACTGTTAATTATTATTGATAGTTAAAAAATTACAGATTAGTTCATTCCTCAATTATTACTTTGAGTCTTAAATGAATAAATCTAATTTATATTCAATTCGATTTTGTCATGAAAACTTTTAATATCGTTACAAAATCAAAACCTAGCCTAACAGGTGAGTGTGTGCGCCACAACTAACACGGTAAGCGGACATTATGCATTCAATCGTACCCAGCCAGTTAAACACATGTCCTGTACCACAGACACGGAGTTAAGAACACGTGGAGTATACTCATTGCAGATGTGGGGTGGCGCAAAAATCACAATCATTATTTCCATTTCAGCTGAAATACGGTTGGACAACGGCCGGTCCCAAGCATCATCACAACAACCGTTCCAACACTGTCTGCACACAACTGACTACTGATTCCGTCACTGATTCGTCGATCCACCTTGTTGAGACTGCCCGTATACATAATTAGGACTTCATTTGTTCACTACTCCGTGTCCTTTCCACGTTTGTGTGCACAGAGATGAGACATTATGCGTTGGTAATTATTGGAGTAATTTCATCTGCGAGCGAGTGAATTGCGACTGTCAGTAATACGCCACGGATTGATATTGTGAGCGACTGTGTTATTTGATGTTGTGTTGTGATGGTGTACTTATTAGTGTAGTTTGTTATTTTATGTCATAGACTGAGAAAGATAACATTTGTACGCAGTGACTAAGCGGATAGTGCAGTGCTGCAGAATGCGGGTCTAGACTAAATTGGGATATTTAAAAGGCTCAAGAAGGCATGATACGGGAGAAAACTTGTACAGAAAATCGTTTTTAAATGCGGTTTATTTTAGGCAAATATCCACGATTCAATATAGTACTATATAATAGCAATATAGTAGTAATATATAATAGCAATATAGCAATATAGTAATATATTCAATATAGTAATAGAACCTCGAGCTATCATAACGATAGCCAGGATGTCTAGCGTAAGAAATTATCCGAAGCTAATATTAGCATCGCTGGGAGCCAGCCACGCTCTCCGTAAATCTACGGGCTATTACCGACCCAATAAACGATTTAACTAGATTCCTTCTTTTAATACGGGTTCAAAGCTCAACTCGGCTATCAAAACACTTTATATAAGTACCTCTCAGGAGTTCCAATAAAGGGTAGAAGTGTGAAATCATTTGAGAGTAAGTAAGAATTCCTGACTCAATTAAGTTTGTAAGTAAAAGTAGGCGTTAGAGAAAGGGTCGTGAAAGAATTTCTCTTCACTTTCGTTGGATTTCAGACAATTGCTTCAGTTTTATGTTTTTATTGCTCTTTAGTGGTGATGGAATGGCGTCTGCTTTAGAACTAATATCGTGTGTATAGCGGCCATCAATACTGGTATTCAGCTGCCCCAACTTACTTGGGAAAACAAATTTTTCCATTAATAGATAAATAATAATAATAATATAATATTATACTCGTATATCTTTATATATATAAAATGGTAAACTGACTGATTGACTGGGTGATATATCAACGCACAGCCCAAACCGCTGAGTCTAGAGATTCCAAATTTGGCACGTAGGTTCCTTATGAGGTCTTGGAGGTGCACTAAGAAAGGATTTTTCAAAATTCTCCCCCTAAAGGGGTAAAACGGGGGTCCATAGTTTGTATGAAAAATCTTTTAAAATAATATTTATTTGTTATTACCTATGACATTGAATGAATGAAATTTGGAGTATCCTAATATAGGCATTTATTTGCTTAAAAGGACACTTCTATCATTAGCTATGTAGTACAAACCTTGTTAAAGAAAATAAACTATTTGTATTTGTATTTGAATCATGCATTTTGCACAACACAGAATATAAAACACAAAAATGCACAATTAAATTATAAAAAACTGAGTGGGTAAGTATTTGCATATAAATTAAAATATACATGCGCAATTAACCACTGAAAATACTCCATAATCATTGTAAAATACTTGCCGTGATTAAATATTGTATAATAAAGGGTAATCCCATTTGAAACCCTATAAAATCTACACAAATTATAAAAAAAAAAGAAAGAAAGAAAATAAGTTCTATTGTTTTAATAAAGCACAAAAAGAAAACAAATCTCGGGAAAATATGCGCCACATTCGCGCAAAACGGCCAACGCTCAGCATAATGCAGTGACTCCATCGCGAAACAGCCCCAGCGCTGGTTTCTAGCGACAGCCGGCGTTGACTTGATGACGTCGATCGGTGCAGCATATCCTTACTAATATTTTGAATACGAAATTAAGTTTGTTTGTTTGTTACATTTTCACGCCTAAACCACTGAACCGGTCATCCTGAAATTTTGCATATACGTTGTCAGGTGTACAGAAACGGACATAGGGTACCTTTCATCCCGAAAAAAAGTGCTGTTCCCGAGGAAAACAACAATAAAGTTCTTATGATAGTAGATGGCGCCGCGTATCTTTCGAATCATGATTGAATTATATTATTACAAGCAGAGTATAACCCGAATTGATTGTCAAATTCTTAATTAACGCGAGCGAAGCCGTGGGCAAAAGCTAGTAAAGTAATAAAATAAAACTTATACACCAATAACTGCTTTATTTCATTATACGTAATAAATATTATCACATTGTTATACTGGATTCATTTTATTTTTCCATAAGTATTGATCCCCCGGGATATTCTTTCGTCACACGTTTCTGCATAACACATCTGACATTGGCAGAATTGCCTACATCGGCACAATTGCCATTTAAAAAATTGAATAGAATGCATGAATTTTTTAGTGTTGTAATTTGTGTTTGTGAGTTTTGTGTTAAAGTGTAAAAAACATGACATGCAGATAACAAACTCGGAGAAGCTCCACGCTTCAATTTATACTCCATGGGAACATCACAAAGGTATTTCATTATTTTTACTATATTGAACGTTAGCTTTTAAATTAATTTTGTTTTATTCTCACACATTATTGGATGAGTTTAATATGTTATGTTAGGTACGCCTCAGTGAGTGTGAACCTTTACCAAATTCATGGCAACTTACCAAAAAGAATCGTTTCATCGTTATTCAAATGTGTTTAGAAAATCGCAAGGAATATTTGTTTTCATTTGTTTTCTAGCTAAGTTGGTCAGTGTTTTATGAGATGCCATTTATTTAATGATTTTACTGTGTCTAGAAATTCTGATACCTAATGTGTTGTTCCATTTACACAGAAAAATGTATAGGCCAATGTAATTCATTCCATTGCTGTGCGCTCAGGAATTTTTGGTGATTTTATCCACATTGAAATGTCATAGACAACCGCTAATCAGTATCATCTCTAAAGTGAATTGTTAAACCGTTTAAAAAAACCCGCGACGGAAAATTATGACATGAAAAAAATTCAAATAAATAATATGAAAAACCCACGACATGAGATAGAATATTATTAATAGCTGTCGTGCGTAACCTGTGTTACCTGTATTGTAGAATGCACATTAATTAACAATAAAGCTACTGGCATTACTACTTAAATGTACAGTCTATAATATAGGATACACACGACGCCTATTCATTTCATGTCACAATCTTCCGTCGTGGGTTTTTAATGTTTTTTTTTGTGGCTGTTTTAAAGTATTTTTTTAATTTTTTTTTAATTAAGGTCATGCTCAGGAATGTTACTTATACAAAGTAAAAAACCGTTTCAAAATCGGCTTAGCCGTTTCCGAGAAAAAAATTCCGACAAACAAATACCTCTTACTCGAAACGCATATTATACCGTCTTCGTGACCGTCGCGGATAAAAATAGGATTCTTCACAGATTTCTAATAAGCACATTTGAAGAAAGAAAATGTATATAAATTCTGTATTTCAAAAATGATTTAATTTGTTCTGAATCCAATACATTTACTTTGATGCTTCTTTTAAACTTTTCTTTATCATATTAAACGAACAAAAATATTTTCAATGTTACCGAAAAATATTTAAGCTTATATAGAAATTGGTATTGTTTAGATTCTAAACAATACCAAACAATCAAAACGTGTTGTTATAACTTTAGAACAACACGTTTTAGAGACATATAACTAAAGCAAAGCAAAGCTGCGGAAAGTCAGCTCTTCTACGAAATAGGTTATAAAATTGAGTTCAGTGACCTGTTTAAGGCGACACTGAGCGTTACATTAAGGTTGGCTTAACACGAGTTAAATCTTGAATATTTTTATTTTAATGAAAGGTTTTTTAAGTCTGTGCGCTGTAGCGTTTTTACTTTAGTAGTTTGAGTTAGTGTAGCTGGTAGCTTTGTGACGAGCCAGCCAGCTTACATATTTCAGTTCAGCCTTTCAGCAGGTGTCATTTGAGCTTTGTAGGTATGTGGGTAGGTGTGTTCAAAGTCACACTACCCCACCAATGGCTATATTGGTTTTCTATTTTGAAGATACTGAAGCAAACGCTTTATCAAGCGCCTTTCAATTCATCGAAACACATTCAATAATCCATCTTTCCCCGATATCTGTGTGTGGTATCTATGTAAATATTTAATTCAATATCCTCAACACAAACGGCTACACTCTCGGTTGTGATCACGTATTTCTGACAAAACTGATTTCTTATCAATCCCTTTTACATACTTTCACCATACACACTTCGCTGTGCAATTCTATTTGTGAAGCCTTCCTCAATGGTGGCCTATCTTTTCTTGTAAATGAATATTTTCTTTGGATACACGAGGATTTCTTTTACTTGTATCTTTTAAAAGATAAGGAAAATTTCAATCAATCCGCAGCAAAGCGTCTTGGGATGAGATTATTTTGGTTGGATGCGTTTCGTATTCAATATTTTGATTAAATTATATAAAATTAATGTTTTGATCAGATTTGTGGCGGGATTTTAGCATTTTTACGGCAACTTTTCAATTGAAGCTTCAATTTACTTTAAAGACAGGGTATAAATGTTTTTTTTAGAGGAGCTCGTGGCTAAGTAATAACAGCCGCACGGGTCGATCCATTAGGTTAAGCTACGCTTGCCGGGGTCGATTCGTGGATGGGTGACCATCTTTACATACCGAGACTCCTCCGTGCCTCGGAAAGCTCGTTAAGCCGTTGGTCCCGGCTGTCAATCGTGGATCTTTGACAGTCGTTACGGGTCGTCAGAAGCCCGAGAGTCTGACAACTAGTCTTACCAAGGGGTATCATATTACCTAGCTAATGGGTTGTGGAGGTCAGATAAGCAATCGCTCCATGTAAAATACTGGTATTCAGCTGCATCCGGTTAGACTGGAAGCCGACCCCAACATAGTTGGGAAAAGGCTAGGCAGATAGATTGAAATGTTTTTTTTTGCATTGTTGTATTTTCATCCATTTTTCTCAGACCCGAACCAGTCAGACCGCACTTGGTACCCTTCTGTTGTTTTATTTCCTGCATTTAAAACTTCCATTCTCATTTCATCACAAGCTCCTTATTTTCATTAAAACAAAACTCAACCGGCACAATGAGCTCTGAAAAAAAGCCGTTTAGACATAGACTGAGCTAACATTTTTATGCAGCCTCCGAGTTATTCGTCCGAAGCGGAGCGAGGCCATGATGGGTGTCGTAACCTGTACCTACCACAGAGGTACACACCAAGCTGCGTGCTAATCAGGGTTGCCAGGCAGAGGAGACACTACAGTTCATGGTGAAGTCTAGGAGAATGAGACGGTATTAGAATACAAGACTGAGCTAAAGATGTTAGCTTTCCTACTTAGTACAGCTTGTTTTTGTGAAATAAATGATACGATCGTAGGTACTGTTTTAAATTGAGATATTTATGGTAAAGACTGAGTAGAGTGTAAGCTCTTTATCTCAGACGCTACTGATCAATATTGAATCTCACTTTAAAAAATCCATAATTTTAACCACGACATTTTTATCACAAGTTATAAAATATAAACGATCATGGCGAGTCCAACGTAACATTATCCTTTCAACAAAAGTAAAATAAACTTAAAAACTTTTTCGTTTATTGAACCCGTAAAAATGAAGCTTCTCAGCTTGGCCATGGTTAACTGCACCTAACTCTTTCGTCCCTTCCCGTGTTTACCCAAGACGGCCCTAAGGAGCGGGGGGCTCGGGGCGGCGACCCCCGGGGTCTCTGGCGCCGGATTATACGCTAAACAAGGAACCTAAGAACCCCACACTGACCGTAAACGGCCCGGAGTTAGTGGCGGAGCTGTCGGTAGTTCTGTGCCGGTAAGGTTAGCAAGGGAGGCGGTTTTCAATGATTTTTGAAATGTACAAACTTCGTATTGACTGTTTGTTTTAATAATGCACTTTCATTTTTCAAGATACTGAGCACTGCGAAGTTAGGCTTTAATTGTTTTTTTTTTTCTGGATAGGTAACATTTTATTTTTTTTCAACATTACACGGTAAAATTCATCACTTTATTGATATTTTTTTTTTACCTTTACCAAAACATTCAAGAACAACTTGCCAACCCTGTTTCGCCTCACTCGTGTAAGGTTTACTATAATGGCAGCAGTACATACTAGCTACTCGTACATACTCAGTGAGACTCATGTTCACAGGCGTAACAAATATGATCCCCGCTTTATTCTCGTTACTGCCCACGTATCAGTTTTACGTCCACTTACAGATCCAGCCACAATTGCAGGATAGTTTAGCTTCTCAAATAGAATCCCTAGGTTTTATTTCAGGTAAAGTAAAATTAAAGTTTTTTCAACATTCTTTTTTAGGATCCAATTTATTTAATTCAATTGCTACGTATGTTGTTTCAGAATGGATGAATATTTAAAAATAGTAAAAAAGTTTGCACGTGATTCGATAAACAAAACAGATCGGAGAATCGTATGGACTTTGTAGATAATGAAAAAATATAACACTTCTTTGCAGTCACGTAAAAAAATTGTTTATCTAAATCGGTCAAGTAGTTGTTGAGGAAAATGGTAACAAACATACATACACACAAACGCACCATCAGTCTTTCATTCTTACCAAAAAAGTAATAGCTATGTCGTCTCTATGCCGTCGTGGATAAAAAGTAATAGCTATGTCGTCTCTATGCCGTCGTGGATTAAAAGTAATAGCTATGTCGTCTCTATGCCGTCGTGGATAAAAAGTAATAGCTATGTCGTCTCTATGCCGTCGTGGATAAAAAGTAATAGCTATGTCGTCTCTATGCCGTCGTGGATAAAAAGTAATAGCTATGTCGTCTCTATGCCGTCGTGGATAAAAAGTAATAGCTATGTCGTCTCTATGCCGTCGTGGATTAAAAGTAATAGCTATGTCGTCTCTATGCCGTCGTGGATTAAAAGTAATAGCTATGTCGTCTCTATGCCGTCGTGGATAAAAAGTAATAGCTATGTCGTCTCTATGCCGTCGTGGATAAAAAGTAATAGCTATGTCGTCTCTATGCCGTCGTGGATAAAAAGTAATAGCTATGTCGTCTCTATGCCGTCGTGGATTAAAAGTAATAGCTATGTCGTCTCTATGCCGTCGTGGATAAAAAGTAATAGCTATGTCGTCTCTATGCCGTCGTGGATAAAAAGTAATAGCTATGTCGTCTCTATGCCGTCGTGGATTAAAAGTAATAGCTATGTCGTCTCTATGCCGTCGTGGATAAAAAGAAGTGCTGAAACACTCAGACAAATGCCTTTAGTACCTATCCCACTATAAAAGGGCACCTTTGAATTCAATTCACCTTCAGTATTCAATACAAAAGTACATTAATTCGTTTAACGGCGTCGATAAGAGTCGCTGAATTGTCGAAAATATCAGGTTTGTGAATATACATGTGACAACAATGGAATCTTTTGCATACAATGTGTGTTCAAGAAATATACCTATTGATATTGCCTATTGAAAAGGTATTCCAAACTGATAATTCTGAAACCTATTTTGAAAATGAAAATGTATTCAATTGTTCGTTTTGGTTTGAATAATAAATGTCATGGTATTGTAGGTTTGTTTTATCAGATGAGAAGACTCGAATTGCCAATTGGATAATACGTATATTATTTTGATGACTAAAGTCTGGTGTAGTCAGTGACTAAAGTCGACGCTTTAATCTTTTTAAACTATTATTGAGCTGACATACGACCCTGTGGTAAGTCTTTTACCCCGGTGGGTGGTAAGGACTAACTCTGATGTACTTACAACCCGATGGTAAGTACTTAGTTGTAAGTACTTTATGCGGTGACTAAAAGATTATGTCAAGAAGATAATAATAAAAATACCAATCCAATATGACGTAACATTCTCTCAACATCTTACAGCAGCAATGAGGCCCTTTTAACCTAATCAATCCAGAGCATATCCATATAGTCGACGATACCCGGCCATAACTCGCTCGCAATAGGCCACCAACTCTTGTGATTTCAACTTGTCGTACCATTAATATTAGTGCGGCCATATCTCGCCGACACATAACAGTAAACCTTTATCAGAGTGCTACATAAACACGCGCGATAACCTCCGATGTTCTGACTTAGTTAATTTACTGTAATTGCGCTAACTATGGCTTTACTAGGGCTGTGCTGCGATTGGCGCATTGATTTGCAAATAGAATGTGTGAGCTTGTTACCGTTTGAATGCCATTAACATATTGACTGTCCCTAATAACTGCATTAGAATAGTCTTCGCTACAATCATGACACATGACATGACATGACACATGACATGACACATGACATGACATGACACATGACATGACATGACACACGACATGACATGACACATGACATGACACATGACATGACATGACACATGACATGACATGACACACGACATGACATGACACATGACATGACATGACACATGACATGACATGACACACGACATGACATGACACATGACATGGATGGACACAATGACCTATATCTTCTAAGTTGTATATTTATCGTTTCACTTGAACTTTCTTCGATGAAAAATAACAAGTTGAAAGCGTTACGAATACCGTTATGTACAGACACGGAAATGTAAATATAACAACGCGTATTGAAAACTATTAATATTAATTAATAAACATAATAATAATTAGCGATAATAATTAGAAATTACTTACTATTAAAAAAAAAATAGAATGGTTTGAAAAAGGCAAATGAAGGATCACTAAAAGGGTTTAAAAGGATACGAAAAAATCCGGACCCAAATGAAAATCTTGACCCTACTGAATAGAAAAACTAATAAGGATGACTATGACCTATGAAAAATTCGCAGAATCTGATACAAAATCAAGAACGTAAAATACCTACTTCATTTTACTGCTCCTAAAAATACAAACCTTACATCCAATCAAGCTAAAGTCAATAAAACTAGCCCGTAGTGATAAAAATCTCTGATTCTCGTTACTCCGCCACAAAATCAAGCAATTGAAACCCGAACTTCATTGTTACTTCATAAAAAACGCTCTGACAATCAGCTGATCAGTCTATAAAACGTAAAACACGCACGAACTCATCAATGAATGTAAACGAAGCACGAGCTCGAGCACTGACAGCGCACTCGACCACTCGACTCGACCGAGTGCGCTCGCTGAAATAACTCAATATTCTTTACTTTACAATTCAGCCGGCAGCCCTGCGATTCGCTTACGGGCCCCTAATGCCACATTACTTTTGTACGGAACCTTTGCTCGCTTCTCCGGGCGTTTTTGTCATGACGGACGGGTAATTTTGCGGGCGAATTTTGCCCGTTATGGGCGGCTAAGGTAAGTTTATCTGGATTAAAATGTTCGGGACTTCGATATAGCGGTTCTGCTGCTACTAGATATAGTAAAACGTTTTTGTTTCGGCAGAGCAAGGAGCAATGAATTGTTTATTTTAATGTTGCTGAAGAGTTTGATATGTTTGCTGAATTATAGCTGAAATCCACGAATACAGTTCTGAAATGCTTCTTTCATGTTTAAAACATAAATATTTTCTATCTTTTTCAATTTAACAAATATATTGGTTTCGTCAATCACTTGAGTGAAATAACAGTCTCAATGAATCACGAACAAACTCAATATAACAAATTCACTTTGCACATTATTTTAATAAAAACAAGATACAATACAATACTCGTGAGCAGTATTGCCATTACGGCACTAATATTTACATTTCTACTACATAACATATCTTATTGCCACTACATGGCAATCTGCCACTAAGCTGGCAACATTACCTATACATGTGCCAAAGTTTCTGGCTATAAGTACCCTCCCGGAGTCTGCAGGGACATAGAAACCTTATTTTAATCTGCGTGATCCAAATTAAGTAATAATAAAGGGAGCTAACGAACCGGAATCAAGATCATATTCCAACATCAATACTGAGTATATCACGGTTATTATCAAAGGAGGATGGGCAGGCACCTTTGATGTCATACAATACAAGGCATTTCCGATTGTTTTGACTCGGGTTGAGTTGCATGATGGCTGATTTATGCGAACCGTCATGGCGTCAGTTAGTAAGATTAATGTCTATCTGTTTCACATTAATACTGGCCTACCTAAATGTAAAATAATACTACTAAGTACCTTTTAATACAATACCTACCTAACTTAAAAATTATGGCCTCTAATGGCAGATTATTCTGTTCATAATCTATCTACATGTTAATAATAAATCTGAAGAGTTTGTTTGTATGTTTGAACGCGCTAATCTCTAGAACTACCAGTTGGATTTGAAAAATCCATATTGCATTTGGTAGCCCAATTCTTGATGAAGGCTATAGACTATTTAACATCACTCTAAGACTTTAGCAGCCGATAAAATAAAAAAAAATTAGAGAGAACGCTAAGCGAAAAGGAAGTAATAGTGCGGGCAGGCGACGCGATGCGACGGGGTGGGTCGGGGAACAAGAAATTTCGCGCGGACGAAGTCGTGGACATAAGCTAGTATCAATTGTTATTAGGGTTCACATTCAAACTCAAAATATTTTATCTTACATAAACCTTTATGGGCACTTATGAAAAGTCAGAAGCTAGGTTCACGGTTCCAATTGGTCGTTTCCTATGGATAAGAGCCGGCAAGAAACTCCATGGTTACTTTTTTTTAAATAATTAGCTTTTACAATGTTTTCAAATAACAGTTTTAATAGGTATATGAGGACAGTGTAGACCTCTCAACAAGTAATATATTATGTAAGTACTTAACAAAATAGAAATCCTCGCCACACTCTTTCTAAATATCGCCCTGTTTCTAGCCATGCCCCTCAGTCCAAAATACACACGTTCCTCAGCTCAACAATTAAGTCAACAATAGAGCTAGCATCGTACAAGAAATAGCAATGAAATGGACACTCTACGAACTGATCAGAAGGTTGATATTAATTAATCACAAGTCTGCGAAACTTTTCGATCTATGAATATGTTTAGAACGTAACAAACGATCAGGATAGGCATGAATCTGGGGAACACACCATATGTTTTGTATTTTCATCATGTATTCGTATTGCCAGCCAAAATTATGCGGAGCGCTTCCGTCTATAATGATAACCAAGCAAAATAATTTCGGCCCGCCACAAGTACGTATGTCGTAGATAACATAAAAAGCATTGCAGGCACACAGAACTTTCCGTCGCGTATCTGTCGTAGATATTGTGTCTGTGAACTTATTATTACGTCACGTTATTTCTTTTTGGATTGATAAAGCCTTCGCTAATGATATTAATTAGCTAATGCGTAGAGCCCATTTCCATCCCTCAGTTAGTCAAGGGTAATTGGATTTGACTAATATCATTTCCTCTGACACTGTACTCAGCGAATAGCCACAATCTCTGCATATCTAATGCCACAATGACGGCTTAGTGATTTCCTTGTAATACCTAAATGGCATAATAGGATCCGTGGACTGATGTGATAAATGTTTGACGTAAAGCTAACAATACCCTAATATATATTCTAGAACAGAGCAAACAAAAACTTGAATCCCTCCGACTGGTTCTGACTTGCCGAATCTTTTTACTTGATTTACTTTTCAGATTCAGTCACTTATGCTAAAAAAAGAAGGTTATCAAATCAACACGTAACATGTCATGTAATATTACTGGAACTGCAATATATTCACATTAAGATTAGATTATCTATTAGGGCTTCCAAGCAAAAATACTAAAATTTCATAGGTGTATGTATGGTTGTATGTATATCTATGTTTGTCCACGCATTTCTCCGAAACTATTAATTAGGTTGCGACCACTTTTTTTTTCATTGGCTTACAATTACTTCAACTTAGGGAACAGTACAAGTTTCATCAAAATCGGTCAAGTCGTTTTCAAGATATGGACCAATACGTGTGTGACGAGCTATGGGTGTGGTGTCAAAGGGAAGACTTCTCAAAATCTTGGTCAAATTCTAGTGCAATATTTACAACAAAACTTACAAACAAATTAAACTTTTTAAACTTTCGCGATTTGCACACATTATAAACAAAACTAAGAACGGGTCTTCTCGCGCTATTCCAAGTAGTAATATTGAACAAGTAGGTACCTGTTTACCTCGTAAAAAGGAATATCGCGAGAAGACCCGTTCTTAGTTTTGTTTACAAACAAATATTCCAGTTTTTTTTTTAAACTAATAATCAAGAAATATAAAAAAGTAATTTAAAAAAAATTAACCGATTCAAAAAAAAAAATTAACTCAAAATTATGAAATAACTTTAATTTCGGTGACAAAAAACTAAAATAACGATCCCAAGACACCGACTTCCGAAATTAAAGTTAATTCATAATTTTGAGTTCATTTCTTTTTGAAGTCGGTTTAATTGTTTTATAATTTATTTTTTATAGAACAAGTCTTGATCTAGATGAACCGAGAACGTTATTGGAGTGTTTGCAGTAGGCATACGTCTAGAGCCACTTCGAGTTTACATACAGTAGGTGAATCTGGCGTTGTGTGTGGTTTATAATCTCGAGGCATGTCTGACTGATTACTAGGAATGTGTATGCGTTCTGTCAGTGTAGCAGTTGCATTATTGTGAAGCAGTGAGATGTTTGAACCGCCGCTCACACATAATGCTTCTTCTTCATTCTTTACCCATTCTGTGTGTCAGTCTCAGTGCACACCTGGTGCACTGCGGTTTGGTGTTGTCGACTGTGGCGAGGGATCTGCTCAACGTTTTATTGAGGTCTTACTTAACCACCTGCATGACCATAATTTCAAGTAAAATTATTATTTATTATAGGATAAGCATTCAGACTGAAATCATTTTGTGACAGAACAAAATAAAATTATTGCAGTTGCAAAATAAACTTCGTGCTTGCAATATCATGTGATATGTTCCAAGGATACAGACTACAGTAGCCGCAGGATGGGATCTCCTAAATACACATCCCCGCCATTATTTAATTAAAATAATACAAGTTAATTAAAGCATGCACTATGTACTGTATGTACTCGGTACACGGCTTAGCTAATTAACCCATATTTGCAGGGTGTGGCCCAGAGCGCATACTTGCTTCAATATTCTAGTATTATGCTATGTACGGGCGCTAAAATTAAACGCGTCTCGTAAAGTACTCGTAGGTATAAACTTACCGACCTAACATGCAAGAGTTGTGCTGAGATTAAACCTCTTTGTTGTTTTTCTACATTCTTACAAGCAAAGCCAGATTTGGTTCTCGAAGACCCAAAAAAGCTTAAAATATTGCAAAAATGCTGTAAAGTCCTCTTCCTTGTCACACACAAAGTTATTGTCCAGTTATCGCCACTTTAATTTTTCGGTTAAAGTACAGAATGGGTATTGAATAGGTATATAAATCTGAAATAGTAAGAAAATCAAAACTGTACATTGAATATTTTAGAAAAAAGCAATTACTACAAGATGTGGGAACGCGTCTGATCTTGATGTATGTTCCGGATTGGCCCAAAAAGTGCTCAACAGATTTGGATGTAATTCGTCACAAAGATAGTTTATAACCTGGATTAATACATAAGATACGTTCCCGTGGGATATTTTCCAACATCCACGAGAACGAAGCCGCGGGCAAAAGCAAGCCCATAATAAGCTGTTCATTCTTCGACCGAGATTTGAGTTTCAATAAACGAATGATATTTTGTGTCTGTTATCCGCGCTCTAAGAGAAATCCTATCACGGGGCAACATTTGTTTTAATTTGCTCGGCTAGACTCTGTGAGGCTGGCTTTAGGTGCTAAAGGTTCAAAGCGTTAACGCAAATACGCTTTTGCAGTAGCGACATAAAACCTTTTCATATAAATTCAAATAATTCTACCTCCATTCAATCCGAGTCCCACGCAGCTAGTACATTGAAATAGACCTTTTTAAATATACAATTTACATAGAAATAAAATTTTCAATGTGATGGTCTTGATATAGACAGAGCTTTCAACAAATCCAGCTGTAGCGTGGACCGACAGCGCAGGACTAGCTAGATTTAGAAAAACATTGTATCGTTTTGGTCGAAAAATAGATAGTCATTGGCTGGATCATAATGTGTGAAAAATTCATCTTTTGCTGTTCATTTACAAAATGATCTTCGTCAATTTCTTCCACTAAAAGAAATTCGTTGGCTTGTCAATATTAACAGACTTTATTAAATTAATTTTACGCGGCACAATAACTTAATTCGCAATAATTACACAATAAAACATCCAATTAAATCCTGACTTCCATTTACAGCGAATATTAAGTTAAATATTGATCACAATTATGTGCAGTGGGTGCGATTGAAAATTGCTATGTTCCGCAAATACGGCCACTCGGTAATCTGTTCATTAAATGGGAAATAATTAAAATACGATGGAGTTTCGTGGCCATTAGTGGTCACATCTGCAGTGTGCTGCGAAGAGTTATGATATTGTGATGACAATTATCTCTGCGTATACCCTTTTTATGGAGCGGGTCAGTGCTGTGAAAAATTATACTTTTTCAAGCCGCTTGATCAGACATACTCGAGTGCTCATCCGCTTTGGTCCCATCATTTATTTGATTTCAGCGCAGCACGCCTTTTCTTCCATACATTTCTATCAGCCGATATGTCAGAGTTCCCTTTTTTTTTTTGCAATACAATGTTTCACACAATCTTCTATCGTCTACCATCTGTCTCTTTTCTTAGTCCTGTGTGTTACCTACAAACTACAGTTAAGTCAGGCCAATCTACGCAGCATGTGTACAGTGTTATCATATGATGCTATTACTCATACCCGAGTGACCCGCAATAACCCCGCTAAGTACATCCGGATCCCACAAGTTCTTTGGGCCAGTCGGATTTCACTCGTGTTATGTACTAATTAGAGGTCTAACAAGCCCCGGCACCATTTGATATTCTGTACAAAACAAAACATTATGGTACACAATGAAACAAAAATATCTGAATCTTTGCTCGAGAATTTGGACTTCTTTTCTTTTCTACGTGACAAAAAAGATAATCGCTGATGACTATTTGAACCAATCAACTTCGGTAAAACTCAAGGTCGCATTTTAAGACGCCTTACTTACTTAATATGCTTATAACTATTCTTACCTGTCGGAGATTAGCCTCACGATGCAACCATAATATCCATACTGTATATATACTAAAATATTATTAATGGGAAAATTTCCAACCTGCACACTGGCGAAGCCGCGGGCAAAAACTAGTACACAAATATTTCCCGACAGCATTACTAACGTGCACCATCATGCCACATCATGGCAGTCGCACAGACCGATTAACGAGCAGTTAGCTCAACGCTATATGACGGCGCTAGACTGCCGCGTGCTCATTATACTGATAGCCTCCACAGTGCTAGTACCCGAGCTATTGGGGACGGTTCTTGGGTTGATGATGAATGATTATTAGATTTGGTCATATTTTGGATATTAGGTACTGTTAATGTTAGAGATTTTTAGGTACGTATTCTGATCCAAAGTTAAGCAAACATCTGCCAACAACTTCAGAGCATCACTAGTATAAGTTTTCCTTTATCTAACTTAACAAAATCAAAACAAAACACGGCCTGGTAACCATCTAAATGTGCCGCAAAACACACACAAATGACAGAAATTCTGCTATTTTATAGAGTTCTTTTTACTTATTTTGCTAGTCGCCCACTATTAGTTACTTGAAGGCAAATAGCCTTCTAACAGTAGATAAGCATATTTAATAAAAAAATACTTACATTACCAAGCGAAGTGTGTTACAAGTTCTTCACCCACATGGCTTTGCATTTAACCCGATTCTCGAACACATTCCTGGTCTCTCAATTCATCATTCAAAAAATATTTTATAACTGAGCCGTTCTCCCAAAATGCCGCGAGCTACTTTATTTGTTCCAAACGGATTCACTAATTAAAATACATGAAAGCGATTTCTGTTAAAACCGTATTTTTTGGATTATGATATTTCAATTGCAAATGTATTGTAAATTAAAAATGGACGTGTTATATTATTTCGTGAGAATTAATCTACGTTGAATAAATATTAAGTGGTGAAGGTTTTGTCCTTCTCAATTTATGTGCGAGTGGGTTTCGTAAAAATTCAAATGTAAATGTTATTTTGCAATTTAGGGTAATTCTAAAATACATACGTACAACCTGAACACAACCAAGAACATATTTTATAGCGTTTCAGCAGACTAAGACTGACGTTTAAGTCAAAAATAGACATGCATAACGTTTGCCTAAATGATGATGATAACATTACAATAAATAAACTGACATTGATAAATAAATATTTTTTTGTATCGGTCACTTTTGTATTGTTTTTAGCGCGCTTTTCATCTAGTTAATCCTCATAAAAGTCATAACATACATCAATAATATGTTTCCTTTTCGAGACGGTAACCGTACATAATCAATTTAAGCCAGAATCCAGTTTCAGAAACTCAAATAATCACAATTTCTAACCTTAAACATCAAAACATATTCATACGTACCCACAACAACCTCTCCTTAAATACAACCTGCACATACAGAATGTTTATTATATTGTACAACTGAAGATAATGTTGCGAGTGAGTGACGAGCGAACAAGCGGATACCCAGATCATCCAATACACGCGACGTTGATGGACGGGACTGAAGAGGACTAACGGGAAGTCTCGCCGTGAATGGGCAGTGCGTGGATAGCAGAGAATGAGCTCTCGGGAATCAAAGTTTGAGCGTCGGCTGATACCGAGCATCGACTGTCGGAATTTATGTTCATTGAACTAAGTTTTGAAATACAGATGAAAAATTAAATATAATGAAGCTAAAATAACTTAAATCAGCTTTAAAGTACATATGTATACATTTTTCACGATAGAAATAAAATTATAATAATTTTAATACAATACTGGCTTCTGCCCGCGTCTTCGTTCGCGTGGGAGTCGCAATACAATGTTGAGTACATTGCGGTGTCTTGTATAATACATGTATAATACGTGTGTAGTTTTGGTTTCAGCATCCAAAACTACATCCTAATTGCGTAACACATTATCAATCGGAGTTGGTTTCATTTTGAAACAAATTGCTAATCTATTGCTTCATATGTTCGTAAAATTTGTCTGCTCGACAACGTAAATAACGCAATTAATTTTGTTGAACTGTCAAAAAGAAACCAACTCCGATTGATAATATGTTACGCAATTAGGGTGAAGGACTGGTGACGCACCAGCTAGCGATGCACAGTTGTCCGTGTGAGAAGTAGCTCATCCTGATAAAATAATCAGCTGTCCCATACATTTGGGACGAGTAGGTATTGAAGTTTTGTACGGGACAGCTGATCATTTTTTCTCGCTTAAGATGTTGGTCCCATGGAAAAAGTTGGTCAGTTTGATGGTCTGTACCACATCTTTCTGAAACACCCTGTAGATTAAACTCTGATTAAAAACAAGATAAGTATGCACACTGAAACAGAGAAATGCAGCTCAGCAGCAACAATAAACGTGATTTACTTATAAAGTACCTAATGAACGACTACCCTGCCCTAAGTTTTGCATAACTAGTGAGATATTAAGAAACATCTTGTGACATTTCTGTTATCTGAAAATGAGTACCTACACATTTACAAAAATTGTCTTATCTTTTTCATCAGCATGTTTAATTACCAGGCGCCCAAGCAACACGGGATCTAGTAATTATATTTGTTAAATCTATTTAAGATTCGTTTTCTTGAAAAGAAGTACTAATATAAACATTTTGTGTTCAGCCATACCTGAAGAAAATAATTGAAAAAGTTTCCTATAAAATAATACTTAAAGGAACGAATTCTTATTTAAGACATTTTTATAAGTATTTAAATGAGAACTTTAACTAAAAACTGGCTGTCATGTTAACAATAAGATGAAATGGGTTTTAATTGTTCATCACGTATTTTACATGGTTTTAAATAAAATTAAAAGGAAGCTCTAGCTTTCATGTATCTTTAAACATATTATTTTAATATTAAATCATGTAGCTTTTGTTTAATCTGGGATTGTCTTAGTAAATTAATGATATTTAAGAAACTTGCAACAGAATGTAGGCAGTCCCTCAATTACAAACTGAACAAAACTACATATACGTAGTTCCACTTTTCCACAAAATCCTACGCAATACACTCATGATATTAAAAATACGAACGCAACATCATGTAAAACGGGTGTCATCGGAGCACAACTCCTCCTATATCCATTCCATCTAACAAAATCAATAAGAACATGTCGACTATATCTGTCACCAGTTCTTAGCACTGGTATTTATCGTTGCATGTACTCGTAAGAAGCATGTTACCTGACACCGTCGACTAGCTGCTAATGAGCGGCGCGATCCTGCGCCAGAGCTAATTGTACCACTGTACACAACCCATACACGCTCCTGACTAAGAGCTACAGTTGCGAGTGAGGTAGTAATCTAACACCGGATAGGCGGCCAATTTGGTGCACGTTTAAAACAGGGCTAGGGCGTAGGTTTTTGTGATGGAACATGAGCGAAGCCTCCGTTTATTCAACTGTAAAATTAAATGTTTTGAGCCGAAACACATAGCATAAAACTTCTTTACTTAACCGATGTTTACTATTCGGTGATCTCTAAAGCTGCGTTTTCACTTAGCGTTCTGAACAGTTCTGAGCGAGCAAGCGTTTGTGGTAAATTAATACACTTGAGCGAGTGAACATGTTTGTTCAGTGATGATCGGTTGGACTCGGCGAACAAATGCTCGCTCGCTCATTCTTTCAGTGAAAACGACGTCATGGCGAGCGAGCATTCGTTTTCTCGCTGTAGTGAAAAGAGATATCTTCTGATTTGCGCGAACATCCGCTGAACAGCAAACATTTGCTGTGAACAAAATGTTCGCTCGGCAGCGTACTCAAAAGTGTGAAAACGTGGCTTAACACAACCAATACCAGGATTTAAATTTTATTCGATAACTTATGAAATATTAACTTAGATTACCTACCAAAACAATTGTCATTTTTAATTTTATTTTATTAAAATATGTTTTTGATTACTCGAACATTAGTTTTATCAATAAACCAATAACCTAGTCCTCTCGCGTGTCTGCACACTGTGACTGGCTGCAAAACCTTTACTTCCTCGACCATCTTTGTTTCTATTTGTTATTGGAAAAGCTTTCGATCTTTCCTTTAACTTCATTTAAATGGGATTGTGTTGACATTATCCTGTATTATTGTAGACATGTGAAAGTGGAATAGCCATCCTACTTGTAAGAAGGGCTGTAAATGTGTGATCTCATTGTTTTTAGGGTTCCGTACCTTAAAAGGAAAAAACGGAACCCTTATAGGATCACTCGTGTGTCTGTCTGTCTGTCTGTCCATTTGTCTGTCTGTCCGTCTGTCACAGCCAGTTTGCTCCGAATCAAACAGACCGATTAAGTTGAAATTTAGTACACATATGAATTTCTGTGACCCAAACACGGACGGGTAAATTAATAAATTAAATTTGAATATAGAGGTCACTTTTAGGGGGCAAATAAGAAAATTAAAAAAAAAAAAGTTTTGTAAACTACACCATGTGGCAATTCAAATGAAAGGGCTTACTATGAGGGTCTCAAATATATTTTTTTTATAATTTGAAAATAAATTGTTTTAAAGTTATTTAAGAAAATAGACGAAAATTGACCATTCCCCCCTTATCTCCGAAACTACTGAGCCTAAAATTTTGAAAAAAATACAGGAAATAAATCATTACCTGTAAATTACAAGAAAACCTATAAGAAGTCTGTGGTCTTAAAATAAGATGGTAAATCTCTCAATATTGTGAGTAAAAACTTACATTTACAGTTGGAATGTATGGGAGAACATGTTTTTCAACTACAATGTTAAGTGTGTTCTTAAGATAAATTCATCCCAACTACGGAATCCCTTCATTGTACGTGGTCCGACACGCACTTGGCCGGTTTTGGTTTTGAAATCCGTTATTACTTTTTTTTCTCTCTCATCTCAGTGTTTTTAGGAATTCTCATTTGTAGTTTCTCAGTTACAGCCTAGAATTTGGGTTTGTGTCTGTGTTATGGCAACAAGCTAGCCCCCTTTGTAAGGTACTTACATAAACATAACGTAACATCACGCCTGTAATCCCCAAAGGGCTAGGCAGAGGTGTACCTGTAGTGCATCCACATTTCACCAGCTATGTTAAAGTCCCATGTAATAGGGGGCGAGCCTATTACCATCAACCGGGTACAAATCCAGACTCCGGGCGGCTACTGAGCAATTTAAGATGGAAAACTCAATAACACTTTTCCCGACCTGGGAATCGAACCCAGAACCTCATGTACAGCAGTAGCACTTGCGAGCACTAGACCAACTGGGTCAAACTTACATAAACATATCTGGCAAAGCGTGAGTGAATATCACCGTCATCTATGGCTCTGACAAACACATCGGGGAATCTAGGTGTGATGTGATGTTATTATCTGTCACAGGTTACCAGAAAAACTGATTTATTTGTATAGTCACACATAGTCACACGAAAACACGTGACAGTCACAGTAATCGACATTGAAGCAATATCTTATTACAAACACATGCCGTAGGGCTTACATACATATAACACTGAACATTCGTGATTCATTACGTCTGTGATTGGATTGAATGCGATTGCTAAGGATTCCCGTTAGGCCCACTATCATTTTATTCCTACGGCTTCGGAGCAATATTCCCTTCATCAAATCCAATCATTTGTCTCACTCACTCATGTGGAAAAAGAAAGGGAACTCAAACGGATTTAGAATTGGATAATTTGATTTGTATGTATTTGGAATGTAGATGTGGTATAATGAAGCCTAATGAATGCTACCGGGTCAGGCGTTTATTGTACTCGCAATGATACGGCGGGCTGATTACGTGTTTATTTTTAAAGGAACGTAGAACGGATTTCATGTTTACTGTTGTTAAGGATAATCTTGTTAATTTGGCTGGCTATTATTTGGTTGTTTACGGTGTAGTATTATGAGAGTCCTCCTAATCGCAAACATGATCTAAATTCGTTTTTATTACTACATAGTCTTGCCTCCGTTTGAGTTCTCAATCTAAGTGAGAAGACGCATCATCTGTTTAAAGGCCTAGGCCCATAGCGAGAACGTTCCACCTCTTAATTCGTAGAACAAAGAAATTCAATGTATTTTCAATCCGTGTAACAAGTTTACCTTAATTTCCTCCATCGCGCACACAGCAAGTACCAGGGTAAAGGATGTGGCGTCGCGGCTCGGGTTCGCTTTGAAACTGAACGCTAATCTATGAGTTATGTCGCAGCGGAATTGATACTACTTGTAATGTAAGTAGCAGAGTGCATTGACGTAGTTGATTGATATGGGAGAGTATTGAAATAATTTGCTTAGACTTCACAACTCTGACGTATTTCTTGTAAAATCATGGCAACTTTTGTAGCTACTTTTAGCCGAGGATGCTAAAATACTAATTAAGTATTACTGGTAATTATGTATTACTAGTACTAGTATTATCAATTATATTTAATAATCTCTATAATCGTAGTAGGAACTTACAACTGCAACGGCCATTTCAAGGATGCGCCACATTGCAACACAAAGCATTGACAATTTATAATGAACAACAAATTGTTTCGCATGAACTTCTCAAAGCTCAGCTTCGAATCAATTGAGCATAGCTTGAACATAGCCCCGTCATACGCACATGTGAACGAGGCTTTTGAGCGCTCGAGTCACTCGCCACACTCAATTGTCTGGTCAAAGGCTAGCGATGTGTTGAATGCCGACAGCTGTCGTGTACGACATACAGCTTGAGATATGAACAACATAGTTCACGTCTTGAGGCAATATTAATATACTCGTACCACTGTCGTTTGGGAGAGGCATTTGATGCCTTTTGTGGTCTACAAAGGTGATCACTTCAATATACTTGTATGTGTAAAATTAATGTATGAAATTCAGTTAAATTTTATAAATCTCTGCATCAGCCTTCACAGCCACTGCCACTGCCCACCCACCACCACTGGCCACTGCCACTGGCTGGCCACTTCTGGTTATGTCCAGAAGGGTAAAACCACATTTAAAAAATTTGCCTACCATAGATTGAGATAAGGGCAGGAGACTGATATGAATCATCATTCAGCCGCAAGACTTCCACTGCTGGCCATACACAGGCCTTTCCCAACAATCTCCACAGTAACTGGTCCTGTGCCTCTCGCATCGAGCAATTTCCAGTTAACTGACTCATATTCTAAACTATCAAAGTTCAAATATCCAAAAACCGCTACCGTACAAGGTCGTCACAAAATTCTTAAAACTTGAACCTAGAAAAACCTTAATTAGGCGAGCAATCCCCCCGTCTGACGTCAACTTATCATACTTTTCCGTGAAGCAGCTCCCCCCCCCCCCCTCCCCCGCCGCACCGCACCGCAGTATAGCCACGCGATACCGTCACCCGGGATTAAGTCATTCAAAAATGTTACGGTCACCGCAAATGCAAATGGCGACATCTCTCGCCGACAGTTATTAAGTGCCAACATTAATTTATTCCGTCTCGTTCATCTTAATTAAAGTCTTGCACTTTTACACTCCCCTGGCTGAGTGGTTAGCTTGAGGTTCTTTTCTTAGCCACTAAAAGGGTTATAGTCTTGAATACCTAAAATAAAATTGGTCCTAGAATACTGCTCTCCTCGATTTACTTTTACGCTTTACGCTTTTACGCTTTTTTCTTCACAATTGAAGAAAAAAGCGTAAACGAAAGTAAGTAAATGCATATTTTAAAGTACAAAATTTAATTTTTCTCCTACGCCTACTTTTGTTGAAGCAGCACTAAAGTATTTTAATTTTTCAGCGTAAAAGTGAAAATTATTTTTAAAGCACAAGCTTTATGCCGCTTCCAGTCTACAATAAAGATAATTATGCAGAAAAGTGTAGCGGTCTACGAAGGACCTACGCCGCTACATAGCTACGTGCTACGCGCTACACTGCTACGCCGCTACGACAGTGTTTGCATTGTTGATTGTATTCAAATAGGTGTTTGCGCTAATAGTTTTATTATAAGCTGCTGGTTCGTTGAGAAAAGATGCTAATCTGCGTCTGAGATGTAATCTCTGGTTCTTTGCGTGTTGATTTAGTAGATATTTTATGATAAATACAAATTATAAAATACATTTTCACGTATTTAATTGAATCAACATTGTAACGAATCTATAAACCTAAAGAAATAAAAGGAGAATAGACTCTTAAACAAAATATAATTTAGAAAAGGAAATAAATAAAACAGAACTAGATTAAAAAAAATACACTTCCTACCTAGTGTGACAGAAATCCTTGGCTTAATTAGCTTTTCAGAAACCAGACGTAAGTTTCTTCAGCCAAATCACAATAAAAAATTACAGTACAAATTGTAGTATGGCGTTAATGACGTCAACAGACGGTTCATTCACGAGGACTCTGTCGAATTTGTTGAGATAGATTCTCAGGTTGCCTTCAGCATTGCTTCCTAGGAAACCCACTTTGACGACTACGTCACAGTGTTCCATGCCCTCGGCCACGCCCGTGGAGCAAGAAACAGGCTTAAAAAATCACTCATCGCTCCAAATCAGCCGGCCAAAAAAAAATCCCTCCTTCAGTCCAGTTCTTCTCCTTCCTTTTCTTAAACTGCCCCTTGTCAGTCCACGAAACGGCCATAAATATCAGTCTTCATTCAAGAACCTCTTCGATGAATTCTGAGAGCGTGTCAATTATTTTTATAAATCTAATTTAGGATGCAGTTATTCAGTAAACAATCATAATTATCAATAAAATACAATATTTGGGCTAACATATTGATAAAAATAATTTAAATTATATAAATCAAAAGTAACCTTCATAGACTAAGCTAGTAATAAACTCTATGAGAGAAAATTTGGAAGAAAAAGTAATGATAGTTTGACTGCCTGACATAAGTGTCATAAACTCATAACAATGAAAATTAAAGAAAACAAATCGTTTTAGACCGATTCGCAAAATATTAAAGCAAAATCATAGAAGTATGATAAATATATACATGTATTAATGAATGTAAATTGTAAGTATATGATGTAAAATGTCTGTAGTACGTAGATACTATAACATATGCGTGCCAAAGACTTAAGAAACGTTATTTAATCAAATTTTATATTGAACTAAATAAATAAAAATGTAAAAGGTAAAGTAAAGTTACAAAAAAAAAAAAAAAATCATTTGAAAAGTTTCACAAAGCTTACCAACGAATACGTGCGCTAAACTTACGGCTTTCAATTAAGAAATCTCAATAAAAGGCGCGCATTTAAACAAAGTAACAAGTAAATAACCGAGTCACTCGGATCCGAAACGAACCGCGAAACAATAACAAAGTTTGCCGAAACATTCCGAGATATTCCGAACATTTATTTATTAGGCGTCGCGTTGTTGCAGGAGTACACATTAGTCGCTTCGTTAGAGAAAGAATATTCCGCGGACCACACCGGCGCTTGATTTAATTTCATGTCCAATAAAACCGGGGTCTGCGAGGGGGGCAGGGGGCATGCGGGCGGCATGCGGGCGGCACGCGGGCGGCACGCGGGGCACTCGGGGGCACTGGGGTACTCGCAAGCTAATCTCATTTGAACCGAGTCGCTCTGTACGCGCACCGATTTTGTTAAAGAAACTGCTTTTATTACGGGAATCAGTAAAGCAAGGCGTACGTGAGACTTCTCGGACTTTACGACTTACAGTAAAACATTACAGTTTTTACTACGAATTATGTGTATGTGTTGGTTTGATGGGGGACGTTTATGTGGGGCTCGTGATAAGGAAACATGGGGATTACGATTATCCCGTTCCTGGACAAGTGAGGGGAATAAAAATACTGAGGGAAAGTAATAAAAATAAACAGTTACTACCTACATCTCTCACAAATTGAATAACACACTTCCCACACCCCACACCCCACCCCCGTGCACGTTCAAACAAGATTGTAATCAAATGTTTACATTTTCTACTAAAATTACAAATTGCAAGATTGTACTAAATAACTTATTCTCTTTCTCTTTATGAACCACAAAGCGCATTGTCTAATTAGGTTTAGCTGTTATCTTCTAATTTTTAATGTCTTAAGGATCTCGAGAGAACTTAACCTGCGCCTGCGGAACAAAATAACTTGTTATAAATACCGGTAGGAATATCTACAACACAACTTGTTATAAATACCGGTAGAAATATCAACAACACAACTTGTTATAAATATCGGTAGAAATATCTACAAAACAACTTGTTATAAATAATGGTAGAAATATCTAGAAAACAACTTGTTATAAATACCGGTAGAAATATCTACAAAACAACTTGTTATAAACACCGGTAGGAATATCTACAACACAACTTGTTATAAATATCGGTAGAAATATCTACAAAACAACTTGTTATAAATAATGGTAGAAATATCTACAAAACAACTTGTTATAAATACCGGTAGAAATATCTACAAAACAACTTTTTAAAAATACCGGTAGAAATATCTACAAAACAACTTGTTATAAATACCGGTAGAAATATCTACAAAACAACTTGTTATAAATACTGGTAGAAATATCTACAAAACAACTTGTTATAAATACCGGTAGAAATATTTACAAAACAACTTGTTATAAATACCGGTAGAAATATCTACAAATAACTTGTTATAAATACCGGTAGAAATATCTACAAAGGTAGTAAGTTACTCTAACGTCCGAGAAAACCATAAATAAAACAGTGTTGCTTGTCTATCAAACAAAGAACTAATCTATAAAGTAGTTTTGAGTTCAATTCTAGTACTAGTCTGACTGAAGTATTGTTGTGTTTAAAGTTAAACGTTGAATTAGGATGATTAAAGACGGTGGAATTATGCAGCACGCGAAGTACCAATGTAGAAACGGAAGAAATAAAAAATTACTTTAAAAAAAGTTAAAACCGACTTCAAAAATCAAAAACGAATTAAATAACTTTAAAAAAAAAAACTTAACAGTTTCTGAAGTCGCTGTCAAACTAAGGTGCGTTGAAAAATTGAAAAAACCGACTTCAAAAGCTGTTAAGTTTTCTACGAAAGTTATTTTATTAGTTTTTGGTTTTTGAACCCGATTTTTTATTTTTTAAAGTTATTTTTTTCTTATTTTTTTTTATTTGCGAACTAAGTGTATAATTTTGAAGATGTTAACAATAGATAGGTTCTTAGAACTTAGTTGCCTGTTACGGCATTGCAATTTAAATTGTTATAAATATTAAAAAAAAAAAATATATAGGTATACGTACCTACGTATACCTATGTTTTTTTTTTAATATACCTACTCAATATTACAGTTATACAATTTACATTATAGTATATTAATTATCATAATTCATACAGTTTTTATTATATCAGACTATTCTTACAATTTACATCACATTATACTACGTACCTATCAACAATATTTTAATATTTCATAATTATTTTTCTTCAAGGAATTCTTTTACAGAGTAATATGCCTTGAGTTGATTATACAATGATAGCCCAAGACGAACGAAAAGAGAATCATCAAAATCCGTTTAGAGATGCCGGAGATACAGTACATTTATGCATATAACTTCGTACATAATTCATAATGTGTTATGTACTAAAACCTACCTGGAAGTATGTAGATCACGTTAGTGAAAGAATCTTCAAAATTGGTTCATTAGTTTTTGAGAAAATCTTGGACATGCATACATACTTACATACATACATACATGCGGGTCGAATACAGAACCACATTTTTTCAAGTCGGTTAAAAATACAATAAAATGACAGGTTGTAGAAAAATTTCTACGAAGCGATGTCAATAGAAATAACTTTTTTATAAATTTACATTCGACTATCAAAAAGAAAACACTACAAAGTGCAAATTATCTTTCATTTCGGAAATATTGACTTTCGAAATAATTTTTCTATTTTTCATATTAGGCTGTTTATCGGCTCTATACCTTTGCTTCTCCTTCAATCTGGCGAAAACAAAGCGCGGAAAAAAAGAAAATTTAAATCATAGTTTTATAATAATTCATGACAAAAATATTTTTCGTTATTTTATTTTATTTCTTCAAAAGTGTATTGAAAAACGTCGTTTGATACACGTGGACATTTGTTATTGCAGTTCTCGGCTCAAAAACAACCTCGCCTACGGCTCGGGTGATAGTTCCGCCTCGAATGCAATAGCAAAAATTCTCCACTTGTAACAAAATGTACTATATTTCAACACTTTTTAGTTGCAGTTTCACAAATTCGTGTAAAATGTATAGTGTGCACGAATTTCGTGACGACCTGCACACACACACACACACACACACACACACATGCACCGCTATTTATTTAATTTTCCGCACGATTACCCACTCACAATATGTGTACTGTTCCTGGATGAGGAGTTCCAAGTCAATGATTAGTTGACCATCGATAGGCAAGATATCGGTGATACTAATAATAACCAGCAATATGCTTTGATTTTCAGTACCTACAATAATCAAATCTCACTATCTATCTATAACCGCTCATACGGTTTCGGTGTGAATCGGGTCCGTGAGATTTTAAATATTTTTTTATTATTAACGTTGTTCCATCACTATTAAGTAATTTTTTTACTATTACTTAATAGTGATGGAACAACGTTAATAATAAAAAAATATTTTCCCGGTATAGAACCCATACCACGCACAATATTAGGCAAATTACTCACGGACGAACCGTATGAGGGGATAAAGATTATCAGATCTTCACCAAGTTTAAACGGGACCGGCCCCCTCAGGCGTACACCCTTTCAAACGAAAAAAGAATAAAAATTAAATCGGTCCACAATTGATGAAAAAATCGATGAACATACATATTATAAATAAAATACATACAGTTAAGGAACAAAGAAATGCTACTTTGTCTTAGTAGAATAGAGATATATAGAGAAGTGGTGAACTGGTCATGCTACGCGTGCTGAACCAATATTTTATGTAAAAAATGTAATAATACGTGTTGTGTGGATACAAGGAAATTTCTGGTACATTTACCTTAGTGCTTAAAAAATGCTAATGAAATTAATTCCATTGATTTTTTTTTACAAAATAGCAGTAGACATTTTGTTAGGTTGATACTTTTGATAGTTTAAAATTGCTTTTAACGCTCGACTGCCAGAAATGCGTATATATGCGAGACGATGGCTTTTTAATTGTTTCTGTAATTACGGCATTAACCGTCCGTTAACGAAGTATGTCACTTTTTTAGTACAATGGGGAGAAACCTGGCAGCAGACATTATAACACAGAACCTAGGTCCGTCATCCCCAGCTAGTAATAAGGCCCTCTTTATCGGGAAAACCCCTCAAAACTCCACATTAAATTCTCCTGCCGTTCTGGACGTCGACGAAGCTGAGGTGGAATCAATTATCTTCCAATTACGGAATGACTGTGCAGTGGGCTGGGATGGAATACCTTCTTCTATCCTAAAAAGCTGCCGACATGTATTGCTTCAACCACTAACCTACCTCTGCAACCGTTGCCTACAGACTGGAGTTTTTCCCGATGCGCTGAAAAAGGCAATTGTTCACCCTATTTACAAGGGGGGGAGTAGAAATTGTGTCAATAATTACAGGCCAATATCTGTTCTGCCAGCACTATCGAAAATTCTTGAGAAGATTCTCAATAAGTGTTTACGCAGCTTCCTTAACAAAAACCAGATCATTGCTGACAATCAGTATGGATTCCGACCTGGGCTGTCAACGGAAGATGCTGTACTGGATTTCACGCAAACGGTTGCGAAATGTTTGGATCAAAAGATAAAATGCCTAGGTATTTTCCTAGACCTTTCCAAGGCATTTGACACAGTTTCTATTCCCCTACTTACCTCTAAGTTGGAGCTTCTCGGTGTACGTGGCATGTTACTAGATATTTTTAAAGATTACCTCAGGAATCGTACTCAATGTGTCAAAATTGAAGCGTACCTTAGCGACGAGGAATCGGTGTCATATGGCGTACCCCAAGGTAGTATCCTGGGTCCAACATTATTCCTTATTTACGCTAATGATCTGTGCAGAATGAGTCTCCCAGACTGTAATATATATGCGTATGCAGATGATACTGCTATTCTCGTGCAGGGACTTACGTGGGATATAGTCAAAACAAAAGCAGAAATGGTTCTGGCTGTAGTAATGGAATGGCTCAACTCAAATCTACTTACACTTAACCTACAAAAAACCACCTACATTCCTTTTGCAATACGTCGTAACACCGCACCGACAGATACCTTTAATTTAACTGCTCACACATGCTCTAACACCTTAGGACCCTGTACATGCCCAACACTCACTAGAACTGACAGTGTAAAGTATTTGGGAGTGCAGATAGATGACGGTTTGCGATGGGACAAACAAATTGATGCCCTCACTACCAGAACGATGCGCCTGATACACATTTTCAAGGCTCTCAGACAGTCGGCTAATGCTGACACCCTGAAAATCGTGTACTACGCTCTGTGTCAATCGGTCATTGGCTATTGTATCGCTGTCTGGGGCGGTGCAGCAAAGACTATCCTTCTGAGAGTTGAGAGAGCACAGAGAGCGATTCTAAAAGTCATGACGAAAAAGCCCTATAGATACCCAACTACTAAACTCTACTCTGATTGCAAAGTCCTTTCGGTTCGTCAACTCTTTGTGCTTAAATCGATTCTTAGAAAACACACCAGCCTTCCTAAGTCCGACCCAAACAAGCGAACATGTGTTATCCCGGGTACTCAGCACAAAACATCTTTCGCTAAACGCCAGTTTTATACCCTAAGTGGGCACATTTACAAAAAAGTTCACAAACATCTAAAAATTATAGATTTAAATTCACACACATTAAAACATACAGTAACAGAGTGGCTACTACAGAAAGACTACACATACACGGAGTCTTTACTTACTTACATCGCCTAAACACTAAAATGACGCACACTTACAAACATACTCACACATTCATCCACACACACTCAGCCCTATATTCACACACACACATACCCACAACAAGCACATACCACATCACACCACTACACATCCCCTCCACATTTTACTCGTACACGCACAACTATTACTGCTGTCAAGTTTAAGTGGTAGATCGACACCGTCCACTGTTGTTTAAAAATGGTGAATTTATAAGCCAGTCACTGTCTCTTAAAATACAGGTTAGCCTAGTTTAAGAGGCAGGGTTACTATAATTATGTTCAGAAATTTTTGCAACACACTGTAATGTCTAGCATAAGTCTACCCACTAGTTATATCTACTTGTGTACATTTCTGTAACTATTTTTGGTTAAATAAACTTTATTATTATTATTATTATTATTATTATTCAACCAGTTAATCCTTGAGGTTGTAATTTCTCACAGATAATAAAGTGAAACTGTTAACTAAAACAATGATTACTGTATTATTATTGAATGAAGCAGTTCACCGGCCTCACTGATCTACGCGAACGTGGTTGAAACCACAAAGCGAAATGGGAGCACCATGATAATATTTGAAAATACCATTTGTATTTGCAAATGTATTTCTCTATCAAACAGAGAGCTATAAATCCATACATAACAAACACGAACGCGGCGTAGCATACATTTCAAAAACACGCCAATCGCTACGTCACTCACGCAGACTATCGCTACGAGCGTAGCGCCTACGGCGTAGCACCGCTACGCTGAACACTCGTAATAATTTATTTCTCAGTCATAATAATTTATTCGACGTTTAACAGTGATAATAATTTATTGGGGACATATTCGCGGTGATAACAGAAAGAAACGGATATCGAGGCCGTCAAACTGATTGATTGGATCGTTTTCTTGGGCTCGCAGCAGAGATAGCGGCGCCCGGGACCAAGGAACCTGTGGACGATGTTTTTTTGGTATTTATTTGTAAGATAATACAATTTTCAAGTAGTTCAGATATATTTCTGTTTTAAATAGTTATTTAAACATTTTTTAGGATTTAGTTCTATTTATTTATATTTTACAAAAAAAAAAATAGCTACACTTCGTAAAGCTTTTGGTATTTCTTAGCAGAATCTAAATAGCTCTAATACACAATAATATAATTAAAAATAAATAAATGCAAATCAACGAAAAGCTACATTCACAAAAACATGTTTGAACCTCAAAGTACTCGTACAACCCAGTTCCATCACACTACACTGTAAACAGGAAACTCCACCCGAAACTTCAAATCAAAGAAATCAACAAAGCAAACACCGCCAATGTAAAGAAATCTTCCTCCCACATCTCTCATCTGAACTTAGTACTTACCTTTAGGCAATTTAAAATGAATGCTAGACTTTAGTGCCGCGAGCACCTAGGGTTACCTTCTACCTACAATTGTTTTCTGAAAACTTTGCTGTTTGACGCGTCCCCGGTTACTAGAGAGAGGTAATTTTAATTCTCTGAAATTCGTTTTGGTATGTACTTATGAAGTACTGACTTTTGCCCGCGGCTTCACCCGCGTGTTGGTCGGAAATTATCCCAAGGGAACGTACTAACGGGATAAAAAGTATTATATGTCCTAATCCAGGTCATGATATACACATATGCCAAACATCCAAAAACTTTCAGCCATTTTAGCGTGAAAGTGCAACAATCAAACTCACTTTCGCATTTATAATATCAGTTCGGATGCTGTATTGGAACTGTTTGTGGAATATGTGTGCAGCTGGGAGTATGTGTGCAGCTGGGAGTATGTGTGCAGCTGGGAGTATGTGTGCAGCTGGGAGTATATGGGGCGCTGAACAAAGTTTTGCTTTATGTTTCGTTAGATGTATAGGATTGAGCAGACTTAGATTTTCTTAGAGAAAACTTCTTCTTCAATTATGAATACACAGCAATAGGATTATGAAATTGAACAAGTTTTTTGAATTTCAGACTCTTTTGAGTTACATACATTGCACACACATATATACAAAAACACATGTAGGTGTTTCTGTTTCAATAGATCAGGCTGTCACTAAAGTATTCCTGCTCCATCTTCAGATTGAAAGGCCCTGACATGTTTTCACGTGCCTCTTATTCTCATTGAAACTGCTCTTATAACTGAGATTTGTATGTTCACTTTCAGCCAGTACACTATTTGAGAATATGCGTTTCCCCATTTATCATTAAGCTTTGATGCGGTATGTATGTGTGTATGTATTTATTTAATGTGATGTTCCAATAGATCAATAAAATGAGATTACAGAAATGTGTACTTATCTAGCAGTCGTACTCCGCTGCTGGCTGTTTTTGATTCAAACGAATTTGACCAAAAAATTATGACTTATTATATAATGCTAACTTAATAAGTATAAAAAATCCAGTCTCACATCCGCGTCCATTCGTAAGTCCTAGCAGCCCGCAGGCCGCGGAACCTTGCCCCCCTGCCTCCCTCCCCGCGGGCTACCGTTACCTCACCCCCTCGCTCGCCCGCTGCAATGACTGCTATATTTCACCGCGACGCGCTGGATGGATCGACGCACCTGACGACCAATCACAGGCGCGTTTTAAAGAAAAACCTTCGTGAACTTAGATTTAAAGAAATGTTAGTCACGGTATTAGAAGTTCATGGTCGTTTAGAGGGGGTTTGAGTTATTTTTAGACATGTTGGATAGTGGTCACAAATGTTATCCTAACTAATATTATAAATGCGAAAGAGAGTTTGTTTGTTTGTTCCACTTTCACGTTAAAACGGCTGAACGGATTTAGATGAAATTTCACAGGACATCGGGTACTTTTTACTTTAGTATGTATGTACCCTTGCGATAATTTCCGAAATGCACGCGGGCGAAGCCGCTGGCGAAAGCTAGTATTTGATGAAAGTGAATCCTTCGTTACGGTTTGTAATCGAGCACGCCTGTACCATAATGTGTTATTAAAGGCGGTTGAGATTGAACCAATTCCTGATTAAATACTGCTTTATGGAAAACTGACAAAAGAACATAGTAATTTAATTACTTTCATATTAGGTTCCTAATCGTAAAATACAAACCAGTCGGACTGCAGCAGCCAGCTCGAGCCTCAGCGTAGTGAAGTGACTTGTAACACAATGTGTCACATATACGACTACATGTTATTCCAGCAATGTGAACATACACAATCAGATAAGCCTCCAATCACTGTCGGAGAAGCTCACTGCTGAACAGGCCGTACTTGGTAACATTATCACTCAGGTTTGACTTGTTTTGCAGATGAGGCCACACATAATGCAGCAGTCTCCTTCTGCTACACTGCGGGAGATCAAAATTAGTGCTTCCACAATGTTTGCGGAGGTGCGCGTAGATTGTTTTTTATGCAACAATGCGTAAAAGAGGCACCTCGCTGATTCGGCGAGTGCGGGGGAGCTCCAACAGCATGTTGGCTGCGCTTGCGGAAAGGGTCGATTGCGCCTACATTAATCACTGCTGTAGATTGCACATTGAGCGCAGATAATGTGGCAACACTAGCAAATCTATTTATTGTTTTGTTAATAATCTGTTATTTCAATAATTTTATAATGTAAATTCAAATTCAAATTCATTTAATCATTTTGTGCACATAGAGTAAAATTACACAGATGTTATATAAAAATAAAAATGTTGGTCCATGCTATGTCCCGCCAGAAGGCATACAAAATGGAATGTCACATTCAGAGAAATACAATAAAATAAAATCAATATATAAAATATAATTATGTTATGGGAACTACTTTTTGAATATTATTGCAATTTGTCATTAAGATATTCTTTGACAGAATAATACGCCTTGTTAATCAATAATTTAAATAGCTTACGTTTAAACTCATTCATGTAAAGATTTAATTGTGTATTTTATTTTATTATTAATGAGACTGTATATGAATGTGTATGTTTTAATTTAATGAGTCTGTGAAACTCGAAATAAACGATTATTTATTTATTTATTTATTTAAAATCTATATTTCTGATTGAAAGCCACACAGCCAAATCACGACTATGAGGACAAAATAATAATTCATTGTCTGTTCAAAACTTAATCACGACATTAACATACAAATTCAGTCGTATTCAACGGCACAACAGTCGTATTCAACGGCACAACAGAGCGTCCACGGCATAGTAATGTACATCCATTGTTTTGAGGATGGCACAGTCCACGTAATTGGCGCCAATATACGAGATTGTTCCCGAGTAATTTAATTATTTGTTTTGGAAGTGGGGCGAGGTTCGTCCTCCGACGAGACGAGGCTGTATGGCCGGCTGATAGACGGATTTGTTCGTTATTACATGATGCCGGGACGGTTTCATTAGCGAGGGCAATTTTCTGGTACTTTCGTTTTGTTGAAACGCGGTTGAGTTGTTACATCCTCTGAAATATTACCTATTTTGTAGGTATGTGCATGAGCCAATATCTCGAACCAATGAAAAGCTTCGAACTTTTTTAATTACTAGTTAAAAATAAAGAAGTAGTTCGTCTACAAATAGAGCGCGAGTTGAACCTGCAATCATGTGCTTCAACTCACGCTCCCAAAAATGCTTATCGGTTTTTACTTATTCACTCCCGTTCTTTGAACAGGATTCCACCATCGCCAGTGTATTCTTAACTCATCCTATCCACCGTGCCCGCGGGAAGAGGGACGACGCAGACATTTAGTACAAATGTGGATAGAGGGGGGGTGGTGCGGCACGCGAGGGGGGGGGGTACAGAGACTAATGTATGACATTATTTAGGACGCCGCCCCTTCCTTACGGAGCATTAGTTTTAAAAGCTGCGTGAAAATAGGTAAATATCGTAGTATGTAGTGTGTGGAATGTTTGGCGTTTGTTTTACATTTTTATTCGTAGTTAACTTCATCCTTGCTCGGTTAAGAAACACCTTCCATTCTCACTGAATTATCACATTAAGCACCCAGTGTTCTTCCTCCTCTCTCCTACATTGATCTATGCTGTGCCCGACAGGGTCCATAATTGATACTTTATAATATAATATAATATACACAAAATTATTAAATTTCCCTACCAACTTCATACATTATGGTACGCAATAAAGAATTAAGAATTGAATTGAATTAAATTATAAAAAGTGTGTTCTCTATGTAAATCCAGAACCAAGTAAGAAGAGAGTATTACTTCCATCATTTGTTCACATTGGGAACTATAAATAACTCTACTTCTACGAACCAATTACGTCAAATGGAAATTGATTTTGAATAAACGTGTTTCTTAAGTTAAAGCTATGTTTCAGGCAAAGTCGGTGTATTTATTGAAGTGTAAACTTCTGAAAACAACACGACATCATGCTTATTGGTAGTTTCAATTAAACTTTCAGCAAAACTTTCAGTCTTAAAATATTTACAATGAAATTCAGCAACGTGTGATAATTCTCACCAGCTAGTTACTTGTTTTTATTTATTTTGGAAAGTCAACACTGCTTGCGTGCGTCTCGAGCTTGGGATAATATCTCAAACTGTTTCTAACTTTAATTTGAATGGTTTTGATGCCTATTTGATGTTGTTTCTTCGGAAAATTTTCTAGTTGCTTTTTTTTTAAAGTAACTGGATTTGAATTATTGCCTGATTCATGTGGAATGTGTACCATTATCTAATCTTTTTCCTTACATAGAGACCGAGAAGAAACTGAATCTTTTAGTTTGAATTCTTTAGTTACAGTACTTTCGCGATCAGCTAAGATGTTATTAAATAAAAAAATCTCTCCAGAATACTTTTAAAACTCAGCAAAAGATTTAAAAACTGCTGATCCTTTTATTTAAGTACGAAGCTCCTTGAAATTCTCTTTTATTTTTCAATAAATCAATGCTCAGTCACGGCTTCGAATAGATTTATAACAGCAATAGAATGGACTTTTATTTATGATACGGAATGTGGTATTTATAACGTGTCTCGTGTATGTAAGCCGCAAACTGTTACGTCCGCTCAGCACAAGTGTGAGTCGGCAATCGTCGGCAATTATCGGTAGTCGTCGGCCACAGTCCGATGCATACTGGCCCAAATTGAATTAGCGACGTCACCACTGCCTCACTTCTGCAATCCCGGTCAATCCTGGTACTTGGCTTGAAGGACAAAATGGTTTTTTATCGAAAGGTTTTTCATATTCGTTAAAAAGCTTTAGGTACAAACATAAAAATCTTCCGTCTGAAAGATAATCCAGATGATGCTAGTAAAATACATGTATTGTTGTTCCTGACTTTTTTGTATAAGTATTGACATTAGTATATTGTAAGTATCTTATAATGATATAATTATTCTGTTTCCGGTCTGTGTGTTGACATACCTACTGTATTGAAATTTATTTATTTTTTAATTTTTTATAAAAAAAAAATATTCTCTTTTTATTGGCATTGATTTCTATTGCCATTTATTATTAATTCATTTGTTTAAATTTGTTCTTTATAATTTGTTTTTGTTATTGTCCAGGCTAGTTTTATTTAATTATTGAGACTTGGCTGCCTTAATATCTCACTATCAAACATTTGCACGTCCTCTGGCATAGCATAGCGCACTCTTTATTCACTTTATACACAATTATTATTGTACCTATGTTAAGAGGGCTATCGCATTTTGTCACCTCTCTCGATTGTTAAATGAAAAAATGCTTTTTTTTTTTTAAATGTATTCAATTAGCGAACTAGTAATATTAATTTAATATGTAGGTACCTAATTTTAAAAACAAATTTCTATTGTATTAGGTATCTAAAAAACTCAGCTCAAAAAGTATTTGTTTTTGAAATAGTTAAATAAATGCCACAATAAAAATGTGTTTTTAGTAATTACCTATTAAATTAATATTATTAATTAGATCGCTAATTGATTACATTTTTCAAAAAAAACATCTTTTCTTTTAACATTCTTAAAAGTTTGGCACCGTGTAAGCGAGAGAGGTGACAAAACGCGTCAGCCCTCTTAAACAAATGAATAAATGACTTACGACTGATGATGTGATATCTGTGGCTAGTTAATCACAATAACTTATCAACCTTGTTTTGTCTGTACAATCAATCTGCCTAGCCTTTTCCCAATTATGTTGGGGTCAGCTTCCAGTCTAAACAGATGCTGCTGAATACCAGTATTTTACATGGAGCGACTGCCTACCTGAACTCCACAACCCATTAACTGGGTAATACGATACCCCTTGGTAAGGCTGGTTGTCAGACTTTCGGGCGTCTGACGTCCCGTAACGACTGTCAAAGATCCACGAATGACAGCCGGGACCAACAGTTTAACGTACTTTCCGAGGCGCGGAGGAGTCAAGGTATGTAAAGATGGTCACCCATCCACGGACCGACCCCGGGAAGCGTAGCTTAACCTGATGGATCGACCCGTGCGGCTGTTATTACTTAGCCACGAGCTCCTCCTGTTTTGTATATACCTATGATATTATTTATATAGTTTGTTAGTTAATTTACTAAACATAATCTGTCTTATTACAAAACAAAGTTCATCTTTAAACCCAGGTTTAAAACATGGACCCTTTTTTGAATTTCGAACTTTATTCCGACACATTAAGCTTCGTACCGGCCTAAGTTGTCAGTTTTATACAAAACTGTACAGTTCCTTATACAATGAACTGTATTTCTATCACAGCTAGGTTCTTAATACAAAAACTGGCTCGATGGTTTAAACCATGACAGAAGAAAAACCTCGTTTTGTAATAAGACCGAATATGTTTATCTAGTGTACATGATTATTATCGTATTAATAAATCCCTGATATTTGATATTCAGCCTACAGTTTTCCATCACGGACACAAATAAACAAAACATCGGCGTACATTAATGTCGTATAATGTCGCGCAGTAGTTAACCGGCCCGGCAGCTAAGCAAGTCGCGCTGATAACGCCAACCCCACTCACGGCCTACGTCACACCACTGAAACTGTTTTGTTTTTATTTTATTAAGTGCCTACTGCCGGGTGACTCAACTGCTGGGAAAAACGGATAAGAATTAATTGGAAAATTGACTTTCGGAAATGTTGTTATCATCGTGGCTACTGGACTTAGAGACTAAGTGTAATGTAGTATAGTAGTGAACTACAGAAAGAAACAAACATAACCTTTGTACTTATTCGTTATATATCCGCAAAATTTCAAGTATGAGTTTACCGGCCTTTCTCTTCTCGGTCAACAGTACCGATAAATTAACCGAGAAAATGTTATCTGAGGAAGATTTTGTCGATTTTGCACCTTGTGTTGCTCCGCATCGGTGTCAATGCAGTGAAGCTGTCGACAGTCTCGGGCACAATGTCGTGTTCTGCTGCAAGTGCGCAGGTCGCATAGCACGGCACGCCAGCATGAACGATATTATTCGTCGAGCTCTTGTCACCGCCGCGCCGGCGTACCAGCGGTATTGGAACTAAACAGCTTAGTACGTGACGATGGGCAGAGACCAGACGGCATGACGTTGTTGCCTTGGAAGGTGGGTAGACCACTGGTGTAGGATGCAACCTGTGTGGACACGCTTGCGCCATCTCATGTTCCAAGCACGATGTGCTGTGCTGGCGCCGCTACTGCGGCTGTTGAGACCCTCAAGCGGCGCAAATACTGTAATCTTATGGATAACTTGAGCTGATTGGGGTCGAAACGTTCGGATCATGGAGCCTAAGTGCGCGTGCGCGTTTTCTTTTTAAAGAAATGTCTCGCCGACTGGTCGACACTTCATGTGACCGTTCTTTGCCCAAAGAAGCATTGTCACTCAACGTAACAGTGCTGCCAGTCTTCTGGGCACGTTTCCAGATGACAGCGATGCAGACGAGTACTTCGATGCCTAATTTTTATTTGTTAGGGTTCCGTACCTCAAAAGGATAAAAACGGAACCCTTACAGGATCACCCGTGTATCTATCTGTTTGTCCGTCTGTCACAGCCAATTCCTTGCGAATATAATGGACCGTTTAAGTTTAAATTTGGTACACATGTGGATTTCTGTGATCCAAACACGGGTGTGTAACGTAAATAAATGTACTTTTGGGGGTAAATAAAAAAAAAAAGTTTTGCACACTGTACCGTGTAACATATCAAATGAAAGGGCTTACTGTGAGAATCTCAAATCTATTTTTGTTATAATTTTAAAACAAATAGTTTTAAAATTATTTAAGAAAATAGACGAAAATTAACCATTCCCCCCTGATCTTCGAAACTACTGAGTATAAAGTTTTGAAAAAAATACAGAAAATAAAAATATTCTATATTTATAGCATAATCAGTCTTTAATTTTCCCACTGCTGGGACACAGGCCTTCTCTCTGTGAGAGGGAGCCATTGTGCGTGGTCCGGCACGCACTTGGCCGGTTTTTTTTGTATTTATTTGTATACATAGTTAGTTAGCTAATTAGTCATTTAATTTTGTACTTGATGTAAATAGTAAGTTGTGTTATATATTGCATTTAAACATTTTAATATATATGAAATATAATAACTATAAATTATTCACGTTTCAAACTAAGTGGATAATGTAACGCTCGTAGCATAAGGTTGAGTCGACTGATCCCATCAGCTGAACAGATGGCACCCATTCACGAATGCAACGCATGAATCGGCATCGCATAGCTCAACCAGACGACAAGCTCAACGATTTGATGCACCACAAACCATCATTTGTGCATCGAATAATATAGCCTAGAGAGACTACCGAGATGACGACTAATAGAGAAGTATGCTGCCGTCCACTAACTAAAAGGCCGTTAAGCCACAGTTGGTCGTTTTTCACTTTGTAATGTAGTCTTACATAACTTTCGATGCTCTATCTTTTGGTGTAAGAATCATTTTTCTATGATTTATAGTTTTAGAGATACAGAACATTGCTGAGCAGTTAAACCACATAAATTTCGTTACTCCCTGAATTAAAAAGCGGCTAAGCCACAATACTTCTCTAGAAAGACGTTGACATACTTTAACGGCAAATTGATGTATCATTTTTTTCTAAATTTACTTAACTAAAAGTACGTTATCTAGTCATGCTTGACTAAAAAGCAGCTAAGCGTCTTTAACTACCGTCATGTATTGTGTCTTACAAATAACCATCTGAACATCGTGCCTTAACTATAAAGCAGTTATAAAGAAAAACTACACTAGAAAGCAGTTATACGCCAATAGCGGCTTTTAAGTTATGTATTGAAATTAGTATTAGCTAAATATCAATCGCTAGAGAGCAGCTAAACGACAATACTAGACTAAAAAGCAGTTAAACGCTCGTGATTTGTATTTGCATTTGACCAACTCAGGCTATAATTCCTTCCTTTTCACTTCGGGTGCTTACGAGCACCCGAAGTGAAAAGGAAGGAATTATAGCCGCGGACGGACGTGCGGCGCGCCACAATTACAAGAATGGCGCAAAATAGGCAAAGGTAAGCTGACATTATTATTTCATTTATTGTAATAAATAGCTATTTGTAATATTATTATAAAAATGAAAGTATGTTTGGATGTTTGTAGCTCTTTTAAGCAAAAACGAATGAATGGTTTTTAATTTATCTAACATTATAAATGCCTGTTTTTGTTAACATACATTTTTCTGTATTCCGCAATACCTGCACAGGTAAAACGCGTGCTGCTAGTTTTCATTATGTACCTACCTATTGCAAGAGGGTTTTAAAGTATCTACTGTTTCTAAGTTCATCGTAACTGTTGTTGTAGGTATCTGTTTCGATTGCTGATTGTTTTATACCTACTAGTGCGAAAGAGATGTGTCGTATAATTGGTTCATTAGTTAACTGATTATATTTCATTGTATTTTAGACGTTCCTGTGTATCATCAAGGATCCAAACTATGATGAACAGTGTGTTGGTGGACCAGGAATTTCCAACTGTACAACGCCTTGACACTAGCAGCATGCCATGTGTACGCATTTCCACTTGCTCTTATATTAGCCAAAAAGAATCAAAGTACCCCCGCATGAACAATAACGATTTAGTTAATCTTCTCTACCAAGAATCTTACTCGATGACATCACAAGTGTTTCAAAAATTCTATGAAACACAAATCACATATAATTATAGCCAACCAGACGAAACTCTGAAGCTTACAATAGAAACATTAACTCAACAGCTTGAAACACATTCCATATACTGCCACGAATCGATGGCCCCCCTTTCCCCGATGCCATCTTCTTCTCACTGCATTATACCAGAAATATTAGATTATGACAGTGACGACTCTGTTAAGGATAAGGACTACCAACCATGTGAAGAAGTTTTTAGTGATGATACTGAATGGTTATGACATGCAAAGACAAAATACAGTTTCAAACCCTAAAAGTAAACCAATATTGAAAAGGAAAACATCAATAACTAAAACGTTTCCCAAAAAATTAATAACGCGACGACATACTCAAGAATTTACAAGAACAGAAGAGATTATTGGACATTGGTTACCTAAGAAAAGACGTACATCTTTATCTATTTTTGATTGCTCTATTTCTACAGATTTAGTAAATTTATTACCACCATCTTCCACAAAGAGAAAGAAATATGATACCAGCTTGAAAGATAGATTAGTTGAGAAGGAAAAGGAACGCAGAAGCAAGTACAATGTAAAAATAGGCTGTGATATGAAGTGTACAAAATGTTGTTCAACTATATTTACTCCCGGGGAACGTTTGGATATTAATAACAAGTATTGGATGATGACACATTCTGAAAGAAGATTATTTATAAGAAGTAATTATACGGTAGCAGTTCCTAAGAGAAAATATGTTCAGGAGCCTAAAAGAAATGCAAAAAGAGCTTTTACTTTACAAAAGAGTGATGGAGTTCAGTTAATCTGATTTACTCATTTTGTTAAAGTTTTTAATTAGTATTTATATTTTTTTATATAAAGTCTAATATTTAATTGATTATGACGTTATGTATTACGCACAATTATATTATTTCAACTTTGCAATTATTGATCTCTGATTGTGATATGTTTATTTCATACTTGTAAGTGCATAAGAATTTGAAACCAATGTGTGTCATGTGCCATAAAGCTTTCAAAAACGATACTTACATGTGTTGGATATTTTAATAAAATAATAATTATAATATAATTTTTCGGTTTCGCGAATACTGATTATTATTAAAGATGTAATTGTGATCTCATTACTGAATAGGACTTGTAAAAAGTTAACATGGTTTTTTTATTTTATATTGTTTAATAATAAGCTATTTGTTAAGTTCCTACACAATTTAACTAGACGTACTGATTGTCTATTTTTTTTTATTAATAAATAAAGTTCTGATTTTCATAAAATAGTTTTTAACTTCTCAACTTTTTATCCGCAAGTGCTTATTTAAAAGGCAGTTAATTGCGAGCGAGATGTCTTTAACTGCCTTCTAGTTGAGCAATAGGAGAACCAGTATAAAAATATGTTTTACAATACCGAACTTAAAAGCGTTTAAAATCCCATAACTGCTTTCTAAGTAAGCAAAGTTAGACTTCCAAGTGTTAGTTACTAGGCTATAAGTCTGTTAAAATCCTTTAACTGCTTTATAACTAAATATATTTTGATAACTTTTACTATAAGTACAAGACGTGGCAGCTACAAAAAATTGCTTTACTATAAAGCAGTTAAGGTATGGTTAGCGGCCTTATAGTGCAGTATTTTATGTAAAAATGAAATAAATTGCTTAGCTAAAGGTTAGAAAATGAATTTAAATAAAATGTGATTAATATAAACGAATGAAATATATCACATATTGTGCAAAAAGACTATGCCTACGTATATAACTTGCAACCTTGTTCCTAGGTAGCATACTTTTCAAGAGACATCAATTCCCACTTATTTTTGCGTTTTCTCGAAAACTACTTTTTGCACTTAGCTGCCTTTTTGTTAGTGGACGGCAGTATGGAAAAAAAGGACATTTTGCTCCGACCCCAAACAGATTGGGATAAGGTCAGGAGAATTATGATGAATATAGCCTAGAGAGACCTCTTATCAAAAATTATTATCTTTACATACCTATAATAAAATAGTAATGAAAAATTTTTGTCCGTTTGTCTAGAAGTATGTTTCTGTTTGACGCAAAAACGGCAGGACGGATTTGGATGACATTTATTTTGGCACTCATAATAGTATACAATCTAAATTAACACATAGGATACGTTTAATCCCGGTAGTATGGTCCCGTGCGATATTTCCCGATATCTAACCGGGCGAAGCCGCGGGCAACAGTTAATGGTTGAGTATAATACCGATCATATTTTTCTCTCTCCGAAAAGATAATTACGATACGTTAATATTATATTTTATTTTATTAATATGTCGTTTATTAATTTCCTTTCATAACTTGTTACATTTGAAAATATAAAAAAATAGTGTTCCCCCAGTATCGGGAGCAAGGTCCAAGCTACCCGTTGTTGGGGCTGCAGAGACCGGATTCTTATAATGCGAGCCTTATCAAGGAGTACTGCTTTCAGAATCAGGCCCTTGATCCAACCGCCTAACGAGAGCCTCGAGAGATGTTGGTCGAGGCTTTCGGCCATTACGCCGCTGGCCACATGTCAACAACCTCGTGAGCTAAGTCGATATACTTTATTTGTTTCTCTTTCTCAGCTTTCACGAGGTTCTCATCATGTGGAATGGTAACATCGACTATCATTGCGTGGCGCGCTAATCAATCTAACATCACTATATTAGGCTTATTGGCGACAATAGTCCTGTCAGTAATGTAATATTATACACTTCTGGACACATCTATTGGCCCACCTTAGAGTTTTGGTTTCGATGGCCCCTACCGAAATATGATTGCTAGATTGAACAAAAACTGTTGATGCAGTTATAAACCTGATACATTTTACCATCTTTTTCGATCGTATTGTTTTAAATTTGAATTCAGAATACCATACGACATGGAGCTACGCCTAACAAGTCGGATATGCGCCTTGTTAAAGGCAATTGATTTTTGAATAAAAAACATGTTTTATCAAATAAAGGTTTAATTTAATAACGCGTGTTGCCTCCATGGGCATCTACCACAGCTCTCATACGATTAGGCATAGAGTTTATCAACCGCTCTATGAAATTTTGAGGGATCATCTCCCATTCCTCTTCTATGGCAGTTTTCAACTCCTGCATCGTCTGGGCAACTGGCTGACGAGCCCTAACACGTCTTTTTAGCTCGTCCCACATGTGCTCAATGGGGTTCATGTCTGGGCTTCTGGCTGGCCAGTCCATAACTGTGATGTTCACATCCCGAAGATATTCCCTGACGATGCCGGCCGCATGGGCTCTTGCATTATCATGCATAAAAAGGAAATTTGGGCCCACATAGTCCGCGTATGGTATCACGTGAGGTTCTAAGCACTCATGAATGTACCTTTCAGCATTTAATGTTGGCAGCCGTGGTCCTGTAACAACCTCAAGTTGAGTTTTGCCGCTCGCGGATATACCGCCCCAGACAGTCCATGAGCCACCGCTATAAGCAAACCTCTCTTCAAAGCAGCATTGTGCGAAACGCTCTCCCTTACGTCGGTAGACCTTCTTCCTTCCATCATTGCCATGTAACACAATTTTAGACTCATCAGAAAAGAGTACACGGCTCCAATCTTGCTGTGTCCAATTTAAATGACTGCGTGCGAAATGAAGGCGCGCTGTTCGGTGGGCTCGCGTTAGTTTGAGGCCATTAGCTGGCTTGTGTGGTACCATATCGCGTTCTTTTAACCTTCTCCGAACAGTTCGAGCGCTCACAGATACTCCGTGGAAGTCGCGAAGTTGGTTTTGTATCTCAATGGAGGTAAGGTGACGATTTCTCAAGCTGGTCGTCACGATGAATCGATCCTGCCTTTCAGTTGTGACCCGAGATCGTGGCCTTCCTTGGCGACGAACAAAGCCGCCAGTCTCTAGGTACCTCCGATAAACATTTCGGACCGCAGATCGACTTAAATTAAGTTGAGCACTCACGTTTCTTTGGCTGTGTCCGGCCTGAATAAGTGCCACAGCTTGGGCAGCGACTTCAGTTGAAGTATCCATAGATTATTGATAGAACCTCACCTTAGTGTTAAGAATAAGTAATGTTTGTTGCAAAACCAAAGATATCAATCACTTTTTCAAGAATTAAATCCAAGTAAACCAATAAAACCAAGTTTTCTTAGTATTCGATTGTTTGATATCAACAAACAGGCTCCAAATTGTCTTTTGTTTCTTTAAATTCTGTGTTCGAAATTCAAAAAAAGACTATTGAATGAAATTGTGAATGTGCCAGGTTCAAAACTGCATAAAAACTTTTTGCTCGACCTAATATAAAATTTTAGCTAGGACCAAACGAAACTGAAAATACAAGGTGGGCCAAAAGATGTGTCCAGAAGTGTAGTTAATAATATTATATTAATTCATGAGAAAATAATTTCGCGTAATAACCAGAGCTTTTAACTTAAGCAATCATCAAGTATCAGTATAAAAGAGGAAAATTCACGACTTATCTGTAATAAATACGAAGCGTGTTCATTTATTGAACATGAACACAGCAATCTTCCCAATTATTGGAGATGTTCAGTATAAAATGTTTTTATGTATTTTTTCATAATATTGGATGAATGTTTACGTTGTTTAGTATTATTTTCCTTATTGTTCACAAAGTACTTTATGATTTGATGCCAACATATTGATATTGAGCATCTTTGGGCTAGTAGGTTATAATATGTCTCTAACTAAGTATATGTCGCAAGTCTCATGTGAAGTTTTATTAAGTACCTGACAAGCGTAGACAAAATGTTGTGTATACAAAGCTTGAGTTGAATTCTACTCAGCCAGTTTAAGATAATGCGTTAACATTATCATCACTATCCATGACATGTTAGTACTAAACCATTATCATCATCATCAGAATCAGTTCGGTGTATCGTAGGTAACCACACGTGATGGCGGGATGCGGGACATAGGTACCCAACAAAATTCATTAAACCCTGCATCTGTACAACTTTTCCAATATTCGTCAAAATTATTTATTATTATTACAAACAAAGTGTGCAACTTTTGTAACCAAATGAAAGTTTTGTAATTAATATCTTGAAATCCCCGAACTGTCTTCAGATTTATTGTTGAAATTTTTGTCTGTTCCGTGATGAGAATAAAGCGAGTTCTTTTTATTACTGGTGTCTTTGATAGCTTTCAAGGAATCGGGGTCAGCGCGAGACGATGCAAAATACGATAAAGTATAAACAATATTGTTTGTGGGTGCGGACGACGGAGGTTTGTGTTTATTACGCAGATATATTCACACAAAGAAGACAAAACAAAAACAATTTGTATTACGTGAACAAAAATGTAATTCTGTGGGCGAGCGTCCCTCGTAACTACGTTTGTGCCCACGTAGGTACTTGCGCGTAGGTACTTGTACATGAGGTAAAACCGCGGCCCTTTTTTGTCTTTTCACTTGTAAAAATATGTAAATAGTGTTAAAATGTTTCAGCTAAGCTCGGCTGACAAAAAGTGTTTTGTTTTGTTTAGAACTGAAATTAGTCGTCGTCGAGTAACGATAGTGAAATTATGTATCCAGTCACTAGCTATGATATTTAGGTACCTACCTGTGTAGAATCATTGTTTTAAAGTTAAAATCAATATAATCAAAACTGCTAAACTTTAGTAAAGTTAGTACCTAAGATCAGACACGGGTACATTTAGGTATACCTACCACTAGATACATTTTTGTAAGAAAACGTTTTCAGTTGAACATCTTCCGCTTTTTTGCAAAACGATGTCATACAAACTCACGAAAAGGCATAAAAGGGAAGGTGCCCACTGTGACCGGCCAATTTCTTTCAAACAACCCAAACTGACCGCAAAATGTCCGTTCAACTCGTGCCCTACCTTTAATAGCACATTTTTTACCCTGAAGGTATCCGTGATCGATAGCAACTACCATCAGAGTCGTAACCGGGTTTCATCCCGTCAAATCGATATTTTCTCCTTTCGCTCCGAGCTTTAATTCCTCGGATTCCACGTAACACGTTGATTTGACGTTTGATTAGGATTTGTGCGATCGAAATAATTCTCATATTTCTCTGTCTACACTGAACTTTGATATTACTGACCATGAGATGAGACGGTAGCTTTTCTGACCACTTTAGACGATATACACGGAAGCTTTTCTTCCGGTAGTACTCTTAGCTCGTGAGTCCAGCGAGCATTGTAAAGCCAAATAACAACAAAGGTCGTAATGGAGTATTTTGTAGGTGCTGGTAAAGAAATCGGATTCCTTTGTGTGATGTCGGGATATCGGTTTGCATTGTAAGCTCCGCTCGCGACCTGTTTGATACCATACACCGGCCGCTGCTCCTTTGTCAATGTAGCTGTTTCTTTTGAATACAATATGTACGTGTGATAGTTGGCGGGGCCTGCGAGATTCTTTATCAATATTAACAAATTTAAAGTTGGTAGATTCAAAAGGAGACAGCAATTTGTTTCGTTGGGTTCTTACATCTGAGTTATGTTGTTGTTATTTGGTAACGGCCGAAGAGTCATTAAAGTTAAAATCAAATCTGATACTACCCCAAATTTCTGACGTAATTTCTGGCAACCTTTTGTTTTGAAACTCAAAATAAACTTCCGCAATAATTAAGAACAAAATCCCGGAAGTGTGAAACGAAGTTCGATCACAAAGCATTTATTGACTCTATATTTAATTATACATAATAAATATACCAATGAAATATCCATGAAATTGTATAAAACTCCCTCGAGGCGGTTGTAATTTTAAATAATCTGTACTGCAAATATTCCATTACGGCAGACAAAATGAGAAGCCTCCAGACTTGTTTACTTTGATATTTTAAACGATTGTTTTCTTGTAAACTTTGCCTGTCCGACAGACTAGTTAATGATCAAGGAATGGAAGATAAAATGTATATACCAGTTTGGTTTCGGTATATTTCTTTGATAAATTGGATGTGGTTTGTAACTTTTGTATTTCATGAAAATGTATGTACTTTCAGGGAAATTAATTGCTAAGCCAATTGACGCCCTACGTCAATTTCCCGCAATAAAGCCATTTCATACAGTTGTTCAAGAATGACGTTGTGATTAGGATATAAGGACAAGTTAACAATGCATTTCCAATTTACCTTACCTGCCTGCAAGCGTTAAATTACCTGCCTGCAAGCGTTACCTTACCTGCCTGCAAGCGTTACCTTACCTACCTGCAAGCGTTACCCTTCACATTCATATACAGCATAACGTTGTTCCTTACCTTTGCTGGTAGTATTAGTAGAAGCAAGGAACAACGTACCTACTTAGTTTACCGCCTACTTAGTTTCATAGGCATTAAGTAAAAATACCACCTACGTTTCTAGATTTTATCCTGCTCTCAAATTATGATGCTGAAAGAGTACCAAAATAGTTCCTAATTCAGTTCCTGTGCCAGTCGCACCACTAATGGCTTATCATTATGAAGTTATAATAATTTCTCTTCTCTAATTAATAAACCGCAATCACAAAACCTACAACTTCAAATCGAGCGACTTATCAAGTGAACCGTTTAGTGGACTGTCCGCACGATCACTATTGGTCGAGGCGAGTGTTTGAAGCGGAGTTATGTGACCGTTCCGAATGGCTGCAACACTGCAGGGTGCCTCATCTCATCACAACTTTTATTTATTTTCTAAATTACTCTTTGTATTCTTGTGGGTCAAGTAGCTTAATTTAATTTTGTTCTGATGTAAAACTTAATTACTTGAACTAGAAATAAGATGTGGGCGACTGCATTAATTAGTAGCTAGATCTAGATATTGATCGCTGACAAGACAACACATTGTACCTCCACACTTACTGGAGATATCAAATATAAACTAAACAGAATTTCGATCATCTTATAAATCTACCATTTTTGTGTGACATGATCATGAGAATCCTCCCGCCACCATGAAAATATAATAGGTACATTTTAAACTCAATCGAAAACGTAGAAAACATTGCTCTTAAGCCGCAGTTTCCACCGAAACCGTCTTAAATCGTAATGGCGATCCCAATAAAGGCTAGTTGGCGCTATAAAAATGAAAATCACATAAACGGGCGGTCGTCGGCGCCGGCAGCCGCAGCTTACGGCTAACCATCGGTAAGAGTTAAACGGCAATAACAGCGCGGTGCAACCCGACCGGAATTACATCTCAGCTGCGGCGACGAGCACTGATAAACAAGCAGTTGGGAACAAAATTATAATAACTTCACTGAGAAATGTCTGTCAGCTGCACGGGAAATTGGTTTTGATTTAATTCCGTAGAAGCAGCGGCATTGTGCTCGTAATCCTAATCAGGATCTGTCACGGTGAGCCGAACGCTCATACAGCCTTGATGACATAAATAAATAAATAAATAAATAAATATGTTTGGACATATCACACAACGCCATCTAGCCCCAAGCTAAGCAACCTAATGCTTGTGTTATGGTAACGAGATGGCTGATAAACTACTTATATACATTTTTTTTTGTAAATACATACATATTATAGATAGAAAAACACCCAGACTCGGAACAAATACTTGTAGGTCGTACAAATATTTGTTCCGTGCGGGAATCGAACCCGCGACATGCTGCGCAGCAGTCAATCGCTCAACCACTGCGCCAACCGTGTCGTCAAAAAAAAATGACAAAGTAGTTACGAGTTTGACTTACTACGATTTTGGGGAGTGGGTTTAAAGCCATACGTTATATATGTACATAAATGCTTGTATTTTCTATTTGCAACACTAAGTTTATAACAAACTATAGCATAAATGATTACTTATTTTTGATAGAAACGCCATTGCGGTTACTCTGTGGTAGAGCCGCCGACAAACGACGAGTTGTAGTAGGTACTTACTTATAGTCAATAACTTATTACCAGGAATGAGTTTAAAATAAAATTCTTTATTACTCTCTGTCTATAAATCGTTTCAGCAGTTCAGTGAAAATCCGAATAATGAAATAAAGAGCGCTCGGAAAAATGCTCACGTGTTCGTGTATTAAGTGAGCGGATGAAATAATAGCTCATTTGTCAGACGCAGATGAAGGGTTCAGGGGAAATTGTGAGCCGCCATATTTAATGCAAACCTTTTTTTAGGCGTCACTCTTTTCAGTTACCTTACGGAAAATATTGTGAATGTGTGAAATTCTAGTGACAAGTTACCGATTAGAATACAAATATCGTTTGTTTTCTATTTATGGGTAAAACTGCTACACCAATTTTGGTAAGGAGGCATTACGTCTCCTTATTGTCTGTCTTTTTATTGTCTTTTTATTTGAGAAAATTAATTAGGAGGTTCATCCAGTTCTCCCGATGGAGACCCGACACAGAGTTTTGTATTTTTTTTATAATTAAAATAAAGTATTTCCACATTCATTTTAAGAGTGCTACAGAACAGATATTTAAATATAATCAGTCCCAATTAGGCAGTGTACCCACTGTATATACGACGGGTGGTCGTTCCGGCACCGTCCCGCATTGCGACATTCGCTTTATTGTCCGGCGCGGTGCCGCTCGCACTTGACACTACGGGGCAGGCAGCTCTCTAGGTAGCTATAAAACTACTAGGTGGTATAGTTTAAAAAGAAGATTAGATTATATTTACAAGGGATACTGAATTTTAAATGTACAACACAGACATTTTTGGTTTATATAAAAGGTACCTCTAATATAGATTCCGCGGAATTTCTCCAAATCTCTATATGCAAATTATTAGGGTAAGCCTTGGACTGTTCCTTGTGCATCCTCCAAAGTGTATTCTGACCTTGACATATATGTGCAGTCGACCTCGTCATTCTCTTACCACACTAATGTTTTATGTTACAGAGTTTTTATCTCAGGATGAGGAGCGTGCGCTCATAACACACACACTTCCGACTTCGTCATTGTCTCGGACAGCACCGAGATCTCCTGCGCTTACACACACACATTCACAGCGTGTTTGTACACTTGGTAAACATAAGTAAAACGAGCGTCACTTCGTGAGGTAAAACTACTATACTTCCTCGTACCTACATATTATCATAAAACGATAAGATAATCTATGTGACAGTACGATCGTTCCAAACTTAGTGATTTTTTAATTTACTGGGAATAGTTGTCAACAGTGGTACGAGGTCGATTGTACTCAAATAGACTTCCCAAACCGTTGAGGTTTCTTTAAAACATGCTTTGAAGCCGCAGAGAAGTGCAAACGCACTTCACTTGGCGCTCTGTAAGCATAACATTTCTGCTTAGTCTAAGTATCTGTATCAGTCGTTTTAGAAGAGTCTTCTACTAAAGCCACAGGTAGTCCATATAACGTCTTATCAAAGAGAATGCAAAATTCTATTTTGAGGTCAATTAGTGGCGTTCCTTGGCTTGTCACGGACGCTGAAATACACAAGGAGTTATCAACGAATACCGTCATGGACGAGATCAAAAACGTTACAAAAAAATACCAGGAAAGACTGGAAAGGCACCCCAATGATCTGGCTGCTGCACTGAAAACAAGAAGTTACAGGAAAAAACTTAAAAGGAAAGACATTGGTGCCGATTCTCTTGTCACAAATGCCTCTAAACTAGACTAAAAATCACTAAAATTTAGTTTATTCCTGTCAAACGACGATTTCCCATTCTGAAATTGACTAAAGTGACACAACTTAACTATATTTTAGTTTGACAGGACTAAGATTGTACGGAGTTATTAGTTTAGTGAAAATGGCAATTTTGCTATTCAGAATTTGACTGTTTTCACCTAAAATTTTAATTGTCAAACTAAATCAGACTATGTTTAATCGCGATTAAAAAGGTGTGGAATAAAACTAGTTGACATGAACTAAAATTCACACCGAGACCTTGACTTCGGATGCAAAAACAGTATTGTATTTTTTTCTTTTCTTTTGCATATATCTCGAAAAGGTGAGTCCTATCGCAAAAATAATGAAAATTTGGCCCCCCTTTATAAAACCCATAAACCCCTGTGACTCAACATGTAGGTACCAAAAAAAAAAAAAGGTACAAAAAAAAGGTTACTACATTCCATATAAAACACGTTGAAGCTGCCCCCTCCCTGCGCCCCTCCAGCTCTAAAAGATATTTCACCCGGTAACGACAGCGATGTCGGTGAACAAAATATGACAAGCCTGTCACTTCATAGTGATTTCGTTAGTTCCAATTAAAGCCACCCCGGGTCAAATATACTACAGGCACTATACCGCGCGGAGTCACGATTGTCAAACTCGATTTTAGTTGTGTCAAAATTGTTATTAAATTTAGAGTTTTTTTTTTGCAGAATAGCTCTAAGATTCTCATAGCAAAAAGTAAGAAATTTTAGTGAAAGTTTAGTTAGTTTAGTTCGGTGTACAACAGAATCGGCACCATTGTGTAGTCCATCCACACCTGTGTGGAACTAAGCACGAATATGGAGTAGATGGCTCGCTGGGGTCACGCTCTTCCCGCCAATGTTACCTACAACTCATCCGCTAAAAGTACTCGCGGATTGCCAAAAAAAAATATATATATGACGTCTTAAGAGCTGTGGCTGGAGAACAGATTAGCCTCGTAGCTTATAGGCTATTGAGTGTATAAACACGGCTATAATCATCTCGTTCGGTTGATTCCTGCTCTTGATTCAACCTCGACTCGTTTGGTTCTATGTGATGACTGCCTGGGTATTGTTTTCTTTCATTCGTAAATGTGTTGTTAGGTTGTTTTTCTGGCTTTGTGAGAGCCCGGGCTTTTTTTAGGGTTCCATACCTCAATAAGAAAAAAACGGAACCCGTATAGAATCACTCATGTGTCTGTCTGTCTGTCACAGCCAATTTGCTCCGAATCTAATGGACCGATCAATGCCCGGTTTCTGAAGAATTCTTAAAAGTCTTTAAACTCTCAATAGCTATTGATTCGGCAAAATTATCTGTTTAAGCAAATTCCTTTGTTATAATTTATTTACACTTTTCGCACTAAAAATGTACAAAGGCAATGTATAATCGGTTTTTTGTAGTCCTCAGATAAATCCTCGATAGTAATTCACTCGACTTTTCAGCTCAATATTATTCTTCCTTCACGAAGTGTTCAGAAAAAACGATATCGAACCAATAAACACTACCTATCGAATGGATAAACTCCCAATAAAAACCTCATAAACCGGGCATTAGTTGAAATTTGGTACACTTATGAATTTTTTTGTGACCCAAACATGGATATGTAACGTAAATAAATGAATTTTGAAAAAGGGGGCAAATAAGAAAATTAAAAAAAAAGGTTTGCAAACAGTACCGTGTGACATATCAATTGAAAGGTTTATGGTCTCAAATAGATTTTTTTTTAATAATTTTAAAATAAACTGTTTAAAGTTATTTTTGAAAATAGACGAAAATTTACCATTAACTCCGAAACTACTGAGCCTAAAATTTTGAAAATAATACAGAAAATAGTTTTGTACCTATAGATTACAGGAAAATTTATAAGAAGTCTATGGTCTTAAAATAATATGGTAAATCTCTTAATATTGTGCGTACAAACTTACATTTGCAGTTGGAATGTATGGCAGAATATATTTTTCAACTACGGAACCCTTCATTGTGCGTGGTCCCACACGCATTTGGCCGGCGTTATGTTTTAGTGAGACTTTGAAGCAGGCAATAGATTGTATTAACTAAAAGACTAATTGCTATTGTCACGGAATACAATGGTTCAGGTGAGCTTTATATACTGTGCTTATATATTGTGCTTATATACTGTGCTTATATACTGTGCTTAGTCATCAAAGCTGATTAAATCGAAAGCAATTAAATGGAACGAATTATATAAAAGTAAAGCAAATTAACAAACTCATGCCGTAGCTAGGACCGCAAAGTCAACTAATTAAATTAGTTGTGTTGCCATCAGCATCAAAATTGCATGGACATTGAAACGTATGATAGCATTATTTTTTAATCTAAAATTTTTGGCGACTAGTAAATAAAGCCAACAGGCAAGTGATCTCGATGCATCAACAGATAGGCGTCAGTGCTGAGCGCAGTGAGCGGCCAGCACTGAACATGCGATAGTCTGGCAGCTTGCCACCATGCCAGCGTGCCAGCGAGCGTGCCACTACACTCGCTGGCTTCAGGCGTACGGTGTGCTAGTGTGTCACTGCCCTTTTTAGTTCACTGCTCCAATCACTGGACAAAGAATGCGGGTCAAGTGTAGAACTGGCCTTTTGCTGTTTGAATTTAGATTTAGAAATAAATGGACAGATGTTCATATCAAGGTTTTGCGAATCAGCTGGATGTAAGCTGCTTAAGAATTTTTGAGTATTTTTTAAGGTGATATTAGTTGTGCCTCTTAGGAGCGCTATGTTCATAGTTCATAGTTGTGAAATATTGTAAATGCAGCATAATCACCTCGCAAACCAAACGTACCTATTGCTTACTATATTCTATCCCTTTAATTTTATAATCGTCATCATTATCATCCCTCTCACCCGAGGGCTCTTTTCTATCTCCACAACTGAATTGAAATTAATACATTAGATAGAAAGACATTACCCACAGCAATAAAATAAAGTAAGGAGTGTGAGATTAGTGAGTGCAATGCCGGCTGTAATAGGTTTGCAATCAGTCGCGGCGCCGCGCCGCGCCGCGCCCGGCCAATCAATCAGCCTGGCACTCTGCCGTCCCCGCTTCTGTGCAGCGTTATCTATACTTAGATAACTTTATATGTTTTAATCAATTTTGTTTGCACAGTCACGGAATGAAAATGTTAAGTACTATTACCTGTATTTCATGAGACATACTATTTATCTTCCGACCACGAACTGCAAACATTTTGAATACAACATAATAAAAATGACATTAAAGGAAAGTAACCGATTTAAAAATTTATTGAACATTTTTGAACCGCTTCAAGCAAATTAATGTCCAGATTGGTGTATTTTTTCATTAATTTGATATAAAAACAATATAATTATGATATAATATTTGAGATTTCAGTCGGAGCTCGTTGTCATAAACACGGTTTACATAATTATACCTACTTTTACATTTAATGTATTATTTTGTACAAGAAATCAAGTTTTGTATTACGTATTTGCTATTATTGTCGGATGTGTGGGAGGATCTTTCTTAGTACCAATAGATAAATGTTGATGCCATCATAGCTTATTTACATGAAAGTAGTAAGTAGTCTTATTGTAAAAATCCTTGTGACCAGAACATGTATGATTACAGTTACTCTCTTACATACCTAGCTAGTTCAATGATATTATGTTGAGCTACTGAGTAACAATTTGAGACGTTTGACAATTACAAGACATTGACTTTTTCTGCACCAATGCAAGCACACTAAGGAAGCTCTTAGCTAAGCCATTTTTTGTACAAGAGGCACCTGCCTGCACGTGAACCGTTTGATGCCCAGATTGGCTTAAATTAGTTTCACTTACCAACTCTGAGGAAATAACTGTATGGAATAGAATAGAAATCGCTGTTTTGCTTATAATGTAGGTATAAGTACAGATAAGATGTAACTTAGACTGTGAGGGAGTCATCATTTTGTATTTATCTGTGGAGGCTTGTAAATAGCAATTTAGTTTTATATTATTGTTATTATAATGTTATTAGTCTGTAAGCCTTCCGAAAATACAGAAAAGAAAATAAAATAAGACTTGCTTGACATGTCTATGTTAATGTTTGAACTATGAAATTCCATGACAATAACTCCATTACACGTAAACTGATCCACACGCACATATCGAGTTAGTAATTAAAGACTAATCATTAAGTTGGTACGTTCGTAATAAATTGGTGTGCGAAAATTCATTAAGCCTAATGCATGTGTGTGCGAGGCTCATCAATCAGCGAATCAGACAAAGTGCGAAGATCAAGGTCAATGCGGGTGCAGGGGTCGGCGTGACGCGACGTGACCCGGCAGGGTTACAGGGAAATTACCTGTATTATGTATAGGCAGAAATATTGAGGAACGTGATCTCGTATCTCATATCGTAAACTTCTATTTATGAAATCACAAATAGTACCTTAATAACATACATTATCCATGTGCAACTCTAGTAAAATTAAAAAGTTATTTTATAACACACTTTTTCTATCAAAATAACGCTTCAAAATATTTATTTTCTAGTACATCTCGACCAATGAGTTCTCTATTCATAGGTTTTAGTTGCAAGTCCAATATTTGTGAATAACGTGCTTATTAGACTCGCCCAATCGGTGTGTTGTGGTGCTTGGCCCCGCGGTGGAATGTTGTATTTGGGCGCCATATAATATTGTTATTTATTGTGTTTTTGATAAAATTGCATAAGCTTAGAAATACTGATGTATGAAACTGCATATAAATAGGTATTAGAATACTCGAGTGATACGCTCGTGTTTTAGTTACCCCTGATACGTAACCGTTTCATAAACTACTATTATTTTGCTGTAAGTACACATGCCTACATACATCTCTTCTCATCTCACCGTTTTGCGGCATTGATTCAAGAGATGCGAATACATTCCGTGCGTACTTAAAAAAGTTTAAATTGCTTGTTTGGTTTTAAGTTTCCGGACCATTAGTTTCTCTTTCAAAAGTTCCTTTTTAACTAGAGTTTTGTTTTCTTATAATCCTTTATTCGATCTCAGACAAATAAGGCGTCACACAGACGCTGTTGGATAATACAGTGTTGAGAGAACCGTTAATCTATAATTGACGCTCGCACTGTGTGAGACGATGGGACGGTGAGAAACGAACATGGTGTAAAATAGAAGTGAAGAGTGACTGCTCTGTGGGTGACGAACGGTATTATAATTAGCATCACAAAAAAAAAAACTTAACAGCAAAATGTTGATACGTAGTCTTGATTTACTCGTAGTTACATATAATAACATACCTACTTAGAAATATCGCAGTTGTCAAACATAAAAGTTGGTGCCAACATCAGATGAACTATTCCTCAATCAACCAATTCTACAATTTAACTATTTATGCATTATCGTGAAAAAGAGAGAGTTTTTATAAAATACTACTATAGTGTTTTTAACCGACTCCCAAAAAAGAGGAGATTCTCAATTCGGATGTTTATATTTTAGGGTTCCGTACCTCAAAAGGAAAAAGGGAATCCTTATAGGATCATACGTGTCTGTCTGTCTGTCCGTCTGTCACAGCCGATTTGCTCCAAATCTAATGGAATTAAGTTGAAATTTGGTACACATATGAATTTCTGTGGCCCCAACACGGACGGGTAAAGTAAATAAAAGAGTTTTGAATATGGGGGTCACTTTTGGGGGGAAAATAAGAAAATTAAAAAAAAAAAGTTTTGCAAACTATAGTTTGCAAAACTTTTTTTTTACGGTATACCGTGTGACATATCAAATGAAAGTGCTTGAAGTGTGTTGAAGTACTATTGAGGGTCTCAAATATTTATTTTTTATAATTTTAAAATAAATTATTTTAAAGTTATTTAAGAAAATAGACGAAAATTGACCATTCCCCCCTTATCTCCGAATCTACTGAGCCTAAAATTTTGAAAAAAAAAAAAATACAGAAAATAGATCTTTACCTGTAGATTACAGGAAAACCTATAAGAAGTCTGAGATCTTAAAATAACGTGGTAAATCTCTGAATATTGTGAGTACAAACTTACATTTACAGTTGGAATGTATGGGAGAACATGTTTTTCAACTACAATGTTAAGTTTGTTCTTGGGATAAATTCATCCCAACTACGGAACCCTTCATTGTACATGGTCCGAGACGCACTTGACCGGTTTTTTTATGTAGTTCGGGCATAGCTCCGTCATATATAGACGGATTAGCAAAATTCTTTTTTGTTTGAAAGGGCATGCTCTCGAAGTGGCCCCATTGACCAAATTTTCAAATCAAATCAAATCAAATAATTTATTTCAGATAAATAAGTATCCATATAAAAGTAAAATAAAATAAAATAAAATTAAAATTAATGTCAAAATTAAAATAAAAATTAAAACAAAATTACAAATTAACATTAAAACTAAAAAACAAAATTAAAGTCAAAAATTAAAATCAAAATTAAAAATATTAAAATCAAAATTTTATCGGCATACCTACAGTGATTTGGGTATTTTTTATAGTAACTCGTATATTTGTTCTCGGAAAGCACCATTTGAGGAAGTGGAACTGATGATGAAGGCCACAGATGGCCTCGGAACTACTCAATTATACCTAAGTATTTCACGGGTTGCGATTCGATTACTTTAATATGGTTGCTAAGTAATTTAAGCTCGCCACAATGCATGTGGTGATGGTAACTTCACCATCAGCTCCAGTTCTCCTGGTTCTTACTAGGAGAACTCCACATCAATTAACGTCCCTGCATCGAGAAAAGCTTGAATATTTTGTAAAAGGTGACGACCAGTTAACATAAGGCTATTGTAACTTAGGTAAATTGCAAGCTGACCCACTAATGATAGCTTTCATAAAAAACTGAACAGCTTCTGAAGTCGGTGTCAAGCTCAGGTGCATTGAAGAATGGTAGACACCGACTTCAGAAGCTGTTAAGTTTTTTAGGAAAGTTATTTCATTCGCTTTAGGTTTTGAAGTCGGTTTTTTACTTTTTTTAAAGTAAATTTATTTTCCATTTTTAATTGAACATACAATTACGACAATCACATGAGCACAAGACAAGAAAAATCAAAAAAAAAAAAAGAAAAGAAGAATCATCACAAAATCTGCTTAGAAATGTCGGAGATACAGTACATAATGCATATAACTTCGTACATAAGAATAATACTTTATGTATTATACACTAAAACCTTCCTGAAGGTATGCGATGACGGTAGTGAAAGAATCATCAAAATTGGTTCGTAAGTTTTTGAGAAAATCGTGGACAAACAAACATACATACATACGGGTCGAATACAGGACCTCCTTTTTGAAATCGGCTAATAAGTGAAAAATAACTTTAATTTCGGAAGTCGGTGGCAAAAAACTAAAATACGGATCCAACGACACCGATTTCCGAAATTAAAGTAGTTTTTCACATTTTTTTTTTGGAAGTTGGTTGTTTTTTTAACCGACTTCTAAAAAAGGAGGAGGTTCTCAATTCGGATGTTTCTATTTTATTTTTTTTTATGTTTGTTCGCGCATAACTCCGTCGCTTGCCAACCGATTTGAAAAAATATTTTTTTGTTAGAAAGGGTATACTTCCCAAATGGTCCCATTTTTGTCAAAATCCAGTTCTGATGATGGGATCCTGGAGAAATCGAAGCAACTCTTCAAATATTATAGGCATACCTATAGCGATTTGGGTATTTTTTATAGTAGCTCGTGCATTTGCTCTCGGAAAGCACCACTTGGTGAAGTGGAACTGATGATAAATAAATAAATAATAATAAATAAATATGTTTGGACATATCACACAACGCCATCTAGCCCCAAGCTAAGCAACCTAATGCTTGTGTTATGGTAACGAGATGGCTGATAAACTACTTATATACATTTTTTTTTTTTTTTTTTTTTGTAAATACATACATATTATAGATAGAAAAACACCCAGACTCGGAACAAATACTTGTAGGTCGTACAAATATTTGTTCCGTGCGGGAATCGAACCCGCGACATGCTGCGCAGCAGTCAATCGCTCAACCACTGCGCCAACCGTGTCGTCGTTTGATGAAGACCACAGATGGCTACCGGAACTACTCAATGATAAATATTTCACGGGTTGCGATTCGATTACTTTAATATGGTTGCTAAGCAATTTCCGCTCGTCACACAATGCGTGTGGTGAGTGGTTGTTGAGGAGTTCTCCTGGTTCTTACCAGCAGAACTCCTCAACAATTAACGCCCCAGCATCGGGAAAAGCAATATTTTGTAACATGTGATGAGCAATTGACATTAGACTATTGTAACTTATACAAATTATAAACAGACCCACTAAAAAGTGAAAAATAAAAACTTTTTTACAAAAAAATACAACCGACTTCCAAAAACAACACTACAAAGTGAAAAATAACTTTAATTTCGGAAGTCGGTGGCAAAAACAAAAAAAACATTTAGTCAGACACCGACTTCCGAAATTAAAGTTATTTTTCACTTTGTAGTGTTGTTTTTGGAAGTCGGTTGTATTTTTTTGTAAAAAAGTTTTTATTTTTTGTAAAAAAAAAAAAAATCAGAACGACTCTTCTCTTTTTTTCTTTCTTGATATAAAAACGAAACAAAAATCTATTATTTCAGTTAAATCATATTGTGCAAGCAGAGCCACGTCTTATCAAAGTCAATTCACTTGCAATCTCAGCTGTCAACATTCACAATAACACACAACTGTAGCGTTACACAATGTATAATACTAACATTAGGCCGGAGCGGGCCGGACAACCGTAGCCACTGTGAACGGGTATTATTAACAGCCGGCCGCGGCAGTCGGAACCGATCGATCGCCACTTGCCTCTCTGCACTCATCTCGTACTATTTCAGTATCAGAAGTAATCTCTAATTTAAAAGTGCTTTATTTGAAATAAAATACCCATTAGGGTAAAGTGAGAGTACTCTCTTTATCTCACTTTATCGTACAGTTCTCATTATGAAATCTAAAATAGTACCTTAATTGTCATTAAGAGAGAGATTGTCATAGTTGCACGTGGATAAAGTCGAGGGAATTAGCCGCGTGCGACTCTAATAATATTCAAAAGTTTTTTAACTCACTTTCCCTGCAAAAAAAATTGGATGTCACTGTCGACAGAAGTGAAAACTTAAAACTTTTGAATACCTGTGTTAGTTTTTTTTATATTTAATTATAATATGAATAAGTAAAATTAAAATTAAATTAAAATAAATTATTTAATAAATAAAAATTTAAATAAGAGGAGGTACACGGGTAGAATGGGGCTGAAGTCCGCTTTAGTAAAATAATCAATTTCAAACTTAAAGATTAACACTTCCTAGGCGAAGCCCTAAAAGTATCTGACTCACCCTTCAAGACAAACGACCTTCGTTTTTCTTTAAGAGTAATTCGATGTTTGAATAATAGAATGTCGTGTGTTGACCAAAGCATGAAACTTCTACAGTACCTACCTACTATTTTTAACTAAGTTTTATTTAAAAAGTCCTCTTGTTTATACCCTTTCCAACGATATATTATATGTTATTGAAGTCACACAAACACAGGAGACTGTTGCCTGCTGCTGATTAGTGTAAAAGCTGGATTTTGTAAGCTTCACTCACATTCCGTTAGCTTTCCAATAGATTGTATTGTTAGCGAGATTCAAACAATTTCGCACAACTCGTATAAACTTTGACAATTGTACACATTTAATAATTACGTCATTGACATTTATGCTTTTGTTTAGGGCGTAGGTACTTTGAATGAAAGTTGTACTGGGTACAGCTGGGGTATTATCTAGAAGTTTCGTTCAGATGGAATTATTTTAAGCTGGCTCCTAAGTTTTAATAAATAAATTGAGTACTAAAGTCAATCAATCTGCCTAGCCTTTTCCCAACTATGTTGGGGTCGGCTTCCAGTCTAACCGGATGCAGCTGAATACCAATATTTAACATGGAGCGACTGCCTATCTGACCTCCACAACCCAGTAACTGGGTAATACGATACCCCTTGGTAAGACTGGGTGTCAGACTTTCGGGCTTCTGACGACCCGTAACGACTGTCAAAGATCCACGAATGACAGCTGGGACCAACGGCTTAACGTGCTTTCCGAGGCACGGAGGAGTTTCGGTATGTAAAGATGGTCACCCATCCATTGACCAACCCCGGCAAGCGTAGCTTAACCTGATGGATCGACCCGTGCGGCTGTTATTACTTAGCCACGAGCTCCTTGAGTACTAAATTGAGTACTAAAGTGTCGATTATAATAAACGTTTTGCTGTGAACCAATATTGCTATTAGCTTTCATTTTCAAAACTTTAATGACATAGATACATACCTTTTCCTGTGGGAGTAAGCAACAACTACAGAATGCCACCCAATACGATCCTTACCTAAGTACTCCGTTTTTACTTAAATTATTATTTGTACTTTAGTTAGTTACTTGCAAATAATATTTTATCCGCATAGCTAGTCCACTTACTAAAGTTAATGAGCATTAAAAACTGTATTCCTAGGAGGCTCGCTAAAGACTATTGATATACTGGGATGCTTGGCATTGTGACATGTGACCGGCCTAAATAGAAAAACTTTCTGAAATCTGTTCAGTGGAAAGTCTTATTTATTCTGCTAACAAGGTCAGCCAGTTCAGCGAATCTTCTGCTTCGTGAGATTGATCCTAATTAACTTTTCTACTTCATGGCTTGTGGCTAAATAATAACAGCCGCACGGGTCGACCGATCAGGTTAAGCTACGCTTGCCGCGGTTGGTCCGTGGATGGGTGACCATCTTTACATACCAAGACCCTTCCATGCCTCGGAAAGCACGTTAAGCCGTTGACCGCGGCTATCTTTCGTGGATCTTTAACAGTTGTTACGGATCGTCAGAAGCCCGAAAGTTTGACAACCAGTCTTGCCAAGGGGTATCATAATACCCAGTACCTAATTGGGTTGTGGAGATCAGATAGGCAGTAGCTTCATGTAAAATACTGGTACTCAACTGCATCTGATTAAACTGGAAGACGATCGGATAAAAAAAAAACATTCTCACACTCTCTGCTCGATAGTACATCCCGGCTTCATGCATATAACGTTCGCGTTCAATATACAAAAAATGTCCCAGATTATGGTGGTTTAAATGTAATCGGACGCATAAACATATCCGCGGGTAACGGCGTCGTATCCCGCGATGCTTTGCGGATACTAGTGTGGTAACGTGTGCAACACTATTTCAGAATGCTGTAATATAACATTAAATTACATACAAATAAGTGGGCAATTCAGAGCACAGACCCTCGTCCTTTTAAAAAGTAGATTGAAAGCAAGCTGATTTAATTTATTTTGTAAAAGATCATAATAAGCCGGCCAAGTGCCAGTCGAACCCGCAACGAAGGGTTTCGTACCACCGTACAATATTTAACATTACCATATTTAGGAAACTACTTAATTTAAAAAAAAAATACACGTTTCTTGTATGGGAACCCTCGTAATTTTTTTTTTATTATTTGTTATTATAGTGACAATAGAAATACACAATCTGTGAAAAGTTCAACTATCTATTACGGTTCATGAGTTCCTACAGCCCGCTGACAGACATACGGACGGACGGACAGTGGAGGCTTAGTTATAGGGTTCCGTTTGGCACTCTTTGGATACGGAACCCTAAAAAACTTTGAAGACAAAGCAAGTAATACGAGGAGCCTGTTTAAAAAAGTGGTCGCTTTAATAAAAACTTAATTAAGGTGATTTAAATTCTAAAATGCTTTATTTTCGGGCATCGTAGACTAGGATTATATTCTACTGACTATAGAATGCAAGACCTTAGTAAAGAAAATTATACATATGTTTGTCATCGCTTGTCATCGTAATACATTGCGATTTGATTAAGTGCCCGATTCTATGAGTAACTTTATATATTACGTACATTAGATATCAAGACAATTATAAAGAATAAGTAGCGTTTTGCAAATAATGCAATAGCAATTTTGGTTCACAGCTGTAGCATAATTTGCTATACATCTGTGGAGCTACAGAACTCAACTGTAGTAAAGTTTGCTATACATCTGTGGAGCTACAGAACTCAACTGTAGCAAAGTTTGCTAGACAGCTGTGGAGCTACAGAACTCAACTGTAGTATAGTTTGCTATATAGCTGTGGAGCTACAGAACTCAACTGTAGTAAAGTTTGCTATACATCTGTGGAGCTACAGAACTCAACTGTAGTATAGTTTGCTATACAACTGTGGAGCTACAGAACTCAACTGTAGTAAAGTTTGCTATACAGCTGTGGAGCTACAGAACTCAACTGTAGTATAGTTTGCTATACAACTGTGGAGCTACAGAACTCAACTGTAGTAAATTTTGCTATACAACTGTGGAGCTACAGAACTCAACTGTAGTAAAGTTTGCTATACAGCTGTGGAGCTACAGAACTCAACTGTAGTATAGTTTGGTATACAGCTGTGGAGCTACAAAACTCATCGTAGTATACTCGTAGTTTGCTATACACTGTGGAACTACAGAACTTAACATATAAGTTTGTAAAAATTAACCATTAAACACTTAATTTATTTAATAAAAATGACATGCCTGTTGCATAATTCTCCAACGCAACCTTCTACCAAAGTACGGGCGCAAACAAAAGCATACATGTAAATGACGTAATTACTAAACGCGTCTATTTGTCAAAGTTTTACAAGTTGTGTGACGAATAACATTAATTAACAAATATTCAAATGGAAAGCGTGTAAGTGAGGCTCGTAAGTGCATTCAACAAAGAGTTACAGAAACCTCACTTTACACATCACTTACAAAATCGTTAATAAAAAAACGCGATCGATATGTGAGTTGGGCATAATTATACAATCCGACTTTTTACAGACAGGCAGCAGTGTTTTCTAATTGAATTAGTTATGATATACTAAGTCCACAACTTGAATGCAAACAGTAAACACTTCCTTTTTCTTTTGTTCAGTTTAACCACTTTTGAACCTTATTACCATAGTAATAAGATCTAATAGTGGTTTAATGCAAATTTCCACGATAGTACCTATGTGAGCAACTTGTTAGTTGTACGTTAAAAAATTATTTCATTTAAAATCGTGTAAGTGCTTGTCAAAAACTGCAGTTGACCTTTTGTGCTCATCTACATAATTATATTGTGTCAAACGTTCCCTCGAAGTCTGCCAATTTAGATGGGTGTCGTAATGTGCGTGCCATTATACCGCGCCGACGACTTTTTTATTTGGCAGCCTAGCTCTATTGTTTTGCGGCGATTATTCCATTGGTGTTGCGTGGATAAAGTTGTGTAATAAAGAAAAATAAAGTGCTGTTTAGACTCCGTGGCTTTTTGTGTTACGTCTAACAATATTCTATTAAAGAAAATAATCGTTTGATACAATTGAAGGTCGTTTTTAAAAGCGCTACGTTAGATTTTTAGCAATTGTATATCTTTTTATAAGATTTTAATGGACAAATATAGGTATTTATTTTAACCCAAAATTCGAAAATGCAATAAACCAAATAATATACTGCAGACTGTTACTTTTATTTGATTAAAACTTCTTGGAGCTCGAAAATTGCTGAAACTGTTAAACAGAATAAATATTTAAGTATTTTAACTGCCATCCATAATTCAGGCGTTAATTTAACTCGCTCACGTAAATAACTAACATTGTACAGTCTGCTTACTTCATTACCTTTCTCTCTCACAGTCGGGTAGCGTTCGGTATTCTTTTATTAATTTTGTGGTAGGCTAAAATTCCGTTGGGCAATGTCCGAATTATCTGGACTTAGTTTTGTAATTATAAGTTTAGGAGTTTCCTCTCGTTACATCTGAAATTATTCTCATTTGATTTCAGTCGTGTAAGATATCAGTACAATTATAATGATTTTGCTTCAGAAAAGAATATAAAAATCATTGTTCTCATCTTATTTATTCCCCAAAAATTCCTCAAACTTCCGTCAATTGTCTAAACTAGTCAGAACTGTCGTAAAGCTGGGAACCAATATAACAAGTATATTTCTCGTAATAACCGTAATTCAAATCAAATAGGAACACCTAACAATAACGCTATAATGTAGACATTTGCATGGTAACGATGACGACGGCAAATAATATGATAATAAAGTACTACAAGTACACGACGAGATTATGAGAACAACTCGAGGATACTTGACGAGTCTAGACAATAGTCGTCAGTTATTGATAATGAGATTAACTTGTATGACATTGAATTACTTGATAACTTAATTGAATTTTAGCGACCCGGGACATAATATTAGGTACCAACAACATGAAATACATTTTTAACTTTGAACTAGGATGGTTCACACCAGGCGAAACACATGCTTACAGTCAGCCGTCAAGTCAGCAGAATTTGAGCTAACGTTACGCAGTTCCCTGATTTTTCATACTCAGTGAGCCCACAGTCGACTGACTATACGTTTGGTGTGAACCGTCTCATACGTTTGCCCTATCGGTACTTAGGAGCATTAGGCTGCGGTGCGAGCATCATTTAATTTCTCGTTGCCTTCACATTGTCCATCGTGATCGGCAGTTAACACCTCAATCGACACGCTATTACCAAGCAACCTAAAACAATATCTAGGAACACACACAACAATATCTGGCAACACAATAACAATAGGCTCGCCCTATTCAACTATTTGGGAGAGATACGCTACTTTAGCAGGTGGTCGGGCGATCAAACAGTGTTCGGATTGAGTGAACAGACTTGTTTGAACCAATTGACTGTTTTGTTGATTGATTGTTTGAAAAAATATGCTGCATGACTTATAATTACCTGTTTTCAAACACAGAAGTAACGAAAACTGTATACGAGTAGGTAGCTATCGCGAAGGAGCGCTTTGTGAAGCAAAACAACCCAAACTTGGTGGAAATCTACAGAATTCCTCGACGAAACATAATTCACAAATAAATAATAAAACAAATCCTAAAACAGCAGAACCTACTCAACGTGATATTTTCGAATCGCTCGCAGGTATAGTTGACCGCATAAATAATAACACAAAATCTCAATTAATTTCAACACGCGGTCATTAATTGTGTGGCTTTATTTTCACTCATAAATTGTCGTCTAGTTTGATATAAACCACATCAGTGGTCCAGTGGTAAGTGACGAGATGTCCTGGGACCCTGGGTTCAACAACTAGGTGGAGTAAAAAAAAAAAATGGTACCGTTTTATACTTGTACGGTTGAGTTGCTGCGTGCTGGTGGCCAACCCGTACAACAACTTTTTGTAAAACTCTTTAGCAGCGTGCCCTTCGGTGCCATGCCACCACATGCTTGGAAGAAGGCGACAGTAGCTATCCTACATAAGAATGGAGACCATTCAAACCTTAGCAATTACCGTCCTATATCTCTCCTATCTCTTTATAAGCTGTTTGCCAAAACTATATGCAACCGTCTCATCCGTCAACTAGACGATTGCCAGCTCGTTAAAGAAGCCGGTTTCCGGAGTGGTTTCTCGACCACCAACCACATTCATATCGTAAAACAGATGATGAAGAAGAGTTTAGAGTACAATATAGTTTAGCTTTCGTCGACTATGAGAAGGCATTAGATATTGTCGAGCACTGGGCTGTGTTCAACTCTCTCCATCGCTGCCAGATCGACGCTCGGTATGTAGATGTATTCAAGGAACTGTACAATTTGACAACAATAAGTAAGTATATTTAAGTTATTTTGTCTATTTGTTATTGTGCTACTGTTTGTTTTCCCTAAATAAATAAACAATGCAGGTCTGACTACATGAATTTACGGTCCCAATACGTATTAGAAGGGGAGTGCTCCAAGGAGACACCATTTCGTCTAAAATTTTAATTGATACTCTGAAAGACGTGATGAAAACAGTGGAATGGGTCCAACGTGGTATAAACATCAATGGTATCTACTTGTTTCACCTTCTGTTTGCAGATAACCAAATTTTATTCGCCAAATCCCTGGAAGACCTCCAACGCATGTTAAAAGAACTTTAACTTACAAGTTGTCTTGAGAATGAACATGTCCAAGACGAAGGTGATGTTAGGCATCCCGGATGACTCAGTTGCAGCTGTTATGGTTGGAAACAAGCGTCTGGAGCGGTAGGCCATCACGTTTATTTCGACCCAAAAAGATCCCCCAGTGCCTAAAAATCCGCCTTTTTAACCAATGTGTTCTACCAACAATGACTTACGTTGCCGAGACATGGATGCTCACAAAGGAGACTATCCACCGCATACGAGTAGCACAAAGGGCCATGGAGCGAGCCATGCTTGGCATAACCCTACTGGACCGAGTGCGTAACGCCGAAATCCATCGTCGGTCGAAAGTCTACGACGTCGGGGACAGGGCGATGCGCCTCAAGTGGAGTTGGGCAGGACATCTAGTTAGACACGGAGATGGCCGGTGGAGTAAAGCTATGACCAAATGGGGGCTAAGGTTAGGCCATAGAAGCCAGGGCCGTCCAAAAGCGGGTTGGGTTGATGATATTGTCAAAGTCGCGGGAAATACCTGGGTGGGAACCGGGAAGTATGGCAGAAAAAAGGGGAGGCCTGTACCCAACTGTGCGTGATTCCGGGCTGAAATAATGGTGATGATGGGCTTGAAAATGGGCACAACTTGAGTTTATCTAGTAGAAACAATCAGATGCAATACAAGAATTGGAGTTACGCCAACTAAATGGTGATAAGTTTCCTCAATGATTGTTATACTTCATGTAAAGATCTGTTTATTTTCTGACATAAAATGTAGCAAGAATAACACTCTGCGAAGAAAAATAAGTGTTTTGTATCCAATATGCTAAACTGAGCGCTGTTTGTAAACTCAACTAAAAAGCTTTTTCAAATAACTATTCATTCAACGGGATATTGTTTCGATTTCATGTTCCGCCTTCATTTTGTAATGTGTTATTAGAGTTCAGGTTTTTGAACCGGAATGAAACGAAATATGAACGAATATGTCATACAATTCCACAAATGATTATGTATATCTTTTGCGTAGAAATATGAACGAATATGTCATACAATTCCACAAATGATTATGTACATCTTTTGCGTAGAAATATGAACGAATATGTCATACAATTCCACAAATGATTATGTACATCTTTTGCGTAGAAATTTATTTATGTTGTTTACAATTAACCTATTAACAAAGTAATTTTGATCATTTAAGGCCTAGCATAAGTAGACATCCAAAAATATAAATAGCTAGGCACCTATTTATATATTTGGATGTTTAAAAAGTTTTATTCTATTGTGATAGGTCAGGCGACCTATCACAATAGAATAAAACTTTTTTACAAAAAAAAAAAAAAAACCGACATCCAAAATATTATAAAAACACTACAAAGTGAAAAATAACTATAATTTCGGAAGCCAGTGTCTTCGGCTTTGTATTTTCGTTTTTGCCACCGACTTCCAAAATTCACTATTACACACTATTTCACTACTATTTACACTACTAAACTATTATTTACTACCTACTATTACTATTTTCACTAACTATGGCTATTTTTCACTTTATATTGTTTGTTTTTGAAGTCGGTTGTTTTTTTTATCAAAGTTTTTATTTTTCACTTTCTAACCGACTTCAAAAAAAGGCGGTTTCTCAATTCGACCGTATTTTATTTTTTATGTTTGGTCGCGGATAACTTCGTCGTTTATGAACCGAATTTGATGATTCTTTTTTTGTTGGAAAGGAGATATCCTAAGAGTAGTACAATGATAAGGACTAGCATCTGATGATGGCATCCTAGAGAAATCGAGTGGACCCTTCAATTTTTATAGGCACATCTATAGCGATTTGGGTATTTTTTTATAGTAACTCGTACATTTGCTCCCGGAAAGCACCATTTGGTGAAGTGAAACTGATGAAGAAGACCACAGATGGCCATCGGAACTACTCAATAATACGTATTTCACGGGTTGCAATTCGATTATTGCTAAGCAATTTATGCTCATACAATACATATTTTGAAGACGAGCTGATGGTGATTTCACCATCAGTTCCAGTTCTCCTGGTTTCTTACTGGGAGAAATCCTCAACAATTAACGTCCTTGTATCGGGAAAAGCAATATTTTGTAAAAGATGTTGAGCAGTTGACATTAGGTTAACTTAGATAAATTACAGACTGCCCCACTAAAAAGTGAAAAATAAAAAACTTTTTTACAAAAAAAAAAAACAACCGACTTCCAGGCGGCTTGTAAGGCGGTTGTTTTTTGTTTTTGTAATAAAGTTTTTTATTAGTTGTGGTACTCCCCGCACAAATTCGAATACCACTACTTGCAAAAGAAATGAGAACATCATCGACATAAAAAGTAGGAAGGAAATGCATATTATTGAAGCTAACTCAAAAACTACCCTAGCAGAGTTAATAAATGTAACAAAAATAAAAATAGGTTAGAAATCACATCTCAATCTAACCTCGTTTTACACGAATGGGTGGATTGCAAAGTGGGCTAAAATAACAAGGTTACATCAGCCCTGTGGCCCCTGTAGGTGTTGAATTATTTGTGCTCCCAATGGGAGCGATACGTTATATCCGAGAGGGGCCTTATCCCCGAACTCCTAATTAAACGGGAATACATAATTAACTTTTTCTTTCGCAAATAAACCGGGCAATAAAGTAAGGGTCACTCATGAATGTTAACGTATTCCTGTTGACGCAACCTGAGAATGTGCCCGACATACGATTTACATAGTTTTTATTGTCACTGTGACGTCATAATGTGTCAGTATAAATTGTCTTTTTAATGGTAATTGCTTTACTGTTTTACTGGCTGTACTTCGAAAATGTGTGGAATTCCTTGCTGCGGTTAAAAGGGTTGAAATGGAAGGTCTGAGGGCTAAGTGGGGTACTAATGCAACATCCGATGTGTTAGTATAAAGTGGGCGCCGTAAGTATTTTATGTATAAAAATTGCTGGTTCAATAATTTGTATTATTTTCGTGTACTAGTAATCGTGGTAGGTACGTACAGATACAGTTACAGATCTCTAAACAAACAATTTTTTTTCGTTTGTTTTCATTAGTTACTCACTACAGATGTACCACCCTCACACAGTACAGATACCTACGTACATGTACCTATCTGTAAATATTGATTACACTATCTATAACGTCCTCATCCGCAAGGGGTGTCACAACAAGCGGGGGCACGAGCCCCACGGGTGTCACTAACTTGTATGAAGCTAACTTAAACTTTGCAAGTAATTCCCTTTCCCCAGTCAATTACAACACCCTTCACACGTCGGAATGCACCATGTGAAAGAACATCAAAGAAATCAAGGAAAATGTTGAGGTTCTATTTTTTTTCTTTGACGTTCAGCTTCAAAGCTGTAGGAGCAATGCTAAAATAGAATGCTAAGTAGAAGCTTTAATAGTTATAATATTGTACCTCTAGTATATTTATTCACTTTGCTAGCTTGGAAACTGCATTTTCCTTTGCACGGATTAATAAATCAACAGACAATGAACACAAACCTGTGTCGGATTTTAGTATTGAAAATAAAATGTTTTGTTATTCTTTAAAAAATGCTGCACCACAAAATGAAACAAAGTTTTTTACTTCACTAATTCTCATTCACCTGACAACTCCACTGCTGATTTAGATAAATAAATACCTTATAAAAATAGTCACCGTATTGTACAAATGTTTGAGTACGGACAACACCGGGATTATAAAATGTTTTTGGTAGGATTACCAAAAGCTTTGACAATGACACACAATCAATAAAACAAATTCCACAATGTAATTTAAAGCTGGCAGCTAAAACGAGTACCTTCCAGCTTAGTACAGTCAGCGCAAACACTCGCTAATCACGCGGATTATGCCGCTGTGATCGGTTGTATGTACTATTCTAATTTTCGGCAATGCGGCACAACGGTTGCGTAACGTTCGGAATCGTTCACGACTGGCCCCAGGGAGATGGTAGCCCGTTTAAATCACGGGTGGTGGAAAACTGATTTTTAGATTGCGCACGCAATTAGTTTTAACGGGATGGCTAGATTTTAGCTCTGGTCTAAACGACTAGGGCTGTGTTATGGTTGAAGTTGATTTATTTGCAATCAACTATTGGCGGTCTTTCGATTATTATTAATTCCAGTTTATCAATACGCGTTACCCACTGCCAGATATCGGTGTCTCCCAAATTCCGTGAACTTCAGAGAAAAATACTTTTCTCTGACAATACTTAGAAAAATACCGTATGTTAGACCAACAAAATATGTGTTTGCTGTTTATCTCTTCGCTATGTTAAAGGATTTGGTTTCCGCACTTAGTCCTACATGTGAACCATTGTGCGTAAAGTAGCTATTTATCCTACCAGTAACAGAATTCAAATAAAAGGAAAGTAGCTTATGTTTACTGCCCGCCATTCTGTTCGGTTTACTGAAGAGAGAACAGTAATGTTTGTGTACACGTGGTCACACGGGCAGCACTGCTGATTTACTTAAATGTGGCTGATTATAAATAAAGTGAGAGGCTGTGAAACGCGTCGTATACATATTACTACACTATTGCTTTCAATGGCCCTTCAAAATCTTCCTAAAGCAGTGCTAATTTTAACTCGTGATTGAATTTTGACCGAGTCAAAGTAATGTCACTCTCTCTCTGTTTGACAAAAGTATCCAATAACTAGAAAACATATAAATTAGTCGAATCAGTAACAAGAACACAGCGATTTAATTAAACTCCAAAGAAAATAATAAAGTACAAACAACACCGTTAAATTGAAACAAATTGGCATACACAATTAAAATGTCTCCCAATTTAAACGTGCATTATTTATAAGACAACGTACAGCATTAGCTAATTAGAGAGGGCTCGTAAACTCCATGCAAAGAGGTTCATTATTTTCTTTTACGCGCGCCAACGAATCGCCACGGCCAAATTAAAAGGTCACATCTCTAATTTAATTCTTTAGAGTCCGCAGGTGGGGTACACTTTTATTTGGCTCCGAGTGTAGTCGCTCGGCTTAGGGCTGCCTAGGTTTACGAGCAGAACCTTATTGCTCTTATTGCTGGTTACGTCCAGCCGACAAATATTTTGTAAGTCACATAGAATGGCAAGTTCGGACAAGCTATTCTTTTCTAGGAGCAGAATCTAGAGCCAGTTGCGACGATCGAATACCGTTTTGTATATCATTAATTCCTGTACTCGTACGTGTTTTTCAAATTCAAATTCAAAATTCTTTTATTTGGGACAACATAGGAACCATTTTTGTTAGTAAACAACTTATACACTAGGATTAGTAACAAACTTATAAATAAATAAAAACCAAGTTACTGAGTCATGTACCTTGGAGGCACTTCATGCGGACAGTGAATCCGCATGAGATGCCTCAGCACAGGAGCTCTCGGGTCCTCAGCCACGACTTTCAGGATGCTATTGCTACTCCCTCGAATCCTCCCCACAAGCGATGCCACCTTTTTCCTGATGACAGCATGGAAACCATCTGTACTCGATTGGGCGAACATCCCCGAGGCACTACAGAAACGAGGGAGTTTCAACATCATCCTGAAAACATTATTATATTGGACGCGCAGTGCATTTAGCGTCCCACGAGAACAGCTGAACCACAGACTTCCCGTGTACAGGCCTTGACAGTACGCTTTAAACAAGGTTATTTTGACCTGATCAGTACAACGAGAAAATCTGCGCGCCAACATGTTCCCGCGGACCGCCAACGCCCTGCGCTCCCTCTCCACGTCATCATCATCTTTAAGGTCGTCGACAAGTATATGGCCCAGATATTTAAATTTGGTCACCTGCTTTATATTAGCGCCGTTCAATGTAATTGAGGGAATGGTGTCTGGGCACTTGCCGGCGGCCTTGAAGACCATGAACTCAGTTTTTCGTACATTATATATAAGACCATGTGATGCGGCGTATCTTTCACAAACCTTAATCATTTCCCTGATTGACCTCGCAGTCGGGCCCAGCAACACCATATCGTCCGCGTAGCTGACGCTGTTCACACAAACACCCCCCACCCGGCAACCGACACGCATGCTGCTGAGCTCGACTAAGAGGTCATTAATATAAAAGTTAAACAGCTTTGGAGAGGACAGCCCCCCCTGTCTCACTCCGCACTCCAACCTGTATGACTCTGATAGGCAGTTTGACCACCTGACACAATTAGTCTGATTGGAGTACCAGTATTGAAATATTTTCAATAGTTCCGCCGGTATACCCCTGTCCTCCATCTTTCTCCAAAGCACTTCATACGAAACGAGATCAAAGTTTTGTGAAAGGGTTTCTATTTACTTTTCTAGGAGCAGAATCTGGAGCCAGTTGCGACGATGGAATACTGTTTTGTATATCATTAAGTCCTGTACTCGTACGTGTTTTGTATATCATTAAGTCCTCTACTCGTACGTATTTTGTATTTCATTAAGTCCTATATTCGTACGTGTTTTGTGAAAGGGTTTCTATTTACTTTTCTGCTTCGCATATTGCGAGATGGTTCTCGTAGGAGTTGTTATTTCACTTATTTACCGCAAAACGCTATTTCAGTCAAAATAACTGAGCACCTTTGGAGATTTGCAAAAGGTTTTAGGTACACTCAAGAATTTGAAATCCAGAAAATGTTAAAAGATTCTTGTTGTGTAAAATCCTGTGTTCACGGCAAAGTTGGAACTAAATTTAAAATTTCCTCGCCGCGACAAGGTACGGAACTCACATGAGTACATTACATAGTATTGTGTAGGTATTGGTCTCGTGCATCGCCGGATTTTCTTTAAGAGACTCGGCTCCGTACGCGAACGGTCGCGGGCGGTAATAAAAAATGATAAACTACCCACATTATGTTAATGTATTTTTCTTTTTCATCCCCTAAGATGTTCGTGATAATGGGCGGGGGCGAGTCCTGCGGGATGTTAATTCATATAATATGTGTAGTGTTTAGCTGTGTATTAATTGTGTGGGGATTGTCTAGACCGGCTCCAGATTGTGTTAATTAATGTCCCACGGCGCACGTGACATGTCGCACATCATTGAAATATACTTCATTAGTTTCGCTTTGTCGCGGATTAAATTCTGTTCAATGTTAGTTTCTGTTTATAAAATACTATATAATCCGTTTTGATTCCACTGTACGATGTAAAGTGCAACGAAATATAAATAATGTTGGCATTAACTGTACCCACTTCTATTCCTAAAAACGTGAAAATTTTTCCCCTTACAATTTTTCACCTGAACAAATAAATTATAATAAAGCAGACGGTCTATTCGGTTGGTTAAGCAGGGTTTAAACGTAATAAAAATGTTTCTGATCCGTTACTATAGCCTGAATTGCTTTAGCCCACGTTGCTTTAGCCCACGTTGCTTTAGCCCACGTTGCTTTAGCCCACGTTGCTTTAGCCCACGTTGCTTTAGCCCACGTTGCTTTAGCCCACGTTGCTTTAGCTCACGTCGCTATAGCCCACGTTGCTATAGCCCACGTTGCTATAGCCAAAATATATTTGCCAACTGTTGGCTACATAAACAAATAAGAGGTTTAGTATTTTATTGAGGTTTAGTTTTCTTTTTTGGTTTGTATTTTGTGGAGATAAAAAAACTAGAACCCGACTGAAAAATCACGCTCTAAAAAGTATGAAACAAGAAAATATTCTCATCTGAAATTAGAAAAAAACAGACAAATGTAAAAATCCGGAGTCACACGTAATCTGTTCGATTTATGCCCCTTACATGACGTGTGACTCCGGATTTTTAATTTGTCTGTCTTTTTCTAATTTCAAATGTGAATATTTTCTTGTTTCATACTTTTTAGAGCGTAATTTTTCAGTAGTCGGGCTCTAGTTTTTAAACTTACTTTTAATTTAAATTATGTTGGGGTTAATTATAACCCCAACATAATTTAAATTAAAAGTAAGAAATTATTCTTGCAGAGCCACTTTACATTTTTATAGAAGAATAATTATTACATATGTATTTTGGGTACATTTGCAGAGAAAATATCTTTGGCTCACATCTGAGGCGTCATTTTAGAAATTATTCCCAATTATCGGGTGCATGTAAGCAAAGCCGCGAGCAATAGCTAGCAATATACATATTTTTGAAATGTGCTAATTAAGCCTTTTAATTTGATACCAAACACGGCACTATTAAAATTTTTTTTTTTAGTTCTGGACATGATTTCCTATATAGGGCGCCATATTCAATACAATATAACGTCACATAGCCAAACCACCACCAGCGAACGATCAAGACGCTTCCAACGATACCGCACTTGTCAAATTATGATAAGTAGTTTAGAAGTTATGAAGGAACAGATGGACATTATGAAGGACAGGACATACATACATTCAAACATACATACGAGTACTTACATACATACATACATAAATCATAACCCTCCGTTTTGCTTCGCCGTAGTCGGGTAATAAACATAATTTTATTATTTTTATTATTTATTTTATTTAGTAAAATGTATTTTTAGAAACTCTCCCTCTGCCCGTCGTCACTCCAACAACGCTGATTTATTTTTATTGTTTTTGTTAAGTACTCACACCCCGCATGTTATGTTATTCTAGTTTTTTTTTAACCCCATATAAATCTTTACTCTCTTAGTATGAGTACATTAGATCAGCGCCGCCGGAGTCGTACTTCATTTTGGCCCTAAACTTAGTCCGCGATCTTTCTTCAATCTTGTTCCATAAAATGTACCTACTATTCATCCTTTCTCCACGTTTCCCGTCAGATATTACTCCAGTCGTTTTAGTATTAGCAAAACTACGAGTAACATGTCGGATAACTGTACCCACGCTTCTTATCTTTTAAACCAGATAACACGATACCTCTGAAAGACCATCATAACTCGAGCCTGAACAGTGAAGCTAATTCACTGATCAGGATATAAAAAGAGGTTCAGTATTGGTCGTTTTATTTTTTGTGGACGGGAAATCATCAAATGACTTTCCGTCCACAAAAAAAGACTCCGTGCCTCGGAAAGCACGTTAAGCCGTTGGTCCCGGCTGTCATTCGTGGATCTTTGACAGTCGTTACGGGTCGTCAGATTTTTATTGACTAAAACCCACCCGTGTTCCTTCAGTTGCCTGTGTCAGGGCCACGGTATCGACTTTCGATAACCCGCGACCCCGGCGGCATCGGCCCTATCGGACCCCACCTCTGCAGACATCTCTTTGAGGCGCGCGTGGATCACAACGCGCCGTCGACCCGTGCCTGGTCCTTACCGGACGGCGAGCTACCCATTGCTCGCCGTCCGCAAGCCCGTGCCTACGGTGGCCGGGAATCGGCTATAGATTCCCGCCGCCCGTTGCCTCTTCCTCACGCGTTCCGCCTCCTCCTTCGCGAGCATTACTGCTTCGCAGAAGGAGGTCTCTCAAGCACTCTCGCTCCGTACCATAGCCTGGACCAGGTTCGGACGCGAGAGACCGCCGCCGCCGATCGTTTCCGCGAGAACACGGCGGTGCTCCGCCCAAGCCGGGCAGACCTCCACTGTATGCTCCATCGTGTCCTCTGAACGATCCACACAATGGTGACACACGGGCGTTTCCTCCCGCCCTATTCGGAACAGGAACCTCCCGAAAAAACCTTGTCCGGTGAGGACCTGCATCAGGCGGAAGATCAACCAGTCAGGCGGAAGGTGATCAGTATTCGTCCTGGAGCTATTATTTCTTGAATCTTGAATGATTTCGCATTTTCTCAAGATCTAAGATCGGTTTCCACTTGGTTTTGTATTTTAATCCATTAAAACCCCCGACTTTTACAATCAAATCATTATTTTATTTTGTAATCAAACTAGATCTTAGGCCAGACCATTAATCCTCAAGTAAGCATCCAGATTAATACGAAATAAGTCCAGATTTACAATTGTGGCGAAAGTGAGTCCCGTCTACATAAATACCTTTACCTAGGTGTGTATACCTATAACTGGTATGTAAGACAAGAGCTGAATAATTTACGTCTATTAATTTACTTGGCAACACAATGTTGTAAGTTATTCAGGTCACTTCACAGCAATGTATTATTTTCCGACGTACGGCCGGCAATGGAAGAAAAACAACCTGTATCTATTTATACAGAAGTGGGACAGTTCTTAGTGCTCTTACGTCACAGTTATTATTTTTTTGTGACCTTATGTTCTTGATATAATGTTCATTATTATATTTTATGCACATTCTACCAGGGCTGTTTACATGTTTCCGTGTCACCGTGATTTCTATTCAACCCATTCAAAGACCGACGATCTTGGTGTACTAAGGTCAAAATTAATTCATCCCTATGTAGATTCCGAGAAGCTAGCTCACAAAAGGGAGCTGAATGAGACTGAGAAGCAAAGAGAAACCGGTGCCCTGCCCTGTGGGTGTGGATGATAGTGAAAATAAGGGATTCCTCGAAACATCATTTACATCGAAAGTTTTCAAAAAAGCAAGACTACTAGAAACAACATTTAAGAACATTAATTAATGTAACTATTGAATGTTCCTAAATGTATGACGTAAAATTGCAGACAGTGAAGTAAATCCGACCTTCACTGCCTGCGAGCTCAGCCGTGCTACTGACCTTGATTGCGTTGCCAGAACTAAGCACATAGTCTGCAGCATGCGCTGCGTACCTGCGCTGAACGTGCTCGGCATTGTAACTAAAAGCAACTATGTTTTACGTAACTACGAGTTGTAAAAGTTGCAGAGAATATATTAAATTTATATTAGAAGATATTAAAATTGCTCAGTGATTATCAGGACCATGGGTCTTCGCATTGCGACTGACCGTCAGATTGTGTCCAAAGAAGTTTAGAACGTGCTGTGTGCGGATTATATATTAACTAGCGACCCGGCCCTGCTTCGCACGGATTTTACGACATGACAAAAATGTTAAATATTAATGTATTATACATATCAACCTCTCAGAATAAATTTTATAAACGATAGTGAAAACTGCATCAAAATCCGTTGCGTAGTTTAGAAGATCAACGCGGCCACACAGACAGACACGAAAAGAGACTTTATTTTATAATAAGTACTTATAGATATAATAGACGTAGCTTCCTCTTGATACACAGTTCTACCAAGATCGAATAGTTTTACCAGCATCATATTTGAATTGTTTAAAGATGGAGAAAAATAATTACGTCAATGCAATCTATAGATGAACGTGGAACAGAAACGAAGAGTCCACGGAAACAATGATCAAAGTCACTTGAGGAGAATTTCAAGAAAACAGAATTTTTTACTTTGAAACCTTATAATTATTTATAAAAGCGACATACACAAATGCTGCGTGACTTAAAATCCCTGTTGATATATATAAAACAGTATTTTATATCATTAAAAAAAGAACTATGTTTTTAATTGATGTTATTTAAGATTTTCTTCAGTTAGGCTGAAACATAAATTACATTAATGATCAAAGTCTTACTGAGAAACGCTAAAATGAGGAAAGTGATCTACTTTAACTTTGGCAAATTATTATAATTATAGTTTTGGCAGATTGTCACAATATTGCTGGGCATTTTTTGTACAAAATTGTTTCAAGTGTTGTAATAATAGGTCTTTACCTATGAAATTGCCGTTTTGTATGAAAAAATTTAAACTAATTTTTTTCATGCATTTTTTATTTGTATTAATCGAAGTAATCACCCATGCAATCAATGCATCTTTGCCAACGCAGTGGCAGTTTATTGATGCCCTTTTTAAAGAAATCAGCTGGACGGGAGGCAACAAATTCTTCAAAGGCATTTTGTACTGCGTCTCGGGTATTGAATTTTTTTTCCCGCCAAGAAGTTATCCAAATTCTGGAAAAAGTAGTAGTCTATAGGCGCAAGGTCTGGTGAGTAGGGCGGATGACGGAGAGCTTCCAACCCCAGTTCTTGCAACTTGGAGACCGTCTGCTGTGCAGTATGAGGACGCGCGTTATCGTGCAGGAGCAGCGGAGACGAGCGATTGACCAATGCTGGTTGGAGATGTGCCATCATTGCTTCTCCATCATTGTGTTCAGTTTTTCATAGTACACATCTGAAGTAATGCTCACCTCGTTTGGTAAGAAGCTGTGATGAATCACACCGGCGCTAGACCACCAAACAGTGACCATCACTTTTCTAGGGGTAAGTTTTCGTTTAGGGCATTGTTTAGGTGCTGAACCAGGATCCAACCAACTTGCTGAGCGCTTGCGGTTATCAAACAGAATCCATTTTTCATCGCAGGTAACAATGCGGTTCAAAATTCCTTCATTTGTGTGTCTGTTGAGCAGTACAAGGCACGTCTCGACGCGTACTTTGCGCTGGCGATCATTGAGTTCGTGGGGCACCCATTTGTCAAGCTTTTTTACCTTGCCAATTTGACGCAAATGGAACAATATTGTTGTGACGCTAACGTCGAAAGCTGCTGCTAATTCAGCCGTAGATTGTGTATCATCAGCTTCCACAATCGCCTTTAATTCGTCATTGTAGACCAGTCTTCGGACGACCGCGAGGTTCATTTTTCAGGTCGAAATTTCCAGAACGGAAGCGAGCAAACCAATAACAAGTGGTGCGTTGGTTTGTAGTGTTAGCTCCGAACAAAAAAAGAATTTTGCAAATCCAATTTGAATTTGAATTTTCTATATATGACGGAGTTATGCAAGAACATACATTAAAAAAACATCCGAATTGAGAACCTCCTCCTTTTTGAAGTCGATTAAAAATACAAAATATGTACATATTATAATAAAAACAGCACGGCCTCACCGAGCTAGCGGCCGGCGCGGCCTCACCGAGCTAGCGACCGGCGCGGCCTCACCGAGCTAGCCGCTAGCTCGGTGACGGTCGGCACGGCCTCACGGTGTTAGCGTCCGGCGCAGACTCACCGAGCTAGTGGCCAGCACGGCCTCACGGTGCTAGCGTTCGGCGCGGCCTCATCGAGCTAGTGGCCGGCACGGCCTCACGGTGCTAGCGTCCGGCGCGGCCTCACCGAGCTAGCGGCCGGCACGGCCTCACGGTGCTAGCGTCCGGCGCAGACTCACCGAGCTAGTGGCCAGCACGGCCTCACGGTGCTAGCGTTCGGCGCGGCCTCACCGAGCTAGTGGCCAGCACGGCCTCACGGTGCTAGCGTTCGGCGCGGCCTCATCGAGCTAGTGGCCGGCACGGCCTCACGGTGCTAGCGTCCGGCGCGGCCTCACCGAGCTAGCGGCCGGCACGGCCTCACGGTGCTAGCGTCCGGCGCAGACTCACCGAGCTAGTGGCCAGCACGGCCTCACGGTGCTAGCGTTCGGCGCGGCCTCACCGAGCTAGTGGCCGGCACGGCCTCACGGTGCTAGCGTCCGGCGCGGCCTCACCGAGCTAGCGGCCGCCACGGCCTCTCGGTGCTAGCGTCCAGCGCGGGCTCACCGAGCTAGCGGCCGGCGGCGCAGTCTCACCGACCTAGCGACCATTTTACACAAATAGCTGAGGTTTTGTAGTCAGTTCTACGAGTATTTTCAGAGAAGCACGATTAGAAAAAGATTCTGTTTTGTTTAGAGAACTCTTGGATTTCTATCGGACAATCAATTATTGTCGAGTCTAACGAAATTATTTATCCAAGTTAGCTTACAAGTTCTGAATTCTGTAGACTAGCATTTCTTAGTTAAATTGCGCTGCTGACAACATTAGGTATGTAGAAACTGGATATAGTGTCGACCGTTCTTCATCTAAATCAGCGTATAGGCTTTTGCGCTATAAGAGATGAAGCCGGGTTCCATTTCCAGTCGAAACAAATACCTATTTAGACCAGGGCCAAACCTGTTTGAGGAAAAAAAAAATTCTTAGCAGTATACGAGTGGTCGGAAACTTTAGTTGATGATGTAAATAACAAAGGAAAAATAGTCCAGACTCAGAAAAAGTTCTGGAAGGGGGGGGGGGGGGGGGGGTAATAAATACGTTGTTAGGGGTTTGTACTCGTTTTTTGCGATTTGCGGCTAAACTAAAACATCCTATCGAAACAAGTTAAATATAAAAGTGGTAGATAATAAAAAAATGTAAAACTTTCTTTTCATACGTTGTTACCCATAACCTCAAAATTATCGAGAAAAACGCAAAAAAAAACGTTTTTTCAGTTTTTAAATTATGACTATAGCAAACATTTTTTGTTTTTCATGAAAATTGGTGAAAATGTTTTTTTTTTTGTGTTTCAAACAAACCTAATTTTTTTCAAAGCGAAAGATTTATTTTTCGATGTTTTATGAAGAAAATACGAAAAAATAACTTATTTTCAATCGAAAAATTTGGTTAGCAAATTTTAGACACATGACCTTTACCAGTGCTCATTTTATTCGTTGAAATCTCAGCTTTCATATGAAATTAAAATATAATATTGTTTATGTCAAAAATATCGTTAAAAAAGCGAACAACCGAAGAAACTACTTTTCAAAAATTGATTTTCGGTGAATTTCTTTTTCTTTATTGTTAATAAACATTTACATTCATAAACAGCATTACTTCTTATGAAATGCTGTGTTATTTAAGTAATTTACAAGTACTTAACTATTCTCGGCTTTCAGAATCCCGAAAACATTGTTTAAATCGCAATTAAATAGGTAAAAATTATTAAAACACCAAGGCGTTCACAGTCTTGGTGTTCATAGTATTTATTTTAGAACTAACTTTTTAGACCTATGTATCCTGCTTATGCGTATAAAGTTTAATTAAAATCGGGTCATTCATTTCGATAAAAAAGGACTTAAAAGTTTGTATGAAATGCCGTACGGAGCCAACGCTCTTAAGGTGTTTCCATCCCCAATCTAAAGTTTAATTAAAATCGGGTCATTCATTTCGATAAAAAAGGACTTAAAAGTTTGTATGAAATGCCGTACGGAGCCAACGCTCTTAAGGTGTTTCCATCCCCAATCTGTAGTTGTTAATTGATTACCAAGCCAACTTTGTATTTGAAAATACACCCTGTAACAATGTTGTTTTGCTGCTCCTTCAGTTGCAGGTAATATTTTCATATATTATATAAATAGTTTTCAAAACACATATAAGTAACGATTAAAAACAGCAGAAAGTGCGAGATTCACTAAACACGTGCGAATTATTTTTCTTTCGATTTTTTTTCGTGCGGTCGTCTCGCTGGCCAGTGCGTTTTTAAAATAACGCCAATTCATTGTGTAACATAAGCGGTTTTATACCAATTTAGTATACACACCAATTATAATAAAGGCACATTTTTTCAGATAGATATTGCTAAGTAGTAGAAATAAAATACAAACGCAACAACAAAAAAGTGATTAGGCAGAACAGGTATTTTTCATTGCCATTCAATGGAATGAAAAAAAAAATTCATCTAGCTTAATGAAGCTAGATGAATTTTTTGTTTTATTTTAAACAAAGTTTATTTTTTTGTTTGTTTTTTATTCCTTGCATTATTGATGAAAAGTAGAGTGATCAACTCGGGTTTAAATGATCAATTACCTACACCCTCGAACTATAAGCACCCTCACTCGCTTCGCTCGCTCGTGTACCTGAATATCTCGGGTGTAATTGATTACTTACATCCCATGTTTAACAATCTACTATTTCGATGCTTTGAAAGCCGCTATTAGTTAAGCAGTTACATGTAAATTACTTGAATAACACAGTATTTCATAAGAAGTAACGCTTTTTATGAATGTAAATGTTTATTAACAATAAAGAAAAAGAAATTCACCGAAAAATAAATTTTTCAAAAGTAGTTTTTTCGGTTGTTCGCTTTTTTTAACGATATTTTTTACATAAACAATATTATATTTTAATTCCATATGAAAGCTGAGATTTCAACGAAAAAAATGAGCACTGGTAAAGGTCATTTATCTAAAATTTGCTAACCAAATTTTCCGATTGAAAATAAGGTCTTTTTTTGTATTTTCTTCATAAAACATCAAAAAATAAATATTTCGCTTTAAAAAAAATTGGGTTTGTTTGAAACACAAAAAAAATATTTTCACCAATTTTCATGAAAAACAAAAAAATGTTTGCTATAGTTATAAATTAAAATCCGAAAAAACGGTTTTTTGCAATTTTATCGACAATTTTGAGGTTGTGGGTAACAACGTATCAAAAGAAAGTTTTACATTTTTTTATTATCTACCACTTTTATATTTGACTTTTTTCGATAGGATGCATAGTTTAGCCGTAAATCACAAAAAACGAGTACAAACCCCTAAAAACGTATATATTACCCCCCCACCCCCCTTCCAGAACTTTTTCTGAGTCTGGACTATTTTTCCTTCGTTATTTACCTCATCAACTAAATTTTCCAACCACTCGTATACTGCAAAGAATTATTTTATTTTTTACGATATTTTGAGCGGTTTGGCACTGGTCTTTAACTAAATTCATATGATTCAATTAATGATTTACACGTCCACAATTGTGAGGTGTAAGATTTGGGTTTGTGAAGGGACACAAAATGCAGATATTACATAAGGGGGGGAACGGTATTTTTTTTTACATTTTTCATCAAAAGTCGAAAATTATGGGGCCTAAAAATAAGAATGTGCGAACAGCTCTCTTTCATATGATACCCCACATGCTTTAATAGCCCCACTTCGAATTTTTAATACCCACTTTCAGTCTCTATTGCAAAAAAAATATATAATTTCTTTCTTATTTGCAAAATAGTTAGCCAAACGTCATCTAAAACTGTTCCAAATTCATGTTGATAGCATTAGCAGTGCTTGAGATATTCAGCTGTGACAGACGGACAGACAGACAGACTAAGTCGCACCATAAGGGTTCCTTTTTACCATTTTGGTACGGAACCCTAAAAAGAGAGTTGAGTATATGAACTATTTAAACACACATCATCAAAATACTTCTAATATCTCTTTTGTGATCACAAAATTTTACAAATCGGAGTACTTTGTAAAAAGTTATGCGTGGTCATACAAAAAAAAAAAACAAATATACGTATCGACTTGAGAACCTCCTCCTGTTTGTTCGTCGGTTAAAATAGTTCATGCCTACACGATGGTCTGTATGCGTGTGTGTTGCTAGTGTACCTACACGAGGGTGTGTTGGTGTGGGTGTGAGGGGCTCGCAATTACACTGATATATTTGTGGCACAGTCTGTCGCGAGCCGTGAATGCACCCCGCGACTGACGCCGATACACACAGACGGTTAGTTTATCAAACGGTTTAATTAACGATTTGGGATGGAATTCACTCAAGAACATTAAAATGATAAAATTAAATTAATGGAAACAGAATATTGTTGGAAACTGGTGATTATTGCGGTAACTTAAAAAACTTTTTCAAAAAAAAAAAAAAAAAAAAACAACCGACTCCCAAAAAAAAAAACTCTACCAAGTAAAAAATTACTTTAATTGTGGAAGTCGGTCTTTGGATCTGTATCTTATTGTTTTGCTACCGACTTCCGAAATTAATGTTATTTTTCACTTTGTAGCGCTTTTTGTTTGGAAGTCGGTGGTTTTTTTTTTTTTTTTTGTAAAAAAAGTTTTTTACTTTTTAGTGGGTCAGTTTGTAATTTATCTAAGTCACAATAGCCTAATGTTAACTGTTCATCACTTTTTATAAAATATTGCTTTACCCATTGCAGGGACGGTAATTGTTGAGGAGTTCTCCTGGTACTTCACCATATGCATTGTGACGAGCATAAATCGCCTAGCAACTATATTAAAGTAATCGAATCGCAACCCATGAAATACTTATTCTTGAGTAGTTCCGGTGGCCGTCTGTGTCTTCATCATCAGCTCAACTTCACCAAATGGTGCTTTCCAAAAGCAAATGCACGAGTTACTATAAAAAAAATACCGAAATCGCTATAGGTGTATGTGTGTGTGTATTTGAAGAGTTCCCTCGATTTCTCCAGGATCCCATCATCAGATCCTGACCTGATGACAATGGGACCACGTGGAAAGTGTGCCCTTTCAAACAAAAAAATAATTTTCCTAAGCGGTCCAGCAGCCTTCGAGTAATCGGGGAAAATACATAAAAAAAAAGATTCCGATGAACTGAGAACCTCCTCCTTTTTTTAAACTCGGTTAAAAAGCAGCAACTGCGTAATAATTATAGTTTAAATACCATCCTCTACCTTTCTGACTCTTAATAGTTTGTCATAACTTTGCCATTTATATACAGGAAAAGTTTTTCAGCAGTGCGCAAATTTTCACAGGGTGTTCTACCCATGAATATGAACAACTTTCACTATGGGACCAACTCTACAATCACGAAAAAAAAATCTGCTGTTTCATACATTTTGGTCGAGTAGATATTGAACTTTTGTAGGAAAAAGCTGATTATTTTTATTTTAATTCAGAGTTGGTTCCATAGTGAAAGTTGTTCATATTCATGGGTAGAACACCCTGTGAAAATTTGCGCACTGCTGAAAAACTTTTCTTGCGTGAGACTATTACAGAAACTTCACAAAGTACACGCTCGTCAACGTTTGCTCCACTACTAAGTTGGCAGACCATGCCGCCCGTGTGTCCCCCGACACGTAAGGTGTGCAATGCATCGCAGGAGACAACTCAATTTAACGTGCACCCTCGAGACAAACCCGCCCTTCCCGCGCCATGCTCACACCCCGCGGCACCCCTCCGCTTGATTAATATAAACAAAGTTAGTTTATTATAGGAGGGATATACTTTCCCGACTCGTCGAAGTTAAAGCTGTCATATATTACATCTCCAGTTTGCAATGTAACATTATTACTTATTTAAATTAGCTGTAATTAGGAAGGCACGTGTTTCGTTATTTATTAAAGGATTGGTAACAATGGCGACAAATCTCTCGCACAAAATGAAACAATGGACGGAAAAATAATGCTCGCGTTGGTTTTCGGATACTATTTGTTTCAATATTCGTAGAATTTTATTTGGAAGTTCAGGAATTTAGAGTTGTTAATTATTGCAAGCTCATTCGTTAATAGTATGAAAGCAGAAATATTTTTACGAAACGCAGTTAATAGAATTTTCGTGGAAAAACTATTTTTTTGTACTCACATCACATTAAAATACAGAAGTAATTTAGGTTGAACCTTCACTGTCATAATACGCGCGCTCTCGGAAAATAAGCTGATGTAGATTTTATTTCACACTGCACAAAATAAAACATCACAATATATTATTATAAAGCTATAAAACACGACAAAGGAAGAAATATCCAGTCAAAGCAATGGTCGACGAACAATATTTAAATAGTCGAGAACAACAGTACCGTAAAAAGATGGAAAATTAAAACGCCTAGTTGTTGCAAATTAATCAAATTAAAATACCCTTTAGAAAAAACTTTCAACTTTCTTTGAAGCCGTCTTGATAAAAAATTATAATTAAAATAACACAGTACGTCTGTCTGTTTGCGCGCTCATCTAAAAGAAAACTAAACTCATTATAATGAAGTTTGCAATCGAAACATTTTTTATAAAAATCGTAGATGTTTCCGTGAAATATTTCAGGATTCAAACATATAAGTGCAGCAATTTGGATGGCGTCCACAAGTAAATTGGTTGGAAGCGAAGCCGCGCCGGATCGCTAGCTACCAATAAATCTAAAGTTAATGAATAGGCGAGAGGAATAAAAAGATTTTTAATAACACAACTGTTTGAAAAACGTAAGTACTTTGATAATTAATTGGGCGAAGGGGAGGAGCCTTTGCGTATAAATTTTAGAAGACATAGGTACTTTACACAAAATGGAAGAAGACATTCTTATTTTGATGTATCACGAATCACTCATTTGACTGTATTTACAAAACAATCCACTGGAGGTAGCTTTACAAATTATTCCTACTATAAAAACTATCCACTACGGTACGCTATCTCTATTTTTTGTCAAACAGTTTATGTATCGTCGTTCGCGCTCTATACTCCATCAATACTCCTAGGACAGACTCAACCCTTGTATTCATCTTTATCACGATGTGGATGCAGCACGTTCTATAGCTGGGCTGAATTGATACGCCGTTAAGATACGAGAGATGAATAAAAGAAACAAGCCGTCAAGGATTGCATTACCGCCTTATTTAATACCCGCTGAGGAAAATGAGATGATATGTTATGCGTCTGCTCGGCTGTGGGGAGTTTTGTCTTTATTTGTATTGTGAGGGTATTCTGACGAGTTGGTTATTGCCTTGTAGAATGGGTACTACTTAATGGAATTACGTGAAAATTGTGATGTGATGTTTACAGGAAGCGGGTTTGCCAATCTTCGTAGTCATCATTCATAATTGTTGGCAAGCTATCTATTGCTACACACGGCTTACCATGAGTGCTTCAATAAGACGTTTAAAGAACGAATTCCAATACTTACTTATTGTTCTTAGCAGATGGTATTGTGGTCTCATTTGTTATTTTGTGAAGGCGCTGCCATCCACGAATAAACTGTTCTCTATTTTTTTTTTTAATCTAGAACAAACCTTGAGATAATCTTCGGTCGTCTTATTCAATACCCTAGTGGCGTTAGAAAGGATTATTTTTGTAACAAGATAAAGAGATAGGCTAAGCAAAATGTATATATGTGTCCTGTATGTAGCTGCACATCTATGTATGTGTCCTGTACGTAGCTGCACATCTATGTATGTGTCCTGTACGTAGCTGCACATCTATGTATGTGTCCTGTACGTAGCTGCACATCTATGTATGTGTCCTGTATGTAGCTGCACATCTATGTATGTGTCCTGTACGTAGCTGCACATCTATGTATGTGTCCTGTATGTAGCTGCACATCTATGTATGTGTCCTGTACTTAGCTGCACATCTATGTATGTGTCCTGTATGTAGCTGCACATCTATGTATGTGTCCTGTACGTAGCTGCACATCTATGTATGTGTCCTGTATGTAGCTGCACATCTATGTATGTGTCCTGTATGTAGCTGCACATCTATGTATGTGTCCTGTACGTAGCTGCACATCTATGTATGTGTCCTGTATGTAGCTGCACATCTATGTATGTGTCCTGTACGTAGCTGCACATCTATGTATGTGTCCTGTACGTAGCTGCACATCTATGTATGTGTCCTGTATGTAGCTGCACATCTATGTATGTGTCCTGTATGTAGCTGCACATCTATGTATGTGTCCTGTATGTAGCTGCACATCTATGTATGTGTCCTGTACGTAGCTGCACATCTATGCATGTGTCCTGTATGTAGCTGCACATCTATGTATGTGTCCTGTATGTAGCTGCACATCTATGTATGTGTCCTGTATGTAGCTGCACATCTATGTATGTGTCCTGTATGTAGCTGCACATCTATGTATGTGTCCTGTACGTAGCTGCACATCTATGTATGTGTCCTGTATGTAGCTGCACATCTATGTATGTGTCCTGTATGTAGCTGCACATCTATGTATGTGTCCTGTATGTAGCTGCACATCTATGTATGTGTCCTGTACGTAGCTGCACATCTATGTATGTGTCCTGTACGTAGCTGCACATCTATGTATGTGTCCTGTATGTAGCTGCACATCTTTAGACAAACATTTGTATAACATCTATATAAAGAGAAAACGAAAGTGATTTGGAAAACGTTTGACTGATTTAGTACTTTGATTTAAAATCATTCGAATTGAGAGAAATGAAAGAGATTACCTTAATCTTTGCTATCGAACTCCAGCATCAAACTGTAGACATTTTCGTTTTTAAGAGAAGTTATTGATAACTTCTTTTAAAAACGAAAATGTCTACAGCTTAAAGTATTTTGGTGAGACCAAGGTTAGCCGTGGTCTCACCAAAATAGTTTTTTGAATAATCGTGATAGGGACAGATAATAAATCGTCTACAAAAACATAAATGGAAATCGGTTTCTCCCCAAAAGCGAAAGATCCTACCGACCAAGTTTATGGGCAGTAATACGTCTTCCCATAAGCAGTAAACGATCTTGCACAAATAAATGCATGGCGGTGTGAACACCATAAAGCTTCGCCTACTCACAGTTACCCTCGTTCGCCGAAATTGAGCGAGTTCCCCCATAGATAACACTCCATTCCCTCGAGGTGCCGTGCACAACGCAGATCGTAATTGGGGCACGGGAAATTGGTCGTTAGCTGCCTACCATTAAGGTCTCTGGTGAGCGCAGCATCGTGTTGGTATAATCGCGCTGCATTAATGTCGTCATCTGTTTAAGAAACTCGTTGCTATATTGATTAGTTGTGTGAACATGCTAGTTGTGACGTGTGAGGGCTGAGGAGGTAACATCGAAAACTTTCTTCTGCGTACAGCTTCCAACCTCATTTTGTGTAACTAGTTTTCCAAGTCATTAATTCGTTGCCATTGAAAAATTATGGTATAACCGTCGAACTCTTCGATGATACCTATTAAGAGTTATGCAGTGGCCTAAGTATCCTCCTCATCTGAACACCATGTCTCTGTTCTTCGCCCAAAGTCGAGTCGTCTCCCCCGAGAGGTGCACGGGGTTCGTAATCTAGGATTTCTTTTCATTTACACTATTTTGCTGTAATCTTACGTCACGAGTGCTTCGCAGTTAAATCTCTACGGGAGATACAATTCATCTGCATTTCTTTAGCGAAAATTATTTTTTTTCTAAAAGGGAATTCGTTCTATTCCATCGGAGCCAATTTGGGGAAAACTATTTATCTATTTGCAGACTAGATTTTGCGAATTTTTCGTTAGTCTGGGAATAATAGATGAACTAAATAAATGGTTGTGTGGAAAAGACTATATACCAAATGAGTATTGGAAGAAAATGTAGAAAGTGTTAGGTAAAGTCAAAAAGGTCTTGTAGCAGATGTAATGCAGCTGAGGTTTTATACTAACTTTTTTTTTTATTGCTTATTTATTTATATTTTATTTTATTTGTGATGTGGACGTATTTTATCATGCTAGCGGGTAAGATTTTGTGATGGTTAAAACAATACCTACGAGTTTTATTCTTTATCTACATCTAAAATTATAATAGTGTCAACTTTTTTGTTTTTGTTTATTTACATTATGGTCTGCTAGAGAAAAATATAAAAACACGTAGGAGCTTGTTTAGACAATAAAACGGTTATTAGATATTCTATGCGAAGTCACGTATGTTCAAAGAACTCCCATATTATAATATGAATCAACTTATAATTCTGCTGACTCCCTGGAGTGCTGTAAACATAATATCTATATCAAATATAGACAGATTAATGTTTAAATTATTCAAATGATTATTTTATGGAAATTAAGATAATATTATCTTACATGTACTAGATTATGAAAATGATGAATTTTTGGAGAGAATTTGAATGTCAGTAGACGGATCAGTATCTCAGATCGATTCTGATTCTGATGGTGCACCCGATGCTGTTAAATATGAATTCTCAAAATAGGATTCCCCAAGCCTTAGTGTACATTTGAAGCCATCAATGGTAATCTAATTATTTTCTACCAATTCTAAAGCATTCCTGTAATATTTTAGGCTGAAACAGAATTCGTGATAATTTAATCGTTAAACCTTTGATCTCACTAGGAATTTGAATACCTACTGAAGTCTAATTACATTTTTCACGCAATTATACAATCTTCTCCTTTGAACGTTCCAAAGCGTTGGTGGTTGAAAGCAATTCTTCTAACTGCGACTGTGAATAAACTACGGATATTTTATTGAATATCAATTTTAGTAATATTTTTCTTTTGTACTTCGGTAAGTGAACCAATGTCATTCAAACATTGCCTGCAGGGAACGAACGAGATCAATAATATTAAGCAAGAACAACATTACCCATAAATGACACATAAATAATGACACATAAAGATATATGTTACTTGCGTTGAATACTTGTACATTTTCTTGAAGAAATTATTTTATTTCTTTGTAGCGTTCCATCTAATGTTTGTGTGTTATTTATTTGGAGAAAACTTTTGGTATTACAGTTCGCAAGTTAAATGCGTTAGAGGATTCAGTGCAGTGATCCGTACAAGAAATAAATACAATGTGAAATAACACGTTATTTTATGGCCAGAAATTCATCAATAGAGTGAGTTCAGTTTCAACTGTAGCTGGTAACATTATAAACTGCTTTACTTTTTCTGAACTTGGTTTGATATTTATTGTTTTGTGCTAGATGAAATTCTAATGTGAAAAGCAAGCTACAAAAAAATACTGTTGTTATTTTTTTGGCAATGGCAAGACGACCTATTAGACGCGTACCGTAGGTTGCCGCTGGAAAAGGATGCTTGGAAGGATTTGGAGGAGGTCTTTCAGCAGTGGGACAGAGCAGAATAATATATATAACAAAAAATCTTTTGTATCGGCAGAAGTCATACCAGAATTAGCACATGCCGTATTAAAAACAAGAAGGTACGGTAGAAAGAAGGCTTATTAATGTCATCGTCAAAAATCTGGGCAATTATAACACAACACAAGCATTGCCTTGCTTAACAGGTGATCTCCAACTCATGTGCGTTAACAATTTGTTTAAATGCAATAACTTTTGTTTTTTTTTTTTATTATATTGAGAGTACACAGACGCACCTGAAATAACACCACTTGAGGAATCTGCACCTTTAAAAATATTTTTACCAAAATAATGCGTCGTAGCGCAGAAGCATGTTTCGCTGTGGTCGCCTCTATGTTGCATATTAACTTTACTTATGTGTGTGTGAGAATAAATTTGCGTTTTTCGTTTCTGTCCTAAATCAGCGTGGTATAAAATGATAGTAGAGTAGAAGCAGTTGTTTGTTTGCGCGCATAAATCAGCAACTTTGTCGCGGTGATGCCTCCCGCCCTGCATGGCGACCGCGCGCGGTGCACCATCACTATTTGTCTCATTATTTTGGGTTCCGTACCTCAAAAGGAAAAAACGGAACCCTTATAGGATCACTCGCGTATCTGTCTGCCTGTCTGTCCCTGCCAATTTCCTCCGAATCTAATGGACCGATTAAGTTTTACACATATGAATTTCTGTGTCCCAGACACGGACGTGTAACGTAAATAAATGAATTTTGAATATGGGGTTCACTTTTTAGGACAAACAAAAACATTAATAAAAATATTATTAATATTCAATTTAAAACAAATTATTTTAAATTTAAAAATAAGAAAATAGCCGAAGATTTACCATTCCCCCCTTTATCTCAAAAACTACTGAGCCCAAAATTTTGAAAAAATACAGAAAATAATTCTATACCTATAGATTACAGGAAAACCTATAAGAAGTCTTAAAATAATATGGTAAATCTCTCAAACTTGTGCGTACAACATTTGCAGTTGGAATGGTATGGGAGAACATGTTTTTCAACTACAATGTTAAATTTATTCTTGGGATAAATTCATCCCGACTACGGAACCGGGTGCGTGGTCCGACACGCACTTGGCCAGTTTTTTAAAACATGGCATCAAACGGTTTTTGCTGGCATCTGGGATTTTTAATAACAATTTAGTAGTCTGATAAATATGCTTACTTAAATCGCATAGGTAATATATTATTCATTGCGATTTATTGACATTTTTATTCTAAAAGAAAAGTTTGTATTCCCTTGAATGTTATGAAAAAGGTTCTCAAGAGCAAGGTGAGGACATCATACACTTGGGTCTTGTTATTAATATCTATAGTTTCTTAAATGATAATCTCCTTATCAAAGGCACAGTAACCGGCACGGATCTTGAGCCCTCAGTGAGTGGGGATCGAATTGCTTATTATTATAAACTTATGGTAATAGAACTCATCGAACCAAGAGCCGTGCGGTCACTGTATCATTGTTTCTTTCACCTGTGTCCAGTCAGCGTCAATAATATCGGAGCAAGCAGACTGTTCAAAATGATCTAAACAACTATGAAAATGATATTAACTTAATGACACAAGGAATGTTTCAGAATGACAGTATACGACATTCTGACAAGAACTTTATCCAATTGAGATAAAGTTTAATTTTCTTAGTTGTTGAGATAATTTTGAACAGTCTGTTCGTTCCGATATTTTTGAGGCTGACTGTACCTACTTGATTTTGTCATTTTGTTAGACAGGGTTGATGATTAACTTTAATCAAGACAAAACCTAGCCACCACATCTAGCCACCACATATCTACGTTTTTATTCCCCAATTAATTGTCAAAGATACATTGTAAAATCGAGCAGCAAGCATCCCAATCTCCGGACGACCGCTCGCCGCTCGTAAACCGTCAACCGTTTGCACCAGCACGAGAAAGCACAAAATAGAAAGACACACACACACGGCACAGAAGGTCGGCTCTATACAACAAGCAAAAACAGGCACACACAAATAGACGCATACTTACGTACGGGCGCTTGCGCCTAGCTGTACGTAGACGCGAGTCTATTTTTTTTGAAAAAAAGTTTTACTAGTTATTAATTCAGGCAAAACCCATATTATACAATATAATGTAAAATTTCACAATACTACCACAGAATAGATAATAATAAAATGTCAATACAATTAAAATAAATGAATGAATACAAATTATAAAGGTCACAGAATTAAAATGAAAATTAAATGTCAATGCAATTAAAATAGACGAACATTAACAGAATTCAAAATTAGATTCAAAATTTCATATAAAACCATACAATACAAACAAGTCATTATAAATATATGTTTTCAATACACTTCCTCGAAAACTGGCTCATATTGCACTACCATTAGGTTCACAGTGCAATATATTATATTTCACACGCGTGCGATTTTTCATTTTCCAACACGTGTGCGGGAATAAAAATTGCCACAGATAACTTATACTTAGTCCAAATTGGTTCAATTCACACCGTCTCTATTCGGAGGTGAATGTTTTTTTTTTAATCTCGGCAAAGAGTTAAGCGTCTTTACGGCGTTAATATTTTTTGAATATTTAAATAATATTTATAAATAGAATATCATCAAAAACCATGATTATTACAATAAAAAAAACGTTTATGAACAAATTAACATTTACTTGTGTTCTAAACTCAAAAATATTTGAATTTTCTATTTTTCATATTAGGCTGTTTATCGGCGTTATACCTTCAACCTGGCAAAAGCAAAGCGCGCAAAACAAAAAAGAAAATTTAAATCATAGTTTCCTAATAATTGATAACAAAAATATTTTTCGTTATTTTATTTTATTTCTTCAAAAGTGTATTGAAAAACGTCGTTTGACACACGTGGACATTTGTTATTGCAGTTCTCGGCTCAAAAACAACCTCGCCTACGGTTCGGATGTTAATTCCGCCTTGAATGCATTATCAAAAATTCTCCACTTGTATCAAAATGTACTATTGTCAAGGTCAATCAAAATTAAGTGCCCTGACTATAAATTTTAATATCTTTTACAGCATTGTCTAATGTAGGGGCTCAACTCGCTCAGCATTCATTACCAGGACAGTATTGGAGCTGGCCCGCACCCTTACCGCTTGCACATGGTGGCGTGAAAACAGTCGGTGCGCGATTCCGCAATGCCCGAGGCGCTGCAGTCTACGAGTGTGCACATTTTCGCATGTTTTCTGGAATTGAGGGTCTGTAGTTTACCTTTTCTGTGGCGAAACAACGTGGCGCAACGTTAAAATTGAATTTAATCCGAGCCTGAATTCCGAGCTAGTGCTAGTGCTGTGACCACAAGCCGAACATGCGACCGAAGCCTCCCGAACGAAATCCGGCCAATTACGTGATCAAAAAGTGTCCCAACGACGTATTATTAGATGGCAATTTGTTGCACAATTACAAACGAATTTGATGCAGCTTTCACAGTGAAATTGTAAATGTTAGTGTAGTCAGACTGAAATGGCATAGTGAAGGTTTGTAAACTCGTGGAAATATTAATAGATCAGGTATAGGTACCTAGTTTGTTTGTAAACTCGTGGAAATATTAATAGATCAGGTATAGGTACCTAGTTTGTTTGTAAACTCGTGGAAATATTAATAGATCAGGTATAGGTACCTAGTTTGTTTGTAAACTCGTGGAAATATTAATAGATCAGGTATAGGTGCCTAGTTTGTTTGGTGAAATGACATAGTGAAGGTTTGTAAACTCGTGGAAATATGAATAGATCAGGTATAGGTGCCTAGTTTGTTTGTAAACTCGTGGAAATATTAATAGATCAGGTATAGGTGCCTAGTTTGTTTGTAAACTCGTGGAAATATTAATAGATCAGGTATAGGTGCCTAGTTTGTTTGGTGAAATGACATAGTGAAGGTTTGTAAACTCGTGGAAATATGAATAGATCAGGTATAGGTGCCTAGTTTGTTTGTAAACTCGTGGAAATATTAATAGATCAGGTATAGGTGCCTAGTTTGTTTGTAAACTCGTGGAAATATTAATAGATCAGGTATAGCTACCTAGTTTGTTTGTAAACTCGTGGAAATATTAATAGATCAGGTATAGGTACCTAGTTTGTTTGTAAACTCGTGGAAATATTAATAGATCAGGTATAGGTGCCTAGTTTGTTTGGTGAAATGACATAGTGAAGGTTTGTAAACTCGTGGAAATATGAATAGATCAGGTATAGGTGCCTAGTTTGTTTGGTGAAATAGTTTACTATGTGCTTGTTACTAAGTATGTCATCATGACATACTCCTGGACGATCGCAATCCACAATTGTACCTATCTATCTACCTTATAAGAATCAGATTTGATTTTTATGTGAGAATCAGTTAGCTTGGTAGGTCTATACCTCTCGATCTCGGCTATCCGAGGTCTTTCAAATAATACACTTGTCATCCATCTAAGCGTCGCCAAGCGAACGTTTGACAATCAACCAACTGAAGTCGAAGCCAGAAATTCAAAGGAATCTATCACTCATGGAATGTGAAAGTTAATAGAGTATCAGATATAACAAAGTGTATCTTTCAATGATGGGGTGTTATATTTATTTTAATACTTCGTCGAGGGTGCAAGGAACGGGGGGGGGGAGCGCCCTCTGGCGTAGAACTCGCTATCGAAATATTTGCCGATATTTAGAGCTAGCTTTAATAATAATAATTCTTTAAATTGTCAAATATTGCGCTTAATTAGATAAAAAAATATAAGTTTTAATATAAGCCTACTGTTTCAGATTCTGCCTAGACAGCATTGAGTAAATGTTAGAAAGTTAACGGTCAATGTTAGAAAGTTACTATTTTGGTTACTCTGTTTACGTATAATCACAATACGTATAATTCACTAGCATTTTCCCGCGGCTTCGCCCGCGTGGATGTCGGATAATATCCTACGGAAACAAAAATCCTTCCTTATTCCTTGTCTACATTATAAAAGGAACCTCTGTGCAAAATTTCAGCTTTCTAGGTCCAAGGGTTTGGGCTGGGCGTTGATGAGTCATTCAGTCAGACAGGACTTTATCCTATAAGTATTGAGATAGCTTCTGCCCGCGACTTCGTCCGCGTGAAATTTCTTGTTCCCCAACCCACCCCATCGCATCGCATTGCCCGCCCATGCTATTACTTCGTTTTCGCTAAGCGTTCTTTTTGACTTTTTTTCTTTTTGCTTGGCACCTAAGAGTTCTAGAGTGTAGTTAAATATGACTATAACCTCTCTTAAGTCTCAAGTATAAATACTGAATTTCGAGTTAATTGAGTAAGTTTGTATGGAGTAATAAAAAATACTCCATACAAACTTTGACACCCCCTAATCCCTCTTTAAGGGGTAGTTTAGGGAAACTAAAAATGAAAATCTTTATAATTTACTTAGAAAATATTTGTGCCAAGTTTCAAGTTTATTAACTCAAGGAATAAGATTTTTCATAGAAACTTTGGATCCCCGTTTCACCCTCTTAGGGGGTGAATTTTGAAAAATCTTTTCTAGGGGTGCACAAAATCTTTTCTAGTGCACCCCTAGACCCTGTGGCGTGCACAGAGATTTCAGACAGGGTATGCACGGATAAAATAAAAATAAAAACTTAAACAAGCTGAAACTAGTACCTTAGTTTTTTTTCCCCGACCGTTTGTTTTACCCGACCTCACCTACCCTAAGAGTCAGTGTAAGATTAGGGATCTCACACTGACTCTTACCGCACGGCGCCATTGGCTTCGCATGATGTTTGTTTGCGACCACAACGAATATCTAAAGTATTTTAATCTGAATATCCGATAAAGGTCCAAACATTATTTTTATCTTGATTTGTAAACAAAAAGCAAGGGATAAAATACAATGTGTTTGTGTTATACGCAACATGTTTGCCAGTAGGTAATAATTAGGTATCACAAAACTTTTCTATGAAAATAACGAGAGACATTACCTTTTTTTTTGAGTTAAATAAAACCCGGGTTCACACCTTCCGTTTACAATGAATTTAACTTTTTCCTCAAAATGTAACGTCGAAAAGCGGCAGATTTTAATTTATATAACACACTTCGGCAGCACAGGTCTCACAGGTATAATTTTTTTTTTTTACAAATGATTAAAATAATTACATAATAATATACAGTCAATCATTTGCGCCAAGAAAAACAATCAAAACAATATGGCGAAAAAACAAACAAACATTGCAAGTTGAATAAAAGCGTGTAAAAACTTTGCAATTACAAAATAATACGAACTAATCTTAGTCAATCCGACTAAAAAAGTCAACCCTCTGTAATCAACAACTAAGCGGTGCTTTTACGACTTCTCAATTTGGACAGGTTGCAATGTAAGCTGTGCTTCCAGAACTTAAAAACACGCATACATTTTCACGCACACAGTCATATTATTGCTGTGTACTACACGGGTTGCGTTGTATGTAGAATAAGCACGGCGTTGTTCTGCTCATGCTCACCGGGAGCGCTGCCTGCGCGATGTTTGCCGCTCGCTTCAAGAAATTAGTTTCAAATAAAAATAATAGATGGCGCGTAAATCGCGTTATAAACAGTGATGGCGAATAAGTTAGATTATTATAGTTCTATGATTTTTCAAGTTATTTATCATTTCGAGGGGCATGTATGTATGGGACAACAGGGTATGCAGAGCTTATTTGCATGTATGGAGTGCACGCCACTGCCTAGACCTCATAAGGAACCTACGTGCCAAATTAGGAATCTCTAGACCCAGCGGTTTGGGCTGTGCGTTAATAATAGGTCTTACCTATGAAATTGCCGTTTTGTATGAAAAAATTTAAACGAATTTTTTTCATGCATTTTTTATTTGTATTAATCGAAGTAATCACCCATGCAATCTATGCATCTTTGCCAACGCAGTGGCAGTTTATTGATGCCCTTCTTAAAGAAATCAGCTGGACGGGAGGCAACAAATTCTTCAAAGGCATTTTGTACTGCCTCTCGGGTATTGAATTTTTTTCCCGCCAAGAAGTTATCCAAATTCTGGAAAAAGTAGTAGTCTGTAGGCGCAAGGTCTGGTGAGTAGGGCGGATGACGGAGAGCTTCCAACCCCAGTTCTTGCAACTTGGAGACCGTCTGCTGTGCAGTATGAGGTCGCGCGTTGTCGTGCAGGAGCAGCGGAGACGAGCGATTGACCAATGCTGGTTGGAGATGTGCCAGCTTCTCCATCATTGTGTTCAATTCTTCACAGTACACATCTAAAGTAATGCTCACCCCGTTTGGTAAGAAGCTGTGATGAATCACACCGGCGCTAGACCACCAAACAGTGACCATCACTTTTTATAGGGGTAAGTTTTCGTTTAACTCGTCGCGCGCTAATTAGCAGACACAATAGAAATTCTATTGTTATCTGTACACATGGTGTGCAATCGACATTTTAGGAGTTACGGCATTGTTTAGGTGCTGAACCAGGATCCAACCAACTTGCTGAGCGCTTGCGGTTATCAAACAGAATCCATTTCATCGCAGGTAACAATGCGGTTCAAAATTCCTTCATACGTGTGTCTGTTGAACAGTGCAAGGCACGTCTCGACGCGTACTTCGCGCTGGCGATCATTGAGTTCGTGGGGCACCCATTTGTCAAGCTTTTTTACCTTGCCAATTTGACGCAAATAGACCAATATTGTTTTGACGCTAACGTCGAAAGCTGCTGCTAATTCAGCCGTAGATTGTGTATCATCAGCTTCCACAATCGCCTTTAATTCGTCATTGTCGACCAAAGTCTTCGGACGACCGCGAGGTTCATTTTTCAGGTCGAAATTTCCAGAACGGAAGCGAGCAAACCAATAACAAGTGGTGCGTTGGTTTGTAGTGTTAGCTCCGTAAACGTCGTTGATGTTGCGTGCCGCTTGTGCCGCGTTACTGCCACGACGGTACTCATATTCCATAATTACTCGAATTTTTGACGTATCCATGATGACGAAAAAGATTGAAATGCGATGAAAATGTAACACTAATCAATAAACAAATGACTACTTTTGGAAAAAAAAATCCATGTTTTTAAAATAAAATTAATTTGAAATTAGAATTCTTAGCCAAACAAAAATTATTTTGATTTGAAATGGCCAGTACTGCAGAACGGCAATTTCATAGGTAAAGACCTAATATGTCAGTCAGTCAGTCAGTCAGTCAGTCAGTTTCTTCTTTTACGAGTCTATATTTAGATTGATTTGTTCTTTATGTGCATCTCTGGTGCGGAGGAGGAGCTCGTGGCTAAGTAATAACAGCCACACGGTTCGATCCATCAGGTTAAGCTATTGGTCCGTGGATGGGTGACCATATTGAGACTCCTTCGTGCCTCGGAAAGCACGTTAAGCCTTTGGTCTCGGCTGTCATTTGTGGATCTTTGACAGTTGTTACGGGTCGTCAGAAGCCCGAAAGTCTTACAATCAGTCTTACCAAGGGGTGCCGTATTACCCAGTTACTGGGTTGTGGAGGTCAGATAGGCAGGCCCTGCATGTAAAATACTGGTATTCAGGTGCATCTGGTTAGACTGGAAGCCGACCCCGACATAGTTAGTTGGGTAATCCGAATTGTAGGTAAAGGTTGTTACTTTACTTAGCTACGTACGTATAGGTACCTCTTTCTTTAAGTCAACCAAAAAAGGCATCGTTCCCTAACGATACCTTATATTCAACGCAATCTAAGAAGTCCGTTTCGACAGCTGTCAAAACACTTTGTGTAGTGATGGGAAAAACAAATCAGTTGCTTTAAAAACCGATTCTCGAGACATATCGATTTATCATACTTAGAGATTGTAATCGACAATTTATCTACATAGCTGATAAAGTGATAACTGATTCTCGAGGCATATCGTTTCATTAAACGTACGAGTTTGTAATATTTAACAGTTAATACATAAATCCCAACTAAGTTAAAATTTGGCGAGTTTCAAATCCATACCAAGACATAAACTAAAACCCGATATACTGATTTCTTCCGGAAGGTTTTTGTACCTATCCATTGTATAATATATTATGCATCAGTGGCGTACCTAGTAAAAAATATTAAATATCAAAATAAAGCTAAAATCTATTTGATCAGATTTTATTTTTATATGTTTGAACATTTAATAATACAGTAATTATACGTTTCTCTCTTTTCTAAATTAACGTTTGTAAAAGTATCGACTTTTTAGAACATTGATTTTGTTCGGTCAAAAAACGGCTTAGAACGGTCACAACACTGCGGCAACGAACTCAAAGAGATGACATTGTAATAACGTCCTGTCGCAATATCAATCCACGAATAATTCGTGTTTTTTATTGCATTTTTCTAATATAAAGTAAAACTTGGCGCTTACGAATTACGAATGATACTCATTGTTGTGGTGTATGGATAACATAGTAATTAATTAGGATTACGAATTTGATTTTTCGATTTCTTACGCAGACGTTATACAAAGTTACCGCGGCTTGTTTAATGAGAAACGTCCAAACGGACTTCTTAGATTGCGTTAATTATAATTTAATTGATAATTAATAAAGATTGATTTAATTTAATAATTACAATAATATCATTAATTTAATAAAATTTACAATTATGCTCAGAAAATACCGTGAAACATCTTTTTAGAAGAATATTTTGCGTTTACGGTGCGATTACTCGATTATGAACAATATCTCAGAACTAAATACCAAGAAAAGCACTAACAAAGAAACAAAACCGACTACCAAGAAACACTAGATTTTGGAAGTCATTAATTAAATTCCTTGAAATCTTAATGATCCTTACTAAATACAACTTTCAAACCGGTCTGCCTAGCAGTCTGGCAGGTCGCTTTACAGAACAGCTTGAAGCAATCCAAATGAACGTCATTATGGTCAACAATAGACGCCGCACAAAAGCTGCGAGTTATTGTTTAGGAAAGTTTTCTATTATTAGGAAACTAAAGACTCTTCGAACAATCTCTTATTAATTAGATTGAGAATCAAATATCTTAAAGACTTGTCCGTTGTGTTGGCACGAATCGAATCATACCAACAATGTCTGATACTTGTCAGAGCAATCATGTACTGACTTTATGTATTCTTAGACGAATCTACCGGTAGTACGTGAATTTTGAATTGCAAATATTTTGTTTAATAAATAAGTATACAACGTGTCGTTTTGCATCCTCGTCAAATTTCAGGGTGTGGTATAGACCATCAAACCGAATAACTTTCTCCATGGAACCAACATCGTATTTGAGAAAAAAATTTCAACCGTCCCATAGAAAACTTTAATACCTACTCGACGCAAATGTATGGAAAGGCTGATTATTTTTTCGCGATTACGATGTTGGTGCCATGGAAAAAGTTGTTCAGTTTGATGGTCTATACCACACCCTTAAATTTGGCGAGGATGTAAAACGACAGGTTGTATATAGGTGACTTTATTCATATCTGTGTATGATACAAATTGCACATGTTGCATAAACTGAAACCATAATGAACTGGAGACCTGTATTTTTTATTTAAAATTCATATGTTGACTCCACGATAAGTCAAAATGATTCCTACTGATAATTATGATTGTTTTATAATGTGATCACAGTTTATGATAGATTAAATCGTGTGTCGCCATTATGCCATTCTGTTAGAGCGGAGGTTGTATGGATGTAATAAAAGACTTAAACGCAAAAGGAACGCTTTGATAGAACTTCGGGAAAACGGATATTTTATCCTTGAAGAAGCCACGGTGTGGCGGCGCGGGCGCCGGGCGGACGTTTATTTCTATAATGTGGACAATATGAAGTAATCTCTTTTTTATTTATCTGATTAACCCTTTTGAAATATGTGGCCTATTCAAACGTACAGCCACGAACCAACTAACAAACAAACGGTTCCACATAGATGTGTCTTGAAATACCATGGACATGAAGTTTTATTGAACTCTTTTTAAATGCCAAGAAGTTCTGCCTCTTTGAGCTTTGTATCACCCATTCTTCAAAATATCAGCTTTCTGTCCAAACTTACACACCAATAACATCTGCAGCCAGTGTTCCACCGCCTTGAGCTACCAGCTCGTCGCTACGAGCAACTATTGCGGACACAACTTACACACCAATAACATCTGCAGCCAGTGTTCCACCGTCCTGAGCCACCAGCTCGTCGCTACGAGTAACTGTTGCGGACACAAACTTATACACCAATGACATCTGCAGCCAGTGTTCCACCGTCCTGAGCCACCAGCTCGTCGCTACGAGTAACTGTTGCGGACACAAACTTATACACCAATGACATCTGCAGCCAGTGTTCCACCGCCTTCAGCCACCAGCTCGTCACTACGAGCAACTATTGCGGACACAACTTACACACCAATAACATCTGCAGCCAGTGTTCCACCGTCCTGAGCCACTAGCTCGTCGCTACGAGTAACTGTTGCGGACACAAACTTATACACCAATGACATCTGCAGCCAGTGTTCCACCGCCTTGAGCCACCAGCTCGTCGCTACGAGTAACTGTTGCGGACACAAACTTATACACCAATGACATCTGCAGCCAGTGTTCCACCGTTCTGAGCCACCAGCTCGTCGCTACGAGTAACTGTTGCGGACACAAACTTATACACCAATGACATCTGCAGCCAGTGTTCCACCGCCCTGAGCCACCAGCTCGTCGCTACGAGCAATTATTGCGGACACAACTTACACACCAATAACATCTGCAGCCAGTGTTTCACCGTCCTGAGCTACCAGCTCGTCGCTACGAGTAACTGTTGCGGACACAAACTTATACACCAATGACATCTGCAGCCAGTGTTCCACCGCCTTGAGCCACCAGCTCGTCGCTACGAGTAACTGTTGCGGACACAAACTTATACACCAATGACATCTGCAGCCAGTGTTCCACCGTTCTGAGCCACCAGCTCGTCGCTACGAGTAACTGTTGCGGACACAAACTTATACACCAATGACATCTGCAGCCAGTGTTCCACCGCCTTGAGCCACCAGCTCGTCGCTACGAGCAATTATTGCGGACACAACTTACACACCAATAACATCTGCAGCCAGTGTTTCACCGTCCTGAGCTACCAGCTCGTCGCTACGAGTAACTGTTGCGGACACAAACTTATACACCAATGACATCTGCAGCCAGTGTTCCACCGCCTTGAGCCACCAGCTCGTCGCTACGAGTAACTGTTGCGGACACAAACTTATACACCAATGACATCTGCAGCCAGTGTTCCACCGTTCTGAGCCACCAGCTCGTCGCTACGAGTAACTGTTGCGGACACAAACTTATACACCAATGACATCTGCAGCCAGTGTTCCACCGCCTTGAGCCACCAGCTCGTCGCTACGAGTAACTGTTGCGGACACAAACTTATACACCAATGACATCTGCAGCCAGTGTTCCACCGTTCTGAGCCACCAGCTCGTCGCTACGAGTAACTGTTGCGGACACAAACTTATACACCAATGACATCTGCAGCCAGTGTTCCACCGCCTTGAGCCACCAGCTCGTCGCTACGAGCAATTATTGCGGACACAACTTACACATCAATAACATCTGCAGCCAGTGTTCCACCGTCCTGAGCCACCAGCTCGTCGCTACGAGTAACTGTTGCGGACACAAACTTATACACCAATGACATCTGCAGCCAGTGTTCCACCGCCTTGAGCCACCAGCTCGTCGGTACGAGCAACTATTGCGGACACAACTTACACACCAATAACATCTGCAGCCAGTGTTCCAGCGCCCTGAGCCACCAGCTCGTCGCTACGAGCAACTGTTGCGACATAGTTGCCAGCTCATTAGCAGTGGTGCAGCAAACAAGACGCGTAGTAAATAACCGGTACGTTACGGGAACAGCTGGCCGGTAAGAACCTATTAACTCAGAAGTACTGAAGTCAGTGTCGATGACGATAGTGGGGGCTTGATACACGTGTACATACCCATTGTTTTTTTTTAAACGACCTGTAATGTTAACAAGTTTTTGTGCCGCAGTTTACTTGTAATCACAGTTCGGACGAATAATACCATGACTGATTTTGGACTAGTTCTATGTTTATTTTGTTCCTTCTTGTATGTAAAAGCTTTGTTTACTACAAACGACTGTGACATTATAATGACTGTGACGTAAGCCTCTCAACCATAAATACATTGGACACTATTCCGGAAAATATAACAACGTACACTACAACAAATCGATGCAGCAGTGAATGAATGGAGCATCATACAATCAAATAAAAAGCTTCGTCGTCGCCACGTCACCGTGTCGTTGTGTGCATCGCTACCTAAAAGTTATTTTAGTGAGTTATTCCAATAAGCCCCATGAGTATTCATGCAGCCAGCTATCTCGTTGGAATATGGAAATTGGAGTTCAATCTGTCTTTTTATTATTACCTACATCTGCGAAGATCACTGACCGGAATGTGCGCTTTTTTTAACACATTTCAATTACCTACGTATCGATTTTATTATATGCTAATTTTATGATCAATAAATACCTTCATACAATTGAAGAATTATATAACTAGAATTACTAAAAACAATTAAAGCACGAACTTAGACTCCCTGAAAGTTTTATCAAGTGTAATTCGACGCATCAGAGGATCCCTGTGAGTCTGTGAGTATATAAACTCGTCAGTAAACGCAAACGTGGACGTTTGCGTCGGTATTTAAACGGAGACGCTAAACTTATTACGACAACGAGCCTCGAGTTTATCTGCAAACTGCTTCTAACTGCGAGGGCAGAGGTCGGCGCTAGCCTGCCGCCTGTGACGTCACTGAGCTGTCACCATTGTTCCCAACTTGTCGGCTCTGCCTACGGCACTCGCACCAGTTTCGCCCAGTTCCATTCAACGCAATCCAGTTCGAACCGGCTCGCGGCGCCCCATCCAGTTAATTTAAGTTACCGCAGTCTTTGGTTCAGCGTTTACTCATTCATATGACGGTCTATTTACTTAAATGGAGTGCTGCAGGCTCTGTGTGCCGGAGACGTGCTTCACAATTGCCGGTCATAATAAAGTAAGTCTGCCAATTATGATTTTCAGCTCGTCTCGGTGCACCGCGCATTAGCTATGCGACAAAGCGAAGCGGAGTGAATGGAACGACTTGTATTAAAGTTCCGCTAATAATTGATATAAATCCTAGTTTGCGATGTCGATTGAAGAAATGCGCTCTTTATATAACAGCTCCATATTGCATTTCCATTCCAATTACCTGCATGCAGATTCTAATACGGGTTCTATAAACTTTGCAATTATGTGTGTGACAATTTAACTGGAGTGCAATTCCAATTCGGATTAAAATACATCAGAAAGTTTGGTTAAGTGCGGCGCCGGAGCGGATCGGTACGGGCGCCGGCGGGGGTGCTGCGCGATGCGGGGGGCAGCGGAGTGTTGTTCAACAAAGAGGAACGAGTCTTATTGTAATCAGACGGCGGCAATAAAACCGTCCGAGACGCGCCGTAATGAACGACGGATAGAACAACGTTTAATATTTCCGAAACAAATTGACCAATAAAACAAAAAGTTGCCAAGTCTTGATTTCCTCGGAGCTCGAACTTGTTCAAAGTTCCAATTGTAGTCGGATTGTTTTTTAAAGTATTCCGCGAGTCCGTCCCGGGGGGTGCAGGGGTGAGGAGGTGAGCTGAGGTGAGGGGTCGGGGGGAGGGGACCGCGAGGCAAGGAGGCGTTCGCTTCACTCAATAAAAAATCAGCAGGCGATGGTTACGGCTACGTTTTCATTCGCTAATCTCCGGCCGCGCTCGCGCACTAATCCGCCGTGACGTGACGGACGGGCCCATGTTTATTTTATTCCCTTTCGAAATTTATTTAAGCCGAAAGGAATTCGCTTTGGACTGGAGCTAATTTTTTAATAGAATTTGCCAAAGTTTAAGTAAGTTAGTGTTATTGTTGGAGTCACTGACGTCACACCATTACTCTGTCAATATTAGATCATTCCCTTGAATTAATAACGAAATCTTCTTACTGCAGAACTTTTGTATGACTTTGATTTACCTGCAGTATAATTAAATTAACCCTTATTAATTTATCTGTACCTGACAGTGATTGAGTGAGTTTCTTGCAGAGCCTTTGAAATGTATCACACAATACAAAGTTAACCCCAGTAAATCAATCTGCCTAGCCTTTTCCCAGTTAACCCCAGTAAATACATATCTTATTTCCTAAAAAAATATGTCTAATTACACTTCTAACAAGCTGGAAGTGTCCCAAATAGCTCCACTTTCGATATTATCAATCTTGACAAACGAGGTGCTTCCAACTAGCGACTGACGCTTCCGCGGTATAAGGTCGTAAGTCGCAGCACATAACTCTTGAGGCGGGTGATCGACCCACGACTCCACGGCGCAGGGAATGCAATATCTTGCAAGGTAAATATAGATTCTCAGGTACAGGTATTTTCGTTAAAGACAGATTATTAACTGTTATATCAAAGACTTAAAACAGGTTATCTGACCCCAAGCAACAAAACGTTTCAACAAGACATCACAGGATTTGTGAAATAAAAATATTAGACAAAACTTTTTAGAAACAAACGATTTATATACATCAAAGGGCAAAATTAAACTTTTCAAAAAAACTTTTTTACAAAAAAATACAACCGACTTCCAAAAACAACACTACAAAGTGAAAAATAACTTTAATTTCGGAAGTCGGTGTCTAGTTAAATGTATTTTCGTTTTTTGCCACCGACTTCCGAAATTTAAGTTATTTTTCACTTTGTAGTGTTGTTTTTGGAAGTCGGTTGTATTTTTTTGTAAAAAAGTTTTTATTTTTCACTTTTTAGTTGTGTACCTACCCCACACAAATTCTAATACCACTATCTACAAAACAAACTAGAATATCATCCATATAAAAGTGGGGAAAAAATACGTATTATTGAAGCTAACTCAAAAACTACCCAAGCAAAGTTAATCAATTTTATATGGGACCACACAGTTGGTCCAGTTGGTACCCTCTCGAATAAAACAAAAAAAAATCAAATCGGTCCAGCCATCTTCGAGTAATCGGGGAACGTACATAAAAAAAAAATAAAAAAAAATAAAAAAAAGGTTCCGACGAATTGAGAACCTCCTTTTTGAAGTCGGTTAAAAATAAAGAACCCTGATCGATAGAAAATTAACAAAATTCATCTTTAAAAACATACCTTCTTAATTAAATGAGCATGTTTTTTCACAGCAGTGTTTGAATGCCTCCTTTTCTTCTTATGCAATGCAATAAAGCATCGTCTAAGTAAAACCAGATGCGAAAATAATACATTAAAATTGGCAAACTTTGTCCTTAAAGCTAATTCAATAAAGCACAGACAAGAAAACGTGAACCTGGGGTGGAAACGGAAAAAGATCTTGTGCGAGATGTTCGGTTTTCTACAAAATAGTCGCGAGTCGAGACATGTGCTCCAGCTCGCACTTTTCTACAAAACGTGGTCACGACTTAAGAGGCCGTACCTACACGAAATTTTGCCGATTTCGCCGATTTATGTGATTTTACAGTTATAATACTGTTTTTCTATGTTTTAATGCACAACACGAAAGATCATTTTAAATTATGATTTAATCTAATGTATGAGCTACTTTTTTATTTTTGTTATTGTATTTATTTGTTTAATCGACTTAAACCGGCGACTGTAGTTGTGATTTTTTGCTGTAAGAGGTTTAGAATATCATAATATTTACGAATCGTTTTGACTTCTAAAGTGTATGGAAAAACCACAATACATTCTTTTGAAAGTTGTCAATACCATGTATGAATCACTTTTTACCACTTTCATTTGAGTAAAAAAATAACAACAAAGTCAAATTTTAGAAAAAATTGGCAAAGAATTGCTTTTGATTTCGGCTACTTAGAATTCTCGTTCATAAAATTAAAATAACAGAAATAAACTTCAGTTCAAAATAAATCCATTTCCTGAAAAAAAAAATGCAAAAAATTAAAAACATTTGGCATTAAAAATGTTTTAAAACAGCCTAATTCTCGCAACTCGACGCGAAATGAATAAGTAGCTCATTCAATAGATCATAATTGAAATGATCTTTCCTGTCGGGCATTAAAACTTAAAGATAATACAGTATTTTAACTGTAAAATTACCTGTGTAAAATCACGCAAATCAGCGAATTCGGCAAAATTTTGTGTACGACCTCTTAAACAAAATCGTATTATGATCTTTTACTGTACTACCGTCCTGTTCCAGTGTTACGTCTGTGTAATTGTGTATTTATCATTGTTATAGATTTCAGTAGTTTCACATAGATTTCAAGGTAATAATATATTACTATCAAAGTTTTAGGAGTGAGCAGAAAACGCATTCTTAATTAATTTATTATATTTATTTTAACGATCAGGCAAATAAATAATTATAACATTGAAAAAAAAAATGTTTTTGGAATAATTGCATAAAATGTCTTCTCCAAGCATGATCGCAGGTACAATTAGCGCAACACACACTCGCATGTACTCACATGTACTCGCATGTACTCGGGCGAGTCCAAACTGCCGCGGGCGGGCGAGCCAATTGTTTGTCTAATCAGCCACAAACAATGAACCGCACCGCGACACTAAATCAATTGTGCTTCCTCACGACACTTCCCTCTTGTATATATAACTTTCCTCAATCAGTCTGTGCGGTTCGGTCTGAGCAGCCGAGCACTGCTGACGCAGCAGTTTACAACAATCATGATACTTTAACATCCGTGTATTACCAGACATCAAACGGAGCAGATGCATTCATAACATTTAAAGTAGCATTTTACTTAACATTTTACTTTAAGACATATTACATTAAACTTGAAGAACCTCTAATAAACTCTTTAAATCCAAATCCAATCAGTGCAATATTACCAGCAAACTTGCACCCCGCACGCAGTCATATACAGCACGAACAGACAGCCGTGCTGCTGGACAGTCTGTTGCGCCACTTCTCCCCAGCTAAAGCTCTAGGAAGTGGTGAAGGGCGGGCGTCTTGTGGGGACTGTCTGATTTATTTATTTATTTGTTTAACTTTAATTAACACGTTTAAAAATCAATTACAATAATTAAAGGCAGAGACATATACACATAAAAGAAAATGTAAAATTATAAAACTATAAAAATTAGCAATAGGTACTTTCATGCATCCCTCTCAGTACTTCTGACATGCCAATAATATCTTCGTCCATTCATTCGCAAACAGATCGTTTGTTGGATTAGAATCCAAAAGATCGTTAAGTGCGGCCAGAGTGCGAGGTACTAGGGACTTAGCACGCGCAACGATGCGACATGGAGGCACAGCAAACAGCCTGTGCTTTCTGCCACGGCAGTAATTGTCTGGGACGAAGAAGCGAGCCAGCACAATATGCAGATCAGGTACGTCAATAGTGGCACGGAGCGTCTTGCAGGCTACGGTAAGCTGATCTCGTGCTCCCCTTACCTCTAATAAGTTATATTCGAGGCATCCCAAAAGAAATTTAGTCGGATAGAGGTAAGCATAATAACCGTGTTTCCGCCTATATAAAAACCTAAGGAATGCTTTTTGTACCTTTTCCAATAAAAGCGCGTAGGTGCATTCGTGTGGATTCCACACGCAAAAGCTGGATTCTAATTTGCTACGTATTAAAAACAATTTTTTGCATGTGAGGTGCGAAAATCGCGGCAATTACGTAGGACAAAGCCCAACCTTTTATAGGATTCTTTAGCTACCGTGGCAATATGGTCGTGGAAGGTGGGCTTTCGGTCGAATGTGACTTCCAGATCTTTCATGGCCGTTGTTTCAATGATGACATTGTTATTTAAATAATTGTATTCAAAATTCACTGGGTGCCGCATTCGACCGATGTAATTTTGACGATCGAAAAGTGTTGATTCTCTGCCTAATTTGAATAAATACTAATACTTTTGATTTAATATAAAATATTCCCGAAGCTATAACCTATATACCTGAGTTAACATGAGAAGCAGAATAAAGTAAAACTCCGACGTCACATCCTGTCTTTCGTTCGATAAAAGAATATTTATCCTAAAAAAGATGGCATCTTATTGGAAATATACAAATTATATTACAGCACGAGTGGGGACCGGGGTACGTAATGTACGTTTGAGATACATAAGTTATTCCCACGTATGTACCGCGACTTTTGTACGCTCTGCTCGCTCGGATCCCACGATCAGCACTCGAAGCAGAACGAGCGAAAGAACTTTTTTGATTGCCGCTTCCAAATTGCAACTTGATCTGATCTCCACAACTATTGGTAGTTCATGAATATCTTTTAAATACCTATGATTACAGGATTCATGTAATATAATAATATTATGTTGATTACCTCTGTGTGTGTGAACAATGTGAGTAATTAGCGTTCTAATTGAATGTTTCCATCAACTCTGGAAACTGATATTGTGTGATCAAACAACCACCAAATGAAACGATAATCAGACGCCGTTCATACATTAGAGTTGAAAGTAATTGCCCATTGTTACGTGCACTTACATTATCGAGATCTCCGCGCGGAAAGTTACAATAAGAGAGAATTGAAACGTGCCCAGAAGTATGTGATGATTTTCAGTGTACCCACAACTACATAGCAATAGAGAGAAATTTACTTTATTTATGTTAATAACATGTTTAAAAACTGATTATTGTTAATGTGTCTCCTAATTTTATTTTATTTTAATTTAATTTTATTTGAATTTTATTTTTGTTTCTTATTTTAATTTAATTTTTAGTTTTATACTCTTTGCTGTGCCCTACAGGGTCCGTAATTGTACCGTAGCTTTAAGACTTTGTAACACCTTATAAAAAAATATGGAATGCAAATAAAGATATGAATATGAACAGAATTGAATTGTGCCCTCCGCTCCCCCAACCTCCTGCACCTCACATTACATGAACTTTTCAAACAAACTGCACGTTAAAAGTCACATTTCAGCGTCGTCAGCAGATGTATTATGGAAGCCGCAAATCCTTACAATATCCAATAGCGTAAAAGAAATGTGCGAAATTAAATTCCGTAGCGTAGCCATTTGTAAAGTAGCGCAGAGCTACGCGTTACGGATTAGCGGGCGTCCACACACCGCTACGCCTCTACGGTGCTACGCCGCTACGTCACTGCTACGCTGCTACGCTGTTACGACACGCTGCAACTTTTTTCGCACATCTAGCACGACCGCCGCGAGTATCTAGTTTGTCAAACTTTTGCAGCAAAATAAAACATACTTATATTGTTTATTGAAATCTTTGTAAGTTTATTCGAATGATCTATTTGCTTTGTTCTTCAGCAGGCTCTAGTAAACTTTGTGATAAGTTCAGCTTTAGACGCTTCAGACAGTAAATTATACAATTTATTCTGAAATTGCGTAGGGAGTTGACTGTCCTGAATTCAATTCTGTATCAACATTTATCAATAATCGTTATCGTTGAATCGGTGGCATATCAATAAATTTCCAAAATAATTATCGGAGCTCAACAAAGGAAACCCTCGTCGAATCGAGTAATTTTCGTGCCTCCGACAAAAATTCCGATTCTCGTTATTCAAATACGAAACCGGAACACGATTCCGGAACTCATTCGAGGCTCGCACCGCCACGTCGAAGGCCGCTCAATCGAAAATTGAATTTCAATGTCACAACAGTGCAGATGTAAAAATCGTCTCGAGTTCGTTCGGAGTCGGGCGCGCTCGGGATCGTTGGGCGGTGCGCGCGCAGCGGGGGCGAGAGCGGGCGTTCGGGGCGCGGGCGAGGGGGGTGCGGGGTGCGCGCGCGGGCCGGCGCCGGCAGTGTCCCGGGCCGGCTGCGTCCGCCGCACGTGTGTCGCGCGATGCGCCCCCGCCCCCCGCACTGCCCGCGCGCCCCCCGCTAGCCGCGCGCGTCGTGCTGTGACCGCAGTGAGTGCTCTGTGTGGACCCGCTTCCGCAACTGTGGCGCGATGATCGCGCGACTCCGCACGCGCTGAAACGCATGCGATTTGTCGCGACGGATTTCTGTACCTACAGTAAGTTTGAGTGTTGTTTCGCGACTTAAATGCAGTCGCTCGGACCGGAGACTTGTCCGAGTTGACATTGTTTCATTTATCTGTCGCTCCATCGGAGCCGAGTGAATCGTTAAAGTGGTGACGAGGATTGTCGCACAAAGCGCTGGCCGGTAGGCGGCTATCTGATCTGAGTGACGCGAGTTATCTCGCAGCGGATCGGGGGCAGCGGAACTCCGGCTGAGCCGCTCTCTCTAGGTACCGGCACAACTCTGCGGAGCTTTAAACTTTAAGTAGACTTTATCACTGAAAAGTTGCTACTTTAATTAGTATTTAAAGTGTAGTTTTGTCGTTAACTTTTAATGTTCGTCACTTTATTCATAAAGCTCTCGGGAAGCAGATAACTGAACTAAAGCAAAACCGCGAAGACGTGAAGTGTTGACGGCGGTGGATTAGCATGGCGCGGCGCGGCGCGGCGCGGCGTGGTGGCGGCTTCATTCATTAGGTGCGGCACCGCGCTGCACCGCGCCGCGCCGAGCCCACGTACAACTTTATGAGCGCTTTAAAGCGAACATTAGCCGCCGAGCACTCGGCACAGATAACGGCGGCCTCTGAATAAAACATTCAATCTCCGAGAGAAGCCACTCTATTTGATTAACGTCGTAATTACTCATATAACTCCGCAGACGTCTCGGAACAACCGATCCTCGGCTTCCGAACGTTCTGCCGCGTATTTTTTTCAATAATGTCGGAAACGATCGTTCGAACAAAGGCGAGCACGTTGTTAAAACTAAGTTTAAATAGTATGCCGTCGAGAAAAAATTCACTTATTAAACTTAGGCGCAGACGATTCAACCCCGTGCGCAACCGACGGAGATTTGAATACGTGAAACTAAACAAAATGATGAGCAAGCGCAAGCGCCACAAACTGAGCAAAGAAAGATCCTTTTTGGACCCGACGACTGAATAGTTCCGTTTGAATAGCTCGAGAGCGCCACAGAAATAGTTGTTACCTTATTGCAGGTTGAGGCCATTCGGGGGACGACGGAATTGCTTTACTGAGGGTTGAATGGGATTAGCCCTTTCGAGGGGACGCGATAAACTAATATGCGGACTGGAACTGGCTTCGAATAACCAACGTAATGCGCAGTCCGAGCAGACGGACGCGGACGGCGTGCGGCGCCGGCGCCCGCCACAACACAATCTGTCAGACCGACAGTTAACAATCGAGTCCCAACTTGTCTTGCGATAGCTATATCGCACTTTACATCTTTGCAGAATCCTTTCAATATTATTAATAGAACCGCAACCAGCCATGCCTGTACGACTGCATGAACGTACACGAGGCAAAAACATTAAGTAAGGATCGTAGCAGGTGGCGTTCTGTAGTTTCTGCCTACCCCATTATGCATGTAGGTATTATTAATAGAAATACTTCGACGAGTCACCGATTAATGTCCTATCATCATCATTATGAGCCTGCAGCAGTCCGCTGGATATGACGACTAGATACTATTTCAAAAATCAAAATAATACAGTCAGTAGGTAAATAATTTTTCATAATAAAAGTAATTTTCTGTGTATGAGGCATATTTCTGTTTATGAGGCATATTTCTGTGTATGAGACAAATTTCTGTATATGAGGCATATTCATTATTACATCGCAATTTTCAATTCAGAAAAGTAAATTGCAGGATAGTCGTGTACACCAACAACTAAACTACTAAACTCACTACAAGATAAAACGAACAGTTACTGTTGTAACCCTACCACTAATTAAATAATATTTAGATAAAGCGTACTTATGTGCGGGTGTACTATAGGCACACCCCTGCCCAACCCTTCGGGGAAATAGAGCGTGATGTTATGTTATATTAAATAAGCCGGTAATAGATGCCGAGCATTCAGGGAATCAGTTAATGAATAGATCGTTGTTGTGTTCATTATGAAACAAAAGGTTTCGCTCCCAACTTCCGCGAAATTCCTCGTAATCTCAGATTATAATAGACGAAGAATATTATGAGGCAGTAATTGGGGCGTATATGATGTCATAATAAACTCCATTAATTTATATGCTCTTACTTAAAAACAGGATCTAATCAGGGACACTAATATCTGATATTACATACACACAGACACACTAAACTTAAGTATACACTGAATAAATAATGATTGCAGAGCCGTCGGCGTCGGTCCGTCGGGCAAATATTGTAAACCTAAACTGTAAGTTAGCGAGCACTAGTGCTAAGTATATGTGACTGAACCAATAAGGTTTTCTGAATAGTGTTGTTTATAATTGTATCAGTAAAACTTAACAGCTGTGAAAATGGAAATACTTTTCCTGAAAGCTCGCTTTGTATTTAACTTTTCGCAACACATCGCAGTAACTCCGCACTCGTGGTCAGAGGTGAGCCTACGGTACCTCGCTCATTCCGAATGATTCGAGTAAATTTCAGAAATCGTTTTATTAACGCACTGTGTAACACTGTTACTGAAATACTAAAATACTTTTCACATGAATGTTACTAAGTTTTATTTTGGTTGTCGGAATGCGCTATTGAATCATTGTCACTTGGAATTACAGTTTCAATAAAAAGTGAAAAATAAAAACTTTTTTACAAAAAAATACAACCGACTTCCAAAAACAACTACAAAGTGAAAAATAACTTTAATTTCGGAAGTCGGTGTCTAGTTAAATGTATTTTCGTTTTTTGCCACCGACTTCCGAAATTAAAGTTATTTTACACTTTGTAGTTGTTTTTGGAAGTCGGTTGTATTTTTTTGTAAAAAAGTTTTTATTTTTCACTTTTTAGTTGTGGAACCTACCCCACACAAATTCTAATACCACTACCTGCAAAACAAACTAGAACATCATCCATATAAAAGTGAGGAAAAAATACGTATTATTGAAGCTAACACAAAAACTACCAAAGCAAAGTTAATCAATTTTATATGGGACCAACTGTGATGTATACCCTCTCGAATAAAACAAAAACAATCCAAATCGGTCCAGCCATCTTCGAGTAATCGGGGAAAGGTTCCGACGAATTGATAACCTCCTCCTTTTTGAAGTCGGTTAAAAACCACTAACATTTATTTCAAGGCACATTACAAGAATTTTAAAAGTTATTTAAACACAGTTGTACAGAGACTCAAAAAGTTAGCACAACTTTGCAAAGCTAAGGCATTCTTTGATAAATTAACTTGTTGAAAACGTGTAATGATTACTTATGTCAACATAATATTCGGGCAAGAAACAGTGATGCTCATACTAGCGACCTACAAGTACTTGAACAACTGTGACGTGATCCGTCATGAGGAACCAGCGCCGGCGACGTAAAGAGAGATTGATGGACGGCTCTTAATCTTCAGACACTTATTCCAACGTAAATTCTGCATAAACCCGAGCGTCGTAAATAAGGATCCTCATCACTTTATCCAAACTCATTCTGCTTTTAATAGGTGTGTGCCATTAGCATTAACTGCTGGATACGTGGTCGGTAGGTACCTACTGCTCGTCACATTCTGCTCCAAGTCATGAATAATCAGCTCCACCATAAGCGCGGGCACACTTAGCGCGGCCTGGCGCAGCGCGGCCGTCTCGATCGCAGATCGCTCCCTCGGGGACAGATAAGCCAATCCCGCTGCGTTATATAAACCTTCACTATTTTATGACGCGATTTAACGCTGCGCCGAAAACCCGGATAAAGTAATGTTTGTTGTTTTGCCTCTATCTCGTCTTACGTCTAATACGAGCTCGACGTACGAGTACCGCCCGCTTCGTCAAGCTCGATACCAGTCAAGTTTCGTCTCAGATCGAATTATTTATGTTCCTTGGTAGTTAGTGGGACAGTTCGGTTTGATGTTCAAGCGTCGCTCAGTGGAGCTCGAGGATCGCTTTTGTAAACACTCGTATTCTGCCGCGGTTTATCTTTCGTGGAATTATGATTTCCTGGTACCGCGCTTTTATCATCGTCCGAGACTTTAGCTGACGCTCGCTTTCAGAGAATAAACTCGTCTATAGTGTCTTTGTAATGTAGGAACTGCTTTATCTGAAGTTTCCTTTGAGGATCGTAAACTGTGTCTAAATAAATGTTGTGAGCGGTGCTTGTGCCGAGCTGTGTCGAGTTGTGCCGGTGAGTCTATCTCAGTGAGATACCGTCCGCATCGTGGTGTGTAGTGCGGCAGAGCGCCGGAGTGTCGGAGGGTGAATAAATAGCGATCCAGATAACAGAAGGGTATGATATAAATCCTTTTATTGAATGTTCGTCCCCAGTGCCGACGTTGTGTGTATTTCAAGTTTGAAGAAACCTTATCCCATGATTGTGATGTAGTTTATGTTCTGACAGATGTCACAGAAGATTGCACAGATTAAATTGAAAACTCAATATCAATAGGTCCACTCCCTGAACTCGGTCAGAAGTGCGACAGTTTTATTATCATTATTATCTATCGATGCATACCGAACAGTGAGAAGCTCATCACTTCATAACATTCTATCGTTCGTCCTCAAGTCAAATATGTCACAACTCGTTATAATGAACATAGCGTTAATTGGCTCAAGAAAGGCGCCATCGAAATAGCCCTTTATAGTCAGTTGTGGCAGAAAGTAATCAATTAAAATAATTAAATAATTGTGCGGTGTCGTCCGCCAATGGGTAATAAGCGAGTCGGCAGCCTGTTACAAAACCAACCATCCCACGTTTGAATTATTCAATATTGCAAATTACATTACCATCTAATAGAATTTGGACACTTTGAATGGTTCTCCTCGACCCCTTCGCACGAACGAGTCAGTGTTTAATAGGGAACATTACTCAAACTATGTTTGTGTTAGCATGATGTTATAATTGTAGGTGAGAGTACCTAAATAGTTATTATCTCCCCCCATGTAATGGGGAGCTAATGGTAAAGCACTCGCGATGGAACTTTCAATGATAAAATATAGCGTTGAGTAACAAAGAGCGACAGAGTAGAAACTAAAGTTAATACAAACTTGTGGAGCTTATTAGGACAGGAGTCGACGACACTTGTGCACTAGAATTACGCGCGTTGCGGTGTTCTCGCCTTCTATCTGACATTAATAATAGTAAAAAGCTTGTTATGATTCCTTACAATTACAATAAATACATACATTATAAAAAATAAATACAATTCAATTCAATTATAATATAATCTTGAATTATTATTTACTTAATACTAATATATCACAGAGAGTAGAGTAAATCTAAATTAGTTAATTTCAGACTTCATTCAAATTAAAATTCGAATAAATATTAGGGGGTTAAAGTATGAAATTGTACTGAAAAATTGAAATTCGTTTTTTTTTTTAAATTTAACATATTTATTTAATCAAAATAATTACCATTATTATCTATACATTGCTGCCATCTAATAGAAAGGTCATATAAGCCTTTGCGATAGAACTCTCGTGATCTAGATTCGGCAAACTGTGTGAAAGCATTTTGTACTGCCTCCTGAGAAGAAAACTTTTTATCACGTAGAAAATTGTCCAAATCACGAAAAAAATGGTAGTACGTTGGAGCAAGGTCTGGCGAATACGGAGGGTGACGAATGGTTTCTAATTGCAGTTCCTGTAGAGTTGAAACGGTTTCTCGTGCTGTATGAGGTCTCGCGTTATTATGGAGCAATAATGGTGAAGATCGATTCATGAGTCGGGGCTGTTTCACTGCTAGTTTTGCTATCATTGTTCGGAGTTCGACACAGTAGACATCTGTCGTTATTGCTTGACCAGTTCGGAGAAAGCTATAGTGAATAACACCACACTGAGACCACCAAACAGTTACCATTATACCTACCTTTTATTGGTGAGCTTTGCTTTAGGACACTGTTGCGGCGTTTGACCTGGGTTCAGCCATTGCATTTTTCGCTTACGGTTATCGTAAAGAATCCACTTTTCATCACATGTCACAATTCGATCCAATATTCCTTCATTTTTGTATCGATTCAACAAGGCAAAACAAGTTTCAACACGCGTTTCTTTCTGCAGATCAGTCAAATCATGAGGCACCCATTTTTCACATTTTTTTATTTTATTGATTTGACGCAAATGAGTCAATGTTGTTGGTAAGGTAACGTTAAACCATGCCGCTAATTCCTGGATAGTTTGGCTCGGATCGGCTTCCACCATCTCTTTCAATTCATTGTTATTCACCTGTGTGGGCGGTCTTCCACGTGGTTCGTTCTTCAAATCAAAGTTTCCATCACGAAAGCGTTTAAACCAAAATCGCACGGTGCGTTCATTAGCAGTCCCCTCTCCAAACGCAACATTGATATTGCGAGCTGTTTCTGCCGCGTTAGTTCCGCGTCGGAACTCGTATTCAAAAATAACTCGAATTTTCGAAGTATCCATCCTTCTTGTCTAAGCTGAATAAAAAAAACAACTGAAAGTCGATAATCAAATGTTGCACATTTTTAAAAGAAGAACTTCATAGGTACCATGTGAAAAAAGTTTCACTCAAAAATCTCAAACTATGAAGGTTCTATGTCAATTCAAAGTTCCTAATACAATAAACGGCAATTTCATACTTTAACCCCTATTATTAGTATTTAGGAGGAATAGAATAGAATAGAATAATATTTATTTGTTTAAAAACATGGTATAAAAAGATGGTAGAATACAAAAAAATCACAAGAGCATACATGTTTTTGCTTAACAGCGATAAGCATACAAATTTTCAGCTCGTGGCTAAGTAATAACAGCCGCACGGGTCGATGCATCAGGTTAAGCTACGCTTGCCGGGGTTGGTCCGTGGATGGGTGACCATCTTTACATACCGAGACTCCTCCGTACCTCGGAAAGCACGTTAAGCTGTTAGTCCCAGCTGTCATTCGTGGATCTTTGACAGTCGTTACTGGTCGTCAGAAGCCCGAAAGTCTGACAATCAGTCTTACCAAGGGGTATCGTATTACCCAGTTAATGGGTTGTCGAGGTCAGATAGGCAGTCGCTCCATGTAAAATACTGGTATTCAGCTGCATCCGGTTAGACTGGAAGCCGACCCCAACATAGTTGGGAAAAGGCTAGGCAGATTGATTGATTAGTATTTCTAAGATTACCTGGATTTAAATAGTAACAACCTCAAAAGTTATACTTTAAAGTAATACATTGTTAAGAGCCGTAACCAAGTTGTCGTCTGTTTCATAGACATGCCTAGCAATAAGTATTGGCTGCTTAGAAATATTTTAAGTCTATGGTTGAGCTAAATCAAACCCGTTTGTTTGTGTCGTGGCTTCATTAATCACGCTGTGATCAGTTGTTCACCACGCTGCCGCTGGTGCACGCTTACAATAATTACTGCCGAACTAGTACATGAAACCTCTCTCACAGTAAGTACTCATGTCTAGAATGACGAAGTACTCAGTGTAACAACCTCAACTTCGCGTGAAACTATCTTCACAGCTCATTTCATTTATGAAAATACGTTTGCGGTAAATGCTGTTACCCAATAGGAGTCTAATGTGGGCAGCGAGTGATGCGGCGCGGTGATGGATCGTCCATTGCCGGCAAACTGCCACTTTATTGGACACTAATCGCTCTGATGTAGCGATGGATACGTGATACTAGGATCCGGTGTTGAAGTTTAGTTTTCGGTTGTACAACCCCATTTGTGGGTGAATTTGGATCGTTATGGATTTTGTCGCCTATGACTTTCACATTCTATAGTTTATATTTGTTCGCTTCGAGTTAAGCTAATCTTTGCTTGCGGCGAGTTAAGTGAGCTCGTCTGATGTTTATCTCCACTTTAATCGTGATCTGTGACGATGTTATCTCATATTCTGTGGAACAAGTGAAGTCAAATAAGCTTTAAATAATTGTTCTGTTTGAATGACTAATAACTAAAAAAAACATTTTGCATTATTCAAGTGTTTCTGCATTAGATTAGCCCACAGTTGTTTATTCGCCATCTAATATAATTGATTCGGTAATGAAACGCTCGTAAATAGTTGATGGTTTGCTCCAAAATGGGCCCCGAGTAATCGGCCACTATTAATAACGGCCTACAATTAAAGCGCGCTTTGTGGCCGATGGCCGCGTGTGGCCGTTTTATCTGCCATCTGACTAATGACTCGCCCTGGGCCCCCAGCGGTGCTTACCCACTGACTGACGGTGTCGTTATAGTGTTACACGTCGCTGCCAAGCCGCGCTACGACCGCAGTGTGCTTGTTGTTGAAACATTTCAATGTGAACATGAGCATGGAAATTATATCGTAGTAACGTTAGTGCGCAAAGTATCAACATGAGAGCTCATCTGACACATGTCACAATAACACTAATTATATCGTAGTAACGTTAGTGCGCACAATGTTAACATGAGAGCTCCTCTGACACATGTCACAATAACAATAATTATATCGTAGTAACGTAAGTGCGCACAATGTTAACATAAGAGCTCCTCTGACACATGTCACAATATATCGTAGTAACGTTAGTGCGCACAATGTTAACATGAGAGCTCCTCTGACACATGTCACAATATATCGTAGTAACGTTAGTGCGCTGTGTCAACATGAGAGCTCCTCTGACACATGTCACAATATATCGTAGTAACGCTAGTGCGCTGTGTCAACATGAGAGCTCCTCTGACACATGTCACAATATATCGTAGTAACGTTAGTGCGCACAATGTTAACATGAGAGCTCCTCTGACACATGTCACAATAACACTAATTATATCGTAGTAACGTAAGTGCGCACAATGTTAACATAAGAGCTCCTCTGACACATGTCACAATATATCGTAGTAACGTTAGTGCGCACAATGTTAACATGAGAGCTCCTCTGACACATGTCACAATATATCGTAGTAACGTTAGTGCGCACAATGTTAACATGAGAGCTCCTCTGACACATGTCACAATATATCGTAGTAACGTTAGTGCGCACAATGTTAACATGAGAGCTCCTCTGACACATGTCACAATATATCGTAGTAACGTTAGTGCGCACAGTGTTAACATGAGAGCTCCTCTGACACATGTCACAGTGACACTCATTCTTTACTATCGTCTGGCTTCGCTGGCACGAATATTAGTTATAATCGTTTCCATTGTTGAGACATATGGATTTACTAAACTAACAAAGAGTTATCCTCAAGTTCCATTCACGTCCCACTACGTAATTCCCTTCATCTGCATCATACAACAAACCAATACCACCCAATACTCGCAGTGTGCGATGATAATCTATTTAAATTAATCAAAATAACCGAAACACAACTCGTTTTTAAACATAAACAATAACGGACTTGTATTGTTCTGCAATTTGTTTTTGTAACAACATTATACAAAACATAATATAATTTCAATTTAATATTTATGCGCCTCCCAGCTTTGTTCGAGCAGAACATTTATTGCAATTGAAATCGAATATCAGATTAACAGTTTTATTCACTTTCAGACATAATTATCATTTATTTGCTTTATCCACTGGGAATACACTAAATAAACCATTTCAGTGATTTACGTTCAGGTTCTGTGACAATTATGCGATGTAAAGATGACTGAAATTGAATTTCACTTTGAAACAATTCTACATTGCTGAAACATATTAATCCCTTGTTAGTCCCGCTACGAACGAAAACTAATTTAATTTGCCTATTTCAGTACACAGCGCTTAGTGAAGTGAACATTTTCTTTCATTAACTAGCTTCACAATCACGTTGACACAGGTGATGGAGGAAGCGGTTCCTTTCGCGAGCTATTTGTGTTCCGCTTGCAGCTCGCTCGAGTGGACATCTGTCCGCTCACTAAAATACCTCCGCGTGTTTTGCTTCTATTACAAAGAGTGCACTTTATCGTAAACTGGTTCTAATTTACAATACTCTCCGGATGTACTTCTATTTCGATGTTAATGTAAAAGGAATCAACGTGTTACCTACTTTGTATTCTAAAACTGTTTGTATGTCGCTCGTAACTCAATACTTATTGTAGACACACGACGGAGTTCGTCACTAAGTGTTACGACTGTCTTTGATTCTGCTTTGTTGTTGCCTGAACTTAATGCTACTGATTCGTATAATTAATGAGTTGTATCTGATGTGCGCTCCACTTGCGACATGAAGCTCTGTGTACCACTGGCAGCGAGCTCATCCCGCATTACAACACGCCGACTAAGTACGATTCCATGTATTACACGCTCATTGTATCAGATTAATAGGATTTTGGTTCGTGACGACTCCACGCTATTATGTTCTTTACACACACGAAATAACGCCTATGAGAGCGCAGCAAAGTAATTGCAGAACGCATTATCTGTTTGAATGACACTTTTTACTCAAAAGAGCTCAATTTGCCATGTAGCTGAAATGTGGTGTATTGAACAAATGTTCAGTAGGAGCAGTTGTAACTTAATGTTCGTGTGGTATGCGCGCATGGTGTGCTGGCTGCAGTGCCATGCATCGCGCTGTATGTGCGGCCGCACACGTACAGGCGCAGGCGGCGGCGCGGGCGGCTGCGCAAGATGTCGACAACTTAGTATGGCGACGACAAGCACTCGCAGCAACTTGGACAACTCCACAACTGTTGCCAAAATTTACCAAACTTTATGTAGGTATGCAGCGCTACAACTGTGTAAATACTGCCAAAATCCGTCCATTTGGAACATTGGGACAGTTCCGTAAAATCTATTTCGCTATGTATAATTCGAATTCAATTTGCGTATTTCTGTATTCTGTATTACAGTTCGTTTCTAGCTTTTCATCAAATCGATATTTTCAAATAAAGTTGAAAGCATTTTAAACCATTTATAACCTGATTTTGTACCCCGGTCGCCCTCCTATTATTTTTATTCATTTCTCGGCAGTTCCACCGGCGCAGGGTGAATTCGTTTAGGGACAAAGTAAAAGATCCATCTATCTAGACGACTGACGAGCCGACTGTCCCCGTTTGCGATCCAGGAATACCTTTTTATTATTCTTGGAATGTTTAACGTATCCTATATACCTGAGTTTATGTGATTGTTGTTGCACAAAATCTATAATGTGTGGCAGTTGGTGAGTCGTACAAATATACAGCCAAGGTTATGATGGCGGCAGGAATACAAGTGAACTAATAACTCGTCCATTAGCGTTCGCAAAAAGACTAATGCTGAATGAAGTCCTCGCGTTGTGAATAGAGTCACACTTACTATAAGCAAGCTATTATAGAACACAGAAAAAACGCCCTTCAATGAACCTGCTAACAATTGAGACGTGTTTCACAAAACGAGCCATTAGGTTGGAAAGCTCCACAAAACGCACTCCAGTCCACTGCGATATCTCATTAGGTGAGCTGCGCGGTATTGTTAAGCATTTATTTCTTATTTGAACTTATTTTAATTATGTGCGAGTTTTTTCATACATAGGGAGCATTTTCTTTACGACTTTCGAGTTTTATAGTAGGAACATCTAACTTAGTTCTTCCGTCTGCATTATTCGTTCAATATTTAAAGTTTATCGCGAATTATCTTTCGTGTACTCTGTACCAAAGCTATTGGCGAAAGCGAAAGAGGCAAATAAAACAAAATATGAGATTATGAGAACGTAATATGAGGTTATTCACGAAGAACCTAGCGTGCGTTTATGTCAAGTACTATTGTTATCGTATTCCGAGATGAATGCAAAAGTAAGTAGGTATTGAATAAAGAACAACAAAACAAGATGACACCCGCTAAGCTAGGCGCCTAACTCAGCAGGCTGTTGCTTGTTGTTCAGACTGTGGAACAGCTTCAAACTCCGCCACGTTTAAAATGTATAAGACAGGCTTTCCGAATAATATGATCCATGATCGGCTCGCTCGCGCCGGTGAGGCACGTCTCGCCACTTTATTCGCGGAGGGGCGTTGGGCGGGGGGCGCGGGACGGGGGGCGACAAGTGCCCTTCACAACTTTGACAAAGAGTGTCAACCTCTTAGCTGTCAAAATTAAGAAGCGTGGCAGGTGGCTTCTGCAAATAATTAGGGTGCACTCGATTGGCCCTCTAGAGCAATGATGTTATACAGGCTCTAGGGCACTCGTCGTGAGGGAGGTGAAACGACTCGCTGCGTGTTTAAAAAGTCGAGTCTCATTGTTATCTTGTCGCGTTTGTTTTAAAATGATTCAACTTTAAGACAAGTACAAATTGCTCCTTGTTACGTTATTAAGTGCCCTCTGGAATACAAGTTTTGTTCTGTCTGCTTTGTGCTTCGTATTATAACATTGAATACCTACAGAATACAATCACTAAAGTGAGTCTTCAAATTCACATAAATATTAAATTGACAGCAGTAACCAGACAGTGAATGAGTAAAGACGAGGGTCGAAGTTAAATAATGTGAACAAAGCGTTGATAACTAAGTAATAACAGCCGCACGGGTCGATCCATCTGGTTAAGCTACGCTTGCCGGGGTTGTCCGTGGATGGGTGACCATCTTTACATATTGAGACTCCTCCGTGCCTCGGAAAGCACGTTAAGCCGTTGGTCCCAGCTGTCATTCGTGGATCTTTGACAGTCGTTACGGGTCGTCAGAAGCCCGAAAGTCTGACAACCAGTCTTACCAAGAGGTATCGTATTACCCAGTTAATGGGTTGTGGAGGTCAGATAGGCAGTCGCTCCATGTAAAATACTGGTATTCAGCTGCATCCGGTTAGACTGCAAGCCGACCCCAACATAGTTGGGAAAAGGCTAGGCAGATTGAAAGCGTTGATAACGAAGCCTCCGTGATACAGAGAGTAAGGAGGACACGAAACGAAACTGAGTTGTTAACACAAGCCTGAGCCGCGAGCGATGGACCTCTTATAACCGTCTTCATCTAAAAGAGCCATACTTTTAAAACATTTCAACGTTTAATCTTTAATATAGATGTTGTGCTATCAGGACTAAAAGTTTTTTTGAAAAATCTTTATTTTTTCTTTACTTACCTAAATCAAAATTTCAAACTTAAACATTACTGTCGAAAAACAAAGTTAAGCAAGCCGTCTAGGTTTCGTCTTGAATGTGCCTTGCTGAAGTTAAGCAAGCCGTCTAGGTTTCGTCTTGAATGTGCCTTGCTGAAGTTAAGCAAGCCGTCTAGGTTTCGTCTTGAATGTGCCTTGCTGAAGTTAAGCAAGCCGTCTAGGTTTCGTCTTGAATGTGCCTTGCTGAAGTTAAGCAAGCCGTCTAGGTTTCGTCTTGAATGTGCCTTGCTGAAGTTAAGCAAGCCGTCTAGGTTTCGTCTTGAATGTGCCTTGCTGAAGTTAAGCAAACCGTCTAGGTTTCGTCTTGAATGTGCCTTGCTGAAGTTAAGCAAGCCGTCTAGGTTTCGTCTTGAATGTGCCTTGCTGAAGTTAAGCAAGCCGTCTAGGTTTCGTCTTGAATGTGCCTTGCTGAAGTTAAGCAAGCCGTCTAGGTTTCGTCTTGAATGTGCCTTGCTGAAGTTAAGCAAGCCGTCTAGGTTTCGTCTTGAATGTGCCTTGCTGAAGTAACCAAACAATATTAACATTGAAGTGAAACATTTCGCAAAGTTCTGAGAAAAACCAAATCTTGATTGTTGAGGCGTTCATTGCAGTACTCAGTAATGTTAGAGACGCCGCGGCGGCCGCTCCTGAGCGAGGGGCTGCACTTGTGTGAGCTTTGTATTTAAAAGTTAAAACTTACGTTTATTGTGGAATTGTTAAACGTCCTAATAAACATCATATCAGCCTACAAAAGTTCACCGCTGCTTTAAAAGCCTTTGCCCATAATGTATATCAGACGAATTGATGACAGCAGTGTGATGTTACTGGCGGACGAGAGACTTTTGACTCAATAATTATTAACTCGCGAAAGATGTAAGGAATGGAGAAAGGCCCAGGCCTAGGAGAAGGGACAGCGCGGGCTAGAAAAAAGACTCAAAAACTTGGCATCCCCGAGTTGTTCGTTTTTGTGGGAGCCACCTAAATAACTACATTAGCACGTACTCATTAAGTTACAAAATATATTGAATTTCAAAGTTACATATGTACAGACAATTGTCCATCTATTTGAAAGTAACCTCGTAAAACTTCCAAAAGTTTTATAAACTAATGTAAGAAGATAATTACAGGCATGTTTAACTACGCGTTGTCTTCTTTGTAATACTGTTCGTTGTAACGTAAATCAACGTAAAATATCTTATTAGTCCAATTTTCCTCAATTATTCGGCGAGTCCTTGGAGCACATGAGTGGATGAGAGATGAGGCGGAGAGCCATTGTGCCGGAACACTCCAATGTACACAGGTTCATTATTCAGACATCACTGAGTAGGACTCGTATTGTACGCGCGCGCGTGTGTGTGTGTGTGTGCGAGAGTTATTCGTAGTAGATTGTAATCGGATTTTTCTATAGTTAGAGAGCTATTATTTTTATTATGTAATAATCGATTTGTTAAATCATGATAGTTATCAAAGGTATGTGATGAATTTTAGATATACTTACTCACTCAAATACAACTAAAAATATCATAAACTTTGTTAACGACATCATATAGGTACCTATAGCTCTTTTCATAGCGTTGTTGTTACCATTTCATTCGTGCCACAGAAACCTAAATTAAAAGCTTACAGAGCACATTACAAATACAGTCCGTCAAAATAAAAGTCGTGATTAAATTACTTTACAAAGGAAGAAAGTTGGTACCTGAACAAAAACATAAATAGCGAAAATATAACGAAGTCGCCATTAATTCCACAATCTCACGAACTTCTCACAATAAACACTTTAGAACTAAATCTAAATGAATAAAATGTTTTGTAATAAAAAGTAAAGACCGTGTGACTGAGACAGTGACTGAACGATACCACATGAAGGACGAAACAAACGTTTGTATAGTCTGTGTCGTTAGAGGCCGACATTGGCAAAAAGTTTTGCATTTTTGATTAAAATATATAAATAGGTGTTGTTTGTTCGCGTGGAGCTGAAAACATGCCTTCATCGAGAGTGAGCGACTCGGCGACACGCCACCAGCGCGAGCGCCTCGCGTGACCGATAATGAGTGCATTATGTCAAGCCGAATCGCAGCCATCACGTGTCACAGAGCATATAAATTGTAACATTTTGTTCCACCGCTAATCAGTTGGGCGAAAATTGTTTAAGAATTTAACTTTCAGCACATTTTGTAGTAACATGCGATGGTTCTATTGAATTTTAGTTCATTCATTGGTAGACTGACATTGAGTACTCTGTATCAACTGAATTTGTTTGAACGATGAGAATGAAAATATATTACTGAAATCTAAAAAAATTAAAACGTACTTGTTTTACCAACCTCGCTCGTCAAGGGCAAAGAAATGTGGCTCATTAGGAACTGGTGGACATACAGGGCCTCCATTTGTTTCTGTACGATCTAAATAAATAATTATCTACTTTGTAGCTACCTACTTATGTCGACAAATTGATTCATTAAGGGACATTCAATTACTTTTTTTTCAGACAAAACGGCGACACAAAGTGGGTTAATTAATTATAGTAATTGTTATATTGGTCTAGTACTAGTACATACTAGTTGTAACTGTCATTAGGACTTTAAACTTGGTAACTATTGAAGTCTAAGTTATTTCGGGGCAGGCGAAACGAATTACCAACTTATACTTCACCTCTAATGATAAATTTGCGACTTTTCTATTATAATAAATAATTTTGTATAACCTGCCTCGGATGAGAGTACGTTCAAACGTTATACTTAGATTAAAAAGCATTATTTTAACGAGACTTTTTTAATAAAAAAAAAAAAAAAAAAAAACAACCGACTTCCAAAAAAATACTACAAAGTGAAAAATAACTTTAATTTCGGAATTCGGTGTCTTTGGATCTGTATTTTAGTTTTTTGCCACCGACTTCCGAAATTAAACTTATTTTTCACTTTGTAGTAATTTTTTGGAAGTCGGTTGATTTTTTTTTTGTAAAAAAGTTTTTTATTTTTCACTTTTTAGTGGGTCAGTCTGTAATTTACTTAAGTTACAATAGCCTAATGTACACCCTTTGTTGGAGATCCTAAATAAACAAATAAACTGCTCATCACTTTTTAAAAAATATTGCTTTTCCCAATACAAGGACGTTAATTGTCGATTTCTCTGGGATACCATCATCAGATCCTGGTTTCCTTATCATGGTACCACCCTTAGGATAAATCTCCTTTTCAACAAAAAAAGAATCATCAAAATCGGTTCATAAACGACGAAGTTATCCGCGAACACATATATATATATATCTACGGTCGAATTGAGAAACCTCCTCCTTTTTTTGAAGTCGGTTAAAAAGTCGAACCAAGATTTTATTCACGGTATTATTAATACTCATCAAACGAAGGCTTTACAAATAAATTACTACAATTTATAAAAAGCTTTTATGTACTCGTAAAATCAGTTCAAAGAAACTATATTCTGCTGAACGCACCAATGTAGAACAATGCGTGAGTTAACTGGCCACAGCTCGCAGCAGATCGTGCGATAACGCAACCTGCACTACCTACCTAACTGGCAGACATTCACTTGATTTAACCTAAATATATTACGGTTGGGTGTGTAGTACATGGCTTGTATGGTGAATTTGTGTTCAGCACTTATACATCATACTGTATTACATAATGCTCGTGTGGTTTCCGGTTAGGAATTACTATTAGATGATGTTGTAAGCCGAGCCGAGGTGTGCTGCCCCTTCACCCGGCGCGCGGGCGCTCGGCGTGACGTGTACACACAGCAGATTCCCCGCCGCCGCGCGCCGCCGGTAAAACCTTACACTTCAGTGACTGCCAGAGTCGTGTGAAAAGGCGTTATGAGCTTATGTTTGAAGAGCAAGGGACGGCACGGGAAGGAACGCATTCACTTACGTAAACTTATGAGTTTCAGTCAGAAATACGTTGTACTTAAACGTGCCAAAAGCTTTTTCTCCTGATGACATTCCTAGGAGCAAACTTTTACTAATCGATCAGGAAGATTGTCTGTCTTTCAATGATTTACTCATTGTCATTAATCTTTCAACTCTTAGGAATCAGACATCCAGTGATAGAATGGCCAATGATCCGGACAAACCCAGGGGTATAGTGAAGTCGCATTTTTATGTTTCTAGACCATTGACTCGTATAACGTATTTGTACTTATTTTCAAATTTCAAATAAATTTGTTCCTTTCAGTCGAAAAAAATGACTCACAGTGTCCATCAATCATAGTGTTATGATATTACCAGAATATTAGTATCAAGAGACCTATATTCAAATGGAAAATAAACATTGTTCACAATTCGTTTAACAAATAGTGGTAGGTAATGAAATATTCAGAGCATTATCAGTAATAGGTATGATACCACGTAAGCCGATAATATCTGTTCCTTCTAACGTTAATATTTATGTCTGTACTAAAAGGATGGAACTTAATCTTTATTATTGAGAGGGTTTAAATGAGGTGTGAGTTCACTTCAAAAGAAAAGGGATTCTACATTGTGGTCGCATTTAACCGACCGAAATATATTGTATGTTATACACGTGACGACATAATCCCTGAAGGATAATGGGCGTACCTACTTACAATTTGCTACCTTCACATTACGCCCGAGAAGATATTAAATCGTAAGTGATTCAGCAAGTAATCAGTATTCTACTGAGAAATATGTCAGAAGAATATGAAAATTTTAAATCAACTTGTGATACAAATAGCACACATCGAAGTACCACCACAAAGGTAAACCTTACATTCTAAACTAAGCCTCAAACGCCTCGAACCACTGAAGCGACGAATTGAAATCATACTCTGATTTATGAAATGACATCTTTTTCCCTTTCCTTCGCTCCGGTTAGCCTAACAAGCGGCCGTCACGGTGGCAATCTGCGGGGATTAGCAGAGGTGTGCTCCCGCGCCAGCGTGCACCGGCCGCCTAGCTCGGTATTACGGCTGTGTGTGATTGTGGTTTATCGAGCACCGACGTAATCTCTATTGATGGAGAATAGATATTAAAAAACTTTTTTACAAAAAAATACAACCGACTTCCAAAAACAACACTACAAAGTGCAAAATAACTTTAATTTTGGAAGTCGGTGTCTGATTAAATGTATTTTCGTTTTTGCCACCGACTTCCGAAATTAAAGTTATTTTGCACTTTGTAGTGTTGTTTTTGGAAGTCGGTTGTATTTTTTTGTAAAAAAGTTTTTATTTTTCACTTTTTAGTGGTTCACATGTGCTTACCCCTTCACAGCTTACTGGCGTGATGTTATGTTATGAACTGGTGTGAACAACAAACAGACATGAGATTTCAGCAATCCCAGTCCATTTGCTATCATTTATTGAGGAGTTCCGTTGCCTATCTCAGAAGTTCTTCATCAGATCTTCACCAAATTGAAATGGAACCACTCTAAGAAAGTACTCTTCCAAAAACTATCCAAATCGCTTCAAGTGTGCCTATAAAATTGGAAGAGTTCTCTCTATTTCTCCAGGATCCCATCATCAGATCCTGATTTGATGATCATGGGACCACCTGGGAAGTATACCCTTTCAAACAAAAAAAAAATAATCCAAATCGGTCCAGCCATCTTCGAGTAATCGGGGAACATACATAAAAAAAAAAAATAAAAAAAAAAAAAATAAAAAAAAAAAAAAAGATTCCGACGAATTGATAACCTCCTCCTTTTTGAAGTCGGTTAAAAAGACTGTCATTATTTACTGACCTCCTAAATGAGGTATAGATATGTAGGTTCGGTAAGATCTTAATTGTTTTATAATCAAGAGCAATTTGAGATTTGAGTGTCTTTGGAAATATCATGATAACTGTTATTTTATTAACCGACTTCAAAAAGGAGGAGGTTATCAATTCGTCGGAACCTTTTTTTTTTTTTTTTATGTATGTTCCCCGATTACTCGAAGATGGCTGGACCGATTTGGATTTTTTTTGTTTTATTCGAGAGGGTATACATTACAGTTGGTCCCATATAAAATTGATTAACTTTGCTTTGGTAGTTTTTCAGTTAGCTTCAATAATAAGTATTTTTTCCCCACTTTTATATGGACGATGTTCTAGTTTGCTTTGCAGGTAGTGGTATTAGAATTTGTGTGGGGTAGGTACACAACTAAAAAGTGAAAAATAAAAACTTTTTTACAAAAAAATACAACCGACTTCCAAAAACAACACTACAAAGTGAAAAATAACTTTAATTTCGGAAGTCGGTGGCAAAAAACGAAAATACATTTAACTAGACACCGACTTCCGAAATTAAAGTTATTTTTCACTTTGTTGTAGTGTTGTTTTTGGAAGTCGGTTGTATTTTTTTGTAAAAAAGTTTTTATTCGTCAACAATCAGCTTTCAAGCAAAATATTAGAAGTAATACAATCTACCAAAAGTAATATAGTAGTAATTTATAAAGAGGTTTTGTTTGTTTGTAAGTTTGTATGTAGGAGGTAATCTCCGAAAGTTTTTTTTTTTTTGTAGATGGGTAATCATCAAATGACTTCTCCCGCTCTGGGCAGAGCGGGAGGGCGTGTCAGACTTTTACTGACTAAAACCCACCCATGTTCCTTCAGTTGCCCGTGCCAGGGCCACGGTATCTCTTTCGAACTACCCGCGACCCCGGCGGCATAGGCCCAATTGACCCCGTCACTGCTGACATCTCTTTGAGGCGCGCGTGGAACACAACGCGCCGTCGACCCGGGCCTGGTCCTTACCGGACGGCGAGCTGCCCATTACTCGTCGTCCGCAAGCCCACGCCTACGGTGGCCGGGAATCGGCGATCGATTCCCGCCGCCCAGGGCGTCTCCTACGGCGGCTAGGGGCGCGAGGGCGCGGCTGTTGCCTCTCCCTCATGCGTTCCGCTTCCTCCTTCGCGAGCATTACTGCTTCGCAGAAGGAGGTGACGGTCTCCCATGCACTCTCGCTCTGCACCATGGCCTGGACCAGGTTTGGTCACGAGAGATCGACGCCGCCGATCGCCTCCGTGAGAACACGGCGGTGCTCCGCCCAAGCCGGGCAGACCTCCACTGTACGCTCCACCGTGTCCTCCGGGCGATCCACACAATGGTGAAACCCGGGCGTTTCCTCCCGCCTTATCCGAAACAGGAACCTCCCGAAACAACCGTATCCGGTGAGGACCTGCGTCAGGCGGAAGGTGAGGACGCCGTGGCGTCTCTCCAACTACTCCTCAAAGAGGGCCGCCACTTATCGCCGCAATTGTGACGTGCCCAGCGCTGGTATGCAACAATCGCACTCTCCATGTCGCCATGAGATCCCGCTGGAGCTCTGTCCGCTGTACCGTGATATCTCGCGGCAGCGGAGTTACGCCCCGGCGTTTCGCCTCCTTGCGCCACTCCCACACGTGCGCGAGGACTTTTACCTCCAGATCCCATGGCGGTAATCCAGCAAGGAGGCTCGCCGCCTCACAGGAGACTGTGCGGTATCCCCGGACCAGCCGGGTGGCCATGACCCTCTGGGACGCGAAAAATAGTACCCTAATGACAGACTTTATGCATGTACAACTGAAATAAAGTATCATACAGATTTCTTAACAAGATAATGCTATAAAATAAATTATTTTCTATTATAGTACATTTCGGATCGACAAGGAGTTTTCAATTCGATTTTTATCATTGTGTATGGGAACCGCGCTAGGGCGCATGCGCGGTTGACAGACACATGACGGCTCTGTAACCATAGTAACGTAATCTACGTCACGATGGTTTTTCGTATCTCTATAATTATAATCTGTAATGGTTTATTGTGTTTGTTTACTTTTTGCTAACTTTGGTTTTTATTTATAAATAGGTAACCTATTGTATGAGTACCTATAGATAAATTAGTGTATGAAACTGCACATAGCTAGGTAATAAAACACTCGTGTGCACAACAACAACTATTATATCATGTATATTAGCGGAGCTATTATAAAACGGCACGTCGTGCGCAATTTGTGAGCGGTAACCTAACAAAAAGTCTAGGCTCGCATGAATTCACATTAGTATTTACTATTTACATTAGTATTTACACTTCCTGTAAAAATTACGCCCGGATGAATTCGCGGGCAAAAGCTACTATGCAAAAAATCGGCTTGTATTTAATACACCGTTTCGCCTGAAACAACATTATTACCTACTCAGCAGTTTCTTTACAAGTTGCAAGCAGTGTTTAGTCCCCATTGCACACTGTCAGCGCTGACAAAAGTGTCAATAAGAGTCCACAAGTCAATAGGTTGGTAAACCAGTTTGCCTCCAGCCAGCTCCAGCGCGGCGCATTTATTATGTCTTGCGGTAACTTTTATAACTTGCAAAAAAAAAAACTTGGAGAAAAGAAAGCGGTTTTCACTTATCTATGACTAGCTTTTGCCAGCGGCTTCGTCCGCGTGGATGTCGGAAAATATCTCTCGGGAACGTACTACTTGGAATTCCTTCCTTATTCCTTGTCCACATTATAAAGGGAACCTCTGTGCAAAATTTCAGCGTTCTAGGTTCAAGGGTTTGGGCTGGGCATTGATGAGTCAGTCAGTCAGGACTTCTCTTTTTATTTATATAGATTACCATTAGGATAATTTAAAGTTGAGTTAAGTTAACAGTTAAGTCGTTCACTAGGTTAAAACTTTTGTCGTGTAACATAATATTACTTTCAACTTTAGTTCCTCATATGGGTTTTCGGTAAGTACTTACGTTACGAGTATAACTTAACTTTGACACATAATATCCGATAACATTTAAGTACCTATATTTTCTACTGTAGCTTGTTTAAATATCAATTGTACAGATTGTGAGACTGACGATCTTGGGAAAAAAATCCTGTAACATTCGGAACATTTTCAGAAATCTCTGTAGAGATAAGTGAGTAAGTAGTTGTAACTTAATTAATTTATTTGCAGGCATTTGAATCGTTTCATATGACAATTTATTTATTAGATAGTTGGCGCGAGTTGTTATTTTAATTGTAGATTCTCTGAGTTACGAAGTTGTTTCATCGAGTAAATTGATTCAATTACAACTCATTTGAAATTAATCACAAAAATGTTTCGAACTGCTGTAGTACTGACGCGACTGCCTCGTTGCTCTAGTGCTCGCAAGCGCTACTGCTGAGCATCATGTCCTGGGTTCAGTTGCCAGGTCGGACAAAATGTGATTAGGCTTTTCTATCTGAAATTACTCAGTAGCCGCCAGGAGTCTGAATTTGTGCCCGGTTGATGTCACTAGGCGCTCGCCCTCTATTACACGGGACCTTAGAGTAAGCAGTATTTTTCGCAGAGCTGTGTCTAAAACATGCCACATCTCACAAGTATCGAGTCGGAACGTATCATTATTGTAATTCATAACAGTAGACCTCTGATTTCCCATGACGATATTAGTCTAATATAGTAATCTGTTCACTTTATTCATTTGAACAAACTCTAGGTATGTAGTTAAGTAATACAACCAGCCCTTAAATTATCGATGTATTCCTCCTGACAGTAGGCACACGAACACGAGGCAACCAAACACGTGTAGCACATAACAAAACTCACTACACATCGCTACACTACGTTATGCTGCAATAAGGACATCACTCATTGAATCTTGCGCCACGCACAACACTACGGGGATGTTTCACTGAAATAGAACTCAGTAACGAAGCACAGAATATTTTTAGTTTTAAGACAATTTATTGGATAAAAGATTAGATGTCTATTTTCGAAGTTAGTTATTAGGGATTTTCAAGCTCAGTATCTATTAAACGGATATTTTTAGCATCGTAAATTAGATAAAACGACATAATACATTTTAATAATGTAGACTATTAATAAAGGTAACACCTACCTTGGAAGTTTAGTTGGCAATAATGTATCGCAATATATTTAGTTTTACCTAAAATTTATCATTTATATACAGGGTTACTGGTAATTCGACGTATATCCGTCAGGGGCTGATAATGGGGCCAAAATGCAACAAATTGAACCCCCCAATATTTTTCGAATAAATATTGGCCGAAATTCAATAGTTTTCGAGATATTTGAATTTTAAGGGTTTTTCGATATTTACCCAAAATTTGACATTTAATTCCAAATAAAAAAAATATGTATTTGGGTGGGCACTTCAATTAAGCTATGGACATAATTAAAACTACTTAATTTAACAAAATAATTAAAATAATGAGCGATATAAGAATAATATCTTACCAATATTTTCATTTTACGCTTCAAAAATGTTGTCTCGTCACAAAAACTTCTATGACATTAATCGTACAAATAACTAAATCAACTTGCCTATTCTGTAAGCTTTCCAAAAAGGTATAAAAGTCAATTATAAAATACATAATTCGTGGCATGGCATGTGTTTGAATCGGCGCGGGGAGAGAAAGGGTCATTTGTATTTGTATGAAATAAAATGCATTAACAAATTTACGTCAAATTTTATAAAAAAAAATTACACGTCTTGTTCAAAATGAGCAGGTTCGAATTCTCTTCCTAACTTCGGTTTTCGTCAAAAATGTAAGTTATGGTAATTCGTTATACCATCCCAGTCAAACTTTGACTCGTCAGTCCACAAAATATTTCTTAGGAAATGTTCCTGTTCAGCATCAGCGTTTAACATAAACCGAGAAAATTCGAGTCGCCTGGTAGGATCTCCCTCGTGCAATGTTTAGACAGGTTGATAATAGTATGGTTGTCTACCTGATAGATGTACTACCGACCACACTTTCCACTGGGACATACCGAGCTGTCTTGAAACAATGCTCGTTGAGATATTTGGGTCATCAATAAAACACTGAAGAATGGTGTCCTCTTCTTCAGCCGTGTACCGTCGAGGTCTGCCAGCGTTGACTTGTGCTCTCTGAACACTGCCAGTTTCAATCAATCGTCGATAGGTGCTCCCGAAAACAGTAACGTGGGGAAGGCGACGATCGGGAAAGCGACGTTGGTATTCTCGCCGAGCCGCAGCCGCGTTTCCATTGTCAAAACCATAACAAAACATTATGTCTGCGTATTCGTTATTAGAATACGAAGCCATGTTATCCGAAATAACAATGATAACAAAAATAATAACAAGAGAAACAAGAATTAACAATAATGATCGATAACAAATTAACGCGATGAGAGATTGGTTAATAGCAAGATAACAACACACATGCTTGCGCGGCGTAGAGTCGAAACTCACTAAGGAAGGTGACGCGAGCGCAGCAGATGCCGTGTACTCTCCCGCCCGCACACCCCGCCCCATCACGAAGAATTTCGCCAGTAAAATCGGTTGTTTTAGCGAGGATCATAAACTAAAAACACAGATGATATCTCTCCCCGCACCGCGCGCCCCCGCGCCGGTTCAAACACATGCCATGCCACGAATTATGTATTTTAAAATTGACTTTTATACCTTTTTGGAAAGCTTACAGAATAGGCAAGTTGTTTTAGTTATTTGTACGATTACTGTCATAGTAATTTTTGTGACGAGACAACAGTTTTGAATCGTAAAATGAAAATATTAATAAGATATTATTCTTACATCGCTCATTATTTTAATTATTTTGTTAAATTAAGTATTTTTAATTATGTCAATAGCTTAAATAAAGTGCCAGCTACAACATCATTTTTAATGGTACCCATTCAAATATGTATTTTTTTTTTATTTGGAATTAAATGTCAAATTTTGGGTAAATATCGAAAAGCTCTTAAAATTCAAATATCTCGAAAACTAATAGGTCTTTACCTATGAAATTGCCGTTTTGTATGAAAAAATTTAAACGATTTTTTTTCATGCATTTTTTATTTGTATTAATCGAAGTAATCACCCATGGAATCAATGCATCTTTGCCAACGCAGTGGCAGTTTATTGATGCCCTTCTGAAAGAAATCAGCTGGACGGGAGGCAACAAATTCTTCAAAGGCATTTTGTACTGCCTCTCGGGTATTGAATTTTTTTCCCGCCAAGAAGTTATCCAAATTCTGGAAAAAGTAGTAGTCTGTAGGCGCAAGGTCTGGTGAGTAGGGCGGATGACGGAGAGCTTCCAACCCCAGTTCTTGCAACTTGGAGACCGTCTGCTGTGCAGTATGAGGTCGCGCGTTGTCGTGCAGGAGCAGCGGAGACGAGCGATTGACCAATGCCGGTTGGAGATGTGCCAGCTTCTCCATCATTGTGTTCAGTTCTTCACAGTACACATCTGAAGTAATGCTCATCCCGTTTGGTAAGGAGCTGTGATGAAGCACACCGGCGCTAGACCACCAAACGGTGACCATCACTTTTCTAGGGGTAAGTTTTCGTTTAGGGCATTGTTTAGGTGCTGAACCAGGATCCAACCAACTTGCTGAGCGCTTGCGGTTATCAAACAGAATCCATTTTTCATCGCAGGTAACAATGCGGTTCAAAATTCCTTCATTTGTGTGTCTGTTGAGCAATGCAAGGCACGTCTCGACGCGTACTTCGCGCTGGCGATCATTGAGTTCGTGGGGCACCCATTTGTCAAGCTTTTTTACCTTGCCAATTTGACGCAAATGGACCAATATTGTTTTGACGCTAACGTCGAAAGCTGCTGCTAATTCAGCCGTAGATTGTGTATCATCAGCTTCCACAATCGTCTTTAATTCGTCATTGTCGACCAAAGTCTTCGGACGACCGCGAGGTTCATTTTTCAGGTCGAAATTTCCAGAACGGAAGCGAGCAAACCAATAACAAGTGGTGCGTTGGTTTGTAGTGTTAGCTCCGTAAACGTCGTTGATGTTGCGTGCCGCTTGTGCCGTGTTGCTGCCACGACGGTACTCATATTCCATAATTACTCGAATTTTTAACGTATCCATGATGACGAAAAAGATTGAAATGCGATGAAAATGTAACACTAATCAATAAACAAATTACTACTTTTTGAAAAAAAATCCATGTTTTTGAAATAAAATTAATTTGAAATTAGAATTCTTAGCCAAACAAAAATTATTTTGATTTGAAATGGCCAGTACTGCAGAACGGCAATTTCATAGGTAAAGACCTAATATTTAATTTCGGCCATACATTATGGGGGGTTCAATTTATTGCATTTTGGCCCCCTTATCAGCCCCTGACGGATATACGTCGAATTACCAGTAACCTTGTATTATAAAATATATATCTTTTCGTGGTTTTCACCATCACTTATAATTTATTCCGGAAGGTTTTGTGTACTTGTAACACATTTCTATTAAACTGAAATACAAATGAAAGTCGTAAAACCCTTGCGAATCAGCGGCAGCGGCGGTTCGCTAGTTATTATAATGAAATTCAGCCACAAGAGTCCACTGATTACTTCGTTCGATTTTTATCCCTAGCGAGTTGTCCACCAGCCGCGCGGCATGTCGCGATAATTTATGCGATGCTCGTTTACATCGACAAGTTTTAATGTGCGGCCATCGCTCGTGCAGAGAATAATTAACTATGTATGTCGTTCTGTTCGACAACGCCGCCAAGCGCCGCGGGTACACGGGCTTTTAAATAGCCGCTGAACAAAAGTGGGCGAGTTTTGTTTAAATTGTCTTTGTGTTAGCTTTCTTTGAGTAATTATGCTGTCGAAAACGTAAAGTTCTGAATCCCATAATTATTTGTCAACATATATTTTATTACTGACTCGTATAACAAACTTTTGTTACTAAAATATGGGAAACAAAATATCTGATTACGGCGGCGGTATTTAGTGAAACTAAAATAGACTAGTCGCGCGAATGAGAGGGAGAGGGGCTAATTTACAGCTGTACATAAACTTGGGCTTAACAAGCAGTGATATATGTTTGGTAGTGGTTCACATAGTACAGAAGACAGTCACCTGGGCGCTCTACATCAAAGGGGCTATATATATTTACGACGCAGCTTTAAATAAGGACGGACAGAAGGCCCGCTCCTTTAGAGCTCGCTCGTAAATTCAGTTGCTACAGTGTAGCTGAAGTGAATTTGTATTGAACTATAAATCTTTGGATTGTACCGTTGCAACATTTCCTCTGACACGCATGTAAAACCACTACAATATTTATAATCTTATGCATAAAATCTGCTTAGAGAATAATTTACTTAATCAGAATTATATTGCTCTCCATTGACTTCGCATTTCCTTAGCTGTATTTTAGAACATCCACCACAGCCTTCCAGGGTTTCCTAGTGCGACTCGACGTTGTGTATGTTTGTTCTCGCGTGTGGTGTGGACCTTCTGTATTTAGATTGCTTCTTGCACCTCTCCCGTCCCTGCTGCCCCCTGAACACCCACGCGGGAGGGCGCCGATGTTCAGGGAGTTCAGGTGACCCGGCACAACACAATCCGACACGCGCACAACACACGCAAGACGCACGCACAACACACGCACAGCCGCATAAATTGCCACGCGGTGCCCTTTACAACTTCCGCCAGAGTTGAATACTATTATACTATCGGAAATGTTGTACGAACAACACATTTGTCTTCCTGCAAATGTTTTGTAGCGCTCGACTCTCGTTGCCAAATAATACTGGCGGACTTTTTAGTCATTTTATGGGACGTATTTGCTCTCTTTAGGCTATACGACGGATGGTAGACAGACAGACAAGCAACCAAACTGTACTAAAGAGCAAGAATAACATATCTGGCCAAAACATTCACAGATCTCATGCACCACATGGTCTTCAAATAGCATTGGAAATGAACTTCGGTAATGATAAAAAAAAAACAATAACCATCATCATCATCTGCCGCCTCTTCCCAACTATGTTGGGGTCTGCTTCTGTGTCACCCGTCAGCTGAATACCAGTATGTTACATGGAGCGACTGCCCATCAGTCCTCCACAACCTAAGTTAGTCAATAATACGATAGGTACCACTTGGTAAGACTGGTTGACAGACTTTCGGGCTTCTGACGATGCGTAACGACTGTCAAAGATCCAAGAATGACAGCGAGGACCAGCGGCTTAACGTGTTTTTCGAGGCACGGATGGCCTTGGTATGTAAAGATACCACCCACCCATACATGGACCGACCGCAGCAAGCGCAGCTTAACCTGATCGATCGACCCGTGCGGCTGTTATTACTTAGCCACGGAACACAAACATGTAGGAATATATTTTATATTATAATTATTTTGTTATTTATTTAAATACGCCAAATGTCGCAAGCTGTCGCTGGAGATAAGTAAATTGGAGGACTGTGACAAGCTTCAACGAGACACAGACCGAGTGCTGACGTGGAGCAAGAACAGCCTCTTGCAGTTCAACAGCTCAAAGTGCGTAACGATCACTTTCAGTCACGGGCGCGGGCGTTCTCCTTGTCTATATACGTACAATATAGACAGGTTGCCAATGGCTAGGGGTACGGAAGATAGGGACTTAAAAGTGAAGTTCAATACTGGGCTATCGTTTCGTGATGACGTCACAAGCTGCGGCAGCAAAGCCTACCTTAATTCAGTTAGTTCGCTCCGCATGTGCGTGCGGTTATCGCTTTATTATGTATAATGCTTTAGTTAGAACTCAATTAGAATGTAATGCAGTCATTTGGGCTCCACACAAATATAAATATAGGCTCGGTCTGGAGAGAGTACAAAACATGTACCTAAACCTAAACCCATTTTATCCGCTTACTCGTATGTACCCAACATTATTTATTTTGGGTATGGTTGGATATAACGAACTGAGGGTCAGGAACTCAGGAGGGATCTCGCGCTCACCTCGTACATATTGAAAGTACTTAGAGGGAAGATACATAATGCGGACATGTTAGGGCACATATGTGTGTGTGTTCCCGACGTGTGGCGACGGCGACAGCCACGGCTGCTGCGGAGCCGCGCACGAGCACGCGCCACTGACGCGTGCACTCCGCACGCTCAACCTCATAGCTAGTGGCACGGACCTACTCTGTTGTTCTCTGAGTGAGTTCACAAAGAATGCATTGTTTATATTAGGTCTTTACCTATGAAATTGCCGTTCTGCAGTACTGGCCATTTCAAATCAAAATAATTTTTGTTTGGCTAAGAATTCTAATTTCAAATTAATTATATTTTAAAAACATGGATTTTTTTTTCCAAAAGTAGTCATTTGTTTATTGATTAGTGTTACATTTTCATCGCACTTCAATCTTTTTCCTCATCATGGATACGTTAAAATTCGAGTAATTATGGAATATGAGCACCGTCATGGCAGCAACGCGGCACAAGCGGCACGCAACATCAACGACGTTTACGGAGCTAACACTACAAACCAACGCACCACTGTCTTGTTATTGGTTTGCTCGCTTCCGTTCTGGAAATTTCGACCTGAAAAATGAACCTCGCGGTCGTCCGAAGACTTTGGTCGACAATGACGAATTAAAGGCGATTGTGGAAGCTGATCACACCGGCGCTAGACCACCAAACAGTGACCATCACTTTTCTAGGGGTAAGTTAGGTAAGATGTGCCAGCTTCTCCATCATTGTGTTCAGTTCTTCACAGTACACATCTGAAGTAATGCTCATCCCGTTTGGTAAGGAGCTGTGATGAAGCACACCGGCGCTAGACCACCAAACGGTGACCATCACTTTTCTAGGGGTAAGTTTTCGTTTAGGGCATTGTTTAGGTGCTGAACCAGGATCCAACCAACTTGCTGAGCGCTTGCGGTTATCAAACAGAATCCATTTTTCATTGCAGGTAACAATGCGGTTCAAAATTCCTTCATTTCTGTGTCTGTTGAGCAGTGCAAGGCACGTCTCGACGCGTACTTCGCGCTGGCGATCGTTGAGTTCGTGGGGCACCCATTTGTCAAGCTTTTTTACCTTGCCAATTTGACGCAAATGGACCAATATTGTTTTGACGCTAACGTCGAAAGCTGCTGCTAATTCAGCCGTAGATTGTGTATCATCAGCTTCCACAATCGCCTTTAATTCGTCATTGTCGACCAAAGTCTTCGGACGACCGCGAGGTTCATTTTTCAGGTCGAAATTTCCAGAACGGAAGCGAGCAAACCAATAACAAGCGGTGCGTTGGTTTGTAGTGTTAGCTCCGTAAACGTCGTTGATGTTGCGTGCCGCTTGTGCCGCGTTGCTGCCACGACGGTGCTCATATTCCATAATTACTCGAATTTTTAACGTATCCATGATGACGAAAAAGATTGAAATGCGATGAAAATGTAACACTAATCAATAAACAAATGACTACTTTTGGAAAAAAAAATCCATGTTTTTAAAATAAAATTAATTTGAAATTAGAATTCTTAGCCAAACAAAAATTATTTTGATTTGAAATGGCCAGTACTGCAGAACGGCAATTTCATAGGTAAAGACCTAATATATTATATATCATACTCCTTTATTGATTTTGCAATAGTATTTTGCGCATCGGTCTAAAACGATTTGTTTTCTTAAAATTTTCTTAATTTACAACGTTAAGACACTTTTGTTAGGCTGTCAAGCTGTTATTATTTTTTCTTCTAATTTTCTGTCATAGAGTTTCTTACTAGCTTAGTCTATGAAAATTACTTTTGATTTATATAATTTAAATTATTTTTATCAACATGTTAGCTCAAATATTGTATTTGATAGATAATTATGATTGTTTACTAAATAACTGTATCCTTATAAAATAATTAATTTATAAAAATAATTGACACGCTCTCAGAATTCATCGAAGAGGTTTTTGAACGAATACTAGTATTTCTGGCCGTTTCGATGGCTGACAAGTCGCATTTTTTGAAGAACGAAACTTGAACTCTGGAAAAGAAAGGAGAAAGAAAAACAACAGATGTTGAAAAAAAACGTAGTGGAGACGCTATAAAAGCCATGACTGACTGATTCCCTGGCTCCTTCGATCCTTGATTCTGTGAAAGAAGTATCTCTGCGTCTTCTACAAACTTTATATATTTATTGAGACGGTGTCTGCGCATATATCATCATCACTCAATCACTGCTGGAGTGACCCGTGCTTCTTGGGATTATCAGGCCTCGGAGCTGACGAGGTCTGACATCTGGCCTGGCCTGGTGCCAAATCAAGTTTCCTTTTCATTATTAATCTGAGAGTGTGATAGGTAGGGAGGTGTTTTTTAAATATATTCTGTGTTTTTTATTTTTTCTTTTATTATATTTTGTTTACGAGTCTATTTTCCCTCTTATTTCATTAGGTTAGTAGATTTGTTACACTTACCAGACTGATTTGTTTCTTAATACGCTAAGTACGTATATATCATCAAATCACTGGTCTGAACAGATCTCCCAATGAATGCAACAATGAGCGAATCATTTAGCTTACCAGACTGATTTGTTTCTTAACACGCTAATTAAGTATATATCATCAAATCACTGGTCTGAACAGATCTCCCAATGAATGCAACAATGAGCGAATCATTTATCTTACAAGACTGATTTGTTTCTTAATACGCAAAGTAAGTATGTATCATCAAATCACTGGTCTGAACAGATCTCATAATGAATGCAACAATGAGCGAATCATTTATCTTACAAGACTGATTTGTTTCTTAATACGCAAAGTAAGTATGTATCATCAAATCACTGGTCTGAACAGATCTCCTAATGAATGCAACAATGAGCGAATCATTTATCTTACAAGACTGATTTGTTTCTTAATACGCAAAGTAAGTATGTATCATCAAATCACTGGTCTGAACAGATCTCCTAATGAATGCAACAATGAGCGAATCATTTAGCTTACCAGACTGATTTGTTTCTTAATACGCTAAGTAAGTAGGTATATATCAGCAAATCACTGGTCTGAACAGATCTCCCAATGCAGCAATGAGCGAATCAAACTGAAGCTTACCAGACTGATTTTTCATCGCAAATTTAAAAAAGCGGCCAAGTGCGAGTCGGACTCGCCCATGAAGGGTTCCGTAGCAGCAAGTAACATAATATAAAAGTTCTTTTAGTTCGTTGTAACTCTGATCGATGTTTTAATAATAGTGTATTTTTTTAAATTAAGTTATTAATAAGTAAACATTATAATTAGGTACCTAAATGATGGGATTAAGGTAAATTACGGTTTACGATTTATGACGTAATAAAAAAAAACTACTTACTAGATCTCGTTCAAATCAATTTTTGGTGGAAGTTTACATGGTAATGTACATCACGTATTTTTTTTAGTTTTATCATTCTCTTATTATAGAAGTTACAGGGGGGACACACACATCTTACCACTTTGGAAGTGTCTCTCGCGCAAACTAAGTATTCAGTTTAGAAAAAAAATATATTAGAAACCTCATTAACATTTTTAGAAGACCTATCCATAGATACCCCACACGTATGGGTTTGATGAAAAAAAATGTTTGAGTTTCAGTTCTAAGTATGGGGAACCCCCAAAATTTATTGTTTTTTTTTTTCTATTTTTGTGTGAAAATCTTAATGCGGTTCACAGAAAACATCTACTTGCCAAGTTTCAACAGTATAGTTCCTATAGTTTCGGAAAAATGTGGCTGTGACATACGGACGGACACACAGACAGACAGACATGACGAATCCATAAGGGTTCCGTTTTTTGCCATTTGGCTACGGGACCCTAAAAAGTACTGATCACCAATATACTTCCACACTTCATTTTTCCATACATGATGATGCTAAGATTAATATAAAGCAAGTCGCCATATGAATGTTTATCTTGAGACTCACTAAACCGCGCTTTATTGGCGAGGCTTGCCGATATTCTGCATCGTGCCGGTTTAAACTGCCTTATTACTTCGCGAGGCAATACCGATATCCTGATGCCGTTCGAGGAAACCGTAAAAAGATACATACCTACGTATTATGTGCAGGCGGCACATACATACGTACGGATGCCGTAGAATCGTAGAATAGCTGAAATGAACTGGGAACATTGCCATAATCGTCAAGCTCTCTGGATAAAATGATAATGTTAGTACAATGTTATTGAACGATACTAAAGAACGACATAATCACCTATTTACGGAAAGCGTATGTTTATCCATACACAAAGAGTCACGTGAATGATTCAATTTGCCTCGAAAGCTTTGGGAGCTCATTTGAAATTGAATAATGTGTAAGAATATCAATATTCGCTTTATTACAAGGCTGATGCTCATGGAGTTACTTACTGTATTGGTAGTAAAATCTCTCCCTAGATTCTTAGCTGTAACCTCAATTTGACATAATACTGTTGTGTCGGTCGCAATAACTGACATTAGTGGTGCCCTTACCGCTCACGGATCAATAGAGGCGCTCTTCTTTTGTTCATTCACTTCGCTCACTACATCAATAGCTAATTTCGCGTTATCAACCAGTCGTGAATGAACGAATGAACGCTTTTGATGTCTCTTGGCAATATCGCCAGCGCCGACAGATCCCACTGTATCCACGCGCTCCCTCACAATTTATTGGCACAACGTGATATTTTAGCAGCCTATTATAAATGTATAGAGCGACATTTCTTTTACAACTGAACTCATAAAATCGCGTTGAATACAAATTGGATTAGATAATTGCGTTGAGCTCACATAATTTATTTCGGACTTAATTTGTTATTCATCGTTCAATATGGCATTTTCACTAATATTGATGGTCCTTATTTTAATTCGATTCTGCGAAAATCAAGCTTTAATTCACTGCTTATATTTTCTCAAGTGCGGACTGAAGAAGGTGAAGATGGCCGAAGAATAGGGTTTTGTTGGAGCTAGGTGTGTGATCCCGAGCCCTTAGCGAACGTATCACGTACACAATTTACCTGCACCGCCCGTGTGGGGGTGTAGGAGTGTGCGTACAAACATCTTGTATCACTAAAACACACAGTTGCCACGTTTAATACAAAAAGTACACATGTTAGAGGAGGATAAGAATCGCCTATAGCCGCCACAGCGATGTTTGTTGAAGGGAAAAACGTGCACGAGAAAATATATGAGAGAGCTTTGCTTCATAATACCTATTGGTGCGCTGAGAGATATTGACTCAACGGAGGGTACTTTTGGATATTAATGGTATTAGCTCAAGCAGCTGCGATGAAAAACAAACAGTTTGGAGAGAGTGCCTCAGCTCGGCCGGGTCTCACGCGACGACTGACTTTGTACGCAACTTTGATGTGGGAAGGTACTTTTGTGAAGCTCAGTAACGATTTTGTACTAATAGCTGAGTCAACTTATATAGATTTTGACAGTAATTTACCTAATTATTGACATTAGCTGAAATTAGATTTTGGGTAGTGTAGTGATCACTATCACAACACTAACTAACTATATGTATAAGTATACGTGTCACACTGGCTCACCGCTACAGCCAGCTCCGAGCGCAGGCGCACGTCCAACCTGCACCGCGTCTAACGCCAGTTGTCAGTTTGACAGCTACCCCCTCTGCTGGTGTACATGAGACAATGTATTATATCTATTACATAGATACAAACACTACAGGTAGTAAATATTTTGAAAATAACTAATAACTAGGTAGTTGTTAGTTATTTTTATCAAATTTAAATTACCTACTTATATATCAAGAGCATCGCAATTGCAAAATATAAAGTACGAGTATGTTGTGTGTCAGAAAAATCAGTATTGCATCATAGCGAGTGGAATGTGCAAGATTCTCAATTCACAATTTAGAAATTCTTCCAAGGCGTAGTTATTTTTGTTCCGCGTCACGTCATACGAGTATGTCACGTGTCACACAAATCGACGATAACGTGTGCTGGAAGTATTTCACAGATTCTTTAGCTGTCACGCTGTCCTGCCAGCTCCCGTGCATTCCTGCGCCAGTTTATTCTGCAAACGACGCAGAACAACGCACAGCTCTTGTCACTACAATGTCATGACAGAGTAGCTCTAGGCCGCATCTATACCGATTTCGGTTTTCCGAAACGATACTCGTATGATTTTATTGACGGAGAAAAATTCCAACAGCGTTACCTACGCGGAAATCGCCGGAATATCCGGGATTGACTAATATACTGACGTGTGCACCTAAACATTCGAAAAGTTTTGTTAGAAACGGTAGTCTATTTTTGAAATCCGTATCTCTGTTACAAAAGGTTTCCACTCTTGGTTCCGTTTGGATATTCACAAAATTTGGAATACATTCCTCAACGATCTTAGTACGTACTTGGTGAATGTTTGAGAGTCCCAAATCTCAGATGTACAAAGAGCAGCTGTCGACGAAATCCGCGAAAGTCAGGGTTAGCCAAAGTCCGGTAAGGTCCAGGAACCACATCTGCGCTACGAATATGATCCGTTACGGCTCCGCTTGCTATTCCGCGGACGTGGCAGATGGGATTGCCTTATACAATTTCAGGGCGTTGGCGTGTCGCTGGCTGCGACCATAAAACTGACCGCCATTACTGTCTGCGCTACCGCAAGCAACCAACTCGCACTCGATCGGTTCTCGCGTATGTAAGAGTGAGGATGACAGTGTGTTGACAAGGTGGTAGTAAATCGTAAAATAATTTAGTAATATTCGTACCTACAATATTATATGTTGCCAGGAGATGACTATTACGGATTGTTTGTCGAGATCTTGTTCAGAATAATTATGTAAAGTTGTCTAAGTACCTATACCCATCCCAAAAAGATCTCTTGAATCTTCAGATGAAGTAAATGTTTGTTAAAGTTTTAAAATAACGGGAAATTATATGTGCGGCAACAAAAGTTTTCTTTAGCACCTGCAACCTAGCGTCTTTTTTTATATGTGGGCGACGAGTTAATAGAACAGCTTCAATTATATTAATTCATCATCTTTACTATTCCAACAGAATATCAAAAAACCAGCGTCAATTTACGAGCGTAAATTAATATGACTCCGAGCTACCGATAAATATATTTACTTCTGATTTGATAACTCAGCGACTAATGTTGTAAGTGAGCTACTTTATATATTTTAGAGATTCAACATCTGTCTGCTAATAAAATCAAATTCCAGCCTCAAAATTAGCAATCAAAGTTTTTCATTCAACAACTAAATTAATAAATCATATTCTTTTTTCGTGTTTATGATAACAATATTTTTTGTATGTTCATTTGGGTAGGTATAATAGTCAATGGGAAATTATTAATCGCACATCAAAAATAATAAATGCGCATCTAAAAACTTATTATTTCACTACTAGTTAACTAACTGAATATCAAAAATTGTACAAATAATAATTATTGGGTACCCCGAGGTTAGGTTAGGTTAGGTTCCTTTAAACCCTGCAGACAGAAATAGGAGCCCCGCGCAGCGGGGCTCCGTCGACCTGACGTTAAGTTTAATTTATTTAAACGTGCAAATTTTGATGTGCAAACAGTATTTTTGATGTACGTATTCTGTTGGCAAAAGTTGGTAATTTTTGATGTGCGTTTAAATACTACCCATAGTCAATTACTTATGGTCACATTATAAATAGATAGGCGAATACATGAAATTATAGCTTTCATTGACCATTATTTGATGACAATAATGAGGAAATTTTATGTTCAAATATAGTAGATTCACTCATCAATTACTTATGCTAAAGTATAAAAATAAAGGTGACTCTATGAAATTAGAGTACGTTGATATTATTTTATAGATGAAGTTGATACACTTATTAGAAGCTGGCAATAAGTAGACAAATCACAAATTTAGTTGCTTAAGAATTATCACCATGTTGCGTCATAATAACGGTAGCTTGTTTTACAATATATGGTCGCTTATAAACCATTTATTAGACGCTAAAAGTTCGTCGCTGACCTATTAATTCATTAGACAACTAAATATATTTGCAGACGAGAATGACATTTTAAAGAAGCTGCCTTAATTAGCACCCTAAAATAACTACTTAAATTCTAAATGTGAGATATGTGTCATTCTAAACAGAACAATAGAATAGTCTAATGTAAGAAACTTAGCGATGTAAATATTGTCACACAAATGTATACAACAACAACAGTATATTAGGGCACAGTAGCCAGCGGACGGGTTCCGTCGCCGCATGCACTTTATTTCGTCCATTACTGTAATGAACCGCGAAATAGCGCCTTCTACTGAAATATAGAGCAATTATTTTTTTGCGCGGGCGACATGATTGCGCAGACGCGGCCCTACATCACGCTGAGCGACAACCCTAGCCCGCGCATCCCGCGCCCCGCGCCGTTCGCCCTCTCTGACCACCACACGTAGCAGATACAACAGAAATACCATTTGATACAACAAATGCATTGCGCTACTTTGAAACGCTCACGGAGTCTGCTAATTACAATGTGAGAATATGTTGACTGCAGTGCTGTCTTAGGCAACTTATAAATGTAAATATTGAAGTATGGAGCCTCCTACAGTTAGATATGGTACGACCGTTAATGTGTTTATAACTTTCCCCACGCTGTTACCAGTAAGTTCTTCTGTATGTTCCTTCGGCGTGGCGCGCACAAATACGTCCCCGCTCTAACGTATGTTCCTATAGTGTATATTAAATGACTGGAACGTTCCGACTGTTCCGCTCCACGGCATATCCCGCCGAAAAATATCAACACATTTCTCTCTGCGCCGTTACTTCAGATGCTTTACTGAACCGGTACCGATCGCACGGCACCACAGACGGCACACAGATGAAGGAATAATACAATACAAAGAAATATCAACGTTTATGCCTTATGTAGCAGTAAGGCCTTTTGAAGTAATTGAACAGCGATCGGCAAAAACTTTAGATCTCTCGGCCTGGGCAAGTCTGACGCTGAATAATCTCGCTAAGTTATTTTTGATGGCAACATCGTAGCAAGATTAATAGGGTCCTTTGTCACGAGAAAGGGGCCTTAACTGTGATGTGTCTCAATTTATATTCTTTTTATGGAGCTGAGTCGGGAGTTGTAAAGTTTAGTGGGGACACAAAAACAATGGGCGGTTGACCACTGGGCAGGTGGACGCAGAAGGTAAACTGTGCACTGTTGTGCATGGGCAACGATACTGTACGTACTGACAAAAATGTTTTTCAAATGCATTCAATTTGCGATTGCATTATGTTGAAACTATTACGTATACTTTGATCCATGTCTATCTACTGATAATATTTATATCTGTCTATCTTAAACAATGAGCCTACTGTCTCCTCCTTGGTCTGCCCCTGACAGGGTGAGGTCACACGAGCCGGAGTCACGCGACTTGTGCGCTGTTGTGTGCACGTCCTAACCACGGCCAACTTTGAGCTGGGATAAAGTTGTGTCTTCATTGTAGCGCGGATAGAATGGGGATCAACTTACTGAGGCTATTGAAAATCAAGGATTCAGGATGTGTTGTTGCGAACTTTCGCTGTTTGTTTAGTTTTTGTCATCGTCGCTCAATGAACTGTAAACTTGTCCGTATGTGAACGTTTCAACAGCTACTTTTCTTGCGGAACAATAGTTTACTAGGTTCATAGCTCTGAGAAAATAATCGAAATAGTATCTCTAAATTCTGTCCTAGTAGGTATATAAAGACTGCAGGGTCAGGGCATGACCTAAATTGAATACATTTCAGTTCAAATTACAATGTATCCTATACAACAATTCCAAGGTAGGCGAAAATAAGCACACAGATTCCAAAACAATTTTTGAGCGAATTGCAAATTCATTGGGAACAAACTGTAACTACTAGGTGAATACCATTTCAAACTATTTGTATGAGTATGTAAACTATATTCTCGCATAGCAACACGGCGACGCGACGCGGCAATTGTCCCGGTTATCGCCACTTATTCGCCACTAATACTCGCTATCGGGGCAGTCATAGCGAAAGCGAAGCGAACACGACGCGTTACTGTCGTCACGGGAGCGGGAGTTCGCATCTCGCGACAACTGTTATTGAGGAAAATGAACATGTGTAACATCACATTAACGGTGCCTGGAGGAGTAGCCAGAGTTATATTTCTAAATGAAAGACATTGTCCCACTCTGTGTCACAACCAAGTTACAACACAACCACCTTCTCTCAGATCTTAATATAACATTTATCTGTTATAATTTATTTTTATCTAAAACTTGTTCATCTAAAACAAAAAGTAATTACATAGTATTAGGTACAACGGATTGTCCTTCGTGCCCGTCAAATACCTACATTGGCTTTTTAAGTCGAGTACGACTGGCAAACAAAACAACAGTTCATTATTAGGCAGAATAAGTGCCTTGTTAGTTTAGGGGAAATAATAAGACCCTAGACCTTACTGGTAATTGGGCCAGTCTTGAAATGTATTTGATTGTGTTGTGAGAGTCAGGTGGCAATAGCTCCTTCTAGAACACAAGCATAAGATAGGCCGCATTTCATGAGACTGGATTATGTTGCGAGAGTCAGGTGGCAATAGCTCCTTCTAGAACACAAGCATAAGATAGGCCGCATTTCATGAGACTGGATTATGTTGCGAGAGTCAGGTGGCAATAGCTCCTTCTAGAACACAAGCATAAGATAGGCCGCATTTCATGAGACTGGATTATGTTGCGAGAGTCAGGTGGCAATAGCTCCTTCTACAATACAAGCATAAGATAGGCCGCATTTCATGAGACTGGATTATGTTGCGAGAGTCAGGTGGCAATAGCTCCTTCTAGAACACAAGCATAAGATAGGCCGCATTTCATGAGACTGGATTATGTTGCGAGAGTCAGGTGGCAATAGCTCCTTCTAGAACACAAGCATAAGATAGGCCGCATTTCATGAGACTGGATTATGTTGCGAGAGTCAGGTGGCAATAGCTCCTTCTAGAACACAAGCATAAGATAGGCCGCATTTCATGAGACTGAATTATGTTGCGAGAGTCAGGTGGCAATAGCTCCTTCTAGAACACAAGCATAAGATAGGCCGCATTTCATGACACTGGATTATGTTGCGAGAGTCAGGTGGCAATAGCTTCTTCTAGAACACAAGCATAAGATAGGCCGCATTTCATGAGACTGGATTATGTTGCGAGAGTCAGGTGGCAATAGCTCCTTCTAGAACACAAGCATAAGATAGGCCGCATTTCATGAGACTGGATTATGTTGCGAGAGTCAGGTGGCAATAGCTTCTTCTAGAACACAAGCATAAGATAGGCCGCATTTCATGAGACTGGATTATGTTGCGAGAGTCAGGTGGCAATAGCTCCTTCTAGAACACAAGCATAAGATAGGCCGCATTTCATGAGACTGGATTATGTTGCGAGAGTCAGGTGGCAATAGCTCCTTCTAGAACACAAACATAAGATAGGCCACATTTCATGAGACTGGATTATGTTGCGAGAGTCAGGTGGCAATAGCTCCATCTAGAACACAAGCATAAGATAGGCCGCATTTCATGACACTGGATTATGTTGCGAGAGTCAGGTGGCAATAGCTTCTTCTAGAACACAAGCATAAGATAGGCCGCATTTCATGAGACTGGATTATGTTGCGAGAGTCAGGTGGCAATAGCTCCTTCTACAATACAAGCATAAGATAGGCCGCATTTCATGAGACTGGATTATGTTGCGAGAGTCAGGTGGCAATAGCTCCTTCTAGAACACAAGCATAAGATAGGCCGCATTTCATGAGACTGGATTATGTTGCGAGAGTCAGGTGGCAATAGCTCCTTCTAGAACACAAGCATAAGATAGGCCGCATTTCATGAGACTGGATTATGTTGCGAGAGTCAGGTGGCAATAGCTCCTTCTAGAACACAAGCATAAGATAGGCCGCATTTCATGACACTGGATTATGTTGCGAGAGTCAGGTGGCAATAGCTTCTTCTAGAACACAAGCATAAGATAGGCCGCATTTCATGAGACTGGATTATGTTGCGAGAGTCAGGTGGCAATAGCTCCTTCTAGAACACAAGCATAAGATAGGCCGCATTTCATGAGACTGGATTATGTTGCGAGAGTCAGGTGGCAATAGCTTCTTCTAGAACACAAGCATAAGATAGGCCGCATTTCATGAGACTGGATTATGTTGCGAGAGTCAGGTGGCAATAGCTCCTTCTAGAACACAAGCATAAGATAGGCCGCATTTCATGAGACTGGATTATGTTGCGAGAGTCAGGTGGCAATAGCTTCTTCTAGAACACAAGCATAAGATAGGCCGCATTTCATGAGACTGGATTATGTTGCGAGAGTCAGGTGGCAATAGCTTCTTCTAGAACACAAGCATAAGATAGGCCGCATTTCATGAGACTGGATTATGTTGCGAGAGTCAGGTGGCAATAGCTCCTTCTAGAACACAAGCATAAGATAGGCCGCATTTCATGAGACTGGATTATGTTGCGAGAGTCAGGTGGCAATAGCTCCTTCTAGAACACAAGCATAAGATAGGCCGCATTTCATGAGACTGGATTATGTTGCGAGAGTCAGGTGGCAATAGCTCCTTCTAGAACACAAGCATAAGATAGGCCGCATTTCATGAGACTGGATTATGTTGCGAGAGTCAGGTGGCAATAGCTTCTTCTAGAACACAAGCATAAGATAGGCCGCATTTCATGAGACTGGATTATGGCCTCAAATCTCACTAAATGCAGCCCTGTTTATTATTTTCTATGAAGTTCGTAACATTCACCATCGTGGTTCAATAGAAAGAGACCACTTCAGTCATTAACCCACATGATGCTCCTTATATTCTAACCATATGATCTGACCATTTACAATTCATGGACTTTGCCCTCTGAGTTTATTTCAGTGTTTCTAGTGGGATAGGAAACACAGACCTCGTCTAGTTTAAATAAAAAACCAGACAAGTGCGTATCGAACCACGCACAATGAAGGATTCCGTAGTTGGCATGAATTAATCCCAAAAACTTAACAATGTAGTTGAAAAATGTGATGTGAAGTATGTGATAAAACTACAAATTAACGATATCGGACTTTTGTCTCTACTTGTGCTGTGAGACATTGTTGCTTGCCAAATTTCATGATTCTTATAATAGGTTGGGGAAAAAGTTTCTTCGCATTTTTTAAGAAAATTCAAAACATTTTTAATATACATTATTTACATTTATCTAAAGTATATAGGTACCATTTTGTTTGATAACTTTTTTACATCTTGTAGGTAGGGACATGATCCCATTGCTATAGAAATTTCGGGACTTCTGGTCAAAATACCGCGACATGTGGTTTTGGCAGTCCTCTCGTGATGTTAACCTGACACTGCCTAAAGAATTCTGAAGAGACCGAAACAGGTGGAAATCTGAAGGTCAGGACTATACGGCGGATGCATTAACACCTCCCAGCCAAACTCTCTTAATTTTTGCTGAGTGGCTAAAGATGTGTGAGGTCTAGCGTTATCATGATGAAAAACCACACCCCTTCTGTTGATTAATTCCGGCCGCTTTCTCTCAACTTCTTGCTTTAATCTCATCAGTCGTTCGCAGTAAAGTTCAGAATCGATGCTCCTGCCTGGTGGTAACAGCTCATAATGAATAATGCCCTTCCAATCCCACCACACACACAGCATCACCTTGTTGCGAGTTAACCCGGGTTTCGCCACACTCTGTGAAGCCTGACCGGCCTTTGACCACGACCTGTTTCGCACGTTCTTGTCGTACGTGATCCACTTTTCATCACCAGTTATCAGCTTCTTCAAAAATGGTTCGGTTTCATTACGTCGTAATAAAGAATCACAAATGAGTACACGGTTCATTAGGTTTCTTTCAGTGAGCTCGTAAGGTACCCAAATATCGAGCTTTTTTGTGTACCCAGATTTTTTTAAATGCGTCAAAACTGTTTTTTGGTCAATTCCCAGTTCTTCAGCTACGTCGTAACTACTCATATGCCGATCTTGCTCCACTTTTTCAAAAATGGCATCCATTTTATCCGTAATAGGGCGACCAGAGCAACGTGCATCTTTGACATCAAAATTTCCGGATTGAAAACGCTTAAACCAAATTTGTGCTACTCTCAGAGACACTGCACTGGATCCATAAACATCGCAATTTTTTTTGTAGTAAAATTTTAAAATGTAACGAATTTCTTCATTAGATTCACTCATCTTGACAGTACGAAAAACAAATGAAAATCACACATACATACTATAATGCGAAAAGACTTTTTCTCCAACCTAATAGGTTAACGGGAAATACCTACCCTATACGTTTTAATAATTTATATGGGAGTATGGCCGTATTTTGTCATTGCGTTGACTTAGAAGCATGATTTTTGTAGAGCTTCAAGGGACTGTTCACTTACGTATTTGATATTAATTGCAACTTGATACCTCTACGCGTTCCTGAGAAAAAGAGACAGACAGACTGACAGATGGATAACGAAGTGATCCTATAAGGGTTCCGTTTTTTCCTTTTGAGGTACGGAACCCTTAAAATTTACCCGTGTAAGCCCCCGTTCCCACGGGCGTAATAAAATCGCGGCGGGATTTTATAGCGCACTGGATTTTCAACTCTCGTTGTTGAGCCGAGCGTTGAGAATCCAACTTAACAATAACCGAGTACATTCTAGCGCGTCGAAAAAATACACTGTTGGTTTTTGCACTCTCGGCGCTAAGCAGAGCGTTGAAAATCCAGTGCGCGAAAAAAAATCGCCGCGATATTATTACGTCCGTGCGAACGTCGACTAAGTGTTATTTTTAACCAATTTACAAAATACATTTATCATTAATCATAGCCATGTACACACATGACACGACGACTAGTTTTCTCATTATGCTAAATAAAACTGGACTTGGCCCTATTTGTTTGCGCCATCTTCTCTAGCACAAGTTACTTAAGACCCCTCACGCCCCCTGTTGTCCCGGTGTAACAATTGAGTGGCACATACACGCTGTTCGCACCTGTTCGCTGGTACATAGTTAATGAACGCTTTCGTCCGTCCCTACTCCCTAGTCCCTAGCCTTGAGTTAAGGTCGCTCTAGCGGACTGGAGCGGCACACGATTGGGGACACGTTGTAAGGAACTACAGAAGGTCTCGTCTTTGCATTACGTGATAAGAATCTTAGCTGGGAGACTGTAGCGTACTTCAAAGTAATTTGCAAGCAAAGAACAATAATTAGCTACGCGTATAGGGCTTTATAAATCTTCCTGTGTTAGTGATTTTTTGTTCTTGTAATGATTTATTATCGTGTGCGTGTGCCTAATTGTTCTACAAATATAGATTTGGTAATAGTAACACGCTATGGCGGCTATTCGAAGCCTGAAAATGAAAAGTTTTAATTTTATTTTTCTTGGCTTTGACAGACGGTAGACGACATAGCAAGTTAGCAATCCAATATGACAAGCATCTGTATAATGGTGGCTACAGACAAACAAAGAGACAAAGGCAACCTGAAATGACTACACCTCCGTATCGATAGAACACTAAAAATAATAAAAGAGGTAATTTTTTGGCTGTAGACTGCATTATCGTCCTAAAGTTTGTTTTTTTTATTTGTAAAATGTCGCTCATGTTTGAGTGCTTCATCCTAAAAAGATTATTTACGTAGGCTGACTAAGAACCAACTACATCGTATACCAAGAAACCTAATTACTATACTGAGCCGACACTATTCCATTGAAGTCTAGGTCGTATTTGTCTCCTAGTACCTCTGTAGGAGAGAAGACAAGGCAAGCCGTTTACAGGTTCTTGAGTTCGTGGTCTACAATGTGAACCTTCTGTATGTATCTGTGGTGTGAGTGGCCGGCCGAGCCCTCGTGTGACAGTGCCGTGATCAAGTGCTTAGCTTTAATAAGTGATGTCTGTTTATTTGGACGATAGGCTCATGTTATCGTGTCCTACAAATTGACCGCTCTATTTGTATTTACCGGGTTAGTTTATTTTGGAGTTGTGTGGTTAAAACTATTTATATTTCATACGTTCATGAAATTAAAATAATGTTTGCTGCAATTTATATCGCAAACATTAGCTACAAAGTTGATTGTTACCGTGCTCATAAAATACACCGTAATTTTCTGATCGTTTCATTTAATGTCATCATATTAATTCATCAGATAATAGACAATATATTTTTTGGATTAATTATTAAAATTGAAGTAAAATAAAACAAAAATGTGAAAGAATCATTAGAATATCTCTAAAAATTAAAAAGTTATGGGACTTTGAGTCGCGCTTGCAAGAATACTTTCTTTACACGCGGCACTCCAGCGTGTGACGTCATTTGACCTAGACGACGCGACTCGTATTTGTTCAGAATTTACAAATTCATTGGTTTATAGTCACTTGCGCAGTTCGTGTCATGTTTTGTTTAATACACGATGGCTGAGGTTAAAAAATTGCCAACCCCGATTCCACGTGGTAGTTGTTTGCCCTACCCCGAGTGTTTTGTAAAGCCGGAGGTGCGCAGGGAGGCCAGCGTCCGCCCGCTGGAATATAGGTGCTTGCGCCTTAGTACGCCAGGGCAAGTGGCTGTCCTTCCCGTAGCGTCGGAGAATATGAAAATTTAAAATTTTCTTTAATAAAATAAAAATAGTTTATTATAGTTATTGGTTATTATAGTTTTTTGTTTGTTTTTTTTTTTTTAATTGATTGACTGACCTACATGTAGAATTTTCATTATTTTTGCGATAGGACACACCGTTTTCGAGGTATAAGCAAATTTAGAAGAGAATAACTCTTCTTTTTGTTTCGCCGTAGTCGGGTTAAAAAAGATAGGTAATGTTTTTGCATTTCAAATCATGGTATTGGTAGTGTCAGTAGGGCACTCGAATTCCAGGGGACACTCCCAAGGTCAGTGACCTTAGGAGAATCACGGATTTGACCCTGAGGTTAAGGTCAAGGCCCTTGAGGTGTCCCATAGTGTTCCCCCACCCTACTACACCCGCATCCCACCGAGTCCCGAAGGCTTGATTAGGCGATGGTTTTTGGTGAAATTTTCTTCCTTCCTTTTTTCGTAGTGCCTCGTTTCGTATCTTCTGAATACGAAGCCTTCTTCCATTATAGTGAAATAAAAATTACACACTCATAAATAAAAAAGAAACTGTCCAAGTGCCCTTAGTAAACCCAAAAAAAAAAAATTTAAGTGATAAAATTAAAAATTTCAGGTCAGAGGATTTTAGGTTTTTTTTTCTTTACTTGTAAGACCGAGCTTCTTACCAAATTTCATGATTCTAAGGTCAACGAAAAGTTAGTTTTGGTTTGAATTTACTTGCGAGTATCAAAATATGTCGCATAAATGGCCGTATTATTTATTGCATTGACTTAGAAGCTTGATCTTTTTAGTACTCCAAAGTACCATAGATAGGCATACGTATTTAATATTAATTTCAACTTGATACCTCCACGCATTCCTGAGAAAAAGGGTCTTGACAGACTGGTAGACTTGAAAATATTTTTTTATAAGATAAAATTACGAATTAGCAATTTTCGGACTTTTTCCTTTACTTGTGCTGTGAGACCTTGCTTCTGTTAAATTTTATGATTCTAGGACAGCGGGAAGTACCCTATAGGTTTTGATTTACTTGTGAGTATCAAAATATGTCGCAAAAAGGGCCGTATTTTTTATTGCGTTGACTTAGAAGCTTAATTTTTTTAGAACTCCAAGGGAGCATAAACCTACGTATTTGATATTAATTTCAACTTAATAACTTCACGCGTTCCTCAGAAAAAGCGTCTTGACAGACTGACAGACATACGAAAAAATAAGTACAAAAGACGGCCCTGGCCTGGCCTGTTGAACTAATAACTAAGTGATTTGTGGTACTACGATCTCAGATAGGTCCAATGACGTCACAGGCGAACAAACACCACACACGTTTGGCGCTAAAATACTTCAACTTCAATAATCTATTTCTCAGTATGTTATTGATGGATTTCAAATTTTTTTGCAGTGATTTATTAGTTTTGATCTACGTATATTTTGAAATTGTTACCTACGTTAAATATAGTATTAACAACATCATGAAACTGGTGTATTCTCACGGAGTTGTAAATACTCATGCAAAGAATGGGAATGTGACACATTATGCCTCATTATAAAATCTCTCTGCCCCACGTTTATAAAACCAAAGGCGTGAAGTTTGACATTAAAAATTGTCGAACATGAAGTGAAGCTCGTTATCGGCAAAAAGTGCTGTCTAACAGAAATCAAGTTGTTTTATCAGCGAATCTGTTCGCTCCGGTATCGAGTGGCCGAAGTTAGGGCGCGCCGTGAGTCGTGACGTCACGGGGGGGGGGGGGGGGGCTGAACTTCAACATTTTGTATTATTTTATAAGTGTAGGTAAATCTGAAGTGGCGGCACTGTTCTTGTCTTTAAATCTTCTAAAATAAGTGTTGTGATGCTTGTCATTGTCGAGCGTCTTTGAAGTCCGATAGATTTGGTTTTTAAAATAAGAAGAAAGTACCTTTTGTGGGAAAGCCAAACATGATAACATTGTCTGTTAAAATTCTCTCCTTAGTGTCGACTGCACACATGCGTGCATAAGGGAAAATCCTATAGAGTATAGTAGGTATATAAACTTATATCATATACAATATATAAACGTAAAAAAAACATCATGCGATGGAAAAAAATCATCATCAGTAGTTTTGAACCTATGAGTTTAGCAACTAAACCCCCCTCCCCCCCCTCCCCCCCCCCTCCCCCCCGGGGGTTTTGGGTTCATAAATTATTAGTACATAATTTACATCTAAAGGGTTATGTAACTGAAACCCACAAAGTTTAAAACATCTGTAATTTAGTGTGCATGTGTGACACCGTGACAGCGTTTGAAGGTTATTGCAAAAAATCAATAACAATGAACTTCCACCGCCGCTCAGCGACATGATGTAGTTATTTCTGCTGTCATGTTAGCTTACTAAACAGTTACATGTTACACACTGAGCCGCAACACAGTGTACTTGTCACCGTCGCGGCGCGCGGCGGTACTCACGGGGCGCTTATTGCAGGCGAACAGGGAATGCATGTGTGTTGGCAACACTAAGATCTAGTAAGAGCTATAGGTTTTTGTTTGGTTTTGATTTTAATAATGTACAGTCAGGGAAACAAATTGCTATTATATACAAACTAGCTTTTGCCCGCGGCTTCGCCCGCATGGATGTCGGAAAACATCCAACGGGAACGTACCACCGGGATTAAAAGTACCCTAAGTGTTAATCCAGGTAAACAATGTCTTCTCGCACTGCTTATACAACGTGTAACGTTAAATGCGCAAAATCTCTTAAGGGGTCATTATACTCATCATTGTGAACAACTTTTACTATGGGACCTGAAATCGCGAAAAAAATCGGTTGCTCAGAACATTTATGGTCGCATAATTCGTCAAAAAGTACTGAACAGCTGATTTTTTTTTCGCGACTTCACGTTTGGTCCCATAGTAAAAGTTGTTCATAATGATGAGTACAGAGGTTCTGCGCATTTACCGTTACACCTTATATAGTATATATTATAGTAAGTATATACAGTATACTGTATGGAAGTATGTATGTATTTAGCAATTCACTTTGAAGCCAAGCGCAGATGTAGAAACAGGCCGCAACATATTGTCATACAGAAACGTGCGGCCCGCCTGTAGTGTGCGTTGGATCGTATAAAATTGTCTGTTACTATATTCAAGTCACAACTGTCATTATTTCTCAGTCGTAAATGTAATGGTTAACACTGCTGCACTAATGTGATTTCCCAGACACGAGTTTAAACTTAAAAGAATGCACCTGTTAATAGAAATTCTAATGGACACGGTATACCGTCCGGGGATTAAAACCACATGATATCCTTTATAAATAAAGGACTTTTTTTTTTATTAATATGTAAAGATCTTGTGTAAAAGGATCTTGAGTAGAACGCATCAGAACGAGCTGCGGCCTTCGTTTGCGTTCGTCTTAGGTTCGGCATACCTTGAGTATTCTGCTGTTTTTCCAACTTATGGCATTTTAAATTCAAAATTTTCTTCAGGTATCACATAAAATAAAAAATAATGTACAGGGTCAAATTATCTAGTGAAACTCCGCAGACGTGATGGTATCAATAATTATCTAAACACGACAAATAAAAATTAAAAGATTTGGTGATTTTTTTTGGGGTCAACGAACGCTGGTAGTGTTGTTACTTGAAGTATGAGATATCTTTTTTTGTTACGTCTGTGAAATTTACACAAAAAAAAAACAGATTTTTAAACTGACATTTCAACTATACTGTCTAAAAAGAAATCATCAAACTAATTTATTTTATTGTTTAAGTATCTTGTTTAGATATCGATACCAATCACGTCTGCGGAATGTCGCTAATTTAATTTGAGCCTGTGCCTTATTCGTAGCTTCTACCTATATAAAAGCTACGCAAATAATAATAAAAATAACCTATTTAGACAAAAAGCATGTATTATAGGTACGCTTCATGTACCTCAGGTCCTCAGTTAACTTCAAAATAAACAAAATACTCGTATATCACTCGGATTCACTTCCTTTACGACTGAGATTAAGAATTAAATAAATACCCCCACTGTTAATGATCAGTTTCTATAATAAAATGGTAAAACTTCAGTGCATAGTTTATTTTAGTGAAGATTGATGACACGTGTCACGACTCGCGACACACACGACCACCAATAGCAAGACATTAGTTTTGGTAACGCGACACATCCCGGGACACGACAACGCTCGTAAATATTTGTTTTACTTTAGATTATTATGATGTTGTATAATGAACGTAGGAAGGAATTAATTTTTTTCATGAATAATTTAGCGTGTTCTTATTATAAGTTTGTTTGATACGAGTATAGGTACTTTGATTTATATTTGTATTGCAGATCTATAAGTGAAGTATAAGTATGTAGGTATGATTTTGTTCGAATAATATTGCATCCTACTACAGTTTTGGTAATGATGTGGTTGTGCGCTCTGTCCATTAAACTCCTCTTTCCATTAAAGTACACACCGATTTGTGTATATTGTAAACGTGAACACTTACCTCCTCCTCAAAGACATACCTACGTGGTAGGTACACACTGCTAAATTTTGACACGTGTCACGTACGTCACTAACAACAGCAGTGCTATTCTGCACAAATCTCACCGTGGAAACCTAGGTAAAGTGCGTTGTCTTTCTACCTGATGCTAGGGATTGACACTTTTGACAGCTCACTTCACCTAAATTTTCACGGTGAGATTTGTACAGAATAGCACTACAGTTCCATCACAAATCGAACGCTTTATAAATAAATATATTAGGTAACAATCAATACACGAACGCATGCATGAAGAGATAAATATTTAATTTCCGACGCAAGGTGCGCAAGGTGTCATCGCATCGCTCATTTCCTCGGAGATACGCTCGTAATCCCAGAGATGGATGCTATGCTACGTTTGAAACACCAATATTTTTCATGTTCGCTTAAACGGATTTTATTCACAGCTAATGGTTTTTTGGCGGCGCTCGGCATGCTCTGTGATAATATTATTTGTGATTAGGAAAGTGATTTTATGAAGATTGTTATCGAAATGTTTGCGTAAATAGAGATATTATAAGTCTTGAAACTAGATTAATTCTCCGAACAACAATATTTTAGTAGTTAAATTTCTAGACTTCAAAACTTTCGAACAAGTTTTTAATAGATTTGAGGATCGATTGCTGACAGCGAAGACTGCTAATAACACATAAGACGCAGATATATGCCAGTGGCCTTGAGTGGTCAGCTTGTGTGTTCTGTGCTGAGCTCACACAACGCGTCGTACGTCCAGCCAGTAATAGGACTCGCCCATCAAGGAGCGCTGTCCTAAATTAGACGCATTATTAATTGATTATACATAAAATAAAAGGTGCTTAACTTATATTAAAATACGAATACTACGAAAAGATAAATAACTTCATTGATTCTCAGTTTTTTATACAAAATTTTACAAATTAATTACAGTATGTAATTAATTTGTAAGCATACTTAATCTAAAATATTCACATATTAAGTTATTAAAAAAAAATACTCTAATCTTATTATTATAAAAAGAAAAGACCTGACTGACTCACTCACCAACGCGCAACCCAAACCATAGAACCTAGAAAGCTCAAATTTTGCACAGAGGTTCCCTTTATAATGTAGACAAGGAATAAGGAAGGATTTTCGTTCCCGTGGGATACTTTCCGACATACATGCGGGCGAAGCCGCGCGGGAAGTGCTAGTTCAACATAAATTACTATATTTTTTTCAAATTTAAAATCAGTAAAAGTCAGTTATCGTTGCCTACTAAATAATCTCCATAAATAAGATAACATTCCTATGATTCACGCCACTTGCGCGCACGTCGCGTTCGTTAGCCAATGAGAGTGATTAACAGTTCCCGGGTAATAATATAATGTGCAGCGAGCACACACGTGTGTCGGATGTGCGGCGCGGCACGTGCCAGTGACGTCACGACTACAGACACAAGCGGGTGCACTACGCTGCTAATATGCGATTTGTTTCTACAGTGTTTGGTTTATAGAAAATAATTTATTTGAATAGCACGAGTACAGTCAACCTTTAAAAAATAGGTTGTATATTCGCCTCTTTACAAGAATAACGTGACATCTCATAAAAACGTTTTTTTTTTTATTTGTTATTCAAAACCGCGATGTCGAATTTTATTTTCTACAAAAACGCGGCATTTTAAAAGTGAATGTTCGAGGAGCTATGAGTGAAAGAGACGACACGATTGTGGCAAATGGCGATATCACGTTGTCTCTTTCGGTTTGGCGCACGACTTTGACAACGCAACGCGTTAGTTTGCCCCGCACGCGCAACGAGTGAAGTGCTGCTGCTTTTCACAAAAAACGTGGCATCACGAGTATACCACGTTTTTAGTGCAAAGGTATGTTTCTTGTTGTTATTTATTTTAACTTGAATAATGTGATATTAGTTATTAACTCGTTTTTGTTGTAAAACTCGTGAGTATTGAGAATGAGATAATGAATATTGTCACACTATTGATGAAAAAGTTACAAGTTTTCTTTGTGATAAATCTTTGAATGTAACCATATTGTTGATGAATCGTTTTCAAATACTTTGGGTTATTTTATTTTACATCATTATTTTTGAAAACCTTTAAGTTTGGTTTTATATTATTAAGCTGAGATGTTACATTATACATGCTAAAATAAAATTACTTTTACGAATTTGTTTTTCAGATGGCATCACGATCTAGGAAGTTAGTTCAATTAGCTACAGGTGTTAAGAATAATTTAAGTGTACAACTAAGTGATTCAAACTCTCAGATAGATAATTATTATAACACAAGACGAGAATGAAAATACCAAAAGCTCGATCAATAATACATTGCAGACATCAACAGAAGGTATTATTTTTTTTACTTGTACTGATATTTTTTTTTTCTAGTTATGTTCCTATAATAAATTTCATTATTTCAATCCTCTTTGTACACAAAGACATCGCAGTAGATTCCATCCGACCTCGTAGTAATTCGACTAGTAGCAGCTCTAGTACTAGCAGTTCTTCAAGCAGTGGCCCATCTATGTATCAAGGTAAGTTAAAAAGCAGAGGGATATAAATTATTTAAATTCAAAATTCGAGGGTAATTGATCAAACCTACTACACTTCAAAAAATTGATTGCATTTATAACGTTTCAGACAGCGACGACTCAATAAAGGATCCTGATTATGAAGCCCAACCAACAATACGTGCTGAGTATGCTTCTGATTCTGACGTGGAACAAAATATCACTACCAACTATAATAACATTTCGGATGATCAAAATTTGGAAACATCTAATATGGTTTCAATAAACATTCAAAACTACGAGAAACCACTTTCGTCTACAAACGAACATGCTATAGTATTTAACGATCTCGGTGTCATAGAGAACAGTGAATCTTCTGCGACTGAAAACGTAAGTAACGGAAATGCTGTAAGTCCAATAGTGTATAATTCTAGTCCAACTAAAACTGGTAAAAAAAGAAGACTAAATCAAGCAAACTGGAAAGTCAATGTAGCTAAACGACTGAGAAATACTGGGAAGCCTTATCAATCTATCAAATAAAAAAAAACATGCAAAGTCGTGAATTGAAACCTGCTTGTAAAGATAACTGTAAATTTACATGTGGGTTTAAATTTACAGAGGAGCAAAGACAGACCATTTTAAATGACTATTGGAGCTTAGGTGCGATAGAAAAACAATGGACATTTATTGCTAATAACGTAGACATAGTCATCCCAAAACAACGTTACGTTAAAGTTGATTCGGATGGAAATATTGCAACTACTCGAAACAACAACAACGCTTTCTTTTTGACTATTTCGGGTGAAAAAACAAGAGTTTGTAAATTGTTCTTCAAAAATACTTTGGGAATTATTAATCGACCCATAGAGACTGCTTTGAAAAAGAAAAATAGCAACACTAATATTTATTCCATGAAAGATAACCGAGGTACTCATTCAAACCATTATGCAGTGGACGAAAGCATTAAAAATGGCATCAAATTGTTTATTGAGTCTATACCGAAGATTGAGTCTCATTACATCCGGGCTAACTCAAAACGAAATTATATTGATGGTAGCAAAGCTGTCACAGATCTTCATAGAGATTATGTGGAAAAATGCAAATCGCAAAACGTCCCCTATGGAACCTATATTACATTTTATCGTATTTTCACACGAGATTTTAACATTTCGTTTTTCACTCCTAAAAAGGATTTATGCGATATATGCGAAGCCTATAAAAATATCACAGATGAAGAGAAAGAATCTAAGAAACAAGATTATGAATTACATCTTAAGGAAAAGAATTTGTCTCGTATTGAAAAAGAAAAAGATAAGAACAACAAAAATATTTTAGTAGCAGTCTATGATTTTCAAGCAGTGTTCCAATGCCCCAAAGGAGACATCTCAGTTTTTTACTACAAGTCCAAACTAAATGTACTTAATTTAACAATTTATAACATACAAAATAATTCAGTTGAGAGTTATGTATGGGATGAGTCTAACGCCAATAGAGGTGTCAATGAAATAGCTACCTGCGTTTACAAATACCTGGAGAAAATTTCCGCAACGGCTGAAGACCTCGATGTTGTCTTTTATTCAGACAATTGTGCCGGACAACAAAAAAATAAGTTTATGATCTCAATGTACACTTACGCAGTCAAAACTCTGCCAAATCTCAGATCAATTACACACAAGTACCTCGTTAAAGGACATACGCAGAACGAGGGCGATTCAGCTCACTCTCAAATAGAGAGAGAAGTTAAAAGGCAACTGAGATCAGGACCAATGTATACACCTGACGCATTTATCGGGGCTATAAAGGCGGCAAGGAAAAAAAGCGAGCCATTTCATGTCAATGAAATGTGCTACGATGATTTTTTTGATTGGAAAAGTATATGCACTCAAATGAACTTTGCAATCATGAAAGATGAAGACAATAATACTGTGAAACTGGCTGGACTGAAGATGATAAAAGTTCAAAGCTCTGATCCCGATGCTATATTTTTCAAAGAATCATACGCTGACGAATTATTCAAGAAAGCTATAGTGGTGAAAAAAAAGAGAAATCATAATAGCCAAAGCATTCATTTAGATTTGCAAAAGGCCTATCTTCAAAAACCTGGACTAGCAGAGAGAAAAAAAGCTGATCTCATGGATTTGGTCAATAAAAACCTCATTCCTAGATACCACAAGCCATTTTACGAATCGTTGTAATAAGACTGATTAAGTACAAAGATTTTTTGAATTGTATTTTTTAGAAATATTTAATTGCTACATTGAAAATGATAGTGTTTTTATTAGTATTAAGAGAATTTGTGATTCTGTTTATGAAGGGTGATAGCAATGTTCCTATTTTGAATTTCTAAGTATTATAAAACTAAGTGCCATAATTGTGTTAGAAGACGTTAATTACTATTAGATAACTTTAAGTACAGTTAACTTTTTGATTTTTTTATTGGTATGAAAGTAAGGTTTTAGTTACCTTATAATTTTAATTAAAGCGAGTACTAATTACTATGTGATTGATTGTTCTCTTGTTGATTATTGTGCCTTAAACTAATTTCATGGTGTAAGTAAGTCATTGTTTTCGTAAATTTGTGTTTTTTAAATACAAGATCTTTATTTTGATATTGTGTTTTATTTAACTTATCACACAGCCTTACACCTAAATTTAACAACTTCAATGTGATATATCAATATGTTACAAGCATTTTGTGACATATTTTCATTAAAAACGTGACATGTGTGTCTGTGTTTTTTTAAATCAGTTTTTTTACTTATTTCATATCGAACTGAGTTTTTTTTCGCTTATTTTCAGAAAGCACATTAATTACCGCAACAATTTAATTGTTTTCCGACACTAAAATTATCAATATTTTAGAATTTATCGACGCTTAAATGTTTAAAATTGCTCTCCTGTAAAGTTGTGGTTTACAAAATATCACGTTGTTCTTGTAAAGAGGCGTGTATAAATCGACAAGAACTCATTCGATTGTCTACAATTTGTGTAATTAATTTGTAAAGTGTCTAAGGCGGATAAAACACCGAGAATTGCGCAAAAATTATATTAAGCTTTTTTTTTTTATGAAACCTTCACCACTGTAAAGATAATTTCATTATTTTTCTTTTAGTATTATAGGTACGTGTTTTAATAATAATACCTTCTGTTTCATGTACTTGATAAATTAATAATGCGTCTAATTTGGGACAGCGCTCCTTGATGGGCGAGTCCTATTACTGCCTGGACGTACGACGCGTTGCGTGAGCTCAGCGCAGAACATGCAAGCTATGCCGCCCCCACAACTCAAGGCTGTTGGCATATCTGTATCATTGTCATCAATGTATAGCTACAATTAAGTACCCAATGTGTAATATGTTTTGTCATCTTGTTGCGGCTGACTACCTAGGTAGCTAGGTACCTAGGTAGTAGACAAAAATTCATAAATTGTGGCCTAAATTGAATTTAAGCACCATCCTCTCCGGTCATAATATAATTGTTCCGCAATTCCACGGCACTGCCAGTACTGCCACGTCTCATCCCTCAACCCTCCGTTACTTTACCCACAACTTTTGTATACGGCGACGATATTACAAAAGTTGTTACAAGTGGCGCATTAATTCGTATGTGGCGATATTTGTATTGTGGCACAAAAAGCGAGCGATACAATTTGCATTGTTCTTGTGGGCGCGCGGCACGTTCCGAAGAAAAGTTGGCGCGTGCGAGTTGTACCGTGTACGTGTGAGTGTGACACATCGCACACACACGACAGAAGGTGCACTCAGGTAATGTATTGTTTACGTTAGGAAATTCGCACACTACGTCAGCCAAAGCAAAGCCATGAAGCCATTGCATGCGACTCATAAAGAATGATAGTCTGCTGTGATTTCAATTATATCTATCGATACTATTAGCTATTCAATTTGATGTTCAATTTGTTGATATTCAATTTGCTAAACAATATTATATTTCCGTAAATGTACATGAATTAGACTAATACAGATAGGAACTTGTCGGCGCTTATTGGCGACGGTTCGCGCTGATTTGGTAAAAATTATGAAAACTGCCTGCGTCGGTCAGCTTTGACAGCCAGCGCTTGTCGGCGCCGTTATTTTATCATAAACATTAACAGAATATGATTGTGTTGTAAACGTTTGGTGTTGTTAAAAGCGGATCTTCTGATCATTTCGTGTTTGCCCGAAACTCCCCGATCCCCGAACATGGCGGGTACTGCGTGATGCTGTCTCCGTCAATTCCGCACTCAGAACTTACGTTTAGGGCTCGTCAAGGAACAAGTGTTACATCTGCAACTCTGCATAGATACTGTTGTTACATTCTATTAGAGCTGAATATCATTGGAATTTGGAACAGTGCCCGGGGAGGACAATAGGCTCGCCCAATATTAAATGGAACCTACGGTAGCGCTGAACTGTCGCCAAAGCGTGTGTGTGGACATTGCTGCACACACACGCTGCAAGGTTAACTGATCTATTGAGTTAAGTTAACCTTTTGGCAATAAAGGTGAGTAATATCAACAAAATATCACTGCCATTAAACACACGCATAGATTTTCCACTAGGTCAAGCTGTAGTGGTTAACTCCTTGTGAACCAGTTCATCCGTTGTAGTTCTACCACTGCACTGTGCCTGTTTCAGTATTGCAGTCATAGAAATATAAAAAAAACCGGCCAAGTGCGTGTCGAACTTCGCACATTTAGGGTTCCGTATTAAATCTGATTTATCAATATAAGTATTGGTATTGGTTAGTAAAATATACTTAATAATAAATATTATCATCAGATTTCAAGTTCATAGGTCAATGAGAAGCTAAAAAAGTCTTCGGAACAAAATTTTGTAATAAAAGCTGACTTTGGAAGACATATTGGAAAACAAAGGAAAGAGAAGCCATTATCATTCCATTGTTTTCCAATATTTCTTAAAACAAAAAATACAGTATGTATCTACTCAACTAGTTCTAAGCAATGATAAGTACCCCGTTCGATGGGGTAGGCCAATATTTATTTTTCGCACCCCCCTTTAGCTAAATATTTAAAATATTTTTAAATGTTGTCTTTATTATTTATTTTTAAAAGCTCTATGGGGGCTCCCATAGAGCTTTTCTGTTCTTAAGAACATTTAAAAATATTTTTTGGCAATTTGTATGGCTTTGAGTCAACAAGTTGCTTATACTGTGAAAATTTGTAGACTGTTAGCTCCAACCGTTTGGCAGCAAAACCTGTGTGACAGACGACGGACAGACGGACGCATGAATGTCAGCTAGGGCTCCGTTTGGACCTTTCGAGTACGGAACCATAAAAACAGATTTCAAAGTATATGTATAGGTTAGAAGTGTTAACTCGGTGTTACATATACGTACCTATATACCTACAGCGGTAGGTTCGTTACCAATGTTACTTTAAAAAAAACACTACTGATAAAATACGAGCCCAAAATAAAACACATGTGTACAAAACTGAATAAAAGCAATATTTGGCAACATTCATTAGCTATAGCTCGGGGCAACATCAATAGGCAACACATCGTGCGGCCGCGTCGCTATCACAACACGTAATTGTGAACATCAATACACTCGATGTTATTGCTCGATAATCAAACACTATTCAATAACCATATCAATTTGCCCTAAAAGAGACTTACTCGTATATCCTTCGTCTCTATGGAAGAATCCTGTTACAAGACATCTGTTTATGTTGTGGATGTTTACATTATTATTAACATTGTATTAAACAGTTACGCTGTTTGCGCTGTAGCAGAATGAAGATACAGTTGAGAAAAGGCTAGGCAGATATAGTTTACACTGAAGTTTTACCATTTTATTACAGAAAGTGATAATTAATAGTGGTGGTATTTATTTGATTCTTAATCTCAGATATTTTATTTTTAATGATATGGACAGTAAAGAAACTACGTACAAACGGTCAAACCGGCACTCTCACACAGACGCGCGCACTGACGATGAGGCCCAAGCGATAGTCGCGGTGCTCTCAGTATATTTATTGTGGCTTAGGGGTGTCGTCGTCGATGCGCCCGTCTGTGTGTGTGCCGTTTCGTACGTTTGTTGGTAGTTTCCCTACTGCCCATATATTTATTGTGGCTGTAGCATGGTGCGGGTGACAGATGTCAGTATCGCATGACTAGGTCAGTGACATGTATGCAATTCAATTTTATCGAAAACGATTCTTACAGCAAAAATTTCGTTCGTTTAACAACCTTTGATATATCTTATTATTTTTAAATTTATTTTGAAATATGTATTTAATGCAAAACAATAAAAAAATCACATTCAAAGCACAATAGCTAAAAAACAAAATTTTTGTAGTAACATCTTTGCCATGTGGCACGGTACGTCAGCGGCCATTTTTAACCAACTTCAAATAAGGAGGTTTTTCAGTTCGTCGGGAACTATTTTTTATTTTTATTTATGTTCCGGGTTACTCGAAGACGGCTAGACCCATCTGGAAAATTATTTTTTTGTTTGAAAGAGTATACTGTCTAGTTTGTCCCTTTGTCATCAGGTCAGGATTTGATGATGGAAACCTGGAGAAATCTACAGAACTCTTCAAATATTATAGGCACACCTGTAGCGATTTCGATATTTTTTACAGTAACTTATGCCTTTACTCTCGGAAAGCACCATTTAGTGAAGTGGAACTGATGAAAAAGATCATAGATGGCCACTGGAACTACTCAATAATAAGTATTTCACGGGTTGCGGTGTACTTTAATAATGGTTGCTAAGCAATTTATGCTCATCACAATGCATATGGTGAAGTGGAGCTGATGGTGATTTCACCATTAGCTCCAGTTCTCATAGTACCTACTTCCTATCAGGAGAACTCCTGAATAATTAAAGTCCCTGCATCCGGAAAAGCAATATTTTGTAAAAGGTGATGAGTATTTGACATTAGACTATTGTGGCTTACATAAATTACAAATTGACCCACTCAAAAGTGAAAAATAAAGAACTTATTTCCAAAAAAAAAAAAAAAACAACCAACTTCCAAAAAAAAACCTGCCAAGTGCGTGACTGAACACGCACAATGAAGGATTCCGTAGTTGAAAAGAATTTATCCCAAAAACAAACTTAACAATGGATCCCAAAAAATGTGTTCTGTTGTTTCATTTAACTGTATAGGGTGACTGGTAATTAGTGACCGATAGGTCACAATTATAGGACTAGAAATAGGGACCAATTAGTTCAACCAGGTTTCAGACTGGCTAAAGTAGACTCATCCTTCATGGGGTACTGTTTAAAATGTTATAATAAAATACCTTCCCACATACTCCAGCTGAATGAAACGACACTTAAATCTTGTATAAAACGCACACTATGCAGCCAGGCATACTCGTATTATAAGTTGGGGGATTACATCGCTGACAAAAATGCTTGTTTGAATGCTTGTCCTGCTCCACAAGGACGCATTAATTAGTTGATTAGTATTCGGTTAAATTGTTGGAGCTGCTGGTGGTTAAGATGAGAGAAAACTTTCTTTGCATTGTTTAAATTTAATCTCTTAGTATTATATAATTGCATAGCACATGTGTGAGCACTATGTAGCTACTATTAAGCTACCTTTTACTGGGTACGTCTTTCACTGACTTGAGTGTGCCCTGGCGGTTGAGAGTATTTCATGCTCACTCAAATGTATCGCTGGTGGTGGCGTGTGTGTTGGATCATTAAGTTCCCTTCAAAATGGTTGAGCTAATTGGTGCTGATCCATGCGTCATGTTCGTGAACGGGCGCCGTCAGTTGGGACTGGTCGTCTCTTAGCTGCCATGGCTTATGTTTAATTTTAATATTTAATTTAGTTGTTTTAGTTTTTTTATATTTTTATTACGGACACTTTTTAACGTGCACGTCTTTCTACATTGTTCTCACATGATTTTTTTCAACATGAACGATGTAACCAATATTTTGTAAAAATATTATGATTTAAAAGAGTGTCCGTGGAGTTTCTTGCCCGTTCTTCTCCATAGGGATCTACTACGCTTTGGAATGGGCAACTAGCTTCATCTTTCTGACTGACCGACCCATTGACAATTCAAAAGTGCCTGTAATTGGTTTATTTGAAATAAATGCTTTGAGTTTGAGTTTGATACGTAAACACTTGATAACAAACAACTTTTACGATGGGACCAAACCTGAAATCGTGAAAAAAAAATCAGTAGTCCCATACATTCATGTTCGCATAACTCGTCAAAATGTAGGGAGCAGCAGATTTTTTTTCGCGGTTTCAGGTTTGGTTCCATAGTAAAAGTTGTTTTTTATCAAGTGTTTAAGAATCGGTCACTAATTACCAGTCACCCTGTACAGATGTCTAACAACAAAAACTAAAAAATACGTACATAGCAAGTTTCTTTTCCAAAATATCCACTAGGTATCGATAAAAACCCATCATAGCAACACATCGCATCACTAAACATGTCTACGGCGTTACGTTCCACGCATATAACTTTGCTTCATTTTTCTTTCAATTTGATTTTTGTAGACAATAACATTTTGGCAGGGTAAAATTTAATTTTCTAAAGTTATTATTGATTCCGTATTATACGACTATGATATTTGGGGTGCAGCTAAAATATTCAATCATGATTGTAAATAAAACGGTAACGTTCAAGAGTGAAAAGGAACAGTTCGTATAGTGTCACCCGCACCATGCTACCGCGCAAATAGTTATGCGGATAAAATCAGATAAAATAGTCGAATTCGAATTATATTGTTGTTATTTTCAACTTTGAAAAATCCGTGGAAGTACTATATTATAAAGAAAAATTACTGTCAGTTATCGAGTCATTTTGACATTAAAGTGAATTTTCAGCCGACGTGATTCAGTCTTGAGCAGATGTACAAATCCGGCCAAGTGCGAGTCGGACTCGCACACGAAGGGTTCCTTACCACCGTACAATATTATACAACTTAATTATTTAAAAAAATACTTCAGTTTATATAAAACACGTTTTGTATGGGACCCCTTTAATTTTTAACTTTATTTAATCTTTAGGGAAATACTAAACGAAGAATATTTTTCATCTTAAATTTTAACATCCGCAAAGATAACTTTGTATTTCATAATGATATTGTGAATTACAAAGTTATTTAGATACAAGTTAAAAGATACGTTTTAATTCTTTTGTTTGGTACAGATGCCTACTGTATACGTGATAACAGCCTGGTTTGATTAGCAGTGGTCCTCAAATCGGTTATTTCTGAGTCCAATGATGTTCGGCAGTAAACGGCACGTGCTTGTGGTAATTTCGGGATATGCTCAACGAGGCTGCACTGCTCACAATGGGATTTAATTAACATTTAAATTCAAACTGCGACAAAATACAGCAATTACATGCACGAAAGCGTTATAAATCCGGCCAAGTACATGTAGGACCACGCACAATGAAGGGTTCCGTAGTTGGCATGAATTTACCCCTTGAACAAACATTTTAGGTGAAAAACATGTTCTCCCATACATTCCCACTGCAAATGTAAGTTTGTACGAACAATATTGAGAGATTTACCAAGTTATTTTAAGACTATAGCTTCTTATAGGTATCTCTGTAATGTATAACTATAGAACTATTTTCTGTATTTTTTCCAAATTTTAAGCTCAGTAGTTTTGGAGATAGGGTCACCCTTATTTATATCCAAAACTACTGAGCTTGAGATTTAGTATGGTAAATTTTCCTCAATTTTCTTAAATAAATTTAAAATTATTCAGTTTTAAAATTATTATTATTAATTTGAGACCCTAAAAGTAAGCCCTTTCATTTGATATCACACGGTACAGTTTGCAAATATTTTTTTTTTTCTTGTAATAACATAATTTATACATAAGAGTGTCCGTGGAGTTTCTTACCCGTTCTTCTCCATAGGAACCTACTACGCTTTGGAATGGGCGCCTAGCTTCATCTTTCTGACTGACCGAGACCCCTTTACAATGCAAAAGTGCATGTAAATGGTTTAATTGAAATAAATGTTTTGAGTTTGAGTTTGACACCCATGCTCAAAATTAATTTATATACGTTACATGTTCGTGTTTGGGTCACATATACCAACAACCAAACCAAATATGGTTACACGTACGGTACGGTTACGGTTATATGTGCACCAAATTTCAACAGGTTCGGAGCAAATTGGCAGACAGACGGACAGACAGACACACGAGTGATCCTATGAGGTTTCCGTTTTTCATTCGGACGTATGGAACCCTAAAAATTAAATTAATTCGCTGAGTAATTCGATCACCGTTCTTAATAACTGCGACGGGACATCGACAATACGTTAATTTTTACGATAATCCGTGTGGGGACCATAAAGGCCGCGTTGTTTATGTGTGGCCGCTCCAATGGCGATTACCGCGAGTTAACAGCGCGTAAACCACCTGATTGCACGATACGTTGATTGGCTCCGAGTCGGGGACCGTACACGACTCTTGTTTGTACAATGCAGCTTCCGTCAAACACAAATACCTATTATTGTACCTATTCGACAGTAATCTTGAGGCATGCTTCATCGATAAACTCTGCCTGCTCTAACTCTGTCTGTTAGTAATCGTTCCGCACGACACGATCGATCTTGACACTGTAACTCCCACAAATGGAACAGATTTTGTTAAATCAGACGGGTCTGAGGAAAGAGCTAACTAGGTATGTATCGTATAGTGTACACAATAATAATGATCTAAGTAGGTATTATTAATATCTTAGCAGTGTATATTACTTGGAGTACATTTTCAAGTATCCGCCATTCGCCACACCTAAGCGACCAAAACGACTGCGGAGCGGCAGCGTCGCGCGGCGGACGCTGCCGTGTTATCTTATGGCGCTTTGCACACTTGCGCGTTTGCAAAGCGGCGCGCAGTCGGACGCACGCGACTTGTCTACTCTGAACAAAGCCAGAAATTTATGAATAGTGAATAAGTATTATTTGTACCATTTATGATGTAAATGTCAACCCTCACATATCCGGCGATTAAAATAGCCGGCTTTGCAAAAAAACTATCCTGATCGAATACGGGCATGATCTATTGAGTCTGTATTGAAGTATTTGTCAAAGTACGTCGTAGCGTACGGGTATCGAGTATCGTCTATCTACATTGCAGTCTACGTAAAAATAAACCCAATTAAATATAAGTACCTAAAAGTCATTATAAATGGAAGAATGCTTCTTGACGATTAATCTTGGACTTACTAAGTTGTTTAGTTCACAAAATCTTAATTTTAAATACTTAGTACAAAAATTAAAATGAATTCATAAGAAAGTATAAGTACCTATTAATAATTTAACAGTAAATAGTTTGATGCATGCTAGAGACTTTCATGTCTCGCAATCGAAACGATTGAGACGAAATATGAGACTGACATAGTCGCGCGTGTGCACGTAAAAGTTTCGCGTTGTAGACGCTCCGGGTTTGCGTCTCGTGTCCCGCTACTTGACGCTCATGTGTGGCCGTAGCACTCACAGAACAGATAAAGAGTTATCTTTTCTGTGGTAGCTCTAACACGGTAGTATAATCAGCCTATAATGTTCCCACTGCTAGGACACCAGTGGCCGCTTCTTTCTATGAGAAGGAGAGGGCTATAATCCACCAGCGGGCCCAGTGCGGGTTGGTGGATGTCACATGTTGTAGAATTTTTTAGTACTAGGACATGCCGATTTCCTCACGATGTTTTCCTTCACCATTTTGAGAGCAGTGGTGACGAAATAATTTACGAGTACACTAAGTAAAGTGCCTGCTTGGTGTTGAACCCACGACCAAGTCGTAAGTCGCGGCCGTTATACCACTGGGCCGTTATGCCGCCCACCTGGGCCCATCCCTTGTCAATAGCACTTTGTATTTTGGACTGCATGACAATAATAATTACAAATGTAACGGTTTTGTAGCAGATTTTAAACATTAACCTTCAAATACAAATCGCACACCCAGAACAACACTGCACTAAGTCTAAATAGCTCATTTTTCAGAATCGACCAAAAACCGTTATCTCATGTTATGTGACAGTTATTGCGAATGTCCTGCACATTGCATGTAAAGAATCCAATGCGTATCAGCATTATCAAGTTCAGTTGATTGTAAACGCATTAATAATGCAAAATAATGCATTTTTTGACTTAATTCACTGTTGTGGAATGACTGAACGAAATAAAACATAATTATTTTGAGTTACGTCCTTTTTACTGATTGATTCTGAAATAATGCACTATTATTCTACTGTTTATTTATTGAAATTCAATAAACAATATCGACCCATTTGTTTTGTTTTTAGGAATATACCAATTATTAATGAAATAAAAGACAACATTTTACTAAAATCAGTAGGTACTTATATTTTGAACATAAACTAGTACTCGTTTCGGACCCTTATAACATGTAAATCACAAAAAAACTAAAAAAAAATCTTCAATAATCTTCTGTTAATCAAAAAATAAGAAATATTAATGGCAAAGTTGGTTGACAAAACACTTATCACTTGAGATATATTCTCTTGTAGTTTGAGCTCTTAGATAATGAGACTCTATTCTAGGAATAGAATTTATGAAATCAGTCACACTATTTTTTATTTCAGAGTCTATTTTGCGGTGATTACCATGCTTCCCACGTGCATCAGATTCCATAAAACCACCATCTGTTTTCTTTGAAAGGGCCGTCTTAATATACCTGTCACAAATGCTCAGCGTAGCCTTAAAAAACTCTTTACATACCCTAATCCTGTTGTTATCTTTTTCAAAATAGTAAGACGAATTCAAAGCCCTCAATTTTTGAGAAGTGATGTACCTATATTTCGGTTTGATTTCTTGTGTATGCCTTACTATGAATTCTCTTTGCCTCTCCAAATCGCCCAGCTGCCAAAACTGTTTGAAAATGTCTTGTCTTACCATCTCGTCTATTTTAGTTTTGCAATTCAACCTGCATTTGTCGCCACAAGGTGGACGGATTTGACGCTCAGCAATCAGTTTTGCAGGATTTGTTAAAGAAACATACTCATTTCCTGTATTCCGCAATGCCTTAGCAATCTTGGACTTCCAGCCAGCAGGGTTTCGTATTCTCTTTCTACTTATCTTGGGGTAGCTCACTGATGGAGCAGTGTCACTGGCAGAAAAAGTTGAGGGTGCGTTTGTCGGAGTAGCATTGGAATTCCCTTGAATATTTGCTGTAGATGGACCCGGTCTATTGGATTCATTATCAGATGAACTACTTGAGCTGCTGGAGCTTGACGATGATGAGCTTGAGTCTGACGAGGAGCTCGAGGAAGAAGAAGAGGATAATCTTCTAGGGATTACAAGAGGCCGAGATATTTCTTTAACAGGTACTACAAAAGTAGGATCCTTGTCCGAATCATCTATAAAATCTTCTTCATCGCTATGATCAGATAAAATAGAAACGGGTACCTCCCTATCTGATGCTTTATCGGCTGATGCTGCCTTCGCTGACGTCTCATCGGTTGATGCGGCAACGGTTGTATTTTCGACATCCTTTTCCACGCTGCTTTGTTGAACAGGTCCGGTTTCTTCTGTAGTTGCTTCCATTGCCCTTTTAAGTAACAGGAGACCACGACCTCTCATCATCTGCCAAATAACAATAACAAATTTAATTAATTCAACAATAGTGTATTATCTCAAACAAAATTATTAATCTTTTTGTAAATAAAGAACAACACAAATTGTAAATATATTTCTTTTAATTTACAATGTAAGTAACAATTATAAGTATAAAAAAATATTTATAATGATTCTTTAACAAAATTAGGGCATATTTTATATCTACCATCAATAGTGCATTATTTAACTGATTTTCACCTTTTACGAACAATACAGAACCATTTTGAAATAATACAAAAAATCTAACATACCTTCGTCAACAACAGAGTACTATTTCGAAATAGTATCAAACACGTTGTATAAGCACAGTCACCAACACTGAATTAAAACTAAATGATTCGGAGTATTTTTTATGATACATTCAACAACACCGCATTATCACAAAATAATTCACTGTTGCGTAAAGGATCTGCGTGCTGTTTCCTAAGGCGGACAAGTTGCAACTAGAAATAGTTTTGTGTTCGCGGTAAAGCTCTGGCTGCGCGTCTTCACCAATAGAGAGTTAGCGCGCTATCTGTTGGACATTTTTGTAAATATAAATACGCCTGTCTTCGTGGTATACGCGGCAAATTTTCGGCTATTAAATTATAATACAAGTCGATTTTGAGATTTTTCGACATAATACAGTGTTGTTCTGGGTGTGCGAAATATAAAAGGATTTTTGTATGCTGTGTATTTTATTAAAGCCCACACAACGCACAGGTGTGCGTGCCACACAGGCCAAATAAACTATTTTACGAGTACCCCCCCACTCCTCGCCTCCCCTCCCTGCAGCCCGCACCCCCTGCGTCGCCTGACCTTTAGGACTGACCCGGCCGAGTTATTGTATCCTTTCGAAATGTGTCGCGAGCATTGTGTTCGTTTATTTTTGTTAGAAATATTATTAAGCTTTAGTAAAACGTTTATATTATTAGTCAGAGTCTGCCGACCTCATTATGAGTGTGCTCTGTACGTGAATGTGCCTCGTGTGCTCTGTACGTGAATGTGCTTCGTGCACTCTGCTGAACAATTAGTGCATGATGTTACAAAGAGCTTGGCCTTGGTTTTAGTGCTTACTTTACATCATTTCATTCATTTCAGATTACAGCTTAAATAAACGCTACTCGCTGTTTCAGCACAGAAATCATCTTTTCAGAGTTAAAATACACGGCTCCTATTGCTGAAACATAATATTCACGTGTATCTGTTATGTAGCTATGTATGTATATATGAGGTTCATACGGCAGGGCAGGGCTATTGTGATGGCGCACTGTGCATGTACATTTATTCCAAAAAGAGCTGTATTTAAAAAGAAACCCGTATATTTTCAAGTCGTTATCCCGAACGGATCCGTAGCGGCGCGGCGCTACGAACGTAAACCAACACCGACACAGTACGACACTAGCTGTATGCTGGAACATCACTGACATAATGTAGGGATATAACGAAATGTTTATTTCCGATAGGTACCAGAGCTTGTTGAACAAAAGTACTAGTTAATGGAAATGTTGATACAGCACAGTTTTGAATCTGAAACTACCTAGTTGCAGCTAAGTATAACTTATTCCAAAAGTATCGGATGACAGCGTGCGCCAATTTGTGTGCCACCTAAACATTGAGTGCGAGCGATTTCATTATTTCAATAATTAAGCCCAAAATTCACAAGATTCAACTTTCATCAAATACGTTTAGTTTAAACGTGCTTAGTTTTATTTTTGTGCTCCGATACTGACAAAAAACTGCCTAGTATTTAAGATAACTATGCGTTCTCAGTCAGTTGTGAAAACCTTCATTAGTAAAATAAAAAATCTAAAACAGGTCACTGCCCGCAATATGTTTAGAGTAGGTCTAAAAGGGCTTATCTATGCTCTGTAGAGGATGGGCCTTCTAAACGAATCTATTGTTTGGTATCACCGACTGGTGAAATATTCGGCGGATGGCGAGGTACCGCAGCGGCCGATATCGCGTATCGCCGCTTTAAATACCGGCCGCCCGATCGGCACCGACACCGCACGAATACTTGCATCGCTGTACGTGCCCAGTCTATTGTGTGAGGAGCCTTCAGATGCAAATTAATGTTTATCTTACAACTATTGTTCTTGCTAATTTCTCAGCCCTTGGGGATGAGGTTTATTGACTTTCTGGGAAATTAGTTTTAGAAGGTACCTCGGGAAAATACAAGTACGTTTATAGATAAGCTGGAAATGTTTGCTTGTTGGAAATGCAATGTAAGCTGGAAATTAAAATTCAGCATATTGTAAAATTATCCTACAAATAAGTAATATTAAAGTGTAAGTTTTTATAATAAACTCGGTACAACCTATGATCTAATCACGATTTAACTTTTAATTTTATTATCATAGGTACAAAGCAGGCTAATTTATAATGGCGCCGATCACGCAACCAAAACCTCCTCGTGAACGATTGTCTCCCGCATACCTATTACCGTATTAACTATGTGAAGAAACCACACCATTTCAAATTATTTTGAGTTTTATAAACCGATTATGACTTGACATTAGTAAACAATACTTAGAGATACGATACTGAACTACAGTCTGAATGAGACAAATGTCTATTATATCATTTACTTTCTCATTGCTCATTGAATGGTCAGAACTAATGAAAGCTAGGTTAACTTAATTTTTAGCGTTCCATCCGTCTGCATAAAAAAACGGAACCCTAAAGCTGGGCGTCCACAGCAGGTCCGCGCCGGCCACAACGCGCGCACGGCACGCAACGTATGGAACGGATTTGCCGATGACATGCGTCCACTTTTGTCAGTGTTTTTGTTAGTACACGTTGTCTGTCATAGAGATTGACGAAGATTATTATCACTCGCTTGTTGGCAGAAGAAGAAGAACGTAACACTAAACGTAGAATGTGGGCTCATGAAATAAACTTGAAGCGACCAATGTTTGGAGAATATCATTCATTATTTGTTACTGATTTACTTCATGATAAACAAACGTGCCGCTCGTGTACGTATATATACGAGTATGTGTGTATTAGTGTGTGTGTATATGAGCACGAGTCTAAACATTGTATTTTTTTTTTAAATATTAGGTAGGTACTAGGTGTACCTAAGTGTAAATAGTGGCAATCTTTTAAGGGGTTATGAACAACTTTTACTATGAGGCCAAACCTGAAATCGCGAAAAAACAATCAGCTGTTCAGTACATATATATACGTTCGCATAATTCGTCAAAATGTAGGGAACAGCTGATTTTTTTATCGCGATTTCAGGTTTGGTCCCATAGTAAAAGTTGTTCATAATGATGAGTACAATGCCCCCTTAAAAGATTGCCACTGTTTACACTTACACCCTGCAGTCAGAAACTCAATTTTTTGACCGACTCAATTTTTTAACCGACTTCAAAAAGGAGGAGGTTCTCAATAATACGTATTTTTTTCCCCACTTTTATATGGATGATGTTCTAGTTTGTTTTGCAGGTAGTGGTATTAGAATATGTGTGGGGTAGCTACTTCAACTAAAAACTGAAAAATAAAAACTTTTTTACAAAAAAATACAACCGACTTCCAAAAACGACACTACAAAGTGAAAAATAACTTTAATTTCGGAAGTCGGTGGCAAAAAACGATAATACATTTAACTAGACACCGACTTTAACTTCGGAAGTCGGTGGCAAAAAACGATAACACATTTAACTAGACACCGACTTCCGAAATTAAAGTTATTTTTCACTTTGTAGTGTTGTTTTTGGAAGTCGGTTGTATTTTTTTGTAAAAAAGTTTTTTCATCTGACTGGTCCGACTAATCTAGATAAAAAAAAAATGTAAGTAAATGTTATGCCTGGTTAATCCCTAGCTCACTCTACGCTCACCGTTATCACGTCGCGGTGAATTCAAAAATGCGTTGGGTGACGTCAACCTTGTCAATATGAACTTGATTCATTTTCCATCACTAAAGCGAGTTCCAGCTGCAACTCTGCCGCGTGTCGCGTCATCTTGCCAGACAAGCCTGGCGGGATCAAAGTATTTTTATGGGCTCCGCTTACGTTTAAATTAGGACTTTATTATAAGTACCACAATTTTATGAAATTATAGTTTGACTATTGTTACTGGGTTACAGCGTCTTAGTAATAATTAAGTTGATTTAAGAATAGAACAAATTACGCCAGAAAATAGTTGTGAAAAAAACTTACATGCACCTATGTAAGTTTGTATGTACTTACCTACTCGTAAATAGAGCTGAAACAGATAGCTGTTTGGCCGGATTCCGGATACCGGATATCAGGCCGAACATTGCCGATTGGCGCATCATAACGAGCGAGCTTGCATACGTGACGCACGCAAACTACTTGGGGGTTGTTGAAGCTGAAAGAGCTCGCCAAAAATTCTATTGGAATTTGTAAAAATGTCTTGCGACGAGGCCTCCAGTAGCAGTTCCTCTTCAACACCGGCAAAACAAGTAGAGGAGAGGAGACAAGGTCGGCTGTATCTTGTGAGCTCATGACACGTTCTGGGATTACTCTAATATGATAGCAAATGAAAACAACAGTAGTCAGTCTCACGATCAAGAAAAAAACGCGATTGCATGTGAGATTTATTTTTGTCTGAACTCAGTGGCAGTTGGTCGCGATCGTGACCCTTATATTTGGTGGTCAGGTACCATACACAATACCAATGTTTGCCAGAATTACCTTTCAGCACCCTGAAGCAGCGTACCTATACGTACAGCGAAAGACTTTTTTCAGGCCTTGTCTATGAAGACAAGCGACACGAGAAATTGGTAAACATTCACCATCATTTGCTCTTAGTGCAATACTAGTACTTTTTTTTTGTTTTTTTCAATGAAAATATGGTAATTATCCAGTATCCGACGTAGAAAAATTAGTCGGGTATCCGGTAGCTATGCGGTACAGATACCGCATAGCTACCGGATATCCGAATACGTGAAATCTATACTTATGCTGATATTTCGAGAAGTCTTTAATTACCTAAGTGTAGTGTCATTAAAATTTAAAATAAATCTAGATAACACAGCAGTTAACCCCACGCGCACGATGCGCTGACGCTCGTGTAGCAGAGGGAGTGGCTGAGTGCAGGATGTAATGCGAACATAAATCATGACAGCAGGAGCAGGACGTATCGAGTGCAGTCGGAGCACGTGTCGTATGTACGTGTGCTAGCTCATACGTAGCTCGTGTGTTGGCTTATTGAGCGGGAGCTTGCAAAGTGGTTAATGCACATTTTGATGTAGTTTGAAAGATCGAAAATTCCCGGAATTTAAAGTTAGATGGTCTGGTTGATCTTCCTTGCTTAGGCAACTCTCATAAAACATAACCTAGAAGCGTGTCAATTTTACAGTTAAGCCTCTTTTACACGAGCGCAGTTTCTCGATCGCCGAGAGGTGAGAATGCAAGAATGTTCAAGTGATTTATCGCAGGAGTCTCGCAAGGACACGGTCGGTCGCGTCTAGACGGTCGAGAGACTACGTTTTTGCGGCACAAAAATATTTTGAAAGAATGTGTTTTCATGGTTCGCCACAATTACTTTCTTATCGCATTTTTTTAATAAATACTTTGATATTAATAGGGTGACGTATTGTTGCAGAGTGCGTGGTGTCGCGCAGAATGTGCGCGTGCGCGTGGCGCCTGCACGTGTTCACCGCCGCGCTTGTGCTCGCCGCGCATCTCATCAAAGGTATGTGCATCTCTCTTTCACACATGACACATCTGAATCTCTGTCTTTCTACGCGAGACTAAAAGAAAGTAAAATACTGAAATGAAATGTTTTTTCCTAGTAAGCCCATATTGCGGAAAATTACACTGCGCAAAAAACTAGCGTAGGCTGCGATATTTACGCAACGCGACGTTCGGCTCGGCTAGGACACAGCCTGGTATTAAAATCGAGCCACACACATTAGAGATACATATAATATGAACATCTGTACCGCCCCAACACTTTCTCCTTGCCCCAGAGGACACGTGCTACCGCAGTTATTGTACGCTATCAAAAGAAATGGCACAGTTCAGCTGTAATCCACGCTTTGTATCTCTCGCTGACCATAACAACAAATTCCAAATGAATTTTAGATAATATACCTACATCACAAGTCACAGTTACGCGGATATTGACAAATAAAATGCGAAACACACGTGTTTGTGAATAAATAATGACGAGTAGGCTTTCAAGTACGTACAGACGGGCTCACAGCTCGCACAACACAGATACAAATCCGTATGTAAATGTGCCAGTGTATTGTAAACAGCGAATAGTTATTGAGGCCGGATAGAGTTTGCGCAACTTGTTACTGAAGCTAATGGATGTTTCGTTAAGTGGAGCAGTGTAAACACCCGACGAGGGTGTTCGCGGGCTCTCCACGCGCTCGGCAACACTCGGAAACGCTCGGGAGCGCTCGGCGCCACTCGGCAGGGCTCGGGGCTCGCAGCAAACACTCGAGCGCGAGCGCGCTGTCGAATACGACACTAGTTTTAATGAATATTTAAACGTTCGTCGAGACATCAATTCCGAACGCAAAAATATTCCGCGACTCGTTGAAAACTTGCTCTTTATTCGTAAACTTGTCGCCAGAATCATAAACAACTTTTAATGGGAATCAAATGAAAAGTTGTTGCGTTGGCGTCATTGCGGACGTCAAGTCTGGTTGGCGCTGCTAATGAACGTTTGTGTGTATTTTTTGGAACAGCTCTGAGCTCAGGTTGCAGTCCCGAAATGTTTACTTTAACGACGTAATTAACTCACGAAAGTAAATTTAAACAATTTGGCGCGCAGTTACTGAAAACTGCGCTAATTACACGGAGAGAGGCAAATGGGTGAAAAAGTAGTCTTTTACGAATGTAGTGAATAAACGATCAGTATATCAAAGCGGAGCAAACAAAGTAAAATAATGAGCGTCGTGAACAATGGACGCCTCACTCAGTGGGTTAACGGGGAGCTATTAACAAATCAAACAGAGTAGTACCGCCGGGAGCGCATTAACACCGTCGCCGGTAATATATGAGGGTATTACATCACCGCGCGCACCTGCCGCTCGCGTCGGTGTAAGCCGTAGTCGGAGTCATGTGCCTAAACAGTGGCGCTCGATGTGGGTCAGAGATCCCTGGAGGAGTGATGTAAGTGCTGCACGCGGCCGCCTGGCGCCTGCAGCACACGGTTATTTACTGCTCGCCTGCTACGCAAGCAGTGAATTAGAGCAACTTTAGTGGGAGGAATATAAAACACTTATTTTCCTATAATTGGAAAGTAATAGCTTTTTCTATCGGTTTGCTTTTGTGGGTATTAATAGTGTTTTGAGTTTTTCGTTGCGATAACAGTATTTCTGTTTAGGTATCTAGAAATAAAAAAAATAATTTTGTAATTTTTATTCTATCTATTCAAAAACTGTGCCTTTTGATATTCTTTGTCGCTACATTTTTAATTACCCAACGTCATACATAATGACTGTTTCATGGAGGATCACTGACTCCCAAGTCACAGGAATAAACCTAGTTTGGGAGCCCGAGGCTTAATACTTTTGTTTACTCTAAATTACTGATGTCATGTCTGTAACAAAGCTGTCACTTTTTGAAAGAAATAATTTATTTATTATTTTAGGTCATCTCTAAAGTTGACATTATATGACTTGATTTTTTTATCATGGGTGGCACCGACAGTAGGCCCAATTTAGCAATTTTTTGACGTCATTTGGAGGTCAAGTGAAAGTCAAGTGGTTTCATGTGTTTGTGTTAAAATAAACTCCATCTTGTAATTTTAATAGTTAAAAAAAGAAAAATAAGGTAATACGAGGCCTAAAAGCTCGAATTGGTTTTGGAATTAGCGACAAGCAGGTGGACATTTTTAATTTACTTACCGAATTGGCTCCAAAACTAATGGACCGATTAAGTTGTTTGGTACATATTGCGAAAACTGAAAAACACATTCTTAAGAAACGCCTTGCATGTACCGCGTACTCTTGGAAGTGAACCTCGTCAGCAGAGCTATGACGTGTGCTTCAGTTATATTTGTTCAAGTCATTCTTGTAACTATAACTCGAGGTAAGAGTGCGTTCGTAGTTCAGTGTGCTTACAAACGGAATCTGAACAATATCATGCACAACTATTTATGAAAGCCCTTTTCAACAAAAACAAAAGAATCTGTGTTAGTAAATATTGATCCTACTCGTAGCATACAGACATACTTCACATGACGCATTTCCCTCTCTCCGCTTACACGTATACCCATAATAACGACAGTTGTCACCTTCAAGCCGAACGATAAAAACACCAAAATAGAATTTAGAAACAATAATTAATTGTACAAGACAATGATCCGAAAATAGTCGAATAAAGCGTTGCTACCGCTCCGAATAAATGAATGAGTTAAGCTGTTTTGTGAGTGGTCGGTGTTCTCCTTAATGACCTATCTGCTCAATAGGCCGCGGCCCCCGCCGGGCCCCCGCCGGGCCCCCGCCAAGTCCCGTGGTCTCGGGCACGTGGGGGCAGATTTATAGTATTGTTTACTGTCACAAATGCCCACCAAATAGAGAGGTGCTTTCGTCTTTCTCTTTTTTAGCGTCTCGTTGCTTGTTTATGGCGACCCCTAGAGCCGGCGTCAGGGCGCTTCGCACATCCTTTAGAAAATAGTATTTTTTCCTTTGAATAACAAATTACTTTTTAGTGTTGCCTAGAATAGAGCAAAAGGTTTTTCTGTTTGTAAAGAGATTGGGTACACACCACACGTAAGTCTGTAATGTTTTGTTACTATGTTATTTTTATATAAAATTAGAAGGTCAATCTATTAAGACGCTAATTATGTTTTCGGCATCTTTTACACTACTCGTATTTTGTAACTTGCAATATAGAATAAAGTACCTAAGTATAATGTGCCTTTTGAGTTCAGCAAATAATGTAACAATCGAATATTAATGAATGATAAGCGTATTGTTAACCGCGTGGTTTATAAGCGAGGTGCTCATTGGAGTGCTCACAGTCGAACTCTCTCTGTTCACGTGTGAATTAAGCGGAGTGTGCACAGGACCGCCAGACTGCCTGTTCCCTCGCATTCGGCATAAAGGAAGGCGCAGAAGGCTTAGAGATTTTCCAACATGCACATTTATTTACTTTCGTAAATTGTTGAACGTGACTGTTGATCGTGATTTTTGTTTCTCATTTGCTAGTATGATGGCTAAAAAGATTAGATACACATTAGACCGCTGGCCGAAGCAGTCCAGCGAGCTGAGGCTACAGGCGCGAATCTGTCTCAATAAATGAAATCGCTCACCCACTGTCGAACGACGTAGATTTACGTAGTAGATATGTCGGCCTACGCCGTAGGCATTTGCTACGAAAACCGTAGCTTGACCAATCATGATGTTATCGTATCTATTTTAAGTGTGTCGACCTTCTATATTATTTTGTGCGTTAGTATTTCTCTACCGACCCCCACCCCACCCGCCGCACTCCGTGCCTCCCGTCGGATAAATAAGGATCTTTTGATCTGCGCTTTTAACTGGTGTTCTTTTAGAATCCCTGGTTTTGTATCCCCCCTCTCCCCCCGAACCACTCACTCGCCCACCACTGTGACGTCATCCCTCTGCTGCTGAGATATTGTATTTTTCGCCCCAGTGGATGACAAAGTCGTTCTAACGATCATCATAACAATGGCTGATGTAGAGCGGAGCTTTCAAATATCGACATACCTTCACTTGGTGAGTGATGACGTACTTACATACTACAGTATTTATTATAATAGTTTAGAATACAATATAATAATAATAAAACGTTTATTTTCTCCAGCACATAATGAAAACTTAATACAATACATAAGAGGAGGAGGAGGAGCCCGTGGCTAAGTAACAACAGCCGCACAGGTCGATCCATCAGGTTAAGCTACGCTTGCCGGGGTTGGTTAGTGTATGGGTGACCTTCTTTACATTTTTTTTTTTATTTTATTTACATACCGAGACTCCTCTATGTCTCGGAAAGCACGTTAAGCCGTTGGTCCCGGCTGTCATTCGTGGATCTTTGACAGTCGTTACGGTTCATCAGAAGCCAGAAAGCTGACAGCCGGTCTTACCAAGGGGTATTACGATACCCCTACCCAGGACAATCATCCACAACGACGCATTAATTAATTGATTAGCATTCGGATATATTGTTGGAGCTGCTGAAGATTAAGATGAGAGAAAACTTTCTTTGCATTGTTTAGATTCAATCTCTTAGTATTATATAATTGCATAGCACATGTGTGAGCACTATGTAGCTACTATTAAGCTACCTTTTACTGGGTACGTCTTTCACTGACTTGAGTGTGCCCTGGCGGTTGAGAGTATGTCATGCTCACTCAAATGTCTCGCTGGTGATGGCGTGTGTGTTGGATCATTAAGTTCCCTTCAAAATGGTTGAGCTAATTGGTGCTGATCCATGCGTCATGTTCGTGAACGGGCGCCGTCAGTTGGGACTGGTCGTCTCTTAGCTGCCATGGCTTATTTTTAATTTTAATATTTAATTTAGTTTTTATCTTTTTATTACGGACGCTTTTTAACGTGCACGTCTTTCTACATTGTTCTCACATGTATATTTTCAACTTGAACGATGTAACCAATATTTTGTAAAAATATTATGATTTAAAAGAGTGTCCGTGGAGTTTCTTGCCCGTTCTTCTCCATAGGGATCTACTACGCTTTGGAATGGGCAACTAGCTTCATCTTTCTGACTGACCGACCCATTGACAATTCAAAAGTGCCTGTAATTGGTTTATTTGAAATAAATGCTTTGAGTTTGAGTTTACCCAGTCACTGGGTTGTAGAGGTCAGATAGGCAGTCGCTCCATGTAAATTACTGAAATTCAGCTGCATCCGGTTAGACTGGAACCCGACCCCAACATAGCTGGGAAAAGGTTAGGCAGGTTGATATTGCTGTCGAGTGTTAATGTACTCAAGAGACTGGCGGCGTTGAACAAACCATGAGCACTCGGACCCCTTCAGGGGTGCTTCAGGGGTGTTTGCAGACGCATAGATGATTTCTATGCAATTATGCGGAAGAAAACTGCATCAGTCTTGAAAACAGTGCGTGGGAGTAGCAACGGCATCCTGAAAATGATAGCAGATAGGTTGGACGCGGCTGTGTTCAATCGAATCATCAATGTGCATGTGAGAGGTGCGGGTTGATGAATTGACATTATTTTCCACCTTTATTTGTACCTACTAGCATACTTATTAAGTTTTACTTTTTTGTAAGTAAGACTATGGGCCTTGGTTGTCTGAGATTTTTTTTAAAGACCTACCCACCTTCCATGGAAATAAAAACATGCCGTCCGGTCTCTTGCCATCGTCGCGTGCCAAGCCATTGGGTTCCAATACTCTGGAACGCCGACGGTGACAAGAGCTCGTCGGATGATGTCATGAATGTTCACGTGCGCGCTAAGCGACCCGCACTTCGGTTGCTAGACAGGCCGTAGAGTCCGAGGCTTTTGACAACTCCGCCACATTGACAGCGATGAGGAGAACAACATGGAGCTTCTAATCGTAAGGAAAGTAAAGTCGCCGAACAAGGTGCCTATGTTCGTCGACTGTAGTGCGTGAAGCCAAACACCTGCCTCCCACTTACCCACAGCCAGCAGGCGCGCACGCTCCGCAGTAGTAGTAGACGTGTCAAGATCGTCACAATTTGCGGTAGTCATTAAAAAAAAAAAAAAAAAAAAAAAAGTTTATTGCATTTTAAAAAACGTACACGGAAATGAACTTTTGACTTCCAAACTAAGTAGGACTTGTATTATGGATTGTTATTAGGGCGATCAAATGATATTTCGTACCAAAAACGTACATGCAGACATTTCCTCGTACAATTAGTCATTGCATTTTATGCTTCTTGGATTCTGAACGTTGCACTGCAGACAGATGTAAGTGAGATTCGTGTAGCATACACCCATGATAACATTGAAAATATTGGCACCTCACTTACAAAACAACATTCCTTAACGTAAATATAAAACCTTCCATCAAAATCAGTTAACATTCCGATGTAGAGGTTCCAAAACCGCAATTTGCAGCACTTATTACGCAGAGAGTAGGTGAAACAATTACTTTCTGTCGGAAGGCGCGCCGAACGTTGTGCGACGTCAAATAAAAAGTTTATCGCTCGGCGCTCCCTACGTACTACTGCTGGCTGTATTATTCAGTACTGTGGCACGCACACCGCGCACACACACACCCTCACCCCCACACACACATGCACACATCTTCACGTCACGACCTGGATACCAAACCTTGACAGACACTGACTCGACACCACTTTTTTTTTACTTTCGTGTCTATTATTGTCGTCACAAAAGAACCGAGTTGACTTTGGATGGAGTTGTGTAGATACCTACTCGTATTATTGTTTTTAAACTGAATTAACTCTCCTTGAACAGGTAAAAACTTTCTTTCGTTGGGTTGCCTCTGTATTTTGAACATATCGTGCTTTTAAATAGTTAGAGAAAATTTTAGAGTAAAGTTGGTCGGTATTTAGATGAAGACAAAGAATAATAATTGTCAGTGGAACACTTTTTGGAAGGTCGGTTGGTTATCACAGCAGGTGACTAGTCATGCTTCCTTGCGGCATTTGTACCTTTGTCTAAGAGCTTGTGAATCTTTTAGTACATCAATCTTGTAAATTAACTCTTTTTACGGTTCCGTACCTCAAAGGGAAAAAACGGAACCCTATAGGATCACTCGTGTGTCTGTGTCTTGGCTGTGATAGACTGTCTGTCCGTCTTTCACAGCCAATTTGCTCCGAATCTAATGGACCGATTAAGTTGAAATTTGGTACACATATGAATTTGTGTGACCCCAAACGGACGGGTAAAGTAATTAAATAAATTTTGAATATCTATATGTGTATATCTTTTGGGGGGCAAATAAGAAAATTAAAAAAAAAAGTTTTGCAAACTACACCATGTGGCATATCAAATGAAAGGAATTACTATGAGAATCTTAAATCTATTAATTTTATAATTTTAAAATAAATTGTTTTAAAGTTATTTAAGAAAATAGACGAAAATTTACCATTCCCCCCCTTATCTCCGAAACTATTGAGCCAAAAATTTAGAAAAAAATACAGAAAATAGATCTTTACCTGTAGATTACAAGAAAACCTATAAGAAGTCTGTGGTCTGAAAATAACATGGTAACTTTCTCAATATTGTTAGTACAATCTTACATTTACAGTTGGAATGTATGGGAGAATACGTTTTTCAACTACAATGTTAAGTTTGTTCTTGGGATAAATTCATCCCAACTCTGAACCCTTCATTGTGCGTGGTCCAACGCCCACTTGGCCAGTTTTGTGGAATGCAATAAAGTATTGAGTAATAGCCTGTGTATAAATCAGAGAGGACAAAGCATTTTGCTCTATCGCATTACAAGTATCCCCAAATGACATTCATTTGTCTCCTGAATCTTAAAAATATATATTTGCAAAGAGATTACATTTCTGAGAACTCAAGAAAAAAACATAAAGGCAAAAGTAAATAACATTAATCAACATAAATATATAGCGACCGTTGGGATCGCATTAAAATCTAAATAACACGAACAAAATAAATATTTGTTTATATAATGCACAAAGAAAATGAAGCGAAGTACTTACTTGTTGCCATGAGATTACATAGTCCGAGACTTACAAAGATAGCCGAGGGACTCCAACGCAATAAATGAAATGAATGCAAATGAATGCTGCGCCTCGTCTAGTTGTATTTAAAACTAATGATCGATAGATATATTATTACACACAGACCGAGCGATGTTACGTCTCCTTTGACTAACAATCTTTGTTGCTGAATTAAAACCTCTTTGATTGTTGAAAATGTAATCTGAAAATGTAATCTTTATTATTTTCATAGTTTACAAAGGATAAAAATATAGAAATAATTCAAGCAATCAAACAAACTATTTATTTTGGTTGAAAACTTAGAATTCAAAACAGGTATATTGTATAAAATGTATGGAATCTGTAGCAAGATGCCCCGGGAGGGACTCGATGAGAGACGATTTAAAAACCATCCTTTAATTGAATTATTACAATCTGTGCCGCTGTGAATCCATTAGCATTAATTGAAAGCATCCAAATCAACAGCAATTAGCGATAATTGAATAGTCTGTGTTGTGTCGTTCCCGTGCCGTTGTGCCGTGGGGCTGGTGGGCCGTGCCGTTCCGCTGCACGTAACATACGCATTAGGACTTGGGTATCGAGCATTTGGTATGTTAATGTCAGTTTTATTACGTCACAGCTGCTGGCGATGTTTCAGGGAACATGTGCGGCTGCTGAACGACACACGCGCACATTTAGACGTAATTGCTGATGAATAAAATACTAATTAGCTGTGGCAGTACTGCGTGATGGGCTTGTGGAACCACCGCGAATGCACTCACTAGAGTAGCGCAGTCGGTTCGCCCTATTTACTATGACTACGACAAAGCCAAAAGGAAGGGTAATGTTTTAACAGTTTCATATCTCTAGATTTTGAACTATTATCCTCACACCTTTGTAAAAAGTGGTCTTTCCTGTTCTACTGTTTGGTCGCAAGTATTCCCTCTTTTGGTGTCGACATGAAGATCTCGTAAACAAAGTTAGTGACATTGTCCCATGTGCCGATGCTGAACAACATAAACAAAGTTAGTGATATTGTCCCATGTGCCGATGCTGAACAACATAAACAAAGTTAGTGACATTGTCCCATGTGCCGATGCTGAACAACATAAACAAAATTAGTGATATTGTCCCATGTGCCGATGCTGAACAACATAAACAAAGTTAGTGACATTGTCCCATGTGCCGATGCTGAACAACATAAACAAAGTTAGTGACATTGTCCCATGTGCCGATGCTGAACAACATAAACAAAGTTAGTGACATTGTCCCATGTGCCGATGCTGAACAACATAAACAAAGTTAGTGACATTGTCCCATGTGCCGATGCTGAACAACATAAACAAAGTTAGTGACATTGTCCCATGTGCCGATGCTGAACAACATAAACAAAGTTAGTGACATTGTCCCATGTGCCGATGCTGAAAAACATATAAATGTGGTGTATTACTTAACTAATACAACATTGTAAAAGTACGTTGGTTGTACATAGGCCGCGTGTGCTATTTGTGGTCGTGTGATGATGACATCTTTTGAAGACTTGTTCTTGACCTGGATTGCTTTGATGTCCCGATGGCCGTCATAGTTTGAACACGTTAATTGTAGTTTACGATATGTAATTAGATATTTGGGAAACACTGTTTTGTTTATATTTTCTTTTAGTATTTATATAACTTTAAAGCCAGTGCAGACAGACACTGAATAGTTGCGATTACTCACGTAGCATTGCAGGATCTGGGACACTTGCGCGAAAGAAATTTCCGTGAAAGACACTTACGAGAACCCACTTGCGCGAAAAGACATTTCCGCGCATGGACTTTTGCGCGAACGGACTTTTGCGCGAAGGGACACTTCTGTGAAAGACACTTGCAGGACAAGACATTTCCGCGACTAGACTTTTGCGCGCATGGACACTTGCGTGAATCCGCTTGCGCGAAAGACAAGTTAAAGACACTTTCTTTCGTGCAAGTGTCCTGCTACCGCATTGCAGGCACTTCAGTGAGCTTGACTTTGATATGACAACTTCTGACATTGTACCGATAACGAAGGTGCTCATTGTAAAGTTGTAACTTCAACTCAAGTGTACTTAAGCTCATCGTCCACGGCGCTACTCAAAACAAAAGTAAGGTGTACGGACCACCATTGAAATACTAGTGCTGTGACGTTTCAGAATGTCTGACTACTTACGTGGTTAGAGTTTGTAACACGATACTTATGAGCAGCCTCGTGGATGATGATGATGACCTTATAGACTTGACTCTTCACATAAAATATTCATTCGTTTCTTTCAGGACTTTTGCTAATCCTGTTCATAATATTCAAATAGGAGTTCATTTGTTTTTCATTACATCTCATGTATACCTATCTGTTCCATTACTTCCGCATCACTATAATACACACAAAAGACTATTAATTTTCCATTTTCACAAAACATGAAAAGATCCTCATCGGTTCGTGTGACATAAGTGCCTACTTTATGTTATTATTTATTATTATTACATGCTCATATAAGTTTTATTATAGACTCGAATAAAATTTATGCGAGAACAAATTGGGATACGTCGGCCGCTGGCCACTGATTTTAATTGGGGAAAAGGTATTTACAGTCGCGCAAAAAGTGTTATTTATTTTGAAAGAATATTTATCATATTTCTGATATTCTGCATCCACTCATAAATTCGTATTGCTTAATAAATGTGATGCGTTCTGGCGTTTTTCCGTTTTAATTTAATCATATTCCAATTAGTACAACCGTTTTTGTTCTTTTGACAACGGTTTGCGTTGTTTGTCCGCCAACACAAGTTCGCGTTCATTATCTGATTCCTAAGTTCGCGTGTCGCAATCGCAGTAACATTTCCTCGCCACACTTACTCGTATCTGGCGCGCGAGTGTAAATACGTTACAGGCGTGAGTTTCCTCGCAGCGGTGTGGCACGGCGGCGTGGCACAGCTACGTGGCACGGCCGCGGTGCAAAGTAGACGTGAATGAGCGTCTAATCGCACCGATCAATCAGCGCGCGAGTGAGGCCGGAAGACTGGCCTAACGCGCCGCTGACACGCAACGCGCCGGCCAGCACAAATGCGCAGGGTTGAACGCGGCGGGTCCGACGCAGCCACCCGAACGCAGTGGGCCTACTGTAGCTCGTCAAACACAACTTATAATATATCTAGTGTAAGAACTGCAGCTTAAAAACAAAACAAATTAGCCGCAATAAGTTCATATTTATGCAAAATTTTTAGTCAATGTCAAATCGTTTATTTCAAACAAGCATATAAAAGACACTTTTGAATGTCAAAAATATACAAGAAAATAGAATTGATTCTAGTCGCCTCATCCAAAAGAGTTTCTTATGGAGAAGAATGGGCAAGAAACACCACCGTTATGTACGTACTCTTTTAAAATGTCTTACAATATTTTATAGACATTAATTATATCATTATAAGTGAAAACGTTAAGCCGTTGATCCCGGCTGTCATTCGTGGATCTTTGACAGTCGTTACGTCAGAAGCCCGAAAGTCTGACAACCAGTTTTGCCAAGGGGTATCGTGTTACTCAGGAACTGGGTTGTGTAGGTCGGATAGGCAGTCACTCCATGCAAAATACTGGTATTCAGCTGCATCCGGTGGGACTGGAAGCCGACACCAACATAGTTGGTAAAAGGCTAGGCAGATGATGATGATGATGATATAAGTGAAACCGATGCACTTATAATAAAATTACTATATCACAAGAGGTAAAATTAATTAAAAAATTGAAGCACTGACAGATAAATCAATTATGTGACAGATACAGGATGCTCACATATTTACAAACATTGTAAAGTAGACGAGTTTAGTACTTACATAAAAAGTTTCAGCATGAAACCGTACGCTGAGGTAAACAACACGATTACTTTATCGTGCATTAATGTCAATGTTACTGTCAATTTAAATAAATGCAAATTGCTAATGTTCAGTAGCTCAGTCTCATTAGAATAATCGAATTATTGGAAATTTCATAAAATTGTGCGTGACGTCAGTCTGCGCACTGCAGTAAACAAGCTTCAACTTTTCACAAAATCAATGATATTTAAAAGTGAGTTATAAAAAAATATAGTTTAATATATTGTAATTGGCTGACAGATAAGCATACTGTTAACTATTACCTTTGTATTTAGTTGTAAGTCTTCCAAAGTCTTTAAATAAATAAATAAATAAATATCTGTAGCGGAAACAAACGCAACTGTAAATCGATTCAATTCATCGCAGTTAACTGCTTGTCATTATACTTAGTCTGTTTTAATTAAAGTGTTGTCATGACCTCCACTCTACCCTAGTTCTGAATTAATAGACTACCCGCTCTCACTACTCACGCTGTCTATGCCTCCCTCCAATGACAACACTTGAATTTTCATGAAGTTGAAAAGACTTAGCAACATAAAGCGTAGCCAAAATATGAAACAGGGAGAACTTTACATGATTCTCCTACGTACGAGTAAGTTTGGCGCGTTCCGGTAGGTGCATCCTTTAATTACTTGTAAAAACTACGCGAAGTTTCAGCGAAGCTTTACACAAGCGTTTGAACTCAATCACGTCAAGTCATTTGTTATTGCTCTCACTACCTACAGATTATTAAACTAAAATTTTCTATCCAATTTTATCCCTAAATGTTGCTCAGATTTTCCAAAAGTAATGAATACGTTATTAGACGAAGGAAAATTAAATCTACTGCCTCGTTGGCGTTACTGTAGTAACTATGTGCGGCTTCTGAACTTGGGCTCTTGGAACTGGCGGCGGCGTCTCGGTGTGTGTTATGTGTGTCGTGTTGGAGCTATGTGCGGCTTCTGAACTAGGGCTCTTAGAACCGGCGGCGGAGTCTCGGTGTGTGTTATGTGTGTCGTGTTGTAGCTATGTGCGGCTTCTAAACTAGGGCTCTTGGAACCGGCGGCAACGTCTCGGTGTGTGCTGTGTGTCGTGTTGTAGCTATGTGTGGCTTCTGAACTAGGGCTCTTGGAACCGGCGGCGGCGTCTCGGTGTGTGTTATGTGTGTCGTGTTGTAGCTATGTGCGGGTTCTGAACAAGGGCTCTTGGAACCGGCGGCGGCGTCTCGGTGTATGCTGTGTGTCGTGTTGTAGCTATGTGCGGCTTCTGAACTAGGGCTCTTGGAACTGGCGGCGGCGTCTCGGTGTGTGTTGTGTGTATCGTGTTGTAAGTGCTTTCAGTGTACCTACATTGAAGAATATTATCTAAATATCTACTTAAAATTGGTGCGACATAACTATAATTTTGACTGCTTAAAAATCTGCGTTGCTTCGGGGTAGTGCAGGGTTTGATTCTAAATCGGGAAAAGGTAAAAAAATCTGCTAGTATTATCTAAGACAGAGAAATAGGCTTTATTAACAAGAAACTGACCAATCCCTGTTGAAGCTACCTACAAGCCTACAATACATGTCTCCGTAGCAAAAATATTTTAAATAAAAAAAATTGTTAAAATGAAATAAATATAAGATCGCTGTGAATAAGAAGACGTTGAGTGCTATAAATGTTAGTTTCAGATGCTGGTAGAGTATCGACTAAAGGTGAACTTGACTTTCCGAAATTATTACATTTAATTTCATTAATTACGCGTCTGTCTTGTTTGAGTAGGAGCCGCGACGTACATCTATTAACTTAAATTGGCTTCGATAGAGCGTTATTCAAAGTTACTTGCTGTCATCGGTGAAAAATAGAATGGAGAAGTCTTTTCTTTAGAGAACCTCGTCCCTAGATAAAGAAAAGCTTCGATCAAAGGTTGAATAATGCATGTAGAGTGTGTACTGTGTAGGTTGAATAATGTATGTAGAGTGTGTACTGTGAAGGTTGAATAATGTGTGAAGAGTGTGGACTGTGTAGGTTGAATAATGTATGTAGAGTGTGTACTGTGAAGGTTGAATAATGTGTGAAGAGTGTGGACTGTGTAGGTTGAATAATGTGTGTAGAGTGTGTATTGTGTAGGTTGAATAATGTGTGTAGAGTGTGTACTGTGTAGGTTGAATAATGTGTGTAGAGTGTGGACTGTGTAGGTTGAATAATGTATGTAGAGTGTGTACTGTGTAGGTTGAATAATGTGTGTAGAGTGTGTACTGTGTAGGTTGAATAATGTGTATAGAGTGTGGACTATGTAGGTTGAATAATGTATGTAGAGTGTGTACTGTGTAGGTTGAATAATGTGTGTAGAGTGTGGACTGTGTAGGTTGAATAATGTGTGTAGAGTGTGTACTGTGTAGGTTGAATAATGTGTGTAGAGTGTGTACTGTGTAGGTTGAATAATGTGTGTAGAGTGTGGACTGTGTAGGTTGAATAATGTATGTAGAGTGTGTACTGTGTAGGTTGAATAATGTGTGTAGAGTGTGTACTGTGTAGGTTGAATAATGTGTATAGAGTGTGGACTATGTAGGTTGAATAATGTATGTAGAGTGTGTACTGTGTAGGTTGAATAATGTGTGTAGAGTGTGGACTGTGTAGGTTGAATAATGTGTGTAGAGTGTGTACTGTGTAGGTTGAATAATGTGTGTAGAGTGTGTACTGTGTAGGTTGAATAATGTGTGTAGAGTGTGTACTGTGTAGGTTGAATAATGTGTGTGGAGTGTGTACTGTGTAGGTTGAATAATGTGTGTAGAGTGTGGACTATGTAGGTTGAATAATGTGTGTAGAGTGTGTACTGTGTAGGTTGAATAATGTATGTAGAGTGTGTACTGTGTAGGTTGAATAATGTGTGTAGAGTGTGTACTGTGTAGGTTGAATAATGTGTGTAGAGTGTGGACTGTGTAAGTTGAATAATGTGTGTAGAGTGTGTACTGTGTAGGTTGAATATTGTGTGTAGAGTGTGTACTGTGTAGGTTGAATAATGTGTGTAGAGTGTGGACTGTGTAGGTTGAATAATGTGTGTAGAGTGTGTACTGTGTAGGTTGAATAATGTGTGTAGAGTGTGTACTGTGTAGGTTGAATAATGTGTGTAGAGTGTGTACTGTGTAGGTTGAATAATGTGTGTGGAGTGTGGACTGTGTAGGTTGAGTAATGTATGTAGAGTGTGTACTGTGTAGGTTGAATAATGTGTGTAGAGTGTGGACTATGTAGGTTGAATAATGTGTGTAGAGTGTGTACTGTGTAGGTTGAATAATGTATGTAGAGTGTGTACTGTGTAGGTTGAATAATGTGTGTAGAGTGTGGACTGTGTAGGTTGAATAATGTGTGTAGAGTGTGTACTGTGTAGGTTGAATAATGTATGTAGATTGTGTACTGTGAAGGTTGAATAATGTGTGAAGAGTGTGGACTTTGTAGGTTGAATAATGTGTGTAGAGTGTGTACTGTGTAGGTTGAATAATGTATGTAGAGTGTGTACTGTGTAGGTTGAATAATGTGTGTAGAGTGTGTACTGTGAAGGTTGAATAATGTGTGAAGAGTGTGGACTTTGTAGGTTGAATAATGTGTGTAGAGTGTGTACTGTGTAGGTTGAATAATGTATGTAGAGTGTGTACTGTGTAGGTTGAATAATGTGTGTAGAGTGTGGACTGTGTAAGTTGAATAATGTGTGTAGAGTGTGTACTGTGTAGGTTGAATATTGTGTGTAGAGTGTGTACTGTGTAGGTTGAATAATGTGTGTAGAGTGTGGACTGTGTAGGTTGAATAATGTATGTAGAGTGTGTACTGTGTAGGTTAAATAATGTGTGTAGAGTGTGTACTGTGTAGGTTGAATAATGTGTATAGAGTGTGGACTATGTAGGTTGAATAATGTATGTAGAGTGTGTACTGTGTAGGTTGAATAATGTGTGTAGAGTGTGGACTGTGTAGGTTGAATAATGTGTGTAGAGTGTGTACTGTGTAGGTTGAATAATGTGTGTAGAGTGTGTACTGTGTAGGTTGAATAATGTGTGTAGAGTGTGTACTGTGTAGGTTGAATAATGTGTGTGGAGTGTGGACTGTGTAGGTTGAATAATGTATGTAGAGTGTGTACTGTGTAGGTTGAATAATGTGTGTAGAGTGTGGACTATGTAGGTTGAATAATGTGTGTAGAGTGTGTACTGTGTAGGTTGAATAATGTATGTAGAGTGTGTACTGTGTAGGTTGAATAATGTGTGTAGAGTGTGGACTGTGTAGGTTGAATAATGTGTGTAGAGTGTGTACTGTGTAGGTTGAATAATGTGTGTAGAGTGTGTACTGTGTAGGTTGAATAATGTGTGTGGAGTGTGGACTGTGTAGGTTGAATAATGTATGTAGAGTGTGTACTGTGTAGGTTGAATAATGTTTGTAGAGTGTGGACTATGTAGGTTGAATAATGTGTGTAGAGTGTGTACTGTGTAGGTTGAATAATGTGTGTAGAGTGTGTACTGTGTAGGTTGAATAATGTATGTAGAGTGTGTACTGTGTAGGTTGAATAATGTGTGTAGAGTGTGGACTGTGTAGGTTGAATAATGTGTGTAGAGTGTGTACTGTGTAGGTTGAATAATGTATGTAGATTGTGTACTGTGAAGGTTGAATAATGTGTGAAGAGTGTGGACTTTGTAGGTTGAATAATGTGTGTAGAGTGTGTACTGTGTAGGTTGAATAATGTATGTAGAGTGTGTACTGTGTAGGTTGAATAATGTGTGTAGAGTGTGGACTGTGTAAGTTGAATAATGTGTGTAGAGTGTGTACTGTGTAGGTTGAATAATGTATGTAGAGTGTGTACTGTGAAGGTTGAATAATGTGTGAAGAGTGTGGACTTTTTAGGTCGAATAACGTGTGTAGAGTGTGTACTGTGTAGGTTGAATAATGTTTGTAGAGTGTGTACTGTATAGGTTGAATAATGTGTGTAGAGTGTGTACTGTGTAAGTTGAATAATGTGTGAAGAGTGTGGACTTTGTAGGTTGAATAATGTGTGTAGAGTGTGTACTGTGTAGGTTGAATAATGTGTGTAGAGTGTGGACTGTGTAGGTTGAATAATGTTTGTAGAGTGTGTACTGTATAGGTTGAATAATGTGTGTAGAGTGTGGACTGTGTAGGTTGAATAATGTGTGCAGAGTGTGTACTGAGTAGGTTGAATAATTTGTGTAGAGTGTGTATTGTGCAGGTTGAATAATGTGTGTAGAGTGTGTACTGCGTAGGTTGAATAATGTGTATAGAGTGTGTACTGTTTAGGTTGAATAATGTATGCAGAGTGTGTACTGTGTAGGTTGAATTTGAAAGGAGATTGGAATTATGGTATTGATAGAGTTTGTATGCAGAGTAGAATTAGCCATTCTACGAATATCGTCTATTTTTCGCATTGAAACTTTTTCGATTTATAGTAGCTTATGAACTTCTTTCTAAACCTAATGTTAGCAGTCTATTTTCTGTTGATTTTGAATTTAAGTAACAGATAGGTAACTACAGTTTTGAGCCGTTTGGAGTCGAAACGCTCGGGTCATGGGGCCCGAGTACGCGTCTACTTTTTAAGGAAATTTCTCGCCGACTGGTCGAGACTTCACGTGACCAGAGGACTGGCTCGTTCTTTGGCCAAAGAATTAGCATTGCCATTCAACGTGGCAATGCTGCCAGTCTTCTAGGCACGGTTCCGGATGACATCGATGCGGACGAGTACTTCGACGCCTAAGTGTCCTTTTGTTTTGTATTTATTTGTATAGTTAGTTAGTAATTTACTTTAGTACCAAGTGTATATAGTGTTAATTCGTATAATGTTTAAATAAATACTTTACTTGGAAAAAAAAGTAACAGATTAATTGGATTGTTTTGTCAGAGATGTTTGCTAGGTCAGTACCGAGTCTTTATCATATGATTTTTTTATTTGAAAGTCAAGCAACAGTTTAAATACTTAGAATCAACATTAACTTGCCGTTCATTAGTCCAAGATCAAGGAATTTGGGTTAATATTTAAAGAACAATGTCGGGTTTCGGCCTACACAACTTTTAAAACTAAATTCACACAGACACAAAGTTTTTATCTACAACAATTTAAATATAAAATTCCAACTTATTACAAAATATTTAGTTCTTTTCGAGAACTTTTCGAAAAGAAAATCATTTTACTAATCATGATCTTGAATTCCAGGTTTTTCTTTTTTTTTTAATAAAAAAGTGTCAGTGTCAGGTCTGTTCTGCCATTGTAAACGATTATTCTAAATAATTAAAGCAATTTACTCTTTACTTTTTATTTATTACCTCACAATTGTCTTTTATTATTTTTATTTTTTACCTAAATAATAGGTTCATCGTGTTTATAATAAATGCATTTAATATTTTTAAAGAATATAAAAACGAAATTCAAGAAATAAGATTTTCCTGATCTGTGTTCGATAACCTAATCGCCTTGTAATGGTAATCTTGTTAGGTTACGTCTTCTGCAGATCTGTCAAAATCACGCGCGCTTAAACTGACAGACAGTTGACGATGACAAGATGTCAAACATCTTGTTGTGTTGTTGTCAGTGTTTTTCTGTGTAGGTACGTTTGTTTCCTTCTCGAATTCCTATGCGTTTGCGTTATAGACTTATTGTGATATGTCCATACCACACATTTTGTGACAATGTCCCATTAACTACGTTGTATTAATTGTGGTATAAATGGTGTTCCGGATGAAACGGTATTTAGTTGAATTAAAAAATCTCTGAATTACTTCTTTTTAGGGTTCCCTACCTCAAAACGATAAAACGGAACCCTTATAGGATCACTCGTGTGTCTGTCTGTCGGTCTGTCTGTCTGGCTGTCTGTCTGTCCGTCTGTCACAGCCAATTTGCTCCGAATCTAATGGACCGATTAAGTTGAAATTTGGTACACACATGAATTTCTGTGACCCAAACACGAACAAGTAAAGTAAATAAATGAATTTTAAATATGGAGGTCACTTTTGGGGGGCAAATAAGAAAATTTAAAAAAAAAGTTTTGCAAACTATACCGTGTTACATATCAAATGAAAGGACTTACTATGGGGGTCTCAAATATATTTTTTTTATAATTTTAAAAGAAATTGTTTTAAAGTTATTTAAGAAAATAGTCGAAAATTGACCATTCCCCCCCTTATCTCCGAAACTACTGAGCCTAAAACTTTGAAAAAAAAATACAGAAAATTGATCTTTATCTGTAGATTACAGGAAAACCTATAAGAAGTCTGTGGTCTTAAAATAATATGGTAAATCTCTCAATATTGTGAGTACAAACTTACATTTACAGTTGGAATGTACGGAAGAACATGTTTTTCAACTACATTGTTAAGTTGGTTCTTGGAATAATTCATCCCAACTACGGAACCCTTCATTGTGCGTGGTCCGACACGCACTTGGCCGGTTTTTTAGAAGTTCAGTGTAAAAGTGGAAATCACAGAAAAGCTTTTGAGATTAAACTACACAAAAAAACTTAAGAAATTTCACTGTCCATGAAAAATTAAAATTGAGCCAAAGTTACTATGGACTGACATTGTTCTTTGGATTGGTATTTAAATCCTTTATTCACCATTTTGTTAGTGAATTACTCTATTTTGTCATAACTGTTGTATTTTTTTTCTTCCCGAGATTTCTATTTTTTTAAACCAAGAGGTTTCTTAAAATGTGAAGAAATATTCCTTCAAAGTTATTCGGCACGTATTTTTTCTGATTTCTAAATACCTACAGTAAGTAGCAGTTTTGGCAGTTACTTAGTACATTAAACCCCATTCTTTATTAGTAGGATATTACCAAACCAGCTCTCTCTGGTTCCACCCTTGGGGTTGGAACTATTCAGTACGAGAAGGTCCCTCCCTTCGTGTCATGTACCTACCGCAGAGGATGCTCTGAGTCCAGTTACCAAACCCTCCATCCAGTCCGCCCAGTCCAGGATCTACAGATACTTTTTTATTTCCTTTGTTTAAAAATACATTATTTAGATATTCAAACGTGTAGTCTATCTACTTGTGTACAAGTGTTTATTTCATCTGTTGAAAGCAATTTTAATACCCTCATTGTACGAGCATACTTTTTTAGCAAAATTTGCGTTTAAAATAACGAATTGCTTATTAGAGCGATCGAACTTTGGGGGAGTTGCAATTTCTACAGGCTAGGTCGTTTTTATTAAGTTTGTTCAAGACAAGATAGCGACTAAAACACTATCTCATTGTGTTACCATTTTTATTAAATCCTCTAAATAATTTTACCTTTTAATTCGCTTAAAAATATTAAAAAACTCGGAATGTAGTTTTTTTATCCTAATTTGTATTTTTCTTATATTTTTTTATAAAATCTGTTCATTTTCGAAAAATCATAATAAATTATATGTATTTTTCAATTGGTTTTAAGTGAGTCTTTCATTTAAAACACTACAGTAGGTACTAACGTAGCGACTCAGACTAAACCTTTGACAATCACAATTGTTAGTTTGTTGTTGTTTTGTGTTCAGATTTATATATAATTTTAAAAGACTTAAAAAAAAACCGGCCAAGTGCGTGTCGGACCACGCACAATATCGGACACGCACATCCCAACTACGGAACCCGTAGTTGGGATGAATTTATCTTAAGAACAAACTTAACATTGAGTTGAAAAACATGTTCTCCCATACATTCCAACTGTAAATGAAAGTTTGTACTCACAATATTGATAGATTTACCGTGTTATTTTAAGACCACATACTTCTTATAGGTTTTCCTGTAATCTACAGGTAAAGATCTACTTTCTGTATTTTTTTTCAAAATTTTTGGCTCAGTAGTTTCGGAGATAAGGGGTGGAGGAATGGTCAATTTTCGTCTATTTTCTTAAATAACTTTAAAACAATTTCTTTTAAAATTATAAAAAAAAAAAATATTTAAGACCCTTATAGTAAGCCCTTTCATTTGACATGTCACACGGTGTAGTTTGCAAAACTTTTTTTTTTTAATTTTCTTATTTGCTCCCCAAAAGTGACCCCCATATTCAAAATGTATTTATTTACTTTACCCGTCCGTGTTTGAGTCACAGAAATTCATATGTGTACCAAATTTCAACTTAATCGGTTCATTAGATTCGGAGCAAATTGGCTGTGACAGACGGACAGACAGACAGACACACGAGTGATCCTATAAGGGTTCCGTTTTTCCCTTTGAGGTACGGAACCCTAAAAGCAGTCGAGAATTGGCGTGGGTCACCCGGTTGGAACGCAAAAAAAGTGTCATGACAACATTTTTGTTACGTAAAAAAAGTGTCGTAATGATCAAAACGTTACACTTTTTTCGTTCTAGCGCTGATTCGCCAAGTGTGCAGAGTATAACATGCGTTAAGGAACTTCATTTCAATGTGTAACACAAGTTTTGATATGGTAGCACGGAGCGGTGGCGGTGCAGCGGCAACGGTGTCGGTGCAGTGCGGGAAACAAATGAATGTTGTTTACAGGCTGGCGGAGTCAGTTAGTCAACTCGCATTAAGGCTCCGTGTACGACAAAAACCCTGTTTTGTCAATTTCTTATCTGATTGTGAGAAAGTTTGTAAACAAAACATTAAGTCTGTGGGAGTACAAAAGTACAGGCTCTAAACCGTTCGTGTCAGTCACAGCTCACCTGTTAATAGTTTCATCATTTTTGCGCTCTTGAAAATATAGTTTATTTCGCCATTGATTTACTTAATAAATATTTTGTACTATCATAAAATAAAATTTTGATTTTATTTTAAGAATAGCTGAAGACTAATGTGTGGTTTTTAAATTTCATGAAATAGTTTGCTAAATAAAAGGAAAAAGTTCATTAATGCCTGGGTTTTTTTCTAAAAATAGGGTTTTTCAACATTATTTTTCTGATAAGTATATTTTGTATTGTAGTTGAATCAGCCACGTGCAAGCAGACTATATTATAATGATGTTGATGATTCTTTGTTCAAAATCACAAGTACCTAGTTTCTTGTAAAATATGATCAAACGTCAGTCTCACGTAATTTTTTTAATATAGTTGCGAATTTTTGTGATTTTCCATGAATATTTAAAATATTGAAACATTTCTTTTAGCTACATGCAAAACAAAGAACTTGACTATTCAAATCACAAATTTTATTTAAATAATTTTTTTCTTTCTCACAAACTATGAACAAAATTTATCAAAATCAGTCGATTTCGTGCATTTAGAGAGTACCGTTTGCTATTATGTATGAACCGACAAATTACGTCCGTGTGTAGTTAAAATTAAAAATATTATAATTTTGAGTTTAATTATATATCACTTATATTTTACTGGTAATTCCAAATACAACACCAACAGATTTAATTGAATCCAAACGAGTTCTCGGAATAATTTCGAGTTCATTGTTCAATTTATAGTTATACGACATTTGAAGCAAGCCGAGTACCCGGGTACACTCGGGTATCCGTGACCACGGACGGTGAGGGACCGAAACATTACATTTGAAGCAAGCCGAGTACCCGGGTACACTCGGGTATCCGTGACCACGGACGGTGAGGGACCGAAACATTACATTTGAAGCAAGCCGAGTACCCGGGTACACTCGGGTATCCGTGACCACGGACGGTGAGGGACCGAAACATTACATTTGAAGCAAGCCGAGTACCCGGGTACACTCGGGTATCCGTGACCACGGACGGTGAGGGACCGAAACATTACATTTGAAGCAAGCCGAGTACCCGGGTACACTCGGGTATCCGTGACCACGGACGGTGAGGGACCGAAACATTACATTTGAAGCAAGCCGAGTACCCGGGTACACTCGGGTATCCGTGACCACGGACGGTGAGGGACCGAAACATTACATTTGAAGCAAGCCGAGTACCCGGGTACACTCGGGTATCCGTGACCACGGACGGTGAGGGACCGAAACATTACATTTGAAGCAAGCCGTGTACCCGGGTACACTCGGGTATCCGTGACCACGGACGGTCAGGGACCGAAACATTACATTTAAATTTAAATAAACGAGAAATAGCCCGTAAAGTTGGCTCGCTTTCAATCGCAAATTTCTAAAATGACCCGCTATTTGACTAACTACGTAATGGTAAGTGGTATTAACAAGTGGCTCGTAGTTGCGAACACACAAACACACTGTTAAGGCGAGGAATTATTATTTACGCCGAAGTTATCAAAATGCGGCAGTGCTTCTTGCACGTTTTTAGTGATTTTTTTTTTTTTTAAATCTACGTGGTTTATCCTCAATCTAATTTTTCACTGATTAGTGAAATTTTCGAGCTAAGCCGGACGTTTCTTGTCGTGGCAACTTCATTAAGTTTTCTATTATAAACCTATCCAAAACCCCACGATTTCCTCGTACCGACCCTGAAGTAACGTACAGGAAACGCGTAGTTAGTAGGTGGGCACGTTACGAGCTAGTAAGTACTGGGCGTGGTGCCACTACATCGTGATGAGGAGAAGGTTCACTCCTGAAAATGAGCGCTAAAACCTCACACACGTAATTACTTTAGCCGAAACAAAACTGTGAAAGGCTCGAAGCGAGAATAAATGATATTTTTTACCATTTTACAAGCGATTTCCAAACGAATGTTGTGATAGTGCCTTATCGCTCATTTTTATAAGTGATTTTTCTGCGTTTATTAATGTGAGGTGGCACTAAGTAAATCGACCGCGACCGGCAGACCCGGCAGTGCGCCGCGGCATCGCTTGCCGCACGACACTCCTTACGAGCCTCCAACACGCCACTCAAACAGCAGGGCTGCCATTTGAGAACAACTTCACAATATCGCATTACAGTATTTGGAAGACGTAATAAGTAGTTACAGTTCCCGAGCTAGGAATTCTAAGCATTTCTGTGTAATCCAAAGTACCTTTATATAGTTGCATGGCAAGGAGAATTGCGGAGAAAACCAGCTTCTAGAACCACGAAATAAACCTGTTGTTGGAACTGTGTGCATGTGTCTGCCTTGGAAAGTTAGTTAGTGACAGATCATCAAGTAATGTGCTTCTATGTCTGTTTGTAGTTATTTTTACAAAGACAGTGAGGTTCTTGATAATCTTGATTCTGATTCTTGATTTTTTGGTTGGTTTCCCATTCATAATAATTCATAACAAAATTAAATTGTGTAACAGTTATGAGGAAGAAATAATTTATTATTAGAAACAAAACAGAGTTACATATACATTGCACACACATACAGGGTTACTGGTAATTCGACGTATATCCGTCAGGGGCTGATAAGGGGGCCAAAATGCAACAAATTGAACCCCCCATATGTATGGCCGAAATTCAATAGTTTTCGAGATATTTGAATTTTAAGAGTTTTTCGATATTTACCCAAAATTTGACATTTAATTCTAAATAAAAAAAAAAAATACATATTTGAATGGGTACCATTAAAAATGATGTTGTAGCTAATTAAGCTATGGACATAATTAAAACTACTTAATTTATCAAAATAATTAAAATAATGAGCGATATAAGAATAATATCTTACCAATATTTTCATTTTACGCTTCAAAAATGTTGTCTCGTCACAAAAATTTCTATGACATTAATCGTACAAATAACTAAAACAACTTGCCTATTCTGTAAGCTTTCCAAAAAGGTATAAAAGTCAATTTTAAAATACATAATTCGTGGCATGGCATGTGTTTGAATCGGCGCGGGGAGAGAAAGGGTCATTTGTATTTGTATGAAATAAAATGCATTAAAAAATTTACGTCAAATTTTATAAAAAAAATTACACATCTTGTTCAAAATGAGCCCCTCGATTACGATTGCAGGTTCGAATTCTCTTCCTAACGGTTTTAGTCACTCTTGATGTAAACGTTGTTCTCATCTGTTGCGCCGCGTTTATTATTCGCTGTCGAAGTTCTTCGACTGAATTTATTGGGGTCACATAAACTAATTCCTTCATATGACCCCAAACGTAAAAATCAAGTGGTATGATATCAGGGCTTCGTGCTGGCCACAGAATTGGCCCTCCCCTCCCAATCCATCGGTTTGGATATGTCTCGTCTAGCCACTGTCGGACAGTAATCTGGTAATGTGCTGGGCAACCATCATGTTGAAACATGAGGTTGTTTTTTATTTCTTCGGGAACATCCGCCAACAAATCGTCTAGGTTGTTTCTTAAAAACTCTAATTTTCGCTAAAATTATTGATGTCTGACATTTCAGAACAATACCGTCTGAACTTTGAAGACGCACTACAATCCTACATTAAGCCCCTCGGGTTGTCTGCAGCTGTAAACGTTTTACTTGCGGATGATGAGTAACAACAACAAATTTATTTCAAACAGAAAGGTACATATTACACAATCCTTTAGAAAAATGAGAATCAGACAAACACTATAATATACACTCATTTATAACATAGACGTGTGTGTAATTGTTCCCCAGTTTAAATGTCGCAGTAACCAATTCGGAATGAACAGCAACTCTGTACGATCAGTAGTTACACACAATTGCTACACCTGTAAAGACACATTGCCGCCACATTGCCGCCACACTGCTTCCACGTTACCGCCACGTTGCTTCACAGTCCTCGCACTGCTAACATTTGGGCTGCAACAGCCTGTTTTAGATAATTACGGAAACAAAAGTGAGAGGTTTTGTGCGGTGCGGCGGTGCAGCGGTGCGGGAAGAGCGGCCGGTTCCGGCGGGATTGCGCGCTTTGTTCCGCGCCGAGCGCCGGGCGGCCGGGCGGCAGTGCCGGCGCCGGGGCCGCGCGGCCCTTCGGGCCCCGAGGCTTCGCATTGTTTCTAATTAATCACGAGCTCTCGGCGACTCTACATTGTGTTTCTTTTCTATTATGTATGTGCATGTGTATTATGTGGCGTACCTTACCTCTAAGATTGTGTGCCCGCGGTATTGAGGCTCGTTATTCTTTGTCTGTTCCGCACTGATTACTGCGGCGGCAGCTCGTAGCAGCACATTCTGATCTGTGTTTATACGGCGGACGACACCCACTAGTGTAGAAGGGTTGTTCTAGTTGAACTAGTAACTCATACGCAAGGCTCCGATGTATAAATAGTTATCTGTAAACTTACCTGAAACAGTTATGAAAGTGTAAACTTAGTTTGTGTTGATATCGTATTCAGGTTTACCCATCTCCTGAATAATACATCGTGTTCGGTTCTACCGGTGAGCGAACTTGTCGTTGCTACTTGTCACCACTTGCTGCAAGTTTCACCTATCTAGCGCCAAATTACTGTTTTAGTATATTATTAAATAGAAATAGAAAATATTTGATTTTGCAGGTTCATAGGTCAGCAGCAAGTTGAGACGACATGAGTAGCCTAAAATATTTATTACCCACAGCTAGGTTACGATTATTTGCCACTGAGCCCCAAACTAGATAGCTGGTCTATATCTTGGAGCTCGGGGTGCGAATTCCAGAGTAGAGACTAGAGAGGCGATATGAAGTATGGTATGTGTAATATGTATACTTACCTGTAGATTGTGTGATGTTTGTGTGTGTGTGTGGCGTACGTGTAGCGTGTGGCGTACGTGTAGCGTGTGGCGTGTACGTGGAGTGTGTGTGTGTAAGTGCAAGTAAGTCTGCATGTTTGTTACCATTGTGCTTCGTTTGATTCAGTGTCAGGGCAGGGTCTTTATAATAATTGTTCTGAGTCATCGTAACCAGTATTTTAAAACATTTTCTGTATTGTTTTTTTGCAACTGAATGAGGTAGTTTTTAATTTCGCAGAGTTTGCTGACATTATTGTACGTATTAATGAGAGAGTAGGCCGGAGAGCGTCAAGCTAGCAATGAGATGCTGTCAGGTGTTTGGATTCTATCATTAATTTTGCTTATGATTGATGTGTAGTCGGGTAGTAGATGCCTTTAATATTTTTGTGCGTTTTAGTTGATCTCGTTTCATTATAGAATAAGTCAGTAGAGAACCGGTAGAGCTTCTTAAAAGTTACTTTAAGCGCTCTCTGTGCTCGTTCAGATTCAATCAAGTAGGTCTTTCTAGCACTAGCCCACACGCTGATGCAATACTGAATTATCGATTAGCATAGCGCTTGTAGTCTGTTTGTGGGTAGACCTAGACAGTCTCGTAGTAGTCTACGCATGGTGTGAATGAGTTTTCTTATTCCGCCGGAAAGGTTGGATATTATGTTGCTTAACTAGGTGGTCGTCGATAACAATACCGAGGCGTTTAATGGAAGAAGTGCATTCAAGAGGAGGACAGTCACAAAGGGAAGTAGAAATGTTAGAAGAGCAGTAATGAAGTATTAGTTTGAGTATTAGGTTCCGGTGGGTTTGAACCACCGCTTCTTGGAGAAAACCATATATTTAATTTTACTGCCATTTCTATAGTGAGGAGGTTTCTATCCAGGTTATTAGCTATGAGTGACAATCCCTTTTTTGCTAGACAGTGTATATGATACCACGATTTCCCCTGAAATATTACGGCTGTGTCATCTGCATATGTTATAATTTAGCATTATTCACAGAGAGGTTTAATAAGTCGTTAATATATTTCATGAAAAGCGTGGCACACTGCCCTGTGGAACTCCGAAGTCATTGGGGAGTTGATCACTAGTGAAAGAGCTTACTTTCGTGCTCTGCTTCTGGTTTGTCAGGTAGGTTTTACCATTCAAGGCAAATTCCTCGTATTTCTATCAATTCTAGTTTCTCAAGGAGAAGGCCAGTTGAAGCCGTGTCGAATGCCTTTGCAAGATCAAAGAAGATGGCAAGCTATTTCATCTAGGGCATCTAGCTTCTACTCTCTGAATAACTGAACGACTCTTTGACAGTTCAAAAGTGCCTGGTTTAATTGAAATAAATGCTTTGAGTTTTGAGTTTTTATTTTTTCTCACTATGAGAAGAGACGCAATCGGCAAGGACAGTGGCAGAGTCCTTCAGTTGACTTATTCTTTCGGAAACCAAATTGCTTATCAGTGATAAAATGACTTTTTTCAGTAGTGCTATAGCACTACTGAAAAAAGTCCACCAAAACCATGTCTGGTACTCTCAAATAACTACAGAGCTATAGCTCTGTAGTTATTTGAGAGTACCAGACATGGTTTAACGAGCCCTGATCTGTGTGGTGTACCCATAAAACGACTAAACGTGATTTCTAAGTAGACTGTATTTACTAGAACACTGCTCATTAACCCATTTTGCCACAATAAGCACGATTATATTTTAGACAAACGACTTCTCTTCGTTTATACGACCATACTACACGCGTAGAGGCCAACGTCCCTCTTGTAGGCAATTCTCAACTCCGGTTCTTTATCAACTACTACCTAATTCCATCAATTCTCTGTTCCCTTTCTTGATATTGTTGTTCGCCAATTTGTTCACCGTTTAACCCATAAGCTGTAAATTATGTACTAATTTATGAACCCCATATTTTCATGTCTATCTCAACCTCCAGTAGTTACGAACCCCGTAGGTTCACAACTAGATACTGATGATGTTTTTTTTTCCATCGGATGATGTTTTTTTTTACGTTTATTTGATATACACTTATATACCCATTATATAAAGCATTTTCCTTTACGCACACACGGGGTACGTCCGACAAGCAATCAATCAAATTTATTTGTACACAAATTATTTTCGTGAAACATTTTCAGAAACTTTCATCTCGTTATCTTGTTGAAAGGGACTTGTTAAGACGTTGACCCTTATAGCCTCAAACAGTAACAAACAAGACCTTACAAAAGCTTAATACTTATATGACAAGTTCTATAATGTTCGGGATCTCATTAATATTCTAAGTATTCTACTTTGTCCAGATAAACACGACTAAAATATAGGTTTTTGTTCCTGAAAAAACTACGCAGGAGTAGCTCTGAGTAAACAAGGTCTTTGCCCTCTCGGTAGAACAATACAAAAAACTGAGTTGTAGTGGCTTCAAGTGTGTATTCACGTGGTCGGCAAGTTGCCTCAAGCGAGGACGAATCTCAGGACAAGCGTCCACAAAGCGGATTGGGGAACTGTGGGAGAAATCCTCTTCATTTTGTTTTTTTCTTCGAACAGTATTGGATGGATGATGACGAAGTTGTTTGTAACAATGATGACCTTTTTACTTCTAAGTATCGGGTAGAACTTTAAACGAAAAGGTTTGAAGAAAATGTGTGACTTAAAGTAATCACAAAATGTTAAGTCATAAAAATGTGTGAGTTAAAGTAATCGCAGAATGTTAAGTCATAAAAATAATAAATTATACAATTCAATTAGCAACCAGTTTGATTTAGTCTACATTCTAGCTTGTCCTATGGAGCACGACGACGATGAGAGAGATGATTTCTGCACCCTAATTGCATAACACACTATCAATCGGAAACTGAAGCATTTTGAAACAAATTGCTAATCCATTGCTTCATATGTTCGAAGAATTTGTCTGCTCGACAACGTAAATAACGCAGCGAATGTTGTAGAAGTGTCAAAATTAAATCGATTCCGATTGATAATGGTTTGTAACAACATTGCAACGCAATTGGCCCGCTGTAGTGGAGACCACGTATCGGCAAACGTAGTGTGGGACGCCCCCAGCTACATGGAGAAGGTGGCTGGGACAGACTGGATGCGGAAGGTAGACAGGGTGTTGTGGCCCAGCCTGGGAGAGGCCTGTGTCCACCAGTGGATTGCGATGGGCTGAGTTGATTGATTGATTGATTTTGTTGTAACATTTAACACAGTACCCCATAAAAGATAATTTACGAGTACTACCATGTAGGTACTTGATCTGAAAAATGGTTGATCTGAATTTCTAGTATTAAAATTATTTCTATCACTTATTTTATTAAAAATATGTAATGTTTATACAGCAGAACCTCTCCGATTAAGTAGCTAAAGGTAACCTGGGACAAGTACCGGCTGCTAATCGCGTCCATTTATAGTCCGGTCCTAATCCGGCAAGTACGCGGACTGACCGGACATTACAGATAACGTCACTTTGCGAACATTGTCCATTCCGCTCCCTGCGCGCTTACCCCGCGCTACACTATTACAAGTGAAGTCACCTGAGTCGCGTGCTTTACTTTCCTACTATCTAATACTCTTAAACTGTTACGAAAAGGACCAATGTAATGGGAATTTAAACTCTGTATTTTTGCAATAAAGATTATCGTTATGTCGCAGATTATGTGCATTACCGCACACTCAAAGGTGGTCGAGTTTCACTGCGTGCTATGCGAAATAGAACGCTTTCGAGTTTGAAATAAAAGTTATTAAAGTTTGTAAGGTTGCAAATAGCAGTGTTTTACTAATGCCCGCTATATGTGGGCTCGTGATGGATCACTGATAGTGCGGTTTAAGGCACAAAGCGCGCTCACATTCGATAAGGATCGCTAAACGTAAGGCAGAGCGGAAGCCGGACACCAGCCCGGACGGTGCGTCACGTCCGGCGCTTCCTTGACGATTGTTACTTGATGCATTTTTAAATAACAATCAATCTCTGATCTGCTGTGGGGTAATTTATAGCGAACATAATACGAATACACTTCTACATTCTGTCGGCATTGAAACCAAGACTCGACGCGTCACAATATCTCGCGTAAAGTAAACAAAACCGGTTAAGAGCGAGTCGGACTCGCGCACCAAGAGTTCCGTACCATCATATAAATATAGATTTCTGAAAAAGTGTGCTATTTAGAGACATTATTTTTCCTGTAATCTTTACATAGTCTTCTATCACATAGAATAATTTCAGATTGTTCTCTATGCAAACTTCGGAGATAAGGGGACGAGGGGGAACGGTATTAAATAAAAATGTTTGAGAATATGCAAACAGGAACAGCACATTTTCATATGATGCCTCACATGCCCTATAGCCCCACTTCGAAGTTTTAAGACGTCCTTTCAGTCCCTGTTGCAAAAAAAAAACATAATTTTTATTTCTTCTTATTTGCAATGAGCAAACTTCATCTTTTACCATTTTGGTACGGAACCCTAAACACGAGTAACTAAACCTGGCGATGCAGTAAGCTGTGTCATTTTTTCTTACATACATAATATTTTTGTGGCGGCATCTACATCGTCACATACGAACTACGCATCACAATGGCATGACGTCACGCAAAATCCTGCATCGCGCAATCAGAGATTCCGCGCGACTAGCATAAATATAACGTCCCGACATCAACCGTCGGGCAGTTGCCCACCAGACACGACACCCAGACGGTCGGAGGATCCTCTCTTTTCAATGGAGGATGAGTGAACTTTACACCTTGTTCCTCATGCCTCTATATTTTCATAAATGAATTGACAAGGTACTATATAAGCATGAGGAACAGGGTGTAAAGTTCACTCATCCTCCATAGAAAAGGGAGGATCTTCCTCCCTCGTGTTGTGTCTGGTGGGTAACTGCCCATCGGTTGATGTCAGGACGTTGTATACAACATTATTTTTAGTATATGCGAAACCTGAATATAGTTTGTTCAGAATAAATAAGCGAATCGATTCCAATAATTTTTACACCGTGTTATGTTTTGCCCCAAAAAGGTTACAATATGGACAGGTCATAGCGGCACTAGGCGTGGGCGCACAGCGGGCCGAGGGTAAAACAACCCGTTCCCCTTTCGCCCTTCAGTCGCCCGGATGCCGAGTTGACGCGCACGAGTTGCGCTCTTGTCCTGCACGCGGCCGGCCACCGCGCCGCCCGCCGCCGTGGGCCTTACAGGAATAGTGTTTCGATTGATCGTGTAGCTGTCGATATGTCTTTCTCATGATTGAGTAGGGAGTGATTAGTAAGACATTGTAAACAGTGATAAAGTCAAAATTATTGTAAATAGTGATGAATTTTTAAACACGCCAAGATGGTTAATTGCAGAAATTTATTATTTGTACCTACATCCTGCTGTGTGTAATGCGATGTTTAACACTTTTCATCCTCTTTGAACTTTAAGTGGTTAGCATAAGGTGCAACAAATCGCATTGACTACATTTTATCACTTACGGCTACATTTACGAATAAAATACATAATAATATCACTACGTACACTTGACCATTACGACAGACCAAAGCCTACTAGTGTGATGGAAAATGTTATCACCAGTTAATTACAATACAATCGCCGTACGATTAGGTACCTACTGCCAAATTATTATTAATGAGCGCAAGACGAAGCTGCAGGCACGGGGGTGCGGGCGCCGCGTGGTGATCATGTTTTTGTACGGACAGCCAGGTAACATAACAAGCTTATAACTTTGTGATTTTTCATGATACAGTTTTGAAATTTTGTACATAGATTCTTTATATAAAAATACTGGACACGTGTTTTGGGTTTCTATGTGAAACCCAAAACACGTGTCTAGTATTTTTATGTTGCACGAAGGCTGCGCCGACGTTCATACGCGGGATCACCAGTATAGAGGCATGAGAAGCAGGATCACTCATCCTCCATAGAAAATGGGGGATCCTCCGACCAGACGGGTGTTGTGTCTGGTGGGCAACAGTCCAACGGTTGATATCGGGACGTTGTATATATGCTAGTCGCGTGGTAAACTATGATTGCGCGACGCAGGATTTTGCGTGACGTCAGTGTAACGAGTAGTTCGTATGTGGCGATGTAGATGCCGCCACAGTACCGTCACAGTATTAATCTTTTAAATTTTCCCAATACAAGCAATATCCAGCAGTAATTTATCAGCTAATACAAAACAAGGAGAGGATGATAACATAGTGGAGGTCACCTGTTCACACTGATTATCTATACCGTATCGAGTTACTGATACATTACACACATCAAGCATTGGGAGATGTGCGGAAACTGGGGAGTTTTCCTCTTTGTATCAATTTTCATTAGCGTCATCCTGGTCCAACAGCATCTCAATAATATCATACTCCTATTATGTTGATGGAGGGGGAGACGGGGGGCGGGTTTATGTTGTTTGTTGATCTGTGTTGACGGAAGGAAGTTTTATGTTCGGTTCCTGTTTACGACCTCTCGCCTGTTATTATTCAATGCTTATTAGCTGATACTAAAGTTTTATGAGGACATCAAAGAAAGTGCGATTGGAAAGCAATTGGTGGAGAGGTGACTGATAACATCACAATAGAAAAAATATTTTTTTGCGAAGTTACCATTTTCCTAAACGCAAGTCAGCTAAGACTGCAATTAGACAAATATTATTGCATAAATTCGTCAAATGTGTCCTGCAATAGCGTGTATAGTCTAGTCGACAAAAATATGTGTCTATACATAGTTATAATAGCAAAACATTGAGGCTGTAGTGATGTACTGTCAATGAAGTTGAAGCCGCGCGCGTGTTGCGGCGGGGCACCACGACACGTCACGGCGGAGGTGGACACTGGGAACTTGTTCTGCAGTACTTGTCGACAATCGCGACACAGTTTCTCGCCGAGTTTCTTGTCCAACGAACTCGATATTAACACTATTATAACCAATGATAGAGTACCTGAATTTGTCTGTTTTACATCCCACAAGTTTAAATAAGCTCTATTACTTTAGAATAAAGCAGCATTTAGCTTGCGGGTGTATAAGTAGCCACTACGTAGTCGCTGACCGTGCTGGTACAGTCATAGGCACAATGGCGGCCAGTTTACGAGCCGCGGCGGAAACGCGACGCAGCCGCTATCGCACCCACTTACCATATTTCCACAATAAACACGACTCCAACACCCCGCTCCAACTAATAATCAACCTTAACATCATCCTATTAAAGACCAGATTGCATCGCCACTACGCTACGTGTTCAGTGTACTTAGCCGCAGTAGAGATGTTATTCAGTAATTCAAGTCAGCCCGAGTTTAATTTATTATTTTACAAGTTACGCTCCTTTCTGCGAAAATACCGCGGGGAGTTTTCTTTTCTTTTTATTCCGGTGCACAGATGCGACCTGGAAATATTTCAGCTGTATTTAAACGTTGCAGCGGAAATTATAACAAATTGAAATACAAATTGCTGTTTAGTGTGATTGACGTATGTTTAGTAGTGTGCGCATGCAATATGCAAATCACTGTGTACACGAAACGAAACATTAATATCCGATAACATCGGATACTGGAGTTTAATATATGTATGGCCGGAATCCATGCTTACATTGAAGCACGTATCAGTTCGGTAGCTGAGCTTCCATCATTCTTCGATGTTGGTAGTAATGTTAAACTGCCAATAGACTACGTACTCGTAGGGAGTGGTTGCCAGCCCACCGAACAGTATCTACATACTTGTACATAAATAAAACTTCCTTTAATATAATTACCTTTTGTATTTATTTCCAACTCAAAAATAAAAAAACTCGCTGCTGCTTTGAATGCGCTTGCTAAGCGTAGTAACTAAGTTATTTCAAAATCTGGGCAAACATTTTGCCCAGCGGTAGAATAGTCAAAAGGCTCTGAACTGAATAGATAGATGACATGGAAGCTCATTATTGACTTGGCCGACTGAATATGCATGAATTGACGTTTGGCCAATATTGGCGCACTGTGTGGTCGTGCGTAGCCAACGCGCAAACCAATCAGTGGTGGTGCGCCGGCGCTACGGCGCGGCGTGCGTAGCATGCTACGCCGTAGTTCTCCGGCCTACGAAATGGACCGTAATGAAATCCGCTTTGAACTTTCATCCGACATAGTGATTCGATGGGTACGTTACTGGGAAACTTTTTTTCACGTTTTCACAATCCCGTTTTTTGAGGAATTAGAATTGTAGAAGTTTTGTTCTTGTCTGATTGATCGGATTACACAGTGATGTGTTTTATTCTCACTCTCCCAATATGCAATAATAATAACGAGAAAAAGGATTAATAAAAAAATAACTTTATAATTCAAAACATGTTCTCCGTCTGGTCTACAGAATTGAAGTAGACGAGCTTATCATCATAATATTGATGCTTAGAGACAGGTCTGAGCTTCTATTTATGGTAATTTATGTATGATATATAGTGACAAGTTGTGAGATACGAGTGTTAGCTCCCGCGTGACTGTCATACGAGTACGAGTATGATAGCCGTTCAGCGGTGCGGCTTGTACTGCTGATTTGATCTATATTATAACAAGTCGTTCTAATGTACGAGTAGAGGAATCACTGATAAAATGTACTTACCTATAAGTAGTGGAAAAGTACTATAACCAAAAAATAAAGTAGTCAAGTGAATGGAAATTGATTATATAGTAATGTTATAGTTCTTGACATGACAAGAGACAAACAAAATAAAATTACTTTAAAAAAAGTAAAAACCGACTTAAAAACGAATAAAATACCTTTCATAAAACACTGAACAGCTTCTGAAGTCGGTGTCAAGCTTAAGTCCATTGAAGAATTGAAGACACCTTCAGAAGCTGTTAAGTGTTTTATGAAAGTTATTTTATTCGTTTTTGGTTTTGAAGTCGGTTTTTACTTCTTTTAAAGTAAATTTATTTTTCAATTATTAGTTGAATATACAATTACATAAGTACCCCAAGTTCCCAAAAGAAGAATTATCAAAAATCCGCTTAGAAATGCCGGAGATACATTACATTTATGCATGTAACTTCGTACATACAAATAATTACATAATGTATTATATACTAAAACCTTCCTGAAAGTATTTTAGTGCAAGAATCATCAAAATTGGTTCATTCGTTTTTGAGAAAATCGCGGACAAACAAACATACATACGGGTTGAATACAGAACCTCCTTTTTTGAAGTCGGTTAATTAAAAAAGGGTATAATATATATTTTATAATAAATACTTAACGTAAACTAAAGTATTGGTGATGTTCGCGCGCTGCGCTGCACGCCTCCAGTTCATTAACGCATATCAACCGCGTCAGTTATGTGAAGCCGCGAACAACACGCGATCTGGAGATATCGCGCTCTAGTGATTGATTATAGAACCACAGACCACAGACCAGACCACACGCCACACCTCACCACCACCGGCTACTGTCCGCCACTGCTGGACAGTGTGCTCACCAGAGAAGGGAACTGGTTCCATGGTTTAATTTGAAGTTTCCAGCTTAAGTTAAGGTGCGCCTGCTGCGGTCCATCTCGGAATGGTGGGCACGGACGCCAATACGTATGTTGACGTTTCTACTACTACTACTTCATTTATTCATTCCGAGAGTAATAATGAACAAATTTCACTTTATTTAAAGTTTAACCTCATTTTAATCAGTGTTTGCAACAATCTGTAAATTTTGTTGTTTAAAAAAGCTTTGTTGAACAAACCTTGGCTCGTGAAAGCTTGCAGTTCCCGACGCAGCCAGCATTGCCGCGCAACAAATAATTGGCACCCGGCGCTTTGTAATGAATTAGGAACTTAAATTGTTAGGAATCAGTCCACCGTTATAATTGTAATATACTGAGATGTGTCGACGATTGAACAATAGAAGCACATGGTTAAATTGTAGCAGCATTGTCGCCAATCGGCTAAATTAACTTTTTAGAAATAGTTCCGTTGTTTCATTAAAAAACTAGCCCACATTAATAGTACAATGTCTGCGCTGCAACGAAACAGAGCACAATAAATACGAATGCTTCGTATTATAAACCGAGAGTTTCACAAACAAAAGTTTAGAATGTGTTTGAGCAGTTTATTTAGTTGCGCTTACCGCGCGACGCGACGAACTCCAGCGGAACGCGACGTACTTCATTTTGAAACAAAAAGAAAGAATTATATTCTGCGTCCATTGCCGCTCCGTACAAATAAACTTAGCCCGTCGCCCGCCGCTCCACTCAGCTCCACTCCGCTCAGCTCCACGACAGTCACACTGTGTATTGTCGATTCAATTCTTCCTCGCTTTGTTGTGTAATCGAATTACTCTTGTTTAGCCGGCGCTGGCGGCCGTAATTAAATAAAAACAAGAACAAAGGGCCGCACGTGAGCCCCCTACACATGAGCTACCAGCTAATGGAGGTACTGTGTACTGTGATGTAGGTTATTATTAGGTTTCAATTTATTGTGTTTAAAGATTCTTGTATCAAGCAGACATTTATTATCACTTTCGAGTAGGAACGCAATGTCAACCCCTAACAAAAAACTAACGCATTCATGACTACATTTGATAAATGTTTCTACTACAACATCCCACATCCTAGTTCTGTTACTAAATCACAATAACAAGAAGTGAAAGTACTTCATCATTCAGGAGCGGGGAGCGGTAGGTGCTACTAACCGCATTACTGAAGTAAAGCGTGTGTAGTGTTGCGCCGGCCGCGTGACAAATATCCGAGATTATCCGCGACTGCTGCCGGCGGCGCCTACTGAGTATTATCCGTGTCACAGCACTAAAGAAATGTTTCTAACTCCGTACAAATGGAGCGGTCGGCTTACCTCGCGTAGCTGACGGATGTCGAGCCCTTTTAAACCGACTTCTAAAAGAACGTGATTTGGCTTACACATAGTAAGGCTAATTAAAATGCCTTATAGTTTATCGAATCTACGTTAAGTTAAAAAGGTTTTTAGCATTTCCGTTCTTGTTATTTAATTATATATCAGAATGTTACACGGACATACTACCAACTACGGACGGATGACGGACTACCAATTAACCCAATTTTTACCCAAATACCTTTTAAGATTGGAAGCGGATGACTGTTTGCTAAAAACTGCCGTGTTTCCCATACATTAGGTCGTGTGTACTTGCGTGCTGACCCCCGGGGCCCGGCCAGCGCGGTAATGTATTCAACAAACAATAACATTAGAATGTTGCTCGTTTAGCAACTCGATTGATGTTATGATATTTTGATCGATGAATGTTATGATATTTTGTTATTCGGCCTGAGCCTGTAGACATCGGAACTAAAGCTAGTCGCTTTTTCTTCCCAATGTTTGTGTTCGGCTTGATTTACTATTGTACATGAAGGCAGTAAACCCACCCAAATACTCACTGTTTCTACTCCCTGCTGACAATCATGAAATTGGTAACATCATAGATGGTCTCAAAGGCGACAGTGCTACAGGTCCGGACGAATTTCAGCCTCTGCTCCTTAAAAATATAAAGATATACATACTGGAACCCCTAAAATACTTATGCAATCTGAGCATGGAAACTGAAGCCGTTCCTACTTGCTGGAAAACTGCCGTTGTCTCACCCATTCATAAAAGTGGTTCAAGGAATGCCCTTGAAACTACAGGCCAATTTCATTGCTTTGCGTAACTTCTAAAATCCTTGAAACACTCGTAAACAAACGCCTCGTCAGCTTTGTAGAAAAAAACTTTCTACTCTCGGTATAGCACTTTGGCTTCCAGCGAGGGAAGTCTACTGGACAAGCTGTGAGTCTGCTGATTAGCATTATCTCCTCAAACATCGACAAAGGCGATCAGCTAGTTTTCTTAGACCTCGCCCAAGGCCTTCGACACAGTGTCAATTCCCAGACTGCAAAAAAAAATCGAGTCTTTTGGTGCCAGAGGCCTGTCCTTAGATTGGTTCAGCAGTTTCTTGTCTGGTCAACATTAGCTTGTTAAAATCGGGGATAGTATCAGCGGGAGTCTTCCGGTTTCCTTCGGGGTGCCACAGGGAAGTTTTCTGGACTCCCCCCTTTTCATCGTGTACATGGATGACATCTAAGGCAACAGGGTATTGAACAGTCGGAAGTCGCTTGCTACGCTGATGATTTGCAGTATTTTTATATGGAGTTACTTAAAAAGAGGCTTTGGATGCAGCTGAAAAAGTGATGAACCTCATCTCAACATAGCTAAAACAAAATCTTCTAACACTAAACCTTAAAAAACCGGCCAAGTGCGTATCGGACCACGCACAATGAACGGTTCCGTAGTTGGGATGAATTTATCCTAAGAATAAACTTATCATTGTTGTTAATTTTAGTTACTTTCACAGTATCATGTCTTACGGTATTTTACTTTGGGGACGGGCTGCAGACATCGAGTCAATTTTTATTCTGCAGAAAAGAGCCATTAGAGCCATATATAATCTCCGCAAGCGCGATTCTCTAAGGGAACTGTTTAAGGAAATTAACATCATGACGGTACCTTGTCAATATATCTACGAAAATATCATGTACGTAAGGAAAAATTTACATGTTTTTAGTAAAAGAGGTGAAAGGCATAATTATAGTACTAGAAAAAGGGACCTATTAGCTCAACCAAGTTTCAGACTAGCTAAAGTAGACTCGTCGTTCATGGGATACTGTTTAAAATGTTACAATAAAATACCTCCACACATACTTCAACTCAATGAGACTAAATTCAAAACTTGTATAAAACGCACACTATGCAGGCAGGCATATTATAAGTTTGGGGATTACATAACTGATAAAAATGCTTGGCTCAATGCTGGTCCTGCTCCACAACCACAACTAATTAATTAACATTTGAAGATACTGTTGGAGCTGCTGAAGATTGTAAGACTATCATTGCATTGTATAGACTCAATCTCCATTGTATTATATAATTGCATAGCACATGTGTGAGTACTATGTACATACTCTAAAGCTACCATTTACTGGGTACGTCTTTGTTTGACTTGAATGTGCCCTGCCGGCTGCGAGTATGTGACGCTCACTCTAATGTCTCGCTGATGGTGGCGCGTGTTGGATCATTTAGCTAATCCATGCGTCAGGTTCGTGAACAAGTGCTGTCAGTGAAGGCTGGGCATACCTTAGCGGCCACGGCTTATTTAAATTTAATTTAAATTGTTTTTTTTTTAAGGACGCTTTTAACGTTCTGCATCGTTCTCACATGTAAAATTTCAACATGAATGATGTAACCATTATTTTGTAACCATATCTTGATTTAAAAGAATGTCCGTGGAGTTTCTTGCCCGTTCTTCTCCATAGGTACCTACTATGCTTTGGAATGGGCGCCTAGCTTCATCTTTTTGACTGACCGAACCCTTGACAATTCAAAAGTGCCTGTAATTGGTTTAATTGAAATAAATGCTTTGAGTTTGAGTTTGAGTTTAAAAACATTCTCTCCCATACATTCCAACTGTAAATGTAAGTGTGTACCACAATATTGAGAGATTTATCATGTTTTTTTAAGACCAGACTTCTTATAGGTTTTCCAGTAATCTACAGGTAAAGAACTATTTTCTATATTTTTTTTTCAAAATTTTAAGCTCAGTAGTTTCGGAGATTAGTGGGGAAGAGTGAATTTTCGTCTGTTTTCTTAAATAACTTTAAACAATTTATTTTAAAATTGTAAAAAAGATATATTTGAGATCCTCATAGTAAGTCCTTTCATTTGATATGTCACACAGTATCCATAGTTTGCAAAACTTTTTTTTATTTTTCTTATTTGCCTCCTTAAAGTGATACCCATACTCAAAATTCATTTATTTACTTTACCCGTCCGTGTTGGGGTCACAGAAATTTACATATGTATCAAATTTCAACTTAATTGGTCCATTAGATTCGGAGCAAATTGGCTGTGACAGACGGAAGACTGACACACGAGTGATTTTATAAGGGTTCCATTTTTTTTAAATTTTGAAGTACGGAACCCTAAAAAACAAATTTCTTGACCTTGCCCATCACACGGTCTAGCAGACCAAACATTGATTCCTTAAAAATACACAATCAACATCTTAACAGCAGCATCAGTCTCCACTACCGATTGCAACTGTAATGCCATTGACAGAGTAGTAAATACAAAACGTCTCGGCATCATCATTGATCAGAACCTGTCCTTCAAAGCACAAATTCAAACACTCGCGAAAAAGACTTGCTAATTCATTTACGTTGCGAAACTCTTATGAGCCTGTGCTCCAAAAAATATATGTAAGATAAATACGTGTTAAGAAAAAATTATCACTGGTTCATAAAAAAACTAAAACGCTCTATATTATCATATATCTATATTATCGCCTATTTTTGTTACAGAAGTGTTTTGTCTTCTTCTTTCAAACTCAAATCATAATTCGAAAGAAATTGACAAAACACTTCTATAACTAAAATAGGTTTATAGAGCGTCTTAGTTTCTTATGACTACTAGGCAAATATTCAACTACATATTACAGTTATATCAATGTTTTTTTCAATAACTCAATCATTTATTTCATTCCACAATGTATATTCTTTCTTATTATTCTTATGTAAATGATCGTCTCTTGCGTATTAGTTACGGGTATGGTGTTCAGTTGTGCAGCCCTGGAGCTGTTTATAAAACACGGGCGACCTCTACAACATAGTTCGTTATTAAATGGGCTCAAAAGATCTTCATTTAGAATAAAGCCGTGATTTTACACATAACAGAATCACATCGTTCATAGGCACTTGGTACCTACAGTATGGTTCGTAGACGTAATTCAAATTCTAGCTTAGTATCTGCGTAGCACATAAACACGTAGTGGCATCACACGTAGGCACGTAGCCGCGTAGCCTCGTAGCGTCGTAGCATGCGTAGCGCGTAGCTAGTATTTGTAGCATCACAACGTTCATAGAATATCATGTTCAGTGTTACATAACAAGTTTATTTGAAACATATCGACAGACGACTGAGTCTAGAAGTGATTTATTAGTCGTTAGGAATTCAGCTATCTGAAGGTATGATAGCGACGGATGCATATTAGAAAATCAAAACTTTCCTGAGCAAATTTCAAAAGAACAGCGTACAAATCAACATAGTTTAAAATAACGATGGTCATTTGATCAAAAGTTCAGCTGACCAAAGTCTGGAATATCAATGTTGAAATTATTTATTATACTATTGACCAAATCGTTTAAAGGTCAAAATGGATTATTGGATAAATTATTAGTTTTACTGGATAACCCTGACCCTGGACGGTCGACATCAGGGGTAGCCCGAGGTTCGGTTGGTTAGGTTCCTTTAAACCCTGCAGACAGAAATAGGAGCCCCGCGCAGCGACCTGCTGAAGGAAACCCTAACCCTAGACGGTAGACATCACGGGGAGTTAGGTTCGAAATGTATTGATATTTTAAAATGACATCTAGCAACTTTTGATCAGTCGTTCATTTGATGTCACATACATTGGGATTTTAAAATGTTTCTAAATAAAACATTTGGTCATTTAAATTTTGTTAGTTCGTTTATTGTTTATTTTTTGTCATTTCCTTTTGAAATTTGCTCGAGAAATTTTTGATTTTCTAATATGCAACCATAGCGACAGTGATGAATAACGTTTTATGTAAGTTTAACGATTAAATAGTTACTCATTTATTTTAAACTATTGAAACAAGCTATTGTAATTTATGATTTAGTAAATTTCATGCAAAAATAGCCGGCAGGCTGTAAACATGCAGTAAGTCAGAGCTGACCGCTGCCCACCGCGCCGAACACCTCCGTCGGCGTCGCGCGTCGCTACGTTAATAAACGAGGAAAAACTTTCTGCAAGTACTTACTACTTATTATTAAAGGACATTATAACTTTTGGAATACTTACATAAAAACATTAATAAAATTATGAATTAGATCGAATCTTAATAATCCAATATCCAGCTCTCTGAATCCCAATTTTGTAATTCAGGAACATATTCCTGTAGTATGTGTACCTACATAATAATATGTATGTCCATGTCTCCGCATGAATAGGTCAGCATTATGTCAGCAGATTGCAAGATAATAATAGCCAGACGTATATTATATTATGATGGATCAATTGACGCAGTGGTACGCGCTTGGCTTCTGACCTACCAAGACATTGTTTCGATTACACCGAACAAATAAATTCCCCTCACACAAGTAACGGGCACTTTCGGTAAAAGCTCTAAAAAACGTTTTGAATCAAAAAAACAAACAGCAAATAATCCAACAGCTTGCTTGTTCATTGTAAAAGGCTCAATGTAAACTGTCCGTGAGTGGCACTAGGACGTGTAACACAATTGTCGGGTAGTTTCACCTATTACCGTGTATTTGTTGTCGTGACGTCATCACACACGGCCTTGTTTTTAATTGCCTTTATTAATTGCTTGTTAGACTAACAGGCTATACTCGGCAAATGAAATGCTACTGGCACAAATTACTGCATTAAAAGTTTGTATTAAAAGCACTCCTACACATTTAGCACACTTTAGGTATAACTTTGACATAAAATTATGCCAGAACCAGATCTAAACCTGTTAAACTTTAAAAAAAGGAAGTTACTCAATTCGACCGTATTTATTTTATAATATATATATAATTTTTTTTATGTGTGTTCGCGGATAACTTCGTCGTTTATGAACCGATTTTTATGATTTTTTTTTGTTGGACAGGAGATATCCCAAGGGTAGTACCATGATAAGGAAACCAGGATCTGATGATCGCATCCTAGAGAAATCGAAGGGAACCTTCAAATTTTATAGGCACACCTATAGCGATTTGGGTATTTTTTAACTCGGGTAACTCGTGCATTTGCTCCCGGAAAGTACCATTTAGTAAAGTGGAACTGATGAGGAAGATCAGAGATGGCCATCGGAACTACTCAATAATACGTATTTCACGGGTTGCGATTCGATTATTGCTAAGCAATTTCTCCTCATCACAATACATATGTTGAAATGGAGTTGACGGTGACTTCACCATCAGTTCCAGTTCTCCTGGTTCCTTACTGGGAGAACTCCTCAACAATTAACGTCCTTGTATCGGGAAAAGCAATATTTTGTAAAAGGTGATGAGCAGTTGACATTAGGCTATTGTAGCTTAGATAAATTACAGACTGACCCACTAAAAAGTGAAAATAAAAAACTTTTTTACAAAAAAAAAAAACAACCGACTTCCAAAAAATAGTACAAAGTGAAAAATAACTTTAATTTCGGAAGTCGGTGGCAAAAAGCTAAAATACCGATCCAACGACACCGACTTCCGAAATTAAAGTTATTTTTCACTTTGTAGTATTTTTTTGGAAGTCGGTTGTTTTTTTTTTGTAAAAAAGTTTTTTAGGTATTACATTTACCGAAGTCAATAACAAACAAAATGGTTCTCCTCTTAACAATCCCTGATTTATCACTACGTAACATTGTGAAAGCCTACATCGCTCTTAGTATATTAATTACGTTACATGAACATAACACATTCTAGTTAAGCAATGTCCTCGCTTGGGTCGCCAGACAATACTGGACACCTTCGGACATCGCAGGACATCGCCAGACATCGCCGGATATTACTGGACACCTTCGGACATCGCCTGACATCACCGGACACTACTGGACACCTTCGGACATCGCCGGACGCTGCTGGATACCACTCAAAACGTTAAGAGCTCGCCTTCATAATAATATTAATTTAATTTAAATGCAGTTTATTCTCTGCAACGATGTGTTGAATGAGTACAGTGACGCAAATGGAATAGTTACCTATGTTTTCATACAATAATAATAAGTGGGTTCATTGATACTAAATATTAATACTGAGCAACTGTATACCTGTATTTGCAATGAAAAAGTACCACCAATATGTGGTTGGGGCAACAGATCACAAGCCTCTGAAGTCTTTCCCTCAAATTCATAAACGTCGCTTAAGTATAGGTATATTTTATTTTTTGAATAAAATTGAAACTGTAATTTATACACTCCATTAGTAGGACTTTTTGACAAATATCTTAAGTGCCTACGTGTGTTACCCTCGTCATGTCGTTTGAAATAAATACTCCTCATAAAATGAACGTCCCATATAAAGCTAAATCTTTCGTCCCTAAAATTGTTAATTCTTTTATACAAGACATTCATTCTCTCTCACATAGGCATTTAAATGGGTGTTTCGTGTTATATAATTGTTGTCTATTTTTATCTAATGCGTTCAAAACAAAAGTACCTAATGGACAAAACAACTCGTGACCATTATCATTAAATCTTATTTCATTTTACTATCTGCGACTATTACCACAAAAGAAGAATGAATGAATTGAATATGAGCCACATGCAGCTAATGACAGTACACAACATAATCACCCTCACCGCGAACATCCTCCCTTCCTGCACGATTTTATATTACATCAGAGGAATCACACAACACTACGGCATCCTCCTGTATGTGCCGCGCGGCTGAAGGTCCAAGATTGGTTCACTGGCTACGTAACAATTTATTATTGAATGGAAAAAAAACTAAGTGCATTCGATTTTCGTTACCAAATGACAAAGGTAGTGATTGTGAGATAATTTATTTATTTATTGATAAGGCACTTTAACGACATACTCACTAAAACATACAAAAACAAGAATAACATACAGTTTTAGGTATTGTGAATTCGTCATTTACAGAAGTGCACATCACTGGCATTAGAATGGTCATGGGACGTGTAAGATACCGTTAGTGGAGTTGGTTCGTGTTACAAAATAAAGCAAAAAATGAGCATGTTAACAAATACATAAGTACAATGGGAAGTATTTAAAAGAAATATTAACAAAATAAATACTGATAAAGAAGGAAATGAAAGTGGATACAATTATAAAATACCTTAACAGGCGGTTTGTGTCGCACAGAGGTCTTGAGACTCCGAGTTGGTTAAAAGTCTCGTACGGAATTGACGGAAAGGGTTCGAGTAGATGTCGATGCTATTGGTTCGTGTAGCCATTTTATTATAGTTTCCCATTAGATGGTTCATGGGTGCGGTGCTACCAAGGTTAGTACGGCTAGCAGTTGTAACAAAGGTAATGGTTTCACGACCAGATCTAAAATTTGCCTGTCGAGGTACAGCTATACTTAATTCCGCTAAAAGATCGTGAACTGAATGTTCCCGATCTGCTGTGTTTCACTGATAGAACTATGTCATTGACGAAGATTAGGATTAGAATTGGGCCTAGGTGCGAACCTTGGGGAACTCCAGATGTAGAGATATGAACTGGTGACTCAAATCCCTTTACAACCACTCTTTGTTTTCTTTCTGTAAGATACGTTTTAAAACAAAAAAGTACTGACGAAATATTATATACCGAATTCTTCAAGCTTCTTTAAAAGGATTTTATGGTCCACCTTGTTGAACGCACTGCTGAAATTAGTGTAAATTGAGTCTATCTGGGCACGAGAGTCAATCATTTTACTTATATCATTAACGTAGTGGACCAAATTAGTAGTCGTAAATTGACGAACACAGAAACCATGTTGTTGGGGCACCAGCTGATGGTTAAAGTGCGACGTAAGTAAGCGACATAGCAGGGATTCAAAGAGTTTAGCGAAAATTGAGAAGACTGAAATAGGACGGTAATTGTGTACGTTATTAGAGTCTCCTTTCTTAAAAATAAAATAATAATTATTGAATCAAGAGAAACTAGAATTCGTCAATAAAACTGATTTCCTGGGGATTACGCTTGACTGAAGGCTGCAATGGGGCTTCATTTTACATCACTTGCAGGACGGGTAAGTTCAGCAGCATATTATTATACTGTCAGAAGAAATCGTCAATTTACTGATGTAGATAACGCGAGGCTAGTCTATTTTAGTAAATTTCATAGTATCATGTCTTACGGCGTTTTACTTTGGAGACGGGCTGCAGACATCGAGTCGATTTTTATTCTGCAGAAAAGAGCCATCAGAGCCATATATAATCTCCGCAGTTGCGATTCTCTAAGGGAACCGTTTAAGGATCAACATCAACACGACAACAACATCGTTGTCGTTTGTCGTTTAACATCATGACGTTACCTTTTCAATATATCTACGAAAACATCATGTACGTGTGGCGGCATCTACAGCGCTACATCCGAACTACACGTCACACTGACGTCACGCAATCCTGCATCGCGCAATAAGAATTTACCGCGCGAATAGCATATATACAACGTCCCGACATCAACCGTCGGGCATTTGCCCACCAGACACACACCCGTCTGGTCGGAGGATCCTCCCTTTTCAGTGGAGGATGAGTGAACTTTACACCCTGTTTCTCATGCCTCTATACTATAAAAAAAAAACCAGCGAAGTGCGTCTCGGATCACGCACAATATAGGGTTCCGTAGTTGTAAAGAATTTATCCCAAAAACAAACTTAACATTGTTAAAGTAACAACAAACATTATTAGCGTTGTTAACTTGTTTAATGTTTTAATTAATTCAAACTCAAACTCAAACTCAAACTCAAAGCATTTATTTCAAATAAACCAATTACAGGCACTTTTGAATTGTCAATGGGTCGGTCAGTCAGAAAGATGAAGCTAGTTGCCCATTCCAAAGCGTAGTAGATCCCTATGGAGAAGAACGGGCAAGAAACTCCACGGACACTCTTTTAAATCATAATATTTTTACAAAATATTGGTTACATCGTTCAAGTTGAAAATATACATGTGAGAACAAATTAATGTTTGCATGCGTAATCTAAGGTAGATTGTACAAAGATCATAATTGTTTTTAATACCTTATGTTATGTACCTACAATCTATGCAAATAAATAAACTTTACTTTACTAAACAGGAACAAATTTTTTTTTTTTTTTGTGATAAAATTACAAATTAACTATTTTCGGACTTTTTCCTTTAATTGTACTATGAGACCTTGCTTCTTGCCAAATGTCTATTTATGTAATTATTATAGGTCAACGGGAAGTACCCTATTCGTTTTGATTTACTTGCTAGAATCAAACTATGTCGCTTAGATGCCGTATTTTTTAATGCATTGACATAGAAGCTTGATCTTTTTAAATCTCCAAGGGACTATAGACTTACGTATTTTATATTAATTTTAAGTTGATACCTTTACGCATTCCTGAGAAAAAGAGTCTTGACAGACTGACAGATTTGAAAATATTTTTTGTGTGATAGAATAACAAATTAACAATTTTTTGGATCAGGTGAAAGACATAATTATACTCGTACTAGAAGTAGGGACCTATTAGTTTACCAGGTTTCAGACTGGCTAAAGTAGACTCCTCTTCCATGGGGTACTGTTTAACCAGGTTTCAGACTGGTTAAAGTAGACTCCTCTTCCATGGGGTACTGTTTAACCAGGTTTCAGACTGGTTAAAGTAGACTCCTCTTCCATGGGGTACTGTTTAACCAGGTTTCAGACTGGTTAAAGTAGACTCCTCTTCCATGGGGTACTGTTTAAAATGTTGCAATAAAATACCTCCACACATACTTCAACTGAGTAAGACGAAATTAAAAACTTGTATAAAACGCACACTATGCAGGCAGGCAGATATAAGTTGGGAGATTACATCTACATAAACAAATAAAAAGAGAAGTCCTGACTGACTGACTGACTCATCAACGCAGAGCCCAAACCCTTAAACCTAGAAAGCTGAAATTTTGCACAGAGGTTAATTTTATAATGTAGACAAGGAATAAGGAAGGATTTCCCGGTAGTACGTTCCCGTGGGATATTTTCCGACATCCACGCGGGCGAAGCCGCGGGCAACTAACTGATAAAAATGTTTGACTGGATGCTGGTCCGGCTCTACAATCACAACTAATTGACTAACATTTGAAGCTACTGTTGGAGTGCTGAACATTGAAATTGTACTATTTTTGCATTGTATAAACTCAATCCATACTAATATTATAAAATTCGGAAGTAACTCTGTCTGTTACCTTTTCACGCCTAAACCACTGAACGGATATCAATAAAATATGGCAAGGCTATAGATGGGAAGGACATAAGCTACTTTTTGCCTTAAAAATAATCCTACAGGGAGTGATATAGGGGATGAAAGTTTGTACGGGGAACCTAACATTTCTTAAGTTAGGGATATGAAAATTCTGCTATTGGTAGGAAATAAAGAAATATGTGTTTCAGCGTTTTTGGAAAATCATCCCCTAAGGGGGTAAAATAGGGGATGATTTTAAAATTCACAATACTGTACGGATATTAATATAATCTGGCAAGGCTATTAGGTGGCATCATGGGGAAGGACATAGTCTACTTTTTGTCTTAAAATATAATTCCACATAGGGGATGAAAGTTTATATGGAAACCCAGCAATTCTTAAGTTAGGACTATGAAAATTCAAATTTACGCTTTTAATTTATGAAAAAATTATCCCTTAAGGGGGTAAACTAGGGGTTGATTTTAAAATTCACATATAATATTAAAATTTTGTGTACCTTTTTTTAAGTGATTTAAGAGATTGGAAATGTAGTCACAGTTCGTATCTTAAAGTAACTTTAGTCTTAATTATTTTTTGTTGAAATTCCCACGGGTTATGGTATTCCTTAACCCGTGGAAACGGAACGGAAAATTACCAACTTGCAAATTACCAACTTGCATGCAATGCTCTTTATTAAGAGCATTGCATGCAAGTTGGCAATTTTCCGTTCCGTGCTGTTTATTTATTTATTATTTATATATACTTTATTGTACACCACAAAAATACATAACAAAAAAAAAACTGCTAGCTGCTAGCTACTGCTGCTGCTGTGCTGTTGCTAGGTTTTGGGATTTATTATCATCCAGCAATCCGTGCGCCGCTCCTCGGATACTATACTCGTAAAAGCAGTGCGAGAAGACGTTGTTTACCTGGATTAACACTTAGGGTACTTTTAATCCCGATAGTACGTTCCCGTGGGGTATTTTCCGACATCCACGCGGGTGAAGCCGCGGGCAAAAGCTAGTCTCCTCTATATTATATAATATTGCATAGCACGTGTGTGAGTACTACATATATGTACCTACTATACAGCTACCATAAACTGGGGACGTCTTTCTTTAACTTGAATGAGCCCTGGCGGCTGAGAGTATGTCATGCTCACTCTAATGTCTCGCTGGTGGTGGCGGGTGTACTGGATCACTTAGCTCCCTTCAAAATGGTTGAGCTGAATGGTGTTGGTCCATGCGCCAGGTTCGTGAGCCGCCGCTGTCAGTAGAGGATGCTCGTACCTTAGTACCTTATTTTTTCATTGTTTTTTATATTTTTATTATGGATGCTTTTAACGTTTTGCCTCGTTCTCACATGTATAATTTAAATAAAAACTTTTTTACAAAAAAATACAACCGACTTCCAAGAACAACACTACAAAGTGAAAAATAACTTTAATTTCGGAAGTCGGTGTCTGATTAAATGTATTTTCGTTCTTGCCACCGACTTCCGAAATTAAAGTTATTTTTCACTTTGTAGTGTTGTTCTTGGAAGTCGGTTGTATTTTTTTGTAAAAAAGTTTTTATTTTTCACTTTTTAGTGGGTCTGTTTATAATTTGTATAAGTTACAATAGTCTAATGTCAATTGCTCATCACATGTTACAAAATATTGCTTTTCCCGATGCTGGGACGTTAATTGTTGAGGAGTTCTGGTGGTAAGAACCAGGAGAACTCCTCAACAACCACTCACCACACGCATTCTGTGACGAGCGGAAATTGCTTAACAACCATATTAAAGTAATTGAATCGCAACCCGTGAAATATTTATCATTGAGTAGTTCCGGTAGCCATCTGTGGTCTTCATCATCAGTTCCACTTCACCGAGTGGTGCTTTCCGAGAGCTAATGCACGAGCTACTATAAAAAATACCCAAATCGCTATAGGTGTGCCAATAATATTTGAAGAGTTCCTTCGATTTCTCCAGGATCCCATCATCAGAACTGGATTTTGACAAAAATGGGACCATTTGGGAAGTATACCCTTTCCAACAAAAAATATTTTTTCAAATCGGTTGGCAAGCGACGGAGTTATGCGCGAACAAACATAAAAAAAAAAAAAATACAAACATCCGAATTGAGAACCTCCTCCTTTTTTAGAAGTCGGTTAATAAGAATGATGTCACCAATATTTTATAACCATATTTTGATTTAAAAGAGTGTCCGTGGAGTTTCTTGCCGTTCTTCTCCATAGGTACCTACTACGCTTTAGAATGAGTAACTTTTCAACAATCTTCATCTTTCTGACTGATCGACCCCTTGAGTTTAAATGTGCCTGTAATTGGTTTATCAATTCTTTGAGTTTGAGTTTGTGTTACAACGTATTGCGAGGCGTGAACCTTCTGCCCTGTGTACCTCGCGCTCATCGCAACGCTTCCCACATGCGAGTCACGCACCGGAGCGGATTCATTTCATGAGCGAGCCTTATTTTATTTAATCTTATACCTTGTTACAATCACAATGATAAAAGGGCGACGCGTGCGAATATTCATGAGTGACGCTGTGCAGAATGCTGTCAACGACACAAGCTCATGCACGGCGCAAGCGGACAACGTCGAAAGCGGCAAATTGGAGGGTGGTTGTGCAACTCGCGTCCGAGTTAATTCCATTCGGCAAATTGCTCAGTAAATAACGAGGCTGACGGACACATAATAGTCTTCCAATTTGTTCGTCGCTCTTATAATTTCATTGCTTTTTGATGGCAACGCTTTGTGACTAACGAACCGGCGCTTGATGAATGTTTTATTTTCTGGCAGACCGCCCCCGACCGCCGCCGACCGGCCAGCAGCAACTTAATCGTATTGAGGTACTTACGCTCTGTTTTCATTACGGTAACCTACTTCGAAGCCAGAGCAGGGCAAACAGAAATAAGCTTTGATGAAGGAGACAAAAGCAAAATCTATAATTTTTGGAGTATCTTTCGTACAAATTTATGTCGCAGCCGGTTTAATCAGCCCTTTTGGTCAACCGCTTAGCCTTTTCACTAAACGCGCCATTCAGCTAGCGGTCTGAATATAATGATATTTAGCCATTTTATCAAATACCTAGGCAAATTACTTTCATCGATAACTACTTGCCCAGCCCAGACATTTAAATTTAGTTTTATTTTCTCCCACCTGGCGCTGAAATCTACACTCAATATGGCGTCGACAAGCCACACTATTTCTGGTGTTTCTTAGAGTTTAAATGCGTTTACGCAAAACCGAATCGTAGCACCCCGATTCCACGTAGTCTTTTGGCTGCTACCCCTAGAGTGTATATAATAATCCGGAAGTGCGAAGGGAGGGCAGCCTCCGCCTGCTGTAAGAAAGTATAGGTACCTGTGCGGGCTGTACCGGCTGAGGCTGGTCGCTGGAGGCGACCAGCAAGCTAAAGCTGCGGAGATGAGCATGGGGGCCTATCCTTTGTTACGTAAGGGCAAAGGGGTTGCACTTCCCGCGGCGCCGGAGACGTTGCAGAAGCAGAAGGCTCTATTGTTTAAATGGCCTAAATATCAGCCAGCCATTTCATGAAATGTTTTATTAGACGTATCGGTTGAATATCATTCAGGCCGCTAGTTGAACGGCGCCGTTTAGTGAATAGGCTATGCGGTTGACCAAACGGCTTATTAAACTAGTTGGCTGCGACATAATTGTATAGGTTCAGCCTGTAGCGAACATACAAACATGCGGCACACTTAAAGCAACAAATATCTTTGGTCCCGCCGCAAAGTTTGGGTCATTAACTTTTGCCCTGTAACATTTTATGGTAAAAGTTGTACAAAGCAGTTTAATTATAAAACTAATTAAAACTATCCATTACAAGCGTGAGTTGGTCTCTTCAGCCGCGTGGCACATGCAGGGGGATGCCGTAGTGTTGCGTGATCCCCTCAGCCACGCGGCATATACAGGGGGATGTCGTAGTGTTGCGTGATCCCTTCAGGCCGCGCGGCACATACAGGGGGATGTCGTAGTGTTGCGTGATCCCTTCAGCCACGCGGCGCAAACAGGGGGATGCCGTAGTGTTGCATGATCCCTTCAGGCCGCGCGGCACGTACAGAGGGATGCCGTAGTGTTCCGTGATCCCTTCAGCCACGCCGCACATACAGGGGGATGTCGTAGTGTTGCGTGATCCCTTCAGCCGCGTGGCACATACAGGGGAGTGCCGTAGTGTTGCGTGATTCCTTCAGCCGCGCGGCACATACAGAGGGATGCCGTAGTGTTGTGTGCCCCTTCAGCCGCGCGGCACGTACAGGGGAATGCCGTAGTGTTGCGTGATCCCTTCAGCCGCGCGGCACATACAGGGGAATGCCGTAGTGTTGCGTGATCCCTTCAGGCCGCGCGGCACATACAGGGGAATGCCGTAGTGTTGCGTGATCCCTTCAGCCGCGCGGCACATAGAGGGGAATGCCGTAGTGTTGCGTGATTCCTTCAGCCGCGCGGCACGTACAGGGGGGGGGGGGGGGGCGTTATTAACGTTGTCAAAATTTGTAGCATGTCTATTCACCTTAAAAATTAAGGAAGTATCATCAGCAAATAACATCATTTGTGGTTGATTCTTTAATAACTAGAGTAAATCACACTAATATTACGAGTATAAAGGCGAAAGTTTGTGAGCGTGTGTGTGTATGTTTGTTACTTCTTCACACTCAAACGGCGGGATTGATTTGGATAAAATTTGGTATGTAGATAGCTTATACCCTGGAATAACACATAGGCTACTTTTTATCCTCGTTTACGCGGGTGAAACCGCGGGGCGCAGCTAGTCATTAATATACACTAAAAAGAGAAAAGAATCCAATATCGAGCCTTGTGGAACACCCATTTTTATTTTTAAACCGAATGAATTGACACCATTTATTTGAACTTGCTGTTGTCTGTCATTTAAATAAGATGTTAATAAACTGAGCGTGTTAGCGCGGGGAGCAATAAAAGAGTGGACTGTATCAAAATAAGGCTTGGTATATTGCCGTCTAAGATTAAAACATATAAGTTCCAGGACAAACAATTAATAATTAAGTTTAAGAGAGGAGTATCGTCCATCGCGGTGGAGTCCGTGGAAGTGAGTGGTCGTCGGGCCGAGGCTTGTCACCGCCGCGCCGCGCCTCAGCTTGCCGATGACGCGCTGATCACGCCGGCGGCTCATGCAGACCACGCAAGGTTTCGATTCCCAATGGAGCGCAAATTTTTCAAGCCCGTAATGGTCAAGTTTCAAGAGTAAGGTTTCGTGATCAACGCCATCAATCGCCTTGGAGAGGTCACAAAAGATTCTTATGGTGTCTTGGGCCTCTTCCCACGCGTTAAAAATGTGTTTTCATAAGGTTACACCGGCGTCGGTCGTAAAGCGTCCTTTGAAGAAACCACACTGTTTAAAAAAAAAAAATATTTCAGTTAACTTTACAAACTTCTACAATACTTAATACTTCTCAATACTTTCTTCTTCTTCTTCTTCTTCTTCTTCTTCTTTCTTCTTCTTTTCTTCTTCTTCTTTAAATAATAATAATAAATTCTTGATTGCTATAAATAGGTTACAGAGAAATTTGAGACCCTGGCACCAGATCTAGGTTGGAGTACCTGTATTTCAGGAGCCAGTAACTACATCCATTTAGGTAACAATTAAAGCAAGTATTTATGTAGCAATAGGTGATGAAATTACCTTACTTAAAAATAAGTTTAATAGCATACATTAAATTATTTAAAAATATAATGAAAACTAAAATTAGAACGCAAATCTCAATCAAAAAAAAAACAAAATTAAAATAGAATGTGGATTAAAACAAAATTAGATAACAAATTGAGCAATAATTAAAATGAAATAACATTAGAACAAAACAAATTACAATAAGCCAAATAAACATTAAAATTGAAATTAAAAGTACTGATACGCGCGTGTGTGTGTATGTAAGAGGGTGTGTTAGGGGTGTATGTGTATGTGTGTGTAAATACCAATGATTTGTGTTCATAAATAATATTTAGGTTGATTGCAGTAAATTATCAGTTGCATTGTAGTCCTGTGTCAGTAGCCAGATCTTTACCTTCTTTTTGGTCTCACGAATTGTAAGGGGATTTATGTTCAGGGTTTTGTTCAACTTTTTATACAGAAAAATGGCAAGATATACCCGCTGTCGTCTGGCGGGCGTCGTGTGAAAGCGCAAAGGTAAGCAAATATTAGATATGGTGCGCTTCTTATTAATTTGTGCATTATAAGGAGTAACACTGTGCTGCTTGATAAATACTTGCAGAATATAATTCTGTCTTACCGTAAGTACTTCGCACTTCTCGTTTATGACTCTGGTGGGAAATCTAAAAGGTCTGAAAGTCATGACTTTAAATAGAGATCTTTGGGCCCTTTCCAGGTGAATCATAAAAGTCTTGCATCCTCCACCCCATACAGTAACACAATATCCCAAGACTGACTACACGAGCGCATAGTACATAGTGCGAAGGAGTTCGAAGTCGGCCACGTATCTAAGTTTTTTAAATGCCCAAATAAATTTCCTTATACGCGTTGTGGTAAGGTCTATGTGCTGACGCCAGCAAAGCCTTTCATCCACAATTACAAAAAAGGTATTTGACTTGTGTAGACTTAGTGATAGTTGTGCACGAGCATGTCGTTGACGAAGTGACGTTGCAGACATATAGTCTTATACCTATATTTACAGCTTTAAAGTGAGGCGATTAGATCTTAGCCAATGGCTAATTTTATGCAGTCCCAGTTCGGCACTACGTTGAACTTCGTCCCAGGTCTCCCCATGAAATATTAATGCCGTATTGTCAGCGTAGTTAAAGATCTTTCCGTTATAAGTGGCAGCTGACACAGGTCATTTATGAAAATCAAGAAGAGACTCGGGTCAAGAACACTGCCTTGTGGGACGCCATAGGTAACCCAAGTATCAGAGCTAACATATTCCTTTTTCCTTTCCTTTACTCTTTGCGTACGGTCACAAAGAAAATCCTTAAAAAATTTAAGAGCATTCCCGCGAATACCGATCTTATCTAACTTGTCCACAAGGAAAGGAATCGTGACTGTGTCGAAAGCTTTGGCCAAGTCGAGAAATATGCCAACGCATTTCTGTTTAGGATTATTTTAAGTGTGACATGATCTACCAATTGCCTTACGGCATCTTACGTACTGTTCCCTACCTAAAGTCATACTGGGCTTCTGACAGTATCTTATTGTGTTGCAGAAAGTTTGTGAGCCTTTTGTTTAAAACCTTTTCTAATATTTTTGATAAGGTCGTAAGAACTGAGATCGGCCTGTAGTTTTCAACATCATCCTTCTTCAACTGTTGATCGTGAAGGATTTTATTCGTGTTAAATGAATGAGTATTTGACACACACACGTACTCTGACTAAAACGTACGTAATATTATGTATCGCTAAATCCACGCTGAACTACTCGTATTATTGCATAAAATAATTTCCTACCCAGCTGGAAAGAATAAAATATAGAGAGTTGTTAATTAGGGATCTGTACCTCACTCAAAAGAAAAAAAACGGAACCCTTATAGGATCACTTCATTGTCCGTCTGTCTGTCTGTCAGTCTATCAAGACCCTTTTACTCAGGAACGCGTGGAGGTATCAAGTTGAAATTAATATCAAATACGTAAGTCTATAGTCCCTTAAAGTTATAAAAAACTAAAGCTTCTAAGTCAACGCAATAAATAAATACACTCTTGGGTTTAAAGAACTTTATTTCTCATAAGAACTTATTTATAAAAATAACAGTTCGCTTAAAATGAGATACTTAAGTGATTCTATTTATTGCTATTAACATTGGTTACCTCTAGGGTGCTGCAATCATTCTAATTATTAGCTTACTCCGATTTATGTTATTTCAAATGTTGTGATGTATTGCCTTAATCTGCGTTTGAATGTCTTTACAGTCACATTTTTTTACATCCTCACTTTTCGCGCTGCTAATGCTCTGCGTGTCCAATATAACAACATTTTCAGGATGCTGATGCGGCTGCCTCGCTATTGTAGTGCGCCTGGTATGTTAGCAGAGGCGCGAACGGACGGCTTCCATGCGATTGTGCGCAAAAGGGCAGCTTCCTTGTCACAGCGCTCAGCGTGTGCGAGGCAGTATTAGCGGCATCCCGCCGATGATTGTATCTCGTGCGGATTGCCCTCTCCTAAACAAATGGATGCGCATTGGTTTGGGCATTCACTAACACATCGTTTACGCCTTAATAAATTACTAACACAATTTTGATTTTGATTTTATTGTAAATTATTTTATTTAATGTAATAATGATAATAATGTGTATGTACATTGTACATGGTCCAACATGAACTTGGCCGGTTTTTTTACTTTTGATTCAGCTATTCTGTAGTGACGATTAATTTATATTTTTTTAACGTTTGTTAGGGTCGAGCCTTCTGTTTCCTCTTGCTGTCTAATAGTTTTCCTCCCCTGGCTGCTGCTACCTTATCGTAATGTATAAAAAGAAAAGTCCTGACTGACTCATCAACGCCCAGCCCAAACCATTGGACCTAGAAAGCTGAAATGTTGCACAAAGGTTTCCCTTTATAATGTAGACAAGGAAAAAGGAAGGATTTTCGTTCCCGTGGGCTATTTTCCGACATCCACGTGGGCGAAGCAGCGCGGGAAAAGCTAGTTAAGCATATACAGGTATTAGTGACCTTCGTAAATTATCCTGTTCGTGTACAAACAAACTTCTACGTAAAATTATGATTTCACCAGGTTGGGCACTGATAGCGACTAACTGTTTAGGAACGTTGATACAAGATCTAACTGAGGGCTAGAAAATATTCCTGTTACTGTCACTTTCAATAACTTTATCTCGTCATCATCTTTCTGCCCTTGTCCTATATTACGTGGGGTCGGCGCAATACGTTTTCTTCTTCCATTCTCCCCTGTCAACCGTCACGCTATCATTCACTCCGTTCTCTTTCATACCATTCTTCACACAATTCATCTATCTTTTCTTTGGCCATCCTCTCCCTCTTCATCCATCAACATTTATATTCATCATTATTTTAGTTACATGCGTTTCCTCCCTCCACATCACATGCCCATCAAACGAACAAACAAACAAACGATTTCCTTTCAACTTTTCTGTCACTGGCGCCACTTTCAAACTTCCCCTTACTCAATTCTTACTTTATTCATTTACGTCACTCCACACATTCATCTACTATCCGATATTAATGTAATTTTATCGTTCAATGCTGTAACGATACTAAAAGATTAACCCAACATATATACTCCCCCGGCAACGAAAACACATCAATTTAACTGGAGCACTGAAATATGTAATCAGAGGGCGATTCTAAATCGTTAACCCACAAAAGAGCGGCGGCGGCGCTAGCAATCGACCCGTATTTTATTTTTATGATAGCTATTACACGGTGCATCGCCCCTCATGACGTTATCCATTGCCGGCTCTCGGAGTACTTGTTGTACTTGCTTGTGCGTGCGGAGCCGGCAGTGTAATCAGCAAAAAGCCCAATTTGCTTGTATTCTCTGGGCACCACTCATCGCGAACGATATCAAAGGGCGCGCTTTAATTTGCAATCTGTCGCGTGACTGTCGTGTCTGTTGTGTCGCTCGTGTGGCAGTGTCAGTCGCATGACTGTCGTGCCTGTCGTGTCCTCGTGTGGCCATGTCTGTCGCGCCGCGTCGCGTCACATCGCGGCGTGTCACCAGGCAGCACACACCACTTTGATATCCGAGCCGGCCCTGCAACGTGTCTGTGATTACGATCCTAACACCAACTGTTGTCATACTTCCAGATCCTTGCAATAATTGCTCGGCTTATGTTACACTTTGAAAACATTGTGACTCTTTGAATCCATACCGAGCGTACAGGAAGCTCAAAAAAATGTCTAGTTACATATTAATTACGAAACTTGCACATTTTTCCTTGCCATTTAAGAACATTATTCCTGAATAACGCAGCTTATAACCAACCAATCATTTAATCTTTACCGCTACAATATATTCTCAGCATTCGCTAAAGAAAATCGCTGGGGTCGCGAGCGCAACAAAACAAACAACAACTTTATACCGCGCGATAATGTTAGCATCTCCTAGTCGAGGGGAGGAGAGCTAGTTATGTCTTGCTCCGTAGCATACAGATTAAAAGTTCATTCTCCTAACGGGTTGTTGCGATCATAGGATTATTTCAACATGATATAATTAATGTCGTCTTCATTTGAATCTTACTAGTTTGACCTGTCTATTTATTTATTGAGATAAATTTGGTATAGTTTAGAGTGGAGTGCACTCGACACTTGACCACGTCACACAGGTAACCGAGCCGACGTCGCGTCTAGTTAGTGCCATTAGCTGCGCTCGACATATTACCTGCTACCTCTCTCGCGCCGATCCGTTACATTTATAGCTAAACAGACTACGTACCTAAGAAAAAGATTAATAATTCTAAAGTACAAATATCAACTAAATAAGAGACTAGAAACTTCTTCCTCTTCAGACGGCTCAACGGCCAGGAGTTGCCAATCAGGCTGAGTACACACTTACTGAACCCACCGCGAGCTAGCAATAGACAAAACAAAAATCGAATTTTATTTTTACTTCTCTCTATGGCCGCGGCACGGTAAACTTTCTAAATTTCAGGAGTAAAAGTTATATTTTTCCTTCAAATAGTAAGTAATCTGAGTGTCTGCCAATAGTTTCCTTATGTCAGTATGAATTTCTATAGTCACATCACTATTTAGTATAAAACAAAGTCGCTTTCCGCGTCTGGCTGTTTAACCGCTAACTCCTCCTAAACACGCAACGGGTTTTGATGCGGTTTTCACCATCGTTTAGACTATAAATCTAAATTTTAGAGAATGTATTCCGAAAGGTTAACATACATAATTATTTATATTAAACGTAAAAGTAGTACTGAAAGACGTTTTGTCAAGTTGTGGAAAATACTTTTTTTGAGTGCTGACATGGAGTGCGCCGACTAAACCTTAAGAGATACATAAAATGTATGTTTTATTGGATTGGACATCTTAACAAGAGCGACAGAAAAGTCCACGTTAGCATAATGTCTATCTTCTAAGGATGACCCACAGTAACCATTTTTATCTTTAATTGAGATTATGTTATTATTACCTATGAAATTGCCGTTTTGTATGAAAAAATTTAAACGAATTTTTTTCATGCATTTTTTATTTGTATTAATCGAAGTAATCACCCATGCAATCAATGCATCTTTGCCAACGCAGTGGCAGTTTATTGATGCCCTTCTTAAAGAAATCAGCTGGACGGGAGGCAACAAATTCTTCAAAGGCATTTTGTACTGCCTCTCGGGTATTGAATTTTTTTCCCGCCAAGAAGTTATCCAAATTCTGGAAAAAGTAGTAGTCTGTAGGCGCAAGGTCTGGTGAGTAGGGCGGATGACGGAGAGCTTCCAACCCCAGTTCTTGCAAATTGGAGACCGTCTGCTGTGCAGTATGAGGTCGCGCGTTGTCGTGCAGGAGCAGCGGAGACGAGCGATTGACCAATGCTGGTTGGAGATGTGCCAGCTTCTCCATCATTGTATTCAGTTCTTTACAGTACACATCTGAAGTAATGCTCACCCCGTTTGGTAAGAAGCTGTGATGAATCACACCGGCGCTAGACCACCAAACAGTGACCATCACTTTTCTAGGGGTAAGTTTTCGTTTAGGGCATTGTTTAGGTGCTGAACCAGGATCCAACCAACTTGCTAAGCGCTTGCGGTTATCAAACAGAATCCATTTTTCATCGCAGGTAACAATGCGGTTCAAAATTCCTTCATTTGTGTGTCTGTTGAGCAGTGCAAGCGCCGTCTCGACGCGTACTTCGCGCTGGCGATCATTGAGTTCGTGGGGCACCCATTTGTCAAGCTTTTTTACCTTGCCAATTTGACGCAAATGGGCCAATATTGTTTTGACGCTAACGTCGAAAGCTGCAGCTAATTCAGCCGTAGATTGTGTATCATCAGCTTCCACAATCGCCTTTAATTCGTCATTGTCGACCAAAGTCTTCGGACGACCGCGAGGTTCATTTTTCAGGTCGAAATTTCCAGAACGGAAGCGAGCAAACCAATAACAAGTGGTGCGTTGGTTTGTAGTGTTAGCTCCGTAAACGTCGTTGATGTTGCGTGCCGCTTGTGCCGCGTTGCTGCCACGACGGTACTCATATTCCATAATTACTCGAATTTTTAACGTATCCATGATGACGAAAAAGATTGAAATGCGATGAAAATGTAACACTAATCAATAAACAAATGACTACTTTTGGAAAAAAAATCCATGTTTTTAAAATAAAATTAATTTGAAATTAGAATTCTTAGCCAAACAAAAATTATTTTGATTTGAAATGGCCAGTACTGCAGAACGGCAATTTCATAGGTAAAGACCTAATATTTTAATTTAATGAAATTTTTATTAATCAGACTACCATGTGGTCTACAGTGTTAGTAACAAAATAGCTTAGCCTATGTTAGAACTTAATAACTAAAACAGATCGGGTGCGATTTGCAAGCGCCCACACTAGCGGGCTATCTGCCCGAGCGGCTATCGATTTCAGGATAGTGTTGGGATTGTCACGCAGCCTGCAAAGTAGTGAGGCAGATTTCTTACACCACAGTGCATCAAAACCGTCAGTACGTGCTTCTGCAAACATTGCTGAGGCACTACATCATCATTCATTTAAATGAATATTTTGTAAGTTATTAGTTATTACAAATTTAAAATTATGCGCAGCAAAATAATTTTATTATGGTTGACAAAGCGGGCGCGGCGCAACGACTGACAGCGGTCAATGACCTTCCTCGGCTATTAGGGAAATGCGATTTTTAACGTTTGATAAGAGTGGTGGTGGCGGTTGAGGGTGAGCCTCAAAAACATTAATAATTAATTATTTGGACGTCCCAACTCCACCAATGGAGAAGGACTCACCAAACGCAAATCACTATACCTAATCAATTTTGGTAATCTTAGTCCAATCTGCACCGATATTTTTTTAAATTATTTATTTTATAGAGAGATCTTCGTGAACTTGGTGTAATTTATGTTATCCTATATCAAAGAGTTCCCTCGGGTGGAGAAGATTACCATAAAGTCAGCTCTTCTTCTCAACTAAGTAAAATGTTGCTTCGTGCACAGGGTGGCGGCGCAGCGGCGCGCGACCTGTCACCGCGGGTTCAGTACGTGATACTGGAGCCCGCATTGACATGTTTCGTCGGTAACAGAAACAGTCACGGGGACTGCCGACAGAAGTAAAAACTTGACAACGTGTCGTGACGATTGCTATGAAAAATCACTAAACGCGCCTAGAGAAGTTTTCACTTCAAAAAATCTGATGTTTCCTACAAAAGTGCAATACAGCAGTTTAGTACTATAGTGCAATGTGTTAAGAACTTAACTGAGAAATAAATAAATACGAGTAAATACCTACGTGGGCAAAATGTATCGAACAGCAATTTTTTTAATACCACAATCAATCAAGCGTTGAAATTTTAAGTCGGTTATTACAAAAATTGCTGTCCAAAATCATCTTCTGCATCCATGGTAACGCGTCGATGTCCGCCACCCTGTATAGGAAAGCAGCGACTGCCGATCGTGTCAGTCAGTCAGTCCTACCAAGTCGCGTTACCTCGCGTCCTAACCGAAAAGATCGTTCGCGTGAATACACCATACTCTGTCGACGCGACCACGCGATAAGTACCGTTACGCAGTTCAGTAACTGCATAATGCGATGGTCGCGTTCATTTTGAACAACAGTATTTCACCTGACCACCACAACCCAGTAGTTCCTCTCAGTTGATATCGCACTCAAGGGGTATCGTGTTACCCAGTAACTGGGTTGTGGAGGTAAGATAGGAAGTCGCATCTGGTTAAACTGGAAGCCGACTTCAACATAGTTGGGAAACGCAGATAGATGATGACCTCTACTAAATAATTATACTGCCACCGGGACCGATCGGTTATACAAACAAACCTGATAATTATAACAATAAGAAGTAGTCCAAAATTACCTTGCACAAATCCATCGACAAGTAAAATAAAAAGTCCTTTAATTATTATTTATGGTCATATTAGTAGATCGAGCCTGTGCGAAGCCGGGGCGGGTGGCTAGTAAAGTATAATAATGTATTACAGCGGCGCTGTGTGTAATGAATGGTCCATTACCGGTATATATTATCTGCGGAGGCCGGCAGGCGGCAGGCGGCAGGTACAGTTCGACACTCGTGACCTGAATGAGTCCACGCTAATATTCTGTTCACGTTCATTTACTCTCTTTATCTATAACTAGCGACCCACATCGGGGCCGCTCGGTTATTTTCGTATTAATTCCGGAAAATCATTTTGCGTTCAATGTTTTACTGGGAACCTTAAAGCCGGATGTACTTTACGAAATTAGTTAGGTACATACAATTTTTTTCTTGATATTGATTACATGAAAAATCGTACGTGTAAACTTCTAATTTCATGATGTGTATGCATTGAATTTATAAAATCTAAATACTTTTGTGCCAAGCGCGATTTTTGATAAAGGTAATGTCGCGCAACTAATTTCACTTTCAAATGCGACGTGAAACGAATGTTACGAAATCACATGTGTACGATAATATTGCACATTGCAAGCTAAAGCTTTGATGCTGACGGGGCCACCATTCCGGTGATACTGTAGATTTCACGACACTAATTTAGTATACAAAACAAGATGCACTGTAATAGAAACTAGTTTTGTGAAATTAATTTTAGAATACATGCAATTAATATTGTTAATGCACGCCGAATTTACATTGCGAAACTAGTTGCGTTAGTTTCATGACATTCGTTTCACTGATAACTTCACGTGTAAATAGCAAAAACCAATACGCATTAGTTACTAGTGAAATTATCAGTGAAACTAATATTACGAAACTATTTGCGCCAAGCTAGTTATTCTTGAACATATTTTTCAACTATAATGGTAAGTTTGTTTTTGTAATGCTTTTTCAGAACTAAAACAATATTAAATATAAACTTATACCTAATTAATTAATAAAAATAACAAAATAGCTAACATAATTAAACTATTCGCAAACTAAAATATGGCATCGAAAAATTCCTCCGCATCGCTGTCGACTGGTAATGTACCCAAGAGACTGGCGGCATTGCCTCGTTGTATGGAAATAAACATTTGTTTTTGGGATAAATTCTTTTCTACTATACGAAAATGACGGGCATTATGCTTCGTCCGACACACACTTGGTTTTTGTAATTCCACGCGACGCTTATCGTCTCGTACATGCAGAATGCATGACTTTAGAGTCCATTGATTACTTATGTTTACATTTACCATAATGTTGTATCTTTTAAAAAAGCTTACAAAGCCCCATCATCGGCTTTATAAGCTTTTTTTTATAAAGCCGCACATTCACGCACAATGGTCTACATGAAGGACTTAGTGCGGAAACCGAATCCTCGAACATAGAACATAGAAGAACATAGAAAATAGAAGCCACATCAGCATCATCATCATCACCATTTCAGCCGAAAGACGTCCACTGCTGGATATAGGCCCAAGGCTGGCATATTTTTCTCCCAAGCACCGCCACTTGTTCCGGTTCTATGTTTCCCGCATCCAGCGGATTCCGCGGCCTTCATCAAAGCTGCATGCGTCTGAAAAATCTGAAAAAATGTAATGGAAAATGTTATTAGAATAAATTGGTTTTCTCTCGCATTCGCTCGTGATTAAGTAAGTTACCTTCATTGCTTACATTGTAAGTTCCACCGGCGGGTGCTGGCGCGGGCGCCGGCCGAATGGGGCGCTGATAATGTTCTAAGTATTAAACAGAAATTTATTGTAAAGCTACGTCAGCCCGCCACCGCCCACTAAATTATACTTAGAACGTTATTATAATATTAACTTTTGAGTTCAATTCTAGAAGAGATCTTTATATGTAAAATTACTGGCTTATGTACAATTACATACTTACTCACACATTACGTGTAATTTATGGATGACAATGCTGTAGCTACGAGTAGGTTAGGTTCCCGTAGGTACCTGTGGAGCAATACAGATATTTTTTGACAGGCGGCTAATAACTCGGTAACATATGGTATTTATAAAAGTAAACAATTGATGAATAATTATGCTGTTCCGCTAAGTCACTGTAGTGCAAGTCCTGCGCCTCCGCGGAGTCGCGTGGCCGTAACTTAGCGAAGCATCTCCTAGTCGTTAATGAACAGCCTGCAGCGGCGGCCACTGTTCCTAATTTATAGCGGACTGTCTCGAGTGGAGCCGCAGTCTATAAACGATTGTTGTTGATGCCTTACTGCGAGCGCCGACATTGCAGTGAGGCTCTAGACGATTGTTCACACATCACTGACATCTGACTGACATCAATCAACTTTCACATGGGCTTATGTTATAAGCTTATAATAATTAATAGTTGACTTCCCAACTTGCTATTCTATGCTTGCAACGCAGTCCCCGAGGGGGACAGGTAAAATAAGTGTGAGCAATGATTTTTAACAAAAAAAAAGTTTCGATATTGCTGGCAGTTTGGAAAACCCTGGTCCTTAAAACAAAAACATAAAAAAGTCAAAAAAATAAAAAATATTTTTTTACACTTGTTATTATGTTTATTGTAGTCATGTACTCAATTAAACTAAGCATCAGTTATTGAAAGTCAACATTACATAAGACAGTTCTCCAAAACGCCCGCCCTTCACCACTTCCTAGTGCTTCAGCTGGGAAGAAGTGGCGCAACAAACTGTCCAGTTGGTATGATAATGTTGCTTTATTTTTGCATTAGTTCACTATATAGTTACGTATTTACGCATAGGTACATAGAGTAACTAACATCCACGTTACGATTCGGCTCTTCTCGGCTCGACTCGGTGCGGCCAATCGCCCCAATAGAAACATCGCAAGTTTAATTGCCCCCCAGATACGATCTGACAGACGATTTACTAAACTAATCACCCTTTTACGTAAATACTCGCGCTCTATATTTCATGCGCAATCTGGCGAATTTATTTTGTTTGTAAAAATATTACGAGTGCTATCAGATTAGCTGGCGATGGAGATTACTTTGTTCACTTTGATTTTAATTAATGGCTACGAGTAGTGCCGGGTACGAAATATTTTTGCAATGTATATTAACTTTTGGCTTTAAACTGTATATGATGTCATTAAAACTTAGGTAGATAGTTGTACCATGAATAATGCTAACTGGTAAATAATTCCTCTTCACTGAACAAACATTTTGAATAATAAATCCTTTATGTAGCCGAGAACTGCTCCAACCGCGATCGCGGACTCTTCACAAATGAAACTGCTCGTCACTCGTCATACGTCTGTGAGATGTTGCTGACGTAGCACTGCCCCCCTCCCACCCCTCCTGGCCCGGGACTCACCCCCTCGCACATCGTCGACCACATTCAATAACCCCCGCGGACTGAAAAATATGTAAGAGCAGCAGAATACCGCCTCCACCGCGCCTTTCATGAGTAATCGCCTGAAATCTTCAGTTATTCACTGAAGTAGGACGGAATTAACATTACTGCTTTATAAATGTAAGCTCGAAGGAAATGGTGGGAGTTAAAGAAATAATGAATACCTCCTAGTGGTCACTTTCCGCGTAGTCGAGTGTAGGTCGAGGGATCCCACGCTATTAATACCTCCTAGTGGTCACTTTCCGCGTAGTCGAGTGTAGGTCGAGGGATCCCACGCTATTAATACCTCCTAGTGGTCACTTTCCGCGTAGTCGAGTGTAGGTCGAGGGATCCCACGCTATTAATACCTCCTAGTGGTCACTTTCCGCGTAGTCGAGTGTAGGTCGAGGGATCCCACGCTATTAATACTTCCTAGTGGTCACTTTCCGCGTAGTCGAGTGTAGGTCGAGGGATCCCACGCTATTAATATCTTATAGTTTTCCCCGAATCATTAAACTGTTACCACTTAGAAGGCTTATAATTATCTGAAAAAACATTCACGACGCAGAAATATGCGGTTACCTGCACAACAAAAAGTCAACTTTAAACATGTTCCAATTTTGTTCCATTTAAAATGCGTATTAAATTGATTTTAGTCATAAACCTTTACTACATTTTAGCATTGATTGATTGAGCTAGTAGCAACACTGTTAGCTTTCAGCGATTGCCTACCATCAGCTGTGTACCAATACTCCCCTCCCCCCACGTATAATAGGGGGCTGTCACACAAAGGGCATAATTCGCGGGTCGCAGGAAGTATAGCGAGTGGTCGCGTCTGGGAGCGGACTGTGACAGGGTTCCACATTGTGAACAACATATTTCGAGGTAGAAAGTCACTCTATGTTATTGGGTGGCAAGCAAGCAGGGTGGTGGTGCTCACCAATGCCATGTACCAGAGTCATCGCAGGTCGGCGCCATTCTAGAGATAAAGCTGAAACTTCTCATGCGCCTGTATTACAGCAACATCCGCTGCTGCTGCTTTCATACTGCTGTAGCGCGATGCAGTGTGCGAAGCGCTCTTAGCGTATAATGCTATGTCAGGAACCTGAACACAGACATACTGCTGCAGCGCGATGCAGTAACTGTGCGAACAAACAGCGCTCTTAGCGTATAATGCTATGTCAGGAACCTGAACACAGACATACTGCTGCAGCGCGATGCAGTAACTGTGCGAACAAACAGCGCTCTTAGCGTATAATGCTATGTCAGGAACCTGAACACAGACATACTGCTGCAGCGCGATGCAGTAACTGTGCGAACAAACAGCGCTCTTAGCGTATAATGCTATGGCAGGAACCTGAACACAGACATACTGCTGTAGCGCGATACAGTAACTGTGCGAACAAAAAGCGCTCTTAGCGTATAATGCTATGTCAGGAACCTGAACACAGACATACTGCTGTAGCGCGATGCAGTGTGCGAAGCGCTCTTAGCGTATAATGCTATGTCAGGAACCTGAACACAGACATACTGCTGCAGCGCGATGCAGTAACTGTGCGAACAAACAGCGCTCTTAGCGTATAATGCTATGTCAGGAACCTGAACACAGACATACTGCTGCAGCGCGATGCAGTAACTGTGCGAACAAACAGCGCTCTTAGCGTATAATGCTATGTCAGGAACCTGAACACAGACATACTGCTGCAGCGCGATGCAGTAACTGTGCGAACAAACAGCGCTCTTAGCGTATAATGCTATGTCAGGAACCTGAACACAGACATACTGCTGTAGCGCGATACAGTAACTGTGCGAACAAAAAGCGCTCTTAGCGTATAATGCTATGTCAGGAACCTGAACACAGACATACTGCTGTAGCGTGATGCAGTAACTGTGCGAACAAACAGCGCTCTTAGCGTATAATGTTATGTCAGGAACCTGAACACAGACATACTGCTGCAGCGCGATGCAGTAACTGTGCGAACAAACAGCGCTCTTAGCGTATAATGCTATGTCAGGAACCTGAACACAGACATACTGCTGCAGCGCGATGCAGTAACTGTGCGAACAAACAGCGCTCTTAGCGTATAATGCTATGTCAGGAACCTGAACACAGACATACTGCTTTAGCGCGATACAGTAACTGTGCGAACAAACAGCGCTCTTAGCGTATAATGCTATGTCAGAAACCTGAACACAGACATACTGCTATAGCGCGATGCAGTAACTGTGCGAACAAACAGCGCTCTTAGCGTATAATGTTATGTCAGGAACCTGAACACAGACATACTGCTGTAGCGCGATGCAGTAACTGTGCGAACAAACAGCGCTCTTAGCGTATAATGTTATGTCAGGAACCTGAACACAGACATACTGCTGTAGCGTGATGCAGTAACTGTGCGAACAAACAGCGCTCTTAGCGTATAATGCTTTGTCAGGAACCTGAACACAGACATACTGCTGTAGCGTGATGCAGTAACTGTGCGAACAAACAGCGCTCTTAGCGTATAATGCTATGTCAGGAACCTGAACACAGACATACTGCTGTAGCGCGATGCAGTAACTGTGCGAACAAACAGCGCTCTTAGCGTATAATGTTATGTCAGGAACCTGAACACAGACATACTGCTGTAGCGTGATGCAGTAACTGTGCGAACAAACAGCGCTCTTAGCGTATAATGCTATGTCAGGAACCTGAACACAGACATACTGCTGTAGCGCGATACAGTAACTGTGCGAACAAACTGCGCTCATAGCGGATAATGCTATGTCAGGAACCTGAACACAGACATACTGCTGTAGCGTGATGCAGTAACTGTGCGAACAAACAGCGCTCTTAGCGTATAATGCTATGTCAGGAACCTGAACACAGACATACTGCTGTAGCGTGATGCAGTAACTGTGCGAACAAACAGCGCTCTTAGCGTATAATGTTATGTCAGGAACCTGAACACAGACATACTGCTGTAGCGCGATGCAGTAACTGTGCGAACAAACAGCGCTCTTAGCGTATAATGCTATGTCAGGAACCTGAACACAGACATACTGCTGTAGCGCGATGCAGTAACTGTGCGAACAAACAGCGCTCTTAGCGTATAATGTTATGTCAGGAACCTGAACACAGACATACTGCTGTAGCGTGATGCAGTAACTGTGCGAACAAACAGCGCTCTTAGCGTATAATGCTATGTCAGGAACCTGAACACAGACATACTGCTGTAGCGCGATGCAGTAACTGTGCGAACAAACAGCGCTCTTAGCGTATAATGTTATGTCAGGAACCTGAACACAGACATACTGCTGTAGCGCGATACAGTAACTGTGCGAACAAACAGCGCTCTTAGCGTATAATGCTATGTCAGGAACCTGAACACAGACATACTGCTGTAGCGTGATGCAGTAACTGTGCGAACAAACAGCGCTCTTAGCGTATAATGCTATGTCAGGAACCTGAACACAGACATACTGCTGTAGCGTGATGCAGTAACTGTGCGAACAAACAGCGCTCTTAGCGTATAATGTTATGTCAGGAACCTGAACACAGACATACTGCTGTAGCGCGATGCAGTAACTGTGTGAATTATTATATGGTTATGTCAGGAACCTGTACAAGTATAATGTGTGCATGCAGTGCAGACGAGCTCATCACGAGTAGGTTAGCATCTACACAACACTATTATCCATTTCATGATGCGCGCTGCGCCGTTGCAGACGGCTGAAGCAGTTGGCACGATCGACGTTAGCAGCAATACAATACTTTAATGTACAATAACCAACATTGCTAGTATTTTTTAATATCAAAAAATTATTATGTCTACTTCCATTATTATAATACCTACCTATAAACATCGCTGTAACATTTTTAATTGAGCTTTAAACTAAATTCTAATGATCACTAGTAAACCCTAACATTAGGCGTTGAATTCTTAACTAATTGTCATTATGTGCAGCACATAACTAACTGTCATTATGTACAGTACCTATTTAATTATCATTGTATATAGCACATAACTAACTGTGATTATGTGCAGCACATAACGTGGCGCGGTCGCAGTTTGTGTCCCAGCCACTATAGTCACATAAAACCTCGGCTAATGAGACGCTATAATCGTTATTTCTACGACAATATGTTTGAAAGGACTCGTAAAAACTTCGGCTCAGCCGTTCTGTAGCTATTAACGATGTACTTACAGTCACCACTCCAAAGACATCGGCCTCATTAGCCTCAATTAGAAAATTATGTGAATAAATAGACGCCGCACCTTCGTCTGCCTGCGGGAAAGAACGCAGTGACGGCTGTAAGTGAAAACTTGAGAAAACATAAAATAAAACGCTGCGCACGTTGCACCGTTTTGTAGTTGTGCCAACAAAGTAGCTGAGCGGTGTTTGTGCTGCGCAGCGCTGGTTTCGATTGAGACGTGTAACGTTAACAACAGTGGACGCGTTGTTTGCCGCCGATTAGCCGACCTTTGCTCACAGCCTGTAGTTACGTTCGTACGTGCGCGGGGTGGCGCTAGTGTCGCGACCAATCACAATCATTTGCTGCACGAACGCCGGAGGTGCTAAACTGTAATTTGTTGTAATGACTGTGAAAATACTACAGTACTGGCTTGAGTCAATATGTTTGTGTGCCTAGAGTAGGCCTTATGGCTTCCGTAGCCGTAAAGTCCGAATTGAATGGGACAAGGTTAATTATTTATTTATTTTTTTTTTATTTTTTTGGTTATTATTTGAACAGTCCTTATGTTCTATCTCATCACACAAGACCATATAATTATAGCATTTTAAAGTGATCAATATTTGCACACAAAGCTCCACATCTGCCTCTCCCTGTCTCACCGGATCAAGTTCACTTTGGTGTCAGTCTGTAGCTGTGAACCATTTCAGATCATTTCAGCAGCAGACAGCACTCATGCAGAAGCCAGTATTCAGTCAATAAAGTGTCAATCAGGCAATGTTCTCGATATTAGCAATAACTGGCCTGGGACGTGATGACGTCATTCGCAGCGGGTGCCGAGTGATGACCGACTGAACGCGGCGTATTGTGAGCATCGTAGGTAATTAGAGCAGGCTCCAGCCGAGTGACGTCATCCGTTACAGGTGACGTCGTCCGTCATACATGTATATGCACAGGTTTAGTGACGTCTGATATTTATAAATACATAAATAAAATTTATTGAAACAATTAATAAGTTTACAAAAAACGTAAAAACGTAGTTCAGTTGTAAATGTTAATCAAGGCCTATAATAATAATAAAATAATCTGGATAAAAACTAAGGTATGACAAATATAAAATTACAGTTGCATAAAAAATAAAAAGCTGAAAGTAATGTAGTGCGTTGCCCGGTCTAGGTTTATTTAAACCTGTGTTTCAGGTCATATCTCTACGGCAGACGGCAGTACTTATCAAATAGGACAGTCAATGAATTAAATTAACATATAATATTATATATAGGATAACTGGTAATCCACTGGTACTGGTAGTGACCGATACTTAAACACATGATTATACTCATGATAACAAACAGCCTTTACTTTTTTTTTTGTTCATTAGCCTACATTGTGTCCCACTGCTGGGCAAAGGCCTCCCCTTTTTCCTTCCACACCTCCCTGTCTTGTGCGATCTCTGGCCATGTTGGCTCTGCAAACCTTATCAGATCGTCACACCACCTTTGCCGTGGCCTGCCTCGACGGCGATGTCCTCCCTCAGGCGTCCAGTGGGTGACGATCTTTGCCCATCTCTCCGGGTGCATTCGCGCGACGTGTCCGGCCCACTCCCACTTCAGCCTGGCTGTTTTTTCTCCGACATCTGCTACTTGAGTTATGGAGCGCAGGATGGTGTTTCTAACTCGGTCTGTACGCTTGACGCCCATTATGCTGCGCTCCATTGCCCGTTGGCAAATCTTGAGTTTGGACTTTTGTTGTTCAGTAAGTGACCAACTTTGTGCACCATAGGTTAGAACGGGCAGGATGCACATGTCGATGAGTTTCCTTTTAAGTGTTATAGGAAGACTACCTTACATGTGTTCTTTAAGGGCCCAGTAGGTCTTCCAAGCATTTTGGACTCGTCTTTCGACTTCCTGGTCTTGTCTATTGTTGAAAGACACTATCTGTCCCAAGTATGTATACTCATCGACATATTGCAACACATGTCCGTCCAGTTCGACCCCTTTATAAACTTTCAAACCTTTACTATCGCGAAAAAAAAAATCAGCTGCCTTATACAATTCATGTTCGCATAACTCGTCAAAATGTAGGGAGCAGCTAATTTTTATTTCGCCATTTCAGGTTTGGTCCCATAGTAAAAGTTGTTTGTTATCATGAGTACAATCATGTGTTAAGTATCGGTCACTAATTATCAGTCACCCTATATTTTCTATGTCTAAGCAGGAACAATTTCTTGCGCTACCTTATTATGAACTACGCTTACAGGATACCTATATTTATATCTATAACTAATATTATTCTAATATTAGGCTATGTAAATACAGCCAAGTTCGCTAATTTATTTCAGCACTTTTAGTAGGTTTTCCGTGTCTGAGTAATTTAGTTTTGCTAAATAATCGGATGAAATTATACTACACCTATTATAACTTATATTGTATATCTTAAGCAATTTTTTAAACTTATTTTATTAAATATGAAAAATATTTCAGTGAAAGCATGTTTAGTCTGAGGGCTCGTGCAAACCAGATCCTTCCTTCTCTTGTCGGAAGGTACTATACACTCCTTTAAAGTAAACCTATCACATATACATAAACTCACGTCTTCTTTCCATGGGGCCAGGCAGAAACTACAGAACGCCATACGTACATGAGTGTATTTAGTAGCTACATGAGTGTAAGTTTAAGTATAACTTGTGAAGGCCGCAGGAATCGGCAAGATGCGAGAAGCACAGAACCGGTCGGAGTGGCCTTGCTTGGGGGAAGCCAATGTCCGGCAGCGAACGTCTTACCGCTGAAATGATGATTGTGATAAAGTATACTTAACTAGTGTTTGTAGGGACTTGTTGCTAGTCACAAATAAGGATAATTTGCTATTTATTTCCTCGTTGGCGACCTAGATATTTGCATACTAACTTTGGTAGCTTAGCGGCCAAAAGACAAAATGGCAAAAAAAAATTGGGTTATCGCTTTAAATTTTGAAATAATATTTCAATTGTTTTTTATTGGCGGTAATATAAACAAACTGTTTTCTTTTTCTTGAAAAAAAAACTAAGTTATGTATTGTTCTAAATCAAAATTCGTAATCTAGACTAGTCTATCCACTTTAGGGGACAGTCATTCGTTGAATGTCCATTGATACAAATTTCTTGTGTACAAGCCGTGTATAAGTGGCTAGGCGCCCCGTCGCGCGCCGACAAAAAGTCTCATATTTCTCAAGGACAATCCTAATGACGTCACGCGGGGGAGCCGGACGCGTTAGTGGTTAGTCCAAAATCTATTGACGACATGTTTACAAGCCCCCACCTATACCTAGTACTTACACGGATTCCACTCGTTATTTATAGAGTTATATTTTAGGGTTCCGTAACTCAAAAAAAAAACGGAACCCTTATAGGATGACTCGTGTTTCTGTCTCTCTGTCTGTCTATTATAATTTTAAAATATTTTTTTCAAACTTATTTAAGAAAATAGACGAAAATTGGCCATTCCTACCCCTTATATCCGAAACTACTGAACCTAAAATTTTGAAAAAAATACAGAAAATAGTACTTTACTTTTAGATTACAGAAACACCTATAAAAAGTCTGTGGTCTTAAAATAACATGGTAAATCTCTCAATATTGTGAGTACAAACTTACATTTACAGTTGTAATGTATGGGAGAACATGTTTTCCAACCACAATGTTAAGTTTGTTCTTGAGATAAGTTCATCCCAACTTTCAACCCTTCATTGTGCGTGGTCCGACATGCACTTGTCAGGTTTTTTGTAGTTGAGTAGTTTTTATGCTAAAAGTTAGATTCCCGGTTTGACAAATAAGCATTTTATATGTGTGGTCCAAGACCGTCGAAGTCTTAGTACCTGTACCTACACTTCACACTGTACATGACACAGTGTCGGTACCCTATGGTGAAGTGGAACCTAAAGTGCTCAGGATACGTGAACGTGATGGATAAACCAACAAGTACCAACCATTTTCATATCTCAACAGTTTTAAAAAGTTTTCAATTTTCAAGACTTAATAGTTTTGCGGAGTTTATGAACTAAGAAGCGAGTAAAGTTAATAAAAAATACTTTGTTCACAACCAGTTCGAAATTTACTAAGCGTACATGACATGCTCACCACAGACTAGGCACCATGTATGTTGGGCAAGTCCTTTTTCGTGTCAGCTCCGCGAGTTACTCACTAGATCAAGTTCTACTTTTGAGTCGGTCTCTTATGGACTATTGCAATCTCTATTCCGAAATATTACTGGTTGTTTAAAACCGACCCTAGTGTGAATGCTGTATTCACTGACTGGCATTGCGCCTCCAGAAACTCGCAGGACAATAGCCAGCCGCATCGACAGCGCGAAGCTACAGGAGGACCCACGCCACCCAACTCGTTGTGCATTGGGTGGCGTGGGTCCTCCTGTCCAATGCACAACTACAACCTATTTAATAGCCGCAAAGGTTTTCTTGGATGAGTCCAGCCATTAACAATCCCTCCAAAACAAGACGCGACCTTTAGCAAGAGCTGCTTAAACGTTCTGATTCCTTTGACGGACTATCAGAGAGCCTCCCATCCAAACACTAGTTGCCGTGGCCGACTTGGAATACCTTAAATAGACTTCGTCCCAAGTCGGTCGCAGCATCGACAATCTCTACAAGTGGGGGTTCGTGGACGGCTCAGACTTCCGGTGCGTATGCGGCGTCTCTCCAGAGATAATGTCCTACCTTCGATCATGCCCAGTGGCTGCGTCAGCAAACGGTATTAGCGTTGCTGTATTTTGGGGCAAACAAATTAAAAAGATATATAAGTAAGTATTTTGTTTGTATGTTATTTTGCCATCGACACGTTAGGAAGAAGATCTCTATTCCTATCAGAAATCTATTTAAAGACGTGTCTGTAGCAGAGCCGAGCTACAGATTTGGAGTAGTTAGTAACGCTCATCGCACAACTATTGCAAAGTACCGCGGGACATGAAACAGTGCCGCGTTTGATCCCAATCCTACTAATTACAGAGCTATGTCGAAGGAATGTTCTACAGATTAGAATGCGTGATTACTTTCCAGCTCAGCTAACTAAGGACGCAGGCGCATGCGCGGCTAAATACTCGACATCTGGCACGGGCACTCGGACGTTAATTAATTAAAATTATTATAATTCTTTTCATTCAACTAAATTATTAATTTGAGGCTAAAAATAAAAGCCCACGATCCCCGGCGTCCTTCTAATATTTTGTAGAATTGTAGTTATTTTGTAATTCGAGTAGGAAACAAACTTTACGGAGCAATATAAGATAATAGGTCTTTACCTATGAAATTGCCGTTTTGTATGAAAAAATTTAAACGAATTTTTTTCATGCATTTTTTATTTGTATTAATCGAAGTAATCACCCATGCAATCAATGCATCTTTGCCAACGCAGTGGCAGTTTATTGATGCCCTTCTTAAAGAAATCAGCTGGACGGGAGGCAACAAATTCTTCAAAGGCATTTTGTACTGCCTCTCGGGTATTGAATTTTTTTCCCGCCAAGAAGTTATCCAAATTCTGGAAAAAGTAGTAGTCTGTAGGCGCAAGGTCTGGTGAGTAGGGCGGATGACGGAGAGCTTCCAACCCCAGTTCTTGCAACTTGGAGATCGTCTGCTGTGCAGTATGAGGTCGCGCGTTGTCGTGCAGGAGCAGCGGAGACGAGCAATTGACCAATGCTGGTTGGAGATGTGCCAGCTTCTCCATCATTGTGTTCAGTTCTTCACAGTACACATCTGAAGTAATGCTCACCCCGTTTGGTAAGAAGCTGTGATGAATCACACCGGCGCTAGACCACCAAACAGTGACCATCACTTTTCTAGGGGTAAGTTTTCGTTTAGGGCATTGTTTAGGTGCTGAACCAGGATCCAACCAACTTGCTGAGCGCTTGCGGTTATCAAACAGAATCCATTTTTCATCGCAGGTAACAATGCCCAAAATTCCTTCATTTGTGTGTCTGTTGAGCAGTGCAAGCGCCGTCTCGACGCGTACTTCGCGCTGGCGATCATTGAGTTCGTGGGGCACCCATTTGTCAAGCTTTTTTACCTTGCCAATTTGACGCAAATGGACCAATATTGTTTTGACGCTAACTTCGAAAGCTGCTGCTAATTCAGCCGTAGATTGTGTATCATCAGCTTCCACAATCGCCTTTAATTCGTCATTGTCGACCAAAGTCTTCGGACGACCGCGAGGTTCATTTTTCAGGTCGAAATTTCCAGAACGGAAGCGAGCAAACCAATAACAAGTGGTGCGTTGGTTTGTAGTGTTAGCTCCGTAAACGTCGTTGATGTTGCGTGCCGCTTGTGCCGCGTTGCTGCCACGACGGTACTCATATTCCATAATTACTCGAATTTTTAACGTATCCATGATGACGAAAAAGATTGAAATGCGATGAAAATGTAACACTAATCAATAAACAAATTACTACTTTTGGAAAAAAAAATCCATGTTTTTAAAATAAAATTAATTTGAAATTAGAATTCTTAGCCAAACAAAAATTATTTTGATTTGAAATGGCCAGTACTGCAGAGCGGCAATTTCATAGGTAAAGACCTAATATTAAGACCAAACCCTCATAGCCGGGGAAATCATTGCAATAATCGTCAAAGTTGGTTACGATGGCTGTATAAAGTTATTGTATTATAAGTGAGTACAATCAAGCGTTTTGTGTTCGCGTCATCTGTGCGGCGCGGGCGCCACATTCACTTTGGTTGGAGTTTCTTTACAGACCCATTTGAATGCGAGTGTGTACTGCTTGCGCATAATGAGCGTCACACAGCTGAGCGATGCGACGGTGTCACACGAGCGGGAAGTAAGCAGCGACACCGCCACTCGGCATTCACACGTTTCGATTTATTGCCTGGCGGTAAGCGCCACGCCGCCTCCGCCGCGCACCCGCCACGCCACCGCAACGCTGAGCCCCGCACCAGTCGCTCGGCGGGTGACGTTCGTTGCGTTATTTATCACGTATTTATTTCTTGTGTTTAATTATAACACATGAGTTATGTTACACGTCACTATCGGTAATTAATACCTATTGTATTCGTGTTCATCAATTGCCGTGATTTGTATTCATTGCCACGAAATGATCAGATAATCGCTCGTGTGGTATTAGTGTGTTAGAGCTCTGCATTACGTTACAAATATGTATCCCCAATTAATTAAATATGAATAGTAACTAGATACATAACATTGTGCTGTACCAATAAAAATGCCTAGGTATTATACAGGGTCAAATTAAATTATCTAGAGAAACTCCGCAGATGTGATGGGTATCGAAAAGAAATTAATGTTTTTTTTATGACGATCTGATAAGGTTTGCAGGGCCAACATGGCAAGAGATCGCACAAGACAGGGAGGATTGGAAGGAAAAAGGGGAGGCCTTTGCCCAGCAGTGGGACACAATGAAGGCTAATTACAAATAAACTTTTGTTGGGGTCATCAAAAGCCGGTAATGTAAAAATCCGTTAAAAAATCTGTTTACGAGTATTTTTGTGTAAACTTCATATACGTGGTGAGTATCGACATTTCAACAAGACTAAATAGATTTTATCAACTCACACTTCAAGTAACAACAAAAATCGTCAAATTTATTCTTTATTATTTTTATTTTGTCGTGTTTAGATATCGATACCCATCACGTCTGCTGAGTTTCACTAGATATCGATACCCATCACGTCTGCTGAGGTTCACTAGATCATTTCACTCGGCTTCGCACGGGTGCAATTACATGTGAAGACGGCATTCATATTCAGAATCATAGTTACATTTTTTTTTACAAAAATGGGCCTTTATCATCAGCTACACTGACACCACACTACACCCGACTCCCCGCTTTTAGCAAATAAACGAAAACAAATTCCTATCTCCAACAACTTATCTATATGTATGGGTAGATGAATAACGTTTCAGCTTACCTGGCGAAAGTGAACAAATAATAATAATAATAATAACCCCACCGCCGTATCTCTACGTTGACGTCGTGGTGGGGCTTGCGCGCTCCGAACTCTGGGTTCCGATGGAGTTTACTTTGCCGAAACCGGTCTAGGGTGAGGAGCCAGACCAAGAGAGATACGTGAACCCGCAGGGCAGCATGTGGCGAGCTGTTGGGCAGTAGCGACCCCACGGACCCTATTTCCCGGGAGAAGTCTTGTTCTTCACCTCTGGCTTGCCTTTATTGGCCGGCTGGAGTGAACACTGACGGGAACAGAGCTCCCACCTCATTCTTGCCTTTATTGGCCGGCTTGAGTGGAGATTCGCAAGAGCAAACGTGCTCGGAGGAAGGAAGTATTCCAGTAAGTGCTTGTAGGGATCTTGACCATCTTCCGGGCTCTGGGATTGTTCTGAGAGCCGTGGAATACCTCTCCACTCCTCAAGCACCTCAGGACATGTTGCCCCTTGTCGCTACGTCACTATGTGCTAGCGACCGTTTCCGGGGGCCCATTATTGAGTGTGCAAGTCACCCCCTGCCAATTTATCTGTGTATATTATATAACATTGGTCAGGCAGGGGACATAGTTCTTCCATAGTTCAAGGTACCCAATCCATGTAGCCACCCAAACCCATAGGCCCAATGTGTTTTGTTTCCATGTTCTGCAATAGTCCTGCACCAACCGGGGGTTGTCCTTGGGTGCACTTGCATAGTGCATACAGGGATAATCGGCGGCTGGTGCCTCCTCGACATTTAAAATTGTTTAAGGGGCCTCTGCGAGTTGGCTTCGGCCCCTCGTACGCCTTCCAAAGGTCCGGGACCCCAGGGTCCCGAGATAAGCCAAAGACAAATAAAATAATAATAATAAATCTTAAATACCTGCAGAATAGTGAGAAAGTTCATGCAAATTGAAGAAAACGAAATATCTCCTCATAATACTCATTCTTCGTAATAAAAAATTCACCACACACGCTACATTGACTTGGCTTGGGCCCGTTAATGTAGCTTAAACTAGCCAAATAGCTAAGAAACAAAACTTGTTTACCAAAAATAATAATAATAACTTTATTAGCAACTCAACTTACAATTTACAAAATAACAGTGAAACCACACTAGGCAGAGCCTGAATCGTGGCTATCAAACAAAAACGATTTCTCTAATAATAGTTAAATAAATTAAATCTGCATATCGCTCTCATGAAGTTAAAGTGCGAGTGTATTGTATGTATATGAGTGTGAAATGTGTAAATAAGTGTTTGAGAGAGTATTATGTGTGATGTGTGTTATGTGTGTCGTGTGTGATAAAATTTAGTGAGAGTGTTTAGCTTAGTCTTTAGGTAACTGTACGTAGCAATTGTTCCATCTGATAGTAGTTCATGCCGGTGATTAATTTCCTAACTTTAACTTTGGCTTCACGAGTCGTATTATGCTGGAGCTGATATTTATTTACAATTTTATTGTACAAGTATGGAAACATAAACTTCTGTGATCTTCTAGCAAATGAAGTTTTACATTTAGTACTAGTGATTTTAAAGACTCTACGCTTCAGCATGTCATTGTAACTTGGCGAATTTATGACTAGCTTATGAGTGGAGATAATTGCATGCATTACATAGAGCCCTCGCACGCTAAGTAGATCAGCCTCCTTGTAAAGATCTTTTGTTGGAAATCTAATAGGCTTCTTTGACATTACTTTTAGAACTGACCTCTGCGCTCTTTCCAACAGCATGAGGTGTGATGTCGATGTGCTACCCCATACGCTTATACAGTATGATAAGATAGATTGACACAAGGAGATATAAATAGCTTTAATAAGTTTCATGCAAGCAACATCTCTAAGTTCCCTAATGACATAGATTAACTTTCTGGTTTTGGCTGAGAGTGCAGTGATATGCTCCTTGTATGTGAGTTTTTCGTCAATAATTACTCCAAGATATTTCATGGATTGTGTTCTGTGTAAATTACAGCATTGACATTTGGTGTTGGAGTACTGCCTTTGATCGCATGTATGTATTTGAATATTTAGTAGAGAAGAAGGTGAGGAAGCTGCAGTTTTGTGAAAACATAGAAACTTGGTTTTGTTGGCATTTAATGTTAATAGGTTATTGCTTAGCCATTTTGCGATTGTATTGATGCCTTGTTCAGCATTTCTAAAACAGTCTTTCCAGTTACTATCGTGAAATACAACAGCAGTGTCATCTGCATAGCAAACTATTTTAGCATTTTTCAGAGGTAAATTAGTCAGGCTGTTAATATATATTAGGAACAGCGTTGGTCCCAAAACGCTGCCCTGAGGCACTCCAAAAGATATTTCTTGTTTGGTACTGAGCCAGGAGTTCAGCTTAACGCATTGTTTCCTTTCAGTTAAGTAACTTTTGAACCATTCAAGTACAATACCTCGTATTCCGATGTTTTCCAGTCTTCTCAGCAATATTGGAATAGCCACGGTGTCGAAGGCTTTTGCTAAGTCTAAAAAGACTCCTACGCACGCTAGGCCATTGTCTAGATGGTCAATGATTTCATTTGTTAATAGATTAACTGCGTCTTCTGTAGATTTATGTTTACGAAAACCAAATTGAGTGTCCGATATAATTTTATTTAATTCTAGGTATTTGACAAGACGGTTATTTACTACTTTTTCCAATATTTTTGAGAAAACAGGAAGCAGCGATATTGGTCTATAATTATCAGGTACATTAGTTTCACCCACTTTGTGAATTGGCACTATAACGGCAGTTTTCCAGTCTGGAGGAACAACTCCCGTGGCTAAACTTTGATTGATTATTATTGTTAGTGGTTCAACTAAACTATGTTTAGCCATTTTTATCAATATGTTATTAACACCATCTAATCCCGGAGCACTATCAGTTTTTAGGTTCATGATTATATTTTCTATTTCTTGGGTGTCCGTGGGCTCAAAAAAGAAAGATTTTATTGGAGTTGAATCATTACGAGTATCAAGCTGTTGGGCCAATTCATACTGGGTTGTGTTGAGTCCCTTCAGAATATTAGTAGCGTAGCTTTGACCAACTGATGCAAAGAATTCTATAACGCTCAGGTAGGCGTGGAGACAATGAAAACGGAATTGATAAACGTAATCACTTATATTTCTTTGATTTTACAAATAATAATGGCAGCTACAATAGCGCGACGCGGGTTTATAAAGACTGGCTGGCTGGCTGGCTGGCTGGCTGGCTAGGCGGCAACTATCACTCCCTCCCACTTAGATCTCGTGGTAGGATGTGACGTCATGGTGCTTGGCTGGCTGGCCGTTCCGACAGTGGCGACATCTTTGGCAGGCGTTACATTCGGCCATCCTGTAAGCATTGCTCCCGCAATGGAAACACAGCACGATTAGTATTAGGTACAATCAACTTAGCATGGGACGAAGGAACCTCTGGGCCCAGATCAACTTTCAAGCAGATCTATGAGATCTTCTGTTTCTAGCTGCTCGTCAGCACTACTTGCACTATCGGACATGGGGGCTACACTCTTTTATGGGCGAATAGCGTCCGCCGATACTAGACCGGTAAACTGTTTGTATCCTCTGAGTCCCTTTATACTTCTAATCCTATACCGATCGTTACCTAAAACTTTAAACACTACATAGGGGCCAGAATATACGTCATCCAACTTAGAGTTCACTTTGCCAACGCTGTTGGTTGGTGCTTGTCGCCATAACACATAGTCACCTTTTTTGTAAATAGTGCGGTCTTTACGTTTCTTATCGTAATTTCGCTTCATTCTTATACTAGCTACCTGAATACGTTTACTAGCTTTAGAACGCCTAGACTGAACAGGTTCTGATACCTGATTGGGAATAGAAACATCACATGCAGGCCTACCAGTTTGAGCAAACATTAGATCGTACGGTTTATATCCTGTGGTTGCATTAATCGTATTGTTTATACCCCAAATCACGTCAGGTAAGCTGTTATCCCAGTTGTGAGAAGCATCACTGGGTTCAGTGGTCCGTAAAGCATCCAATATAGTACGGTTGGTGCGTTCGACCTGACCGTTTGCTCTGGGACATGCTATAGCGTTTAATATATGCCTAAATTGTTTTTCAGTAGCAAATCTCTTAAAATACCTGCTCGTGAAGGCTTTGCCATGATCAGAAACCACTCGAGAAGGATACCCAAATAAACTAAATATCTTTTTCAAAAGTCGAATGGTTTCCACAGAGTTGACAGTACGAGCTGGTTCAGCTACCACAAATTTAGAGAAGGCGTCAGTCATCACGAACATGTATTGGTACCCCTTTTTAGTACGAGTGAACGGTCCTAGGTGGTCAATATGGACCATTCGCATCGGTTCATTAGGCTTTGGTATGGGCTGAAGTTTGCCTTCCTTCTTGCCATATTCACCTTTTCCGTATGCACAATGTAGACATGATGACACATACTTCTTTATGAAGCGAGACATTTTGGGAAACCAGAAAATATTCTTAATAGCCTCAGTACATCGCTTTAGACCTACATGACCTATGTCGTCGTGGTGTTTTTGTAATATTTTCCACCTAGCTAATCCCGGAACAACTAAGCGATAACCATTTAAGGTTTTGCGATAAAGCCTCTCATTAATCCACGCATAATTATTTACTATTTCACTATCCTTACAACCGCCTTTTAGCAATTCTATGATGTGTTTTATTTTTTCATCTTCGTTTTGTATGGTAGCAAACCAATCCGTTATATCTAAACGGTCAACATTAAACGTTTGTACAGGATTTCTACTTAATGCGTCTATGTGCTGCATACGCTCACCGGGCCTATAATCGATAGATATATCGTAGTCCTGAATTAGTAACCACCATCGAGCAATACGCGGAATGAGATCACGTTTTGTTAATGTGTCGCGAACGGCGGTACAGTCTGTCACTACCCGTACTTGTTTACCTAATATGTAGACCCGAAACCTACGTAAAGATTCTACTACTGCCAAAGTTTCGAGTTCATAGCTATGGTACACACTCTCTTCCCGACTAGTGACGCGGCTAAAGTACATGACAGGGCGTAAACTGTCATCGTTTTGTTTTTGTAGTAACATACCCGCAATTCCTAACTTGCAGGCATCCGTGTGAATCTCGGTAATCAGTTTTGGATCGTAAATTGCTAATAACGGTTTACTACAAAGTTTTTGCTTTAATTCACAAAAACTTTTGGACTGGGTTTTATCCCAAGTCCAAATTGCATTTTTCTTCGTCAGGTCCGTGAGTGGGCGTGCTATCAATGCGAATTTAGCTATAAATTTACGAAAGTAACTGCATAAACCAATAAACTGTCTAATTTCGTGAACATTACGCGGTGTCGGAAATTGAGAAACTGCTGATAACTTCAATTCACCCGGTTGAATGCTACCCGGGGATATTTCGTGACCGAGGTAAGTTATAGTGTTTTTTAAAAATGAACATTTTTTCATGTTTAACTTTAGATTTTCGGATCGCAATTTAACGAGAACCTTTTTTAATAATTCAATACCCGTCGGTACGTCAATAGATGGCAATAGTAAATCGTCTAAAAAAGCTAGTATTTCTGGATTTTGTTGATTTGATGATGATGATAATGATGATGATTTAATATCACTGGGGTTATTTATAGAGTTTATGACTTTATTTATCAGGCGCATAAATACAGATGGGGCATTTGCGAGGCCAAACGGTACCCGATTGTATTCGTAATGACCTTGAGGTAACACGAACGCAGTCTTATGAGTATCTTCTGGTAAAATCAATAATTGATGATATCCTTGGGCTAGATCTAGACTGGTAAAGTAATTCATCCCGGCTAACTTCGACACCTGGTCGTCAATGTTAGGTAGCGGATATCTATCGCGAACCGTGATGGCATTGAGTGCACGATAGTCAACGCATAATCTGCTATCTCCATTTTTCTTTTTTTACTAGCACTACTGGGGATGCATAGCTCGACTGAGATTCTTTAATAATACCGGCACTGAGCAAGTCAGATATTTTAGATTTGACAATTTCTTGTTCCGTATGAGACAGTCTATAGGGACGACGAAATACAGGCTGATCGGTTGAAAACTTAATAGGCATTTTTACGAGATCGGTACATCCTAACTCTTGAGTGCTAGCTGCGAAACAGTCGCCGAATTGTGATAAAAGTTCTATTATTTTTTTGTGTTCTACCGTTCCTATGGGTCCTATGTTAATTTTATCTATATCTGTCCCCCCTATGGCACGATTACTACACGAGGCTATACTGGCACCGAGTACATTTTTGGCAGATGAAAGGCAGTTTTTATCAGGCAATAGAAAATTAATAGCGGTGGCACTGACCTGAATCATATCCCTGCAGCTTTCAGCACGCAGCAGAATGGTCCCTTCCTTCCAGTTAACATCCTTTGCTCCAGTGTTGATGATCTTCAAGTAGCCAGTGCTTCCACAAAGCACAGTTGCAGGGATCGAGTAAGAGACGTCTTGGAGCTCATAGTGGCGCACTGGAGTCACCACGTTATGTCCTTCAGAGTTTCCAGTTATGCTAACCTTGATGATCGATGTTCCCGGAGGTAAACATTCATCTGAAATTGTCTTGATTGCGAAACGACTGGATTCTTCCGACACGTCCACTTCACACGGAAAACCAGAGGCTTTTTGTAACACAGCTGTTCCGTTTTGTACAACTAGAGAGACTCCGTCGCTATTTATCACTGGCTGACCAATGAGGAGGTTTATATCGTTCATGTCAATATCGGTCAAGTGCGCTTTGCAGCATACGTCCAACCCATCGATTTCAAGGCGGAAGTTCACTTCCCCATGGCTAGTAACCAGCGCACCTGAGAATCCTTTGAGCACGGTGGTTGTTGGTGTGACCCCTAACTCCAGCAGTTTTGCAACTTGAATAGTGAGTACATTCACCTGGCTGCCAGTGTCAATGTAAGACTTCACGAAAGCACCATTTACTTTTGCAGTTTTTTTATAAATTTCACTATAGTTCAGCAGCAGTTTAACATCCTTGATAGCACTAGCTTCACTGGTTTTTGAATTGGAAGGACATCTCGTGGCGATATGACCTTGTAAACCGCATTTGAAGCAGCTGCGCTGGTCTGGTTGAGAACAGTCACGTACTAAGTGTCCCGTTTTCTTACAACGAAGACACGGAACAATATCTGGGTTGGCCGGTCCTGACTTCTTCTCAGTTGGTCGCCCTGTATCTTTTTGTGCTGCACGTTGATCATTTGAGTGCGGGCGGTAGTCATCGAGAGCGCAGAGAAATCCTTCGTAGAGTTCATCTGGACGTTCGCACTGAAAGGCTCTTGCATTCGACTGTAGTCCGACAGGTAAACCGCGTATAATACAGGAGATGGTAGCACTGTCCGAAAGCTTGCATCTGAAGCACATTGCAACTTTTTCCTGATAGTACTTAGTCATGCTTTCAGATTGCAATTTTCTTCGATTGAGCATCTCTTCTAACATACCTGCATAATCCCGGTGCTTCGGAAAGGCGCGTAGCAGCATTCGCTGCCACTGTTCCCATGAAAAATCATACTCTTCGAGACGGTTATACCATTTTCTGGCCTGGCCCCGCAGTTTGTCTTGTAAATGGAAGGATTTTGTTTTTTCATCCCATCCATAGATCTCTCCCAGCTGTTCTATCTTCTTTAACCAAGCTGTTATCGTACATTCCTCGCTGTCAGGGTCAAACTCCGGGATCAAGGCTGACGCACGCTGCTGTTTCAATGGAACCAGGGTAGGAACTTCGTTTTGCAGGTCTTGAAGTGCTTTTTCTACTTCACGAGTAAGTAGAGTCTTCAAAATTTTTCTTGCAGGCGGTAAGTTGTCTTCGGTGTCGCGTGAATTTCATCACGGTCAGAATCACCACTTTCATCTTCACAATAGATTCGTCTTTTCATGTTGCGTAGATATCACTTCTGAATTATAACGCTCAGGTAGGCGTGGAGACAATGAAAACGGAATTGATAAACGTAATCACTTATATTTCTTTGATTTTACAAATAATAATGGCAGCTACAATAGCGCGACGCGGGTTTATAAAGACTGGCTGGCTGGCTGGCTGGCTGGCTGGCTAGGCGGCAACTATCACTCCCTCCCACTTAGATCTCGTGGTAGGATGTGACGTCATGGTGCTTGGCTGGCTGGCCGTTCCGACAGTGGCGACATCTTTGGCAGGCGTTACAATTCATTGCAAAGATTAACTGCGTTTTGTGGACATGTATGAACATTAATCAAATCAGAAGCATTAGAGTTCGCAATTTTTTTCCTATGAGAGATTTTATTGATGGTTTCCCAAAGCTTTTTCGGCTGATTTTTGAATTTATCTAGTAAATCAGAATTGTATCTATTTTTTATTTTACGCAGCAATGTGGTAAAGAAATTTCTATATCTAGTGTATATAAGAGTTTTCACATGGTTCTTTGGTACATTTCTACACTTCTGGACACATCTATTGGCCCACCTTAGAGTTTAGGTTTCGATGGCCCCTACCGAAATATGATTGCTAGATTGAACAAAAACTGTTGATGCAGTTTTAAACCTGATACATTTTACCATCTTTTTCGATCGTATTGTTTTAAATTTGAATTCAGAATACCATACGACATGGAGCTACGCCTAACAAGTCGGATATGCGCCTTGTTAAAGGCAATTGATTTTTGAATAAAAAACATGTTTTATCAAATAAAGGTTTAATTTAATAATGCGTGTTGCCTCCATGGGCATCTACCACAGCTCTCATACGATTAGGCATAGAGTTTATCAACCGCTCTATGAAATTTTGAGGGATCATCTCCCATTCCTCTTCTATGGCAGTTTTCAACTCCTGCATCGTCTGGGCAACTGGCTGACGAGCCCTAACACGTCTTTTTAGCTCGTCCCACATGTGCTCAATGGGGTTCATGTCTGGGCTTCTGGCTGGCCAGTCCATAACTGTGATGTTCACATCCCGAAGATATTCCCTGACGATGCCGGCCGCATGGGCTCATGCATTATCATGCATAAAAAGGAAATTTGGGCCCACATAGTCCGCGTATGGTATCACGTGAGGTTCTAAGCACTCACGAATGTACCTTTCAGCATTTAATGTTGGCAGCCGTGGTCCTGTAACAACCTCAAGTTGAGTTTTGCCGCTCGCAGATATACCGCCCCAGACAGTCCATGAGCCACCGCCATAAGCAACCCTCTCTTCAAAGCAGCATTGTGCGAAACGCTCTCCCTTACGTCGGTAGACCTTCTTCCTTCCATTATTGCCATGTAACACAATTTTAGACTCATCAGAAAAGAGTACACGGCTCCAATCTTGCTGTGTCCAATTTAAATGACTGCGTGCGAAATGAAGGCGCGCTGTTCGGTGGGCTCGCGTTAGTTTGGGGCCATTAGCTGGCTTGTGTGGTACCATATCGCGTTCTTTTAACCTTCTCCGAACAGTTCGAGCGCTCACAGATACTCCGTGGAAGTCGCGAAGTTGGTTTTGTATCTCAATGGAGGTAAGGTGACGATTTCTCAAGCTGGTCGTCACGATGAATCGATCCTGCCTTTCAGTTGTGACCCGAGATCGTGGCCTTCCTTGGCGACGAACAAAGCCGCCAGTCTCTAGGTACCTCCGATAAACATTTCGGACCGCAGATCGACTTAAATTAAGTTGAGCACTAACGTTTCTTTGGCTGTGTCCGGCCTGAATAAGTGCCACAGCTTGGGCGGCGACTTCAGGTGAAGTATCCATAGATTATTGATAGAACCTCACCTTAATGTTAAGAATAAGTAATGTTTGTTGCAAAACCAAAGATATCAATCACTTTTTCAAGAATTAAATCCAAGTAAACCAATAAAACCAAGTTTTCTTAGTATTCGATTGTTTGATATCAACAAACAGGCTCCAAATTGTCTTTTGTTTCTTTAAATTCTGTGTTCGAAATTCAAAAAAAGACTATTGAATGAAATTGTGAATGTGCCAGGTTCAAAACTGCATAAAAACTTTTTGCTCGACCTAATATAAAATTTTAGCTAGGACCAAACGAAACTGAAAATACAAGGTGGGCCAAAAGATGTGTCCAGAAGTGTAGCTTCAAGATGAAGTTTGTCTCTCACTCGGGAACACCTCAGTAACCCTTGTGTCATCCAAGGCTTGAGAATAATTTTCGAGCGACTAATTCCAATTGTTTTAGAATTTGCATCAATAATAGATTTCATTATATTTAGGAAAGTATCCGCCTGCTCGACGACACTCTGAATGTTACACAATTCAGACCAATCAATATTACTCAGTTCCTCTACTATTGAGTTATAGTTAGGGATTATCCTGAATTTCGGGGGTGTTAAGTGTCCTGGTGCAGCAATTGATAATCCAGATATCACTAAGTCATGATCTGTAACAGATGACGGACAAACAATTGTTTCTATGTCTACTTTACCCTTAAAATATACATGATCAAGGCAAGAATTAATTCTGGTTGGTTTATTTATAGCCGGTCTCAATCCCAATTCAGCCATAGCACATAGGTACGACGCTGAGTCGGCCGCTTCTGGATTAGTTATGTTAATATTGATGTCGCCAGTGAATACCATACACGGTCCAATATTTATGGTTTGCATGACGTCATGTAACGAGTTGATGAAGCTATCAATGTTTTTGAAGGAAGGAGACCTATACACACCTAATACAGTTATGATATTTGGGATATTTATCAGAATGCATTCCGCGTCGTCGATCTTAGGTTCAAAAATTATCGGTGACCAATTATCCTTCACGTACACAACAACACCACCAGCTCTATTAATATATTTTGTAGTATGATGTGCTCTATAACCTTCGATCTGATATATTAACGAACTCTCGCTTAGCCAGCATTCCGTCAACACAATTACGTCTGGATCAATATTTATTCTCTTAACCACGGTCATGAAGCTATAGAAATTACGACTAAGACTTCGAATGTTAAATGTTATGATTTTATAATTGTGTTTATGAATAATGTTGTACGCATCCTCTGCAATGTCTACGTGGTGGCATTTTATTGCACAATCGTTATCTATGCATTCCATAATGTCAAGTGTCGTCATAGTTTAATGTTATCTTATGTGTTGATTTTAAATAGAAAATACAGTGTACGAAAAATTTATTTTTTATATGCAATAAAAGAACCATGCAAGCGATCGATTGCGAGGAATAATTAGTATATATTTTAATAATACTAGTAATAAAATGATTACTGAGTGTGGACTAAATAAGAAGTATGTGTTGGTTTTGCTTAAATGACGTTAAGTATGTTTGATTGTAGACTCTCGTAATTTTATGTGTAATGAATGTAAGTGATGTGTATATTTTTGACTGCGAGTACGTGTTTGGAGCATGCAAAGCTAATGAATAACAACAGAGTTCAAACAAAAATAGCAAGCAAAAATAAGTAAACAAACAATAGGACATAAAACAAATCAGTAAGTTAATTAAGCAAATCAGCAAATTAATTAAGCGGTTCACATGAGGGTAGTGTTGCCGGTGAGGTTCCGACATGTTTGTCCAGATCTTCAAAGGATTGAATACGTATAGCTGGGTATCTGATCTTGTCATTGTCTTCGAATTTTTTAATGTAGATAAGCCCATTTCGCAGCCAGCAAAATCGAAAGCCATTGCGTTGGGCTCTAGCGCGTGCCTCTCGAAATAACAATCTCTTCTCTTTGGTGACACGTTCGTTTATGTATATCTTAGATTTGGTGCCATGAACCATGTCTTCCGACGTCACATTTCTCCTGGATTTAGCCGCTGAAAGAATTTCATCCCTTTTAATTTTCCGGGTTAGTTTAACTATGATGGGGCGATGTTGGCTAGGCTTTTCCTTCGAGTTGTGCTTAGGACCTGCTCGCAATATGCTGTCGATGTCAGATTCTTGCAAGTTTACATTAATTTTCTGCGAAACAGTGAGCAATAGATGCATGAGGTTTTCATTACGTTCCTCTGGCATTCCACATATCTCGATCTCATTTCTTAAAGCATATGTCTCCAGAGCGCGGACTGAAGACTGTAGTTGAGATACCGACAACTTCAAGTCATTTATTTCTTTGTTCTTGTCTTCAATTACCGCTTTAAAGTCAATAAAATGTTGTGAAATTGATGGAGAGAGACTAGCAAGGTGTTCTTTTAATTCCAGTACATCATGTCTTAATATACATATATCCTTATTGGTTTGTTTTAATTCTTTAACCTCCTCTCGCAGCTCTCGAATCTCAGTAACTAATTCAAGAAGCGTAATGTCAGACGTAGCTGTGGACTTGCCCCGGGAGCCACGCACCAAGTTTATATTATCACAGAGCGATTCCTCTGAGTTTAAATCAGGCGAACGGACCGGGGTATTAATATTTCCTCGCTTTGGCAAGAGGCAAACACAGGTAGGGCATACCCAGGATTTTTTATAGCTCGTGGTAAACTTGGTAAAGGATTCTAAACTAATGTTTATGCATTGTAGGTCGTACTGACATTTGCATTTAGAGCAATCCATAAAATTAATACTTTTAATAGGCTTACTGCAAGCTTTGCATATCGGCGGCATCGTAGCTGAGGTAGTATTTTGACAGCAAGTGTTTAATTCCAAGCCAAAATTCGCGCGGAGCCACAGCGCTGCAGTTGACACACAGCGACACAAAACCCGACCCTTTCCAGCTTCAGACACAGTGTGGCACTGTGTTTAGTAGGCGGAGTCTCGCCGTGCGCTGCGATGAATCAGTTTCGCTCGTTGACACAGAACGACACAGAACGCGATGCCTTCCAACTATTCAACACAGTGTTTTTTCACTTCGTCCGTTATTTAAAATTTTAAGTTAAGTTTTGACTTTATTTTATAAAACAATGAAGTTTATAACTGTTTATTGTTATAGAAATGTGGATTTCATTTGTTAATAGATTAACTGCGTCTTCTGTAGATTTATGTTTACGAAAACCAAATTGAGTGTCCGATATAATTTTATTTAATTCTAGGTATTTGACAAGACGGTTATTTACTACTTTTTCCAATATTTTTGAGAAAACAGGAAGCAGCGATATTGGTCTATAATTATCAGGTACATTAGTTTCACCCACTTTGTGAATTGGCACTATAACGGCAGTTTTCCAGTCTGGAGGAACAACTCCCGTGGCTAAACTTTGATTGATTATTATTGTTAGTGGTTCAACTAAACTATGTTTAGCCATTTTTATCAATATGTTATTAACACCATCTAATCCCGGAGCACTATCAGTTTTTAGGTTCATGATTATATTTTCTATTTCTTGGGTGTCCGTGGGCTCAAAAAAGAAAGATTTTATTGGAGTTGAATCATTACGAGTATCAAGCTGTTGGGCCAATTCATACTGGGTTGTGTTGAGTCCCTTCAGAATATTAGTAGCGTAGCTTTGACCAACTGATGCAAAGAATTCTATAACGCTCAGGTAGGCGTGGAGACAATGAAAACGGAATTGATAAACGTAATCACTTATATTTCTTTGATTTTACAAATAATAATGGCAGCTACAATAGCGCGACGCGGGTTTATAAAGACTGGCTGGCTGGCTGGCTGGCTGGCTGGCTAGGCGGCAACTATCACTCCCTCCCACTTAGATCTCGTGGTAGGATGTGACGTCATGGTGCTTGGCTGGCTGGCCGTTCCGACAGTGGCGACATCTTTGGCAGGCGTTACATTCGGCCATCCTGTAAGCATTGCTCCCGCAATGGAAACACAGCACGATTAGTATTAGGTACAATCAACTTAGCATGGGACGAAGGAACCTCTGGGCCCAGATCAACTTTCAAGCAGATCTATGAGATCTTCTGTTTCTAGCTGCTCGTCAGCACTACTTGCACTATCGGACATGGGGGCTACACTCTTTTATGGGCGAATAGCGTCCGCCGATACTAGACCGGTAAACTGTTTGTATCCTCTGAGTCCCTTTATACTTCTAATCCTATACCGATCGTTACCTAAAACTTTAAACACTACATAGGGGCCAGAATATACGTCATCCAACTTAGAGTTCACTTTGCCAACGCTGTTGGTTGGTGCTTGTCGCCATAACACATAGTCACCTTTTTTGTAAATAGTGCGGTCTTTACGTTTCTTATCGTAATTTCGCTTCATTCTTATACTAGCTACCTGAATACGTTTACTAGCTTTAGAACGCCTAGACTGAACAGGTTCTGATACCTGATTGGGAATAGAAACATCACATGCAGGCCTACCAGTTTGAGCAAACATTAGATCGTACGGTTTATATCCTGTGGTTGCATTAATCGTATTGTTTATACCCCAAATCACGTCAGGTAAGCTGTTATCCCAGTTGTGAGAAGCATCACTGGGTTCAGTGGTCCGTAAAGCATCCAATATAGTACGGTTGGTGCGTTCGACCTGACCGTTTGCTCTGGGACATGCTATAGCGTTTAATATATGCCTAAATTGTTTTTCAGTAGCAAATCTCTTAAAATACCTGCTCGTGAAGGCTTTGCCATGATCAGAAACCACTCGAGAAGGATACCCAAATAAACTAAATATCTTTTTCAAAAGTCGAATGGTTTCCACAGAGTTGACAGTACGAGCTGGTTCAGCTACCACAAATTTAGAGAAGGCGTCAGTCATCACGAACATGTATTGGTACCCCTTTTTAGTACGAGTGAACGGTCCTAGGTGGTCAATATGGACCATTCGCATCGGTTCATTAGGCTTTGGTATGGGCTGAAGTTTGCCTTCCTTCTTGCCATATTCACCTTTTCCGTATGCACAATGTAGACATGATGACACATACTTCTTTATGAAGCGAGACATTTTGGGAAACCAGAAAATATTCTTAATAGCCTCAGTACATCGCTTTAGACCTACATGACCTATGTCGTCGTGGTGTTTTTGTAATATTTTCCACCTAGCTAATCCCGGAACAACTAAGCGATAACCATTTAAGGTTTTGCGATAAAGCCTCTCATTAATCCACGCATAATTATTTACTATTTCACTATCCTTACAACCGCCTTTTAGCAATTCTATGATGTGTTTTATTTTTTCATCTTCGTTTTGTATGGTAGCAAACCAATCCGTTATATCTAAACGGTCAACATTAAACGTTTGTACAGGATTTCTACTTAATGCGTCTATGTGCTGCATACGCTCACCGGGCCTATAATCGATAGATATATCGTAGTCCTGAATTAGTAACCACCATCGAGCAATACGCGGAATGAGATCACGTTTTGTTAATGTGTCGCGAACGGCGGTACAGTCTGTCACTACCCGTACTTGTTTACCTAATATGTAGACCCGAAACCTACGTAAAGATTCTACTACTGCCAAAGTTTCGAGTTCATAGCTATGGTACACACTCTCTTCCCGACTAGTGACGCGGCTAAAGTACATGACAGGGCGTAAACTGTCATCGTTTTGTTTTTGTAGTAACATACCCGCAATTCCTAACTTGCAGGCATCCGTGTGAATCTCGGTAATCAGTTTTGGATCGTAAATTGCTAATAACGGTTTACTACAAAGTTTTTGCTTTAATTCACAAAAACTTTTGGACTGGGTTTTATCCCAAGTCCAAATTGCATTTTTCTTCGTCAGGTCCGTGAGTGGGCGTGCTATCAATGCGAATTTAGCTATAAATTTACGAAAGTAACTGCATAAACCAATAAACTGTCTAATTTCGTGAACATTACGCGGTGTCGGAAATTGAGAAACTGCTGATAACTTCAATTCACCCGGTTGAATGCTACCCGGGGATATTTCGTGACCGAGGTAAGTTATAGTGTTTTTTAAAAATGAACATTTTTTCATGTTTAACTTTAGATTTTCGGATCGCAATTTAACGAGAACCTTTTTTAATAATTCAATACCCGTCGGTACGTCAATAGATGGCAATAGTAAATCGTCTAAAAAAGCTAGTATTTCTGGATTTTGTTGATTTGATGATGATGATAATGATGATGATTTAATATCACTGGGGTTATTTATAGAGTTTATGACTTTATTTATCAGGCGCATAAATACAGATGGGGCATTTGCGAGGCCAAACGGTACCCGATTGTATTCGTAATGACCTTGAGGTAACACGAACGCAGTCTTATGAGTATCTTCTGGTAAAATCAATAATTGATGATATCCTTGGGCTAGATCTAGACTGGTAAAGTAATTCATCCCGGCTAACTTCGACACCTGGTCGTCAATGTTAGGTAGCGGATATCTATCGCGAACCGTGATGGCATTGAGTGCACGATAGTCAACGCATAATCTGCTATCTCCATTTTTCTTTTTTTACTAGCACTACTGGGGATGCATAGCTCGACTGAGATTCTTTAATAATACCGGCACTGAGCAAGTCAGATATTTTAGATTTGACAATTTCTTGTTCCGTATGAGACAGTCTATAGGGACGACGAAATACAGGCTGATCGGTTGAAAACTTAATAGGCATTTTTACGAGATCGGTACATCCTAACTCTTGAGTGCTAGCTGCGAAACAGTCGCCGAATTGTGATAAAAGTTCTATTATTTTTTTGTGTTCTACCGTTCCTATGGGTCCTATGTTAATTTTATCTATATCTGTCCCCCCTATGGCACGATTACTACACGAGGCTATACTGGCACCGAGTACATTTTTGGCAGATGAAAGGCAGTTTTTATCAGGCAATAGAAAATTAATAGCGGTGGCACTGACCTGAATCATATCCCTGCAGCTTTCAGCACGCAGCAGAATGGTCCCTTCCTTCCAGTTAACATCCTTTGCTCCAGTGTTGATGATCTTCAAGTAGCCAGTGCTTCCACAAAGCACAGTTGCAGGGATCGAGTAAGAGACGTCTTGGAGCTCATAGTGGCGCACTGGAGTCACCACGTTATGTCCTTCAGAGTTTCCAGTTATGCTAACCTTGATGATCGATGTTCCCGGAGGTAAACATTCATCTGAAATTGTCTTGATTGCGAAACGACTGGATTCTTCCGACACGTCCACTTCACACGGAAAACCAGAGGCTTTTTGTAACACAGCTGTTCCGTTTTGTACAACTAGAGAGACTCCGTCGCTATTTATCACTGGCTGACCAATGAGGAGGTTTATATCGTTCATGTCAATATCGGTCAAGTGCGCTTTGCAGCATACGTCCAACCCATCGATTTCAAGGCGGAAGTTCACTTCCCCATGGCTAGTAACCAGCGCACCTGAGAATCCTTTGAGCACGGTGGTTGTTGGTGTGACCCCTAACTCCAGCAGTTTTGCAACTTGAATAGTGAGTACATTCACCTGGCTGCCAGTGTCAATGTAAGACTTCACGAAAGCACCATTTACTTTTGCAGTTTTTTTATAAATTTCACTATAGTTCAGCAGCAGTTTAACATCCTTGATAGCACTAGCTTCACTGGTTTTTGAATTGGAAGGACATCTCGTGGCGATATGACCTTGTAAACCGCATTTGAAGCAGCTGCGCTGGTCTGGTTGAGAACAGTCACGTACTAAGTGTCCCGTTTTCTTACAACGAAGACACGGAACAATATCTGGGTTGGCCGGTCCTGACTTCTTCTCAGTTGGTCGCCCTGTATCTTTTTGTGCTGCACGTTGATCATTTGAGTGCGGGCGGTAGTCATCGAGAGCGCAGAGAAATCCTTCGTAGAGTTCATCTGGACGTTCGCACTGAAAGGCTCTTGCATTCGACTGTAGTCCGACAGGTAAACCGCGTATAATACAGGAGATGGTAGCACTGTCCGAAAGCTTGCATCTGAAGCACATTGCAACTTTTTCCTGATAGTACTTAGTCATGCTTTCAGATTGCAATTTTCTTCGATTGAGCATCTCTTCTAACATACCTGCATAATCCCGGTGCTTCGGAAAGGCGCGTAGCAGCATTCGCTGCCACTGTTCCCATGAAAAATCATACTCTTCGAGACGGTTATACCATTTTCTGGCCTGGCCCCGCAGTTTGTCTTGTAAATGGAAGGATTTTGTTTTTTCATCCCATCCATAGATCTCTCCCAGCTGTTCTATCTTCTTTAACCAAGCTGTTATCGTACATTCCTCGCTGTCAGGGTCAAACTCCGGGATCAAGGCTGACGCACGCTGCTGTTTCAATGGAACCAGGGTAGGAACTTCGTTTTGCAGGTCTTGAAGTGCTTTTTCTACTTCACGAGTAAGTAGAGTCTTCAAAATTTTTCTTGCAGGCGGTAAGTTGTCTTCGGTGTCGCGTGAATTTCATCACGGTCAGAATCACCACTTTCATCTTCACAATAGATTCGTCTTTTCATGTTGCGTAGATATCACTTCTGAATTATAACGCTCAGGTAGGCGTGGAGACAATGAAAACGGAATTGATAAACGTAATCACTTATATTTCTTTGATTTTACAAATAATAATGGCAGCTACAATAGCGCGACGCGGGTTTATAAAGACTGGCTGGCTGGCTGGCTGGCTGGCTGGCTAGGCGGCAACTATCACTCCCTCCCACTTAGATCTCGTGGTAGGATGTGACGTCATGGTGCTTGGCTGGCTGGCCGTTCCGACAGTGGCGACATCTTTGGCAGGCGTTACAATTCATTGCAAAGATTAACTGCGTTTTGTGGACATGTATGAACATTAATCAAATCAGAAGCATTAGAGTTCGCAATTTTTTTCCTATGAGAGATTTTATTGATGGTTTCCCAAAGCTTTTTCGGCTGATTTTTGAATTTATCTAGTAAATCAGAATTGTATCTATTTTTTATTTTACGCAGCAATGTGGTAAAGAAATTTCTATATCTAGTGTATATAAGAGTTTTCACATGGTTCTTTGGTACATTTCTAGCTTCAAGATGAAGTTTGTCTCTCACTCGGGAACACCTCAGTAACCCTTGTGTCATCCAAGGCTTGAGAATAATTTTCGAGCGACTAATTCCAATTGTTTTAGAATTTGCATCAATAATAGATTTCATTATATTTAGGAAAGTATCCGCCTGCTCGACGACACTCTGAATGTTACACAATTCAGACCAATCAATATTACTCAGTTCCTCTACTATTGAGTTATAGTTAGGGATTATCCTGAATTTCGGGGGTGTTAAGTGTCCTGGTGCAGCAATTGATAATCCAGATATCACTAAGTCATGATCTGTAACAGATGACGGACAAACAATTGTTTCTATGTCTACTTTACCCTTAAAATATACATGATCAAGGCAAGAATTAATTCTGGTTGGTTTATTTATAGCCGGTCTCAATCCCAATTCAGCCATAGCACATAGGTACGACGCTGAGTCGGCCGCTTCTGGATTAGTTATGTTAATATTGATGTCGCCAGTGAATACCATACACGGTCCAATATTTATGGTTTGCATGACGTCATGTAACGAGTTGATGAAGCTATCAATGTTTTTGAAGGAAGGAGACCTATACACACCTAATACAGTTATGATATTTGGGATATTTATCAGAATGCATTCCGCGTCGTCGATCTTAGGTTCAAAAATTATCGGTGACCAATTATCCTTCACGTACACAACAACACCACCAGCTCTATTAATATATTTTGTAGTATGATGTGCTCTATAACCTTCGATCTGATATATTAACGAACTCTCGCTTAGCCAGCATTCCGTCAACACAATTACGTCTGGATCAATATTTATTCTCTTAACCACGGTCATGAAGCTATAGAAATTACGACTAAGACTTCGAATGTTAAATGTTATGATTTTATAATTGTGTTTATGAATAATGTTGTACGCATCCTCTGCAATGTCTACGTGGTGGCATTTTATTGCACAATCGTTATCTATGCATTCCATAATGTCAAGTGTCGTCATAGTTTAATGTTATCTTATGTGTTGATTTTAAATAGAAAATACAGTGTACGAAAAATTTATTTTTTATATGCAATAAAAGAACCATGCAAGCGATCGATTGCGAGGAATAATTAGTATATATTTTAATAATACTAGTAATAAAATGATTACTGAGTGTGGACTAAATAAGAAGTATGTGTTGGTTTTGCTTAAATGACGTTAAGTATGTTTGATTGTAGACTCTCGTAATTTTATGTGTAATGAATGTAAGTGATGTGTATATTTTTGACTGCGAGTACGTGTTTGGAGCATGCAAAGCTAATGAATAACAACAGAGTTCAAACAAAAATAGCAAGCAAAAATAAGTAAACAAACAATAGGACATAAAACAAATCAGTAAGTTAATTAAGCAAATCAGCAAATTAATTAAGCGGTTCACATGAGGGTAGTGTTGCCGGTGAGGTTCCGACATGTTTGTCCAGATCTTCAAAGGATTGAATACGTATAGCTGGGTATCTGATCTTGTCATTGTCTTCGAATTTTTTAATGTAGATAAGCCCATTTCGCAGCCAGCAAAATCGAAAGCCATTGCGTTGGGCTCTAGCGCGTGCCTCTCGAAATAACAATCTCTTCTCTTTGGTGACACGTTCGTTTATGTATATCTTAGATTTGGTGCCATGAACCATGTCTTCCGACGTCACATTTCTCCTGGATTTAGCCGCTGAAAGAATTTCATCCCTTTTAATTTTCCGGGTTAGTTTAACTATGATGGGGCGATGTTGGCTAGGCTTTTCCTTCGAGTTGTGCTTAGGACCTGCTCGCAATATGCTGTCGATGTCAGATTCTTGCAAGTTTACATTAATTTTCTGCGAAACAGTGAGCAATAGATGCATGAGGTTTTCATTACGTTCCTCTGGCATTCCACATATCTCGATCTCATTTCTTAAAGCATATGTCTCCAGAGCGCGGACTGAAGACTGTAGTTGAGATACCGACAACTTCAAGTCATTTATTTCTTTGTTCTTGTCTTCAATTACCGCTTTAAAGTCAATAAAATGTTGTGAAATTGATGGAGAGAGACTAGCAAGGTGTTCTTTTAATTCCAGTACATCATGTCTTAATATACATATATCCTTATTGGTTTGTTTTAATTCTTTAACCTCCTCTCGCAGCTCTCGAATCTCAGTAACTAATTCAAGAAGCGTAATGTCAGACGTAGCTGTGGACTTGCCCCGGGAGCCACGCACCAAGTTTATATTATCACAGAGCGATTCCTCTGAGTTTAAATCAGGCGAACGGACCGGGGTATTAATATTTCCTCGCTTTGGCAAGAGGCAAACACAGGTAGGGCATACCCAGGATTTTTTATAGCTCGTGGTAAACTTGGTAAAGGATTCTAAACTAATGTTTATGCATTGTAGGTCGTACTGACATTTGCATTTAGAGCAATCCATAAAATTAATACTTTTAATAGGCTTACTGCAAGCTTTGCATATCGGCGGCATCGTAGCTGAGGTAGTATTTTGACAGCAAGTGTTTAATTCCAAGCCAAAATTCGCGCGGAGCCACAGCGCTGCAGTTGACACACAGCGACACAAAACCCGACCCTTTCCAGCTTCAGACACAGTGTGGCACTGTGTTTAGTAGGCGGAGTCTCGCCGTGCGCTGCGATGAATCAGTTTCGCTCGTTGACACAGAACGACACAGAACGCGATGCCTTCCAACTATTCAACACAGTGTTTTTTCACTTCGTCCGTTATTTAAAATTTTAAGTTAAGTTTTGACTTTATTTTATAAAACAATGAAGTTTATAACTGTTTATTGTTATAGAAATGTGTATTGTTAGTAGTTGCACTTCACAATATGTTTCACGATACAGAAAGTCTCAGCTTTGCACCATAAATGAATTTAAAACACGGAGATCGTTTTGACACAGGTTCACCGTTCAATACAGATTTCAAACTCAAAAATGAATGACATCAGCGAGTCACGGGGCGTCGTTGTCACCACGTCTGCGCAGACGCCACGTGACTCGTCAGCCGCTGCACTGCTGACGACTCAGTTCACAACGCGAGGCAGCGCTTTCATAGTAATCCATCGAGAGCATTCCTTTGAGGAGGTTTGACTTTCAGCCTTACAGCAAAGAAGGATTGAATCAATCACCTGACTTGTACTGTTATGTAATACGAGTATAAAGTGTAACGACAAAACGTGATTTTAAGCTAAAAGTAATTCCGTCAAACTTTTCTACAAAACCCTCCTAGAACTTGCTCAAGAACTTAAGTTGTAATACAACGACCAAATTCAATAACTTGTGTCGCAAGCTGACAATCTAAAGGAACTCTTCTTATTTACTAACTTGCAAGATAACGGAGAGGAAACTTCTGCGACGCGACGACTCGCAGAATAAGAAAGAGCGGCGTGTGCATGTGCGTGTGACGTGGTCGGCACGTGTGTCGCGCGTTTCGTCTCGTCTCGGCTCCTCTCGGCTTTGTTCGGCCCACGGGTATTCCAAAACCAATTACGAGCCGTGAGCTGCACCTCACACAGTTACATGAAGATTGTAGTGTATTGGTACTTGCTACAGTTGTTCTTCTGCACGTTGTCGCATCATGTCACACTGTCCGGGGCCGCGGCGTCGTGTCACGCCGGTCACACGGGACGGCGGCGTGCGATCCGATTGTAGCCGGGAATTGCACCGGATTGACAGGTTTACGCCCGCGCCACCAGCGAGCGGTAACCTTTGAGGAACAATGTACACAAAGCCGATCTATTCACATTCAAAGTTTGTATGCACTTCTTAAGTTAGGGATATGAAAATTCTAATTTATGCATTTGGTAGAAAATAAAGAAATATAGCACAGCGTTTTTGAAAAATCATCCCCTAACGGGGTAAATTATGGGTTGATTTTAAGATTCACAATTACCTAATTCAACCATTACACGTCTCAGATTTACGGTAACACTTCTTTACGTACTTTACGTACGTTTCCGTGCCTCGTAAAGCACGTTAAGCCGTTGGTCCCGGCTGTCATTCGTGGATCTTTGACAGTCGTTACGGGTTGTCAGAAGCCCGAAAGTCTGACAACCAGTCTTACCAAGGGGTATATATCCAGTCACTGGGTTGTGGAGATCAGATAGGCAGTCGCTCCATGTAAAATACTGGTATTCAGCTGCATCCGGTTAGACTGGAAGCCGACCCCAACATAGTTGGGAAAAGGCTAGGCAGATGATGACTTCTTTACGTACATGTTGACTACAAAATACCAAATAAGTCGTACAAAAGGAAAAGACGGAACCCGTAAAGTATCACTTCGTTGTCCGCCTGGTCTGTCTATTTGTCAAGACTCTTTTTCTCAGGAACATGTGGAGGTATCATGATGAAATTAAAATCAAGCTTCTAAGTTAACGCAATAAAAATAAAATATAGTTTAAAAAACTAAAAAATACGCTTTTATATATTCTATTCTATTCTATACCATTAAACTGAACTAAAGAGTAAAAAAGAAATTTTTCAATATAAGAATAAAGTGATTAACGAGAAAATTAATGTCATTGTAAAAAAAGCGTGGGGTGCTTTCGAATTACAGAGTTAAAGCACATCACGCTTTTTTAACCGACGAAAAAAAAAAGGAGGAGGTTCTCAATTCGACACAAAAGTTTTTTTTTTTTATGTATGACCACGCATAACTTTTTAGTCGTCCAATTTGAAAAAATTTTGTTTTATTCGAGAGGGTCCCATATATGGGAAAGTTGGTCCCATATAAAATTTATTAACTTTGCTTGGGTAGTTTTTGAGTTATCTTCAATAATACGTATTTTTTCCCCACTTTTATATGGATGATGTTTTAGTTTGTTTTGCAGGTAGTGGTATTGGAATTTGTGTGGGGTAGGTACCACAACTAAAAAGTGAAAAATAAAAACTTTTTTACAAAAAAATACAACCGACTTCCAAAAACAACACTACAAAGTAAAAAATAACTTTAATTTCGGAAGTCGGCGGCAAAAAACGAAAATACATTTAACCAGACACCGACTTCCGAAATTAAAGTAAATTTTTACTTTGTAGTCTTGTTTTTGGAAGTCGGTTGTATTTTTTTTGTAAAAAAGTATTTATTTACAATGACATTAATTTTCTCGTTACTCACTTTATTCTTTTATTGAAAAATTTAATTTTTACTTTTTAGTTCAGTTTAATGGGGGGTTCAAACCATGTTTTTTAGTTTTTAAACTATAATTTATTTTTAATTTTTTTAGAGATAGATCGATAATCCTGATGATCCTAATCAGGATAATGGGAGAAAAGTTTTAAATTATTGTATTGCCATCGGGCCCTGATAAGTGTGCAAAATTTAGAATTAATCAGACCATTTAAAGTGGGTAAAAATCGAGTTCAAAGATTCCGTTACATACAAACATACATACAGGTGAAGTTAATAAAAGCGTGTAAATAATAAGGCCATTTTACGAGTATGCGTCATATTTGGTACTCGCAAATAAATCAAAACCTATAGGGTACTTCCCGTTCCCGTTGAATCATGAAATTTGACATGAAGCAAGGTCTCACAGCACAAGTAAAGGAAAAATTTCTATTGGTTAAAAGTAGTAATGTAACTAAAATATTTGTACGGAAATATACAGGGTGTTTGGTCCATCGTTTGCCAAATTGAATTGGCCGAAAGAAGAGGTCATTTGCTATCGCTTCAGGCTCAAGTACTCATTTTTGGCCACACCGGTTTTTTTATTACAACTTTCTAATTTTTATTTTGAAAAAATCCAAAACTCAGCATTAAAGCTTAAATTAAAAAAAAGTTTTAAGTGTAGTCGTCAAATTTCATTTTTATTTACATATGTACTGTTGTATGGCTCTATCAAATTTAAAATTACTTGCCAGTTACATCTAGTTTTTTTTTAATAAATCACAAAGTTTTTGGAAAAATAAAAACTGAACTTAAAACTCAACTTTAAATAGCTATAAAAAAAAAACTAAAAGCGATCGGGATCTTCGAATTATTTTAAAAAGTTCTCTAGTCTATCCCCTTTCCAACGGTATGTAATGTGTTAAAAAACTCTTTTAATATCTTTAATAATTAGCTAAATGTGTAGTCGAGACACATCAGGCTGATATTGGATATTACGTTTAAAACACTAGTTTTCGCATAAATTACATGCTATTAGTAGATAGATACTGTTATCTCACGTCTTACGTAGTCTCTTATCTCGTTCTTACATAGGGAACTTTCCTCGAAATTGAAAAAAAAATACATTATTACAAAAATAATCATTTATTAATAAGTAATTTAATTACATACTAATCTTACAAGAATTAGAATTTCTGCAAACAGAGTTGCCCTTATTATTAGCTGATTTGCCAATTTTCAGTGAAGACAGGTATTTTGTTTTCCAACATGACGGTTGTCCCGCTCATTGGAGAATAACCGTCAGGGAGTACTTGAATGATGCATTCCCGGACTCATGGATTGGGAGGGATGGCCCTATTCCTTGGCCTCCACGTTCTCCAGACTTAACTCCGTTGGATTTTTACGTCTGGGGACGGGCCAAAGAACTCGTCTACGCCACGGAAGTTGAGACAAGAGATGATTTAGTCCAACGCATTGAGGCGGCTTTCATGACGATCAAAGCAGAAATGCGTTTACGCACCACTACAGTTGAGATAAGACGAAGATGTCGCGCGTGCATACGCAATAGTGGTAGACAGTTTGAACAAGACTTGTAAGATTAGTATGTAATTAAATTACTTATTAATAAATGATTATTTTTGTAATAATGTATTTTTTTTTCAATTTCGAGGAAAGTTCCCTATGTAAGAACGAGATAAGAGACTACGTAAGACGTGAGATAACAGTATCTATCTACTAATAGCATGTAATTTATGCGAAAACTAGTGTTTTAAACGTAATATCCAATATCAGCCTGATGTGTCTCGACTACACATTTAGCTAATTATTAAAGATATTAAAAGAGTTTTTTAACACATTGCATACCGTTGGAAAGGGGATAGACTAGAGAACTTTTTAAAATAATTCGAAGATCCCGATCGCTTTTAGTTTTTTTTTTATAGCTATTTAAAGTTGAGTTTTAAGTTCATTTTTTATTTTTCCAAAAACTTTGTGATTTATTAAAAAAAAACTAGATGTAACTGGCAAGTAATTTTAAATTTGATAGAGCCATACAACAGTACATATGTAAATAAAAATGAAATTTGACGACTACACTTAAAACTTTTTTTTAATTTAAGCTTTAATGCTGAGTTTTGGATTTTTTCAAAATAAAAATTAGAAAGTTGTAATAAAAAAACCGGTGTGGCCAAAAATGAGTACTTGAGCCTGAAGCGATAGCAAATGACCTCTTCTTTCGGCCAATTCAATTTGGCAAACGATGCACCAAACACCCTGTATTATAAGGCTAAACATGATTGGACTATAATGTAATTAAATGATTGGATTATGATCTGCATCTTGCGTGCTCTTGTATGTGTATAACATGTTTATACAAATAAAAAAATCTAATTTAATCTAATGACTATACCACTACATCATCCTGCATCGTCGCAATGTACACGGTGGGCTTTTAATACCATCTAAAAACCCACCGCGTACATTGCGGCGAACGGTCTGCGGTCGCTCGTACCGGATAATTAGCTGTAACACGTGATCGCTGCGACGATATCCCACGCAACTACCGCATACATTGCGGCGTGCGGTCTGCGAACGCCTGCGCCGGATCATTCGCCTTATCGCGTGATCGCTGCGACGATATCCCACGCAACTACCGCATACATTGCGGCGTGCGGTCTGCGAACGCCTGCGCCGGATCATTCGCCTTATCGCGTGATCGCTGCGACGATATCCCACGCAACTACCGCATACATTGCGGCGTGCGGTCTGCGATCGCCGCGATCAGTCGCCTTATCGCGTGATCGCTGCGACGATATCCCACGCAACTACCGCATACATTGCGGCGTGCGGTCTGCGAACGCCGCGATCAGTCGCCTTATCGCGTGATCGCTGCGACGATATCCCTCGCAACTACCGCATACATTGCGGCGTGCGGTCTGCGAACGCCGCGATCAGTCGCCTTATCGCGTGATCGCTGCGACGATATCCCACGCAACTACCGCATACATTGCGGCGTGCGGTCTGCGATCGCCGCGATCAGTCGCCTTATCGCGTGATCGCTGCGACGATATAATAATAATAATAATAAAATTTATTTATTTCAACTAACTTTACAGACGAAAAGATAAAATTAGGTAAAAATGGATTACAATTGTTTGGCACACGAGTACCGACAGGTATTACATATTTTTGCTGTAACCACAAAGTCTGTACAATGAATTGGTTGAGCCCTGCCTCTTAAACTAGGGTGACCCTGTATCTTAAGAGACAGTGATCAGCTATAAGGTAACTTATAAAGTAAAACAAAAACTTGTGAAGTGTGTCCGTTTGCCATGTACGAGTATTTGTCTATATAATAACTAATTTTGTATAGTAGTAGTAGTAGTAATTTTGTGTCTTGCATAGTATGTATTTTCCTAAAATATTTACAGTAAAAAGGAGGAGAAGGGAGGGCAACTCAAAAATGTGAATGGAGAGTGTGTGTGAATGTATGTATGTAACTGCACACCCATTTGTAAATAGTGAGTGTGGGTGAGTGTAAATATGAATGAGCAGCGAAAAATAGTTATTGTTATTAAGCAATGTATGAAAGTAAGGACTCGGTTTGTAAATAATCTTGTAGAAGAAGCCATTCAGTTACTTTAGACTTTACTTCATATCTATTGAGGTCGCGGATTTTGAGATCTTTGTGAGCTTTTTTGTAAATATATGCGCTAAGTGTATGAAATTGGTGTCTGGCAAATGATGTTTTATGCTGTGCGCCCGGGGGAATGTTGGTACGTTTTTTAGGATCAGAGGGAGGGACGAAAGCGTGTCTTTTAAGTACCGATCGGAGCACAAAGAGCTGACGGACAGTAATCCCAATCAATATCCCACGCAACTACCGCATACATTGCGGCGTGCGGTCTGCGAACGCCGCGATCAGTCGCCTTATCGCGTGATCGCTGCGACGATATCCCACGCAACTACCGCATACATTGCGGCGTGCGGTCTGCGAACGCCGCGATCAGTCGCCTTATCGCGTGATCGCTGCGACGATATCCCACGCAACTACCGCATACATTGCGGCGTGCGGTCTGCGATCGCCGCGATCAGTCGCCTTATCGCGTGATCGCTGCGACGATATCCCACGCAACTACCGCATACATTGCGGCGTGCGGTCTGCGAACGCCTGCGCCGGATCATTCGCCTTATCGCGTGATCGCTGCGACGATATCCCACGCAACTACCGCATACATTGCGGCGTACGGTCTGCGATCGCCGCGATCAGTCGCCTTATCGCGTGATCGCTGCGACGATATCCCACGCAACTACCGCATACATTGCGGCGTACGGTCTGCGATCGCCGCGATCAGTCGCCTTATCGCGTGATCGCTGCGACGATATCCCACGCAACTACCGCATACATTGCGGCGTGCGGTCTGCGATCGCCTGCGCCGGATCATTCGCCTTATCGCGTGATCGCTGCGACGATATCGCACGCAACCGACGCAATCACACGTCCTTGTTATTGATGATCTGCTTCGCAGCAGTCAGTACGCACCACTACTTGCAATGTATGGTGGGTTAAACGTTGCTAGTTTCCACAGGGATGAAGGAGAACAACTTTGTCACTTGGGTTCGTATTTTCGGTACTTTCCTTGAATGTTTTCGTATTCTTCCTGCAAAAGCTACTTTAAGATTCCCCAAAAACACTTCTCGCTCTCAAAATGCCACACTTCAATTGATTTATATTGACAAGTTCAATTTTATTGTATGGCTCACAATACAAATTCAAATTCAAATTCAAAAATTTTATTTCGAGCAAAGACTCATATAGGGTTAGTAACATTGTTCCTTAAAACTAAGTGTTAGTAAACAACACGAAACGATGGCACATGTAACTGACAGCAGTGGATTATATACGGACAGTCCACTCTGTCAGCAATCATTTTCAGAACCCTGTTAGGGCTAGCCATGACTCGAGCTACCATGGATGCTGCGCGCTTGCGCATTATTGTGTAAAAACAGTCTACACGCGCCGCCGCAAACATCCCTGACGCACTACAACGCCATGGCAACCCCAACAGTTTTCTGAACGCGTTATTAAATTGGACACGAAGGGCTCCGTACGACGCCCGCGAATACTTCTCCCACAAGCTGCACGTGCAATACAAGCGGCGTGCGTGCGGCTTATATTAAACTACTTCTGGGAATTTCATAAACTCGAATTTTAGCTTTCAGTCTCCCATTTAGTTTTATGTGGGTGTGGTTATGTGGGTGTCGAACGAAACGCCGCTAACCTTTATAGCACGGGTAGCGCCATAACGCGCTGAAGTACGACGCTGTATCAGAGCCCACACGGGCGGACTCACTAACATTGTCACCTGTGTTCATCCGGTAGCTACCCTACACTATATACATCGCACGTACCTACAGAAGATCAACTCCATACAACGAACACATAGAGACAGTGCGTCTACGTAGCGAGTGCACGCGCGCTCGCGACACTTAGAGACCAGGCGTCTACGTACAGCGAGTGCATACGCACTTGCAACACACAGAGACCAGGCGTCTACGTACAGCGAGTGCATGCGCACTTGCAACACACAGAGACCAGGCGTCTACGTACAGCGAGTGCATGCGCACTTGCAACACACAGAGACCAGGCGTCTACGTACAGCGAGTGCATACGCACTTGCAACACACAGAGACCAGGCGTCTACGTACAGCGAGTGCATGCGCACTTGCAACACACAGAGACCAGGCGTCTACGTACAGCGAGTACATGCGCACTTGCAACACACAGAGACCAGGCGTCTACGTACAGCGAGTGCATACGCACTTGCAACACACAGAGACCAGGCGTCTACGTACAGCGAGTGCATGCGCACTTGCAACACACAGAGACCAGGCGTCTACGTACAGCGAGTGCATGCGCACTTGCAACACACAGAGACCAGGCGTCTACGTACAGCGAGTGCATACGCACTTGCAACACACAGAGACCAGGCGTCTACGTACAGCGAGTGCATGCGCACTTGCAACACACAGAGACCAGGCGTCTACGTACAGCGAGTGCATACGCACTTGCAACACACAGAGACCAGGCGTCTACGTACAGCGAGTGCATGCGCACTTGCAACACACAGAGACCAGGCGTCTACGTACAGCGAGTGCATGCGCACTTGCAACACACAGAGACCAGGCGTCTACGTACAGCGAGTGCATACGCACTTGCAACACACAGAGACCAGGCGTCTACGTACAGCGAGTGCACGTACGCTCGCGATACGTAGACACCGCACGTCTACGTACAGCAAGTGCATGCGCACTTGCGACACATAGAGACCAGGCGTCTACGTACAGCAAGTGCATGCGCACTTGCAACACATAGAGACCAGGCGTCTACGTACAGCAAGTGCATGCGCACTTGCAACACATAGAGACCAGGCGTCTACGTACAGCGAGTGCATACGCACTTGCAACACACAGAGACCAGGCGTCTACGTACAGCGAGTGCATACGCACTTGCAACACACAGAGACCAGGCGTCTACGTACAGCGAGTGCACGTGCGCTCGCGATACGTAGACACCGCACGTCTACGTACAGCAAGTGCAGCGTCTACGTACAGCAAGTGCACGTGCGCTCGCGATACGTAGACACCGCACGTCTACGTACAGCGAGTGCAGCGTCTACGTACAGCAAGTGCACGTGCACTCGCGACACATAGACACTGCGCGTCTACGTACAGCGAGTGCAGCGTCTACATACAGCAAGTGCACGTGCACTCGCGACACATAGACACCGCACGTCTACGTACAGCGAGTGCAGCGTCTACGTACAGCAAGTGCACGTGCACTCGCGACACATAGACACCGCACGTCTACGTACAGCGAGTGCAGCGTCTACGTACAGCAAGTGCACGTGCACTCGCGACACATAGACACCGCACGTCTACGTACAGCGAGTGCAGCGTCTACGTACAGTAAGTGCACGTGCACTCGCGACACATAGACACTGCGCGTCTACGTACAGCAAGTGCACGTGCACTTGCGACACAGACACCGCACGTCTACGTACAGCGAGTGCAGCGTCTACGTACAGCAAGTGCACGTGCACTCGCGACACATAGACACTGCGCGTCTAAGTACAGCGACTCTTTTGTTTTTTTCTGAATGTAGTCATTTGTTTGCTTCGTGTCGGAACGTGTTCTCGAAAATGGAGAAAGACGAAGTGCGAGCCGTAATTAAATACCTCTGTTTAAAAAAGAGATTCATTGCGATTTGGAGGCAACATTAGGAGAGTCTGCTCCGCCTTATTCCACTGTCGCAAGGTGGGCTTCTCAATTTCGAGTAGGGAGAACGAGCACGGAAAACGAACATCGTTGCGGCCGTCCATCGACGTCAGTCACTCAAGAAAATGTTACGAAAGTCGAGAAAATTGTATTGAGCGATCGAAAAGTTACCATCCGATACTTAATTCAAGAAACGGGCATTTCATAAGGAAGTATTCAATCCATATTGAAACAATCTTTGAATATGAGAAAAGTCTCCGCAAGATGGGTGCCGAGAATGTTAACCGACAGTCAGAAACAAAATCGACTTGACATTTCGAAGATATTGTTGGACAACTTTCAAGAAGATTCTGAAAACTTTTTGTCTCGTTTCGTAACAATGGACGAAACATGGGTCCATCATTTTGATCCCGAGACAAAACAGCAATCTTCGCAATGGAAACGGCCATCATCACCGACCCCGAAGAAGTTTCGTGCCGTGGCATCGGCTGGCAAGGTTATGGCCTCAATATTTTGGGACTCAGAAGGGATATTGTTGATTGATTACCTGGAGCGTGGAACCACTATTACAACCCATATTATGCAGCTTTAATTCCTAAGTTGAGGAATGCCATCAAAGAGAAAAGGAGAGGGAAACTTCGAAGGGGCGTGCTATTTCATCACGACAACGCACCCGCGTACAGGTCGGCAGTTGCGATGGCTGCCATTCAGCAAGCTGGCTTCGAATTGGTTGACCACCGTTATTCACTAGATCTGGCGCCTAGCTATTTTTATCTGTTCTCCAAACTGAAAGAATACTTAAGGGAAAACAGGTACGAAGACGATAACGAGGTGATGGATGCCGTGGAGAGCTTTTTGCAGGACCAAGACAAAACTTTTTTTTTTAAAGGGATTGAAGTCTTGGAAAAGCGCTGGACTCGGTGTGTAGAGAGACCCTGAGACTATGTAGAAAAATAAATTATTAAGTTATCAATAGTCATTATAATCTATCTCATTCTCACTACTTTTTGATCCCCCCTCGTATGTATAGTATAAGAATGTAAAATGTCTGTAGTACGTAGATACTATAACGTGTACGTACAGCGAGTGCAAGCGCACTTGCGACTTGCATTCTTTTGTTTGGTTGAGATCTGCTGTTGCTCGTTGGAAGGAGCCGGCTTCTGTACCTATATATTTAGTGAGGACAGCATTGCGCTTCGATGACACTCTGATGTATTGTTACGAGATTTGCAGCCGCGTGACTACGAAGTGTTTAAGTGTCGAGAGACTGCCAATGACTCTGTAGTGTCTCTCCGGGAAAAAATTCATTTAACTTGGGCTTTTCAAAAAACTCATATTACAAACGTCGCCGATTTAGTGCAACAACCAAAATGTCACCAAACTAAACTAACGAGCTACGCTTCGAACTCGTAGCAGCGTAGCGCCGCAGCACGTAGCGGCATAGCATCGTAGCAACATAGCGTCGTAGCAGCGTAGCGCCGCAGCACGTAGCGGCATAGCATCGTAGCAACATAGCGTCGTAGCAGCGTAGCGCCGCAGCACGTAGCGGCATAGCATCGTAGCAACATAGCGTCGTAGCAGTGTAGCACCGTAGCAGCGTAGCACCGTAGCAGCGGAGCGAGTAACTACTAGCGCAGGGTGTATATTAGTTTTTCATGTAAAAATATTAAGTTTTAGTTTATTATTAAACTTTGAGGTTATTATGTTGCAGTACAAGTAGCGGTACAGGAGCGGTACGAATGCTACACGAGAGCGGTGTGGAGGCGCGTAGCTAAATCCGTTGACAAACGCTAGTTCACTCTCAAACAATTAATATTTCATTTAGTAGTCGCTCACTGAAAATAGTTTTAATGATATTTTGATCTCCGCTAATTATTTCTGTATTTCACTCCTTGAGGGAAGCTTCTATAAACGTTCCTTTGTTACACAGATTTACTTTAATTATGAAATTATAATAATTATATTGTTAATCTTCCTTTTAGTAAGTGTCTATACACATAAGTTATAATCGACTGCGGCCCGAGGCTCGCGCACTGTGTATAACCATGAAACAAAGCGGCCAAGCGGGGCTCGTTCTCGCCGTCCAATTTACACTCTAGGTATTTTTACAGCCCATGAAAAAACAACAGTTATCCTTGTTGCAAACAAACGTGAGGTATTCCCGAATTTATAGCTGACGTTTTATATTTATTAAATCCGGCTCGCGCTCGCAAGCTCGCTCGCTTGGCCCGGGGCCCAGGGATTGCGGGCCCCAAGACTGCTGGAGGTTCAGTGTCAATTAATCTCTGTTTGCCATCGAGTTTTCAGTCGCAGGTCACAACGTAACTATGAATAATTACAGTAATTAAGGTTAATGATCGCGTTTGCGCACAATCATTTTTCTTACGAGTTTGAATTAATTTCGACATCTTATGTAGTTTCGTTGCGTTAGTATAAAATAGAAATGCTCGAGGGGATTCGCCGCATCAACAGTAAAAGTTGAGTGGTAGTAAAAACTCGCCTGACTGTTGACGGAACTCTTCCGCAGTGAGCCGCACGGCAGGCTATGTAGCCATGCCTGACTGCTGACGGAACTGTTCCGCAGTGAGCCGCACGGCAGGCTATGTAGCCATGCCTGACTGCTGACGGAACTGTTCCGCAGTGAGCCGCACGGCAGGCTATGTAGCCATCCATGCCTGACTGCTGACGGAACTGTTCCGCAACGAGCCGCACGGCAGGCTATGTAGCCATGCCTGACTGCTGACGGAACTGTTCCGCAGTGAGCCGCACGGCAGGCTATGTAGCCATGCCTGACTGCTGACGGAACTGTTCCGCAACGAGCCGCACGGCAGGCTATGTAGCCATGCCTGACTGCTGACGGAACTGTTCCGCAGTGAGCCGCACGGCAGGCTATGTAGCCATCCATGCCTGACTGCTGACGGAACTGTTCCGCAACGAGCCGCACGGCAGGCTATGTAGCCATGCCTGACTGCTGACGGAACTGTTCCGCAGCGAGCCGCACGACAGGCTATGTAGCCATGCCTGACTGCTGACGGAACTGTTCCGCAGTGAGCCGCACGGCAGGCTATGTAGCCATGCCTGACTGCTGACGGAACTGTTCCGCAGTGAGCCGCACGGCAGGCTATGTAGCCATCCATGCCTGACTGCTGACGGAACTGTTCCGCAACGAGCCGCACGGCAGGCTATGTAGCCATGCCTGACTGCTGACGGAACTGTTCCGCAGTGAGCCGCACGGCAGGCTATGTAGCCATCCATGCCTGACTGCTGACGGAACTGTTCCGCAACGAGCCGCACGGCAGGCTATGTAGCCATGCCTGACTGCTGACGGAACTGTTCCGCAGTGAGCCGCACGGCAGGCTATGTAGCCATGCCTGACTGCTGACGGAACTGTTCCGCAGTGAGCCGCACGGCAGGCTATGTAGCCATCCATGCCTGACTGCTGACGGAACTGTTCCGCAACGAGCCGCACGGCAGGCTATGTAGCCATGCCTGACTGCTGACGGAACTGTTCCGCAGTGAGCCGCACGGCAGGCTATGTAGCCATGCCTGACTGCTGACGGAACTGTTCCGCAACGAGCCGCACGGCAGGCTATGTAGCCATGCCTGACTGCTGACGGAACTGTTCCGCAGCGAGCCGCACGACAGGCTATGTAGCCATGCCTGACTGCTGACGGAACTGTTCCGCAGTGAGCCGCACGGCAGGCTATGTAGCCATCCATGCCTGACTGCTGACGGAACTGTTCCGCAACGAGCCGCACGGCAGGCTATGTAGCCATGCCTGACTGCTGACGGAACTGTTCCGCAGCGAGCCGCACGACAGGCTATGTAGCCATGCCTGACTGCTGACGGAACTGTTCCGCAGTGAGCCGCACGACAGGCTATGTAGCCATGCCTGACTGCTGACGGAACTGTTCCGCAGTGAGCCGCACGGCAGGCTATGTAGCCATGCCTGACTGCTGACGGAACTGTTCCGCAGCGAGTCGCACCGCAGCCATGAAGTGTGCGTCACTTTGTTTCACGAATCGTGGCCATTCACTGTTGGATGTGCGAAGCTGAACAAGTCATAGATACTCGTAACTAGGTATTTGATAAGTTTGTTTTAGACGTGAATACTGATTTAGAGCCGATACAGTATCAGTAAGAGTATTGACACAAAGATAGGCATTTTGACTTTGTAACCACGAACTACTGGTCACATTTGTATAGAAAGGGCCTCTGTGTGTACCTGTTTCAGATTCAGTTGTGATGAGATGCTGTGGAGCAAGTCTGCCGCGGCCGGTCACACATATGGTGAACCGACTGACGAGTGCGTGTTGCTCCATAGTCAGCATACGCGTGTGCTCACCAGTGTTGATGTTGACACAAGCACACACATAATGTAAATCGTGTCGTCTTCTGTCTGCAGTGGACGTTTCCCAATTGATAAACTAATTGCTGAACATGACATACCTATCAATATATGTTTGGTTAAGAACTGTCGCCTATAGCTACCTGTCCAATATGCGTTCTAACTACTCATTCAAAGCAGTGTCCAATAGATCTTTGTAGAAACTACACGTCGTTTCATTCAAAACGCAAACAAGCAAACCTCGACCTTATTACCTGAACAATATATGTTATGTGAGTTAATAAATCAGTTAAAACTAAAATTGAAATACCAATGGTCTACTAGTGGACAGTACTAGTAGTCACTATTATTGCTGGATGCCCACCTGATGGTACCTCCGCCTCCCCCTGCTCTCGGCCCCCTTGCTTGGGGAAGGGGAGGTCAATAGTAACAGTAATTGTAAATCAATTGTGTGGTAGTGTCATAGTGTCACAGTGGACAGGCAGGCGGTGCGTGTGTCGGGAGCGCGGCGGCGGCGACACATTGTTGTAGTAATAACTATGGGCAGGCAGGCGGTGCGTGTGTCGGGAGCGCGGCGGCGGCGACACATTGTTGTAGTATTAACAGTGGGCAGGCAGGCGGTGCGTGTGTCGGGAGCGCGGCGGCGGCGACACATTGTTGTAGTATTAACAGTGGGCAGGCAGGCGGTGCGTGTGTCGGGAGCGCGGCGGCGGCGACACATTGTTGTAGTATTAACAGTGGGCAGGCAGGCGGTGCGTGTGTCGGGAGCGCGGCGGCGGCGACACATTGTTGTAGTATTAACAGTGGGCAGTTGAATTTCGCGGGCTACCCTGGCGCTTCCCTCTTACAAAAAATAAAGATAACTTGCTACTTGCGAGTTGTAGAGACAGTGCGCGGTGCGGCAGCAGCAGCACCCCTGCAGGCGGGCGCCAGCACTCAGGGATAATATGCTTTGGAGCGGGGCTCAATCGCAGCGCTATTGAAATGAGACGCGGCGTGGTGCGGCACGGTGCGGGCGCCGCGCGGGCACAGAGCCAGACGATATCATTTTAATATTTAAACTTCGATTCAAATGGAAGTTAAAAAAATATCTCGCTATAAATTTCCCTCTTCGGGCGCATGAATAGTTCGCATCGTCGCGGGAAATTCACATTCGAACTGGAAAAGAAATATTGTAAAGAGGATCCGTTTCAGAGCGGTGCAACGTGAGGGCAGGGGGAGGATGCGGGGGCAGGCGGCGGTGAGAGCGGGTTACGTAACCCGCACACTCGAGCCGTGTAAAACTTCAACAATATGACGGAAATAAATTTCTATCTGCTGCAGCAGCTATAACTTTAAATATAGAACACTTCCTCCGGCGGCTGCTCTCCTAATTTCTATTTAATTACTCGCCGCTCGACGATGAATAATTCACTTTATTGCCTCTCAAGCGCTTACCGCCGTAACAGTCATTTAAGCGCTCGTAAACTATTTGTATTATTTGCAACTCGCTCACCGTAAATAATTAAACAATTCACCTTGAAAAAAAGACCTCGTAAGATATTTCAGCGCTTCCTCTTTGAGTTCCTTCTTATTTAGCGCTGAAAGCTACCGCGGGGTATTAAAAGATTTAGTAAAGTTAGTGAAAGAAACCGCGTCGCGCGACGTGTTGGGATGGTGGAGCGAGGTAACGCGGTGATTAGTAAGCGCTGCAGCGCTGCATGGTCGGTGCGCGGTGCAGCAACTGTATTAGCTACAGTTAGCGCCGGTCACTTCCCGCATACGAATGCTCGCCGCATACTTACCGCTGCTCAATAGCTAACACTTAGTTCAAGGCACATCCATTGCCTTATTAATCTTACTACTACATAAATAATCTAAAGTGAAATACATAAAAATAAATAAATGCGAAAGTTTGGATAGATAGATGGAGGTTTGTTACTCAATCACGCCAATACGGCTGAGCGGATCTGGATGAAATTTGGCACAGAGATAGATTGTATTCTGGAATAGCACATAGGCTGTTTTTTATCTCGTAAAAATTTACGGTTCCCGTGGGATAATTTTCGACATCCACGCGGGTGAAGCCGCTGGCAAAAGCTAGTATCCCATAAATACCCGCTTCTTTAAATGTAACAGATACTGATTTCTTTTAAATCTAGATATTGTATTGTAATTATATAACTAGACAATTAACAACCTTTCTCCTAATATTAGCAAAGACTTAAATCTCAAAGCTTCGAAGCGTGTTTAATTAAAACAAAATTGTCCGAGTGGTTACGAAAACAGTGTTTCTAGAGCATAAAAGAATTTTTAGAACATAAAAATATTTGTTTAGAGTAGGTATTAATTATGAATTAATGTATATTAATTAATTACATTTGTATGTAATAATAATGTGTGATATTATTGTATGATAATGTGATATTAATGAATGATAATGATATTAAAATGATAATAATGTGCTAATAATGTAATCTGTATAATAATTATAACTCTTAAATTTTTATTTATGACTTTTATAACTTAAATAATTTGCACGCTTGCTTGCAGGCAGGATACAATGACTCTAAGGCTGTAAGATCTTCCCTTGTAAACATATATTTCTTGCAAATAAACGATTTGAATTTGAATTTGAAGCTCGAGTAAGATGTACCTACCTATTGTAGGTATAAATATGACAAACATGCGAAGCACACGTTCCGAGAATCATAATATTATAGCGTGCGGTATCGTACCTATTGTAGGTATAAATATGACAAACATGCGAAGCACACGTTCCGAGAATCATAATATTATAGCGTGCGGTATCGTACCTATTGTAGGTATAAATATGACAAACATGCGAAGCACACGTTCCGAGAATCATAATATTATAGCGTGCGGTATCGTACCTATTGTAGGTATAAATATGACAAACATGCGAAGCACACGTTCCGAGAATCATAATATTATAGCGTGCGGTATCGTACCTATTGTAGGTATAAATATGACAAACATGCGAAGCACACGTTCCGAGAATCATAATATTATAGCGTGCGGTATCGTACCTATTGTAGGTATAAATATGACAAACATGCGAAGCACACGTTCCGAGAATCATAATATTATAGCGTGCGGTATCGTACCTATTGTAGGTATAAATATGACAAACATGCGAAGCACACGTTCCGAGAATCATAATATTATAGCGTGCGGTATCGTACCTATTGTAGGTATAAATATGACAAACATGCGAAGCACACGTTCCGAGAATCATAATATTATAGCGTGCGGTATCGTACCTATTGTAGGTATAAATATGACAAACATGCAAAGCACACGTTCCGAGAATCATAATATTATAGCGTGCGGTATCGTACCTATTGTAGGTATAAATATGACAAACATGCGAAGCACACGTTCCGAGAATCATAATATTATAGCGTGCGGTATCGTACCTATTGTAGGTATAAATATGACAAACATGCGAAGCACACGTTCCGAGAATCATAATATTATAGCGTGCGGTATCGTACCTATTGTAGGTATAAATATGACAAACATGCGAAGCACACGTTCCGAGAATCATAATATTATAGCGTGCGGTATCGTACCTATTGTAGGTATAAATATGACAAACATGCGAAGCACACGTTCCGAGAATCATAATATTATAGCGTGCGGTATCGTACCTATTGTAGGTATAAATATGACAAACATGCGAAGCACACGTTCCGAGAATCATAATATTATAGCGTGCGGTAACGCCACACATACTGACGTACAATTATCTTTGAACAAAATTATATGTTCTGTAATGTAATTAGCGGCAAAAATCATGTCATTATTGAACTAAACGATGCAGGATGGCAGCTGTAACGTCGCTGGCGCATTTCACGAATGTATTATTGTTTTTGTAATATGAAACATTATCTCCGGACTTTAAACATTACAATACACTGTTACAATGTTATTGAATTAACAAAATTTAAAATAGCCATCAAGTCCTACAACAATCTGCTATTCACTTGCGGCAGTTTGTTGGTAGTAGTACACAGATATGTTATAATGTAGGTATCCTAGTTAATGTATGACAGTCTAGCAAGACTTGTCTGAGTTCACAGAATGTCACAGTGAAGTTGGTGCTGCAGCCGAGCGAAACTTCCGTGTGTGCTCGACTGCTCGCGAACTTATAGCTCAACCTGAAGAGATGTTTCACTATGTAAGAAATGATCGAATTTGTGGAATAACACTCTGTTTATATTGTGAACTAGAAAATACAAGCTAATGTACTATGCACATGTACCTAATCAATTGTACCCGCTGATGCTGCTTAACTATTTATAGGAATAAGCTTCACAATAATGAAGACTGATCCCAAGACTTACATACAGACATATATATTAGGTCTTTACCTATGAAATTGCCGTTCTGCAGTACTGGCCATTTCAAATCAAAATAATTTTTGTTTGGCTAAGAATTCTAATTTCAAATTCATTTTATTTTAAAAACATGGATTTTATTTTCCAAAAGTAGTCATTTGTTTATTGATTAGTGTTACATTTTCATCGCATTTCAATCTTTTTCGTCATCATGGATACGTTAAAAATTCGAGTAATTATGGAATATGAGTACCATCGTGGCAGCAACGCGGCACAAGCGGCACGCAACATCAACGACGTTTACGGAGCTAACACTACAAACCAACGCACCACTTGTTATTGGTTTGCTCGCTTCCGTTCTGGAAATTTCGACCTGAAAAATGAACCTCGCGGTCGTCCGAAGACTTTGGTCGACAATGACGAATTAAAGGCGATTGTGGAAGATGATGATACACAATCTACGGCTGAATTAGCAGCAGCTTTCGACGTTAGCGTCAAAACAATATTGGTCCATTTGCGTCAAATTGGCAAGGTAAAAAAGCTTGACAAATGGGTGCCCCACGAACTCAATGATCGCCAGCACGAAGTACGCGTCGAGACGTGCCTTGCACTGCTCAACAGACACACAAATGAAGGAATTTTGAGCCGCATTGTTACCTGCGATGAAAAATGGATTCTGTTTGATAACCGCAAGCGCTCAGCAAGTTGGTTGGATCCTGGTTCAGCACCTAAACAATGCCCTAAACGAAAACTTACCCCTAGAAAAGTGATGGTCACTGTTTGGTGGTCTAGCGCCGGTGTGATTCATCACAGCTTCTTACCAAACAGGGTGAGCATTACTTCAGATGTGTACTGTGAAGAACTGAACACAATGATGGAGAAGCTGGCACATCTCCAACCAGCATTGGTCAATCGCTCGTCTCCGCTGCTCCTGCACGACAACGCGCGACCTCATACTGCACAGCAGACGGTCTCCAAGTTGCAAGAACTGGGGTTGGAAGCTCTCCGTTATCCGCCCTACTCACCAGACCTTGCGCCTACAGACTACTACTTTTTCCAGAATTTGGATAACTTCTTGGCGGGAAAAAAATTCAATACCCGAGAGGCAGTACAAAATGCCTTTGAAGAATTTGTTGCCTCCCGTCCAGCTGATTTCTTTAAGAAGGGCATCAATAAACTGCCACTGCGTTGGCAAAGATGCATTGATTGCATGGGTGATTACTTCGATTAATACAAATAAAAAATGCATGGAAAAAATTCGTTTAAATTTTTTCATACAAAACGGCAATTTCATAGGTAAAGACCTATTATATACCTACATACATAATATATAAAAGGTACAAAAACACTATGCCGATTTGAAGAAGTCATCAGAAATGTTATATTCATGGTGTATTGTGTATGTGTTTATTCTATAACATTGTGGTGAGAAATAAAATTTTTATCTTATCTAATGTTAAATAATCTCCAAACACTAGAGAGATGCATCACAAGTGTACTACGAGACATGTCATGCATGATGACACTACATCATAAACAATGGAGAGATGCATCACAAGTGTACTACGAGATACGTCATGCATGATGACACTACATCATAAACAATGGAGAGATGCATCACAAGTGTACTACGAGACACGTCATGCATGATGACACTACATCATAAACAATGGAGAGATGCATCACAAGTATGCTACGAGACACGTCATGCATGATGACACTACATCATAAACTCTGGAGAGATGCATCACAAGTGTGCTACGAGACACGTCATGCATGATGACACTACATCATAAATACTGGAGAAATGCATCACAAGTATGCTACAAGACATGTCATGCATGATGACACTACATCATAAACAATGGAGAGATGCATCATGATGACACTACATCATAAATAATCTCCAAACACTGGAGAGATGCAACACAAGTGTGTTACGAGACATGTCATGCATGATGACACTACATCATAAATAATCTCCAAACACTGGAGAGATGCAACACAAGTGTGCTACGAGACATGTCATGCATGATGACACTACATCATAAAAAATCTCCAAACACTGGAGAGATGCAACACAAGTGTGCTACAAGACACATGTCATGCATGATGACACTACATCATAAATAAGCAACAAGGCTCCTCTTTTAAAAAAAAATGGATATCACCACATCCAGACTTGACACACACATTCATTCTGACGTCATAAGCTTTCAACGCTGAAATAGCAGTCGTCGTATTAAAATACGCGATTCATTTCCGGCGAGAGCCTCCTCTCAACCAGTCATTAAATATTTAACGTCTCCGCGCCGAGCAAAAACTGAGAGTGGGCTTAAGAGATTTATCACGCCACCGCACCGAACCGCACCGAACGGCACCGCACCGGGCCGCACCGCGCCGCGCCGTGTCGTCCGCACAAAAAAGCCTAATGAGCTGACTAATGCGGCGCAACGTGTAATCTCACAATGGAATATTGAATACTCGCGTACATTATTCATCGACGCACATAATTATTTAGTTCGCGTTGCTTCAGCGTTGTATGTGGGGAGGCATTTGTCTGCTTTCTTATATTTAAACTGCGTTCGTTTACGTATGTAATTGTAAAGAATTTTAAATCAGTGAGGTCATATATTTTATTTTATTTATTTAGCTCACCAAAAATTAAATATACTGATACAAAGATATGAGATACATCCAATACTTATAGACTAGGGTACCAATTACTTACAGGTCCGCACATCAGGCATCATGCACTACTCATTTGTTGACAGATATTGGGCGCCTAGGAGCTCGTGGCTAAGTAATAACAGCCGCACGGGTCGATCCATCAGGTTTAGCTTCGCTTGCCGGGGTTGGGCCGTGGATGGGTGTCCATCTTTACATACCGAGACTCCTCCGTGCCTCGGAAAGCACGTTAAGTCGTTGGTCCCGGCTGTCATTTGTGGATCTTTTACAGTCGTTACGGGTCGTCAGAAGCCCGAAAGTCTGATAACCAGTCTTACCAAGGGATATCGTGTTACCCAGTAACTGGATTGTGGAGGTCAGATAGGCAGTCGCTCCATGTAAAATACTGGTACTCAGCTGCATCCACTGCACTGCTTATCCCTCAAAGGAGAATGCTACCACATCCACAATTGTCACTGAATTTTCAAACAACTTTTTCAAGGAAAAATTCTTAAGTACCGCGAAACCGTATAACACCGCCCAAAGAGGACGGCGACTCAATACATCTCATCTGGGTCTTGGTGGACCCGAAGTGGTCTTGTTTATTTCAGAACATTTAACCTCGAAAGCTAAAAGACTCCACTTTCTTGCTCGTGATTTCGCTAGAACTGAACAATTTCAATACTGCTGGATTGCAAATGGACGCGTGTTTTTGCGTAAAAAGGAAGGAGAAAAGTATACAGTTGTCAAAAACGAAAATACTTTTCAGCAACTACGAGAAATATATAAGATTAATCATTAATTTCAAGCATAGTTTTAAAAAAATTCTTATCTTTGTTTCATCACAATTTATTTTAGTTGTATTACAAAAACATAAATCTAACACATTTTTTTACACACAATCTCAATACACAACAAACACCACAAACCTCACCATACTCTCAATGTCACAAAACTTTCAAATTATTATCGCTTACCCCACCTCCGTTTCTATGGTCTACTTGAGTGTTCCTCAACAAAAGTCACTATTCCGTCCCTATATTTATTAATAATAAATATGGCAAATTGTTATAATTTAATTAATGATTTGGATGAGACTTACTTATACATGAGCATGAAGACCAATGACCCACAAAAAATGCTCCAATGATATTGGCGATGTACGAGTATACTCACATGTGTTTATTATCTTAAATCTATACAATTAGTTGCCGGGGTTTCCCAGAAAGTAATCCGAAGATACTTGTGATGGGATAAACCTCGCTCTTCCTTGATTGATTTACAATTAATTTGTTGTGCTAGTGAGATCTAAATTACACATTTTTATAAAGTTATTAAAAAGAAAAATGAAAAATGAAAATCGTGATTATGGTAGTATGTGAAAACTAGAGTGTGTTTTGTTTAAATGTGCGTTTGTGAATGTATATTTTGTGTGTATGTGTGTGTGTGTGTATGAATGGGTGTGAGTGTATGTGTGTGTATGTGTGTGTGTGTGTCTGCATGCATGACATTCAACCCGTAGTCGCCAAAATGTCTTCCACGGCATCATAATTTAGCGTGAAGAGCCATTCCGTCAAAGTCCTCTTACACTCATACAGCTGCATAGGGTAAATATTAAGTATACGATTTACTTTATTATAAACTCGTGGGGCTCGCGTTACATTTTGGCGACTTGCAAAAATTGAACGTGCCGGGTATGTAGGGGCTACTAAATCACAACGTCTTTTTTTAAGCTTGACATGACTAAATGGAAGAATTTTGTGATATCTTAGTACCACGTGTGGTATGTAGAGTTTTTTAGTCTGTGCTAAATAAATGTGTTTTCTTTCTTTCTTTCTTTCTTTAACGGAGAGCAGCTTAGAGCTTGCGTATAAAGCTTCAGTAGGAAATCTGTAGGGCTTACAGTACATGACCTTAATCAAGGATCTCTGTGCCCTCTCTAGATCAATAAAATACGACTTAGCTGCTCCACCCCATACCGAGATACAATATATGATTACAGATTGAGCCAGTGCGATATAGATTTTCTTCTGTAGTACTGCATTCATAACATGTCTCAAAGATTTGAAAACCCATATGAGTTTTCTTACCCTCCCTATAGTTACTTCAAGGTGTGGGTACCAGCTTAACCACAACAATCCCTAGGTACTTGACGGAATTTACCTTATGAATTACAGGGCAACTGCAGGTAGATTGGGTTGGGGTATGACAAGAATGTATTCTAATGTTAAAGTCAGGCGCAGGCTGAGAGTTTGCGTAAAAAAAAGGAAAAAAAAAGAAGGAAAAATACAAGGAGTATTCAAAAGAACTTTGATAATTTCACTGTTTTCATATCTTGTTTGAAATTTCTGCCCGATTTAATAATTTTGACTGAGTGTCGCCTGAGTGATACTACACCTGTTTTTGGTCTTGACAATTATGAATGCTTTTACTCCAACCGCTACCTCAATCAAAACGATGGCATTGCTGTCTTTTTCAAAAGTAATCTCCAAGTGGAAATTGAAGAACCTCCTTTCAAAGACGCAAACTGTTTGCTCATTCGTGTCGGTAAAGATTTCATGATTTGTGCTCTCTACAGGTCACCATCTTTTTATAACACCCATAATTTTTGTAATTCTCTTGAGAAAATCATGAAATCAGGTGAATCAACAGCTAACTGTGCCATTCTAGGCGATATCAATATCGATATAGGCAATGGTTCTGGAGACAATCGTGCGAGCGACTATTTGGATATCACTGGACATTACGGTTACTATCCTGGCTATCGTTTCCCTACACGTGACCATACTTGCTTCATGTTTTGTTAAAAACCAAAAGAACTGCTAGAGTAATAATTTGTGACTCAGGAATAACAGATTATGATACGGTCATCGTTGGAATCGCTAAGTCTACTCCCTGCTTATTGCCTAATAGTAACAACAGAGTAAAGATAGACTACCCAAACTTATACAAAGCAATCGCAGAATCTGACTGGAGTCACATCTATAACTACAGCAGCGACGTGAACGAAGCCGTATCAGATTTCACACAAATGCTCAGTGAGAAAATATGCACTTTTACAAGAACTGAGTCTGTACGAAACTCAAAGGCCATTAAGAAACCTTGGATTACTGAAGACGCGAAAAAAACTGTTAACAAAGATAACCCGATCATACAACAGCGATACAAAACCTATAGAAACTTTTGTAACAACTTATTGCAAAATTTGAAAACAGACAGTGAAAGGAAACTATTGGAAGATGCAAACGGAGGTAGTAAAAAAAATATGGATGGCTATTAAAAATATCTGCAATATTAAAAATAAGAGCCAGAATGGCCCAGAACTACTACAAACATACCTGGATCCCATAGAGTCGCTAAATAACGTGAATCAATACTTCACGAAAGTAGGTGAGCAGCTTGCTGAAAGGACTTTACTCCGTATTAATAAAACAGAAACAGTACTCGCTGCTATGACACTATTCTACGATAGCAACCCATCTAGCGAATCTTTCTTCGCAACGCCAACAGACGAAGTTGAGGTTAAAAAGATCATAACAAACCTCAAAGACAATTCAGCACCTGGATGGGATGGAGTCACAAACAGGACACTTAAGTTATGTAAGAATCTCCTTGCTGCACCAATTTCTTTTTTGTGCAATTTAAGTATCTCAACTGGGAAAGTTCCAACACTAATAAAAACCGCTAATGTATGCCCAATCTTTAAATCAGGCGATAAAACAGTCCCATCGAATTATCGACCGATATCTTTACTCATATCATATCCAAAATCCTGGAGAAAATTATGAATAGCAGACTTCTCAACTTCCTTGAGAAAAACGGCTTGATATCAAAAAATTAATATGGTTTTCGCAAGCACAGGTCAACGGAGGACGCAGTCACTAACCTTGTTGATTTTGTGGTAAATAAAGTGGACAACGGTTATAAATGTACAGGTGTCTTCCTTGACCTGGCAAAAGCCTTTGATACGGTGTCCAGGCGTATTCTCCTTAAAAAGATGGAAGCTATTGGTATTCGAGGTTTAACTCTGGAATGGTTTCAGTCTTATCTAACAGACCGCACTCAAAGGGTTCGTATAAGTGACAAGTGCAGCAGCTATGCCAGCTTAAACTACGGAGTTCCCCAAGGCAGTGTGCTCGGGCCGACACTCTTTCATCATCATCTGCTTAGCCTTTTCCCAACTATGTTGGGGTCGGCTTCCAGTCTAACCGGATGCAGCTGAATACCAGTATTTTACATGGAGCGACTGCCTATCTGACCTCCATAACCCAGTTACTGGGTAATACGATACCCCTTGTTAAGACTGGTTGTCAGACTTTCGGGCTTCTGACGACCCGTAACGACTGTCAAAGATCCACGAATGACAGCCGGGACCAACGGCTTAACGTGCTTTCCGAGGCACGGAGGAGTCTCGGTATGTAAAGAATGGTCAATCATCCACTGACCAACCCCAGACACTCTTTATCCTATACATAAACAGCCTATGCACATTGGAACTGGACCGAGCACAAGTATTCGCCTATGCTGATGATACCGCCATAGTCTTCTTTGACAAAACTTGGGAAGGGGTCAAAGAGGCTGCTAACACGGGTGTAAATCTGGTTTCGAGTTGGCTTACCCATAAGCTGCTTACGCTTAACGTAGAGAAAACGAAGGTTGTAAATTTTAGCGTCAGCATAAGAACTTCCTGCCCAGACCATCTCTCAGTTTAATTACACTCCTGTGATAGTGATGAACCTACAAGATGTACCTGTCCAAGCCTCGAGCAAGTTATACACATCAGGTATCTCGGCGTTCACATAGACCAACACCTTAACTGGTCAAAACAAATAGAGCATGTAAGTGGACGGGTTAGAAAGCTTATACACATATTCAAAAAAATGGGCCGAATTGGAAGCAACACTGTTTTGAAAATGCTTTATCACACACTCTGCCAATCTGTTCTCAACTACTGCATCATAACATGGGGTGTAGCACATAAGACGCATCTAATGAAAGTAGAGCGTGCTCAACGGGCTCTTCTTAAGGTTGCTTACAAGAAACCAATGCGCTTCTCGACTGACACACTGTACCAAGAGACTGGAGTTCTGCGTGTGCGCCAATTATACATTATGGCAGTGGCACTGAAGTACCACAAAAATGCCCATATCGTGTTAACATACACCAGCGTGCGCTCTTTAAGATATGCAAATAAACCCAAATGGCTTAAACCAAAATGTAAACTTGTTTTTGGCAACAGATGCTTTCTTTATATGGGACCTTTTATATACAGTAAGCTCAACAACGAAATTAATATACTGGAGTTGACTAGGAATAAATGCAAAAACCATCTTTCCCAATTTCTGATAGCATTGGACTATGAAAGCACGGAGAAGTTCCTTAATGCATGAGCACAACACACATACTCGTACATTCATCACACTAATACATAAAGGTCGTTTTGGACCAAACGAGTGAATGCTTCCCCACTTTTTCTTTTTTCCCTTTTCGGAACAGGAGTATTCTTTTGTAGGTGTATCTATACCTACAGAAATGTTAGGGATACAGCAAAGAAACTCGCCATCACCCTTCTTCTGGTTCTGTCTTCGTTTGGTCCAAACCCACCTTAACTCACTCATTCATCACTCATTCATCACTCACTACACCACACATGTACAAAAATTACAATACACTATACACATTTAAATTTAACACACATAATATATCAATTAAGTACATATTATGTTTAAATGATTGTTTTACTTATTTTTTTATTTTAGAAGAACATTCGATTCAATACTACCTACATTATTACCTAATCTTGTAAGACGAAAGAGACTAGTCTCCACGACACAGGGAATCCTAGTGTGGAGGCTAGTGTTATGTGAATATTTAATACTTAGTTCTTAAACAATAAAAGTTTTTTTTTTTTTTTTATCCGATTCGACTGTAAGCCGACCCCAAGATATTTGGGAAAAGGCTAGGCAGGTTGATTGATGTGATGTCTAGTTTTTATACTCACCGAGCATAAATTATGTTATATACCAAATTCTAAATTAAAATCAAAATAAAGCCAAAATTAAAATTACATAAAATCTAATCAAAATTAAAATCAAAATACAATTAAAATTAAAACCAAAATAAAATCAGAATCATAATCAAAATCATTATAAACCTTAAAAAAATCAAAACTAAAATTAAAATCAAAATACTAAAAATTAAAATTAGGTAAAATCAAAATTAATTAACAAATTTTTATACAAAATAGTTCGGAACCAAGTGAGTCACAGTGCACATAGACAAGATCACTGTAGCTTTCAAGTCAAAGCTATAGGCGGGGATCGGAGAATTAGCACCAAGGACAGTTCTGCGAAAAGGAGGACACAAGGAGGTTATAGGAGCTCGTGGGCTTTTCGTGAGTACACGGATTTTTATCCTGCTCAACAATTGGGGGCAGTCAATTTTATGTCTCAAAATTTTAAATAAAAATGACGAGTCTAGTAAATCTCTCCTCTTCTGTAGGGATATAATCTTGAAATGCAAAAGTATCTCTTTAAACGATATTTAGTGCCAGTTCTATCCGCTGTTTATAAATGATTAAAATTAATTATTACAACAACAAAAGACGACCGGGGTAGACTCTATGCGCGAAACGGTAAACCAGGCGCTGCCTTGCAGTGGAAGAGATCATTGATTCGTCTTCTTAGTTATAATAATTATACCTAACTGATCAATGAAACAAATGGTGCTGGATTTTACAATTTACTTGAATCGAGTCTCTCTCATCTCAGTAGATGAGAGATAAATAGTCCACATGGTAGATATTCAATTCATAATTTATTAATCTCGTACGTACTCAAATAATAATTGTAGGCGGTGCTTGCAATTCGCGATGGCAGAGCTCGAAGGCGGCGATGAAGTAAAAAGCTGTTATAGTATTACGAGCAAATATTTGTTTCGTCATAATGTAGAACCGCCACGTTATGAATTTAATATCGCTCTCGAGCCGGCGAGTGATTTAGTGCGATGTTGTGTGTTGCAAATTAAAGGAAACATTCTGAACAGCGCAGCCGGCGCGCGGCGGCGCGGCGGTCTGAATGTGGCCGCGGCATGCGACCATCGCGATCTTGTGCCGCACCCCCGCACGCCCGCGCATGCCTCCGCACACCCCCGCAAATAATACCGTGCAGAAGCTTCACTTGATTAACGCGATAAGGAAATCATACGGTAATATTAAATTTGTAATAGAATGGCAGGTACGTCTTGGCTTACAATGGTAAAAAAGAACTTTGGGATACTTTTTTGTTGTTTCTTATTATATTTTGTTACTCAAACGTTACGGGAACGGGGTAAGTTACGGGGGTTACGTACGTGACCGTGAACTGCGGTAGGCGACTGTGACTAGAGACCGAACGCAGTCGCTTGCGCTGTCTGCTCCATACATTTATGTAGATGTAGGTGCGAAGCGGGCATGACTTGGTCTCGTGTCGCGGCCGATTACTCAAGTCGGGAGGACTTGAGAGAGTTCAGGAAGTTCCACAGCGGTTTCTTGTAGTTCGCGTAAGATAAGGTAGATACTGTGTACTTACGCGGCAGTAGTCGCAGTTGTCAATAGAGTCTGATCGAATTTCGTTTTTGGTTTTCGGCAATTTTCTGCCGAAAAATTTGCCGGCAATACGTTCAATTCACCTGCTTTTTTTTCATTCTTTTCTTTTTTTTTTCTACTTTCCTTTTATCGCATATAATTTCGGTCGGACTCCACTTGTCTGTCAGTTTGGTCATCACTTTAACAATTAAAATGTAATAAAAATAACGAGCGTCATATTAAACTGTTTCCAGTCATATACAAGCTGTGCGGCTGCTGCGGTCACTGTGCGCCCGACTGCTGACCTAACAGTCGCACGTCGCATGCCGTGCTTCATATACAAGCTGTGCGGCTGCTGCGGTCACTGTGCGCCCGACTGCTGACCTAACAGTCGCACGTCGCATGCCGTGCTTCATATACAAGCTGTGCGGCTGCTGCGGTCACTGTGCGCCCGACTGCTGACCTAACAGTCGCACGTCGCATGCCGTGCTTCATATACAAGCTGTGTGGCTGCTGCGGTCACTGTGCGCCCGACTGCTGACCTAACAGTCGCACGTCGCATGCCGTGCTTCATATACAAGCTGTGCGGCTGCTGCGGTCACTGTGCGCCCGACTGCTGACCTAACAGTCGCACGTCGCATGCCGTGCTTCATATACAAGCTGTGCGGCTGCTGCGGTCACTGTGCGCCCGACTGCTGACCTAACAGTCGCACGTCGCATGCCGTGCTTCATATACAAGCTGTGCGGCTGCTGCGGTCACTGTGCGCCCGACTGCTGACCTAACAGTTGCACGTCGCATGCCGTGCTTCATATACAAGCTGTGCGGCTGCTGCGGTCACTGTGCGCCCGACTGCAAATCAATCAAATCAAATCAAAATCGTTTATTTGCATAAAATGTGGTGGGTACAAAAGGTGTTACATATAAAATTTAGTGCGAAGACACATTCCGCCATGCAGTGATGGCATGCAAATATTTAGTAAACATAAAATAAAATTATAGACACAATAACAGAATTCTATGAACGAAAATAACATTAAAATCAAGGCAACACCAATATGAATTAAAATTACACACTACATATCTAAACAGTAAGGTAAGTAGCGACAAGGTAATTACCAAAGGAACTTAAATTAACTAAAACTGACTACAATGCATTCCTGAAGTGGTAGGACTGGCACGATTTTTTGTTGAGAAATTCGCCGATTGAATAAAAACTATGCGATATCAACCATTTTTTCAAAACCACACAGAATTTTTTGTAAGGTAGTTCTGTTATCCAGATAGGTAGTGAGTTATATATAAGTGGCGCCATATACACACAACTGCGCCTGAATAGTTCTATCCTAGGTACAGGGATTTTTAATAAATACTGTGTGACTTTTCGTTTGTTAAAATTGTTTTTCGCTTCAAAGAGTTTATAGTTAATTTTAACAAATTTTGCGATTTCGTAAATGTAAATACAAGGAACGGTAAGAAGATTGTGTGATTTAAACACTGGTCTACATGATTCAGACCAGTCCATGTTAAAGATTGCACGAATACATTTTTTTTGTGCTATTAGTATTCTAGAGATTTCCGAAGAATTCCCCCAAACAATGATACCATACCGAATAATAGAACAGACATAGGCGTGATACACCATCATCGCAGTTGGTTTGGATGTCTCATCTTTAACTTTTCTTAAAGCATAAACAAATCTATTTATTTTCAAGCATATGTCATCAATATGTTCTTTCCAAGTGAAGTGTTCATCGAGTGTTATTCCTAGAAATTTAGTTTTATGAACTTGTTCGACTAATTGGTTCCTGTGAGATATTTTAAGAAAGAAAGAAAGAAATCATTTATTTGCTGATAATGTAGGTATACATATAAGTTGGAATAATTGTTAAATGTCCCGATACATTTTACCTTACGGCATGCAACATATTAGGTTTGAATTGAATAGCACTATAGATACAACAGCTCTTGATACAAATATTATTAGCCAAGTCAAATTTAATATACAGATCAGACTAAAGCAAAAAAAAATAATAATAACAATAATAATCAAAATAATCAATTAATTAAATATAAATCTCTCGCAAATCATAAAATGAAAAATATATGTATGTCGCAATGTGTAATGTTAAGAAGCTAAATGTCAAAATAATCCAAATCACAAACGACCTTCGATCAATAATAGCACTAGATACAGGATCAGGAACAAAAATAAGTCGCTGTAGTGGCCACGTTTACACACACATAAACATTTACATTTGTTACTACGAAATATAGAAAAAAGTTTTATAATATTTACAACTTCAATTCATTATAAACCTTAACAATCAATCATAAAGTTTAATTACGATTGCAAAATATTTATATTTAAGTCCTTCTATCATCGGAGAAAGGTAAAAGCAATAAATTAAAAATGTCGCTTGAAAATAAAAGGTCATTTTTATAATAAGTACAAAAATATTTATTCTAAAGTGAAACTTAAAACTTAAGCAATAAGGTTAAAAACATTTTGTTGAAAATTTTGTGCTTACTCTATTTTGGAACTAGACATAGTTCTTGGTATTTACATTTCAATGCTCAGAACACAGTAAGTATTGAAAGATGTAGAGTAGCAGAATAATAATATATTTTTTAGGCCAAGGTTCGTTTTATATGGTAGCAAATATTTTTGACCGATTTTTAAAAGTAGAAGGAGTAAATTAGTACAATAGTTATTTTAATTTTGATTATTAATTTGATAGTTAATTATTTTAATAAAAATATTAAAACAAATTGTTGAATTTTTACAAGGTTTATATATTTCTTCTCCTCTTTCTTTCGCGACAATAGATACCCATTCTGCATTGCGAAATGGGTCACTAGGAAATCTACAAACAAAAACAACATATAAAGTAACAATACTACTCCATGCATTTCCCTGTTCCCGAACAGTCGATGTTTGAAATAAGACCACAAAAATATTTGTGTTTTTATTTTTCGGGCCGTTTTTGAAGCGCTTATCGGGAATCTAGTACTATTATTGATCGAAGCAAACGACAATCACAATTAATACTAGTTATAATCTTTACATAATCTGGAAATGTCAAAATCTGTTTGTCAAATTACAATATAGAAACAACAAAAAAAAAAAAATAATAATAAACAAATAACAGTGTCATTATTATAATCTAAAACATTCGAAATTGCAAAGAAAACGCACATTTATCAATAACATTTCCCTATATAGTTTTATCATTTAAAAAGTCTTTAATTGTGTAATAGCATTTCTCCAGCAATAGTTTTGTTAATTGATTTTTAAACATTTTTATGGGAAGGTCTTTTAAATTTCCAGGTAATTTATTATATATAAGCGGTCCCATGGAAAGGATGCTATTTTTTAATAAGGCTGTTTTATGACCACCTGTGCACAATTGGTTTTTATAATGGGACCTCATTGGTGCTGTGCGCTGTCTTATGTCAATAATTGAGGTAAATAGGTGTTTATTTAATTTAACGAATAAGGCAACTTCTAGGATATATAAACAAGGTAATGTCAGAATGTTTAGGGATATAAATACAGGTTGACAACTTTCAGTAAACTTAAGACCTGTCATTGACCGAATACATCGTTTTTGGGCTCTAAATATTCTTTCCCTCTCACTGCAATTGCCCCAAAATATGACACCATATCTTAGTACTGAAGCAACTAATCCATGATAGGCCATAACTAATGTATTTATGTTTAGTTTATTTGAGAGATTATAGAGTACATATGAAGATTTACTAAGTTTTTGGCATACATTTTCAGAATGAAATTTCCATGTCAATTTATCGTCAATCTGTACTCCTAAGAATTTAGTCACTGAAGTAGTGTCTACGGTTTGACCATTATATTCAGCGGTTACTTTTTTTGGCTGTAACCTCTGGTGAAAATGCATGACTTTAGTTTTTTGTAAATTTATGACTAGATTATTTTTATTAAGCCACTCTATTATTGTTTTAAGTGTGCTGTTTATTTCATCTTCGTAGTTTGTCTCATTCCTATATTCGACTATAGCAGTGCTGTCATCGGCAAATAATGTCATTGGGTGTCGAATTTGACGGGGTAGGTCATTAATATAAAGTAAAAAAAGTAATGGACCGAGTACACTGCCCTGTGGAACTCCGAACTTTATTACTTTGCAACTTGATAGGTATTTCAATTCACGTTTAGTTTTAGTACAGATTCTCGACAGTTCAGTGTACTGTTTTCTATCCGTGAGATATGACTTTATTAGGTTTAGGACGTTTCCTCTTATGCCATAGTCGCTAAGTTTATTTAAAAGAGTGTCATGTTTTACATAATCGAATGCCTTTGACATGTCTGTGAATATTGCACATATAGGGTTTTTTTTATCCACATTATTCATGATTACTTTCAAGAGATCGAATATTGCCATGTTGATATTTTTATTTTTTCGAAAGCCCTTTTGTTCTTCACATAAAATGTCATTTTTAGCTATAAACGCGTAAATAGATTCATAGATGATTTTTTCAAAGATCTTAGAGAATACTGAAATAAGAGCTACAGGTCTATAGTTAGTCATGTCTTCCTTGTCATTCTTTTTGTGCAATGGTTTTATGATCACAGTCTTTAATTCATCAGGGAATATACCTGAGCTTATACACACATTTATTATATGGCTTAATGGTTTTGCGATAATATCAGAGACAAATTTGACTGCAACTGTTGAGAAGCCATCGAATCCGAAACTTTTTTTATTTTTTAAGTTTTGTATCACACGTGAAATATCTTGGGGGACTACCGGCTGCATAAACAAAGAATTACGGGTTTTGGTAATTGCAGCTGTATTTCCCGTACAATTACTGGATACATCACGAATTTGGTCAACAAAAAAATTATTAAATGCTTCTGCAATCTGCTTAGGGTCTTTTATTAGTTTGTTTCCGTCCTTAATTTGCAAAATTGGTTCTTTAACTAAATTATTATTATTATTTATTATTTCTCATGATGATTTTGATCTGTTTATTGAGCTATTAATTAAATAATTATTTTGGGCTCTTTGAGTCAGTTTTACAATCTTTTTAAGTTTCTGAGCATAGTTTCGAAATTTATTTTTGTTCTCGCTTGTAGGTGATTTTCTGTATTTCCATAGCATATTCCGTTGTTTTCTGCTACATATCCTGATACCGCGTGATAGCCATTTAATTTTTTTATCAGATTTTACATTTTTTAATTGCATTGGGAAGCATAAGTTATATAATAGACGAAAGAGATCTATAAAATTATTATATGCGTCATTAGGGTCATCTGTTTCAAGCACTTCTGAGAAAGATAGGCACTGAAGGTGCTTTTTAAACAAAATTAAATTTTCTTTGTATAAATTACGCTTTTGAATTCGCCAGGATTTTATTGAACATGTTTTGTTTACCGGTATTTTTAAAATTTGAGCAGTATGGTCCGATAAACCGAGGTCGACTACTTCGCTCATACAATTTTGTTTGGCATTGTGTGCAAAGTAAGTTGGAGGCATTTACTCTTTTGCGTTTTGAAATTTAATATTTTAGTTTTTCCTACGTTAACTTTTAAAGCATTGTTGTCTAACCATGTGATAATGTTGTTTAAGGTGTTATTTATGTCTGACTCATAGTTTTCAAAGTTCTGCTGACCTAACAGTCGCACGTCGCATGCCGTGCTTCATATACAAGCTGTGCGGCTGCTGCGGTCACTGTGCGCCCGACTGCTGACCTAACAGTCGCACGTCGCATGCCGTGCTTCATATACAAGCTGTGCGGCTGCTGCGGTCACTGTGCGCCCGACTGCTGACCTAACAGTCGCACGTCGCATGCCGTGCTTCATATACAAGCTGTGTGGCTGCTGCGGTCACTGTGCGCCCGACTGCTGACCTAACAGTCGCACGTCGCATGCCGTGCTTCATATACAAGCTGTGCGGCTGCTGCGGTCACTGTGCGCCCGACTGCTGACCTAACAGTCGCACGTCGCATGCCGTGCTTCATATACAAGCTGTGCGGCTGCTGCGGTCACTGTGCGCCCGACTGCTGATCTAACAGTCGCACGTCGCATGCCGTGCTTCATATACAAGCTGTGTGGCTGCTGCGGTCACTGTGCGTCCGACTGCTGACCGTCGCGCATCATAACTCAGCGCTTGACTCTTCATTAGCGATCACTATCACGAGCTCAGTACCGGAGCACCCAAGCCCGCTGTAGGCACCTTTATGATACTACTAATCATAATTATATTTTACCCAACTATGGCGAAGCCAAAAGGAAGGGTTATGTTTTTTGCAGTCTATGTATTTACGTATGTTCCACTGTAGTGCCAAAAAATACTCATCCAATTTTGATTAATGAGGTATCAATCGATTTGTTATTATGTTTCGAGGCTACATTTTATACGAACAAAATCAATACGACGGATGTTCCATCAAAACAGTTGGGGTCTCTATTTTTGTTTTGCTGTCGTAACGAGTTGGATGTCAATTGAAAGGTCTTAAGGGCCCTACAGATTTGCAAGCAGCTGGCAGTCAGTCGACAAGCGGTCCACTCATAAAAAATGTACCTTCTGCCAGTTTTTATGAGTGGAGGGACTGCCGGCGGACTGTGTGGGCCCCTTTAAGGAATACTTTCAAAAAATATATTGGTTACCTTTAATTATACATACATAAACCTCAAAATAATTCAAATAAAAAAGGAACCTAAAACTTGAACCCAACTACGACAAAAACGCCAACTAAAAAGATAGAACAAGACATGATATCGATTATCTTCGGTTTTCATGTACACCACAGTACACAAACACAACGTACACGTTGTTCACGTTGTTGCACGTTGTGTCGTCGTGACGTTGGTTTGTACAATACTTAATTCCATGAGAAAAAAATGTTTATGCTAATAACTTGATAACGTTACTCTGTACTTCTGGCTGTATTCGTTCTGTGTAAGAATCCTCGTAGATCCCCGTATAAGTACACACGTGAGGTAGACGTCGCGCAGTAGATCAGTGCACACTGCTGTAGCTTGCTGCGACACGCGCGTTATCAACCCGACGGAGACGCGGTGTCTCAGCTTTTTGACGCTTTTCACAGTAGATCACACGGCAGTAGATCCCCGTGTATTCACAGTACACGGCATTGGTGCCGTGTACTGCCGTGTACCGTGGGAGTGTCGATATCTAAACGACGATGAAACATAATAAAACATGTTTTCTCAACTCATACTTCAAGAAACAAAACTGCAAGTGGTCGTTGACCCCCCAAAAAAACAACATCGAATCATTTTTGTTTTTATTTTATTGTGTTCAGATATCGATACCATCACATCTGCGGAGTTACACTAGCTAATTTAATTTGACCCTGTTGATTAGCTCTGACCAGGAGATGGCAATACTCTTTGACATTCACTTATGAATTGGTACATCTAATATACAGGGTGTCCCGTAAATAATGGATCAAACGTAACGGGTAGGTAGCTTACCTAATTTCCAACAACTAATTTGAATATTAAAAAAAAAACCGTTACAGTAACCAGGATATTAATTTTTTTTCGAATTTTACGATTTTGTCTTCCAGAATTAAGCTTTTTTAATGCTGTCGCTGCAAATGATGACATTTTTAGGTATGATTTTTATTTAACATTTCTGAATAGCTTACTAATGTTATAAGATACCATTTTTTTGAATACCGTTTTATTTGCCTTAGAAAAAAAATCTTGAGTTGAAAAGTTTTTTCTTTACGATGTTAGGACCAAAATTGAAAAAATTCTCCTGTAAAAAAAATGTATGACACCGAAAACCACCATTATTTTAAAAACTTGTACATTTAATAAGGTTTGCAAATTGGTGTAAAACTTACGTCTAGTCTTTATCGTTACAAAGATATTGCTATGAATGTGATGAAGACAGAAAATAAATTAAATTGGTACTATTCCATTTTTTCATTTTCGTAATGGCTTATGCTTGAATGCTTGTAATCGAAGCAGGTAGTTAAGCGGCTAGCATATTCCGACCCGATGACGTCATCTGTCCGGAATTTGGGACCGCTACCTGTGGCGGAGTTGCACCTCAGTCAGCGTGAAGGGGATAGATAGCGCCGCTTTTGTATTTTTGGTAAATTGGTATGAAGTTGTACATTCTAGTCCTTGTCGTTACAAAGATAATTGCTATGAATCTGAGAGGTGCTCCAAATCAACGTTAATAAAAAAAATAAAAAAGTGTGTACATTTAAACTTTTTCTTTAAAATGTGTAACTGTAGTATTTCAGAGGCAATGTTCATTGAATTATTGAGGCGTATGAAAAGAATTAGGAGGCCGTACTAAAAAAAACAGTTAGTTCAAATAAATCGTTTTATTTGGTTTTTACAATAAATGTTCGAATTGCCTTCCCTCTACAAGAATGCAAAGTCTGCATCTCCTAATAAAGGAAGCTCTTATCCGACGGACAAAACGGCTTTGGTTTATTTCTGATACAGCAGATTGGATGCGCTGTCGTAATTCTTCTTCCGACGTTATTGGATTCTTGTAGACCCTGTCTTTTAAACATCCCCAGTAAAAAAAATCTAGGGGATTTAAATCCGGAGATCGCGGAGGCCACAAAATTGGTCCTAATCGGCCGATCCATCTGTCCGGATAACTTTCATCAAGGTGCGCCCTTACTGCCGTCGCATAGTGAGCGGGGCACCCATCATTTTGCAACCACATTGCTTGCCGTACGTCTTCTGGAACGTTTTCTAATAACCTTGGCAACTCATTCCTTAAAAAATGGAGATAATATTCGGCGTTTAGAGTAGCTGGTAGTTCAAAGGGCCCTATTATTTGCCCATTGATTATTCCCGCCCATAAATTTATTTTAAATTGATGTTGGCTCCTGTCCTCTCGCATCAAATATGGGTTTATCAGCTGCCAACTGTGCAAATTATGCAAATTTAAATATCCATCTCGGCGGCATGAAGACTCGTCACTCCATAAAATCTTGTTAAAAAACTGCGGGTCCGCCCGAATCATTCTAAGCATCCTTTGGCAAAATTCTATTCTTGGCTGGTAATCACGCGACGTCAGCGTTTGAACACGTTGCACGTGATATGGGTGCAATCGGCACCGTTGTAGCACTCGATGCACCGTCGATCTAGAAATTCCTACGCGTCGCGCTATGACGCGAACGGAGACTGACGGATCTTCCTCGATTTCTCGAAGAATGACTTCGTCATTAACTTGTCGCGGTCGTCCTTCACGGGTACCACCAACTCCGGTGCCAAGAATTCTTCCCTCAAGAAGCGCGTTATGCACTCTAATAAAGACGCGATAATCGGGATAACGAACCAGGTTCGGGTATCTTTCACGGTACAATCTTGCAGCCGCCCTGGCATTACCTCTTGCTTCTCCGTAGATAAAATGCATTTCGGCGTACTGCCGTGGCGTGTACTCATAACGAGGCATTGGGCTGAATAAGGTTTCAGCGCTACTGCACACACGTACAAGCACACACAAACGAATGTTTTCGGAGTCCGTAGGATCGCCAAGTCGTTTGTCCAATACGCAAAGAGTTCCAAATCGATAGGCAAAGCAAAGTTCAAAAACACAGCACAAGTCAAATTTTACAGAAGAAAACACCGAGCCACTGACCGGGAGCGAAAGTTGTCTGACGTAGCAACTCGAAGAGAGACTAGTTACAACTAAACTAATAAAATCAAGCAACAATGAAGCCTGTACGAGTGAAGGGCGCAGGAAAGAACAAAAGAACCTGCGCAACTTCATACCGATTTAACCGATTTACCAAAAAGCGGCGCTATCTATCCCTTTCACACTGACTGAGGTGCAACTCCGCCACAGGTAGCGGTCCCAAATTCCGGACAGATGACGTCATCGGGTCGGAATTATGCTATCCGCTTAACTACCTGCTTCGATTACAAGCATTCAAGCATAAGCCATTACGAAAAGGAAAAAATGGAATAATACCAATTTAATTTATTTTCTGTCTTCTTCATCACATTCATAGCAATATCTTTGTAACGATAAGGACTAGACGTAAGTTTTATACCAATTTGCAAACCTTATTAAATGTACAAGTTTTTAAAATAATGGTGGTCTTCGGTGTCATACATTTTTTTTACAGGAGAATTTTTTCAATTTTGGTCCTAACATCGTAAAGAAAAAACTTTTCAACTCAAGATTTTTTTTCTAAGGCAAATAAAACGGTATTCAAAAAAAATGGTATCTTATAACATTAGTAAGCTATTCAGAAATGTTAAATAAAAATCATACCTAAAAATGTCATCATTTGCAGCGACAGCATTAAAAAAGCTTAATTCTGGAAGACAAAATCGTAAAATTCGAAAAAAAATTAATATCCTGGTTACTGTAACGGTTTTTTTTTTAATATTCAAATTAGTTGTTGGAAATTAGGTAAGCTACCTACCCGTTACGTTTGATCCATTATTTACGGGACACCCTGTATATATATATAAACGGCTGTTACGTTACGAACACAACACCCGTAACCCCCCTTGGGCCCCAGTTGTGTATGACCGCTACGCTGTACCACGGGGGCGGGACGCCGTGAGCGTTGACGAATGAGCGGCCTGCACTGCACTAAAAAATAGTAGCCCACCGGTATCGGGAACAAGGTCCAAGCTACCGGCGGCCATGGCTCCAGAGAGAAGAACCTCCTAACAATGCGGGTCATGTCCAGAAGTACTGCTTTCTGAATCAAGCCCTTGATCCAGCTGCCCCACGAGAGCCTCCTTAGGTGTTGGTTGAGGCTCTTGGCAATCAAGCCATTGGCTGATACGACTATCGGCACTATGATTGCTGAGTCCACATCCCACATGTCGACAACCTCGCGAGCCAAGTCAAGATACTTGATTTGTTTATCTTTCTCGGCTTTCACGAGGTTCCCGTCATGCGGGACTGTTATGTCAACAATCATTGCACGCCGCTCTATTCGATCCACCACCACTATATCAGGCTTATTGGCAACAATAGTCCTGTCAGTGATGATGGATCCATCCCAGTACAATGTGATATTTCCATTTTCGAGAACTGGGTCGGGCACGTACCTGTAGTACGGCACTTCCGATTCCACAAGGCTGTATTTCAGAGCAAGTTGCTGGTGGATAATCCTGGCTACAAGGTTGTGTCTATGCAAGTACTCTTCGTTAGCTAGACGAGAACACCCGGAAATAATGTGTCGAATTGATTCTCTCGGTCGGTGGCATGCCCGACAGATGTCAACCGTTCCGTATTTCACAATAAATCTCCGGTAATTGTTCGTCATGATAACTTCGTCCATTATTGCACAGACAAAACCTTCGGTTTCCCAAAGAGGTCACCGGAACGCAGCCAGGCTACGGACGCTAGCAAATCTACATCGAGTCCATGTAGGGCCCGGAAAAAGCGTCCGTGAAGCTCCTTACTCTGCCATACCTCCCTGCGATCGTTAGTGTCAAGCACTACAGGTTTGCGCCAGTTCTCTTTGGCCAAAGAGAACGGGGTGAGACCCTTGTCTACCGCGACTACATCTCGATGCATCCCCACGTCGGCTTCTAGGAAAATATTCCCTGAGACTGCATATATCGTGATTGTGGAGAGTCTTAGCGTTTAAAAAGCCTCGGCCTCCACACTTTCGCGGGATGTACAGTGTCATTGCCGAGGACCGTGGGTGATGCATTCGATATGCAGTCAACAGCGTACGGACCCTCCGATCCAAGGCGTCAAGTTCAGTCTGAGCATTATTATTATTATTATTAGTGGATCTATCCACTACGTGAATCATACACATTATTCGTAACTTTTATACGAGCACGGACACTGTAAGCTTTAAACAGTTTATCAAAATATAATATACCTACTTAATTAAAAATAGGTAATAAATAAACAGAGACAAGCTAACAAAAAGCAATTAGTTGACGATAAGATGCAGCAGAAGATGGCTGCAAGCATAAAGTAAGATGAGAGGTAAGCAGATCTCTCCTTCACTAACATTGTTGAAATGTATCCATGTCTTCTTATTGTTGTAAGTTGACAGTAAGCCTGCTGAGCTTGTATGTAGTGTGTCGAAGTCAACTTATAAGCTGACAATAATAGCGAGTACCAGACAAGGCGGTGTATCACCGGCGAGTCACGGCGAGTCACGGTGAATCGCGGCGAGTCGCGGCAAGTCGCTGCTACGTGCGCGCGGCAACATATTGAGAAAGTTGTGCAGAATGACGCATTGCAGAACATCAACAACGTACCAACACTCCAACAGCCGTCCCCAGGACGAGGTACCGCGTTGTTCTGTACTTATGTTGAGACATGACACTGCATGCGGCCTCCTTCCTTATTGCATTCGGCATTCCTTATTGGCGGCTAGTTATTACAAACAGTGCTTACACCCGGCTTCTGAATTCAAAATTTGAGTTGGAGAACTTGTCGAGCTTTAGCATCTCAGTTCAGAAAACACAAGTCAACACAATATACAAAACAAAGAAAAAACTTAAATCTACCAAAAATAATATTGAGCTCATTAAACTTGGTAGAGGAGCTCGTGGCTAAGTAATAACAGCCGCACGGGTCGATCCATCAGGTTAAGCTACGCTTGCCGGGGTTGGTCCGTGGATGGGTGACCATCTTTACATACCGAGAGTCCTCCGTGCCGCGGAAAGCACGTTAAGCCGTTGGTCCCGGCTGTCATTCGTGGATCTTTGACAGTCGTTACGGGTCGTCAGAAGCCCGAAAGTCTGACAATCAGTCTTACCAAGGGGTATCGTATTACCCAGTTAATGGGTTGTGGAGGTCAGATAGGCAGTCGCTCCATATAAAATAATGGTATTCAGCTGCATCCGGTTAGACTGGAATCCGACCCCAACATAGTTGGGAAAAGGCTAGGCAGATTGATTGATTAAACTTGGTACAAAATAATATACTCACTGTGCCGTGTTCACAAGAGGAACGTCATGGATACCGACTGCGCTTACCGGCAGACCGCCACTAAGTGCCGCCGCGCCCCGTGACATACACAAATGTACGAGTTTCTAACGCGGCCGGTCGCAACTGTCACAAGACACCATGCTCCTGACTGTGGAATGTGTGGCGCGCGTTGTCCTGAGCTGCTGCCGGAGCTCTGACGGCACGCGGCACAACATCGCCGTCGCGTCGCGGACAACTGTCAATGTGTCGCTGCGCCAACAGATTGCGATTCTGATTGCAGCTGTAATTACACCTCGGACCTCCCCCCCTCACCCCGCTCACGGGCCAGCCCCCCCCCCCCCCGACCTCTTCCAGAGACGCAAGCCTCTTTCCGGTTCCGTTATGTGACACTGCACAAGCACTGAATTACTCTGACAATGTCCTATGTACATACATAAAATATCTGACAGTGTTTGCATTTAAAAATTTAAAATTTGTACGCAGTAATTATAGGCATAATATGAGATCGATGTAATTATCTTTAAGAACTTTTTGTATCTTATTTAAACAAACAAATAAATGATTCTGATTTTTTATTTAGATTTTTACGAAATTGTATCACATTCAAAACAGAAATGCAAAATAAATCGACCTTATGTAAAATTAATTAATTAAGCTTTATTTTGAACACAAATATTATATTAGATTATCGCGAACAAAATATTTACTTACTGGCGAGAAAATGAAAGCCGCCCCAATTCGTCCTAATTAATGATCATCAGAGTAATTAATTTACATAATTGGAGGAGAATTACGTCGAAATGCAAAATAGTCAAACGAAACTGAAGTCGAAATTAATTTCCATAACGATGGAATAAAGACGCAGTGCGTAGCGCGCTCGTAGCTCAACCTAGCACGCTCGTAGCAGATCGAAGCGCGTAGCTGGCTCGTAGTGGTGTTGTCTAACGTAGATTGGGAATTCGACGGTGTTGGGTGAGAGTTTTCTAGTATTTACTGCAGCAGCGGTAGCCTGTAGGTGCATACAGAAACAGACTATACACTAATACCTGTACAGAAACACATGTTTCAATACACTTCCTCCAAAACTGGTTCATATCGCACTACGATTAGGTTCACAATGCAATGTATTTCACACGCGTGCGATTTTTTATTTTCCATCACGTGCGGGAGTAAAAATTGCCATAGATAACTTATACCTATACTTAGTCCAAATTAGTTCAATGCCTCTATACACACCGTCTCTATTCGGAGGTGAATGTTTTTTTTTTAATCTCGGCAAAGAGATATGCGTCTTTACGGCGTTAATATTTTTTGAATATTTAAATAATGTTTATAAATAGAATATCATCAAAAACCATGATTATTAAATAAAAAAAAAAAACGTTTATGAACAAATTAATATTTATTTGTGTTCTAAACTCAAAAATATTTGAATTTTCTATTTTTTATGTTAGGCTGTTTATCTGATTTATACCTTTGCTTTTCCTTCAACCTGGCGAAAGCAAAGCTCGGAAAAAAAAGAAAATTTAAGTCATAGTTTCCTAATAATTCATGACAAAAATATTTTTCGTTATTTTATTTTATTTCTTCAAAAGTGTATTGAAAAACGTCGTTTGATACACGTGGACATTTGTTATTGCAGTTCTCGGCTCAAAAACAACCTCGCCTTCGGCTCCGGTGTTAATTCCGCCTCGAATGCAATAACAAAAATTCTCCACTTGTATCAAAATGTATTATTATGTAAGCACGTAGTTTTATTTTCAAAGTTCAGCGGACGCACAACCTCCGCTCTCATATTTCCACAAACGCTTGTAGAAACTAGTGTTTCATGGAGTTTTGTTTTTCAGAACTTTGTTTAAAAACTCTTAAATCGTTATTAAAAAAAGTTGCCCATGAAATATAGGGTCCGTGGCTTAGGCCCCCAGTGGTCGAGGCACCTGTGGCCGACGCCCCCGATTCGATTCATTTAATTCAAAGCAATTTTTGATCAAATGTACTGTCAAGCACAAAAATATTTTACATAAATAATAAATGTATATTGATTGTAAGTAGGTATATGTATAATTTTAAATTATAATTATATTTATGACAGGAATGCTTTTATATTGGATGTTGCGCCTGGCACGCTCCTATGTTAGCGAACATAATTATGCGAGGAGGTGTATATAATAATTATGGAAGTGTGCATAACACCAAGTCCAAGGTTGATACAGTATGACATCCAAACGGAAGATTGTATGCTCCTGAGAGGTCGTATCTCATCGAGGCACATATCAAATAAAACTTATTACAGTTATTTACTGATCGATTCCACCTCGGAGGGCAGATCTGCCATAAAGGAATATTATTGCTCATGCTTAACAGGCATGAGCGCTGTTGGCATACCGTGAGCATTATCTGGTACTTCGGTATCTGGGCACATTTAAACAATTTCGTTGGTCCTGCAAAGTGCCTGGGACGATATTATTGTACAAAGCCGAAATACAATATAATATATTTCGTTCACATTCGTTTATTTATTTATCCCCAAACATTAATGAACACAGAAACCTAAAAATAATTAAGTGAAATAATTTTACACAAAATACCATATTCTCGCATTCATTCATTCATTCGTTCACATTTGTTATCTTCACTAAAGATATTATGATATTTTTGCATGTTTCCATCCGAAACTTAACATACTACAAGGGTAGGGACGGGGTTTATAAAAAAACGCCCTTTGTTCTTTTTTATAAATGTATATTAACAACATTCAGTAACTTTTATATGAAGTATTTTTTTGATTTTTTGTATGTTTGTACATAATAAATATGCTTTTAATGGGGAAAAAGTTGTGTAAGGATAAGGTCAAGTGGCAATTTATTCTCTCTGCTATTTGATCGATAAATTTTGTTTAGCAAGGAAAAGTACTTTATTATTATGGTGAAACACTTTTCTCATTTACTGTACTAAGTGAAAAACCCCAAAAAAAGAAAAATATTAAATTAATCGAATCGGGGGCGTCGGCCACAGGTGCCTCGACCACTGGGGGCCTGAGCCACGGACCCGAAATATATTTGCCAAGTATGTATAGATCTCGTCATTACGTATAATAAAAAGTATATTCTTCTCATACAGCACAATTCTTTTTTTTTCCAATTGAAACGATTGATAATAATCTATACTAATAATATTATAAAGAGGAAAGATTTTTTTGTTTGTTTGTTTGTTTGTTTGTAGCGAATTTTGTTTGTTTGTTTGTAGCGAATTTTGTAGCGAATAGGCTCCGAAACTACTGGTCCAATTGTAATCATTTTTTCACCAGTAAAAAGCTAATTTATGAGAAGTAGGGGATGAATGGTGAGGAAGGAGAGGAGAAAGAGGGGAGGAGGATAGTGGCAGAGGTTGGTGAGGAGAGGAAGGGTAGGTGAGGAGTGAGGGGGAGGGGACGGGGTGGTGAGAAAGAGAGGGGGAATGGAATGTGGTGAAGGGTGTGTGAGAGTGGGTAAGAGGAGGAGGGAGAGGTTAGCGGGAAGGGGATGCGGTGAATGAACGTGCTAATCTCTGGAACAACCAGTCGGACTTTAAAAAATCTTTTTGCATTTTATAGCCCAAATCTACAGGAAGGATATAAAAAGGCATATTTAACATCATTCTAGAACCTTTACGTGGCGAACTAAAAGAAAAAAAGTCAGAAAGAACGCTAGGCGAAAGCGAAGTAATAGCGCGGGCAGGCAATGCGATGCGACGGGGTGGGTCGAGGGAACAAGAAATTTCACGCGGACGAAGTCGCGGGCAGCAGCTGATTTTGAATTGATGGCAATTGATCAATTGCGACTGATCGTTCCGGGGACCCTGCAGAGTGCACAGTAACAATCGCAAGTGTCGGGCGGAGTTGGAGAGCTGGTGAACGCTGTTACAGGTGCACAGTGCGCAGTGTCGTGTCTGTGCACTGTTGACCTGCTTGTGCAAACCCCCAGCTGTCTGCTGCAATCAATGCCCCGTATTTTGATCAGGGGGGGAGGCAACTTTACACTCGCGATCCCTAATCAGCTCGGAACTCGTTTGACTTACAGATTTGATAGACTTATTACTTATTGATCTTAACAAAGTAACAGACTGGGCAAGTGAGCGTGCGAGCGTGTGGCCAGTCTGTCGTGGCGCCTGCCGATGCCGGCCACTGATTGCGCACTGATTGCGATACTCTCCACTGAGTAATCGTTACATGTTCGAGCTAGAAGAAACCACATAGCTTGCCCGCACTTTTCCGTACTTTCACCTTACGTTCAAAATTATTAATCAATTCTGATCTAATTTTTGAAAGCTAGATTGACATTAAATAAAATAAAAATAAATAAATATATTTTTTATTTCAAAAAAACAATTAACCAGTAAACATAGAATATTCCAGAAAGAAGTGTATCGATGGTGTCTCTACTAATGTAAAATAGAATATTGATTGAATAGAACTTGGAAATCGCAAAAAAATCTGCTGTTGCCTACATTTTTTATTTTATGTTGAATCCTTAGCAGACGCTTTCCTCACGACATTGACAAAAAAAAAAAAATGTCGTGACGGCAGTTTTGAGTATGAATGTGGATGGCTATAAGAGTAGGGGAAGACCAAAGAAACGGTGGATGGATTGTGTGAAAGATGACATGGCTAGAAAGGGTGTGACTACCGAGATGACGAATAATAGAGAAGTAAATAAATTATTATCTAAACAGATAATCAGTAGAAGTACTCAATTTAAAAATATTTTCTATAAACTACACTATTAAGCTACCGACATACCTTCTTCTTATATTTTTTTATGTAAAAAGAAAAGTCCTGTCTGACTGACTGACTCATCAACGCCCAGCCCAAACCATTAGACCTAGAAAGCTGAAATTTTGTACAGATTTTCTCTTTATAATGAAGACAAGGAATAATGAAGGATTTTTTCCCGTGAGATATTTTCCAACATCCACGCGGCCGAAGCCGCGCGGGAAGTGCTAGTATTGAAATAATTGTGTGTGTGCGTGTAAGTATGTATGAATGCGTCTGTGTTTTTGAAATACCTCTATTTGATTGTTTTGAGAATTCTCTTTAATTTGATGGTAAATAAATGTACTTATAGATATAGATTGACATTGAAATCCGTTACTAAGGTAACACAAATACACTATTTATGAGACATGCTTATAAAATAATTACGTGTTTCTCTTGTTACAGGTAAATATTACCAACAACAGTCCTGGCGGTGGCCGTTTTAGTAAGAATACAATGTGAAGTTAACTGAGATACCTTAACTGTAGTGCTCTGGTTGTGAGGATACTCCGATACAGATACACCGGCCTCCTCCGAGACGGAAACGGAAGTCTTGGAGGCCGGGGAGGCTAGGCGGCGGGCGGCGGGGACCGACACTGGCATCGCTCGTCGCGGTGGCAGCAGCCGCGTCGCCACAAGCCGCGGGCTGTAAGCGTGCCGCAGAAAAGAATTCACGGCAATAATTTGCTCGCAAAGTTACGGCGCGTTAACACGACAACTGTCCGAGAGTTCCGAGATTTATAACACAAAATGTTCATAGAGTCACCCCACCCGGCTATCTGTCACCGCTTGCAAGCGGAGGCGCGCTTCTACGATTTTATATGTTTAGAGGACCGTTGTAAGAAAACAAGCATAAGTAAAATGAGGCACTGACTGTATCAGTATTACGCCGTTTGCCCGCGGTTTAACGCACATCTTATCTTATCTTAAAACTACTTAGTTCATTATCAGTGCACTCAAAACATATGAACCTTTTTATAACTCCCTTGCTATAGCTATGCATTACAAATATGTTGGTACGTACCAACACAAACAATATAAAAGAATAGAATAGAATAGAATTGTGAATCAAACGAGCTTACCTGTTAAGCGAACTCTTGATTCTAACTTTATGAACGGCGATCTAAAAAAAAAACAGAGTAGATGTTTAGAGTTGTCTGCAATAATTCAGTTAGTTAATAAATTATCTGGTTATAAGTATACTAGTTTATTAAGTAAGCAGGTACTTATTTTTTTCTTCAATTAGCATTGCGTATAGCAAAGAAACATTACCAGCAGCAAGTCTTATTAATCCACTTTATTTTCTCAATTGATGTCAGCTCTAAGTTGAGCTGCTGTATGTACTGTGAGAGTTGAGGAATTCATGTCACTCTCACCTACCACAGCTTACAGTTATAAAAACCATTAAGTCAGTCTCCGCAGGTCTTTGTTTTATTAGTCCACACAGTCGACATTAGGGCCAAAAGGGCAACCGACTTCTTTGTAGGGTCTCCTAGTTTGTTCTGTATAGTCCGATCAGGAACATATTAATTGTGATATTGAATTGTAAGTTTAGAAAGTTTCCATAAATGAGAATAGCAGTAGTTTAATGGTCTCCGTAAACGTAAACGGTCGCTGTCTTATTTGAGATGCAGTGTAGAACTGCAGTGCGTGACTTTGCAATAAACTGTGTTGATTTTCGATCTCAGCGACTCTTGAAGATTAATCTTACTGTAAAAGTTTTAATATTATAAGCAATATCTAGTGGTATGACTGTAATACGAGTATGTGTAGACTAGAGAGTGAAGAGGTTTTGAATTTTCACGTAAATTGCAGATTTAAAGCGAAGTGGCGGGTCATGCGTCACTTCCGACTTTGATCACGCGCCACAACTTTGTGGCGTCCTGCAATTCAAATCCTTGTATCCACAAGATTTTTATAGCTTTATCTGTTTTATGAGTTAGGTGGTTATTTTGGAAACTTGGGTGTTTTGGAAGCACCATTTTTTAGGTTGTTCCCTGGATAGAAAAAAGATTTGGACAAACTAATTCAGTTAATTTCTTAATTGACTAATAATGCATAATAACATTATCAGGTTGATAGCTAAACAATAAAAAGGTAGATTAATTCTAAGAGCATAAAAGTATGAATCTCTTTTCTCTGACCTCATATATCCACAATTAGCATATTTTTACATTTCCCTAACCTAGTTCATAGTAATGGGACTCACCTGTTATAACGGCTTTTGCAAGTTTACAACACAGACAATGTGCAGGGTTGAGCAAGGCTGTCTCGCAGCCTTCATCTTCATAAATTTAAAATATATCAAAGCACCTTTTTGCATTTCCAAAACCTAGTTCATAGGAATAGGACTCACCTGTTATAACGGGCACATACTAGCGTTAGCTGTATAGCATCGCTTTGGGCATCACATACTTGCCACACTGGTAACTTCTCATCCAGTAACATGCTATATAGTAATGTTACTGCCGGCATCTCGTGCGCACTGGAGAGGTACTGCTGACGGGTACCTACCAGTGCTTGTTATGTAGAATAACATCGCTAAGGACATCTCGTGCCCCACTGGTAGCTTCTCATCCAGCTAGTAACGTCGAAGTAACGTTACTGAGGGCATCGCGTGCACACTGGAGAGGCAATGCTTTAACAAGTTTGCACCATACATGCAATATGCAGTGTTATTGACCACCATAGTGCTATATCAAAGCACTGTCAGTATCACGTATTAGGTGGTCAGTTAAAGCCAGGCGTTCCCGCACCTCAAGGTTGTGGGATACCTCCGGATCATTCGGTTTGTGGTCAGGTCTAAGAGTCTGCGTCTGCTTCTGATGTATTTATCGGCTTCTCGTAGATATCGTTGATGGACGTCGGGGCTGTGCAAGCGTGAGTTGTACTTGCTCAGATTTTGCGTCTCAGTTCCAGCTTCCACCGACGGCGGTGATGCACTCGATACACTTTCTATCACCTAGCATAGTTAACATTCTGTTATTTTAGTCAACTACACCGTAAACTTATTTTAAATGAGTAATTTGTCGAGAGATAACATTTTCTTGCGATGTCAAGAACGCGCGCGAAAAGAAAAGTGACGTTCTGTGTTGCCACACATAAGACGAAATAATCATATTTTAAAAAATATTTATATATTTTATTCCTAAAAAATTGCGATAATAGACGTGTGTATTAGAAATAGGTACTACTCTGTTTAACCAATTATTTTTCAGATCGCCGTGAAGTAAAATACTCTTTATTATGCACACCATTCAAATGACAGATGTTGTGTGCGTCTTATCGCTAAAAGCGATCTTAGGTCTTTACCTATGAAATTGCCGTTCTGCAGTACTGGCCATTTCAAATCAAAATAATTTTTGTTTGGCTAAGAATTCTAATTTCAAATTAAGTTTATTTTAAAAACATGGATTTTTTTTCCAAAAGTAGTCATTTGTTTATTGATTAGTGTTACATTTTCATCGCATTTCAATCTTTTTCGTCATCATGGATACGTTAAAAATTCGAGTAATTATGGAATATGAGTACCGTCGTGGCAGCAACGCGGCACAAGCGGCACGCAACATCAACGACGTTTACGGAGCTAACACTACAAACCAACGCACCACTTGTTATTGGTTTGCTCGCTTCCGTTCTGGAAATGTCGACCTGAAAAATGAACCTCGCGGTCGCCCGAAGACTTTGGTCGACAATGACGAATTAAAGGCGATTGTGGAAGCTGATGATACACAATCTACGGCTGAATTAGCAGCAGCTTTCGACGTTAGCGTCAAAACAATATTGGTCCATTTGCGTCAAATTGGCAAGGTAAAAAAGCTTGACAAATGGGTGCCCCACGAACTCAATGATCGCCAGCGCGAAGTACGCGTCGAGACGTGCCTTGCACTGCTCAACAGACACACAAATGAAGGAATTTTGAACCGCATTGTTACCTGCGATGAAAAATGGATTCTGTTTGATAACCGCAAGCGCTCAGCAAGTTGGTTGGATCCTGGTTCAGCACCTAAACAATGCCCTAAACGAAAACTTACCCCTAGAAAAGTGATGGTCACTGTTTGGTGGTCTAGCGCCGGTGTGATTCATCACAGCTTCTTACCAAACGGGGTGAGCATTACTTCAGATGTGTACTGTGAAGAACTGAACACAATGATGGAGAAGCTGGCACATCTTCAACCTGCATTGGTCAATCGCTCGTCTCCGCTGCTCCTGCACGACAACGCGCGACCTCATACTGCACAGCAGACGGTCTCCAAGTTGCAAGAACTGGGGTTGGAAGCTCTCCGTCATCCGCCCTACTCACCAGACCTTGCGCCTACAGACTACTACTTTTTCCAGAATTTGGACAACTTCTTAGCGGGAAAAAAATTCAATACCCGAGAGGCAGTACAAAATGCCTTTGAAGAATTTGTTGCCTCCCGTCCAGCTGATTTCTTTAAGAAGGGCATCAATAAACTGCCACTGCGTTGGCAAAGATGCATTGATTGCATGGGTGATTACTTCGATTAATACAAATAAAAAAAGTTTAAAATCTATCCATGTCAACCATCGTAAACTGGCATCTTATTTGAATGCGACGGAACGCACCTTGCGCTCTGATTGGTTGAACGTCATTTACCCCGCGCCGATATCTTTCATTCACCATAATCTGTCATTCACTGTCGTTCGTTCGTTTAGTTTGTTAGTCGCCGAATATAAAGAAACCGATAAATTTTTGTGGTTTTCAATAATTTTCGAGTTAAAAATAACTAAAAGTAATCCTATTTATTTCTCCAGTACTATGGTTGTAGTGCTCAATTTCTACATATTGTGATATTGTGAACGGTTTTCGAGATAAGACGTGAACCATTTATATTAATTTCAACTTGATACCTCCACGCGTTCTTGAGAAAAAGGGTCTTGACAGACTGACAGACAGACTGACAGACAACGAAGTGATCCTATAAGGGTTCCGTTTTTTCCTTTTGAGGTACGGAACCCGAAAAAGGAAGGTTAAATTAATTAAAATGCACATTAAAATAATAATAATAATAATAATAATAATAATAATAATAAAACTTTATTGATAAAATAGGTAACAAAGATTTAACATTGGTCCCAAACTAGGCAAGCCTGTATCTTGGGCACCAATATGGAGAGTTTACCATAAAAACAAACACATTGAAAACATATTCGGTAATAAAACTATTGCTTCAAATTAAAAAACCAAATAAAAATCCTAAAATCAAAGCGAAAGAAAACATAACAAACAAATCAATATTAAATAGAAAATAAAATTTATAAAACTAGAAAAAACGCTTTTGTGAATAAGTGTGTGATCATGTGTTGTGCATGAGTGTGGGTGTAAAGATGTGTGATCATGTGTTATGAATGAGTATGAGTTAATGTGTGCGATTATGTGATGGAACAATTACTAAAATTAAGAGGAACTACTACAACAGCCGCCCTCTCTTTCATAAACTCAGGTGTTAACACATCTTCTTCATCACTTGAATGCATTTTTAATCGATTTATTATTAAGTAACACTAAACTTTGTGTTCATACAATTTACAGTATTCAAAATAGCGCCAATTTAATAATGACGCAAAGAACACAAAACAGTTTCTATTTTATTGCTAAACTCCTTGTCGAAAATGTCGACCAATCAAATTGAAGAACACACCAATATACTCGTAGGTCGAATATATTCTAGTAGCTAGTGTGTTCTAAATTCAAACACCAAAATAGTCACTAAAAGTGCTTTTTATTCACTGTTTTCAGTGAATAAAATAAGCTTTTTAGAGGGGGAATGGTATAAACAATTTTTATTATGGGGACCAAACCTGAAATCGCGAGAAAAAATCAGCTGTTCTCTACATTTATGTTCGCATTACTCGTCAAAATGTAGGGAACAGTTAATTATTTTTCGCGATTTCAGATTTGGTCCCATAGTAAAAATTGTTTGTATCATGAGTACAATCGTATGTAACAGGCTCTGTTTCACCACCTACGATTAAGTTCCGATTATGTTATACTAGCTGCTTCCCGCGACTTCGTGCGCGTGAAATTTCTTGTTCTGCCGACCCACCGCATTGCCTGCCTGCGCTATTACTTCATTGTCATTTAGCGTTCTTTCAGACTTTTTTTCTTTTAACTCGGCACGTAAAGATCCTAGAGTAATGTTAAATATTCCTATAGCCTTAAGATTTGGGCTATAAAATGCAAAAATATTTTTTAAAGTCCGACTGGTAGTCCAGAGATTAGCACGCTCGTTCTCCGTATCCCCTTCCCGCTAACCTCTCCTTCATCACCCTGTCTGCTCTCTCTCCCCCTCACCTCCTCATTTTACTGCTACAATAAAACTATTTATTTGAATAAGAATTATACTACGATACGAATATAACCAACTTTTGTTTCTACCGGCGATCTAATTAAGTTTTAGAACACAAAAGCTTCTATTATGACTTAACTATGACAGTTAGATATATTGCTTTTGCGGATTTTTTTAAAGGTAATAATGAGTACATACTTTTACTTTTTATATATCATCAATAGTTTTCTCAGCGCACGCCAAATAATGAATTTTATAGGAAAAATTTAGCTACTTTGGGTTGCATTCTTGCAATTTTCTTAAAGATCTCTAAGTTTTTTCTCTCAACTATGCATAGTTTATGTAAACTGGAAGAGCTGGATCACCTAATACAAGCAAATCTTTGCTTAAAAGGTGCCTCCAAACTAAATCATGTAATTTACAAGTTGATGAAATAAACATTTTTATTTATTTTTTGAAAATAAAATAATTAAGCCTTTGTTACTTCCTAATAATTTAGCTATCTATTGGTGAAAAAATTGTTAAAATCGGTCCAGTAGTTTCGGAGCTTATTCGGTACAAACAAACAAACAAAAAATCTTTCCTCTTTATAATATTAAGTTACAAAATAAATGATTGATTGATATTTAACTTACTTGGCAGATAATTTAACACAAATTCTGTTCCATTTTTGAATTTATTCGGTAAGGAGTGACTATTCGGACGTCGTGAAATAGGCCCCAAGTATCGGTCACTAATTACCAGTCACCCTTATAATATACATGAACAGACATGACGGTCTTTCTTCGTAGAGACGTAGACAAGCAAGCTCCTATTGACGCGAGTGTCGCGCGTTCATCTAACGAAGTAGCCGTACCGCTTAGTGCAGCCCGCACACTTGTCTGTACACCACTGCCATGTTCACTGAACGCTCAGTCATGCAAACAAACGCGAATCTTTTCTCACTCGTGCACACCGCAAACGCGCGCTCGCTCCAAAAATCGGATAGTTCATACAAACGAGGATCGATCGTGAGCTTCCGATTCCGGGTCAACTCGCCACTCGACGCGGCGCACGACGCGCGACTACACTCATTTGCATACAAGCGACTAAGCGATGCATGCATCGCATAATCTTAATATTATTACGTACACAGCGCCGTTCGCGTAGCTTGTGCTTGTAAAGAGATCAAACATACGTGTTTGGTCTCTAATGCTAATAGATCGTATGAGAATCGCTGATATGAAAATGTTTCGTTCACAGACCTGATGTTTAAGTGTGCAGTGTTTGTGTTCATAATAGGTGCTCGCAGTGTGTGTGCAAACAGGGTGATAGTGTGCTGACGTCATTAGCGGGCGTCGGGTGTGCGCGTAGAGCAAACAGCTGGCGCCGCTAATGGAGAGCCATTCATTCACGTAGTGAGTGACGCGCGCTGCCGCAGCAGCTCACAGTGCACGCCTCACTTTCCTGGTGCTCTGGCACTCGGGCACAAAAGCTCAGTCACTGGAGGAAGCAAAACGATTTGATTACTAAATCGATCAGACTATCAGAAGCTGAAGCCGAGAAAAATTTGATAATATGTTTTTTTTTATGTTTAAGTTATTAAAAAATTAATTCCTAAAACTTTAAGAAGTGCTTTAGACCATCGAACTGAATAACTTTTACAATGGGAACAACATTGAATTCGCGGAAAAAATGAGCTGTTGCCTACATTCAATGTAGGCAACAGCTGATTTGTCGAATCAAATCGATTATTTGCGATTTCAGAATAAAAAAAAGTGATCGGGCGCCGTCAGTTGGGACTGGTCGTCTCTTAGCTGCCATGGCTTATTTTTAATTTTAATATTTAATTTAGTTGTTTTAGTTATTATCTTTTTATTACGGACGCTTTTTAACGTGCACGTCTTTCTACATTGTTCTCACATGTATATTTTCAACTTGAACGATGTAACCAATATTTTGTAAAAATATTATGATTTAAAAGAGTGTCCGTGGAGTTTCTTGCCCGTTCTTCTCCATAGGGATCTACTACGCTTTGGAATGGGCAACTAGCTTCATCTTTCTGACTGACCGACCCATTGACAATTCAAAAGTGCCTGTAATTGGTTTATTTGAAATAAATGCTTTGAGTTTGAGTTTGAGTTTGATCTAAATATCTTAAATGCAAGCAGAACGGACCCTCAACAGCTCATTTTTCAAAACGCATCTGACGTTTTCGTTTTGATATTTCTTAAAATCACACATTTCAATCGTATTTTTTCTGACTATACTTTAAATAAACATGCAAATGCTATTTACTTTTTCTAAAAAATCGCCTAAAGAAGATTGGCAGGTTGGGTACCGCATCAAATCCAAACGTGCTAAAATCTGGATATATGCAAATTATAGGTCTTATATCCGTATTTATTTTCCAAGCTAAAATGTTTTAATAGTTGTTGGGAGTAATTAAAAAAACATGATTTTAGGGTGCAGCCCCGTTACAGAAACAAAACGTACTAATGCAAAACAAAACGGATAAATTAGAATTTGTTAATCAATATTTGGCAACACAGCTGCCACCATAGATGCTGCTACTTATGTCAAATACAAAATAATAACAACTGTCGCTTATGTCAAATGCAGAATTCGTCGTTTGTGATATTTGTAATGTTTTCTGCATCTTTAAGGCCTCGGTCACGAAGTCAGCGGGAGCGGGGCGGCGGCGAGCGTTGCCGCGACGCCGCCGCCCCCCCGCAGCTCCCCGCGCAGCTGCCTACGAGGCCAGTTCCATACAAATGTATGCATTGAAACGAACCGCTCCCCGCGCCGCTGCCGCCGCCGTCCCGCTCCCGCTGACTTCGTGACCGAGGCCTAAGTGAAGTGTGAACTCTTATTTTGAGACTCCACTCCACGTTGCTAGAACATTACAATTTGCGTTCAGTTGAGTAGGTATACTTACTTCTGCGCAGGGCTGAGATAGGACGGATAGGACTCTTTATTTTGCATTGTTTTGGTGCAAATGTATGATCTGTGAATGTTGTTCATGCTATAACAATGTCGGCAGTTGATCTTCGGTGTATAAACTGTGATGTGCGCTTATCACGCCTTCGCCGATAATCATGTCTTGTCTGCCGAGGATGATAACCTCGGAACTATATATCCCATGGCTCTCCATAGAAGAATTGGTGTTGTTTGCGTGTGGCACATACCAGATCCGTCAAGCTAAATCATACGTTGGAGAACATTTCCGCTTTCACGGAGTTTACACACTGGAAATAGGTCGCGACCAGCTGGATTTGACCAGTTTAGGAGAAGAAAATCCTTTTTTGTTAATAGCAAAAATAAAATCCCGTAATGTGGGACGGAACACATAGGTATTTTGTTTTCATAGCCGTTGAAAGGGAACAGCAAGGTAGGAGCGCCATCATCGGCTACTGCTGCAATAGTATATTATGACTCAGAACCGTGGGTTGTTGTTCACATGTCATGAGCGTAGTGTGGTAGTTAGCTTACGCTCGACACGAAGGAATAACTCCCCCTGCGGTATTTCTTGACAATGTATTGTTAATAGTAGATTAAAAAGTTGGTATAAATAATAGGGTTTTATTCATTTACATCAGAAGCATTATATAATTTTACGTCATTGTACCTTAGGGGACTGGACTGCTTCTCCTCAACACAGGTTTCCATAACCTAGCTAGGAGAGCAGTGCTCACCCACACGTTTTGAGAAATGTAATTGTGCTTATTTTGTGAAACTGTATTTGTAACGTGTACCTACTGCAATCTTTTGTTTTCAGTAAATAAATAAATAAATTAAATAAATAAATTTTAACCGACTTCAAAAAAGGAGGTTTGTTTGTCCGCGATTTTCTCAAAAACTTATGAACCAATTTTGATGATTCTTTCACTACCGTAATCTACATACTTCCAGGAAGGTTTTAGTATAGAAAACATTATGTAATTATTCTTTTTTACGAAGTTATATGCATAAATGTACTGTATCTCCGGTATTTCTAAGCCGATTTTGATGATTCTTCTTTTCGTTCGTCTTGGGCTTACATATGTAATTGTATATTCAACTAAAAATGTAAAAAATAATTTACTTTAAAAAAAGTAAAAACCGACTTCAAAACCAAAAACTCTTTTACAAAAAAAATACAACCGACTTCCAAAAACAACTACAAAGTGAAAAATAACTTTAATTTTGGAAGTCGGTGTCTAGTTAAATGTATTTTCGTTTTTTGCCACCGACTTCCGAAATTAAAGTTATTTTTCACTTTGTAGTTGTTTTTGGAAGTCGGTTGTATTTTTTTTGTAAAAAAGTTTTTATTTTTCACTTTTTAGTTGTGGAACCTACCCCACACAAATTCTAATACCACTACCTGCAAAACAAAGTACTCGTAGAACATCATCCATATAAAAGTGGGGAAAAAATACGTATCATTGAAGCTAACTCAAAAACTACCAAAGCAAAGTTAATAAATTTTATATGGGACCAACTGTGATGTATACCCTCTCGAATAAAACAAAAACAATCCAAATCGGTCCAGCCATCTTCGAGTAATCGGGGAACATACATAAAAAAAAAAAAAAAAAAAAAAAAAAAGGTTCCGACGAATTGATAACCTCCTCCTTTTTGAAGTCGGTTAAAAATGAATAAAATAACTTTCATAAAACACTTAATAGCTTCTGAAGTCAGTGTCTTGAATTCTTCAATGCACTTTAGCTTGACAACGACTTCAGAAGCTTTATTTTCAGGCTACTAGGGCCCATAGACAAAATACACAAATGATTGATACAAAATTATAAACTAATACATAATAAAAACATTTAACAAACTTAAAAACTACTGCACACGAAGTGACGGCGTCGTGTTACGCTGCGAGGTGTCGCGTAGCTGGCCGCGGAAACGCCGATACAGCACACCTTTCGGCCAAAACTCTTCCTTGAGGAAGGTCAGCAAGTGGTGAGTCGGAATGCGCACCAAAACGACTTGAAATTGGTGTTATGGCGCGCCTTCAACTTCTCCACCCTCAAGGTCCAGTTGGTCTTCACCCGTATGTACTCTACAATGTCCTCAGGCTTCGTAGAGTGGTACAACCGGGACACGTACAGCTGCGTCGTCGGTACTGCAGGACGTAGCAACATGTTAGAACCAGCCGGCGCCGTCCCACACTGGTTACGATAAGTAGGCTTTTTCTTCTTTCTCTCCACCTTGATGAAGCCGTCCTCGTCGCATGTGTTCTTCAGTGGAACCTGCTGTTCGTGGTCCATCACAGCGCCTTTAGTCGCGCTCGATGCTGAGCGACTCTGCTTTCCCCCTTTTGGTTTTCCTTCGTTTCGTTTCGTTTGCGACACAGCAGTTTTCGTTATGTATAAATCAATTTAATATCCCCAAGTCTAATGTAAATCTTACCATTACATATTTTGTTATACTCTATTGTAGCATTCAAATCCATATATTCATTCTATGGAACGGTAAGCCTTTATGTGGTACTGAAAATACATGGGTTTCTGCCAATCGCCTTTAGGGGAAAATATCCTGAGTGGAAACCCTGAAAACATTTTATTTTGCTCAGGAGATCCCACATACTAAGACACACAGATAGACGCCTCATGTATCCAGCCACTAGGAAGCTCAGGAGATCCCACATACTAAGACACACAGATAGACGCCTCATGTATCCAGCCACTAGGAAGCTCAGGAGATCCCACATACTAAGACACACAGATAGACGCCTCATGTATCCAGCCACTAGGAAGCTCAGGAGATCCCACATACTAAGACACATAGATAGACGCCTCATGTATCCAGCCACTAGGAAGCTCCGGAGATCCCACATACTAAGACACACAGATAGACGCCTCATGTATCCAGCCACTAGGAAGCTCAGGAGATCCCACATACTAAGACACACAGATAGACGCCTCATGTATCCAGCCACTAGGAAGCTCAGGAGATCCCACATACTAAGACACATAGATAGACGCCTCATGTATCCAGCCACTAGGAAGCTCAGGAGATCCCACATACTAAGACACATAGATAGACGCCTCATGTATCCAGCCACTAGGAAGCTCCGGAGATCCCACATACTAAGACACACAGATAGACGCCTCATGTATCCAGCCACTAGGAAGCTCAGGAGATCCCACATACTAAGACACACAGATAGACGCCTCATGTATCCAGCCACTAGGAAGCTCAGGAGATCCCACATACTAAGACACATAGATAGACGCCTCATGTATCCAGCCACTAGGAAGCTCCGGAGATCCCACATACTAAGACACATAGATAGACGCCTCATGTATCCAGCCACTAGGAAGCTCAGGAGATCCCACATACTAAGACACACAGATAGACGCCTCATGTATTCAGCCACTAGGAAGCTCAGGAGATCCCACATACTAAGACACACAGATAGACGCCTCATGTATCCAGCCACTAGGAAGCTCAGGAGATCCCACATACTAAGACACACAGATAGACGCCTCATGTATTCAGCCACTAGGAAGCTCAGGAGATCCCACATACTAAGACACACAGATAGACGCCTCATGTATCCAGCCACTAGGAAGCTCAGGAGATCCCACATACTAAGACACACAGATAGACGCCTCATGTATCCAGCCACTAGGAAGCTCAGGAGATCCCACATACTAAGACACACAGATAGACGCCTCATGTATCCAGCCACTAGGAAGCTCAGGAGATCCCACATACTAAGACACATAGATAGACGCCTCATGTATCCAGCCACTAGGAAGCTCAGGAGATCCCACATACTAAGACACACAGATAGACGCCTCATGTATCCAGCCACTAGGAAGCTCAGGAGATCCCACATACTAAGACACACAGATAGACGCCTCATGTATCCAGCCACTAGGAAGCTCCGGAGATCCCACATACTAAGACACACAGATAGACGCCTCATGTATCCAGCCACTAGGAAGCTCAGGAGATCCCACATACTAAGACACACAGATAGACGCCTCATGTATCCAGCCACTAGGAAGCTCAGGAGATCCCACATACTAAGACACATAGATAGACGCCTCATGTATCCAGCCACTAGGAAGCTCAGGAGATCCCACATACTAAGACACACAGATAGACGCCTCATGTATTCAGCCACTAGAAAGCTCAGGAGATCCCACATACTAAGACACATAGATAGACGTGTCTGGTCTACGTATTGTGACAGTCTGTCGGATACCCCAACTTAACAACAAAATATTATGATATTGTTTTAAAGCCAGCAAGCCAGCGCATCTGTCGAATCACTTGTGAGACATAAATTAAGAGCCTGAGTGTGGGGCTGACAGGTCGGATGCCATAATTCAACTAATTTCTAAAGTATTCGTAAAAATATCCTATTTCTAATTTTAAGAACAATACAACGTCGCATCTGTTGACTAAGTTCCAAGTGGTCCTTGGAAACAATGGTTAACGAATGAGACAAAAAAACGTTTGGGATATGGTATGGCGAGGAGGCTGGCGAAGGGTTCGCGGAGTGGAAATGTGGTGATTTTAGGATAATGAAGAGAATTGTTGGGCAGTTGGTTTTAGACCGCTTCTAGAGTTGGACGTCCGATCTAGGTTAGTTAAGTTAGGAGACATAGTGAATACCAAGAGGCCATGCCAGAGTGGGCTGTCGCAAGGCAGCGAGTATTAGTTATTAAGTTAAATATAGTTGGGTTAAAGTCCAGATTAGACTAATTTAGTACTTAATGTAGTATATAAAATAAATAAAATAAATATAAATATAATATAATAAATAAATAAAATAAAAATAAAATATGTGTGTGAGTGACAGAATGCAGGGGATGCCGGTGTCGTAATTGGTAATACCTACAGTATTTAGTAAGTGAGTTGCCATCTAATTCCCTTCAAGGAGTTATTCGGTAAGTGTCATCTTTACTTAACCTAACTTAATCTTTATTAATAGTGTGTACATAATAGTTACGGACTATCCTATTATTATAATCCTTGCAGATTGATTTGTGTTGAGACTTGATTGGTAACGGTTAGGTGATATCGCTGACGAGCGATTAATGTTCACTTATTCCAGCATGCAGCAGCAGCATTTATTACAGCATGGCGAAATTACTCTTACTTAATATCGTAATTTATAATTAATGCTTTGTTCTCTCGTATTATGTGTCCACCTCCTAATCCATACCTCAGTAGATTATTGTCACTTGCAGTTGGTTATAGGGAATCGGGGAAGGCCTTTCTCCGACATTAGACTTTTGACAACTGATGACGATTACTGATCTCTAACTGACGCGCCATTTATCAAATCAAATCATGGAAGGCAGAACCGAAAATACTCAGTTCATTTAAAACAAACTAGGCTATAAAGCCGATCTGTAATTGGTTACAATTACAGCGCAACCAAACGTTAGTGATAATACCTACTTCCAAAAAGGCCTCGCTACAGAGCAGGTTGCGTGACGCCTGGTAATGCACATTTCCAGGGAGAGGGGTTAGGCATCACCAAGTACCTCAAACTGAATTGGTAGCCGTTTTAACAACGCTAGGGAGCCTGTCTCGAGAAACCCGTCCTGTAGGACTTTACCTAATTTTCGTCATTATTTATCGAGACACGTATTGGAAGCAGGACGGTTCACGCCCGGACTGCATCCTCTAAATGGGGAAGATTAAGGAAATGTGAAGTGACGATGTACCACTTCGGCGTATACCAGGTTCGATCGTAATGGGTTCTGCTAGAGACTGAGTCTACGAAGCGCTTGTGCATTGTGTTATTTTAGTAGAAAGGGGGGTCGCCGTAAGGGTGTCAATCATATTAGCACGCGTTTAGAATTACTCAACACTTGTCTTCCTCAATGGCTGTAGGACTTCGTAGTACTCTGTCTTAGGATTGAGTAAGACATTTATTTAGTGCCTAGGAAACGTGTACTATTAGAATCGTATTAGTGTCCTCAGAGGTTCTATGCGTTAGGTCTAACAGAATACGTACTTGAGACAAATTGACGTTGTAAAACGGTTCCCGGTCTCTCTGAATTGGGTACATTGTAATCAGGCAAATTAACGTAATTATAAATAAAGGATTTAAGCGCAAGCGTAACGATCCCTTTCCTCCTTCACATCTTCAGGAAAGAGTTGCAGATATCAGCTCCCGCCTGCGAGAGGGGACACGTTGGCGTTGCAACATTAATAATACTAAAACATAATTATATAAGACAGATACGTGTTGCTGGGGAGTTTGTTGCATCACTTCTTCTCCCCAGCCCAAACACTAGGAAGTGATGAAGGGTGGGGCGTTTTGGACTGTCTATAAACCTTCAAGAGTTGATCCACAACTCTATTACAGATTGACCATTGAGGTTTGATTCTCTGTAACTATTATTATTATCTAATACTTAATTCTTGAATTGTGTATTCTTTCCCTCCGGCCAATAGTAGGCTTTTAATAGAGTCTATCCAAACTATATTAAATAATGATTCTTGAGATTCGATTCTCATCTCTATTATCAAGTAATTCTTGATAAGTTGTATTCTTTATCTTAGACCAATAATTCGGTCAGACTGACATGAACACGGGGTCTTGCAGATATACTTGTTGTGCAAGGGATGAACTTCCAGGGGATGGGTGACCACAACTATCTTATATCCAGTCCAAGGACTGATAGGGACCATGTCTCCTTCAGAGCATGATGTTGACGCAATGCCGCTGGAACTGGCCGCCCCGTTGCTAGACAAGGACGGTCGCACGGTTACCGCAGGGAAGGCCGCTTCGTCACGATTATCAGTTCGCAAGAACTGCTAGGGAACATGTCTCCAACAGAGCATGTGTCGACTCAATGCCGCTGAATAGCCGATTGGGTCACTTTATGGAAGTTTTGCTCTGAGTGCTCCGAGCGTAGATGTGAGGTATCGTGTGAGTAATGACTGATCAATTGCCTGTTACGCCAGCGTAAGGGTTACTCACAATTCTATATAACAGTATACTTTGCATCCCTCTATTGTTTATTACCTTTGTAAAACCACATCCAATGTATTTTCATAACTATGAGTTCCTTCATTCATTACAATCGGTGGGGGAGTGTCCAGTCTGGAGACGAGCTCTACAGGGTAGTGCGGGGTGGAGCACTACCTTTTCCCCATAGGGGAAACCGACCCAAACACTAATATTAACATAATTTAGGAAAAACGAAATTTTTATCAGGTAGGGTAATCGAGGTACAGTCACAGTATGTTTGCTCGTTGGTTCGAATTCCGGTAGGTTTTTCTATCTAGAATTTCTCAGTAGCAGCCAGGAGTCTGAATGTGACTCCGTTGTTGGCAATAAGCTAGCCCCTATATGCAAGGGACATGTACTGTAGGTACACTTCTGCCGGCCCCTTCCAGTAACACAGGCGTGATGCCGTGTGTATGTCTGTTATCACTAAACTAAATTACTTATTAATCCGAATGGTTTCAATGTTACAAAACACTTTTTTGTAAAGGCCGCTACAGCCATGATTTAGCCACTGCTTCTTCATCAGCATTTCAAAGGAATATGCCATGTTTCGTAGGCACGGATTACAATGTCTGAGAAGACAGACACAACGCGATGGAGCGAGTCCACGACTCTCAAGCACACGGACTCCACGCGAGGAACAACCCGCAGGTTGATTACCAACCGCGGCTGAGGAACGCTTCATTCATTTTGAAGAAGAGTAATTTAGTATTAATGAACGGCGCCGCGTCCTAATGATTATTAGACATTTGTCAGGAAGGAATCTAGGCCGGCTTGGAACAAGAAACCATTCGTTTTGTTGGCTTTGTCCCGGCATCTCTGCGCAACTATATTTCACTCTTAAATAATGTGTTCTGCCGTCGCAGACAAATTATTAATGGACTCTTGTTTGTTGAGTATCGCAGGATTATCTCTGTACAAATTGTATTCCACGTGCGGTGGCGGCGGCGGTGCTGGTGGTGCGATCTTGCTTTTTGTGGGCATCGTGTTACACTACCCAAAGGATATACTTTCAGATTGGTCCCATTTCTATCAAAATCCAGTTCTGATGATGGGATCCATGAGGAATTGAGAGAAATCCTCAAAAATTATAGGCATACATATAGCGATTTTGGTATTGTCAACAACAAATCAAGCATTTGCATTCAGAAAGTAGCATCTGGTGAAATGAAACTGATGAAGAAGACCACAGATGGCCACGGGAACTTCTCAACGATAATAAGTATTTCACGGGTGGCGATAAGATATCTCGATAAAGACAGTTAAGCGACTATGACGAAACTTTAAATAAATTGTTCTGATAAAATGGTACCATCGAAACGATCTGATGAAGAAGCCGGAAGGTAGGCACCGGAACTCAATAACAAAACAACGTATTATAGCCGTGTTGGGCTTATTGGAGTTGTCATGAAGTGCACTTTGGCTATAAATGATTTTAATGGTAATTATATGCCGCTTCAAATTGCGCTTCTTGAGTTGTATGTTATGTGTGCCTTGATTGTCAGAAGTCAGATTTCGTAGCCTCGTTATTTCCGTCAACATAAAACTACGCCATCCAAACTTCTGACACGGCCTACCGCGAACGTATATTTGCCTTTTTGCATTTTTTTTATTTGAGATGGTCGCATATCTCATATCTTCAAGTTCTGATGAGTGGCTTTTGAGTTAGCTTCTATAATTTAATACGTATTTTTCCATAGTCTAAGTGAATGATGCTCTAATTTATTTTGCAGAGTGGTATTCGATGTGTGAGGTAGGCACCGCTAAAAAGTGAAAAATAAAAACTTTTTACAAACAAAAAACAACCGACTCCCATAAAAAACACTACAAAATGCAAAATAACTTTAATTTCTGAAGTCGGTGGTAAAAAATTAAACTAAAAAAAAACCAAACACCGACTTCCGAAATTAAAGTTATTTTTCACTTTGTAGTGTTTTTTTTTTGGGAGTCGGTTGTTTTTGTTTTTTTTTTTGTAAAAAGTTTTTACTGTAATAAATTGATGAAATAATTCATTAATGTAGAATGTATAAAAGATATAATTTTATAAAGTATATATAAATAAACTTCTAGCTAAAACAGGTTATTTTCTCATAAAGAACAATTTATTGAAGCATAGTTATGGAGGCGTGAGGAACAGGGCGTAAAGTTCACTCATCCTCCATTGAAAAAGGAGGATCCTCTGACCAGACGGGTGTGTGTCTGGTGGGCAACTGCCCGACGGTTAATGTCGGGACGTTGTATATATGTTAGTCACGCGGTAAACTGATTGCACGATGCAGGATTGCGTGACGTCAGTGTGACGCGTAGTTCGTATGTGGCGATTTAGATTCCGCCACATAGTAAGTAATCACTAATCACTGAACTATGACATTCAGGCTTAAAATATTGTATCTTAGTAATATAATAATATTACTAGCTGTGTGTGGGTACTGTAACAAGCCACAACTAGCAAATCTACGCAAGTCTACCCTGTAAATATAAAAAATGCGGACTCGTTATTACAACACAATTAAATTAGGTACTCAGTAATACCTACTCCATTTTTACAGTTGATATTGCAATAAAGGGTTTAGAATTAAAAAAATGCCTGATAACTACTGATAAGTGAGAAGTGATAACAAAAATATTTATTCGTTACATTTATTTTTAAGTTTACAAATCGCTACAATTATTTAATATTACCCTTTACAATTACAATTATTTAATATTATAAGTAAATATATTATGTGAAATAGGTGTCAGGAAACTTAGAAGCAATTTGTATTATTTTGACACATAAAAAATGTTTTAAAATTTAAATGGATTTATTTCACCATAAACATTAAGCATCGATCATGATTAAGTAAATAAGCAATAAATAAGCAGTAAATAAGCAATAAATAAGCAATAAATAAGCAATAAATAAGAATATTAGACTCTATTCAAAATGTAAAACAACTACTTACAAAATAAGTGATGTTAAGGTATAAGTGGGCACTTTGTTTACATTCAGTATTACACGTTTTATTTGGCTTTAGTAAATATGAGTAGGTAGGTGTTGAGGTTATAGCTTACGTATTCGTTTTCTTTACGAAAAGAAGATTGAAACTAAACCTCAAAATGTTAACCCTTATATTTGTGTCAATCTAAAAAGTCCGATTTGCCTCTCTTTTGCTCTCTTTGGCATAATTATGCTTAGACCATTTGGGCATATGAGATGATATGGGCATTGTAAGTTGCTCGGAGCCTGAATAACTGACTTTGAACATAACAGAACATCATGTCTTTATTCCCACAGGTTGACTTATAGTTCACTCACATTCATAGTATATTCGTAATATCCTCTAGGTATATTTCTATAAAATCAGTTTTGACTTCGTTACGATTTTATTATTTTCATGATTATTTTATTATTATTAATAGAATAATAAAATCGTAGCTAACGTTAAAGTGAAACGTGTGTGACAACAATAATTCCTACTCATGCTTGATTCTTTGCTCGCCGTCTCATTACGTCACACGAGCTGAGCGACCAATGGGCCGCGCCGGCCGCAACGCGCGCACGGCACGCAACGGATGTTGGTTTGCTCTGTATGAATTCATATAGCACCGCGTCTGCTATCGGTACCACCCGCACGGAGCGCCGGCATATATTAACAAAAAACACGTTTTTGATTTCACCGCGACATGCGTCACCGTGAAAACTGTGAGCGTGGAGTGAGCTGTCAGTGTCATCCTTGATGCTAGTGTTAGCATACACAATAATCGACTATTTAAAACTAATATTATTTGTGGGTTGCAACATTGCTATTTTTAAATATGTCATTCTTTTTGTTATGGCAACCCTTTGATGACTAGAAAAAAGTAGAAAAAGGCGGGAAGGAAAAAATTCGATCCTCGGTTAAAAAACGACGAAAGTGGTCTCGAGTTACAATTTAAGGTGTTGAGTATCAATAAAGCGATTCGTACAAGTGCTCGAGTGTATAATTCTAATACTAGGGATTGAGCAAGCATAACATTTACATTTCTTTTTATGTAGACTGGTACCTTTATGTAAGACCAGTCTAGATAAAAAAAAAAAAAAACATAATTGCGGTTCTGACTGCATTTCTGTTATGCTACATTAGTAAAAAAAAATTTAGAGTCGTGCGGCACGTTTGTTTATCATGAAGTAAATCAGTAACAAATAATGAATGATATTCTCCAAACATTGGTCGCTTCAAGTTTATTTCATGAGCCCACATTCTACGTTTAGTGTTACGTTCTTTTTCTTCTGCCATCAAGCGACTGACAAATATTAATATCTTCGTCAGTCAATCTCTATGACAGACGACGTCTACTAACACAAAAACACAGACTAAATAAAAAATTCGGACACTGTGGACGCATGCCATCGGCAAATCCGTTCAATACGTTGCGTGCCGTGCGTGCGTTGCAGCCGCCTGGCGCGGGCCAGTGGACCCTCAGTTGCGGCCGGCGCGGACCAGTGGACGCTCAGCTTTACGCTGACGTGCCGTCACGCGTCAGCGGCACGGCGGCGGCGCCGCAATCGATCTGTCAACACACGACGATAAATGTATTCACGCTCGATGATTCTTGTGCTGTGACCGACACTCCACAGTTTTTGCGGAACACAATAAAGGTTTTTCAGATCCCATCAGTAGTTCGGATGAAACCGAATTCAATTAAATTGGGTAAGGTTTTTAGTGAAAAGAGGAGCCGGGACCACGATGGCCCGGGCTTAAATCGTTCCGGGTGGCCGGCGCCGGTCAATAATTAGCTGGGCAGCCGCCAAACTACCACTCTCTGACGCGGACCGGCACTGAACTCGCACCGCTCGCTGGTGTCCCATCCCACAAGTAATGCAATGCAATATTCATGCTAGTATGACCATTTCAGTGAGTACGTCATCATCATAAGCTTAATCACACGAAACTAGCCGTCCAACGTCACAACATGAGGCACCAGAGCGCCGCCGCTCGCGCGCGCTGATGAGACAGAGCTACCTTGCCGCTTCAGCAAACACTTTGTACAATCCTCCACAGCAATGAGTTGCACGTCAAAACTAATTGTTTAGCAGGCTGACACCACCATACAATACGCCGCAATAGCTCATTTATACACCTGACTCTGATAGTTGTGATTTATATTATTATGTATGGACAATTTGATTTAATAGTCAGTTTCATAAAAAACCATTTGTCCTTGCTTTACTGCCGCTGTTTGCATTTACAATATTATCTGCAGAAGTAGGCATTGACGCTCGTTACATCATATCCGTGGGAATCAGTTTCATCAGAGTTGTGCAGCATACACATACGTAGTTTGCAGCGCAAGATGCCAATAAATGCCACATTGCTCCCACACAGTCGTGACGCCGGCGCCGTCGCGCGGGCTCTCAGGGTGTCATGACGCTCAGCTGTGAGCGTGACAGAGTGGCAGCACCGAAACTGTTGCATACTGACGGCGGATGTGTGAAATAAAACCTATGCAATCAAATTATAAACCAATTAGGAGCTGCGCTATCAGCGAGAGACTGGAGAATAACAAATGTGTGAACGTCGTTGTGCAAACACTCGCGCACTGTACATTATGTGTAGAGAGCGCTCCGAGGCGCCGCGGTGCCGGAACTTGCGGCGGTGGGATGATTTGGGATTTCATTTCCATCCTCAATATCCGGTGCAGACGGGTGGCATCGATAAAAACTAAATTTATTCCGGAATACGAGCCCGCCCCACCCCCGCCCCTGCCCCCCGCACGCCACATCCGCCCCGTGCCGCCCGCGTATCTAACAGACTGTCTTGACCCGACACTGTCCCCTGTACACCTCACATGTCCCAGGCTGAGCCTAGCTAGCAACGTGATGTAAGTACTACGTGCTCGCTAGTGTTAGTTTCTTATAGGATAGTTCTTCTTTCGTGTCACATTGCCCTCTCTACAAAGCAACCGGTCGTGTCGCGTGAAGGACATGTCTCGTTTTGTCACAGTGATGCTGTGCCTACTATCTGTAGCGTTGTGTCACAGTGATGCTGTGCCTACTGTCTGTAGCGTTGTGTCACAGTGACGCTGTGCCTACTATCTGTAGCGTTGTATCACAGTAACGCTGTGCCTACTATCTGTAGCGTTGTATCACAGTAACGCTGTGGCTACTATCTGTAGCGTTGTATCACAGTGATGCTGTGCCTACTGTCTGTAGCGTTGTGTCACAGTGACGCTGTGCCTACTATCTGTAGCGTTGTATCATAGTGACGCTGTGCCTACTATCTGTAGCGTTGTATCACAGTTACGCTGTGGCTACTATCTGTAGCGTTGTATCACAGTGATGCTGTGCCTACTGTCTGTAGCGTTGTGTCACAGTGACGCTGTGCCTACTATCTGTAGCGTTGTATTATAGTCGAGTATCGGCGATGCGTAAATTATTAGCTGTGTGTGAAAATTACGCCAAAGACCACAACATGGTGTACAACCCGGATAAGTCACTGTACATGGTGTTTGAAAGCCCGAACGCTTCTCGCTGGTCGGATCTGCCGCCACTTCAACTTTGCGGCACAGCGCTTGAGAAAGTCGACGTGGTCAAATACTTAGGTCACGTAATAACAGCCGACCTCTCCGACCACGCCGACATAGAAAGACAGCGACGAGCCATATCGGTACGAGGCAATATGCTAACAAGGCGGTTTAGCCGCTGTAGCGACGTTGTGAAGGCCCAGCTGTTTACTAGTTACTGCACAAGCGTTTACACAGTCGAGTTGTGGACAAACTACACCAAGGCGGCACTGAGCGACATGCGAGTGCAGTACAACGACGCGTGGCGCGCGATATTTCGGCTGCCTCGGTGGTGCAGCGCAAGCGCCATGTTCACCGCGGGCCGCGTGCCCTGCTGGCAGGCGCTGCTGAGGAGCCGGTCGGCCGCCGCACGCACCGCCATATATCGATCGGCCAATTCATTGGTGGCCGCAGTACGTGACTGGAACCACAGCCCCCTACATATGAGATGGCAGTCCTACCACACGCCGATAACCTGATTTGGTTCATAATTATGATATTGTTTGTGTGTGTTTGTGTTTGTTTATATATATGTAATTAATTTGTAAGTTTATTTGGATTTACATCTGGAATAAAAAGATTTCATTTCATTTCATTTCATTTCATAGTGACGCTGTGCCTACTATCTGTAGCGTTGTATCATAGTGACGCTGTGCCTACTATCTGTAGCGCCAAGGTAGTCGGTACTGTTGACAGATTTATTCATCCCAGCGACGACGCTAATGACAAAATCACGATACTGCAAAGAAAATATTGGAAGCACCTGTAAAGGGGCCTCGTAGGTTCGTAGCATCATTATATAATTAATTAGATCGGGATCCCGTGACCCAACGCCCCCGCAAAGTCCTCCCACCCCGCCGACGCTGGGTGCCGGTGCCTCACACATTAATCTCGTTTTTATTATTCGTTCCTCGCTCCGGAATTCGAGGATGGAAAGAAGGCGACGGACCGATGCTACGGTTACTAGTGCCCTCTACAACTGCCGCTACGGGCTACGGGCTACGGATACTAGAGCTCTCTACAACTGCCGCTACGGGCAACGGGCTACGGATACTAGTGCCCTCTACGACTGCCACTACGGGCTACGAAGACTAGTGCCCTCTACGACTGCCGCTACGGGTTACGGATACTAGTGCCCTCTACGACTGGTGCTACGGGCTACGGATACTAGTGCCCTCTACGACTGCCGCTACGGTCTACGGCGTAGCAAACATGCTAACCGTTTCGCATAGTCCATAATGCAGGATACGTTATTTAATAAAGATGTGTTCGTGAACTTGACGACAAGTTTAGTAGTATCAGTAGCGTCGTGCAAGCAATATTAGTGATTGTACGCAATCATGAATATCTACCTAGTAATGAGTTTCTGAATTAGCAATATCTAACAGGTAGCAGCGGAGTTACCATATTCACCAGAATATGACATTACTATTTCTATAATATACGAGTAGGTATGCTAATTAACAGGATTTTGGTGGCAGTGGGTTTCATCGTTAAACAAATAAGCGACTTTTGCTATCTCGTTTTGTTATACAGGAGTATTATAGGATAAGACGTTAATTACTGCTGTGATAGTTCAGTTCTGTTCCATCAAATCTAAGACATGCACATGCACGCACAGTGGTCCACATGAAGGACTAAGTGCGGAAACCAAATACTTAACATAGAACATAGAATCTAAAATATTGGAGAAGAAGACTCATCTCCTTTGAACCACAATAATAATTATTATCCTTAGCTTTAGAGCCGGTGCCTAGCGGTGTTTAACATGATATAAGTTATGTATTATCCTTAGCTTTAGAGCCGGTGTCTAGCGGTGTTTAATATGATATAAGTTAAGCTTTGGAGCCAGTTCCTAGCTGTGTTTAACATGATATAAGTTAAGTAATCATTAACTGACTGGTGGAGCTTATCGTTTATGACTGTAATTTAATGAATCCGCTATTTGTACGTTATTTGGAGAATAATTTTAGCTTTCATGGCAACATTCAAATCTTATACTCGTAAGGATCGTAGCAAGTGGCGTTATACAGGGTGTCCCGTAAATAATGGATCAAACGTAACGGGTAGGTAGCTTACCTAATTTCCAACAACTAATTTGAATATTAAAAAAAAAACCGTTACAGTAACCAGGATATTAATTTTTTTTCGAATTTTACGATTTTGTCTTCCAGAATTAAGCTTTTTTAATGCTGTCGCTGCAAATGATGACATTTTTAGGTATGATTTTTATTTAACATTTCTGAATAGCTTACTAATGTTATAAGATACCATTTTTTTGAATACCGTTTTATTTGCCTTAGAAAAAAAATCTTGAGTTGAAAAGTTTTTTCTTTACGATGTTAGGACCAAAATTGAAAAAATTCTCCTGTAAAAAAAATGTATGACACCGAAAACCACCATTATTTTAAAAACTTGTACATTTAATAAGGTTTGCAAATTGGTGTAAAACTTACGTCTAGTCTTTATCGTTACAAAGATATTGCTATGAATGTGATGAAGACAGAAAATAAATTAAATTGGTACTATTCCATTTTTTCATTTTCGTAATGGCTTATGCTTGAATGCTTGTAATCGAAGCAGGTAGTTAAGCGGCTAGCATATTCCGACCCGATGACGTCATCTGTCCGGAATTTGGGACCGCTACCTGTGGCGGAGTTGCACCTCAGTCAGCGTGAAGGGGATAGATAGCGCCGCTTTTGTATTTTTGGTAAATTGGTATGAAGTTGTACATTCTAGTCCTTGTCGTTACAAAGATAATTGCTATGAATCTGAGAGGTGCTCCAAATCAACGTTAATAAAAAAAATAAAAAAGTGTGTACATTTAAACTTTTTCTTTAAAATGTGTAACTGTAGTATTTCAGAGGCAATGTTCATTGAATTATTGAGGCGTATGAAAAGAATTAGGAGGCCGTACTAAAAAAAACAGTTAGTTCAAATAAATCGTTTTATTTGGTTTTTACAATAAATGTTCGAATTGCCTTCCCTCTACAAGAATGCAAAGTCTGCATCTCCTAATAAAGGAAGCTCTTATCCGACGGACAAAACGGCTTTGGTTTATTTCTGATACAGCAGATTGGATGCGCTGTCGTAATTCTTCTTCCGACGTTATTGGATTCTTGTAGACCCTGTCTTTTAAACATCCCCAGTAAAAAAAATCTAGGGGATTTAAATCCGGAGATCGCGGAGGCCACAAAATTGGTCCTAATCGGCCGATCCATCTGTCCGGATAACTTTCATCAAGGTGCGCCCTTACTGCCGTCGCATAGTGAGCGGGGCACCCATCATTTTGCAACCACATTGCTTGCCGTACGTCTTCTGGAACGTTTTCTAATAACCTTGGCAACTCATTCCTTAAAAAATGGAGATAATATTCGGCGTTTAGAGTAGCTGGTAGTTCAAAGGGCCCTATTATTTGCCCATTGATTATTCCCGCCCATAAATTTATTTTAAATTGATGTTGGCTCCTGTCCTCTCGCATCAAATATGGGTTTATCAGCTGCCAACTGTGCAAATTATGCAAATTTAAATATCCATCTCGGCGGCATGAAGACTCGTCACTCCATAAAATCTTGTTAAAAAACTGCGGGTCCGCCCGAATCATTCTAAGCATCCTTTGGCAAAATTCTATTCTTGGCTGGTAATCACGCGACGTCAGCGTTTGAACACGTTGCACGTGATATGGGTGCAATCGGCACCGTTGTAGCACTCGATGCACCGTCGATCTAGAAATTCCTACGCGTCGCGCTATGACGCGAACGGAGACTGACGGATCTTCCTCGATTTCTCGAAGAATGACTTCGTCATTAACTTGTCGCGGTCGTCCTTCACGGGTACCACCAACTCCGGTGCCAAGAATTCTTCCCTCAAGAAGCGCGTTATGCACTCTAATAAAGACGCGATAATCGGGATAACGAACCAGGTTCGGGTATCTTTCACGGTACAATCTTGCAGCCGCCCTGGCATTACCTCTTGCTTCTCCGTAGATAAAATGCATTTCGGCGTACTGCCGTGGCGTGTACTCATAACGAGGCATTGGGCTGAATAAGGTTTCAGCGCTACTGGACACACGTACAAGCACACACAAACGAATGTTTTCGGAGTCCGTAGGATCGCCAAGTCGTTTGTCCAATACGCAAAGAGTTCCAAATCGATAGGCAAAGCAAAGTTCAAAAACACAGCACAAGTCAAATTTTACAGAAGAAAACACCGAGCCACTGACCGGGAGCGAAAGTTGTCTGACGTAGCAACTCGAAGAGAGACTAGTTACAACTAAACTAATAAAATCAAGCAACAATGAAGCCTGTACGAGTGAAGGGCGCAGGAAAGAACAAAAGAACCTGCGCAACTTCATACCGATTTAACCGATTTACCAAAAAGCGGCGCTATCTATCCCTTTCACACTGACTGAGGTGCAACTCCGCCACAGGTAGCGGTCCCAAATTCCGGACAGATGACGTCATCGGGTCGGAATTATGCTATCCGCTTAACTACCTGCTTCGATTACAAGCATTCAAGCATAAGCCATTACGAAAAGGAAAAAATGGAATAATACCAATTTAATTTATTTTCTGTCTTCTTCATCACATTCATAGCAATATCTTTGTAACGATAAGGACTAGACGTAAGTTTTATACCAATTTGCAAACCTTATTAAATGTACAAGTTTTTAAAATAATGGTGGTCTTCGGTGTCATACATTTTTTTTACAGGAGAATTTTTTCAATTTTGGTCCTAACATCGTAAAGAAAAAACTTTTCAACTCAAGATTTTTTTTCTAAGGCAAATAAAACGGTATTCAAAAAAAATGGTATCTTATAACATTAGTAAGCTATTCAGAAATGTTAAATAAAAATCATACCTAAAAATGTCATCATTTGCAGCGACAGCATTAAAAAAGCTTAATTCTGGAAGACAAAATCGTAAAATTCGAAAAAAAATTAATATCCTGGTTACTGTAACGGTTTTTTTTTTAATATTCAAATTAGTTGTTGGAAATTAGGTAAGCTACCTACCCGTTACGTTTGATCCATTATTTACGGGACACCCTGTATACTCTCAAGTCGCTCGATACACCACAACACACCGGCCCCCTGCAACGTAGCAGGTGGCGTTATGTAGTCTCAAGTCGCTCGATACACCACAACACCCCGGCCCCCTGCAACGTAGCAGGTGGCGTTATGTAGTATCAAGTCGCTCGATACACCACAACACCCCGGCCCCCTGCAACGTAGCAGGTGGCGTTATGTAGTCTCAAGTCGCTCGATACACCACAACACCCCGGCCCCCTGCAACGTAGCAGGTGGCGTTATGTAGTATCAAGTCGCTCGATACACCACAACACCCCGGCCCCCTGCAACGTAGCAGGTGGCGTTATGTAGTCTCAAGTCGCTCGATACACCACAACACCCCGGCCCCCTGCAACGTAGCAGGTGGCGTTATGTAGTCTCAAGTCGCTCGATACACCACAACACCCCGGCCCCCTGCAACGTAGCAGGTGGCGTTATGTAGTCTCAAGTCGCTCGATACACCACAACACCCCGGCCCCCTGCAACGTAGCAGGTGGCGTTATGTAGTATCAAGTCGCTCGATACACCACAACACCCCGGCCCCCTGCAACGTAGCAGGTGGCGTTATGTAGTATCAAGTCGCTCGATACACCACAACACCCCGGCCCCCTGCAACGTAGCAGGTGGCGTTATGTAGTCTCAAGTCGCTCGATACACCACAACACCCCGGCCCCCTGCAACGTAGCAGGTGGCGTTATGTAGTCTCAAGTCGCTCGATACACCACAACACCCCGGCCCCCTGCAACGTAGCAGGTGGCGTTATGTAGTCTCAAGTCGCTCGATACACCACAACACCCCGGCCCCCTGCAACGTAGCAGGTGGCATTATGTAGTCTCAAGTCGCTCGATACACCACAACACCCCGGCCCCCTGCAACGTAGCAGGTGGCGTTATGTAGTCTCAAGTCGCTCGATACACCACAACACCCCGGCCCCCTGCAACGTAGCAGGTGGCGTTATGTAGTCTCAAGTCGCTCGATACACCACAGCACCCCGGCCCCCTGCAACGTCTACTCTACATATCTGGTTACGTTGTTACCCCCTCGGCAGGGGGAGGGAACCCCAATCATATTTTAATGTCACTACTATGGTCCTTCTCTGTATTGATGTAAGGTCCCGTGTATAGTTGTGAATTGATTTCTTCACATAACGCTCCCAATTTTCATGTCACTACTATGGTCCTTCTCTGTATTGATGTAAGGTCCTGTGTATAGTTGTGAATTGATTTCTTCACATAACGCTCCCAACTTTCATGTCACTACTATGGTCCTTCTCTGTATCGATGTAAGGTCCCGTGAATAGTTGTGAATTGATTTCTTCACATAACGCTCCCAACTTTCATGTCACTACTATGGTCCTTCTCTGTATCGATGTAAGGTCCCGTGTATAGTTGTGAATTGATTTCTTCACATAACGCTCCCAACATTCATGTCACTACTATGGTCCTTCTCTGTATTGATGTAAGGTCCCGTGTATAGTTGTGAATTGATTTCTTCACATAACGCTCCCAACTTTCATGTCACTACTATGGTCCTTCTCTGTATTGATGTAAGGTCCTGTGTATAGTTGTGAATTGATTTCTTCACATAACGCTCCCAACTTTCATGTCACTACTATGGTCCTTCTCTGTATTGATGTAAGGTCCCGTGTATAGTTGTAAATTGATTTCTTCACATAACGCTCCCAACTTTCATGTCACTACTATGGTCCTTCTCTGTATCGATGTAAGGTCCCGTGAATAGTTGTGAATTGATTTCTTCACATAACGCTCCCAACTTTCATGTCACTACTATGGTCCTTCTCTGTATTGATGTAAGGTCCCGTGTATAGTTGTGAATTGATTTCTTCACATAACGCTCCCAACTTTCATGTCACTACTATGGTCCTTCTCTGTATTGATGTAAGGTCCCGTGTATAGTTGTGAATTGATTTCTTCACGTAACGCTCCCAACTTTCATGTCACTACTATGGGCCTTCTCTGTATTGATGTAAGGTCCCGTGTATAGTTGTGAATTGATTTCTTCACATAACGCTCCCAACTTTCATGTCACTACTATGGTCCTTCTCTGTATTGATGTAAGGTCCTGTGTATAGTTGTGAATTGATTTCTTCACATAACGCTCCCAACTTTCATGTCACTACTATGGTCCTTCTCTGTATTGATGTAAGGTCCCGTGTATAGTTGTAAATTGATTTCTTCACATAACGCTCCCAACTTTCATGTCACTACTATGGTCCTTCTCTGTATCGATGTAAGGTCCCGTGAATAGTTGTGAATTGATTTCTTCACATAACGCTCCCAACTTTCATGTCACTACTATGGTCCTTCTCTGTATTGATGTAAGGTCCCGTGTATAGTTGTGAATTGATTTCTTCACATAACGCTCCCAACTTTCATGTCACTACTATGGTCCTTCTCTGTATTGATGTAAGGTCCCGTGTATAGTTGTGAATTGATTTCTTCACGTAACGCTCCCAACTTTCATGTCACTACTATGGGCCTTCTCTGTATTGATGTAAGGTCCCGTGTATAGTTGTGAATTGATTTCTTCACATAACGCTCCCAACTTTCATGTCACTACTATGGTCCTTCTCTGTATTGATGTAAGGTCCCGTGTATAGTTGTGAATTGATTTCTTCACATAACGCTCCCAACTTTCATGTCACTACTATGGTCCTTCTCTGTATTGATGTAAGGTCCCGTGTATAGTTGTGAATTGATTTCTTCACATAACGCTCCCAACTTTCATGTCACTACTATGGTCCTTCTCTGTATTGATGTAAGGTCCCGTGTATAGTTGTGAATTGATTTCTTCACATAACGCTCCCAACTTTCATGTCACTACTATGGTCCTTCTCTGTATCGATGTAAGGTCCCGTGAATAGTTGTGAATTGATTTCTTCACATAACGCTCCCAACTTTCATGTCACTACTATGGTCCTTCTCTGTATTGATGTAAGGTCCCGTGTATAGTTGTGAATTGATTTCTTCACATAACGCTCCCAACTTTCATGTCACTACTATGGTCCTTCTCTGTATTGATGTTAGGTCCCGTGTATAGTTGTGAATTGATTTCTTCACATAACGCTCCCAACTTTCATGTCACTACTATGGTCCTTCTCTGTATTGATGTAAGGTCCCGTGTATAGTTGTGAATTGATTTCTTCACATAACGCTCCCAACTTTCATGTCACTACTATGGGCCTTCTCTGTATTGATGTAAGGTCCCGTGTATAGTTGTGAATTGATTTCTTCACATAACGCTCCCAACTTTCATGTCACTACTATGGTCCTTCTCTGTATTGATGTAAGGTCCCGTGTATAGTTGTGAATTGATTTCTTCACATAACGCTCCCAACTTTCATGTCACTACTATGGTCCTTCTCTGTATTGATGTAAGGTCCCGTGTATAGTTGTGAATTGATTTCTTCACATAACGCTCCCAACTTTCATGTCACTACTATGGGCCTTCTCTGTATTGATGTAAGGTCCCGTGTATAGTTGTGAATTGATTTCTTCACATAACGCTCCCAACTTTCATGTCACTACTATGGTCCTTCTCTGTATTGATGTAAGGTCCCGTGTATAGTTGTGAATTGATTTCTTCACATAACGCTCCCAACTTTCATGTCACTACTATGGTCCTTCTCTGTATTGATGTAAGGTCCCGTGTATAGTTGTGAATTGATTTCTTCACATAACGCTCCCAACTTTCATGTCACTACTATGGTCCTTCTCTGTATTGATGTAAGGTCCCGTGTATAGTTGTGAATTGATTTCTTCACGTAACGCTCCCAACTTTCATGTCACTACTATGGTCCTTCTCTGTATTGATGTAAGGTCCCGTGTATAGTTGTGAATTGATTTCTTCACATAACGCTCCCAACTTTCATGTCACTACTATGGTCCTTCTCTGTATTGATGTAAGGTCCCGTGTATAGTTGTGAATTGATTTCTTCACATAACGCTCCCAACTTTCATGTCACTACTATGGTCCTTCTCTGTATTGATGTAAGGTCCCGTGTATAGTTGTGAATTGATTTCTTCACATAACGCTCCCAACTTTCATGTCACTACTATGGTCCTTCTCTGTATTGATGTAAGGTCCCGTGTATAGTTGTGAATTGATTTCTTCACGTAACGCTCCCAACTTTCATGTCACTACTATGGTCCTTCTCTGTATTGATGTAAGGTCCCGTGTATAGTTGTGAATTGATTTCTTCACATAACGCTCCCAACTTTCATGTCACTACTATGGTCCTTCTCTGTATCGATGTAAGGTCCCGTGAATAGTTGTGAATTGATTTCTTCACATAACGCTCCCAACTTTCATGTCACTACTATGGTCCTTCTCTGTATTGATGTAAGGTCCCGTGTATAGTTGTGAATTGATTTCTTCACATAACGCTCCCAACTTTCATGTCACTACTATGGTCCTTCTCTGTATCGATGTAAGGTCCCGTGAATAGTTGTGAATTGATTTCTTCACGTAACGCTCTTCCAACTTTCATGACTGTTATGCTAGGCATTTATGTTTCAAACGAATAGGAAGAATTTTACGAAATAACGTATTATAATCGACTGTTTCTTTTTATTTAGGGTTCCGTACCTCAAAAGGAAAAAACGGAACCCCTAAAGGACCACTTCATTGTCCGTCTGTCTGTCTCTCTGTCAGTCTGTCAATACCCTTTTTCTCAGGGACGCGCGCAGGAATCAAGTTGAAATGAATATCAAATATCAACGCAATAAAAAAATACGGCAATTTATGCGACATATTATATTTTGACACTCGCAAATAAATCTAAACCCGAACTTTTTGTTATCTGCTGTTGCTGTTGTTGTTGTTAATCAATGTCAATGTTGTCAATGTTTTACATATTTGTACGCCGTTAAGGTAAAACATGACTGTGATCCTTTCTGAAATGTATTTATCATCTTGCATGCTTTGTGTGTGCCTACTCATGTTTCGGACAAATAAATAATCTGTATCTCTATCCCCCGTACCCACTCCCGTACTTTCACGTACGTTCGCTCATACGTTTCGGTACTTCCCGCTCACCTAGAATCATGTTGGCAAGAAGCAAGGACTCACAGCGCAAGTTAATGAAAAAGTTAGAAAATCGTTATTTTTGTAGTTTTATCACATATACCGTTGGACCGTGACGTATCTATCTATATCTATAAAAGGAAACCGTGACTGACTGACTGACTGACTGATTGACCGACTGACTGATCTATCAACACACAGCTCAACTCACTGAACGGATTAAGCTGAAATTTGGAATATAGATAGTTAATATGACGTAGGCATCCGCTAAGAAGGGTTTTTTGGAAATTCGACCGTTAAGGGGGTGAAAAGAAGGGATTCTGTTTGTTTGAAAATTCTTATTCCTTGAGTTTATAAACTTGAAACTTGGCACGAATATTTAACTAAGTAAATTATGATTTTTGTGATTTTTTGTTTTTGTAAACTAACCCCTAAAGGGGAATGGGGGGTGTCAAAGTTTGTATGGAAGAATTTTAACGCGCAATCATATTAACTCAAAACTCAGTATTTATACAAAAAACATTGTTATATGTTTTTTGAAAATCTTCCCCTAACGGGGTGAAAGTCAATTTTACAGGGGAGGATTTTACTGCGTAGCTTGATTAACTCGAAAATTGGTATAAATAATCTTTGAATTGAGCTATGGAAACATACCAAACGAATTTTCAAAATTCCACCCCTGTTGGGGCGAAAAGAGGGGATACAGTTTATATAAAAAATCTTATTTCTTTGGTTAATAGAGTTCAAACTAGGCTATATTTGCCTCAGTAAATAATAATGACAGGCACTTTTAGTTTTTTAAAACAACCCCTCACAGATGATTTAGGGGATTATTTAAAAAAAAAAAAAAAAAAAAAAAAAATGTTTATTCTCACCATTAAAGTATAATTTTAGAACAGGTAACGTGACAGTACTAAAACATTTTGTTTTGTGGTGGTTATAAAAGGTGCACAGAATATTAACCCTAGCCCCTGAACTAGGCGGGAACCTGTATCTCAGGGGATAGTGTTCAGCTATTGTTATAATATTCAAACTTAGGACATATGTGTGTCACTACTATAACTATTATTTCGACTTAGTACTTATAAGAGTGCAAGTATGTGTTCGTGAGATTGAAGAAAGAAAAAAGAAAAAGTAAAGAGTAAGAGTAAGTTAAGTATTAAAGAATACAAAAATGATAGTGTGGGACGAAATTACACTTCTGGACACATCTATTGGCCCACCTTAGAGTTTAGGTTTCGATGGCCCCTACGGAAATATGATTGCTAGATTGAACAAAAACTGTTGATGCAGTTTTAAACCTGATACATTTTACCATCTTTTTCGATCGTATTGTTTTAAATTTGAATTCAGAATACCATACGACTTGGAGCTACGCCTAACAAGTCGGATATGCGCCTTGTTAAAGGCAATTGATTTTTGAATAAAAAACATGTTTTATCAAATAAAGGTTTAATTTAATAACGCGTGTTGCCTCCATGGGCATCTACCACAGCTCTCATACGATTAGGCATAGAGTTTATCAACCACTCTATGAAATTTTGAGGGATCATCTCCCATTCCTCTTCTATGGCAGTTTTCAACTCCTGCATCGTCTGGGCAACTGGCTGACGAGCCCTAACACGTCTTTTTAGCTCGTCCCACATGTGCTCAATGGGGTTCATGTCTGGGCTTCTAGCTGGCCAGTCCATAACTGTGATGTTCACATGCCGAAGATATTCCCTGACGATGCCGGCCGCATGGGCTCTTGCATTATCATGCATAAAAAGGAAATTTGGGCCCACATAGTCCGCGTATGGTATCACGTGAGGTTCTAAGCACTCACGAATGTACCTTTCAGCATTTAATGTTGGCAGCCGTGGTCCTGTAACAACCTCAAGTTGAGTTTTGCCGCTCGCGGATATACCGCCCCATACAGTCCATGAGCCACCGCCATAAGCAACCCTCTCTTCAAAGCAGCATTGTGCGAAACGCTCTCCCTTACGTCGGTAGACCTTCTTCCTTCCATCATTGCCATGTAACACAATTTTAGACTCATCAGAAAAGAGTACACGGCTCCAATCTTGCTGTGTCCAATTTAAATGATTGCGTGCGAAATGAAGGCGCGCTGTTCGGTGGGCTCGCGTTAGTTTGGGGCCATTAGCTGGCTTGTGTGGTACCATATCGCGTTCTTTTAACCTTCTCCGAACAGTTCGAGCGCTCACAGATACTCCTTGGAAGTCGCGAAGTTGGTTTTGTATCTCAATGGAGGTAAGGTGACGATTTCTCAAGCTGGTCGTCACGATGAATCGATCCTGCCTTTCAGTTGTGACCCGAGATCGTGGCCTTCCTTGGCTACGAACAAAGCCGCCAGTCTCTAGGTACCTCCGATAAACATTTCGGACCGCAGATCGACTTAAATTAAGTTGAGCACTCACGTTTCTTTGGCTGTGTCCGGCCTGAATAAGTGCCACAGCTTGGGCGGCGACTTCAGGTGAAGTATCCATAGATTTAAGATAGAACCTCACCTTAATGATAAGAATAAGTAATGTTTGTTGCAAAACCAAAGATATCAATCACTTTTTCAAGAATTAAATCCAAGTAAACCAATGAAACCAAGTTTTCTTAGTATTCGATTGTTTGATATCAACAAACAGGCTCCAAATTGTCTTTTGTTTCTTTAAATTCTGTGTTCGAAATTCAAAAAAAGTCTATTGAATGAAATTGTGAATGTGCCAGGTTCAAAACTGCATAAAAACTTTTTGCTCGACCTAATATAAAATTTTAGCTAGGACCAAACAAAACTGAAAATACAAGGTGGGCCAAAAGATGTGTCCAGAAGTGTATAATGGCTCATAAGGGTAGCATTCAGGCTTTAAACAGATCTCTTCAAGATATAAGGGGAAATAAAATGTTGATGGGTGGTGTAACGGCATTGCTGGCTGGAGGTTGTAGGCAGACTCTACCAGTAGTGGCAGAACGAACTAAAGCCGATGAAGTTAAGTCATGTCTTAAGAGATCTATTTTATGGCCTGAGGTTAACATCCTCAAGCTCTCGAAAAATATGAGGGTACACTTGGGGCCGCCGGGGTCGCGAGTTGTTCGAAAGAGATACCGTGGCCCTGGCACAGGCAACTGAAGAAACACGGGTGGGTTTTAGTCAGTAAAAGTCTGGATACTCCCTCCCGCTCCGCCCAGAGCGGGAGAAGTCATTTGGTGATATCCCATCCACAAAAAAAAGGGTACACTTGGGAGTTAAAGATTCTGCTGGTGGATTTGCAAATCTCCTACTTGAAATCAGGAACGGTGACAACCCGTCTGTTGACGGAATGATAACTATCCCGGAAAATTTGTGCACAGTTGTAACTACGGTTCAGGAGTTAATATTATCATGTATGTAATATTATCAAAAATGTATCCAGTTATTTCTCCTAATCACGATATGTCTATGGAATGGTTGTGTGAACGTGCCATACTTACCCCAAAAAACGACCAAGCTGAAGCTATCAATGATACACTTCTGATGTCTTTTGAAGGGGAAGAAATGGTATATACCTCGATAGACACGGTGGTCAACACAGATGATGCTACGAGTATCAATTATCCCGTCAAATTTCTAAATTCATTGAAACCACCGGGTCTTCCATATCATAGGCTTATTCTGCGCGTGGGCACTTCTGTTATTTTGTTGCGAAATTTGAAACCCCCTAAACTGTGTAACAGGACCAGAACGAAAATTAAGGCAATATAGTTGAAGCCACTATTTGAACTGGGTGTGTGAAAGGGGAAACTGTATTTGTACCACGAATTTCTTTAATTCCGAATGATCTTCTTTTCGAATTTAAACGATTACAGTTTCCCCTCAAAGTCAGCTTTGCAATGATCGTAAACAAGACCCAAGGGCAAACACTAAAATTTGCGAGAATAGATTTGAGAGAAAACTGTTTTTCACTCGGCCAATTCTACTCAGCTTGCTCACGCGTAAGCTCGCCCAGTGGTTTGATGATGTTGGCATCAAGTAATAGGTAGATTAGTACTGAAGAATATTGTCTATAAAGTAATAGGTAGATTAGTAGTGAAGAATATTGTCTATAAAGTAATAGGTAGATTAGTACTGAAGAATATTGTCTATAAAGTAATAGGTAGATTAGTAGTGAAGAATATTGTCTATAAAGTAATAGGTAGATTAGTACTGAAGAATATTGTCTATAAAGTAATAGGTAGATTAGTAGTGAAGAATATTGTCTATAAAGTAATAGGTAGATTAGTAGTGAAGAATATTGTCTATAAAGTAATAGGTAGATTAGTACTGAAGAATATTGTCTATAAAGTAATAGGTAGATTAGTACTGAAGAATATTGTCTATAAAGTAATAGGTAGATTAGTAGTGAAGAATATTGTCTATAAAGTAATAGGTAGATTAGTACTGAAGAATATTGTCTATAAAGTAATAGGTAGATTAGTAGTGAAGAATATTGTCTATAAAGTAATAGGTAGATTAGTAGTGAAGAATATTGTCTATAAAGTAATAGGTAGATTAGTAGTGAAGAATATTGTCTATAAAGTAATAGGTAGATTAGTAGTGAAGAATATTGTCTATAAAGTAATAGGTAGATTAGTACTGAAGAATATTGTCTATAAAGTAATAGGTAGATTAGTACTGAAGAATATTGTCTATAAAGTAATAGGTAGATTAGTAGTGAAGAATATTGTCTATAAAGTAATAGGTAGATTAGTACTGAAGAATATTGTCTATAAAGTAATAGGTAGATTAGTACTGAAGAATATTGTCTATAAAGTAATAGGTAGATTAGTAGTGAAGAATATTGTCTATAAAGTAATAGGTAGATTAGTACTGAAGAATATTGTCTATAAAGTAATAGGTAGATTAGTACTGAAGAATATTGTCTATAAAGTAATAGGTAGATTAGTACTGAAGAATATTGTCTATAAAGTAATAGGTAGATTAGTACTGAAGAATATTGTCTATAAAGTAATAGGTAGATTAGTAGTGAAGAATATTGTCTATAAAGTAATAGGTAGATTAGTACTGAAGAATATTGTCTATCAAGTAATAGGTAGATTAGTACTGAAGAATATTGTCTATAAAGTAATAGGTAGATTAGTACTGAAGAATATTGTCTATAAAGTAATAGGTAGATTAGTAGTGAAGAATATTGTCTATAAAGTAATAGGTAGATTAGTACTGAAGAATATTGTCTATAAAGTAATAGGTAGATTAGTACTGAAGAATATTGTCTATAAAGTAATAGGTAGATTAGTAGTGAAGAATATTGTCTATAAAGTAATAGGTAGATTAGTACTGAAGAATATTGTCTATAAAGTAATAGGTAGATTAGTACTGAAGAATATTGTCTATAAAGTAATAGGTAGATTAGTACTGAAGAATATTGTCTATAAAGTAATAGGTAGATTAGTAGTGAAGAATATTGTCTATAAAGTAATAGGTAGATTAGTACTGAAGAATATTGTCTATAAAGTAATAGGTAGATTAGTAGTGAAGAATATTGTCTATAAAGTAATAGGTAGATTAGTACTGAAGAATATTGTCTATAAAGTAATAGGTAGATTAGTACTGAAGAATATTGTCTATAAAGTAATAGGTAGATTAGTAGTGAAGAATATTGTCTATAAAGTAATAGGTAGATTAGTACTGAAGAATATTGTCTATAAAGTAATAGGTAGATTAGTACTGAAGAATATTGTCTATAAAGTAATAGGTAGATTAGTAGTGAAGAATATTGTCTATAAAGTAATAGGTAGATTAGTACTGAAGAATATTGTCTATAAAGTAATAGGTAGATTAGTACTGAAGAATATTGTCTATAAAGTAATAGGTAGATTAGTACTGAAGAATATTGTCTATAAAGTAATAGGTAGATTAGTACTGAAGAATATTGTCTATAAAGTAATAGGTAGATTAGTAGTGAAGAATATTGTCTATAAAGTAATAGGTAGATTAGTACTGAAGAATATTGTCTATCAAGTAATAGGTAGATTAGTACTGAAGAATATTGTCTATAAAGTAATAGGTAGATTAGTACTGAAGAATATTGTCTATAAAGTAATAGGTAGATTAGTAGTGAAGAATATTGTCTATAAAGTAATAGGTAGATTAGTACTGAAGAATATTGTCTATAAAGTAATAGGTAGATTAGTACTGAAGAATATTGTCTATAAAGTAATAGGTAGATTAGTAGTGAAGAATATTGTCTATAAAGTAATAGGTAGATTAGTACTGAAGAATATTGTCTATAAAGTAATAGGTAGATTAGTACTGAAGAATATTGTCTATAAAGTAATAGGTAGATTAGTACTGAAGAATATTGTCTATAAAGTAATAGGTAGATTAGTAGTGAAGAATATTGTCTATAAAGTAATAGGTAGATTAGTACTGAAGAATATTGTCTATAAAGTAATAGGTAGATTAGTAGTGAAGAATATTGTCTATAAAGTAATAGGTAGATTAGTACTGAAGAATATTGTCTTTCAAGTAATAGGTAGATTAGTACTGAAGAATATTGTCTATAAAGTAATAGGTAGATTAGTACTGAAGAATATTGTCTATAAAGTAATAGGTAGATTAGTAGTGAAGAATATTGTCTATAAAGTAATAGGTAGATTAGTACTGAAGAATATTGTCTATAAAGTAATAGGTAGATTAGTACTGAAGAATATTGTCTATAAAGTAATAGGTAGATTAGTACTGAAGAATATTGTCTATAAAGTAATAGGTAGATTAGTACTGAAGAATATTGTCTATAAAGTAATAGGTAGATTAGTAGTGAAGAATATTGTCTATAAAGTAATAGGTAGATTAGTACTGAAGAATATTGTCTATAAAGTAATAGGTAGATTAGTACTGAAGAATATTGTCTATAAAGTAATAGGTAGATTAGTAGTGAAGAATATTGTCTATAAAGTAATAGGTAGATTAGTCCTGAAGAATATTGTCTATCAAGTAATAGGTAGATTAGTACTGAAGAATATTGTCTATAAAGTAATAGGTAGATTAGTACTGAAGAATATTGTCTATAAAGTAATAGGTAGATTAGTAGTGAAGAATATTGTCTATAAAGTAATAGGTAGATTAGTACTGAAGAATATTGTCTATAAAGTAATAGGTAGATTAGTACTGAAGAATATTGTCTATAAAGTAATAGGTAGATTAGTACTGAAGAATATTGTCTATAAAGAAGTTTTGTAGATATTTTTTTTTTCTATTTGTATTTATTATTTATTTATTTATATAACAATTGCTTGCTGCAGTTACAGTTTACACAAAGCGCGCAGCCAGCCAACAACATAGCATTTAACTAAAAAACTTCATGCAAACATTATACATAGGTTTACTGCTGTACATAAATATGTCAACATCCGGCTCCTGAGCAATCAGGGCGTTCAGCAGATTGATCGCCTGGGTTGTGGGAGCATATGCATACTGCACACTGCATACTGCATTACTTTATTCTTTGTACCTAAAATCAAAGCGCTTATACTGTATGGCTAAAACTAAAACTTCTCAATCGAAATGAAACTTGGCGCGAGCGAAGCCGCGGGCAAAAGCAAGTATATACACAGTCTGGCCATAAATACTGTTACAATTAAAAATAAGAAAGATATTACATTTGAATTTGGAATCTGTCATTTTTATACGATTGTTCATTGAGTTTTCTAATTTTGGCGCCAATACATTGTACTATATTTTGCGATATTAAAATAGAGTAGGGTGATAAAGAGAACCGAATCGGTGTGATTGCATTACACAAAGTTGGTATGGAGCCAAATGCAATTTTTAAAACTCCCCATACGCTTGGTATTAATCAAATGTTTGTGTACCGGGCTATTAATAGGTACAATGAGACCTCCTTTGTTTGTGACAGAAAAAGATCTGGCCGTCCATGTAGTGTTCGTACGAAAAAGGTGGTCAAAGCAGTAAGGGAAAGAATTTGAAGAAATCCTGTCCGAAAGCAAAAGATTTTATCTCTGGAGATGAAGATAGCACCCAGAACCATGTTGCATATTTTAAAAGATGACTTAGTACTTGCAGCCTATAAGAGACGCCACTGGTAATTTTTTAACTGATAATTTAAAAAAGAATAGGGTGGTAAAATCGAAACAACTACTGAAGCGGTACGCAAAGGGAGGTAACAGAAAAATTATGTTTACGGATGAGAAAATCTTTACAATTGAGCAACATTTTAACAAACAAAATGAACGTATTTATTCTCAAAGCTCTAAGGAAGCTTCCCAATTAGACGACAGAGTGCAACGTGGGCATTATCCGACTTCAGTGATGGTTTGGTGGGGCGTTAGCTATGAAGGAGTGACTGAGCCATATTTTTGTGAAAAAGGTATCAAAACATCGGCACAAGTGTATCAAGATACCATTCTTGAGAAGGTAGTTAAGCCCCTTAACAACACCATGTTCAATAACCAAGTATGGTCCTTCCAACAACACTCGGCGCCGGGTCATAAAGCTCGGTCCACGCAGTCTTAGTTGGAAGTGAACGTTTCGGACTTCATCAGAGCTGAAGACTGGCCGTCGTCTAGTCCCGATCTTAATCCGCTGGATTATGATTTATGGTCAGTTTTAGAGAGTACGGCTTGCTCTAAACGCCATGATAATTTAGAGTCCCTAAAACAATCCATACGATTGGCAGTGAAGAATTTTCCCATGGAAAGAGTGCGTGCTTCTATTGATATCTGGCCTAAACGTTTAAAGGACTGTATTGCAGACAATGGAGACCACTTCGAATAAGCTTTTTATATTTTAAATTGTTTTATATTTATGTATTAAACTAATAAAAGTAAAAAAAAAGTAATAAACTACAACAACAACTAGTACAACTATAACTAGTAGTAGTAGTAGTAGTACTAGTAAAAGTAATAAATATTAGGTCTTTACCTATGAAATTGCCGTTCTGCAGTACTGGCCATTTCAAATCAAAATAATTTTGTTTGGCTAAGAATTCTAATTTCAAATTAATTTTATTTTAAAAACATGGTTTATTTTTTCCAAAAGTAGTCATTTGTTTATTGATTAGTGTTACATTTTCATCGCATTTCAATCTTTTTCGTCATCATGGATACGTTAAAAATTCGAGTAATTATGGAATATGAGTACCGTCGTGGCAGCAACGCGGCACAAGCGGCACGCAACATCAACGACGTTTACGGAGCTAACACTACAAACCAACGCACCACTTGTTATTGGTTTGCTCGCTTCCGTTCTGGAAATTTCGACCTGAAAAATTAACCTCGCGGTCGTCCGAAGACTTTGGTCGACAATGACGAATTAAAAGCGATTGTGGAAGCTGATGATACACAATTTACGGCTGAATTAGCAGCAGCTTTCGACGTTAGCGTCAAAACAATATTGGTCCATTTGCGTCAAATTGGCAAGGTAAAAAAGCTTGACAAATGGGTGCCCCACGAACTCAATGATCGCCAGCGCGAAGTACGCGTCGAGACGTGCCTTGCACTGCTCAACAGACACACAAATTAAGGAATTTTGAACCGCATTGTTACCTGCGATGAAAAATGGATTCTGTTTGATAACCGCAAGCGCTCAGCAAGTTGGTTGGATCGTGGTTCAGCACCTAAACAATGCCCTAAACGAAAACTTACCCCTAGAAAAGTGATGGTCACTGTTTGGTGGTCTAGCGCCGGTGTGATTCATCACAGCTTCTTACCAAACGGGGTGAGCATTACTTCAGATGTGTACTGTAAAGAACTGAACACAATGATGGAGAAGCTGGCACATCTCCAACCAGCATTGGTCAATCGCTCGCCTCCGCTGCTCCTGCACGACAACGCGCGACCTCATACTGCACAGCAGACGGTCTCCAAGTTGCAAGAACTGGGGTTGGAAGCTCTCCGTCATCCGCCCTACTCACCAGACCTTGCGCCTACAGACTACTACTTTTTCCAGAATTTGGATAACTTTTTGGCGGGAAAAAAATTCAATACCCGAGAGGCAGTACAAAATGCCTTTGAAGAATTGGTTGCCTCCCGTCCAGCTGATTTCTTTAAGAAGGGCATCAATAAACTGCCACTGCGTTGGCAAAGATGCATTGATTGCATGGGTGATTACTTCGATTAATACAAATAAAACAAGCATGAAAAAAATTCGTTTAAATTTTTTCATACAAAACGGCAATTTCATAGGTAAAGACCTATTCTTTTTCTTCGTGACAATATTTATGGCAAGACTGTGTATACGCTAAAAAAAATAAAAAAAATAAATAAATAAATTGATTGATTTTTTATTTTGTTATTATTGCTACAGTAAATTTTATTTTACAGTATTCACACGTTAAATAAACTAACTACTACCACTATTTAAAATAATAATATTCACATGGTATATAAAAAAGGAGGGGAAAGGATCATAGGGCATCAAAAAGTTCGTCCGCATCGCTGTCAGCAGGAAAAGTGCCCAAAAGGCTGGCAGCATTGCCACGTTGTATATATTGATTGATTGATTTAATAATTTTGCTTTGTACTGGTGAAAAAATGGTTACAATTGGTCCAGGAGTTTCAGAGCCTATTCGATACAAACAAACAAACAAAAAAATATTATATATAATAGAAAGCTAATTTATAGGCATAGGCTTCTTTTATTTCCAAAAAATTTAGAGATCCATAAGAAAATTGCAATAATGTAACCCAAAGTAGCAAAATTTTGTCTATAAAATTCATTATTTAGCGTGCGCTGAGGAAACTGTTGATGATACATAAAAAGTATGTAGTACATAATTAAAGTACTCATTATTACCTTCAAAAAAGTCCGCGAGGCAATATATCTAACTATCATAGTTAAGTCACAATAGCAGCTTTTGTGTTCTAAAATTTAATTAGATCGCCGGTAGAAACAAAAGTTGGTTACATTCGTATCGTAGTATAAATTCTTATTCAAATAAATAGTTTTATCATCAAGGGTATTTATGTAGCAGTAAAATACTTTTTAATTCATTCGAATCAGCCATTTAATTTCGAAGTTATCACGAGTATAAAAATGCCATACGCGTTCCGTTCGACGTCGCGCTGCCGCGCCGCGCCGCGATAAACTCGAAACTCAGTATTTTATTATAATACTTGAGACCAAAATGAAGAATAACGTGTATCAGGGTTTTTCGAAAATCTACGCTTATGGGGGTGAAAAGGGGTAGTAAATTTTTCAGGGGAGGATTTTACTGCGGGGCTTGATTAACTCGAAAATTGGTAAAAATAATCTTTCAGTCATGTTATGGAAACATCCGAAACGTTTTTTTTAAATTCCACTCCTGTGGGCATGAAAACAGTGAATAAAATGAAAAATCTTATTCATTTGGTTAATTAACTGGAAACTTGGCACAGATACTTGCCGCAGTAAGTAATAAAGTTTGTCGTTAAGGAGGGTGCGCTAAGGTAGCCCGCGAAATTCAAATTTTCTTACGTCTTTTGCAATTTGCAGGTCAGTTTCAGGTTGTATGTTGATTAAAATATGATACGCGGCGTAGCTAATATGGTTTTACAAAATTATAACCATTAGAATCAGCAATACAAATCCATAAGTTAGAATTGACCTAAAACCTCATGATTTCATGAAATCGCTAGATTTGAGGTCAATTCTAACTTATGGAGTTGTATTGCTGATTCTAATGATTGTAATTGTGTAAAGCCATTAGCTACGGCCGTGTATCATATTTTAATCAACATACGAGTACATCCTGACCAAAAAACCTGCCTAAAACCACAAAACCCAAAACCTGCAAATTGCAAAAAACGTAAGAAATTTGTATTTCGCGGGCTACTTTAGCGCATCTCCTTAATAGTTTTCTAAACTACCCTCGAGGGATAGTAAAAGGAGAGGGAGAAAGGGAGGGGATATTTGAGGGGGAGAGAGAGGGGGTGGGTGGTGAGGAGGTAGAGGGGAGGAGGGTAGAGGCAGGGGTTGGAGAGGAGAGGAAGAGTACGTGAGAGGTGAGGGTTGGTAAGAGGAGAGGGAGGGGACGGGATGGTGAGGGAGAAAGAGGGAAGGAGAAGTGGTGAAGGAGGTGTGAGAGTGGGTGGGAGGGGGAGGAAGAGGTTAGCGGGAAGGGGATGCGGTGAACGAACGTGCTAATCTCTGGAACTACCAGTCGGGCTTTAAAAAATCTTTTTGCATTTTATAGCCCAAATCTAAAGGAAGGCTATAGGCATATTCAACATCACTCTAGGACCTTTACGTGGCGAGCTAAAAGAAAAAAAGTCAGAAAGAACGCTAAGCGAAAACGAAGTTCAGACGCCAGCACATCAAGCTACTACAATCTGTCAAACTTTAATAGATTTTCATCTTTATCGCTAAAGCATTAGGTTAGGTTTAAAGAATTTTTATTCTCATAAGAACTTAAATAACAGTTCACTTAAAATGAGATACAAAGTGCTTACATCTACGTAAAATAAATTATCATATTTGCTTCTTGTTTTGGTTCAAGGTTAATTGGGAAAATTTGACAGTTTCGGGTGACTTGACCTACTGGCGTCTGTATCTAATAGCGCGGGCAGGCAATGCGATGCGACGGGGTGGATCGGATCGGGGGAACAAGAAATTTCACGCGGACAAAGTCGCGGGCAGCAGCTAGTAAATGGTAAACTGACTGACTGACTGGATGATATATCAACGCACAGCCCAAACCGCTGGGTCTAGAGATTCCAAATTTGGCACGTAGGTTCCTTATGAGGTCTTGGAGGTGGACTAAGAAAGGATTTTCCATAATTTAACTCCTAAGGGGGTGAAACGGGGGCCCAAAGTTTGTATGAAAAATCTTATTCCTTGAGTTATACTTGAAACTTGGCATGTATATTTATCTAAGTAAATGATAAAGTTTGACATTTTTATTTTTCCTAACCTACCCCCTCAGGAGGACTTGGGGGATCTCAAAGTTTGTATGGAGGAATTTTAACGTACGGTCCGATTAACTCGGAAACCCAGTATTTATACTTAAGATTAAGACCAAAAATAAAGAATAACGTGTGTCAGGGTTTTTCGAAAATCTACCCCAGGGGGATTAAAAGGGGTAGTCAATTTTACAGGGCAGGTTTAACTGCGGGGCTTGATTAAATCGAAAATTGGTGTTACAAATCTTTCAGTCAAGTTACGGCAATATCCCAAACGATTTTTTAAAATTTCATTCCTGTGGGATAACAAGGAATGTAGATTATATGAAAAGTCTTGATAATTTGGTTAATTAACTTGAAACTTGGCACAAATACTTGCCTAAGCAAGTAATAAAGTTTGTCATTAATATTATTCCCCCAGAGGGGAAGGGGGAAGGGGAGGATGATGGAGGGAGGGAGAGAGGGATAGAAGGGCGCAGTGAGGGGGAAGGAAGGAGTTGGTGAGGGTAGAGGGGGAGGGGAAAGCCGTGAAGGGGGTATGAGAGGAGGTGAGAGCGGGAGGGGGAGGTTAACGGGAAGGCGATGTGGTGATGGGGTGATAGAAAAAGGGGGATGGAGAGGGTTAGGGGATGATAGGCAGTGTGAGAGGGGCGGGAAGGGGAGGGAGGTGAAAGGGGTTAGAGGGAGAGGAGAGGTGAGGGGGGATTAGAGGGAGGGGTGAGAGAGGGATTAGAAAGAGGGCTGAGACGTGGTTTGTAAGAGGGGGGACGACGACGAGTGCCATTACACCTTAAAGTTGCTTTTTGTATAGCACTGATTCATTGAAGAAACCTAGCCCGACAGAAATTACTGAAAAATAGAAAGTCTGAAACTCGGAACGGCACAAAAAACAGGAGTAAACTCCTGTTGTGCGTCGAGGCTGACACACACACTTTTTTTGTTTGTTTGAACGCGCTAATCTCTGGAACTGCCAGTCGGCCTTTAATAATTATTTTTGCATTTGATAGCCCAATTCTAAAGGAAGGCTATAGGCAGGCTAATTAACATCACTCTAGGACTCTTAGGTGCCGAGCAAAAAAAAAAAGTCAGAAAGAACGCTAAGCGAAAACGAAATAATAGCGCAGGCAGGCAATGCGATGCGAAGGGGTGGGTCGGGGGTACAAGAAATTTCACACGGACAAAGTCGCAGGCAGAAGCTATCTCAATATTTTTCGACATCCACGCGGGCGAAGCCGCGGGCAAAAGCTAGTATTAATATATGGGAGAACATGTTTTTTCTCAACTACAATGTTAAGTTTCTTTTGGATAAATTCTTTTCAACTACGGAACCCTTGTTGTGCGTGGTACGACACGCACTTGGCCGGTTTTTCGTTTTCTTTCTGACTAATAGTTTGTACAATCTAATTTGCTGTGCTTCTGATTTATCTATTTTCTTTTTATTGTGGTTGCAGTATTGTCGTGCGGCGAGACGGGCGGCGGGCCACGCCTCACCAAACGCTACGTAGGGCTGTACACGGGGCCCTACTTCGACCCCTCGGCGCCCAACAATATCACCACGCAACTCGGCACACACGCCTACCTGCCCTGCAAGGTAACATCACTCCTCTGCCGATCTGTCCTGTAACAAAAACGGTTTGTGGGGCTGTACGCGGGGCCCTACTTTGACCCCTCGGCACCCAACAACATCACGCAGATCGGCACACACGCCTACCTGCCCTGCAAGGTAACACCACACCTCTGCCGATCTGTTCTGTAACAAACGTTACGTGGGGCTGTACACGGGGCCCTACTTTGACCCCTCGGCACCCAACAACATCACGCAGATCGGCACACACGCCTACCTGCCCTGCAAGGTAACATCACTCCTCTGCCGATCTGTTCTGTAACAAACGTTACGTGGGGCTGTACACGGGGCCCTACTTTGATCCCTCGGCGCCCAACAACGTCACGCAGATCGGCACACACGCCTACCTGCCCTGCAAGGTAACATCACTCCTCTGCCGATCTGTTCTGTAACAAACGTTACGTGGGGCTGTACACGGGGCCCTACTTTGATCCCTCGGCGCCCAACAACGTCACGCAGATCGGCACACACGCCTACCTGCCCTGCAAGGTAACATCACTCCTCTGCCGATCTGTTCTGTAACAAACGTTACGTGGGGCTGTACACGGGGCCCTACTTTGATCCCTCGGCGCCCAACAACGTCACCACGTATCGAATTGGAAATCACCGGAACCGGACAGACTGCACAACTTTAGATAAATGCACCGCATTTTTTTTAAATAAAATAAATAATTTAGACTACACCGAAACACTTAGATAAATGATTTTTGAATATGGGTTTCTTTTTTGGGGGAAAAAATTAGAAAATTAAAAAAAAAAATGCAAACTGTACCGTGTGACACAAATGAACGGGCTTCTTATGTGTATTTCAAACATTTATCACGTACTTGACCAGTGGTTCCGGTTTAGGTCTACTCACACACTGCACACTTGGCTAATGAGAACATTCCGAATTCCGATTTTGGATACGCAAAAAAATAACTTGTAGCGCTATATGTGAGTATGACGATATTCTGATACCTGGTAATGACCCTCGCGCCGCGTGTTGCAGGTGAGGCAGCTGAGCAACAAGTCGGTGTCGTGGATCCGGCGCCGCGACGCGCACATCCTCACCGTGGACCGCTTCACCTTCATCGCCGACGAGCGCTTCCAGGCCTTCCTAGTCGAGGCCACCGACACCTGGACGCTGCAGGTCTCACTTGCATTTCTCACGTCATATTATGTAGTTGTCCATGTTATTCACTTTTATTTTGTCAGACTTGGGACATTTAGTTACATTATTTTTTCATATTTTGAAATCTTGGCGAATAAGGACAAATTAAATGACCACAGTTACAAAACAGAAGAAATACTTGGCAGGGAGCTCTTATTTGTGTTATTTCGTGACTGTGTCGGTATTTTGAGCGACGAGTGACTATAAGCGTATGTGCAGGTGAAGTACGTGCAGGCGCGCGACGCCGGTGTGTACGAGTGCCAGGTGGGCACCGAGCCCAAGATGAGCCACTTTGTGCAGCTCAATGTTGTAGGTGAGTGTACTCACAAAACTACCTCCTTCTATTTGTCACGGGATTCTGCCATTCTGATCGTTCGATGTCGGCTCCAGCTGTGTCGTCTGGACATTGGCCTCTTTCAAGTTATATAACAACCCTCAGTTCTCCGCCTTTTGCGCAGAGTCAATCCTAGCCGATTTTTTAAGATTTGGGGACGAGCCATACTTCGCTGGCCAACTCGTGGTCTCAAGCAAGCTGAGTCTGTAATATATTCGATGTACATGTTGACAGTGCCAAAGATCGAGATCGTGGGCGAGTCGGACCTGTACGTGAAGGCCGGCACGACGGTGAGCCTCAAGTGCGTCATCACGCAGGCGCTGGAGGAGCCTGCCTACATCTTCTGGTACCACAACGACGAGCGGGTGCTCAACTACGACAAGAGCCTCGTCGAGATACGCATGGAGCGGGTCGCCCCCGACACCACGGTACCGTACTCCATGACACTAGCAAGACACACGGGACACTCGCGATACTCTTGTCGACGAACTCCCATACAAACCTTCATCCCCTTGAGACTAAGGTTTAAAATCCGTCCTTAGTGCTCACCTTCGTTATGTGAGGAATTCATGTGCAACATTTCAAGCTTCTAGATTTAGTGGTTTTGGCTGGTCGTAGTTTGTCAATCAATTACTAGGATAGCATTTTAAACGCGAAAAAAAAAGACAATGATCCTTTAAAATGCGCTTAACTGCTCCCCCCTGCACAAGCGTGGAAATGAATGTGACGTAGGTATGGATCCCGAACTGCAGTTGAGAGGAACAAGAACAATGTTTGGATGTGCGGTTATAATGTAAGATTATACTTCAGTACTGTAAAATAACTCGATGGTCCGCTGTTATTGCAGGTGGGCAACTTGATCATCTACAGTCCTCGGCGCGAGGACTCCGGGAACTACTCGTGCTCGCCCTCCAACCTGGACTCCGCGTCCGTCATGCTGCACGTGCTCAGCGGTCAGTACCACTGCATCACTGGATGCCCTTACCTCTGTGTTGAACAGAAACATCTTGAGGCGCTGTAGTCGATGGCTCTGGTTATTAATATACCCTACGTAGTTGCACTCAGTTATTATTAATTATTTTTTCTAATTATGTTAATATTAGTATTTAGGTCGGTTCCCCTAGGTTGGGGGGTTGTGGCTAAGTAATAACAGCCGCACGGGTCGTTCCATCAGGTTAAGCTACGCTTGCCGCGGTCAGTCCGTGGATGGGTGACCAGCTTTACATACCAAGACTCCTCCGTATCTCGGAAAACACGTTAAGCCGTTGGTCCCGGCTGTCATTTGTAGATCTTTGACAGTTGTTACTGGTCGTCAGAAGCCCGAAAGTCTGACAAGCAGTCTTACCAAGCGGTATCGTGTTACCCAGTAACTGGGTTGTGGAGGTCAGATAGGCAGTTGCCCAATGTATACACTGGTATTCAGCTACATCGATTAGACTGAAAGCCGACCATTTAATATGGTTCCAGGTTTATTCTTCGATTCTTCATTGCAATTTGTTCTCTTTTCGCTAAACAACTTCTTTTCTATTACAGTTACATCACAGTTAATGGGTTAATTAACTAGCAAAAATCTCTCTTATACGTAGTCCTAAGTAAAAATACATCTCTTAGTAAGATTTATTTTCCCCAAATGAGCATATTACGCCATTGTGATAACTAGTAGGTAATCGGTTGAGGATAGAGCTTCAAAAGAACATGGTATTTTAGTGCAGTTACGTCAAATATATCAGTGAGATTACTTCGCAAGAAAAGTGACGAAGTGACATTTCTGAACACATCTACTTAAAAAGAACAAAGTTTTTATTAGTTTTTTCCAAAATATATAAAAATAAATGACAGTAACATTAATACTTTTAGGGCCTGTTTCACCACCTACGATTAAGTTCCTATTAACTAACTTGGCAGATAATTTCATACAAATTCTGTTCCATTTTTGAATTTATTCGGTAAGTAGTGGCTATTCGGACATCGTGAAATAGGCCCTTAGTCTTTATAAACTGCTGTTATTTAGTAACACCAGTATATTCACATTTTACGGCACGAGCGAAATCGTGAAACGGGTGATTTTTAAAAATTCATATCTCAAAAAATTTTCTTTTTTTTTTCAAAAAATAAGAAAAATAGCTCCAGGTATTGAATGAATCTTCAAAATAAAAATATAAAGTTTAAAATACGTATTTTGAAATATGTTGTGTATATATGACTGACAGACTTGATTTTTTTTAATAAAGTAGTTATTTTTACTGATAGCAGGAGTGCCATACAACATGGGGCTCGATGCATCTCTGGTTGCAGAGGTGCACCCCACGCTTTTTTCTACAATGACATTCATTTTCTCGTTAATTACTTTATTCTTATAAGTAGGTATTATTATATTATAAATATATTATAAATATTGAAAAAAATTATTTTGTATTTTTTAGTTCAGTTTAACGGTATTAAAGCGTGTTTTTTGTTTTTTAAACTACATATAATTTATTGAATTGTAATTTTTTCATTCAAATGTTCTAATGTAACAAAATAATAAGGTGCAAGTAAAAACATATAATATTTATTCCTTGACTGTAGAAGTCACGGAGAGGTATGTACATTTTAGTTAGCAGATGGAAATTCTGCGTAATTGGCGTATAGCATAACAATTTTCATTAGAATTTACGAATAATAAACATATTTTTGATGTTTGGTATCATGGACACCTTCGGGTCAATTGCGTAATACACTACCTTTTTTTTTGGAAAAGGTTTTAATTGCTAAGCGATTATGTCAGCCTCGTAATTTAACAATATAAATTCGAAACAGGTAATGACTAAGTTCTTAACTTAATTAAATTAACAATCAAGAAATATAACTTAATAGCTAATTGGGATGTCGGATTAGACAAAATCCAATTACACATTCCAACATCCCTTATTCTAAGTCCTGCTTCCGATTCTAGAATTCTCCGTTCTGCCGCAACCCGGCCACACTCCACCAAAGCGTGGTAGGTGTGCTCCCTCATATTACAGACCTGACAGTTTTGGGTATCAACCACCTTCATCAGATGCCCGAACGCATTTAATGGAATGTGCCCGGATCGCAAGCGCATGCTTGTTTTTAACAATTGTTGTTTATCTTTGCTTCAGAGAACAAAGGAATCCTTGGTGATTCCGACTGAATTGTCCTGTACCATATACCCTTCTCTTCAAATCTTTTGTCAAAGTGTACTTTCCACATGTTATTGCAAATTATTTTAACATCTCTTAATATATCTGTGAAGAAGGGTAGATGACTGACAGATATTCCTTCATAGGTTCCTGCTTTTGCCAACTTATCTACTTGTTCATTTCCCAACAGACTAACATGTGATGGAATCCATTGGAATTTAACAGTTTTGCCACTTTGCCTCAATCTTAAATATATGTCAAGTAAAGAATAAGCTACGGGCAGACCTCGTATGCCCAAAGTGCACCGAGCTATATGCTGCAAAGCGCTTTTTGAATCACAAAGTATCACTGACTCAGTATAATTGCATGAGATTAAGTACGACAGACATTCCAAAATAGCATACAATTCGCCGTCATTATGGATACTTTGCAGTTCAACAAGAAACTACTATCTTGACCTGGCTCACGAGGTTGTCGACATGTGGGATGTGGATACAGCAATCGTTGTGCCGATAGTCGTGACGGCCATGGCATAATAGCCAAGAGCCTCGATCAACACCTGAGGAGGCTCTCGTTAGGCAGCTGGATCAAGGGCTTGATTCAGAAAGCGGTATTTCTGGACACGGCGCGTATCATTAGGAGGTTCCTCTCTCAGCAGCCCTAACCACCGGTAGCTTGGACCCTGTTCCCGATATCGGTGGGCTACTATTTTTTATATTTTTAAATGTTTTTATATTTTTTATATTGTAATATTTAAAAATATAATTTAAATGTATATAATACTGAAATAAAGGAAATAACAATTTAATAATAATAATTTATTTATTTGTTAGAATATTGTTGTAAAGGTGTTACACAAAGTAAGACGTCCATAATATTCTGCTGTTTCCAGCGTACAAATATTTTACAGAATCTAAATTAAATGTATTATAACAATATTATTATACCAAAATTAGATGCTTAAACTATACAATGTTAAGGTTAAGGAAAACGTTAATTAGGTACTATCAATTACAATGTCAAGAATAATTAAAATATAATGTTAAGAATTATTAAATACAACTTCATGGGTAATTAAATATAATGCCAAGAATTATTCAACACAATGTCATCGTTAATTCATTCTCTTTAGGAACACAGAGTCAAGTCGTCATCTAATTTAAATATTGAATCAAATTTTGCATTTAAATAGTCATTTGTTGAGTAGTAACACTTATGCAATAGAAAGTTAAATAATTTCTTTTTAAATGACATGAAGTTAAGATTTTTAAAAACATTAGGTAATTTATTATAAACACAAATTGCCATACAGTAAACATTATTGGAAAATAGTTAATAATTAATAATTATTAATGTTATTAATTAGTTTTTAATTCTTTGTTGGGGTACATATAATCTGTAGATATTTCGACTTTTTCTTATTACAACATCATTATGTACTTGAAATAAAGCTATGTTTTTGTGTACAAAGACAGATTTCGAATATATATAAAGATGGTAGTGGTAAATTTTTTAAATTTTTAAAGAGCGGGACACAGCTTTCTAATGGTTGGGCTTTAGTTATTGATCGGATACATTTTTTTGGGCTCGGAATGCTTTAATAATGTCAACAGAATTGCCCCATGTTATAATGCCATAGCGGAGAATTGATGCTACGTAACCACGATAGGCATAAAATGCTGCATTGATACCCGCTACGGGAGTTATTCTGTATAAAACAAATACAAATATTTGCAGTTTAGTGCATAATTTGTCAATGTGTCATTTCGAATTGCAATATTTATCCAATGTTATCCCCAAAAAAGTAGCACTATCAACTTCTTCTATAGCGTCATTTCCATATCTTACGTCTAATCGGTGACGTTTGCTGTTGTAAGTTTGGAACTTCATAAGTTTGGTTTTACTAATATTGACATGTAAATTGTTGTCTTTTAGCCATACTATTATTTTGTTTAACGTCATTAATCTCGTTTTCGTATTTGGTGATATTGGTATCGGTGAATTCAATACTAAGGGTTGTATTGTCGGCGTACAGAATGCATGAATATGGGGTTACGTTGGGCAAATCACTGATATACAGCAAAAATAACAAGGATCCTATTATCCCCTCACACGAGTGCGGTGTGAATCGGGTTCGTGAGTAATTTTACCTAATATTGTACGTGGTATAAGTTCTATATTTTATTATTAACGTTGTTCCATCACTATTAAGTAATAATTAAAAAAAATTCTTGGTATAGAACTTATACCACGTACAATTTTAGGTAAAATGAGATTCACACCGCGCTCGTGTGAGGGGTTATACTGCCCTGGAGAACGCCGCAGGAGTTTTGACTATAGGCGGATCTATATGTTTTCTTTTCTGATAATGTATGTCTAGATATTTCTACGCATTGTTGGCGATTATTTAGATAACTTTCTAACCAGTGTAACGCGTTTCCCCTAATGCCATAACGATTCAATTTGTAGAGAAGCAGTTTGTGATCTACAAAGTCAAACGCTTTTGACATATCGATAAATATTGATGATATTGGCTTTTTTCATTCAGACTAGAGGTAAATTATTTTCACAAGAGAAAAACATGCAAGAGTTGTTGATTTATTTTTCCTGAAACCGAACTGTTCCTCTTTTAAAACTGAATGTTTTATTATAAAGGAGTGCAGTTTATCGTACAGTCGAGTTCATTAATATATTGGCCCTTTCAGGCTTCAAAAATATATGACCGTCAAAAAAAATCATAATATTGTGACAACTATCAGCATCATTAAATTGTGGTCAAGATTTAGATTCATTAATATGTGACTGGTTTTTCTCAGTAACATGTATACAGCCAAAAGCACATTATTATATGAACAACATTAGGATCATATTATCTGAACATTGTAGGATTCACAATTATGTATGCACACATGAATACAATAATATCTAAACAAGTAAATGTAATTCAAATTCAACCTTATCACTTACTTCATAAAGATGATTTTACTAGCAATCTTAAAATTGCATGGTCAAGGAGTTTGCAACATTATTTATCACTGGCTAGATTCACTTCAAATGACGTTATGTTTTCCTAATAAAATTATATCTGACGAACATGTCATTCAACGATTTAATTCTACGATTTACTATACAATATTAATTCTATTGAAATATACCTACCCATTTAAAATAAAAATGTATAGAATTGATGAGCATACGAAACATACAATAATTTATATGTGTGAGGAAGGTGTTTCTAAATCAGCCATTGCAGAAGAATTAGGCATATCGGTAAGCAAAGTAATTTTAGGTATTCGTCCATGTTTTTCTCTGATCTCTAATGTGGTAATTTGGTCAGTGGGTCGTCTTAGGGGCGGAGTTTAATTTAATAAAATCGTTCTTTAACAGAGAAATACTGTTACATTATGGTGGAAAAGGTGGCAAGAAGAAGGAAATCTTACAAAACATGTATCTTTTGGCCGACCTAGGAAAACAACTCATGATCAAGATATGCAACTGGTTGAAAGTGTTCGAAATGCAAGATTTATCAGAACATCTACATTTGCAGCTGATCTGGCTGTATCCAGCTTAACTATACGACGAAGACTTAATGAAGCGGGAATTCATCACCGAATTCCAGCTAAAAAAATGTTACTAACGGAAAGGCATAAAATGTTACGTATATTTAAATTATGATTTTGAACACGTCGCTTTCATGGACGAGAAAGTTTTTGTCTCTTCGGCGGACGGGCGGATCTCTTTGTATCGTGCAGCCAATACACGATATGATGAAGAGAACGTAGTGCCAAATAGACGCAGTGGACGCATTACGATCGGGTTTTGGGGGTGGATAAATTCCGGTGGACCCATAGAATTGTGCGAAATATCTGGCCGAATGAGGAGTGATACCTATTTAGATATTCTAAAAGACGTGTTTTTACCAAGTGCAAAAATTGTCAGGATAATAGTTCCGTTCACAATGCCAGACAAGTTCAAAATTGGATAGCTGAGCAAGTAGACTTGGAATTATTAAAAATTCCACCGAAAAGCCCGGACCTCAACCCCATAGAGAATCTATGGGGGTTAATGATACAGAATTGGGACTGTAATGAGGCTCGAACGGAAGAGAATTTAAAGGCTCATGCATATGACATCTGGAATAGTAGAAATTTGGCCACCAATAATTGTTTATAACTAAGATTAATTTTAGTTTAAGATAAAATATTGTTAGTTTTTTTTTAACGTAAGTCATGTGCTATTTTGTTGCCTATTACTTTAATATTTTCTTAGATATACTTGTCAAATAATACAGTTTAAACTATAATGTAATGATATTCTTTTCTTTCCCGTGACGTGAAATTCAATTCACTGCAAACAACTTCGTTAGTCACAAAAAAGTTGTGGTGGCAAAGTAATCAAATTTAAGGTCGAATCGTATTGCTATATAAATGACAGGTGGCACATAATTTTTTTACAATTCTTAAATGGCCATGCTGTACGAAAAACATATGGCATTGAAAGACACTCATTTTAAAAACAAACGCAAACGCGAGGAAAACAATGGAAACTACTGTCATTTCTGTAACAATGTAAACTAGATCTTATTTGTTCGAGCAAATAATTGACTTTCCCATGCATGTAGAGATAATTAAGAAGCTTACCCTGCTCAGATATTATAAAAGCCAATACTATATTTTTGAAAAGGGTGATCACATATTATTGAACTGTTCATGATCACATATTATTGCACAATGCACAGCATATATTATTGAACCGTTCACATGAGGACATATTTTTGATCTATTGGTTCTATAGAATTTATTGAGCTTTCCAACGCTCACAATATCTTGAATCCTTGACAGTGCCAATATATTAATGAACTCGACTGTACATAATTATTTCAAAAATCTTAGAAATTACGGGTATAAGAGTAATCGGACGATAGTTATTCATGTCGTTTTTATCTCCTTTTTTGTATAATGGTTTGACTATAGAAAATTTTAGTCTAGTGGGGAATTCTTCATATAATTCTTCATATAATGAATGTGTGAATTTTATCTATCAATAAAAGATTCTCGAAGGCTTTAATTTTAGGGCTTAAACTTTGTGCATTCCACTGCAACAACTTTAACTTAACAATTATATATTTAGTATCCATTACTTACTAAGACCGAAGAAATACTCTAGACACTTGTTCAAAATAGACCACTCAGACATATGATTTACCACAACTAGTACTAGCCATTCAATACAACACTTAATAACATTATTAAACTTTTCTTTTATACTCAGATCTCGCATATAAATAATATCTTTCAATCGTGTAATTAACTCGTCAAAATGTACCTGCCGCTTATTGTTTACATTGTCTCCGAGATCGTTATCAGTGGCTGGTTGCTTAGGAATGCGGTCTGGTGACTCTTGCCGTCCCCACCACTCCGATTTGCTTATGTTTTGTGAATGTGACTGCTTATTTTTATTATTTCTAGCTTGCGGTGATTTCGGTCGATTCTGTGTAAACAAAGGTGGGAATTGACTCGTAGTAGGTTTGATAATGTTTTCTGATTCTTCCAACAGTAAACCACTAAAGCGGTCGCAATTGTCGATCTTCGGCTTATCGATATCTCGTACCGTTTGTAAACCAATTGTTGGCTTAGGTATAATATACATATTGCAGGCTACATGGTACGTACAGTTGTATTCTGCCATAAGCTCCCTCACACGTTTCTCCCGAACGAACACTAGACAACTTCTATTCAACGCCATGTGGCCACCCCGACAGTTCAAGCATTTGATTATTGTAACTGAACAGTTACTGTGTTCTTCTGTACACTTACTTACTTTTTGACGACACGGTTAGCGCAGTGGTTGAGCGATTGACTGCTGCGCAGCATGTCGCGGGTTAGATTCCCGCACGGAACAAATATTTGTACGACCTACAAGTATTTGTTCCGAGTCTGGGTGTTTTTCTATCTATAATATGTATGTATTTACAAAAAAAAAAAAAAATGTATATAAGTAGTTTATCAGCCATCTCGTTACCATAACACAAGCATTAGGTTGCTTAGCTTGGGGCTAGATGGCGTTGTGTGATATGTCCAAACATATTTATTATTTATTTATTATTATTATTATTTATTACTTAGGGCATATCGTTTTTTTGGACGTGTATCTTGCTTTTACGTGACCAAATTTCCAACAGTTTGAACATTGTGTTACCGGGAAAACAATTATGTTTTAACTGTTGGTTGTTGGAGGTTAAACCTTAGTTCAACCTTGGCACGTAGACAATCCACATATATAAATGCTGGCAGGTATGAACCCCTGAAGCCCACCTTTGCTACCTCACTAGGCACCCAGCCGCCTTCGTCTCGTCTTTGTAGCCTTTTTAATGTAATGATTTGAATGTCATCTGGACACTTGATCACTTTTAATGCCTTCTCATCAGACAACTCAAGGTCCACATCACGTATACGTCCATTGCACTATAAACCTTCCACTCTTTGGTTTGGAATTCCTGACAGTCCAATAACTTGTCCGCACATTCCTCGGTCGAGGCTTCAATTTTTAACTATATGGGTTAATATACTTAATTAGGTTTATATCAGTCAATCCCATACTGTTAAACAATTTTGCGATAGCAAACTGTTTGGGTAATTTCTCCTTGCTCCAAATAAAAACCTCTTTCTTGACTTGTTTCGGTCTCTTTTTTCCATTACTCTCAACTTTAGTCCAGCTTTGTTCTTCCTCGATAATCGATAGTTGCGTGCGGGCGATCTACACGAGTGCCGTGACAGAAATGTAACACACTATCAATCGTAATCGGTTTCATTTTGACAGTTCAACAACATTCATTGCGTTATTTACATTGTTGAGCAGACAAATTTTCGAACATATGAAGCTATGGATTAGCAATTTGCTTTAAAATGATTCAGATTCCGATTGACAATGTGTTACGCAATTAGGGTGCAGGTTTCTGAACAGCTTATTAGCACAATCGCCAAATTACAGTCAAACTAATTTTTTGTCCCTTGCATGAGTTTGACAGTCTGACACTTCGATCAATAATAGCACTATTAATCGTAGGTCTGACAGCTTTGACAGCTAATTTGCGTGTTGCGTACTGCTTTGGTTGTGCGCACAGATAAAAGAAAGGTTATCTGATAGGCAGTCGCTCCATGTAGTTTTTCACTTTGTAGTATTTTTTTGGAAGTTGGATAGTTTTTTGGAACACCAATCATTCACTTAGCCCGACTCACGACACCAGGGTGAGTTCGTACTTCACTGGAAATGGGTCCCACTGAAACGATCGAAAACACATTTTCAATGTGAAGGTAATTTTAATTTCAAAAGTTGGTGTCTTTGGATCTGTATTTTAGTTTTTTACCACCGACTTCCGAAACAGTTATTTTTTGTAGTATTTTGTTTGAACATCAACATAACATTTTCACCGTTGGGAGCCACCCCAACAATAGCCTAATGTCAAATGCCCATCACCTTTTATAAAATTGCTTATTTTTTTGTTTTATTGTTTTTCCCGATGCAGGGACGTTAATTATTGAAGAGTTCATTGATTTGTGAACGTAAATAATAAAAATCCGGCCAAGTGCGTGTCGGACCACGCACAATGAAGGGTTCCGCAGTTGGAAATAATGTATCCCAAAAACAAACTTGATATTAACAAACTTATTATTGTAGATGAAAAACTAGAAATCCCAAAAAAAGTTGTTTTGCGACAAAATTACAAATTAATAGGTAATTTTCGGATTTTTCCTTTACTTGTGCTGTGAGACCTTGCTCTTTGCCAAATTTCATGATTCTAGGACAACTTTGTCGTAGAATCATGAAATTTGGCAAAGAGCCAAGCAAGTAAATTAGACTGAGAGGTGACGGGATTTTTCGTAACGATCATGGATACGGTTAGATTTACTTCAGTGGGTTGTAGAGTAGTCCCCTAACGTGAATGATGTCGGTCTGCCTGCTCTCAGTGGTTGCAACTTTGAGTTATAGCGCTTACAAGAGCCTTCATTGTTGCGAAAAAAAAACGATCAAAGAAATGGTCAGTTTTAGTACATATTCAAAGTATGGCGTCTCCGCAGATGAAACAAGTTGGTCTGCCGGCTCTCAGTGGTTGCATTTCAGAGCTATGATGCGCGCAAGTCACTGCATTGTTGGAGAAAAAACACGATAAGAGAAATGGTCAGTTTTAGTACCTATTCGAAGTATGGTATCTCCACAGCTGAGACGAGTTGGTCTGCCGGCTCTCGGTGGTTGTATTTCAGAGCAATCATTGTATATGCAAGACTTGACTTGAGACTTGGATTCGTGGAAAAAGCCAAAAAAATACATCGAAAAACGGGACAATAGGCAAATTCAAGTGCACGCCGGCCGGTGTCGTATCTGCAACGCGGACTCCCTAGGAATACAATTATAGTGACCTTATTGGTGATGTTCTTCAGAAAGGTTAGGTGCGTAATACTCGCAACCGGCGTGCGTGTATGAACAAATTGCGTTACACATTATCAATCGGAGTTGGTTTCATTTTGAAACAAATTGTTAATCCATTGCTTCATATGTTCGAAAAATTTGTCTGCTCGACAACGTAAATAACGCAATGAATGTTGTCGAACTGTCAAAATTAAACCAACTCCGATTGATGATGTATTATTATATATGTACGGTCCACACGATGCGGTCCAGTAACTGCACCCTCGGCGTGTACCTTGTCTTTACTATTATACTCTCGCTTTGTATTGTCCGCGACCAGCCTCATGTTGTTCAATGAAGCACAGTATCATGTTACCGTACAGGCGAGCAGCCGGCGGCGATGCAGCACGGCAACGCGGCACCCCACGCGCGCCCGCCGCTCGCGCACGCGCTGCTGGGCGCGCTAGCTGCTGGCCGCCCGCGCGCGCTGCTCAGGCTACTGCTGCTCATCGCGCTCGCGCTGCTTTACCCGTGAGTTACACCGCCATTATATACAGCCATGGTTGCAAAGCGGCGCAGCACGCGCGCCCGCCGCCCGCGCATGCTACTCAAGCTATTGCTGCTTGTCGCGCTCGCGCGCGTCTACTCGTGAGTTACACTGCCATTATACAGGGTTACTTGTAATTCCACGTATTCCTTGCAGGACGTCATAGTAGGGTTAAAATGCAACAAATTAAGCCACCAAATGTTGTACCAAAATTCAATAGTTTTTGAGTTAGTTAGAATTTAAGTTTTTTTTGAAAAATACAATTCAAAAATGATTTATGGGTGCGATTTTACTGGAATTTAAGGTATTATCATAATTCACAGCTGATGACGTAGCATATCATTGTTAAAAATTAAAATTTGAAAAATGCCTAAAATTTTGGCAAAGATCACATTGTATTTTTCGTGATTTATATTTTCTTAGACAAAAATTACAAAAAAAAAACTTAAATTCGGTTAAAGGCTATCTGCAAAACCTAACTTTTTCTGACGTCTATGCAGCCAAGAACCCAAATGTAGCATATAAAGAGTTCCTAGATGTTTTCATTTTGTTATACGATCAGTGCTTCCCCGTAAATCTTATTTCAGTTAATATCCACAATAAACAAAAATGGGTAGCGCGCGGTATTAAAAAATGCAGTGAGAAAAACGTCAATTATTGTGGCAGTATTGAATAAAACCTTTTCAACAGAATAAAACGCGATTTAAGAATTACTCAAAACTACTTAAAAGAATAATAAATTTAACTCAGAAAGCACAAAATAAAGACATCAATAAATAAATCCAAAACTACCTGGCAAATTATAAACGAATCAAAATTAAATATACCAAAGAATAACATCCCCAAAATTAGAATTAATAATGAAATTATCTGGATTCCAAACCATATTTCTAATTCATTTAATGATTATTTTACTGTCAAAATTCAACCCTCGATAAATTCAGGGCGTAGAGTAACAAAAAATATTTTGCACAGAAAAGATTCTGTTGATGATTATAAGGTTCACTTTAGCTTGTTCGGGATTTGAGTAAAATACAGACGTGTGTTCTACGACAAGTGTATTGAGCGACTGGTTTTGTTTCAATGTGTCCCTATTAAATATATCTGTATGACATATACATAGTTACAAGTTTAGAGTTATGCGCGTTGAGCGCGATACGTCACAACATACCGCCCACCAAAAGGCCTGTAGGTCTTTTAAGAAACAGTAATTCAAAAATGTTACATAAATATGAAATTACCACTAAACAACGTTATATAAATCTATAGGTGGGGGTCTTTGATAATAATTGAACATGCATCTCTAAAGAGCATATTTTAAACAGTGTGAATCTACTACAAACAATAATGTTAATTAATTTTAAAAACATTAACTAGGTACACATTAGGTTCCATTGAGAGGCAATGGACATAATTTTGTTACAGTTCTTTTTGTTACGGAACTACCACTTTTGACACTATACACCCTTGTTAAACCGTCTGGACCAGGGTGCTTATCGACGATTCGTCCCATGGACCATTTTCCAGGTGGCAAGTTATCAGTTTTTATCAAGACGACATCTCCCATCTTAAATTCTTCTTCTTTTTTATGCCACTTAGGACGTTGTTGCAATCTGGATAAATACTCATCCTGCCATCGCCGCCAGAAGTCGTGAACAAGTTTCTGTGTGTGTTGCCAGCGAGACAAGCTGGATAGCCTTATGTCTTTCATATCGGGTGATGGGACAACAATAGGTACCTCTCCAATTAAGAAATGTCCTGGTGTAAGTGGGTTAATGTTGTCTGGATCAGTGTCGTTAATGGGACATAACGGACGGGAGTTCAAGCAGGCTTCCACTTGGCAGAGTATCGTCGTCATCTCTTCGTATGTCAGGTGAGTTGTTACAATTCTTTTCAGGTGGTGTTTTATAGATTTAACACCGGCTTCCCATAATCCACCGAAAGAGGGACTGTAAGCGGGAATGAAGTGCCATTGAGTACCTTCTGTGGCTAGTGTTTCTGCAATTTCTCCAGTGAACTGTAAGTTTGCCTCGTTCCAGGCATCTCGGAGCTCTTTGTCAGCTCCCACGAAGTTACGTCCTTGATCGCTCCACAGGTGATTACATTTGCCTCTCCTGGCAACAAAGCGTCTAAAAGCGCCGATAAACGCTTGCGAAGTAAGATCACTTACAAGTTCAATATGGATTGCCTTCGTTGACATGCAGATGAATATAGAAATGTAGGCCTTTGTTGTCCTGTTTCCTCGGCCTTTAGATAACAAAATATGAAAGGGGCCCGCGAAGTCTACACCACTATTCAAAAATGGTCTGGATGGCGTCACTCTCTCATCGGGTAAATCTCCCATAATTTGAGCTCTAGTAGTAGCACTTAATCTAGCGCAAATGAGGCATTTGTGAACATGTTTCTTAGCTATTGATTTTGCCTTTAAAATCCAATATTTTGAACGTAGATAACATAACATTAGTTGAGTTCCTCCGTGAAGTGTCTTAGAGTGTGCGTCGGCTATAATCAGAGGCGTCAATGTATTTTTATTTCCGAGAATAATTGGATGTTTTCTTTCATCAGGTAAGTTTGCGTGTCTGAGGCGACCGCCCACCCTGAGGATATGTTTATCATCAAGATAAGGGTTGAGGGATCGCAACGGACTTCTCTTTTTCACTTGTTTATTTATCTTTAATCTTTCTATTTCTTCCGTGTATTCTTCTTCTTGAACTCTTTTTATACAAATTGTCAGTGCATCTTCTAATTCTTGTGTAGTTATTTGTTTATTTATGTTCGCGTTGACTTTGTGGTTCAAGAATCTTTTGCAGTAACAAACAACTTTGAGTAATTCTGGTAAGTTGTCAAAATTCTCAAATTGTGTAGTTATAGATTTCTCTTGTTCTTCTGTGCTGAGGTGAGTAATAACTTTCTTTGTTTTAATTTCCATGTCTGTTGTTATAACTTCCTGTTTACTAATCTTAATTTCTTTTTCAGATAACCAACCTGGGCCTCTCCACCACAAGTCGGATTTCTTCAGTTCGGACAGCAACATTCCTCGAGAGGCTATGTCTGCGGGATTATCATTCGACTGTACATGATACCAGCGCTTGTTATTTAGGTTTTCTACAATTTCAACGACGCGGTTGGCAACAAACGTCTTCCATCGGTTGGGATCACCACATAGCCACGCTATAACTATAGAGGAATCTGTCCATGCATACATATCTGAAGTTGGAATTTTCATTGCTAGCCCAATTTGTTTCATAAGCTTGGAGAGAAGTAATGCACCACACAACTCTAGTCTTGGTAAGGATATTGTTTTCAGCGGTGCTACTCTTGTTTTAGCAGCAATGAGGTTTATTTCAACCTTGTCTTTTGTTTCAGTTCTTATGTATACTGCTGCAGCGTAAGCTCGTGTCGAAGCGTCACTGAATCCATGTATTTGTGTATTTGCTTTGTTTGTCTCCGTTGTACCAAGCCATCTGTTCACTTTAACATCGTTCACAGTGGCAAAATCTGATCTTATCTGATTCCATTCTTCACGTAATGTTTCACTTACGTTCTGATCCCAATTCACCTTTTCGAGCCATAGTTTCTGTAACAGTATTTTTGCCATTACTGTACTCGGTGCAATCCAACCAAGTGGATCGAAAAGCTTTTGTATGTCAGATAAAATACTTCGTTTTGTTACAGAAGTACTTTCAGATGCTGGTAAAGTCAGGTTGTATTGAAATGTGTCTGTTTTCAGGTTCCACACAATGCCCAATGCCTTTATTGTTCCATCAAGATTCATGTCTATGTGTGCATTGGTTGATCTTTTTTCTTCATCTATAGATTTCATGAAATTAATATCATTTGATGACCATTTCGTGAGTTGAAAACCGCCATTTTTTAGTATGTTTGTGACAGTTTTGGCTAGAGAAATAGCAGTTTCGGTTTCATCAGCGCCATCGAACCAGTCATCCATATAAAAATTACTCTTGATGGATTGCACAGCGAGTGGTTGATCCCTTCCTTCGTCATCAGCTGTTTGATGAAGTGTTCTAACAGCTAAAAAAGGTGCAGATGCTGTACCGAATGTGACCCTTAGCAAACGGTATTCGTGTAAATCATCACCCTCATCGGGTCTCCAGATAACTCGTTGGAAGTCTGCGTCTTCAGGAGTAACCAGTATTTGGCGATACATTTGTTTGATATCGGCCATGAAGCAGACACGCTTCATTCTCCATTTCATAAGCAGGTTTCTCAAATCATCTTGCAGCGGCGGACCTACCAGTAATTCTTCATTTAGTGAAATGTTATTTGTGCCTTTGCAGGAAGCATCGAAGACGACGCGTGTTCGAGAGGTCTCCTTGTCAGTACGAACTACAGCGTGGTGAGGTAAGTAAACTGATATTGTTTCTTTTTCTCTTTCAGGTATTTTCTCCATGTGTCCTTGTTCAATGTAATCATTTATGACTTTTGTGTATTCTTTTTTCAGGTCTGATGACTTCTTAAACTTCCGCTCGAGTTGCAAGAATCTTTGTTTGGCTATCTCCTTTGTGTTTCCTTCAGGTGTTTGTAACTTTGTACTCGTGCTTGTTTCATTTAGTTGTGGACTGTATGTTTTGAAAGGTAATTTGACTATGTACCTTCCTTCCTGATTTCTAGTTGTTGTTTTCTCGTAGATATCTTCACAAATTTTATCTTCTTTTGTTAAATGTCTGTCCTTGTCAATCTCTATTTCCCATATTGATTTCAACACTTCGTCTACGTCAACTTGGTGATGCATCACAAGGTAGGTATCGTTTTGTGGTTTTTCATAGATATCTCCGAAAATAATCCAACCCAGGTTTGTTTTTTGTGCAGTTGGGGTGCCTGGTGGACCTTTTATTAAATCTGGCTGTATAATCTGTGCGTATTCCTTGACTCCTAATAGCAGATCTACAGAACCAGGTGTTAAGTAACTCGGATCAGCCAAGTTAAGCCCGTTGAGGTGAGGCCATGACTGCTTGACAATTGTTTTGGTGGGTATCTTAGTGGTCAGTTGTTTTGACATCACGTAGGCTTGGATCGGTAAACTATAGTTATGGGCCCACTGTGATCTTATATTAAGCTGTACCACGTGTTTGATCTCTGTTCTCGAAGATCCCACTCCAACAACACTTCCCTTGAATGGTTGTCGCTTCAGTTTCAATAGTTGAGTCGCTTTCTCGCTTATGAATGTAGCTTGAGAACCCTGGTCTATCAGCGCGCGTAGTGAAATGATTTGACCTTCTGTATTTGTTGCTTCCACTACAGCAGTCGCTAACAGTGCTATTCCATGTCTAGTTGTATGATGCGACGCGATCACTGTGTTCACTTGAACTGCTTTCTTCTCTTCTGCTACATGCTGTGAAACCAACGGTTGTGAGGTGCTCGGTGTAGCCGCTGTTTCTGTGTTCTTAGTCTCATGTAGTAAAGAATGATGACGTCGGTGACATTTCTGACAGGACACTGGTAGTTTACATCTCTTTACAGAGTGTCCTAGTGCTAGACAGTTAAAACATAAAATTTTGTTCTTGACATATTCGGTTCGCTCGTCTAGTTTCATATCAATAAACTTCTTGCAGTGACACAGCGTGTGGTTTTCCTTGCACATGATGCATGTCTTCTCTGTACTTGGTGTGGCAACATGATAAGAACGTTCTTTGACTTGTTTCTCTCTGGTACTATTGTTAGCTGTAACGCCTGTAACTAATTCCAAAGTGCGGAACTTGGACTCCATAAAGTTCTTTAATTCACTCCAAGTAGGTAATGCTTCGCTGTTTTCCTTATAGGCATACTCTTCCCAGCCTTTATGTGTCTCGGGGTCAAACTTCTGAACGAGAAGAAATATTATTACATGATCCCAAGAGGCCGTAGTTATTTTTAAATTTTCAATGTTATTTAGGCATTCTGTAGTTGTATCTAATAAGTCTTTTAATTGAACGGCTGATTGCGAAGTCATTTTCTTCTGGTGAAATAACCTTTTCATGATACAGTTTAATATTATGCGTCTGTTACCATACCTCTTATTTAAAACGTTCCATGCAGTTGCGTAATTACTGGATGTCACTTGTATATGGGTCAATAACGCCTCAGCTTCTCCACTCACACTTGTTTTTAAATAATGTAATCTCTGTACATCACTGAGGTTATTATTTTCATGCACCAAAGAAACAAACAAATCTTTGAAAGTCGGCCATCCTTCATAATTTCCATTAAACTTGGGTAATTCTATTTTTGGTAAATGCACTATATTTTGCGACGCATGCGTTACGTTCATACTTGTATTTCTCGAATCCATCAATGACGATTCCGTTAACGACGTAAGCATATCCTTCAAATCACCTTGTAATGAGCTATATAATTCTTCGTAAACAAAGAAATCTTCGTTTAAAAAGTATGGCAAAATTCCTTTTTGTTCTTTGGGGGTAATCTTTACTAACCCATCATGCGCGTCCTTGAATGACATCCAATACTCATCAATAAGTTTCAGACGTGCTTCTAAGTAACCTTTTGTCAGTCTATCCTTTGGACACTTTTTCAAGTTTGTATGCGTTTTTTGTAGTGAATTAGCACCATCTTCCAAGGCAGCGAGATATTGCTGTTGTTCTTTTGTAGCACTCATTGTTCTTTCACTATTCCACTGTACACAAATCTTCAAACAAAAATGTTTGTAAAACTTGGCTATCTTCCGTATTAGTGCTAATTACTAGTTGCAAAGCTATCCATAACACCATTCGAACGAAGTGTTTTTTCTCTATGAATCCTTATCGCTCTGGAATGCGCTTCTTTTGTTCAAGCGGCCAGATGTTTCTACTTCCGTAGTTTCCGCGTTCGGCTCGAATACGACCATATGTTGATGATTATAAGGTTCACTTTAGCTTGTTCGGGATTTGAGTAAAAGACAGACGTGTGTTCTACGACAAGTGTATTGAGCGACTGGTTTTGTTTCAATGTGTCCCTATTAAATATATCTGTATGACATATACATAGTTACAAGTTTAGAGTTATGCGCGTTGAGCGCGATACGTCACAACAGATTCTATGTTTATCGCTCTAAGTTTTCCGAATGACATATCGAAAATCATTCTAGCGTTAAACAATACAAATAGTGTGGGTTATGACGGGATCAGTACAAAAATACTAAAAAAAGTAGCTGATGAAATAAATCATCCTCTCAGTCATATTATAAGTCAGTGTATAAGTGAAGGTATTTTTCCAGACGCATTAAAAAAATCGGTAATAAAGCCATTATTCAAAAAACAAGACAGGGAACTAATGGAATGTTACAGGCCAATTGCATTAATACCGATGTTCTCAAAAGTAATTGAATACTATATTTATAATCAACTTAGTTGTTATTTAGAGGTGAACAATATACTTTTTAACGAACAAAAGGGATTTAGAAAAAAGAAAATAAATATGGCAGCTTATGACTTTTTGCACTCGATAATGTTAAATATGGATAAAAATACTCCAGTCTGTGCTATATTTTATGACATGACTCAGGCATTTGATTACGTCCAACATGATATTTTATTTTAAAAAAAACTTGATGCGTGTGTTAGATTTGATATAATATAATTATAAGCGTATATATAGCTACTACGCAAATAGCAAGCCTTAAATGTCAGAATGGTTATTGGTTATTTATTGTGTATGAAAGTATTATGAACATGGTGTGTAAGGGAAGGATTTCATAAAGAAAAGCACAGAAAGACAAGGCTAGATATTTATTATTTCAATTAGGCTTGTCAATAATTATTCATCTTTAATGAGAAAGCTATTGTCCGTTCGCAAAACTAGGTCTTCATGGAGAAGAAGGACAAGAAACTCCATGGAAACAGTATTATAGTATTCTATCAACACATTTCTTATATTTCCACAATTTATACTTATCTCAAACAGTTAATTCTATCACTCAGAATAATAGCAACATAATAACAATATTTAAGGTATAATATGAAATTACGTAACTTACATGACACCTGGTAGATATATTTCACATCACAACGGCACTAGCACTAGCCACTTGAACCTCCACAGAGCAACTGCCTCGAGAATTTTTTTTTTTTTTTTTTTTTTGGAATGGCATCTCGTAGTGTGACCATGAGAGGTCTCGACTACTTAACCGGACTTTCCTGTGGGTGCCTTTAAGCGAGCTCAAAAGCCTCCAGCCAGGGGCATAAAATACTAACTAAATTATAAACTAAACGACTGCGCACTAAGGCTCGTGGCTCTAAGGAGCTCGTGGCTAAGTAATAACAGCCGCACGGGTCGATCCATCAGGTTAAGCTACGCTTGCCGGGGTTGTCCGTGGATGGGTGACCATCTTTACATATCGAGACTCTTCCGTGCCTCGGAAAGCACGTTAAGCCGTTGGTCCCGGCTGTCATTCGTGGATCTTTGACAGTCGTTACGGGTCGTCAGAAGCCCGAAAGTCTGACAACCAGTCTTACCAAGAGGTATCGTATTACCCAGTTAATGGGTTGTGGAGGTCAGATAGGCAGTCGCTCCATGTAAAATACTGGTATTCAGCTGCATCCGGTTAGACTGGAAGCCGACCCCAACATAGTTGGGAAAAGGCTAGGCAGATTGATTTTGACTGCGCACTAAGGGCACCCCCTGTGGGGTACGGACCTCGGCTTAGGGAGTCGTTGTCATTGACCAATGATAGACAAGGCAAAGCAATAGGCTGGATCAAGTTAGGGGAATTATTATTATCAGGGGAGTTTAAAGCTACAGGCTCAGCTACGCCACCAGCTGGCTCGATTAAACCGATCAAGGGACATGAATTTACATTTACGTTAGATGGTCTTAAACGCGATGGGCCTCGGCGGCGAGGCCGGAATGTAGATCTGTGTTTGTGTTGGACTGTGCTAGTGTCCCTACTACTTTCCTGGAGGAGGGTGATAGGGTCATCGGGTTCAGTGAGGGCATGTCGCGGACGGCGGATACTACTGATTCTACTGGGGACATAGCTAGCGGCTTCGACAACCAAGGGGTTGCGATGCTTCACGGCGGAATCAAAGAAACGCTTGGAAAGGCGTTTCAAGTACTGACGGATGGTCGGGACTTTAAGGTCAAGGTGGAGGTCCGCGTTCCGAACGAACCAGGGGGCTCCCGTTACCTTTCGGAGGAAACGGTTCTGAAGGGTCTGCATCCTATGGATGAGGTGGGGCTTTGCATGCGCAAAGACTGGGCCCGCATAGGTCATGATAGGTCGAATGCACGCTGTGTAAATACGCAACTTGCACTTAAGGGACAACTTGCTGCGTGCATTCAGAACGGAGTGTAAACGGCCGAGAGCAAAGTAGGCCCGCGAACGAACCTGCTTTATGTGCTCTGAAAATGATAAATGACTATCGAGCGTCACACCTAAATATTTGGCTCGCTTTTCCCAAGGGATCTGCTTGCCAAACATGGTGATCGGCCGAGGAGGGGCGGTGAGCCGATTACGCCGTCTCGTAAAGAGAATGGCTTGGCTTTTATCGGGATTGACTTCGATTCTCCACTTTCGAAACCACTTGCCGAGGGCATCGACAGCGGTTTGGAGGGTGCGAGCGATCGAGTCAGGGCGAATTCCCTTGGAGAAAATGGCCGTATCGTCTGCGAACAGCGCCAACTGTGCCTTTTTACTCTTCGGGATATCGCTGGCGAAGAGGATGAATATGAGGGGGGAAAGCACAGAGCCCTGAGGGACTCCTGCGCGAATAGGGTGGGGGGAGGAAAGTGCTCCTTCAATGCGATAGCGAAAGGTGCGGTTTGACAAAAAGTCTCGTAGGATGAGCACGAGACGATCCGGCACACCGAGTTGGTACAGCTTATATAATAAGCCGTTGTGCCAGACTTTGTCAAAGGCTTTCGCTATATCAAAGAAGACAGCACCAGTCATCGCACCGCGTTGGAACCCAACGCTGATGTGCTCGACAATACGGTGGACCTGCTGCACGCAATAGTGCTGGGTTCGAAAACCGAATTGCTCGTCGGGAATGAGACCCTTTGTCTCGGCATAACCTCTGAGACGCTTATAAATAAGCCTCTCATAGATTTTGCCGAAGACGTTGAGCAGACTGATAGGCCGGTAGCTAGAGGGCTCGCTCTTAGGCTTGCCGGGCTTAGGGATACCGATAACGGTAGCCTGTTTCCAGGCGTGAGGAAAGATATTATTACCCATGGCACCATTGAAGATGATGGTCATGAGCATAATCAAACGGGCAGGGAAAAGTTGGAACACCCTATTGGTGATTCCATCTGAGCCGGGGGCTGCCTCGAGAATGTCATTACAATCCTTTTTATATCCTACCACCCCTTCCATTTATCCCTTCCCATCAAACATCAACTGACAGTATTGTATCAATTGTTTCAAACAACCTATTATATTAAAATAGCAATATAAATTCTATGATATACTACAGTTACTACCAAATATTATTTAATTATTTATAGTAATAACATCTGTACGATTTTGACAAGTTAAGAGTGGTATATTTCGTAAACACAATAACTAATCAAATTAGATACTTCTACATTGGTCTCAAGCTTCGTAAATGTGACAGATGTCAATATCCAACAAACAGTTATTCTAAAGGATGTTTTACAATGATTCGATGATTTTAATCACAACCGAACTAACTTCCGGAATCAAGGTAATCTCAAGTATTTATTTTTAAATATTAGACACATAATAATTACATTTATCTAACACGTGCGGTGTTAGAGGGAATGTTCTTGACCTTTTAAATCATATTTGCACGACAGAAAACAAATAACTGAAATAAGTAGACTGAACACTAAAACCAAACATGAAGAACACATTCTATCGGAGGAACGAACCGTTACCTACGGAGTTCCGCAAGGAAGTGTTTTAGGACCTCCACTTTTTACACTGTATATAAATGACTTTCCTAAATCAATTGACCATCCTGTAACACTATTCGCGGACGACAGTACTATATCTATACCCTGTAATAATAAAGACCTATATAAATATGACATTAATAATAAATTGATCAATACTATAGAATGGTTAGACAATAATAATTTAAAAATTAATTTAAGTAAGACGGTAATTATGCATTTTAGCCAGCGATTATTGACATTTTCCAATCTTGACATAACGTATAATGATGTAACAATTGACGCGGTTAATACAACTAAGTTTCTGGGACTAATTATTGACCGACATTTAAATTTGAAGGATCACATAGATTATCTGAGTAAGAGAATTAGTAGTAGTGCCTATGCATTGTACTTAATGTCACGAAATGTCAATAGGGAGGCGTTATTAACAGCTTACTACGGTCTGGCTGAATCCGTGCTCAGATATGGTGCTGCAGGCGTGACCAAACCCAACTACATAGTTGGGTTGGTCACATGTACCTCCTTGTAGGACTGCACTTATGCGCAAAAGTGTTTTTCATATGGCTCCAATTGTTTATAATAAGTAGCCTAAAAGTTGGAAGGAGCTTAATAATGTACTCTTGAAAAGAAAACTGAAGACATATTTAGTAAATAAAGCCTACTATAACATCAACGAGTTCTTAGAGGAAAGATTTGTATTGACATGGTAGCTTTTTTGATTTGATTATTTAATTTTTTGTATTTGTTAATTGACAATGGAATAGTTTAATTTTTTTTTTTTTTTGGATCTTTATATTTTATTTCAATATTATTACTTAATTTATTGTTATTATAGGAGAATGTTTTAATTAATAATATTTCTTGATATTTGCACGTCACATCATGTGGCAAACCCTGTACCTAATAATGTTTTTACCATCTTGCATGCATGTATTTTCTTGTATGTATGACACATGTTTAAGCAAATAAATATTATCTATCTATCTACCTAGAACATTTAGTGTCTTAATTTGTTGCATTTTAACCCTACTATGACGTCCTGCAAGGAATACGTGGAATTACAAGTAACCGTGCTGTATACAGCCACAGTTACAAGACTCCGCGAATAAAGTCCACAAGTCGGACTTATCGAGTCTTCCGTGCAATGTAGTTTATTATAATACCGACAGGGTGTGGAGCTGAACAGCTAATCCATATATTTTGTTAGTATATGTTACGATTTCAGGGTTCATCTCATAAAAAAAAGTAAAAAAGTGTAAAGGTTGTTCATAAGAAAGAGCTCTTTCTTAATTCCTCCAACATAAAGGATCCCTAATGTTGCTGGGCGTTAGTCAGTCGTCGTCGTCGGTGCACTTTATTTCAAAGAAGTACACCGTGACGGAACCCAGAAACATTTTTGATGTACAAAGTTTGCTTGTTTAACATGGTGTGGTTTTAAAAAAATAAAATAAAATAAAATAACCTTTATTTCGGACAAGTAACATCCATAGTGGGTTAGTACACAGAAATCTTATCACTATGTTAGTAAAGCTTAATATTAAATATCTATTTTGCTTCCAGGGTGCTATGTCACGACGAGGACGACGGCAAATAGCGCAGTGAAGTGTGAGCGAGCCCGTGAGTGTGGACTCGAGTGACTACAGTGTGCGTGTGAGTGTGCGAGTGACTGCGCGGGCGCGCGCGCCCTCACGTCCAACAACACCCGCATGCGATGCGGAGTGGTTAAGTTAAATGTATTGTAAAAATTTCAAATGTATTACTTAGATAATGGAACGGTCTGTCGTACGCGTTGTGATATGAACGATGTGAGAAGATAATTTAAATTACGAGATTATTCGTATTACCTACCTACTAAAGTTTATATTATGGGAAACAAAACTATGTACATAGGCCGGCGGCGCGAGCGCAGCGGTGGCGCCTCGCGGGCCGACTGCCGCTCGGGCGTCTTTCACATTTGTAAAGTTGTACATAATTATTATAAATGATTACAATTAATTATATTAATAGGAACATTGACTAATCTCCTGCGCGACCGTGGCGGCAGCGGCGCGTCGTTCTTATGGTTGTGTGATCGATGCATGTGTAAGACATTGCGCATTGCACGTGCCTGACGCATGTGTCAGACATTATGCATTGCACGTGCCTGATGCATGTGTAAGACATTGCGCATTGCCAGTGCCAACAGTTCTACGACATTCGATTCGTTGATGAACGGTTTTGAATGAGGGATTTTTAACGTAACTGGTTCATCTATTCCCGCGTCTACACCAAGGTATAAAAGATTCAATCCACATATAGTACTGCTTTCGTTTAGGGCGCTTTCAATTCAGACATTTCGTGTCGGACCGCTGCGGTGCGGAAGCGGTGCGTTGTCGTATTGCGCACGGATGGTCGTTTGTTTTCGCGTGTGCGGCAACAGTGCGGCGTCGATATCGCCAACGCTCGACAACAGGACGGCAACGTTGCAAACTCCACGTGTATGAAAACAAATGACCGTCCGAGCGCAAAACGACTAACGCACCGGTTTGGAACCGCAGCGGTCCGACACGAAACGTCTAAATGGAAAACGCCCTTAGGTGCCTATTGTTGACATGTTAAACAGTTTTCTACAAGCCTTATGTACTTAGGTACAACTAGTCTTCACAACTTGTTTGAGGTGTAGAAACTTCTGTCGGCGAAACACTTGTAAATGAATCGTTCTGGCAGCGAACAGTTCATCGGCGAAATGAATGTCGTAGAACCCTCTGACACTGCGTATGCCCGACGCATGTGTCAGACATCTCGCATGCGCCCGACGCATACGGAATATGTCCGACATCTCGCACGTGGCCGACGCATGTGTCCGACACTACGCACGCGCGCCGCCACGAGAAGCTTTGCTCGACTACTCATAGCGACATCGAAATCGTTGTAACCGCCAGCGTCTCACGGACGACCATTGTACTCGTCTCATTTATTCAACAGTACAAAACTGCCAGGAATTGTATCATAACCTGTGAATTGGTTTAATTAATACCGAGCTATGATAATGATATTTTATAATATACACTAATCAAAAAAAGTTTTGCACCATATAAACGAAATCAAATTTCTTGTTTAAAAAAAAAGAGTTTAAGACATAAACAGTCCACAAAGTTATGAGGGTATACAAAAAAAAAACATTCTCAAGTGCTGCTGGTAACTTAAGAAACACTTGACTCAAGTTTTGGTTATCGCGAGTTATTTTGTTTACCTTGCACTGGTCGCATTATAAATGGTGCAATACTATTTTGATTGGTGTTATTTGGTTGAAGTGAGTCGGTGCTAGACGACGGCGCACCCTCAAATACAAACCTTCATTTTGCTAAATGGTGCCCTGTAAACCACACTTTCTTGTTAAAAAAATACAATAACACTCCTTTAATATTGTAGCAATAGGGGAAATTGAATAGTTCAAATGTTGTTACTGACACGCGCACGTGCGGCGCGGTCAGTGCACGCTACGTGTAAATAAGTTGGCGTGTCCGGTGGCTTCCACCTCAGTCCGGGCCTCCAGTCCTCCACGTAACGTCCTCAACGGGATGTGAAGTGTGCCGTCGCCCCGCACCGCTCGCGGCGATCAATACTTTGTTGATTTTACCGAACGAATGTCGTCGAACAGTGGTTCCGAGTTGAAATGTTTGGTTCGTTGACACTGTTACTGCCTCACTTGTAAATATAATAAAGTAAGTAATACAAAATAAAGATGAAATCGTTGAAACATTTTTGGTGGTGTTATTGCGACTCCACGCCGCACTCCTCGCAACATGCTGCATGCCTGCAGTGCGAGCACTTGACTCTAGCTAACTTCTGACGTTTTCGTAGAGCCCAGGTAGGTATGTCATGATCTGCCTAGCCTAGCAAGTGATCTAGCTCGGTAGGCACAACTTTGAGAAAGAAGCCGACAGAAGCATCCAGTTGGGTTGGACAGCGTTTGGAAAAATATTAAATGTGTTCGGAAACACACCTCGTACGAGTCATGTATCGTACCCCATATCGGCGCCCGCGCTAAGCATACATCAGCACTTTATCGTACATGGCATCCGCGCTAAGCATACATCAGCACTTTATCGTACATGGCATCCGCGCTAAGCATACATCAGCACTTTATCGTACAAAGAATCTTTGCCGTAACTGTTTACGTGCCGGCCACGCATTGACCGAGTGTTGGTTCGGGCCGTGCAAGCACTGTAACAAAAAGCACAATACATTAATACACAGTGAATTCGTTGAGGCTAACGAATGGTCTACTGTTTCACACACAGCACAAATAGCGGCTCAGCCAGAGTCTACTACGGGAATCATACACACAAATATGTCTCACACCGCATCCCACACGCCTTACAAAGCCGATAATATTGATACGCGCTATTTTTATGATCAAGTATTATTATCAACTGCATTAGAGGAGATTGCGGATGACGAAACTAATTGTGAATCAAACGAGCTTACCTGTTAAGCGAAGTCTTGATTCTAATTTTATGAACGGCGATCTGAAATTACTTTTGTGGAGTCTGAATAAGGGCGCTTGGTAAACATTTAAATCGAAGGACCGAAAATCATTGGTGAAAAGTGCTGTACCTAAAATCCCTTACAGAAATCAGATCTTGCTCATTACACAGGGTAGATAAAAAGGCCTGACCACTAACCTGAATATCCCAGCCACGGCACTAGATCAGCTTCAGGAAATAGCACAACAGTTCAGCACTCGCGTGAAAAAATGTCTTGAAGGACGTAGGTACGTAGGCAACTAATTGCACGGCAATGTATGTAAGTCTCATAAAAATATTCAGTTTAAGTTTTTAACACAAAAATTGACCACATCAAATGGCGATCCAGAGCGAACAGGGTGTCAAGCTCTCTGCATGGCGCGAGCGCGCGCGCGGGGCAGGACCATCCGCCGACTCCAAATGCGGGTAGGAAAACAGACGAATGGACAAGCCAAATTAAACTACCCTACGTTTTTATGAGCAAAGATCGAACAACTTTTAATATAAACGTAACCTAAAAATAACAAAATTATATCCTAACATAACTACAACTAGGTATTAAAAAAACTAAAATAAGGCAAAAAAAAATCCTCCGCATCGTTGTCGACTAGTAAAGTACCCAAGAGACTGGCGGCATTGCCACGTTGTATGGCAATGCTAAGCCTCTGGTCAAGATAAAAGCCAGCCCTTGGGTCATGGGAAGTGTCAACCAGCCGCTTGGAGATTTCGTTGAATAAACCATGAGCACTCGGACCCCACGGCCCTCGAAAATAAAATTACCGATATGGTTATTATACTTTCGCCGCTTGAGGTTTTCCGCAGCCGCAGCAGTAGCGCCAGCACAGTACGCCGAGCCAGGAAGATGGGATGGCGCAAGAGTATCGACGCACGTTGCGTCCCACACTAAAGACCTTCCCACCTTCCATGGAAATAAAGACATGCCATCCGGTCTCTTGCCATCGTCGCGTGCCAAGCCATTGGGTTCTAAAACAGCTGGAACGCCGACGGTGACAAGGGCTCGTCGGATGATGACATTGATGTTCGCGTGCCGCGCAAAGTGACCGTGCGGGTCACTTCGGCTGCAAGACAGGCCTTGGTGTCGTCCGAGGCTGTTGACAACTTCACCACAGTGACAGCGATGAGGAGAACAAGAAGGAGCTCCTAGTCGCAGTGAAGCAGCGAGGCGGAAAGTAGTGTCGTCGAACAAAGTGCCTATGTTCGATGACGGTAGTGCATGAAGCCACAGACCCGACTACCACTTACCCACAGCCAGCAGGCGCGCACGCTCCGCAGTAGTAGCAGACGTATCAAGTAAATTGTTCTGTTCTACTCTGCAGAGCGGCTCATAACCACCGTCTCTGGGAAGATGGATTATCGGGTGGATCTGAATTCGGGCAAGCGAGTCTCCAGGCATCCATAGCCTCGGTGAAACAAGGCACATCAAAATTAACCAGTGTGGAGGCTAGGATTTTCCTGATTAATTTGTCTGTGCCGTGGACCGAGGATATAAATGCCGGTAAACTAATACTAGAAATTTTGCGGACGCCGAGGCCTCCCATACGAATGGGAAGAGTAGCTTGTGCCCAAGCGCGGTCGTCCATGGCCACATTTAAGATCGAAGATAAAGTATGCCGGATAATTTTGTCCAATTTGTCTTAAAGGTGAGTGTGCTTCCATAAATGGGAAGCGCGAAGGAAATATGTTAATTTAGGGCCGAAACAGCAGTAACGGATTAATGTTATAGCCGAATGCATGTTAATTTGGAGCAATCTTTCCGAAACGTCATTGAAATTTTGAATTTTTTCTTCAATGAAAACAGGAAATGAAATTTCATATATTGGAGACCCAAGGAGGCGAAGAGAGTTCTTTTCAATAATTTTGATTTCTGGGGCTATTGCGTTAAATTTGGGAAGTGTTCGATGTCTGACAGTATCGTCCGCTAAGAATAGTTCACATTTCGAAAGGTTGAGATCAAGACCAATGGAATGAACTTCATTTTTTAAGAATTGAAGGTCATTTAAAACAGTTTCTACATCGCCTCCCAAGGTACCATCATCAAGATACCAAACATTAAATTTGGAATTTAGTTGTCGAATAATTGGGTGATTGTATTGATTATAATTGATTAAACAGAGTAGTATTTCTAATACACACGTATAACCCCGCTATTTTTTAGGATTAAAAAGGAAGTTTAAAGACTAAAACCCGAATACTGAAAAATCACGCTCTAAAAAGTATGAAACAAGAAAATATTTTCACCTGAAATTAGAAAAAGACAGACAAATTAAAAACCCGGATGAATCAAACAGATTACGTGTGACTCCGGATTTTTAATTTGTCTTTTTCTAATTTCAGATGAGAATATTTTCTTGTTTCATACTTTTTAGTGTGATTTTTCAGTAGTCGGGTTTTAGTTTTTAAACTTACTTTTTATTTAAATAATTTTTGGGGTTAAAATTTCGTGATAAAGTATTTTCAGAGCTACTTTACATTTTTAAAGAAGAATAATTATTATAACTATATGTATTTTGGGTAGGTTTGGAGAGAAAATATGTTTGACTCACATCTGAGGCCTGATTTTAGAAATTATTCCCAATTATCGGGTGCATATATGGGAAAATGCTGGGCAGATTGACTGACAATTTGTATACTATTCAATTATTGTTCAACATATCAAAATAAATAAGTAGGTATATGATTTAATCCTATAGGTACCCCTATCAGTTCCCATTACCAGATGACCAATAAAGGGTTAAGCATACATACATTTTCTAATAACTTCCATATTAGAACTTTCATACTTCAACCGTACCTTATAGCTATGCTGTATTTACTACATTAAAAGTAGGGAGTGACACCTACGAGTACCGAAACAAGATTTCGTACCTACCAACCTACCATGACTGGTATCTATTGACAAAATATCAAGACTACCATAAAACATAATACCTATAAATACCACTATAAGTTTTTTTAAATGTTTGAGCTTGAAAATTAACCATGGAAATCTAACACCTTTTTTTTTTTTTTTTTTTTTGTGGATGGGAAATCATCAAATGACTTCTCCCGCTCTGGGCAGAGCGGGAGGGCGTGTCAGACTTTTACTGACTAAAACCCACCCATGTTCCTTCAGCTGCCCGTGCCAGGGCCACGGTATCTCTTTCGAACTACCCGCGACCCCGGCGGCATCGGCCCAATTGACCCCGTCACTGCTGACATCTCTTTGAGGCGCGCGTGGAACACAACGCGCCGTCGACCCGGGCCTGGTCCTTACCGGACGGTGAGCTGCCCATTACTCGTCGTCCGCAAGCCCGCGCCTACGGTGGCCGGGAATCGAAATCTAACACCTGACAAACATAATGTGAATTGTTAAGTTAGATTATTAAGCTATACCTACTCGAAGCATGTGCCTTGAAATACCTAATACTTATTAGGACACAAGCTAAAGCATTAGTGACCTTAGTGACATTACATAATATCAGGACCGTATTTCCCGAAGGACCGGGCAGAGATGGGCGACCTTATTCAAAGGTTATAAAACTAAAACCACTAACTAAACATTCAACCATTTTAACTACTAGCCTAAATAGGTATTTAGCAGTAGACTTCAGTGATAATTACAAGTCATCACTAAAGTGAAATTGTCAAGAAAACAAAGGGGGGGGGGGGGGCGCAAAGTACTGAGGGATGGTACCTAATTGGAATACGAACCAAGTTCAAGTACCATACATCAATGAATTAACTAAGTACCTACAAATCATTTTACACTAAAACCACCTGCTCACCAATTGCACATTGTAACTAATTATGCACGACTCTCTCACTTAAACTACACACATCAAAAGTGTCTAGGGATCAAGCATTTTTATGCGGATTTCTTGAGATTGAGATGTGGCTTTGTAATAAATTTATGATTTTATAAATTTATATGGATCCTTTTTGGTGCATTTCATAATTTGAATCAGGAACTGTGAATCAAATTCGAGTAAAAGATGAAAATCAGCTGTCAATATTTTCCCTATAAAAACATACAACGCATTGAAGACATTATTAGTGCTACTGTTTCCCTACTACTGATTAAAACCAACGTTATTATGGAGCGGCGACGTCATTTAAGCAGGGAAGAAATGCTCAGAGCCGTGGGAATGATAGAAGCTGGTTCCCGGCAACGTACTGTGGCTTTAGCTCTGAATACAAGTCAGAGTGTTATCAGTCGACTTTGGACACGTTACCGAAGCACTGGTACCGTGGCTGAGCGCCATGGAGGACGGTATCGCTGCACCACACGGAGACAAGACCGATACATTCAAATCTTAACTCGAAGAGCTCCAACTATAACCGCCATGATGTTAGCCGTGAGGCTTCATCACTCTTCAGGGAACTTAATTAGCGACCAAACAGTCAGAAACCGCTTGCATGAAGTGAACCTTCATTCCCGAAGACCGCTACGGGTACCACCTATAGCAATGCACAATCGTAGGATTCGATATCAATGGGCTCTTGAACACAGAAATTGGGCAGAAGAACAATGGCGTTTCGTGTGCTTTTCTGATGAGTCTCGTTTTGGTATGAGACCGGATACAAGACGTATACGACACTGGAGAACCCCTGGACGCCAACAGCGATTAAAATCCTGCCAGGAAGTCCATCCTTATAGTGGTGGAACCATCATGGTATGGGCGGGTATTTGGATCGGCGGAAGAACTGAGTTGATTTGGATCAGAGGCAACCTCAACGCTCAAATTTATGCTGAGACGATTGTATCAGACGTCATCGTTCCTCTACAAGTGCAAATCGGTCCCTTATTTCAGTTAATGCATGATAATGCACGACCGCACACCGCAAGAGTTGTAAGACAGACTCTCGCCGCAGCTAACATCAATGTCCTGCCCTGGCCTGCTCAGTCGCCAGACTTGAACCCGATTGAGCATGCATGGGATATGCTACAGAGAAGAGCTCTGCCGAATATGGAGGGTATCCAGTCGCAAGAAGACCTTTTTTTGTTGTTGCAACGAACATGGGCGGCCATTCCACAGCGTGATTTGGATGAACTCATTTTGAGTATGCCAAACCGATGTTCTTGTGTTGTTAGTGTTCGCGGTAGAAACACGGATTATTAATTGTTTAAGTTACCCAATAAAATTTTAAAGAAAACTGTTATTTCAGTCTTTTTTTCGAACTTTAATGTTAGTGGTTCAAATGTCAAAAATCCCTTTATTAGGAAAATGGCAAATTTCTTTATTAATGCAAAGGTGACTTGGTTTATCGTTACTGTGACAAACGAAAACACTTTATTTGATGAATCCTTAAAGAAAATTTTAATTAATATCAATCAGGAGAAAAGTTATTGCAAAAATATATGTTGATCCCTAGACACTTTTGATGTGTGTATATAGCTAACTCATTCCATAAGTAATCTAATTGTGGATATATGAGGTCGGAGAAAAGAGATTCATACTTTTATGCTTTTACTGGTAGAATTAATCTACCATTTTCTTGTTTAGCTATAAACCTGACAATGTTATTATGCATTACTAGTCAATTAGGAAATTAACTAAATTAGTTAGTCCAAATCTTTCTTCTATCCCGGGAACAATGGTGCTTACAACACTTAACATTGATAAAGTTAAAAGCCTCTTCTGCACTTGGCACACCCAAGTTTCCAAAATAACTATCTGTCTCATGAAACAGATTAAGCTATAAAAATCTTGTGGATACAAGGATTTGAATTGCAGGACGCCACAATGTTGATGTGGCGCGTGATCAAAGTCGGAAGTGACGCATGACGCCGCCACTTTGCTCTGCAATTTACGTGAAAATTCAGTACTCGCCTCTTCACTCTACACATATTACAGACATACTACTACATATCGGAGCTTCTTACAATGATATTAAAACTTTTACAGTAAGATTAGTCTTCAAGAGTCGCTGAGATTGTCTCATAACTTGGCAGCAGCAAACTTTCTAAAAAAAAAAAAAACCTGCCATGTGAGTGACTAAATACATATAATGCGCAATTCAATATAATTAATACATCACAACAAAGACACGCACTGCAGTTCTACACTGCATCTCAAATAAGACAGTGGCCGTTTACGTTTACGGAGACAATTTAAACAACTGATATTCTCATTCATGGAAACATTCTAAAGTTACAATTTAATATGTTCCTGATCGGACTATACAGAACAAACTAGGAGACCCTACAAAGAAGTCGGCTGCCCTTTTGGCCCTAATGTCGACTGTGTGGACTAATAAAACAAAGACCTGCGGAGACTGACTTAATGGTTTCTATAACTGTAAGCTGTGGTAAGTGAGAGTGACATGAATTCCTCAACTCTCACAGTACATACAGCAGCTCAGCTTAGAGCTGACAACTATTGAGAAAACAATGTGGATTAATAAGACTTGCTGCTGGTAATATGTCTTTGCTGATTAACAATAGATTCTTATTTTTAAATAAGAAATGCTAATTGAAGAAAAATATAAGTACCTAAAAACTAATAAACTAAAATACTTATAACCAGATAATTTATTAACTAACTGAATTTGAAATTGAATACTATAGTATTTTCTGGTAAAAATAGTGACTCATATGAAAATGACATAAACAGTAGCTTAAGTCTAATAATTCAATGGCTAAATAATAACAACTTACAGATTAATTTTAATAAAACTCAAATAATGACATTTAGACAGAGAACTAATCCTAATATTCTTGACATTCATTATGACCAAAATAAGATCATTAAAACGGAACGTATCAAATTTCTAGGTATTTGGCTAGACGAAAATATGACATGGAATACACACATGGAGATTATGATAAAAAAAAATTCATCAATTTTGCTATGCTTTACACAATTTGAATAAGGTTGCAAATCGTATTACTGTCCTTACTGCATATCATGCATATGTCTCCACAACCCTTCATTACGGCATAATATTTTGAAGCAACTCTACCAATAGAGAAATGGCATTTAAGGCCCAAAAACAATGTCTTCGAGCCATATGTATGTTAAAAACCACCGAAAGTTGCAAACCATTTTTCGTTAGTTTAAAAATACTTACGCTTCCATCTCTCTATATTTATGAAATTATAATATTTGTTAGGGAGAATCTGTCTAAATTTGAAAAACTTAATACTAAACGTCACCAAAGCACACTAAAATAAAAAAAAACACAATACTGCGCTTTTCTCAAAGAGTTGTGTCGGCATGGGTCCAAAGATTTATAATAAACTACCAAGAACTTTAAAAAGCATGACCAATATAAACCATTATAGATCGCAACTTAAAAAAATATTGATTGAAATGGCTTACTACTCTATCAATGAGTTTTTAGATGATAGAAGCATTAAATAAAAAAAGTCCGATCTACTTGTTTTTCTATCTTGTTTACGACGTTTGAAACAGTTTTATTTAGTTTGTAGTTTTTTTTTTTTTTTTTTACGCCTAATTTGTACGCCTTGCAAGGCAGAACATAGTAACATAACGCAAATTTTATACCATGTACCATATTACCTATGTTCAACAAATAAAATACTTTGACTTTGACTTTGAATTATTTCCGACAACTCTAAGCATCTACTCTGTTTAATCAATTATATTTCAGATCGCCGTGAAGTAAAATTGTGAATCAAACGAGCTTACCTGTTAAGCGAAGCCATGATTCTAATTTTATGAACGGCGATCTGAAATATAATTACCCACCCGCCACCTAACAGCCCAAAGCTGCAATAATTAGTCTACTTAATTCACTTATCCTTTTAGGAAAACCTAGTGAATGTAAGTAGGTATATGGAAGCACTCTGTACAGAAAACAGAGCTTGTGTATCTCAAGGATCTCTAAAATAAATGACAGTTCTGTTTATTGACCATAAATTTAGGTTACAGTACACCGGTAATACATAATATATTTACTTATTACTTACATAGTATAGGGCACACTCACTTATGTTCAACTACACTAAGTTAGAACTTATTTAAAACAAGTAGCAAGGGGAGTAGAAGAACAGTTAAATTATAATAATGCTATCAACAAGTAAAGCAATGGTTCACATACTTGATAAAATATATAAATGCCCAATGACGGTATACAGAGAAAAGTTCTTTACCTCCCGTGCTAGTCAAGGACTGTGTTACGGCAAGGTAAGATTCTCGCTCATAGAATAGTAGTCATAATGTAAAACATGTTAAGACACTTTTTACCAAATACATTTGTTTTGCTGTATATCATAGATGACGTTAACGAGTTACAAGCTTAGCGTAAACAAGTAGTATATGCAAAGAAATCAGACAATGCAACTCCCGTTATTTCAATGTAAGCAAAGTGCTTTCACAAAAACAATATTTGTTGGGAATTTGTAATAAGACAAGCGTGTTAAAAATAAAATAATAAAATTAAAAGTAAGAGCATTTTTTTTTTATTTTTTTTTTTTTTGTATTTTCAGCATGGAAATACGTTACAAGCGAAAAGTTCCAATGTAATGTATTTACTGTACGTGTGTATATGTATATATTTATAATACAAATAAAGTTTGTGTACTAATCTTCAATTTATAATGATTACTTTATAGTTCTGTGCCTACTATGAGGTGAAATAATCATATTTTTAAAAAATATTTATATATTTTTACCCGACTACGGCGAAGCAAAAAGGAGGGTTATGATTTTGACCAGTATGTATGTATGTATGTTCATCGGTTCCCTCATAACTTCTAAACTACTTATCATAATTTGACAAATAAGATATCGTTAGAAGCGTCTTAGCCATCCGCTGGTTATAGGCTATATGACGTCACAAAATTGAATATAGCGCCCTCTAGAGGACAAAGTCATGAACTAAAAAAAAGTTTTTTTTAATTATGGCGTGTATATCAAATGAAAGAGCTTAATTAGCACATTTCAAAAATATACATACTGTTAGCTATTGCTCGTGGCTTTTCTTACAATATGTTGGGGTTCATTAACAGTTTTAGGTTCAGAATGAAACTGAATGACTGATGACTGTTATAACGGCTTTTGCAAGTTTACAACACAGACATTGTGCAGGGTTGAGCAAGGCTGTCTAGCAGCCTTCATGCTCATAAATTTAAAATATATCAAAGCACCTTTTTGCATTTCCAAAACCTAGTTCATAGGAATGGGACTCACCTGTTATAACGGGTACATACTAGCGTTAGCTGTATAGCATCGCTATGGGCATCACATACTTGCCACACTGGTAACTTCTCATCCAGTAACATGCTATATAGTAATGTTACTGCCGGCATCTCGTACGCACTGGAGAGTTACTGCTGATGCTGCTGACCTACCAGTGCTTGTTATGTAGAATAACATTGTTAAGGACATCTCGTGCCCCACTGGTAGCTTCTCATCCAGCTAGTAACGTGAAAGTAAAGTTACTGAGGGCATCGCGTGCACACTGGAGAGGCAATGCTTTAACAGGTTTACACCATACATGCGATATGCAGTGTTATTGACCACCATAGTGCTATAACAAAGCATTATGTTTCTTTCAAAACACAATAACACTTTGAAGAAAGCATCTCAATTATTGCCTTATATACTATAAATAGTTAAGATATACGTACTTACATTCCCTTTTAGTTACCTGTGTTCTTTCAACATGTAAGAAATGTCGCGGTGACTATGGTCTCAGCGAGCTTGAGTTGTCACTGTCAGTCAAGTGTCATTCATAGCGTCTAAATTTTTGCCGCCAATGTATACGTAAAATATTTTCGCTCGATAATTTTAATCGAAAATGAGTAAAGTTTCAGTTAAAACTTTATTAAAAGTGAATAAGAATAGTGCTTGTGGTAAGTGATATATAGTGTTACGCTGATCGTGAGTCAGCGAAGTGCCGAAGTGGAGATCGATACCTCAAAATATATACATGGTCGCCAGTGCCTTTGGAGAGCAACCGTTTGTATTTCGATTCTCCTATGTGCTGTAATGGGGAAGAACGCTCTTCCCACCGGCTAAAACCAGGGTAATGAGATCGAAATGATTTCCTGTAAGACCGACCTACTCTATGCACTTACCTACAACCGAATGAGTACTAAGAGTAGCCAAGTAAGTGTTAAGTTTCTGCTAACATGACACAATTTCCACATTATATCACCAAACCTTACTAAGACGACCCACTGACCTTACTCAGACACATTATCAATAAACTTCTAACCTGCTTCTTGCTATTATTTACATTAGAAGCGCATTGTTGTTTTCTAAACAACCCGGTTGTGTCTAACTAAATAGACAGAAATATTACAACTTAAAGATTTCAGTGCAAATTATGATAATTAGGTAGTAATTCCTAAAGCAAATGCAGAATGTCTAGAGGAGCTAAAGCTATTCAAGCAGTTTTTGACATTCAACCATGAAAAGTTATAATCCGTTATAAGAAAACCTTACATTTATGCTCACTCACCCCATGTGTTTCACACAGTGCATTAGAAGTAAATGAGTATTTATGCCACTCAACAAAACTAAATCCTACTATTTAGCCCCCGCGGAGGGAGTTTTGGCTGGGATTTCTAATGTAGGTCTAGAGCAGGCAGAGCTAGCTGCTAAAGTAAGGTCTACAGGGACTTGTTATTTGGGCAGCAACCTACCCTCTACAACTGTATCCTACTTTCCCTTTCGGAAGTCCAAACACTCCCATCGAGAAGTGTATTTAAATTACAATTTTATTGTTTATGCTTGCAGGTGGTATGCAATTGTTACTTTCATTGTAACAAAAGATAAGTTAGTTTTTTAAATCACTTTAAAATAATTATTTGTATATATTTACTATTTCTGGTTAAGCTGTGTACTTTTTAAGTGACAAAGTCACTACACTAATAAAATAAAGTTCTTTTGTAATATGTTATTAATGCATAAGTTGTTGGAGTACCTATATATAAATAAATAAATTAATTAAAGAGGTTCAGCATCTCTTATGAACTCTAATCTGCAATTAGAACATTAAAATACTACTAAATAAAGTTTACATCAAGTTTTATAGGTACTTAACTAATAAGCAGTGCTAAATAAAAAAAAATATAATTTATAATGGTATACTGTATATTTTTTCTATATTTTGTAATAATTATGGAAATCTTATAATTATGAGCAGGATCATAAGTGCTCTATCAAAATTAGAAATGGAACAAATACAGCCACCAAGCAATTTAAAACTGACAAGATATTATTTAGAGCAGGAATAGTTCTTGGATTATTTTAAAAACATGATAAATCGGATCATAGCAACAATAACTAGGCCAAGATTCATAATTTTGACAAGATTCAGGCTGCCTAAGGAACCATGTAAAAGCTTGGGAATGAAAGACTGCAAACCTGTTTCTGTTCCTGAAGATCATAACAGGAAATGAAATACTGAAAATATTAACATTCAATACAATTCTACTTTGAGCTATATATATTAAGTAATAAAGCTACTAGTTAAAATAATTAATACAAATTAAATCCATAATAATCTATGCAGAAATCTAAGATTATGATCATAATCAAATAGCCTATTGTTTACACTCTGTTATTACTAAAAAGTAAGACGGAAGCAATGATATGTTAATGAAGGGAAATTGTTCACACGAGTTGACAGAACACCCTTTTGACATTTTTTCAGTGCCCTGGTTATGTGAAGCAGTGGGCAACCGAATGATAGAGAATTTGAGAGCGTGTGGTATCTGCATTCTTGTTTATTTAGTTTAGATAATTTCCTACTGGTCCACTAGGAAAAGATGCATTTTTGATTTCTGTCTCGGAGACTCTGGGTCCTAACAAAGCTTGGGTGACGAGTGAATTTCCTAAGTCAATTCTAAACCTCAATCAGGAGCTACAATACGTAGGCCTTCTTTTGAGCACTGCTACCAATCACAAGGCCCGGCCTGCAGGCAAGGTTGAAAGGAAGATAATAATATCAACACTTTGTTCCCTGAAACAAGTTCATAGTTCATTAACACAAAAATGTTGTTATCCCTGTATGGGAATGCTTGTTGCCAGACAAATATTTGAGAAGGGCAGACCAGGACAAATGGAAAAAGGTTGCCCCGCTGGTTTGCATAGAGTTAATGTGGTGGCCAGAGGCTACTGATAGACCACAGCTCAGTTCACTTACACAGGGGTAGAGTAACCCACTTCCTGTCCACACTTTCCGTGGAGGAAGGGTAAGGAGCCTACATGAACGGGCTAATATATTCATGCAAAGGGAGTCCAAAGGATGTCTTTAAAATATCGCTTTTAGTGATAAGACTGCCCATTGTGACCCTAGTGGTAAGGTGTACATAATAAAGAATATTCTATTATATCCTACTCTAGTCAGGAACTTGACCAAACCAGAAAAAATTGTACTTGAACTTGCGAGAGATGTTTGCCATATATGCAGTATTGCCAAAAAGCCAGTCTTCAGAGTGCACATATTAGATTCAGAGTTCAATCCGACAACAGACCATTTGTCGCACATTTAAGATGAGCGAGGGATACGTCCCCTAGCGTTTCTGAACCTAATTTGCAAGATGGAAGTTAGCAGATTAGCTGAACACTCTGTTAGCGGTTTACCTCCCGGGGAGGTTAAAAGTGTAACAACGGGTTAGCCGACCGCTTATCTAGGAACAGACCAGCAGAAGTGGCTCCTGTTGCTCCAGGCCCCAGGCCTCGGAGGCCATGTTACAAAGTGGGGCGTCCCCGGCGTCGACGTTTTCACGTCAGATAAGTCGGCCGTTTGTGCGACAGTACGTCATATGGGACTCAAATGATGGCTTGGCAAGCTTCTGCGATGCTTTCAGTCAGAGGTGACAGCATCAACTAGCATGGGTTTTTCTTCGCCCGACTTAAGAGAGAGTGCTCAGTCATGTGAACTCGGAAATGGGACGGGGACGTACTATGTAGAAATCGCCCCATACTGAACCCAATGTGACTGGCTCCCGTATTTGGAAACGAGGCCTCGGAGAGTCAGTACCAGTATAAGATCTTTGTAAGATCGTCTTAGACCTGATAAGCTGCAACTCCTACCCTGGAAAGTTGGGGGGGAGGGGGGCAATCAGGTTGCAAGGCTTGGTAGACAAGAACCTTGCTAAAGTGTAATTGGAGATAATCTACAGTAATTACTTATAAAGCTCCTATTCAGAGGTGAATGTCATAGTGTAGAGTGCATGGCATTAGTCCTAAATAATCTGATCCCAATTTATTTATATTTACGCATAAAGCACATAATTATGATACCAACCAACTGATGTTAGATCTAAACAGTTTTGTGTCCATTGTTTCAAAAGCATTATCCTTAGCTAAACCACTACCCAGAAAGTCATGAAATGAAATTAATTCCAGAATGATGAGGCTGCCAGAAGAGTTTTACATACTCTAATATTGTAAGTCATAGCTTTTAAATGTTGAATAACAGTGCGACCAAGGTGTGGTTCAATCAAGAAGTTTACTTAAAATCTACCATAATCGTTGTTGATTTTGATTTACAATAACGTGTGTGGCTAAGCTTGCTTGAAATATTTTTAAACAGACTAAGTTACGAAAAGCCTTCTGGAGGTACATAAAGTAGTCTGTGGTAGCCTTCGGGAGGCTGACTGGAGAATAGTTCATCAAATGAAATTAAACTGGAAGAGCCACTAGGCTTACAGAATTATTACTTTTGTAAAGTAGTAAAGGAGATGGTTACCTCTCAAGATAATTTAGAATGACCAGCCTATAAGATTCCCACTTTTGGGACAAAGGTCACCTCTCTGTGAGAGAATAGGGTTTATCATTATGATAATTATTAATTCCCTATGAAAATATTTATAATATTTATTAAATATATTTGTGTAGAGGTACATGATTCACATTTCAAGACATTTTAATTGATAAATGAAGAGACTTATACTAGAATTCCTTCTTAGATCATTTACATGTGTCTACTACTTAGACTAATCTGTTGACCAAAGTAGTTAGTGTAAAGAAGGGTCCTAAATATATTTTAGTTTCAATGGAATTTTAACTGTGTCATGAATGACATTGATTTTGTTTTTCCACATCTTTATAAAATTATGAGATTCAGAAATATTTGTTGATTGATCTCATAACTTCCAAGTACTCATATCCAACATTACCTAACTTGTGTTAATTAAGTATATGAGTGATTCAATTATCCTTTAGTAATGAGATTATGATTTTAATTCAGTTTTAGATCTTATTGATTTTGGATTATCATTAAAGCTTGATAATTCATGTTCACCTTAAATAAGGTACTTAAATAGATTTGATTCAACTGTCGACCAACCTCATAAAGGTTGGTAACAATAATATAGTGATTTAATTGTGTCTCATACATAGCATGACAGTTGAACGTTTCTAATAACATTTTATGGAATTTGTTCATTTTTGCAGTTTCTAGGATAAATAGATGGAAAACTTGTAATTATTTATTTGAACATTTAATGAATACATATAGACCGTAATATTCGTTCATTCCATATATATATATAATTCACATAGCGTCTACATCCTTCAGGTATTCTTTCACCAGCAGATATCAAACAGGTCTTCAAAGTGTTATTGTGTTTTGAAAGAAACATAATAGAAATGTTTTGCATTAAAACAAAACAGTTATTATGTTATGAAAAACACAATAACACTCGAGTAAGGCGCTTGCTGTTGAATTTTGAAGACTTCTATGAATGACACTTGACAGTGACAACTCAAGCTCGCTGAGACCATAGTCACCGCGACATTTCTTACATGTTGAAAGAACACAGGTAACTAAAAGGGAATGTAAGTACGTATATCTTAACTATTTATAGTATATAAGGCAATAATTGAGATGCTTTCTTCAAAGTGTTATTGTGTTTTTCATAACATAATAACTGTTTTGTTTTAATGCAAAACATTTCTATTGTCAGTATCACGTACTAGGTGGTCAGTTAAAGCCAGGCATTCCCGCACCTCAAGGTTGTGGGATGCCTCCGGATCATTTGGTTTGTGGTCAGGTCCAAGGGTCTGCTTCTGCTTCTGATGTATTTATCGGCTTCTCGTAGATATCGTTGATGGACGTCGGGGCTGTGCAAGCGTGAGTTGTACATGCTCAGATTTTGCGTCTCAGTTCCAGCTTCCACCGACGGCGGTGATGCACTCGATACACTTTCTATCACCTAGCATAGTTAACATTCTGTTATTTTAGTCAACTGCACCGTAAACTTACGTAACACCGTTAACTAACTTACTTTTTGAAGACCTATCCATAGATACCCCACACGCATGGGTTTGATGAAAAAAATTTTTAGAGTTTCAGTTCTAAGTATGGGGAACCCCAAAAATGTATTGTTTTTTTTTCAATGTTTGTGTAAAAATCTTAATGCGGTTCACAGAATACCTACATCTACTTACCAAGTTTCAACAGTATAGTTCTTATAGTTTCGAAACTGGAGAATGTTGGCTTGAAAATCAGCAGAACCAAAACTGAATATATGTTCTGCGATTTCGGCGGTATCTCCAGTTCTGGAGGCATAGCGCTTGATGGCGCGCTTCTCCCAGTCTGCTCCGACTTTCGGTATCTCGGTTCACTCGTGCAAAGCGATGGCGAAGTAGATCGGACGGTTAAGCATAGGATTAACACTGGATGGATGAAATGGCGGCAGGTCTCGGGGACAATCTGCGACTCCCGCATTCCCCTTAAACTTAAGGGGAAGATATATAAAACAATGGTTAGACCTGCTGTCTTGTATGGATCAGAATGTTGGGCCACAAAAGGGATAAATGAAAAGCAGTTGCATGCAGCTGAGATGAGAATGCTAAGAGGGATGTGTGGTGTTACACGAATGGATAGAATAAGAAATGAGTACATAAGAGGAAGTCTAAAAGTGGCACCGGTGACTGAAAAGCTGTGCGGAAATCGGCTGTCATGGTATGGGCATGTGATGCGGAGGAGTGAGGAAAATGTCGTAAGGAAAGTTTTGGGTATGAATGTCGATGGCTATAAGGGTAGGGGAAGACCAAAGAAACGATGGATGGATTGTGTGAAAGATGACATGGCTAGAAAGGGGGTGACTACCGAGATGACGAATAATAGAGAAGTATGGAAAAAAAGGACATGTTGCGCCGACCCCAAATAGATTGGGATAAGGGCAGGAGAATGAGAATGATGAGTTCTTATAGTTTCGGAAAAAAAGTGGCTGTGACATACGGACGGACAGACAGACATGACGAATCCATAAGGGTTCCGTTGTTTGGACATTCTCAAATATTAATCTTTTTACAATTTTGCACTTGATAGACGCTCGCCCATCCTCGTCCATCCTTCTCCCTAAATATGTCTGCGCCCACCTGTTCTTTCTACGAGGGGGGATCAAAAAGTAGTGAGAACGACATACTCCTTGGTAAGAAAAAAAATAAATACTGGCAGGCATAGCTCAGATACATATTTGTAATATTAATAAAGAAAAAAATCTTCGATTCTCTTTTGTTTTCTTCTGAATGTAGTCATTTGTTTGCTTCGTGTCGGAACGTGTTCTCGAAAATGGAGAAAAACGAAGTGCAAGCCGTTTTTAAATACCTCTGTTTAAAAAAGTTAACGACGCAAGAGATTCATTGCGATTTGGAGGCAACATTAGGAGAGTCTGCTCCGCCTTATTCCACTGTCGCAAGGTGGGCTTCTCAATTTCGAGTAGGGAGAACGAGCACGGAAGACGAACATCGTTGCGGTCGTCCATCGACGTCAGTCACCCAAGAAAATGTTGCGAAAGTCGAGAAAATTGTATTGAGCGATCGAAGAGTTACCATCCGATACTTAATTCAAGAAACGGGCATTTCATATGGAAGTATTCAATCCGTGAAATAATCTTTGAATATGAGAAAAGTCTCCGCAAGATGGGTGCCGAGAATGTTAACCGACAGTCAGAAACAAAATCGACTTGACATTTCGAAGATATTGTTGGACAAGTTTCAAGAAGATTCTGAAAACTTTTTGTCTCGTTTCGTAACAATGGACGAAACATGGGCCCATCATTTTGATCCCGAGACAAAACAGCAATCTTCGCAATGGAAACGGCCATCATCACCGACCCCGAAGAAGTTTCGTGCCGTGGCATCGGCTGGCAAGGTTATGGCCTCAATATTTTGGGACTCAGAAGGGATATTGTTGATTGATTACCTGGAGCGTGGAACCACTATTACAGGCCAATATTATGCAGCTTTAATTCCTAAGTTGAGGAATGCCATCAAAGAGAAAAGGAGAAGGAAACTTCGAAGGGGCGTGCTGTTTCATCACGACAACGCACCCGCGCACAGGTCGGCAGTTGCGATGGCTGCCATTCAGCAAGCTGGCTTCGAGTTGGTTGACCACCCCCTTATTCACCAGATCTGGCGCCTAGCAATTTTTGTCTGTTCCTAAAATTGAAAGAATACGTAAGGGGAAACAGGTATGAAGACGATAACGAGGTGATGGATGCCGTGGAGAGCTTTTTGTAGGACCAAGACAAAACTTTTTTTTGAAAGGGATTGAAGTCTTGGCAAAGCGCTGGACTCGGTATGTAGAGAGACTCGGAGAATATGTAGAAAAATAAATTATTAAGTTATCAATAGTCATTATAATCTATCTCATTCTCACTACTTTTTGATCCCCCTGGTATACCCTATAATGGTCTCATGCTTTTGCATGCTTGAATGCAAGTCAATTAACTCCGCTTTAACAATACTTACTTTGTCCTCTGAATTAGATAAATAAAAAGAGTGCTTAGTACGAGTAAGTACTCTTTTTTATTTATCTAATTCAAAGTCAACGGACGGTTCTTGGTCGCTCTGAAGTTGCTGCGAGTAACATAAAAAATCCCTCTCTCTACCTCTTGGTTGAATTACTGTTCAACAGTTTTAATTCAACCATGAGGACAAGAGAGATGTTAGTAACTTTCACGAATATTTTTGTTTAAAAATACGGTGTTTCACACAAAGGTTCATGTTTATCTCTGTTAGGGTGAAAGGGGAAAGCCAAAGGAAAGACCGTTCTAAAGATTTTATTATTTTTTTGTAAAAAAGATTTTTTTTATTCAGGCGAAGAGCCATCATTTGGGATGCTAGTGAGTGGGCAACGGGATAATAAAAGCCTCGCTGGTTTAAAATATTTTTAAATTTTGTTTATTATCGCGAAACTTTTGTAAAAGTCTATCAGAGAAAAATTACATCACAGAATTTATTATTATAGTTTAATATTTTAGATGGTCAAATATCCAGAAGATATGTTTATCTTGAGTGAAACACAACATCCAGAAACCAGTCAGCTCATCGGGCGTGGTGGTGTCAGGTGTCAGGCGAGGCGCGCAAGAACTCGCGCAGCTGCTCGCGCAGCCCGAAGTTTAGCTGCAGGTACGAGGACAGCAGACGCCGCCCCGAGATCGGCGACACCGCGCCGTCTGCAACACACGAACGCTCACTGTACACAACGCCGCCCCGAGATCAGTGACACCGCGCCGTTTACAATACACGAGCGTTTACTATAAACAACTGTTGCTAATAATAATATTACTAATCACTAACAGGACAGCAGACGCCGCCCCGAGTTCGGCGACACCGCGCCGTTTACAATACACGAGCGTTCACTATACACAACTGTTGCTAATAATAATATTACTAATCACTAACAGGACAGCAGACGCCGCCCCGAGATCGGCGACACCGCGCCGACTGCAACACACGAGCGCTCACTGTACACAATTGTTGCTAATGATAATTTTACTAATCACTAACAGGACAGCAGACGCCGCCCCGAGATCGGCGACACCGCGCCGTCTGCAACACACGAGCGCTCAATGTACACAAATATTGCTAATGATACTATTACTAATCACTAACAGGACAGCAGACGCCGCCCCAAGATTGGCGACACCGCGCCGACTGCAACACACGAGCGCTCACTGTACACAATTGTTGCTAATGATAATATTACTAATCACTAACAGGACAGCAGACGCCGCCCCGAGATCGGCGACATCGCGCCGTCTGCAACACACGAGCACTCAATGTACACAACTGTTGCTAATGATAATATTACTGTTGATGATTATAAGGTTCACTTTAGCTTGTTCGGGATTTGAGTAAAAGACAGACGTGTGTTCTACGACAAGTGTATTGAGCGACTGGTTTTGTTTCAATGTGTCCCTATTAAATATATCTGTATGACATATACATAGTTACAAGTTTAGAGTTATGCGCGTTGAGCGCGATACGTCACAACATACCGCCCACCAAAAGGCCTGTAGGTCTTTTAAGAAACAGTAATTCAAAAATGTTACATAAATATGAAATTACCACTAAACAACGTTATATAAATCTATAGGTGGGGGTCTTTGATAATAATTGAACATGCATCTCTAAAGAGCATATTTTAAACAGTGTGAATCTACTACAAACAATAATGTTAATTAATTTTAAAAACATTAACTAGGTACACATTAGGTTCCATTGAGAGGCAATGGACATAATTTTGTTACAGTTCTTTTTGTTACGGAACTACCACTTTTGACACTATACACCCTTGTTAAACCGTCTGGACCAGGGTGCTTATCGACGATTCGTCCCATGGACCATTTTCCAGGTGGCAAGTTATCAGTTTTTATCAAGACGACATCTCCCATCTTAAATTCTTCTTCTTTTTTATGCCACTTAGGACGTTGTTGCAATCTGGATAAATACTCATCCTGCCATCGCCGCCAGAAGTCGTGAACAAGTTTCTGTGTGTGTTGCCAGCGAGACAAGCTGGACAGCCTTATGTCTTTCATATCGGGTGATGGGACAACAATAGGTACCTCTCCAATTAAGAAATGTCCTGGTGTAAGTGGGTTAATGTTGTCTGGATCAGTGTCGTTAATGGGACATAACGGACGGGAGTTCAAGCAGGCTTCCACTTGGCAGAGTATCGTCGTCATCTCTTCGTATGTCAGGTGAGTTGTTACAATTCTTTTCAGGTGGTGTTTTATAGATTTAACACCGGCTTCCCATAATCCACCGAAAGAGGGACTGTAAGCGGGAATGAAGTGCCATTGAGTACCTTCTGTGGCTAGTGTTTCTGCAATTTCTCCAGTGAACTGTAAGTTTGCCTCGTTCCAGGCATCTCGGAGCTCTTTGTCAGCTCCCACGAAGTTACGTCCTTGATCGCTCCACAGGTGATTACATTTGCCTCTCCTGGCAACAAAGCGTCTAAAAGCGCCGATAAACGCTTGCGAAGTAAGATCACTTACAAGTTCAATATGGATTGCCTTCGTTGACATGCAGATGAATATAGAAATGTAGGCCTTTGTTGTCCTGTTTCCTCGGCCTTTAGATAACAAAATATGAAAGGGGCCCGCGAAGTCTACACCACTATTCAAAAATGGTCTGGATGGCGTCACTCTCTCATCGGGTAAATCTCCCATAATTTGAGCTCTAGTAGTAGCACTTAATCTAGCGCAAATGAGGCATTTGTGAACATGTTTCTTAGCTATTGATTTTGCCTTTAAAATCCAATATTTTGAACGTAGATAACATAACATTAGTTGAGTTCCTCCGTGAAGTGTCTTAGAGTGTGCGTCGGCTATAATCAGAGGCGTCAATGTATTTTTATTTCCGAGAATAATTGGATGTTTTCTTTCATCAGGTAAGTTTGCGTGTCTGAGGCGACCGCCCACCCTGAGGATATGTTTATCATCAAGATAAGGGTTGAGGGATCGCAACGGACTTCTCTTTTTCACTTGTTTATTTATCTTTAATCTTTCTATTTCTTCCGTGTATTCTTCTTCTTGAACTCTTTTTATACAAATTGTCAGTGCATCTTCTAATTCTTGTGTAGTTATTTGTTTATTTATGTTCGCGTTGACTTTGTGGTTCAAGAATCTTTTGCAGTAACAAACAACTTTGAGTAATTCTGGTAAGTTGTCAAAATTCTCAAATTGTGTAGTTATAGATTTCTCTTGTTCTTCTGTGCTGAGGTGAGTAATAACTTTCTTTGTTTTAATTTCCATGTCTGTTGTTATAACTTCCTGTTTACTAATCTTAATTTCTTTTTCAGATAACCAACCTGGGCCTCTCCACCACAAGTCGGATTTCTTCAGTTCGGACAGCAACATTCCTCGAGAGGCTATGTCTGCGGGATTATCATTCGACTGTACATGATACCAGCGCTTGTTATTTAGGTTTTCTACAATTTCAACGACGCGGTTGGCAACAAACGTCTTCCATCGGTTGGGATCACCACATAGCCACGCTATAACTATAGAGGAATCTGTCCATGCATACATATCTGAAGTTGGAATTTTCATTGCTAGCCCAATTTGTTTCATAAGCTTGGAGAGAAGTAATGCACCACACAACTCTAGTCTTGGTAAGGATATTGTTTTCAGCGGTGCTACTCTTGTTTTAGCAGCAATGAGGTTTATTTCAACCTTGTCTTTTGTTTCAGTTCTTATGTATACTGCTGCAGCGTAAGCTCGTGTCGAAGCGTCACTGAATCCATGTATTTGTGTATTTGCTTTGTTTGTCTCCGTTGTACCAAGCCATCTGTTCACTTTAACATCGTTCACAGTGGCAAAATCTGATCTTATCTGATTCCATTCTTCACGTAATGTTTCACTTACGTTCTGATCCCAATTCACCTTTTCGAGCCATAGTTTCTGTAACAGTATTTTTGCCATTACTGTACTCGGTGCAATCCAACCAAGTGGATCGAAAAGCTTTTGTATGTCAGATAAAATACTTCGTTTTGTTACAGAAGTACTTTCAGATGCTGGTAAAGTCAGGTTGTATTGAAATGTGTCTGTTTTCAGGTTCCACACAATGCCCAATGCCTTTATTGTTCCATCAAGATTCATGTCTATGTGTGCATTGGTTGATCTTTTTTCTTCATCTATAGATTTCATGAAATTAATATCATTTGATGACCATTTCGTGAGTTGAAAACCGCCATTTTTTAGTATGTTTGTGACAGTTTTGGCTAGAGAAATAGCAGTTTCGGTTTCATCAGCGCCATCGAGCCAGTCATCCATATAAAAATTACTCTTGATGGATTGCACAGCGAGTGGTTGATCCCTTCCTTCGTCATCAGCTGTTTGATGAAGTGTTCTAACAGCTAAAAAAGGTGCAGATGCTGTACCGAATGTGACCCTTAGCAAACGGTATTCGTGTAAATCATCACCCTCATCGGGTCTCCAGATAACTCGTTGGAAGTCTGCGTCTTCAGGAGTAACCAGTATTTGGCGATACATTTGTTTGATATCGGCCATGAAGCAGACACGCTTCATTCTCCATTTCATAAGCAGGTTTCTCAAATCATCTTGCAGCGGCGGACCTACCAGTAATTCTTCATTTAGTGAAATGTTATTTGTGCCTTTGCAGGAAGCATCGAAGACGACGCGTGTTCGAGAGGTCTCCTTGTCAGTACGAACTACAGCGTGGTGAGGTAAGTAAACTGATATTGTTTCTTTTTCTCTTTCAGGTATTTTCTCCATGTGTCCTTGTTCAATGTAATCATTTATGACTTTTGTGTATTCTTTTTTCAGGTCTGATGACTTCTTAAACTTCCGCTCGAGTTGCAAGAATCTTTGTTTGGCTATCTCCTTTGTGTTTCCTTCAGGTGTTTGTAACTTTGTACTCGTGCTTGTTTCATTTAGTTGTGGACTGTATGTTTTGAAAGGTAATTTGACTATGTACCTTCCTTCCTGATTTCTAGTTGTTGTTTTCTCGTAGATATCTTCACAAATTTTATCTTCTTTTGTTAAATGTCTGTCCTTGTCAATCTCTATTTCCCATATTGATTTCAACACTTCGTCTACGTCAACTTGGTGATGCATCACAAGGTAGGTATCGTTTTGTGGTTTTTCATAGATATCTCCGAAAATAATCCAACCCAGGTTTGTTTTTTGTGCAGTTGGGGTGCCTGGTGGACCTTTTATTAAATCTGGTTGTATAATCTGTGCGTATTCCTTGACTCCTAATAGCAGATCTACAGAACCAGGTGTTAAGTAACTCGGATCAGCCAAGTTAAGCCCGTTGAGGTGAGGCCATGACTGCTTGACAATTGTTTTGGTGGGTATCTTAGTGGTCAGTTGTTTTGACATCACGTAGGCTTGGATCGGTAAACTATAGTTATGGGCCCACTGTGATCTTATATTAAGCTGTACCACGTGTTTGATCTCTGTTCTCGAAGATCCCACTCCAACAACACTTCCCTTGAATGGTTGTCGCTTCAGTTTCAATAGTTGAGTCGCTTTCTCGCTTATGAATGTAGCTTGAGAACCCTGGTCTATCAGCGCGCGTAGTGAAATGATTTGACCTTCTGTATTTGTTGCTTCCACTACAGCAGTCGCTAACAGTGCTATTCCATGTCTAGTTGTATGATGCGACGCGATCACTGTGTTCACTTGAACTGCTTTCTTCTCTTCTGCTACATGCTGTGAAACCAACGGTTGTGAGGTGCTCGGTGTAGCCGCTGTTTCTGTGTTCTTAGTCTCATGTAGTAAAGAATGATGACGTCGGTGACATTTCTGACAGGACACTGGTAGTTTACATCTCCTTACAGAGTGTCCTAGTGCTAGACAGTTAAAACATAAATTTTTGTTCTTGACATATTCGGTTCGCTCGTCTAGTTTCATATCAATAAACTTCTTGCAGTGACACAGCGTGTGGTTTTCCTTGCACATGATGCATGTCTTCTCTGTACTTGGTGTGGCAACATGATAAGAACGTTCTTTGACTTGTTTCTCTCTGGTACTATTATGGTAACGCCTGTAACTAATTCCAAAGTGCGGAACTTGGACTCCATAAAGTTCTTTAATTCACTCCAAGTAGGTAATGCTTCGCTGTTTTCCTTATAGGCATACTCTTCCCAGCCTTTATGTGTCTCGGGGTCAAACTTCTGAACGAGAAGAAATATTATTACATGATCCCAAGAGGCCGTAGTTATTTTTAAATTTTCAATGTTATTTAGGCATTCTGTAGTTGTATCTAATAAGCCTTTTAATTGAACGGCTGATTGCGAAGTCATTTTCTTCTGGTGAAATAACCTTTTCATGATACAGTTTAATATTATGCGTCTGTTACCATACCTCTTATTTAAAACGTTCCATGCAGTTGCGTAATTACTGGATGTCACTTGTATATGGGTCAATAACGCCTCAGCTTCTCCACTCACACTTGTTTTTAAATAATGTAATCTCTGTACATCACTGAGGTTATTATTTTCATGCACCAAAGAAACAAACAAATCTTTGAAAGTCGGCCATCCTTCATAATTTCCATTAAACTTGGGTAATTCTATTTTTGGTAAATGCACTATATTTTGCGACGCATGCGTTACGTTCATACTTGTATTTCTCGAATCCATCAATGACGATTCCGTTAACGACGTAAGCATATCCTTCAAATCACCTTGTAATGAGCTATATAATTCTTCGTAAACAAAGAAATCTTCGTTTAAAAAGTATGGCAAAATTCCTTTTTGTTCTTTGGGGGTAATCTTTACTAACCCATCATGCGCGTCCTTGAATGACATCCAATACTCATCAATAAGTTTCAGACGTGCTTCTAAGTAACCTTTTGTCAGTCTATCCTTTGGACACTTTTTCAAGTTTGTATGCGTTTTTTGTAGTGAATTAGCACCATCTTCCAAGGCAGCGAGATATTGCTGTTGTTCTTTTGTAGCACTCATTGTTCTTTCACTATTCCACTGTACACAAATCTTCAAACAAAAATGTTTGTAAAACTTGGCTATCTTCCGTATTAGTGCTAATTACTAGTTGCAAAGCTATCCATAACACCATTCGAACGAAGTGTTTTTTCTCTATGAATCCTTATCGCTCTGGAATGCGCTTCTTTTGTTCAAGCGGCCAGATGTTTCTACTTCCGTAGTTTCCGCGTTCGGCTCGAATACGACCATATGTTGATGATTATAAGGTTCACTTTAGCTTGTTCGGGATTTGAGTAAAAGACAGACGTGTGTTCTACGACAAGTGTATTGAGCGACTGGTTTTGTTTCAATGTGTCCCTATTAAATATATCTGTATGACATATACATAGTTACAAGTTTAGAGTTATGCGCGTTGAGCGCGATACGTCACAACAATTACTAATCACTAACAGGACAGCAGACGCTGCCCCGAGATTAGCGACACCGCGCCGACTGCAACACACGAGCGCTCACTGTACACAACTGTTGCTGCTGATAATATTACTAATCTCTAACGGGACAGCAGATGCCACCCCGAGATCGGCGACACCGCGCCATCTGCAACACACGAGCGCTCACTGTACACAACTGTTGCTAATAATAATATTACTAATCTCTAACGGGACAGCCGATGCCACCCCGAGATCGGCGACGCCGCGCCATCTGCAACTCACGAGCGCTCACTGTACACAACTGTTGCTAATGATAATAATAGGTCTTTACCTATGAAATTGCTGTTTTGTATGAAAAAAATTAAACGAATTTTTTTCATGCATTTTTATTTGTATTAATCGAAGTAATCACCCATGCAATCAATGCATCTTTGCCAACGCAGTGGCAGTTTATTGATGCCCTTCTTAAAGAAATCAGCTGGACGGGAGGCAACAAATTCTTCAAAGGCATTTTGTACTGCCTCTCGGGTATTGAATTTTTTTCCGTCCAAGAAGTTATCCAAATTCTGGAAAAAGTAGTAGTCTGTAGGCGCAAGGTCTGGTGAGTAGGGCGGATGACGGAGAGCTTCCAACCCCAGTTCTTGCAACTTGGAAACCGTCTGCTGTGCAGTATGAGGTCGCGCGTTGTCGTGCAGGAGCAGCGGAGACGAGCGATTGACCAATGCTGGTTGGAGATGTACCAGCTTCTCCATCATTGTGTTCAGTTCTTCACAGTACACATCTGAAGTAATGCTCACCCCGTTTGGTAAGAAGCTGTGATGAATCACACCGGCGCTAGACCACCAAACAGTGACCATCACTTTTCTAGGGGTAAGTTTTCGTTTAGGGCATTGTTTAGGTGCTGAACCAGGATCCAACCAACTTGCTGAGCGCTTGCCGTTATCAAACAGAATCCATTTTGCATCGCAGGTAACAATGCCCAAAATTCCTTCATTTGTGTCTGTTGAGCAGTGCAAGGCACGTCTCGACGCGTACTTCGCGCTGGCGATCATTGAGTTCGTGGGGCACCCATTGGTCAAGCTTTTTTACCTTGCCAATTTGACGCAAATGGACCAATATTGTTTTGACGCTAACGTCGAAAGCTGCTGCTAATTCAGCCGTAGATTGTGTATCATCAGCTTCCACAATCGCCTTTAATTCGTCATTGTCGACCAAAGTCTTAGGACGACCGCGAAGTTCATTTTTCAGGTCGAAATTTCCAGAACGGAAGCGAGCAAACCAATAACAAGTGGTGCGTTGGTTTGTAGTGTTAGCTCCGTAAACGTCGTTGATGTTGCGTGCCGCTTGTGCCGCGTTGCTGCCACGACGGTACTCATATTCCATAATTACTCGAATTTTTAACGTATCCATGATGACGAAAAAGACTGAAATGCGATGAAAATGTAACACTAATCAATAAACAAATGACTACTTTTGTAAAAAAAAATCCATGTTTTTAAAATAAAATTAATTTGAAATTAGAATTCTTAGCCAAACAAAAATTATTTTGATTTGATATGGCCAGTACTGCAGAACGGCAATTTCATAGGTAAAGACCTAATATTACTAATCATTAACAGGACAGCAGACGCCCCACTATGGGATAGAACCGTGCGTGCCGTCTCAAAAATCTGTAACTTTTCTGTTGATTGAAGTAAATAGCTGAAATTTGGCACGTAGTATCTCCAGAGTATATACAATCGAATAATGACACATTTACTGTCAAATGTTTAATCTTTAGTATTTAAAAAATAAAATAAAAATTTATTTTTTTGAGTATTGAACCATAGTTTGTTTAACTTATTGAATTATAACTTTACAGTTTTTTCAATTTTAAACCTATTTTACGTTATTTTATATTGCAATTCCTTCTATTTAAATATCTAACAGGTTCTTAGCTTCGTCTTACAATTCCTTGGAACAGTAACTGACGGTTTTCTGATACTTGATATAAGGATCTGACGTAAATAGAAGACCATGAAATACGTCTTGATTTGTTGCGAACTTACAACATTTTCTAGCGTGATGCAATCTGAATCTTTTGTAATCTTTATTACGAGATTCTTGGGCATCTTCAGATAAATTACCAATGGGCAGAACAGCAAAATGTCTTATTATACTTTCCCCATGTATTAATATTTTATGTACTGAAGAAGGCATATTATACAACATATATTTTGTTACGTACAGTTGTGCGGTGGCGCGAGTATATTCACCATTTTTTTCTGAATTTACAGCAATACCGGATGCCAAAGTTTGAAGAATAACATAGAACCGTTTAATACGTTCCTCGTCAACTCCTGTAATTTCTGCAGCGCAATAGTAGATCTCAAAAAAAAAAGCGCCGAGCTGTATTGGCATCATTGCTGTTTCCATTTGTCGGAGCTTATCAACGTGCAATCCCATTTGGCCTCGAAACAAACTTTGTACAAGCTTTTTCTTGTCTTATTTACATTTTTTACCTTCTGGAGTTCACTCATTTTGTTTTTACTTCTAACTACTACTATTTTTACAGAGGTTGGTGAAGACTATATTATTTCAAAGCACACTAAAGTACTGGTAAATGACAACGTAAATCAATAACTTTTATACTGAAATTTCGTGTGAAAAAATATTATTATCTAGTGTCATTATCACGCTCCTAACCACTTTCTATGAATGTGTTTAGTAGTACTGATAGAATGTACAGTCAACAAAAGAGATATCTAGGCAGGGTAGAGTAACATATTTGTATGTGAATTGCTTCATGTTCAATTTTGCAACATTGCAACATTGTAACACACCAACACAAAATTGTATATTGTCACGAAATTGAACATACAATATGTTAGTATAACCTGCCTAGATATCTCTTTTGTTGACTGTACAATAACAACTTTAACTACCATTTCCTCCGTTTTCCTTCACCGTGATAGAGAAATACATAAACTACATGAGAAACATGTAATTCACACAGTGACAACAAAACATTAACCACATCTGACCAAACGATAAAAAAAAAAATATACATTACGCAATACCCCTTACCTAAAGATTATGTAAATGGATAAAATTATAAGTAAAAAGGTGAAAAGTAATCTAAATGTCCAAAAATCTCATCAATCACAACTAAAATAATTTTTGGTATATTTTGTATTTTCCCCCCATCAGGCATTTTTCGTTTCATTTCAAGGGGGGCAGATTCGGGCAATTTTTTTTTGCCTTGAGTTCTATATTAGCTGCTCTATGTGATGCTATCAAAATTACGACATTGGCAGACACTGCTAACTCTCAAAGTCTATGTGAAGTTTCTAATAAGGATAGAATATTAGGTCCTGAAATAAAAATTCTATACCTCCCCAGTTTTCACATAATGGTCCACTTAAATTATTTTTAAAAAGAGTACTTCATAACCATTCTAACCATTTATCACACTTACATATTTACTGTGAAAATAATGTAAATAAGACCATGTAAACTGGTGGAATTGTATTCTACATAATTGACATAATTTTGAGCGTCAACTTGCAAGCCTTAGTCTAATAGCAAAAATGAGAAATAATATATTTTAACTGCTATATAATATGCATTGGACACTCAGTTAACATATTCATTAACAAAATATTCAATATAGAACATTACGAAAACCTATTTTTGAGACGGTACGCACGGTTCTGGCCCATAGTGCGCCGCCCCAAGATTGGCGACACCGCGCCGATTGCAACACACGAGCGCTCACTGTATACAACTGTTGCTAGTGATAATATTACTAATCACTAACAGGACAGCAGACGCCGTCCCGAGATTGGCGACACCGCGCTGACTGCAACACACGAGCGCTCACTGTACACAACTGTTGCTAATGATAATATTACTAATCTCCAACGGGACAGCAGACGCCGCGCCGAGGTCGGCGACACCACACCGTCTGCAACACATGAGCGCTCACTATACAACTGTTGCTTATGATAATATTACTAATCTCTAACGAGACAGCAGATGCCACCCCAAGATCGGCGACACCGCGCCGTCTGCAACACATGAGCGCTCACTATACAACTGTTGCTTATGATAATATTACTAATCTCTAACGAGACAGCAGATGCCACCCCAAGATCGGCGACACCGCGCCGTCTGCAACACACGAGCGCTCACTGTACACAAATGTTGATAATGATAATATTACTAATCTCTAACGGGACAGCAGACGCCGCCTCGAGATTGGCGACACCGCGCTGACTGCATCACACGGGCGCTCACTGTACACAACTGTTGCTAATGATAATATTACTAATCTCCAACGGGATAGCAAACGCTGCCCCGAGATCGGTGACACCGCGCCGTCTGCAAAACATGAGCGCTCACTGTACACAACTATTGATAATAATAATATTAATAATCTCTAACGGGACAGCAGACGCCGCGCCGAGGTCGGTGACACCACGCCGTCTGCAACACATGAGCGCTCACTATACAACTGTTGCTTATGATAATATTACTAATCTCTAACGAGACAGCAGATGCCACCCCAAGATCGGCGACACCGCGCCGTCTGCAACACACGAGCGCTCACTGTACACAAATGTTGATAATAATAATATTAATAATCTCTAACGGGACAGCAGACGCCGCGCCGAGGTCGGTGACACCACGCCGTCTGCAACACATGAGCGCTCACTATACAACTGTTGCTTATGATAATATTACTAATCTCTAACGAGACAGCAGATGCCACCCCAAGATCGGCGACACCGCGCCGTCTGCAACACATGAGCGCTCACTATACAACTGTTGCTTATGATAATATTACTAATCTCTAACGAGACAGCAGATGCCACCCCAAGATCGGCGACACCGCGCCGTCTGCAACACACGAGCGCTCACTGTACACAAATGTTGATAATGATAATATTACTAATCTCTAACGGGACAGCAGATGCCGCCTCGAGATTGGCGACACCGCGCTGACTGCATCACACGGGCGCTCACTGTACACAACTGTTGCTAATGATAATATTACTAATCTCCAACGGGACAGCAAACGCTGCCCCGAGATCGGTGACACCGCGCCGTCTGCAAAACATGAGCGCTCACTGTACACAACTATTGATAATAATAATATTAATAATCTCTAACGGGACAGCAGACGCCGCCCCGAGATCGGCGACACCACGCCGTCTGCAACACATGAGCGCTCACTGTACACAACTGTTGATAATGATAATATTACTAATCTCTAACGGGACAGCAGACGCCGCCTCGAGATCGGCGACACCACTCCGTCTGCAACACATGAGCGCTCACTATACAACTGTTGCTAATGATAATATTACTAATCACTAACAGGCCAGCAGATGCCGCCCCGAGATCGGCGACACTGCTCCGTCTGCAACATATGTGCGCTCACTATATAACTGTTGCTAATGATAATATTACTAATCTCTAACGGGATAGCAGATGCCACCCCGAGATCGGCGACACCGCGCCGTCTGCATCACATTAGCGCTCACTGTACACAAATGTTGCTAATTATAATATGACTAATCACTAACAGGACAGCAGACGACTGCTGTCCTGTCCTGTCCCTATACGAATTCCTGGCAACACTAGTATAATAAAACCTTTAGAAAAATACCACAAGAAAATAAAGAACCACAAAATGAAAATACAGAACAATATTTGCAGAAAAACCAAAAATAACGTGTGTCAAATTCGGCCTACAATAAAATAAAGTGATGATTGATGCGATGTAGACGATGCAAACAAGATCCAGAACACGAAACCAGGCACACCCACCATCTCCGGACTCGTCGCTCAGCTCCGCCTCACAGCCGTGCCGGTACGCGCCTCAACCGTGAGCGCGTTGCGTCGAGCTCGAGCGACGAGTATTTCTCCCCGCCGTCGTCACCAACACCACCACGGTGGAGAGGAACAGGACGGCCATCAGTGGGCCTCGAGGCCAACCGGCCCCGAACAGGGTCCCCGCTGCCGGTGGAAACGTGTCGCGCATGCGATGGACTCAGTCCATAAATGAAAATGTGATGCGCGCATATTATGGGGCTACAGAGGGAGGAATTAACCTTACAGCGTACTGAGGACGGATGCTCTCTCTGTTTCAGGTGCTTGAACCTGCCGTCAACGTCTCGGCCCAACGATTATCGGATCAGGTGCGCGTCATCCAATACAATCATAGATTGGATAACGCTACACTTGATCGGCTGCGCTTGGAAATGCAGAGTAGCTCTGCTAGTGACCCGTCCCCATCCCAGAATGTCATGCATGTGTCTGCCGAGGTTCCACTGCGAACAAGCCAGCGTGATGAGGAGGAGGACGCCAGAGCTATATCTGCAGATAACCTATGCAATGTGGAATTAAGGAGCGTTCTGGAGGATGCGATCAGTGAGTACCGGTTTACATCACCTGACCTTAGGCCACGGCTTCCACGTTTGCCCATGAATAAAAAAAATAAAGCACTGGTGTGTGCTCTGGATGCGCTGTTACCAAATTTTATTGAAAGCAGCGCAGATCTTTGCGATACACACTCAATCTTGTATTGCACGGCTGTTGCGGCATGTCGTGTAGCTCGTGTCAAATTTCCAAACACTGACCAAGCTACACGGCCAAAACCCGCCACACCAGCCTGGCAGTTCAATTCAATTCAATTTATTTTATTGCAGATAACAAAAATCCATAATATTACATAAAAACAATATAAAAACATAAAGATGAATAAATTAAAAAAAAAAAGTGCAGGATTGAGCGTCGTATTAATGAGGTCAGGGTACTCATTGGGAAGCTCATCTGCTTCAGGGAGGGCAATACACGTCCCAGGGTGATGCGCTTTGTGAGACGGGCGTTCTCGGGAACCAGTATTAGTCCTCGAGAATATGTATCCCGTGTCACAGAGCGCATCGACTTCCTGAAGCAGAAAGTTTATGCATGGCAAACCGTATTCGTCTGTATAGGCAAAGAGTGGATCGGTACAATTAGAACCGCATGTTCTAGAGTAATGAAAGGTGGGCATACAGAACATGGGAGCGGTCTACTCCCACTCAAGGTGTGACTGACGTGCATCCACCGGATAATGAGACCATGAGTATTTTTTGGCGAAGCATTTGGTCGGTGCCCGTCAGTCACACTGAAGGTGATTGGATGGGTATTGTTGAGCAGGCGTGTAATTCAATACCAGACATGGAGGCTGTTAACATTAGTCCTCTGGATGTGGCCTGTGCGGTCCGTCCGTTACCTAACTGGAAATCTCCAGGACCAGACGGACTGCAGAATTTCTGGATTAAATGGCTACAAAGGTCACACGCCTGCTTAGCCTCGCAATTCCAGTCATCTTTAGAGACTAGGTCGCTACCACTGTTCTTTACGACAGGAGTTACCCACCTGCTCCATAAATCGGGTAATACGGCGGAACCTAAAAACTATAGACCAATCACATGTTTACCGACGGTCTATAAAGTCCTTACATCCATTCTTAGAGCAAAAATTGCACGCCATATTTATAGTAACTCAATTATGTCTGTGTCTCAGAATGGATGTAAGAATGGGTACCGCGGTACTAAGGAGCTGCTCCTTATAGACATGATCATAAGCCAACAGGTTCGTAGATCCTGGAAGGATCTGTCAACATGTTGGATAGATTACAAGAAGGCCTATGACTCGGTGCCACATGCATGGCTCATTAGGGTGCTGGAGTTGTATAAAATAGACGCAACTCTACGCACCTTCTTGATGTCGTGTATGGGGCAATGGAGGACGGTCCTTCTCTATCCAGGATGTCAGCAGATCCGAGGGATCGATGAACCGATCAGGATTGAGCGGGGAATATTTCAGGGCGATAGTTTGAGTCCGCTTTGGTTTTGCTTAGCCTTGCATCCTCTAAGCACACTGCTGGAGGACTCAGGTCTAGGCTATCGGTTGAGAACAGGTGGTCAAGTGATATCTCACCTCCTTTACATGGATGACTTGAAAGTTTTTGCCCCCAACAATTTGCGACTGATGGAGTTACTGAAGGTAACAGAAACCTTCAGTAGCGTCATCAGGATGGAATTTGGTGTGGACAAATGTGCAGTCATGCATGTAAAGCGAGGGGAGATTATAGAATGCGTGGGAACCCAACTCTCGGATTCCATACATCTTAGATTCCTCTCCTCAACCGAAACCTACAAATATTTGGGTATGTCGGAAGCGTTGGGCATCAATGTTACTGACATGAAGCAATCGTTGAAGGAGCGCTTCTTTTGCCGCCTGATGAAAGTATCTAATAGTCTTCTATCAGGCGTAAACAAGGTGCGCGCCTTCAACGGTTGGGCCATGCCGGTCTTGATGTACTCTTTTGGTATACTCAAATGGACTCAGACCGAAATCGACGCCCTGGATAGGAGAGTCCGTACGCTACTGACTGCGTATCGAATGCATCACCCACGGTGTGAAGGCCAAGGCTTTTTAAATGCTAAGACCCTCCACTATCGCGAGATATGCAGTCTCAGGGAATATTTCCTAGAAGCTGACGTGGGGATGCATCGAGATGTGGACAAGGGCCTCACCCCACTCTCCTTGGCGAATGAGAACTGGCGCAAACCTGCAGTACTTGATTCTAACGATAGTAAGGAAGTATGGCAAGGCAAAGAGCTTCACGGACGCTTTTTCCGGGCCCTCCATGGGCCTGATGTAGACTTTTTGGCGTCTGTATCCTGGTTACGTTTCTTTGATCTCTTTGGGGAAACGGAAGGTTTTGTCTGTGCAATTATGGATGAAGTTATCATGACGAATAATTAATAAAAAATTAAAATTAAAAAAAAAATAAAAATTGTTTATTGATACCAGATACATTCACAAATTTGCAGGCTAAAGCGGGTAACAATTGAAATGCATAGTACAATACATGCTGATATTGATTCCCAAACTAAGCTAGAGCTTGTATTTTGGGAAACAATGTTCAGTCATAGTGATGACATACAATATACATTGGCTGATGCTTGAGGACAAAGGTGAAATATTGTGAAAAATTTGTCGCTGCACGGTGCATATGGCTACAAAATAATTCTTCCTAATTATTATATCATTATATATTACGGTAGGTGTAGCGTGTAAAGTGCGTGCATGTATCTATGTATGTATTTATCAATAATAATTATGGGTGAGTGTATCTGGATGGGTGAGTGTCCGAGTGTATGGGTGAGTGTCCGTGTGCATGGGTGAGTGTCCGCGTGTGTGGGTGTACGCAGCCCTACGATGTAAATGTTTAGTATGTGAGTATGCATCCGTAGTTTTATGCGTGTCTGAAAAAGTTTACGTGTTGTATATTAATAAATCCTCAGCTTTGTGGTAGTCTAGTTTCAGAAGCCAACCCGTCACTAGAGGTTTAATTTTATTTTTAGTTAGTCCTATAATTTGCAGATCCTTGTTTACTATATTATACAGCTTACCAACACCTTAAACAGCTTGCTTATCGGAAATACGAGTACATTGTCAAGGATGGTACGGTTGACATCTGTCGGGCATGCCACCGTCCCGGTGAATCAATCCGACATATTGTTTCCGGTTGTTCTCGTCTTGCTAACGGCGAGTACTTGCACATAGACAATCTAGTGGCTAGGATTATCCACCAGCAAGTTGCCTTGCAGTACAACCTTGTGGAGTCCGAAGTACCATATTACAGGTATGTGCCCGACCCAGTTCTTGAGAATGGTCACGCCACATTGTACTGGGATCGATCTATCATCAATTCATCACTGACAGAACTATTGTAGCCAATAAGCCTGGTATTGTGGTGATAGATCGACGAGAGCGCCGTGCAATGATTGTTGATATCGCTGTCCCTCATGACGAGAATCTCGTGAAAGCTGAGAAAGATAAAAAAATCAAGTATCTTGACTTAGCACACGAGGTTGTCGACATGTGGGACGTGGACTCTGCAATCATTGTACCGATAATCGTTACGGTTAATGGCCTAATAGCGGAGAGTCTCAACCAACACCTCAGGAGGCTCTCATTGCGCGGCTGGGTCAAGGGCTTGATTCAGAAAGCAGTACTCCTGGACACGGCACGCATAGTGAGGAGGTTCCTCTCTCTAGAGCCCTGACCACCGGTAGCTTGGACCTTGTTCCCGATACCGGTGGGCTACTATTTTTTATATTTTTAAATGTTTTTTTATTTTATGTTTTTATAAAAATATTTAAAAATGTAATTAATATGTTTGTAAATGAAATAAAGGAAATATTACTAATAACTAACAGGACAGCAGACGCCGCCCCGAGATCGGCGATACCGCGCATTCTGCAACACATGAGCGCTCATTAAACAACTGTTGCTAATGATGATATTACTAATCACTAACGATCGCAAGGAGGTATGCCAAAATAAGGAGCTTTACGGTCGCCTTATCCGGGCCCTGCATGGACCCGATGCGGTGTAGATCTGCTAGCGTCCGTAGGCTGGCTGCATTTCGGTGACCTCTATTACGAAAACTGAAAGTGGTTGATGTAATGGGCAACCCAAGTTAATGTGTAGTAAACTTTAATATTCTGAATTTAAAAACGTAGGAATCCGAGGTAGTCTCTATCAGCCAAGCTGTATTTGTCTGCGCTCCGGTGTGGTAGTGCGTTGTGTGGTGGTGTGGTATGGCGACGCACCAGCGGCGAGGAACCAATCGAGGATGTTGCCGCGCTCGTAGGTGTAGCCGTCGGCCGCGAACACGGGCTCGTGCAGCACGCGGTGCGACAGTGGACAGCGCAGCGCGTGCGGCGCGGACCGCTCCTGCAACCAGCCACACAAGCACTGCGCGTGTGCGACGTGCACGCGATGTGCTACTCGAGCCCACTGCTCACGTCACACATTGTACAGTCTACACAAATACATCAAAAAGACACAAATTCTATAGCCACAGAGACAAAATTATTAAACGGTCAAAACCACTTTTAACTGTAAAAATCAGTGAAAAGTAAATTTGTCCGGTTAAAACAATTTAACTCCTGAGCTCTGAACACAATGGGCTCACCTGATCGTAGGAGGGTGGCGCGGCCTGCAGCCAGCCGAGTTCCTTGCGCACAAGCGCCCGCTTCGCGTCCTCGGGAACCGAGCCATCGGCTTCGTCTGCATCGCTCCCGACTGAACACAATGCATTGTATTACAATACAAATGAATATCTTCATTCGTCCGAAAGCATGGTATAGAGGTTGATTCAGCTATAATTTAAATAGGCATACATAATATATATAATAAATATAATAGGTATAGGTAATAATAATATATATAGGTAATAATAATAGGTATATAATAAAACAGGCATGTAGGTATACAATCGAACCTGAAATGATTCTCATTTTGATCTCCTAATGTGACTGTCTGCTGATTGCGACTATGTATTTACAAAATAACATTTTAAAAGCAGCACATCTATCGAGTCACTTGGAGACATACTCGTAAATGCACACATTTATTATTTTGGTAAACTTGGGGCTTGAATTTTTAAATAGAAGTGCAACAAATTTTGTTAAAACTTTGTTTGGCGGGTTTCGATAAAATTTAGCTAAGACATGATGACATCCTGGTGAAGGACAAAGGCTACTTTTTGTTTTAAAAATAATCCTAAAGGGGGTGATGTTAATGAAAGTTTGTATGGGAAACCTAGCATTTCATAAGTTAGGGATATGAAAATTAAAATTTAAGCTGTTGGTAAGAAATAAAGTAATAGGTGTTTCAGCATTTTTTCAAGGAAGATTTTAAAATTCACATGTAATATTGATATTTTTATGTACTTCTTTTTAAGAGATTTAAAGGATTGAAAATGTTGAGATCTAGTTTAATTGCAATGTAATACTTTACTATTTTTAGTTGGTAACACTTTGGGGATAGCACATATTTGATATTTTTACTCTCTTCTTGCTTAAATCTTGTTGTAAGCAGTACATCGTGTAATAAACGAATAGTTATAAAAGCCTTGGATTTCATTTATATTAGGTCTTTACCTATGAAATTGCCGTTCTGCAGTACTGGCCATTTCAAATCAAAATAATTTTTGTTTGGCTAAGAATTCTAATTTCAAATTAATTTTATTTTAAAAACATGATTTTTTTTTTCCAAAAGTAGTCATTTGTTTATTGATTAGTGTTACATTTTCATCGCATTTCAGTCTTTTTCGTCATCATGGATACGTTAAAAATTCGAGTAATTATGGAATATGAGTACCGTCGTGGCAGCAACGCGGCACAAGCGGCACGCAACATCAACGACGTTTACGGAGCTAACACTACAAACCAACGCACCACTTGTTATTGGTTTGCTCGCTTCCGTTCTGGAAATTTCGACCTGAAAAATGAACCTCGCGGTCGTCCGAAGACTTTGGTCGACAATGACGAATTAAAGACGATTGTGGAAGCTGATGATACACAATCTACGGCTGAATTAGCAGCAGCTTTCGACGTTAGCGTCAAAACAATATTGGTCCATTTGCGTCAAATCGGCAAGGTAAAAAACTTGACAAATGGGTGCCCCACGAACTCAATGATCGCCAGCGCGAAATACGCGTCGAGACGTGCCTTGCACTGCTCAACAGACACACAAATGAAGGAATTTTGAACCGCATTGTTACCTGCGATGAAAAATGGATTCTGTTTGATAACCGCAAGCGCTCAGCAAGTTGGTTGGATCCTGGTTCAGCACCTAAACAATGCCCTAAACGAAAACTTACCCCTAGAAAAGTGATGGTCACTGTTTGGTGGTCTAGCGCCGGTGTGATTCATCACAGCTTCTTACCAAACGGGGTGAGTATTACTTCAGATGTGTACTGTGAAGAACTGAACACAATGATGGAGAAGCTGGCACATCTCCAACCAGCATTGGTCAATCGCTCGTCTCCGCTGCTCCTGCACGACAACGCGCGACCTCATACTGCACAGCAGACGGTCTCCAAGTTGCAAGAACTGGGGTTGGAAGCTCTCCGTCATCCGCCCTACTCACCAGACCTTGCGCCTACAGACTACTACTTTTTCCAGAATTTGGATAACTTCTTGGCGGGAAAAAAATTCAATACCCGAGAGGCAGTACAAAATGCCTTTGAAGAATTTGTTGCCTCCCGTCCAGCTGATTTCTTTAAGAAGGGCATCAATAAACTGCCACTGCGTTGGCAAAGATGCATTGATTGCATGGGTGATTACTTCGATTAATACAAATAAAAAATGCATGAAAAAAATTCGTTTAAATTTTTTCATACAAAACGGCAATTTCATAGGTAAAGACCTATTATTATGTTACTTTCTGCTACAGAACCCTTCATGGGCGAGTCCGACTCGCACTTGGCCGCTTTTTTATTATTTATATAGAATACTAGCTTTTGCCCGCGGCTTCGCTCGCGTGTAACTCGGAAATATCCCAGGGGAACGTACTACCGGAATATATGTTTGAACCCAGCTCATCCGTTAAGGCGTGAAAAGTAACAAATAGACAGAGAGACAAATAATAAATTCAAATAATCTTTTACAGACATAAAACAGGTTTTTATGATTCCAAGACCCGCTTGCACCAAAAACCATAAATCCATCCATCCCTGACAACTTCAAAATTAACAGAAATAGAATAATGATAAATATTCGTTTAGCGCTCAACGTATTTTATGATTTGCGGTGCTAGAGGGCCTACAATCATAATTATTCATTTTAATATGACCATCATTAATTTTTGTGATTGACTACCATTGACCCTGTAGCCCGTAAGTGAATGTGTGACGTAATAAATAAAGTAATTTAAATAATTAATACCAAGTAATTTTTATGACTGTAAATTGTAATAACATTTGACCCCAGTAGACCGTCTTTAACGAAATAAAGATTAAATGTTATCTCAAGCTACGGACTATGACTATATTTCCAATCCTTTAAATCTCTTAAAAATAGGTAATTACTTACACAAAAGTATCAATATTACATGTAAAATTTAAAATCATCACCTACTTTACCCCTTTGAAAAAATACTGAAACACGTAGTTTTTTATTTCTTACCAAAAGCTTAAATTTCTAATTAATTTCTAGCTTTAATTTCTATATCCCTAACCTATGAAATGCTAGGTTTCCCATACAAACTTTCATCCCCTATTCCTTTCCTAGGATGCCATCTATCTCTTTGCCAAATCTTATCGAAGTCCGCTCAATGGTTAAGGCGTGAAAAGGTCGAATTTATAATTAATATGGATTTATAATGAAGTTTATTCTGTAAACAGGACATCGGAATCACTTTTGAAAGTCATAAGGCAGAAAAAATAAGCTAGATGGAGTCGACATAATTCGTATCTGACTACCCCTGAGAAGAAATGGCAAAACAAACTCAGGGATCAAAGTCTCTTTTCAAAGTCCCGACATAATCTTGGTCAGATCATGTGAGGACCATGTACTCGTAGATTAGCGACAGAAATGGTTTTTTTTGAGAATTACACAAATTTGAGTGGACCCGTCCAGTCAGTGCCAGCATTTGTCAGACTCAGTAATCGTATAGCTCAACTCAGTACCTAAGGAGCTCAACGACGCGACGAACAATATCAAAGAAAGAACATTTGGGTAGGCCGCATAAAGTACTCAAACTGCCAGACTATATTAGTACCGAGTTTCAAGTTAATCCGCGCGTTAAACATTTTCCTTTCTAACTTTGACACCCCCTGAAATGTACTGTGTGAGGGGATGTAATATATTAAAAAAAAACTAAAAGTGTCAATCTTTATTATTAACTGAAGCAAATATTGCCAAGTTTCAAGTTTATTAACCAAAGGAATAAGATTTTGAATATAAACCGTATACCCTCTTTTCATCCCCACAGGAGTGGAACTTTGAAAATTCGTTTTGACTTTGGTTTGATTCATTTCCATAACATGACCCAAAGATTATTTTATATTTTTTTTTGAATAAATCAAGCTACGCAGTCAAATACTCCAATAAAAAAAATAATTACCCCTTGTTGCCCCTTCAGGGATCGATTTTCAAAAAACACAAAATCTTATGTTAATTTTATGTCAAAAGTATAAGTATAATACTGAGTTTCGATTTATTCGGACTGTGCTTTAAAATTCTTGCATATAAACTTTGACATCCCTAAACCTCTCTTTGAGGGGTAGTTTTGAAAAACTGATGATGACAAACTTTATTACTTACTTAGGCAAGCATTTGTAACAAGTTTCAAGTTAATTAACCAAATGTATAAAAATTTTCATGTAAATTGGATTTCATGTTTTCACCCCCAAGAGGTGGAATTTTAAAAAAATCGTTTGAGATGTTTCCATAACTTGAGTCAAAGATTATTTACACCAATTTTCGAGTTAATCAAGCCACGCAGTAAAATCCTCCCCTGTCAAATTGACTACCCCTTTTCACCCCGTTAGAGGTGGATTTTTGAAAAACCCTGATACAAATTATTCTTTATTTTTGGTTTTAAGTATAAATACTGAGTTTTGAGTTAATCCGATTGCGCATTAAAATTTTTCCATACAAACTTTGACACCCCCCAATTCCCCTATAGAGGGTAGTTTAGAAAAACAAAAAATCACAATTTACTTAGATAAGTATTCGTGCTAAATTTCAAGTTTATTATCTCAGGAATAAGATTTTTCATATAAACAATATCCCCCCTTTTCACCCCCGTAAAGGTCGAATTTCCAAAAACCCCTTCTTAGCGGATGCCTAGGTCATAACAGCTATCTGTGTGCCAAATTTCAGCCCAATCTGTTCAGTAGTTTGAGCTGTATGTTGATAGATCAATCAGTCTGTCAGTCAGTCAGTCACGCTTTCCTTTTATAGATATAGTCTACATAGCTGACCCGCCGGACGTAGTCCTATCAAAATTTCAATAAAGCGAACGGCGGGAAAACAAATTAACAACTGCTTATAAAATTAATTTGAATTTGGAATTCTAAATAGAATGAAAGATTCCCGACGGACGCGGTTTTCTTCATATTTTTTTTTTGTGAATTTTCCTACGTTTTTAATAGTTCGGGACGGAGACAAATACAACAAATAAAACACCATGAAAATCGGTCCAGCCGTTCTCGAGTTATCAAGTGTTCGAATAAACCCGACTTTGTTTTATATATTAAGATAAGTGTGCAACACATATAGGGTTCCCGAAACAATCAATTGCAATTGTCAATGTTTACGTCAATGAAGATTTCAAATGATAGATGATTGATCATTTGCGCACGCCCACGCACGCCTCGTTCGTTTTCTGAACTGTGCTGACAAAAGTTGCGTCACTCGTAACTTCATTCTACACGCATCGGATAAGGCGTTTCTTGCAATAAAACCTAACTCTTGCTGTTTCAACTCAGAAAAAAGAAAAAGTACACGTTCGACTATCCATGCTACAGTTTCAGGGTTTTCAGGAGGGATATTTAGTAACCCTGTGTTTTACACAGGATTGAAACACAATATTATTAGACAAAATATTATATAAGAGTACCGTATCCCAAATCTTCCAGCAATGTGTCCACCGCCGTGGACAGTAGTTTGGAGCCCGTCATACTTGCTTGCTCGGCTCTTTGAATAAGGAATTCCTCTTCGTCGGGACGCAGTTCCAAACCTGGCATGGAATTCACTCTTTGGTGCGGCTGACACTCGCATGGCCACCATCATTTTAAGTATAGTCCAAGAGCTAGGTAAAGTCAAAGATTTTCGATCTAGCTCTTGCACTATACTGAAAAATTGAACTGATTATGAAGACATAATCAGTTCAATTTAGAAGACTAAACTAAGACCCAACTAAATCTGTGACTTGGCGAAAACTTGTGACTAATTAGCGACTAAATCTGGGAGAAAACAGATCTTTGCTAAGTAGTCTAGTTTTTGAGATATAAATGTGGCCAAGCTGGAAAGACGCTCTCCAGATCGGCCACCAATAAAACCTTATAACTTTTGAACCAGTGACCGACAAATTGTGATATTTGGCGGCAAATTTCGACTAATTATCGACAAATTTTTCATGTTATCAAAATTAAAAATATAATTATAAATAATATTACAGTATGATGAGACGCTTGATGCCTTTGCAAGTACCGAACTGAGTTTCCTGCAAACTGCTAAAGCTTTCCTGGAGTCTATTGCCACTCCTAGCACTATCTCTGCGTAGTCAATTTTATTTATGTTTTGTTATGTGTATTCATTTTGTGTTGTGTACCTATCTGTTATCTTTTATTTTGTTTTTGAATGTGCTTATGTTATATTAGTGCTATAGTTTATAACTTATTTGTATGTATGATCTGTAACTTATATGTGTAGTATATTACTGTTGGCATAAGTTGGTCAATTAAATAAATAAATAAAATGCCTGGTGGTGGCCATGCCAGTGTCAGCCACCAGTCTTTGAGTAGAGCAAATTATTAAGAGAACTGATTTAAAAGACCTGCAAAGCAAAAGAAAATACTGAATCCCGAACCCGGGAGTAAGCTCTGCGTATGCCCAAACACTTCCATCATTCCTGCTTACTCACATTTACAATAAGATTAACTCTGCTCTTAAGATCCGCAGCTCCTCTTACAGCCTAATGAAACACACTGTTAAAATATGGCTCATGGAACAATTATACCTCTACAGAAATAATTCACACAGCTCCGATACAAACACCCGTACACACACCCCCCCACACACACACACACCCCCACACACCCCCCACACAAACATGCACACTCATACAGGTTGTAAGAATTGTTTGTGGTTTTCGCCTAGTTAGTTTATTTGATTGTATAATTATTTTATTTGGTTTTGTAGTCTCGATGAGGCTAACTAGCTTAAGTGTAGCCAATTTCAACTTTTATTTTAATTCATTTAATTTGAAATGACCAAAATGTGGCTTAGTATTTATTGAATGTAGCTTAGTATTTATGTAATGGTGCCCAAGATACAGGCTGTGCTTAGTTTGGGACCAACGATACCTCCATATTGTGTTATTGAATGATGCCCAAGATACAGACTGTGCTAAAATTTAGGACCAATACCGAACGATACCTCCATATTATGTTATTGAATGGTGCCCAAGATACAGGCTGTAGTTTGGGACCAATACCTCCATATTGTGTTATTGAATGGTGCCCAAGATACAGGCTGTGCCTAGTTTGGGACCAACGATACCTCCATATTGTGTTATTGTGCCCAAGATACAGACTGTGCTAAAGTTTGGGACTAATACCGAACGATACCTCCATATTATGTTATTGAATGGTGCCCAAGACACAGGCTGTAGTTTGGGATCAATACCGAACGATACCTCCATATTGTGTTAATTTTGACTGACCAGGGGCGTGCATAATGGAATCTCGGAGCCAGCGCCTCACGCCCTCCCGGTTCCAGAAGCACGGCGCCGTGCCTTCCTCGTCATCCTCGTCGTCGCGCAGCTCTGACGGCACCTGCCACACGGCCAGCTCGCCCGCCAGCGAGCCGCTCAGCAGCAGCGGCCCGTCGCTCAGCAGCGCCACGGCCAGGCTGCTGACGGACAGCACGGCCAGCAAGCGCGCGCTGGCACCGCGCTCGGCCAGCAGCCACACGCGCAGCATGCGGTCGGCGCCCGCCGCCGCCAGCAGCGCGCCCCCGCAGCGCAGCGACGACGCTCCGCCACCGTGCAGCTGCAGCGTCTGCACCGCGCGCACCGTCACCCTCTCCAGCGCCTGCGTCACGTCGCGAGATTCTAGTATCTCGCACTCTCGGCTCTATTGGTATTTTTTTGGATGACGTTCGCGCTAAATGTACCTCGTTGCAATATATGCTCCATATTTTGATGAGCGAGTCGCCACCGGCCGTCGCGAGGAGATACGTGTCATCGGGGAGCGCCAGCGCGCTCGGCGATGGCGCGAAGTCACAGCTCTGGACGCCCTCTGGTGAATGCATACGAGTGTTATACTATTAGCTAGTGTACACCTCGCGTAACTGCTACGCGCTTAAGTCATACATAAGTACATAACGTCGTAAAAAAAACGCATGCAAAGTGAGCCCGACCGACATGATAAGTACTCTAATGGTAAAAAATCAAAAGTGATTTATTCAAATTAGGCTGAGAGTCAGCACTTTTGGAACGTCAAGATTACATTTGACAGTCCCACGGCACGCCCGCTCTTCACTACTTCCTACTGCTTTATGTGTAAGTAATACTTTTCAAAGGTAAGTAGTAGCAATATATTCGGGTCAGAATTAGTATCGTTTGGCAGGTGGCGGGGGGTAAAAGGGGTGAAAGCTGGTAGGAGTTGGATCCCTGATTATAACGCTATCACTCTTATTACAAGGTAATGCATATTTTTCGAGAAATAAATAAAAATTGTTTCTAACCCCAAATCAGATAAATAGTGAAACAAAACGTTATAAAAACTTTTTACAAAAAAAAAAAAAAAACAACCAACTCCCAAAAAAACACTACAAAGCGAAAAATAACTTCAATTTCTATCTAACTTTAATTTCTAAATAACTTTGTTTTTTTTTAGTTTCATTTTTTGCCCCCGACTTCCAAATTAAAGTTATTTTTCGCTTTGTAGTGTTTTTTTTGGGAGTCGGTTGTTTTTTTTTTTTTTTTTTTGTAAAATGTATTTATTTTACACTTTTTAGTGATGCCTAACCCACACAAATTCGAATACCACTCTGCAAAATAAATTAGAGCATCATTCACATAGACTATGTGGGAAAAATACATATTAAATTATTGAAGCCAACTCAAAAGCCACTCATCAGAACTTGAAGATATTTATATGCGACCATCTCAAGAGTATACCATTTCAAATAAAAAATTTTGTAAAAAGGCAACATATCTCGCGCTAAGCGGTTTCAGAAGTTTGGAAGGCGTAGTTTTATGTTGACGGAGACAACGAGACTACGAAATCTGACTTCTGACAATCAAGGCCACACATAACATGCAACTCAAGTAGCGCAATTTGAAGCGGCATATAATTACCATTAAAATCATTTATAGCCAGAGTGCACCTCATGATAATTCCAATAAGCCCAAACACGGATAGAATACATTGTTTTATTACTGAGTTCCGGTGCGTACCTTCCGGCTTCTTCATCAGTTCGATGGTACCATTTTGCATCAGAAACATTTATGCTTCGTCATAGTCGCTTAAATATCTTAATCGAGATATCTTATCGCCACCCGTGAAATACTTATTATCGTTGAGAAGTTCCCGTGGCCATCCGTGGTCTTCTTCATCAGTTCAACTTCACCAGATGTTACATTCTGAATGCAGATGCTTGATTTGTTGATGAAAATATCAAAATCGCTATATTATGTATGCCTATAATTTTTGAGAAGTTCCCTCAATTCCTCATGGATCCCATCATCGAAACTGGATTTTGATAAAAATGGGACCAATCGATCCTTTCAAATAAAAAAAGAATTTTCCAAATCGGTTTATAAATGACGGAGTTCTGAGGTAACAAACATTTAAAAAAAAAACATACAACCGAATTGGGAACCTCCTCCTTTTTAACCGACTTCAAAAAAAGGAGGTTACTCAATTCGACCGTATATACATCATGGCATTTTCATCGTCTTACAACGCCAGCCCACTTCACGTATCCAATGACTACTACTCATTCATAAAAATAAGATATTTGTGAACATTTGAATAAATAAAAATATCAAAATTTTATACATAACTAGCTTTTGCCCACGGCTTCGCTCGCGTGGATCTCGGCAAATTTCCCACCGGAACGAAAATCCTTCCTTATTTCTTGTCTACATTATAAAGGGAACCTCTGTGCAAAATTTCAGCTTTCTAGGTCCAAGGGTTTGGGCTGGGCGTTGATAAGTCAGTCAATCAGTCAGGACTTTTCTATTTATATAATGAGATAGCTTTTGCCCGCGGCTTCGCCCGCGTGGATGTCGTACAATATCCCACGGGAACGTACTACCGGGAAATGACTTTTTTTTGCTCGGCTCCTAAGAGTTCTAGAGTGATGTTAAATATGCCTTAGCCTTCCTTAAGAATTGGGCTATCAAATGCAAAAATAAACTGGTAGTTCCAGAGAGTATCGCGTTCAAACAAAGAAAAAAAAGTGTGTGTGTCAGCTCCGATGCACGACTGGAGTTTATTCCTGTTTTTTGTGTCATTTCGACTTTCTATTTTTCAGTCATTTCTGTCGGGCTGGGTTTCTTCAATGAATCAGTGCTATACAAAAAGCAACTTTAGGTTGTAAAGGCACTTGTCCCCCCTCGCCCCACCTCCTCTCCCTCTAATCCCCCTCTCACTCCTTTCCCTCTCCTTCTAATCCCCCTCTCACCCCTCTCCTGTCCTTTTAACTCCCTCTCACCCCTCTCCTGTCCTTTTAACCCCCTCTAACCCCACCCTCCCCATGCCCAACCCCTTCCTCTCTCACCCCCTCACTACATCCCTTTCCCACAAAACTCTCCCTCACCCTCTCACACCCCCTTCACCGCTTCCCCTCCCCCTCTCACTCGCCAACTCTTACCCTCCCCTCTTCACACACCACCCCCTTCACCTCCCCTCTTTCCCATACTCCCCCTTACCAACCTCTCCCTCTATCTTCCTTCCTCCATCACCCTCCCCTCCCCTGCTTCACCCCCTCACCACCCCTTCCCTCCTTTACCCCCTCACCCTTCCTCCTCCCCCTCTATCCTTCCCTAGGGGTAGTTTTGTAAAACTATGAAAGTATTTGTGCCAAGTTTCACGTTAATTAACCAAATTAGTAAGAATTTTCATATAAACTATATTCCCTGTTTTCACCCCCACAGGGGTGAAATTTTAAAAAATCGCTTGGTATGTTTTCGTAACTTGACTGAAAGATTATTTACACCAATTTCAGAGTTAATCAAGCCCCGCAGTAAAATCCTGCCCTGTAAAATTGACTACCCCTTTTCACCCCCTTAGGGGTAGATTTTGGATAAACTGTGATTCACGTTATTCTTCATTTTTGGTCTCAAGTATAAATATGCTGAGTTTCGATTTATTTGGACCGCGCGTTAAAATTCCTCCATACAAACTTTTAGACCCCCTAATTCCTCCTTAGGGGGTAGTTTAGGAAAACTAAAAATTAAAAACTTTATAATTTACTTAGATGAGTATTCGTGCTAAGTTGCAAGTTTATTAACTCAAGGAATAAGATTTTTCATACAAACTTTCATCCCCTATTTGAACACTTTAGGGATGTAATTTCCAAAAATCCTTCCTTATTCCTCGTCTACATTATAAAGGGAACCTCTGTGCAAAATTTCAGCTTTCTACGTCCAAGAGTTTGGGCTGTGCGTTGATGACTCAGTCAATCAGTCAGTCAGTCAGGACTTCTCTTTTTATTTTAGATAGATGACGCATGACGTATAGATAGTTTGAAACACCCTGTACGAGCAAGCGCGTTCCGCCTTTTTTTTCTCTTTTTCCCAACAAAATCGACACATCCGTTTGTACGAGACAATAGTTCTACAAAGTAATAAATTACCCTAACAAACCAGACATGAGCTGTCGAAAGTTTGTCAAACCAGATGTTGAAACAAAGGATGGCCAATGCCCCTACATATAGAATGCTTAGGTAAGTACCTGCCTACATTAAATCCAGAGTTTCTATGTTTAACCTGGCAATTAACGAACAAAACATAGTTAGGTAATGGAGCTGGCAGGACTTACCTACCTATGCAAATTGTTTATACCTCTGTTATGTATGTTGTTATGTTGTGTATGTTAGTTGTTATGTGTTATGTGTGTTGTGTATGTTAATTGTATTTAAAAAATTTGAATCAAGTGAATTGTTTACACTAATTACGTATATACAAATGATCACTCTTATTGGCATAGGCAAGTAGGTAAGCTTTACCTGTATTGCAGCACAACTGTTCTAATTGCCTACCACTTTGTTCGATACACAAACGGGCACGTTTTGAATGTTATCTTTTATTTTATTTAAAGTCACTCTGTCTAAATAGTTTAATGTGTTCTCTTGGAGAACAGATGAATATCGTGGGCAGCCCCGAGCTTGCACATGCGGTGGGCTGCGAAGCTGGCCGTGATCAATCAGTCGTGTTACTGCTAAAATGACTTGCAGTCCTGGCACTTGCGGGCTGATCACACCTCGGTTGCGTAACATTTCGAGATTATGAGGCGCAGCGTACAATCTCCTCGCTGCCCGTAAATTGTCACCACTGATTGCTTATAGGCGCACCATTTGTCATTTTTGTGTCACTCATGGTGAAGTAGGTAGGTACTTATTCACTCCTTGCACTTACTTTAGCGATTTAGCGAACAACGTTTGCGCACGCGCAGCGCGCACTTCTATTCACACTATTCTATTTACACACTATGAGAGTGACCTTCACTTATTTTTTAAGTAAAAGGGGCGGACACGCTCATTGGGTGACAGTCCACATGGACTACGTAAACATTATTAACAGGATGTTTCATAATTGTAGTCCATTATTTATTTTTCTTTGTAAGCTATTATCTTAATTTATGGTAACAATTTTTTAATCGTGCCTAGAGGTATTTTATGTCAGATACATTGAGTGGACCCCTTTTGTAAGACGACTAAAATTACACGGTGTATATATATATATATATTTAGGGTTCCGTACCTCAAAAGGAAAAAACGGAACCCTTATAGGATCACTTGTGTGTCTGTCTGTCCGTCTGTCACAGCCAATTTGCTCCGAATCTAATGGACCGATTAAGTTGAAATTTGGTACACATATGAATTTCTGTGACCCAAACACGGACGGGTAAAGTAAATAAATGAATTTTGAATATAGAGGTCACTTTTGGGGGCAAATAAGAAATTAAAAAAAAAAAGTTTTGCAAACTACACCATGTGGCCATGACCATGTGGCATGTCAAATGAAAGGGGTTACTATGAGGGACTCAAATATACTTTTTTATAATTTTAAAATAAATTGTTTTAAAGTTATTTAAGAAAACAGACGAAAATTGATCATTTCCTCCCCTCATCTCCGAAACTACTGAGCCTAAAATTTTGAAAAAAATACAGAAAATAGATCTTTACCCGTAGATTACAGGAAAACCTATAAGAAGTCTGTGGTCTTAAAATAACATGGTAAATATATCAATATTGTGAGTACAAACTTACATTTACAGTTGGAATGTATGGGAGAACATGTTTTTCAACTACAATGTTAAGTTTGTTCTTAAGATAAATTCATCCCAACTACGAAACCCTTCATTGTGCGTGGTCCGACACGCACTTGGCCGGTTTTGTTAATGTGTGTTCGCGGATACCTTCATCGTTTATGAACCGATTTTTATGATTCTTTTTTGTTGGAAAGGAGATATCCCAAGGGTGGTACCATGACAAGGAAACCAGGATCTGATGATGGCATTCCAGAGAAATCGAGGAAACCCTTAAAATTTTATAGGCACACCTATAGCGGTTTGGGTATTTTTTATAGTAACTCGTGCATTTGCTACCGGAAAGCACCATTTAGTGAAGTGGAACTGATGAGGAAGACCAGAGATAGCCATCGGAACTACTCAATAATACGTATTTCACGGGTTGCGATTCGACTATTGCTAAGCAATTTATGCTCGTCAATACATATGTTGAAATGGAGCTGATGGTGACTGCACCATCAGTTAAAATACAGATCCAAAGACACCGACTTCCGAAATTAAAATTATTTTTCACTTTGTAGTATTTTTTTGGAAGTTGGTTGTTTTTTTTTTTGGTAAAAATGTTTTTTTTTTTTGAAGTCTGTTAAAAATGGGTGATTGACCAGTATAGCTATTGTCTGTGGTGTAAAATTTAGTGCAAAATCGATGAAACGAAACGAAAAAAAAAAAGTATGCCATTTGCGTCTCGTGAAGTGTTCTGTGGTCATGTGTCAGTGTCGTAAGTTTGTATTATTTGTTTTTATATGGGATTAAATATAATGACAACCAAAAAAATTAAATGCTCAACAAAATGGATAAATGCTTACCAAATCTGCGTCGACCTGCTGACGAAAACCCTAACCCTAGACAGTCGACGTCAGGGGAACCCTGAGGTTTAACTCTAAACCCTGCAGATAGAAATACGACCTGCTGTCCGTTTTCTAAAGTTATAATTTCACAATATACCCCGACTCCACGCAGGCTACTACCCCTAGAGTATATAATAAAAGTAATATAATAAAAAAACTGGAGGCGCGGAGGGAGAGCAGCCCCCCCCTCCCCCCCCCGCTGTAACAAAGCTTAGGTACCATTGGGTGCCTCTCCTTTGTTACGTAAGGGCGAAGGGGCTGCACTTAACACTAAAGTTGCTTCTGCAACGTCTCCAGCGCGCTGGTTGCGTCGGTTGCGTCGGTCTGCCACGACGACCATACTTAGCAAACAACTAGTCCACTAATAACAAATCCAAACAATAAGACGAGATCGGTGTCCAGTAAATAAAAAGCACAATGTCACACAGGGTATATCTGGGAGTCCTTAAACACGCACAGGGTCACACAGAGGAATATCACAGTTCATAAGCAGTCCGGTTCAAGTGAAAATTAAAAAAAAAGGAAAATAATCGTTAGCATTTACACAAGAATCACGATGAGCAAGCGTCTGTGACATGTGTATCACTAACAACGAATCAACAGTTGTCCAACCAAGTTATATTTTTTTTAGATTTGGGATACTAGTCTTTTTGTCCGTCATTAATTGAAAGTAATTGATTTATTTTTACACTACAATATTTTTACCTTCCTGTAAGGTATATTTCCACTTAGAAATAAACAGTATTGTTAATTCATTTATTCCGTTTAATTAAAATAACAAACTAAAACTGTTTTTTTACAATAATGCTGTACTTACTGTCACTTAGCCGAATAAATGTAAAATGGCAACACTAAACGTCAATGAAAAAATCTAATTACTTTTCATTTAAAATATCTTTTTTATCCGGCCTTAACTAGTTAATGTGACAATTTGAAAAAACGTAGAAAAACAATGGAACTGCCTTCGTATATAACTCACTTTTAGACGCTCAAATCAAATTCAGCTAAGATCTCGCCTTTGTTCTGTCAACTTAATCAGTCCATTAGATTCGGAGCAAATTGGCTGTGACAGACGGACAGACAGACACACGAGTGAGCCTATAAGGGTTCCATTTTTCCTTTTGAGGTGCGGAACCCTAATACGGCCATTTATGTGACATACATTTTGATTCTTCTTCTTTGTTTCGCTCTTGACAGAGCGGTCGTGGTCACAATGAATTGTGTCCAATTGCAGGTGTAACCGTTGCCCGCCTCACGATCTCTCTCTATCTGTTTCTGTTAGGAGACAGTCTGGCGCATTCATTGACAGGGCCTCCACCCGCGGATTTTACTTGATCGGTCCACCTCATCTGTAACCACCCGCGTGGCCTATTACCTTCCACTCTTCCCTGCACCACAAGACGCTCTATGGAGTCATTGTTCCGCCTGGAGACATGCCCAAAGAACTTAAGTATTCGAAACTGTACTAGTGCTGATAGACGCTGTTTGATGCCGAGTTCTTGGAGAATGGAGACGTTTGTGCGGAATGCAGCCCAGGATATCCCAAGCATTCTTTTCCATCACCACATTTCTAGAGCATCTACTTTTTTCTTTTCCAGTTCTGACGAACAATGGGAATCTGTTCACGTGTTCCCTTTCCCTTCACAAACCCAGCTTGTTCTTGCGCAATCTCTCGCGATTGATATGTTTTCAGAAGCTCGTTGAGAATGTGTAGCAATATTTTGCTTGCGTGGCTGATCAGAGCAATAAGGCGGTAGTTGCTGCACTTTTTGGTGGACCCCTTTTTGTGAAGAGGAATGAAAACTGTGTGAGCCCATTCTGACGGTCATTTTCCTGGTGTGAAAGATATGAACGCCGCGTTCTCCCAATGTTCGAATACTCTCGGTTGGGATAGCATTAGAGCCCGCCGGTTTTTCTTTCTTTAAGTGCTTGATGGCAGCTCTGATTTCTGACTCAAAGATATCTGGTTCCAGTTTATCACTCTCTGGTTCTGTTGATGCAAAGGTAGGCGACTGCCTATATTTTAATAGTCGCAAGAAAATCAAAACCACGGGTATTTCCCGTTGACCTAGAATAATGAAATTTGGCAAGAAGCAAGGACTCACAGCACAAGTAAAGGAAAAGTCCGAAAATAGTTAATTTGTAATTGTATCACATAAAAAAAAATTGTTTTGAGATACATTATTTTCAACTATGGAACCCTTCATTGTGCGTGGTCCGACACGCACAATGAATCCTTTGGTTGTTGCATTCTTCGATAAATAAATAGATAATCATATTTCGACCAAAATTATACTTGGCGTTACCAGTATTATACATGGCGTTGGGTTGAAATAAGATCTTGCTATGGTTACGTGGTAGAATATGTCGTTGTGTTTTAGTATATAAAGTGTGGGTCTAGGCTGTGGACACCATAGAGTGTTGAGCTCTGAGTTGAGCTACACGATTACTGACACATGCTTGAACCGACGATTTATTCCGTTCTAATACCAACAAACTAATACACTGGTATTTGTTTAAACTCGTATTTATTTTCTATTCCGAACGGATACACCATGAATACCAACAACTTGAATTTGGTACAGTCTGCTCAGTCAAACTTAATCAAATTAAAGTTTTCTAATATTTTTATGTGATCGTAATAATGCTAAAACTTTCCAAATTCACTTCATTCCAATATTTTTACAAAGGTATAGGTAAAAGTAAAAGTGAATCATTTTGCAATTTTTTTCCCTCCGAGAAAGGGTGAGTTTATTTATTTATTTAACCAACGACATTCACAACGAGATACATTACAAATTATCATTTACAGTAATAAAACTTGCGCAACAAATACATTATCCTGTGCTGCATGCTCAACTACAGGTAACCACAGCTCACACATTATCGAGTACACATGCTCTGAATACATAAAAAAAGACAATATAAGTACATGCTATTATAAAGATTTACATACTAATAAATAATAGATAAGTAAATAAAATTGCATCCATACAATACAATAACACCAATTTCAATATTATGTCTGAATTATTTGTAGGAATAGAAAATAATAGTTTACAATTGAATTATAAGTTAAATTAAATTAGATAAAAAAATATATACGTGATATATGATTAAATGATTGGAATGATCAGTCAAATGTCCTCTAACCGAAAGTGCTTATATAATTTATTTTTATAAGTTTTAAGACTGTCATGATTGATATTAATTTCAGCTTTGCTGCATATAGCATTATACAATTTGGTAGCCCTCGTAAGAGGAGAGTTGTCACCTAGGTTGGTTTTGTGCAAAGGTTGTCTAAACAGATAGTAGGTGTGTGACCGTGGTAACCTGCTAGGAACATGAATACATATTGTGAATAGTAATATATTTAGTTTAGATGTCACTAATTTGTGAAGGAAACAAAGATCTAGCACTTTTCTACGATTGCTGAGGCTTTGGGTTCTAAAGTAATGAACACTGTCTTTATAAGACTTTAATTGTTTTGCGGTTTTGTTTTGAAAGGATAGATGATACAAGAATCTCCTTTGGACTCGCTCAATCCGTTGCTGATGAACGTTATAACGGGGTGACCATACCTGGGAACAGTATTCCAGATTACTGCGAACCAACATCTCATATAGAATAATTTTGGTCTTTGAGTTGTTGAACGGCTTTGAGGTCCTAAATACAAAACCTAGCATTTTGTTTGCGTTTGCAATTACCTTATCTATATGGTTATTGTAGGTCAATTTGCTATCCATCAAGATTCCCAGATCCCGGATAGTATCAACTTCGTTGAGTGTTTTGCCTACAATTGAGTATTTTGTATTAAAAACCTTTTTGTTGCGACAAAATTTTATGTGTAAACATTTTTGTAAATTTAAGCTCATCCTATTCTCCTTGCACCACTCCACTAATCTATCCAAATCAGCTTGTAGCAAATAATGTTCCTCTATAGATTTTATAAGCAGGGTCAACTTGAGATCATCTGCAAATTAATAAGATTCTGCGTGATGGAAGTAGTGGATAATGGTATTAATGAAAATATTGAAAAGCAAAGGTCCCAAGTGGGAGCCTTGTGGTACCCCTGACGTCACATGAAAATCCTCAGATCGGACCCCTTTCAACACAACGAACGACAAACGATCACTGAGCTATGACTGAAGCCATTGCAATAGTGGACCATAGATTCCGCAATAGTTTGCACTATTGTTCCAAAATTCGAAACAACCAATCAGAGACAAGTGTGACTGGAATGTCTAAAATATTATACTGTCTTGGTGACCTATACGTAAGTCAATGGAATAAGGTCCGTTTCTATTTTGAAGATCTCGTAATTATTATTTCTTTTGAGCTTTGACTTAAAGAGAAATTGTATCTACAAAAATTCCTCAGTACATTTCCGTGCGGTGCAGGTGCGCTGGCGGTGGCGTATTCGTATCACAGTGGCAGGGATTTTTATTTATTAAGTGAGTATTTATTCGTAGTTTCGTATAATTTATTTATCTTTATTTAAATTTTTGTTATTTAAAATATTATTTGATTGTTTTTTTATCATAATCCAATCAAATGTAAAAAGTTACATACAATCTAAACACTTTTTTTAGGTATGTCTGACGAAGCTGATAATCGGCCCTCAACATCTTCGGGACAAACAGGAAACTTGACTTTCATAACAACAAATGGTGGCGTGCAAAAAAAAACATTATACAGATACAAGGAGGAACTAAAATTATAATAAAGTTATTAATAAAGTTGAATATTAGTCATATTTTATTATTGAACTAGACGTATGCTAACAATTTTTTTTTTTTGATTTTACTGATTTCTTTTGTTTAATTAAAGGTCTTACACACAAAGTATTTTTACTGACTGTACCTTATATCTTTGAACTTGTTTTGGTTTGGAATAGAAAATAAATATGAGTTCAAACAAATACCAGTGGTATTAGTTTGTTGGTATTAGACCGGAATAAATCGAACCGACCGGACAGGTCCACTCAAATCTGTGTGTTTTTTTCCTGAAAAGACGAAGACCAACAAACCACCAATCCAATAACCAACCAATCTGCATGCCCCGACCAAGATTATGTCTGGATTTTAAAAGAGACTGAGTTTGTGTCGGTCTTTCTTCTCAGAGTATCGGATAGAAACTGACAAAACTGATGGGATAAAGTGTTTTTTGAAGCACTAACCCAGGTCATGTGCGTGCGGCTCGTGGTGCAGCAAGCTGGCGTGGGGTGGCGGCGCGTGCAGCCGCAGCTCGCCGGCCGCGCTGCCCGTGGCCGCCAGGCGCGCGTCGCACGACCACGCGCAGCACGTCACCGCCGCCGCGTGCCCCGCGAACACGCTGCGGATAGCCCACCACACAAACTTGTAATGTCGTCCAGCTAACTCGTCGGGCTACGACGACCAACACCAGTCAACATACGCACACAGGCGTACGCAGTCACGTTGGCCTGTGTGCGTATGTTGCACAGGCGCACGTGTTCACGTGATGTACATCAGTGATGGATTTCAAGTTGGATACTTACGATATAGCAAGCGGGAATTTCCCGTGGCTGTTCTTTATTTTTTAATGCATTATTATTAAATAATAAATAAACAGACACAAAACTGAATTTAAATATTGGCGTCACATTTTAGATCCAGGGGTTGCCAGTCAAAACTACGATTACTGTTAAAATATGGATGTATTTATTTTTTTAGAGTGCCCAAAAATACAAAGCGCCACGAAGAATGGATAAAAATCATTGGATTATTAAGAAAGGGATAGAAGGTTTCCTACAAATAGAACAACCATTCCCTCAAATCGCTTTCGAAATCCAGAAAAAGTTGGTATAAATAGTGATGGCAAACGTGTTTATCATGTAATGAAAAAAATCCTATTATTGTTGATATATTATTATTATTTGATTAATTTAATAAAGTAAGCATACCCCTAAAGCAAACAAAACAAAAACAAAATATATTCAAATCGGTCAAGCCGTTTTTGAGTTTTAGCGAGACTAATAAACAGGTGGATTTTTGAGACGGAGCAATCAGGGTAGGTACCTCAATCGTTGTAGTTACAGAAAAATGGTCTTATGAGACTGTCCTTATTTATTTGACAAATTTTGATCCCCATTCACGGATTTTGAAAAAAATGGATAGTCAGCAAGAACATGTGCCATTTTCAGAAAATCTTTTTTGATGCGCACTGACCCTGTTTCTTATAAGAATCACAAAATTGTGACCAACAGGTTTAAGTACCTACTAGAAAAGTCAGAAAATCGCAAAAAACTTTTTCCATACATTTCGTAGGAAATAAGATTCACAACTTACCTACTTTTTAGGGTTCCGTACTTCAAAAGGATTAAACGGAACCCTTATAGGATCACTCGTGTTTCTGTCTGTCTGTCTGTCTGTCCGTCTGTCACAGCCAATTTGCTCCGAATCTAATGGACCGATTAAGCTGAAATTTGGTACACATATGAATTTCTGTGAGCCAAATTTGAACAGGTAAAGTAAATAAATGAATTTTGAATATGGGGGTCACTTTTGGGGGGCAAATAAGAAAATAAAAAAAAAAAGTTTTGCAAACTATACCGTGTTACATATCAAATGAAAGGACTTACGATGAAAGTCTCAAATATATATTTTTTTATAATTTTAAAATAAATTGTTTTAAAGTTATTTAAGAAAATAGACGAAAATTGGCCATTCCCCACACCTTATCTCCGAAACTATTGAGCCTAAAACTTTGAAACAAATACAGAAAATAGATCTTTATCTGCAGATTACAGGAAAACCTATAAGAAGTCTGTGGTCTTCAAATAACATGGTAAATCTCTCAATATTGTGAGTACAAACTTACATTTACAGTTGGAATGTACGGAAGAACATGTTTTTCACCTACAATGTTAAGTTTGTTCTTGGAATAATTCATCCCAACTACGGAACCCTTCATTGTGCGTGGTCCGACACGCAATTGGCCGGTTTTTTACTATGGATAAAACAGCCGCTACAATGAAAGCTGGCCGAAAATTAACAAAAATAGAATAGAATATATTTATTTGCTTTAAAACATGGTACATTAAGGACTTATTAATACAGTTATGATCTTACATGTTTCGTCATGGACTGGCATACAAATAATGCAAAACCTAAAACCGCATCCCGCCGCTCTCCACCTTCCCCTCCAAGCTTTCCTCGCTCTGAATGTCGTAAGTACTAGGACACTTACTGCAGCGGCTTGGGGTCGTCGTCTTCGAGGCTCCACAGCGGCGCGAGCCCATCGTCCGTGGCCAGCAGCAGCAGCGGCGGGCGGCCGCAGGAGGCGCGCGCAGCCCGCACCCCGCCGCCCTCCGCCTCCCCCTCCAAACTCTCCTCACTCTGAATGCACTTACTGCAGCGGCTTGGGGTCGTCGTCTTCGAGGCTCCACAGCGGCGCGAGCCCGTCGTCCGTGGCCAGCAGCAGCAGCGGCGGGCGGCCGCAGGAGGCGCGCGCAGCCCGCACCCCGCCACCCCCCGCCTCGCCCTCCGAGCCCTCCTCGCTGCACACCGGCACGCACAGCGAGCGCAGCTGCACACCCGACTGCAACCATAGCATAGCACGCTGGCACCGACGCAACCTCACCACCTTGCAACGCCCCGACAGTTGCATTCAGTAGCATCATCATCTGCCTGTAGCCTTCTTCCCAACTATGTTGGGGTCGGCTTCCAGTCAAACCGGATGCATCTGAATACCAGTATTTTACATGGAGCGATTACCTCCTCCACAACCCAGTTACTGAGTAATACGAACACTTGATTGTCGGTGACTTGCTTGCAAGTGTTTGATACAATATTTGCACTTTTGCCTGCGCGCAGTTCCATAAATGCATGTGTCGCAACTACTTCCAGTTAGTACGCGTTCGGCTACTAATCGCGTAACTCAAACCAAACCAAATCAAATCATCTAAGCGCTATTTTAGCTTAGACTTACCATTTGATAATTATAACTAGAATTCAATAATCCTACTAATATTATAAACTTACACTTCCTCTCTCTTTAAACGTCATTGGTAATAATGACATTTAAAGAGACATTGCATATATAGTTCCTTGCTCTTGTTTCATGTTTATTATTGTATAAGTATATATATATATATATATATATATACAACAACAACAACAATACAATACAATACAATGCTGAAATTTTACATAGAGTGACACAATGGGCGGTCTTATCGCTAAAAGCGATCTTTTACAGACAACCTTTGGATGGAGTATATGCATATATATACATATAAATTTATTAATGTATGTATATGTTGTATATGTATATGGTACACCACGGACTACCTACAGAATTGTCTCTCCTTGTCCCCATACTCCATCCAAAGGTTGTCTGTAAAAGATCGCTTTTAGCGATAAGACCGCCCATTGTGTCACTCTATGTAAAATTTCAGCATTGTAACATTGTAACCAGTAATTTAAATGGTGTGCATAATAAAGAGTATTCTATTCTATTATATTCTAAATGTTAAAGATTGGATGTTTGTCAAATCACGCAAAAACGGCTAAACGGATTTAGATGAAATTTGGCACACAGATAGTTTATAACCTGGATTAACACATAGCATACTTTTTATCCCGGTAGTAGGTTCCTGTGGGATATTTATCGATGTTCACGCGGGCAAAGCCGCGTTCAAAAGCTAGTAGTCTATAAACCATAATTGTTTCGTATAATTAAACCAGTACTCGATAACCAACACCCGAACCTTAACCAGTCTACTATAATAGCAAATATCAACATCCCCAGAAGTTAGCGCTAAACCATGAGGAGCAGCTGCTGTTCCACATGGTCCTTCGCCGCGAAGTAGAAGGGAAGGCTGTGCGCCGGGACCTTGCAACTAGTGTTGGGCAGCTGTCGCGTGAGGAGAATATAAGGTCAGAAGAAACCATTACCTACAAACACTTTCTGTTCACTTGCGTATCTAATTGACCTAGGGAATAATGGAGCAGCTAGCAATCAGCCAAATGGAGATTTACGACTTCTTGATACACTTGTAGCCAACACAAGAAACACGGAGCTGAACGTTTTCGTTCAGCTCCGTAGTCTACTGCAAACGGAAGTTGCAGTTATTACAAAATTATTGGAGAGAATTTAACGCAACCATTGAATGTGTTGTGAACTTGCTGAATTTAACCGCGCATTTCACAAAAAAATAGGAGATAGGTAGATATCACCACCTGGGATCCACCTTTGGTACTTTTGGTAGCACAGAAACTTGACAGGGAATCACTCGCTTTATACATTGAGTCGGTGAAGAGTACCAGGGATCTACCAGTCCTTCAAGAATTCCTAGATTTCTTGGAAAATAAGTTTTCGTGAACAAGCGCTGTCAGTGAAGGCTGGTCATACCTTAGCGGCCACGGCTTATTTTAATTTAATTTAAATATTTGAATTATTTTTTTTTATCAGACTTCAAAAAGGAGGAGGTTATCAATTCGTCGGAACCTTTTTTTTTTTTTTTTTAAGGACGCTTTTAACGTTCTGCATCGTTCTCACATGTAAAATTTCAACATGAATGATGTAACCATTATTTTGTAACCATATCTTGATTTAAAAGAGTGTCCGTGGAGTTTCTTGCCCGTTCTTCTCCATAGGTACCTACTATGCTTTGGAATGGGCGCCTAGCTTCATCTTTTTGACTGACCGACCCCTTGACAATTCAAAAGTGCCTGTAATTGGTTTAATTGAAATAAATGCTTTGAGTTTGAGTTTGAGTTTGACCGCCTTTAGAAGCATCGCGGCGTAAACAAGAATCAAATAACCAAAAGATGACCACCCAACCACAAAACCATCAAAATTATCAAGCAAACCAGGAGAAATATTCTAGTTTAAATAATTACCAGCAATCATCGAATAGTAGCTATCCAAATAACATGAAAAACAATACGAAATCTTTCCATGTGTCACGGACGGCTCAGTACGGGTTATGGATGTGCAATTGTGCGCCCAATTTATGCTAATGTCGGATGAGCAAAAACAATACGAAATAAAAAAATTAAAAAAAAAAATGTTTATTGAAGAAAAAGCTAAACTAGGTACTAACTAAAACAATGTTATATTTATAACTAGGTGGCTATGCTATGCACAATACATTGAAACCCTGATCTCCAAACTAGGAGTATCCCTGTATCTTAGAGATCAGTGTCCCTCCGCAGCAAAGTCACAAGCCAATATTGTAACTCATTGGTACAAAGCATTTCTTTAAATAGTTGAATGAAGAGAAAAATAGAAAAAGAAATTTAATTTATAATTTTTAAAAAATAATAAAATAAAAAACAACCATAAAACCCTTAGATATAATAAAATATATAAATTATTCTCATTTACAATTATGTATGTGTGTGTGGGGGTTAGGTGTGTGTGTGTGTATGCGCGTGAATGCGTGCGTGTGTGCGTGCGTGTTGAGTGGTTGTACATGTGTGAGAGGGGAGTATGTGTAAGTGCAGGTATGCTTAATTAAATAAAAAACATAAAATTTTAGGGTAGGTGGCCTAAAAGAAGATCCTCAGTGTTTTATTTATTTATTTATTATTACAAAATCCACAGCTCTTTAACAATTTTACTTAAATAGATAAAACCAATCTTACAGCCAGTTATGGATTTACAATTTATAGCAACACTGATTACATGCATCAGAAACAACAGGATGACATGCTACGAGTAGAACCATCTAAGCAAGCATTTCAAAGTGTGTGTGTTGATGAGTCAGTTTTGAGAGGTATTTTTTTAATGCGAGTTTGCATTCATATTTTGTTTTTGAAAATAGTTTTAATTCCTTGTTTAAACAATGATACACTTTTATGCTGTTGATATAATAATGGCGCCTGGCAAAAGATGTTCAGTGAGGTTCTAGTGGGAAAACCTTATGCCTATGTATTGTTCTACCAACTGGTTCAACGAGGGGGCAGGAAGAGTGCTTTCGGATTATCATGTGGCGCACGTAAAGTTGCCTGACAGTCAATAGGTCACATTCAGCATAAAGCTGGAAAGTGGGATACCTGCGTGGACGAAATAGTTCCATGTGTCACGGACTAACGTCAATCACCTGCGCATTGTGTAATGCTCACCACGGGTTATGGATGTGCAATTATTGTGCACCCAATTTATGCTGCTAACGTCGGATGAGCAAAAACAATACGAAATAGTTCCATGTATGACGGACTCACATCAATCACCCGCGCATTGTGTAATGCTCACCATGGGTTATGGATGTGCAATTGTGCACCCAATTTATGCTAATGTCGGATGAGCAAAAACTAAATACTGTCAACTATCTAAAGTGTTACACGAATTGTCTATTCAACCATTTAAATAAATCTTTTTTCTAATAAAACATGTCGCAAATGCAACAAAACATTTTTGGATGACGCAATTTCAACCAAAAACAGGCCATTCCCATCAGCAAATCCAAACCATAAATAAGGCTGCGCACACACTTGGGACATCATGCGTGACCAATGATGAACAAGCAGCACCTTCAGCCATGTATCTTGGGATGAGGTGTCCCAGACACTCTTAGCTACGGGCTTCTGACGACCATTTGCATTCAGTAGCAAGGAACCTACTAAACTTTCCTTCATCCACATACAAATGGCCACCATCTAGATCTCAATTCTTTTATCGGCTAACTTGACCCCTTAGTACATACCTCGACGTCCCAGACGCAGGCGCGGCCGTCGAGCCCGGCAGTGAGCAGAGCGCGGCCGGCCGCGGTGAAGTCGGCCGCCATGACAGGGTAGTGGTGCGCGGCCAGCGCGTGCAGCGCGTCCAGCACGCCCGACTCCGCGCTCCAGCGGAACACGCGCGCCACCCCGTCGCTGCAACAGTCACAGCATGACGCCCGCGCCTGGCGCATGCGGCGCGGCGTGGCACTCCTCATACCTGGACGCGGTGGCCACCAGCTCCCTGTGCGTGGCGATGTAGTTGATGGCGCCTGCGTGCGCCACGTCGGCCCACAGGCGCCGCAAGCACGTGTGCTCCGCTTGCACGTCGTGATCGCGCAGCGCCGCCGGCGCCAGCACCCCATGCTGGTCTACCACCTCTTCGTCAACCGGCCCGATGCCCTGTAAGTAATATTGAGGTAATTTTTTTTTCATGTGTTAAACACGTGTTTTAACATGTGTTAAACACAATAAGCAATTCAGTTGAGGTGTCATGTTCTTTTTTTTTTTATTATTAGCAGAAGGAATTCTTGAGAGTCCCTTTCATATGGTGTGATCAAATCTCAGCATTTCTTCTAATTTACTGGCATTCCCCCGAGAGACAATCTTCTTGAACAATGATGTGGATTGGCTCCCACTAAGCTTTATGTTCGGTTGATCTGGATTCACCGACAATGTTCCGTTTGCCGTTGCTCATCAGCAGCTTCTTGATTGCTAGCGTCTGATATACGAATTGATGAAGAGCTAGGTGAATCTTTTGGTGAGGAAATTCAAGTGACCAGGCCAATTAAATCTGTCGATCTGCGGATATCAGGCCTGGATGACTCCGTCACGGCCGATGCAGTTGTGACTGCAGTGGTCAGAGATGGAGGGTGTGCCCCAGAGCATGTTAAAACTTCGGAGATCTACAGCGTGGCCGGCTTGAGGTCGACAGTGATCAGTTGTCCGGTATCAGCGGCCAATAAAATCATTAAAAGCCGCAGAATGGTTGTGGGTTGGGCGTCAGCGCAGGTGAAATTGCTTGCCGCCAGACCATTGAGGTGCTATCGGTGTCTTGAAGATGGACACGTTGCAGCGCAATGCACTTCGGCGGTTGATCGCAGCAAGTTATGCTACCGCTGCGGTCAGTCCGGACACATAGCCAAGAGTTGCGAGGCCACGCCACACTGCTTTATTTGTGCGGCATCAGGAAATCCATCCGAACACCGGGCAGGCAGTAAGACCTGTGCTGCACCCAAGGGCAACGCCATGGGTCGACCCAGAGCCAAGGCGGCAGTTTCAGCTTCACAGTCGTCGTCGCAGCAGGTAGCTGCAACAGAGGCCACGCAAATGGCCATCGGGGTGGAGAATAAAGATATTGACTGTGTATAATGGCTCAATATCTTAGTGTCCTCCAGAGTAATATCAACCACTGTGCTAGGGCTCAGGACTTACTTCTTCAGAGTATGGCACAGTGGTCGATCCATGTTGCTGTAGTTGCAGAGCCGTACTTTGTCCTACCCAGGGATGACTGGGTGAGTGACTCCAGCGGCTTGGTAGCCCTCATATTACGGGCTTCCATTGGATTTCCGTCCTTTGTAAACATTACCCGGGGGCGGGGATTTGTGGCAGCATACCTTGGGGACTTGGTAGTGGTCGGGGTGTACCACTCCCCAAACAGGTCTCTCGCCGACTTTCGTAGTCTTATAGCGGAGTTGGGCACTGTCGTCAGTCGTAGCCATCCTGTTCCCGTTTTGGTCCTTGGGGACTTTAATGCAAAATCCACGGCCTGGGGTTCCCTTAGAACAGATGCACGGGGTCAGGTCTTGGAGCAGTGGGCCGTAGAGGCCGGCTTGCTCATCCTCAATCGAGGGTCGGTGCTCACGTGCGTGCGTCAGCGAGGCGGGTCAATAGTGGATATTTCATTTGCTAGCCCCGCTATAGCGCGCCGTGTCCAGGGCTGGCGTGTGATGGAAGAGGTGGAGACATTGTCGGATCACCGATATATCCGCTTTAACGTCTCCGCCCAAGCTGCCAGTAGTCCGGCCCGGCTGGCTTCTGAAGGGGAGGGTCCGCGTTGGGCACTAAAAAAGCTGGATCGGGAGGCGTTACTGGAAGCCTCAATCGTCCAGGCCTGGGTATCTGCACCGGATAGGCCTGCCAATATTAACGAGGAGGTGGAATGGCTCCAGGAAGCGCTGACCATTATTTGCGATGCGGCGATGCCACGATCGCAGCGCGGACCTGCCAAACGCCAGGTGTACTGGTGGTCGCTTGAAATTGCGCACTTACGCGAAGCGTGCGTAGCAGCACGGCGCCGGTATGCCAGGCACCGCAGGAGGCGTATTCGCATACCAAATGCAGAAGCCATAGAGGCAGAGCTGTATGAGGGGTACAGAGCTGCGAAGGAAGCCATGAAGACGGCGATTCGAAGGGCTAAAACTCAGGCCCGCGAGGAGTTGCTGGCGACTCTGGACCAAGATCCGTGGGGGCGACCTTACCTTATGGTCAGGAATAAGCTTCGCCCATGGGCTCCACCTCTTACCCAGAGTCTCCAACCACAAGTCCTCGATCAGGTGGTCAGCGCTCTTTTCCCTTCAAGGGCAGAGCACATTCCTCCACCGCTCGTACCCCCTGCAGAGCTCGGTGAGGATGCCATCGAAGTTGATGCAGATGACGATGACGACGTACCTGAAGTGACCCAGATAGAAGTGAGAGCCGGGTGTTGCGGTTACAAGCCAAAAACACCGCCCCAGGGCCGGACGGCGTACCAGGCCGTGCACTAGCATTGTCTATGCGGGCTCTCTGGCCCCGATTTGCAGCCCTTTTCAGCGCATGCTTTGAGCGGGGTCAGTTTCCACGACAGTGGAAAGCTGGCAAGCTGGTCCTGCTGAGGAAGGAGGGGCGCCCTGCTGACTCTACGTCAGCATACAGGCCCATTGTGCTCTTGGACGAGACGAGCAAGCTTTTAGAGAGAATCATCGCTGACCGCCTCGTCCAGCACTTGACTGACGTGGGGCCAGATTTGGCGGATAACCAGTTCGGTTTTCGCCGGGGGCGCTCCACTGTGGATGCCATCATGCGTGTAAGGGCTCTAGCGGAGGAAGCAGTTGCCCAGGGTGAGGTCGTTTTGGCGGTGTCTCTGGATATCGCCAACGCCTTTAACACCTTGCCCTGGAGTTGCATAAGGGAGGCACTCGTATATCATCGTGTGCCTGCCTACCTCCGTCGCATTATCGGGGACTATCTAGCGGAGAGAGCCGTAATCTACCCGGGTCGGGAAGGATGGAGCCGGCGAGAAACGTCGTGCGGTGTTCCACAGGGTTCGGTGTTAGGGCCACTGCTGTGGAACATTGGTTACGACTGGGTGCTGCGCGTTGCACTTCCCCACGGTGTCAACGTAATCTGTTACGCTGATGACACACTGGTGACGGCCCAGGGGCAAACGCACCGGCAATCGGCCATGCTGGCCACGGCAGGGGTTGCGCAGGTCATTGGAAGGATCCAGCGTTTGGGTCTTGAGGTAGCTTTGCACAAGTCTGAGGCTCTCTGTTTCCATGGGCCTCGGAACAAACCACCTCGGGATTTACACATAGTGGTAGGAGGCGTCCGCATCGCTGTCGAGTCGACGATGAAATACCTGGGGCTCGTCCTCGACAGTCGGTGGGACTTTGGGCCACACATTCAGCGGATGGTCCCCAGATTGATGAACGTTGCAGCTGCTCTTGCGCGACTGCTACCCAATTTGGGAGGGTCCAACGCCTCCTGCCGGAGGCTGTACGTGGGGATCGTACGGTCCATGGCTCTGTATGGAGCACCCGTGTGGGCGGACACCCTGACAGCCCGCAACGTCGCAATATTACGACGGCCGCAGAGAGCGATGGCTGTTAGGGTGATAAGGGGATACCGTACGATCTCCTACGAGGCAGCAACTCTCCTGGCCGGATCAGTGCCCTGGGATCTGGACGCAAAAATCCTTGCGTCCCTTTATCGCTGGCGGAAGATGGAGCAAGCGCGTGGTCAGTGTCCAGGTCCCCGGGAATTCGAGGCACGAAGGACCGAGCTCCGTCGGATCCTTGTGGCTGAATGGAGGGAGCGACTTGTACAACCCAGGTGGGGGCTCGCCACAATAGTGGCGGTAAGGCCGGTTATGGAGGAATGGCTGGAGAGGCAGCATGGCGCCCTCAGTTTTCGGCTGACGCAGGTGCTTACTGGACATGGATGTTTCGGGAAGTACCTGCGTCGCATAGGTCGGGAGCGGACGCCCGCTTGTCATCACTGTGTGGACTGCCTCGAGGACACGGCGCAACATACGCTGGAGGAGTGCTCAGCTTGGGCCCAACAGCGATGTGCCCTCGTCGCGACACTTGGTGCGGGTGATCTCACACTTCCAGCCGTGGTTCAATCCATGGTTGGAAGCGAAAACGCGTGGGATGCAGTCGCCTCTTTTTGCGAGGAGGTGATGCATGCAAAGGAGACGGCGGAGAGGGAGAGAGAGCATACCTCTCATTCCACCCGCATCAGAAGAGCAGCGGGGCGTCGAAGGGCGCTTAACGATCTCCAGCCACCATAAGGAGGGGCCTGCGGGCGGCGAAACTGGGCCGGTGTCGCCACTCGAGCAGACAGGCTCAAAGAGGTGGCACGCATAACATGCGCGCCTTAATGGGAAGACGTGCGGTCGTGTGATCGGCCGCACTTGGTGATGGGGCCCGCTAGGCAGGGCGGGCTGATACCAGTCGGGGGTGCGGTGAATGTACAAGTATCTCCCGGGCCCCCGACTCATGGTGCTAGAAGGAACAGTGGGGTTTTAGTCGGTAAAAGTCCGACATAACCCTCCGTTGTTCCCAGACGGAGGGTATCCATGAGGATTTCCCCACGAAAAAAAAAAAAAAAAAAAAAAAAAGGTATAACCACGATCTTCAAACTTACATAATCTAACATGATTCTCTAGAAACTCCCGCCAGTATGTATCCAGAGTTTGCAAACGTTCCTTGATGTTGGTCGGAGTTCTGCGATCTGCAGAATCCTTCTTGAAATTCCGCAGTTGCTGCTCCATGCCTTGAATGATCTGATCCTGATTGGCCAAAATGTCCTCCATGTTGGCGCTCATGATTGTTGTTGGTTGAGTTTCAGCAGACGGATGTTGCTCTGTCCACAGGTCGTAGCCGCAGGAACTGTACTTTCACGCCGACAGTTTATTCACACTGTTAAGAACGCGAAATAGTCCCGCCTATACGGAAGCTCGAAGGACCAAAAAGATGTAGGATCTTTACACCTTTTAATGATGATAGTTGATTGATACGCAAGGATGTGGCGGCATCTACATCGCCACATACCAACTACGTTACTACGCGTCACACTGACGTCACGCAATCCTGCATCGCGCAATTAGAGTTTACCGCTCAACTAGTATATATACAACATCCCGACATCAACCGTCGGGCAGTTGCTCACCAGACACGACACCCGTCTGGTCGGAGGATCCTCCCTTTTCAATGGAGGATGAGTGAACTTTACACCCTGTTCCTCATGCCTCTAAACTGGTGACCCCGAACATGAACGTCAGCGCAGCCTTCGTGCGACTCCTTCAGCGTGACGTCATCAGCATCACTTCCTCAAGCTTTCGAGAGGCGAGTCACACAGCCAGCCAGCATCCACGGCTTCAACGGGTATCCTGACCACCTGCATGCAGCGGACGCGCATTCCTGGTCATCACCCTCAGCCTCATCAGCAACCTTGTCACAGCACACTGCACTCTCGGCCGGTCCACAAGAAGAGCCCTACCTCTCCTGGTCGACACCAGCAGTCAGCCTCAACCCAGCGCTGTACACTCCGACTCACTGGAGCATAACGCAGCGCCATCACCCCGACTCACTGGGGAATCACCGCAGACAGTTCCGACTCGCCGTGAACTATGTGGCACCCGGTTCCGACTCACTGGAACCACAACTGGCACTGGCAAGCATCGCAAGATACACGACTCAGCCCACTATTGACCTCCGGTCTCAGGAGGGGAGTGATGTGGCGGCATCTACATTGCCACATACCAACTACGTTACTACGCGTCACACTGACGTCACGCAATCCTGCATCGCGCAATTAGAGTTTACCGCGCAACTAGCATATATACAACGTCCCGACATCAATCATCATCATCTCAATCTTGGGTTCTACCCTATTTCTCATATATATTAACAACCTATGCAAAATGTCTCTAAAGAATTGTTCAATCTTTACTTACGCAGATGATACGGCTCTATTAATTCATGGTAATGACTGGCCTGAAACAGTAAAATACGCGGAACTTGCTCTAAACTCAGTGATGAAATGGCTGTCTAATAATGTCCTAACCTTAAATTTAAATAAAACGGTATACTTACCTTTCTCCTTACTATCCACCAACCTACCTCCACCTGATTCAATGGTGCTCAGAGCTCATACTTGTTTACTTGGTCTATCTTCTTCACAATGTGCCTGTCCTCAACTCAAGAGGTGTGAGTCTGTCAAATATCTCGGAGTCTATGTAGATAGTTCTCTGAGCTGGAAACCTCATCTTAGTAATCTCATTTCGCGAGTCCGCAAGTGTATATTTATTTTTAAAAAACTAAGACGCTTCGCGGACCGCCTTACGATTAAAACTGTTTATTATGCCCTGTGTCAGAGCATAATAAGCTACTGCATCACAGTGTGGGGTGGGACTCCCAAGACTGTCCTCCTGCCTCTTGAACGCGCACAGAGAGCTGTACTCAAGGTAATGACCTCGAGGCGTTTTAGGTATCCCACTACGGCTCTCTACACCGAATGTCAGGTTCTCACTGTGAGACAGCTCTTTGTTGTTGGCACTATTCTGCGCAAACATCCCTCTGTGGTATATGATCCGAATGCTACCAAAAAGCATAGACACTTTGAAGTTTGCCCAACTCACGGTTGTAGAACGGCCCATGCTCAGTGTCATTTTGGTGTATTTTCAAACCATTTATACAATAAAATAAATAAACTCTGCTCCATTGCTCCCATGTGTCTAAATATATGCAAAACCGAGGTTACAAAGTGGCTCTTGACAATGAGCTATAGTAAGACTGAAGATTTACTACGTATATCAATCGCTTAACCTAATGTAGTTAATAATGTAATATGTTTATAGTTATATTTATACAGACTTACATATACACAGGTTTTCATCATATTTATCTCTCCCTCACACTCATACAAACACTCATACATAGGTACAGAAATAGGCCACATCATAGCTGCTTTGGCTAGTTAGTTTAGTATTTTATATTGTAATTTGATTAGGTACTGTGCTCGTCTTACAACTGTTGCTATATGTTCAAATCTTAGGCGAGGACGCTGGCACCCTAAACACAAGTTAAATCTTACTTTGGGTGCCAGAGTTCATCGAAAACACTCTTTTCCATTGTTGAAACGTTGCATAGTTTTAAGATAAGTGTTAGTGTACAACTGAAGTTAATAAAATTATTATTATTATTTATTTTTATTTATCAACCGTCGGGCAGTTGCCCACCAGACACGACACCCGTCTGGTCGGAGGATCCTCCCTTTTCAATGGAGGATGAATGAACTTTACACCCTGTTCCTCATGCCTCTAAAAGATTACGTAATAATGGACTTTATTGATTAAATGATAATGAGTGCACGCGATTTGGATGATATTTGTGTACTAAACTATAGACTGCGCGTAGCAAGTAAAGTGCTGACACAATGATGTCAAATTTGTACAGTGTTTACACTGTACAGTAGTTGTGAACCTATGGGGTTCGCAACTAACACCCCCCCCCCCCCCCCCTCCTCCCCCGGGGGTGTTGGATTTATAAATTAGTATATTGTATCACCTGAAGAGTTAATCTAACGATCGATAATGTTGAGACCCACTCGGATGAATTAACTCATTGTTGAAAAAGAGCAGAAACGCCCTTCTGATACACCCATGTCAGAAAATAATCAAGTTTCTCAAATACTACATCCTGAGACACCGTTTTCTGAGACATAAATAAATTTATTTATTTATATAACACAACTATTATTACAGGTCTTAAATTAACCTAATGTAGGTAATAACAACTTCAACAACTTATTTCTAATATTATCCAATATCTATCGAACAGTCAGTATTATTAATTTTGGGAAGTACGAGTAATACAATATGCAGTTCGTGTAAATTCACTCAGTGTGCAGCTAAATAGATCGACCTGTTGTAAATGAACAACTGTAACAGATGGTAGTGATCATAGGTAGTGATAAACTTGTTACGATGCACTTTCCATAATGTTCAAATATAATCATTAGCCACTAATGCTTTCTACGTTATGTCTTATTGTTCCCAATAGGTACAAATAAACTTATTATTCTTATTCATGAGTTTCACTTACTTATTTTCTCATAGAGGGTGATAAAAATCAGAGTGTCCACCTCGGGAGCAACACTATTTAAAGCTCGAGTGACGTACTTTGAATCCCTCGCTGCACTGAGGATTCTACTCTAGAATCCTTCGCTCAGCTCTGGATTCAAAGAAACACTCTCGCTTTTAAAATAGTTGTTTGCTCCCTCGACAAACAAGGTACTGTTTTGACAATTTGTATAACTTTGGGTCAACAAGATGCTTATCCTGTGAACATTTGAAGACTGTAGCTCCAACCGTTTGGGTGTAAAACCTGTGTGACAGACGACGGACAGACGGACACGTGAGTGACAGCAATGGGGCTGCGGTTGGAGCCTTCGGGTACGGAACCCTAAATTGCAATTTATGTTTGTAAACTTAAAGCAGTTGGAGACTCGACCGTGACGTACATCAGTGTATGGGAGAACATGTTTTTCAACTACAATGATAAGCTTGTTTTTGGGATAAATTCTTTTCAACTACGAAGCCCTTCATTGTGCGTCTTCATTGTGCGTGCGCACACCGACACCACGCACTTGGCCGGTTTTTCCCTTTTGAGGGACGGAACTCTAAAATCGTATTTGCAATTACTGACTTTAAGATCACCGAGACCGAAGTGAGCCAGTGCTTCGCACGCGGTGTCCAGCCGGTCGTCCAGCGAGAGAGAGCCCAGCGACCACATCCGGAGCGATCTGTCGTTCGAGCCTGGAATCAATGAAAACTCCATTATGATGGGTCAGCAACAGACACAACCGTGGCTTTCAACGTCAGTGCTGACCGGTGAGCATGTAGCGCATATCGTGCGCGAGCACCACGCACGTGAGGTACCGCGAGTGCGCGTGCACCACGCGCACGCAGCGCAGCTGCAGCCCGTCGGGCAGCCACAGGCGCGCCGTGCGGTCCAGCGACGCGGACGCCAGCAGCGAGCGCTCGCCCCAACCGGCCCAGCGCAGCGCCGTCACCGCCGCCGAGTGCCCGCGCAGCCGGTGCCCGCCCGCCAGCAGCCCGCGCGGCCAGCCATCGTCCACGCGCGTGTGCCACACCCGGATGAGCGAGTCCTGCCCACCCGTAGCGCACAGCTTGCCATCCTCCGTGACGTCCGCGCACAGCGCGCCCAGGTCGTGCACGTTGTCCATCCACGCGAGCGCCGTGGGCGTCGGGCTCCCGCTAGCGCCACTTCGACACACCTCTGTACACATAAACACAAGTTACAACAGATAGAAGCCCAACCTTGTTGTCGCTGCCACGACACAAGATTACCTGCGAGGTCGAACACCTTCAGCACCCCGTGCGTGCACGCGGTGAGCAGCATCGCGCCGCGCGCAGGCGCCGTCACGGCGTGCAGCGCGCCCTCGTGCGCGTGCAGGCGCGCCAGCAGCTGCGCGCGCGGCACGTGCCACACGCACAGCACGCCGTCGTCGTGTCCGCTCAGCAGACGCGCGCGCGCCGCCCAGCACAGCGCGCGCACGGCGGCGGCGCCCGGCGCGGCCAGCAGCCGGCGCGGCGCCAGGCCCCGGCCGGCCCACACGCGCGCGGCGCCGTCCACGCCGCCCGACGCCAACAGCACGCCTGACGCGGCCCAGCGCGTCGCCGTGACGCCGTAGCGGTGCGCGTGCTCGGCGCGCGCCACCTCGTCCCAGCCAGCGCCGCCGCTCCAGCGCCACAGCCGCAGCGAGCGGTCGCCGCTGCCGGTCACGAGCTGCGCGCCGCTCGCGTCCGCGCACGTCACCTCATTGCGGTGCGCACGCAGCGTCTGAATTAGCGTTGGCTCTTCGATCTCTTCCATAACTATACAGCTTTCTTGTTGGATTGTTGGAGTTCAAACTACCGCGTGGAACTGCTCGTGTTACAATTACTCTGAGTTATGATCATCACATAAACATTTCCAGAACTATGACGCATACATAATGAAAGTTTAATCTTTGTTAGTAGCTAACTACTAGTGGACATGAGCTGTGTCACTGGTGATGGCGGCACGTTCGGTGGATGTGCCGTATGTGTGCCGTGGATCGATGGCCGGCCGCCGCCTCGCGTGACCGGTAACGCCCGCTGGCCGCCTCGCAGGTACGCGCGCACTACGTCTGCTACCCACGCAGCACTGACACTACGTAGTACATTCATTCATTTTTCACCTACTTACTCAGTACTTACTCCAAATAGTTCATAGTGTAAACTGTTGGCAGTCGGTCATTCAACTTTAGAAACCAAAAAATAATAATTAAACGGAATAATTAATCTTAAAATCATTTGTAATTTAGAACCAGTTATGACAAAGGCTATAGAACTGTTATATTATTATCGATTGGATGTGAATTCTCGATAGGTGACCTACGATACTGATTGTGGCAAGTCTTGTCGCCAATACAAGTCATTTAAAAAAAATGTACATACTTACGTACCTACCTACTTACAAACACCTGTTATACATTTGTGTGGATGCCTGGTAATAGATTATCATATTATTATGTGAATATATTGTAACCCCCGTTCGGACGGGCGTAATAAAATGGCGATGGGATTTTATAGCGCACTGGATCTTCAACGCTCTGCTTAGCGCCGAGAGTGCAGAATTAAACAGTGTGTTTTTTCGACGCGCTAGAATGTACTCTGTTATCCCCCGTTCGCACGGGCGTAATAAAATCGCGGTGGGATTTTATCGCGCACTGGATTTTTATCTCTCGCTGTTGAGCCGAGCGTTGAGAATCCAAATTAACAATAACATTCTACATTCTAGCGCGTCGAAAAAACACACTGTTGGATTTTGCACTCTCGGCGATAAGCAGAGCGTTGAAAATCCAGCGCGCGAAAAAAATCGCCGCGATATTTTTCCGTCCGTGTGAACGTCGACTTATTGTTAAGTTGGATTCTCAACGCTCGGCTTAAGAACGAGAGTTGAAAATCCAGTGCGCTATAAAATCCCGCCGCGATTTTATTACGCCCGTGCGAACGGGGGTTTAGTGTGATTAAATGAAAATTATTTATAATTATCAATTATTATTAATAATCACCTCATGATTTGGTAAATGTGAATATAACATTGAAATTCATTACGTTCATCAGTTGTTATTAATGATTCACTTCTCGTCGGTAAAAGTAAAATGAAATAAGACTCGAAGTTATTTGTTCAGTAGATATTTATTTATTTATAATACTACAGTACATACAAAAAAAACTTTTTTACAAAAAAATACAACCGACTTCCAAAAACAACACTACAAAGTGAAAAATAACTTTAATTTCGGAAGTCGGTATCGGTGTCGGTGTTAAATGTATTTTGGTTTTTTTCCACCGACTTCCGAAATTAAAGTTATTTTTCACTTTGTAGTGTTGTTTTTGGAAGTCGGTTGTATTTTTTTGTAAAAAAGTTTTTATTTTTCACTTTTTAGTTGTGTACCTACCCCACACAAATTCTAATACCACTATCTGCGAAACACTAGAACACATCCATATAGGCCTAATTTACGGACACGCGGGCGTCGCGCGGCACGTTGCGCGGCGCGTTGCGCGGCGCGTTGAGCGGCGCGGCCCGCACTAAACTCAAACATAGGGCGTTCTATGAGAGTGTTTACGGACACGCGGGCGTTGCGCGGCACGTTGCGCGGCGCGTTGAGCGGCGCGGCCCGCACTAAACTCAAACATAGGGCGTTCTATGAGAGTGTTTACGGACACGCGGGCGTTGCGCGGCACGTTGCGCGGCGCGTTGAGCGGCGCGGCCCGCACTAAACTCAAACATAGGGCGTTCTATGAGAGTGTTTACGGACACGCGGGCGTTGCGCGGCACGTTGCGCGGCGCGTTGAGCGGCGCGGCCCGCACTAAACTCAAACATAGGGCGTTCTATGAGAGTGTTTACGGACACGCGGGCGTTGCGCGGCACGTTGCGCGGCGCGTTGAGCGGCGCGGCCCGCACTAAACTCAAACATAGGGCGTTCTATGAGAGTGTTTACGGACACGCGGGCGTCGCGCGGCACGTTGCGCGGCGCGTTGAGCGGCGCGGCCCGCACTAAACTCAAACATAGGGCGTTCTATGAGAGTGTTTACGGACACGCGGGCGTCGCGCGGCACGTTGCGCGGCGCGTTGAGCGGCGCGGCCCGCACTAAACTCAAACATAGGGCGTTCTATGAGAGTGTTTACGGACACGCGGGCGTCGCGCGGCACGTTGCGCGGCGCGTTGAGCGGCGCGGCCCGCACTAAACTCAAACATAGGGCGTTCTATGAGAGTGTTTACGGACACGCGGGCGTCGCGCGGCACGTTGCGCGGCGCGTTGAGCGGCGCGGCCCGCACTAAACTCAAACATAGGGCGTTCTATGAGAGTGTTTACGGACACGCGGGCGTCGCGCGGCACGTTGCGCGGCGCGTTGAGCGGCGCGGCCCGCACTAAACTCAAACATAGGGCGTTCTATGAGAGTGTTTACGGACACGCGGGCGTCGCGCGGCACGTTGCGCGGCGCGTTGAGCGGCGCGGCCCGCACTAAACTCAAACATAGGGCGTTCTATGAGAGTGTTTACGGACACGCGGGCGTCGCGCGGCACGTTGCGCGGCGCGTTGAGCGGCGCGGCCCGCACTAAACTCAAACATAGGGCGTTCTATGAGAGTGTTTACGGACACGCGGGCGTCGCGCGGCACGTTGCGCGGCGCGTTGAGCGGCGCGGCCCGCACTAAACTCAAACATAGGGCGTTCTATGAGAGTGTTTACGGACACGCGGGCGTTGCGCGGCACGTTGCGCGGCGCGTTGAGCGGCGCGGCCCGCACTAAACTCAAACATAGGGCGTTCTATGAGAGTGTTTACGGACACGCGGGCGTTGCGCGGCACGTTGCGCGGCGCGTTGAGCGGCGCGGCCCGCACTAAACTCAAACATAGGGCGTTCTATGAGAGTGTTTACGGACACGCGGGCGTTGCGCGGCACGTTGCGCGGCGCGTTGAGCGGCGCGGCCCGCACTAAACTCAAACATAGGGCGTTCTATGAGAGTGTTTACGGACACGCGGGCGTTGCGCGGCACGTTGCGCGGCGCGTTGAGCGGCGCGGCCCGCACTAAACTCAAACATAGGGCGTTCTATGAGAGTGTTTACGGACACGCGGGCGTTGCGCGGCACGTTGCGCGGCGCGTTGAGCGGCGCGGCCCGCACTAAACTCAAACATAGGGCGTTCTATGAGAGTGTTTACGGACACGCGGGCGTTGCGCGGCACGTTGCGCGGCGCGTTGAGCGGCGCGGCCCGCACTAAACTCAAACATAGGGCGTTCTATGAGAGTGTTTACGGACACGCGGGCGTTGCGCGGCACGTTGCGCGGCGCGTTGAGCGGCGCGGCCCGCACTAAACTCAAACATAGGGCGTTCTATGAGAGTGTTTACGGACACGCGGGCGTTGCGCGGCACGTTGCGCGGCGCGTTGAGCGGCGCGGCCCGCACTAAACTCAAACATAGGGCGTTCTATGAGAGTGTTTACGGACACGCGGGCGTTGCGCGGCACGTTGCGCGGCGCGTTGAGCGGCGCGGCCCGCACTAAACTCAAACATAGGGCGTTCTATGAGAGTGTTTACGGACACGCGGGCGTTGCGCGGCACGTTGCGCGGCGCGTTGAGCGGCGCGGCCCGCACTAAACTCAAACATAGGGCGTTCTATGAGAGTGTTTACGGACACGCGGGCGTTGCGCGGCACGTTGCGCGGCGCGTTGAGCGGCGCGGCCCGCACTAAACTCAAACATAGGGCGTTCTATGAGAGTGTTTACGGACACGCGGGCGTCGCGCGGCACGTTGCGCGGCGCGTTGAGCGGCGCGGCCCGCACTAAACTCAAACATAGGGCGTTCTATGAGAGTGTTTACGGACACGCGGGCGTCGCGCGGCACGTTGCGCGGCGCGTTGAGCGGCGCGGCCCGCACTAAACTCAAACATAGGGCGTTCTATGAGAGTGTTTACGGACACGCGGGCGTCGCGCGGCACGTTGCGCGGCGCGTTGAGCGGCGCGGCCCGCACTAAACTCAAACATAGGGCGTTCTATGAGAGTGTTTACGGACACGCGGGCGTCGCGCGGCACGTTGCGCGGCGCGTTGAGCGGCGCGGCCCGCACTAAACTCAAACATAGGGCGTTCTATGAGAGTGTTTACGGACACGCGGGCGTCGCGCGGCACGTTGCGCGGCGCGTTGAGCGGCGCGGCCCGCACTAAACTCAAACATAGGGCGTTCTATGAGAGTTTACGGACACGCGGGCGTCGCGCGGCACGTTGCGCGGCGCGTTGAGCGGCGCGGCCCGCACTAAACTCAAACATAGGGCGTTCTATGAGAGTGTTTACGGACACGCGAGCGTCGCGCGGCACGTTGCGCGGCGCGTTGAGCGGCGCGGCCCGCACTAAACTCAAACATAGGGCATTCTATGAGAGTGTTTACGGACACGCGGGCGTTGCGCGGCACGTTGCGCGGCGCGTTGAGCGGCGCGGCCCGCACTAAACTCAAACATAGGGCGTTCTATGAGAGTGTTTACGGACACGCGGGCGTCGCGCGGCACGTTGCGCGGCGCGTTGAGCGGCGCGGCCCGCACTAAACTCAAACATAGGGCGTTCTATGAGAGTGTTTACGGACACGCGGGCGTTGCGCGGCACGTTGCGCGGCGCGTTGAGCGGCGCGGCCCGCACTAAACTCAAACATAGGGCGTTCTATGAGAGTGTTTACGGACACGCGGGCGTTGCGCGGCACGTTGCGCGGCGCGTTGAGCGGCGCGGCCCGCACTAAACTCAAACATAGGGCGTTCTATGAGAGTGTTTACGGACACGCGGGCGTTGCGCGGCACGTTGCGCGGCGCGTTGAGCGGCGCGGCCCGCACTAAACTCAAACATAGGGCGTTCTATGAGAGTGTTTACGGACACGCGGGCGTTGCGCGGCACGTTGCGCGGCGCGTTGAGCGGCGCGGCCCGCACTAAACTCAAACATAGGGCGTTCTATGAGAGTGTTTACGGACACGCGGGCGTCGCGCGGCACGTTGCGCGGCGCGTTGAGCGGCGCGGCCCGCACTAAACTCAAACATAGGGCGTTCTATGAGAGTGTTTACGGACACGCGGGCGTTGCGCGGCACGTTGCGCGGCGCGTTGAGCGGCGCGGCCCGCACTAAACTCAAACATAGGGCGTTCTATGAGAGTGTTTACGGACACGCGGGCGTCGCGCGGCACGTTGCGCGGCGCGTTGAGCGGCGCGGCCCGCACTAAACTCAAACATAGGGCGTTCTATGAGAGTGTTTACGGACACGCGGGCGTTGCGCGGCACGTTGCGCGGCGCGTTGAGCGGCGCGGCCCGCACTAAACTCAAACATAGGGCGTTCTATGAGAGTGTTTACGGACACGCGGGCGTTGCGCGGCACGTTGCGCGGCGCGTTGAGCGGCGCGGCCCGCACTAAACTCAAACATAGGGCGTTCTATGAGAGTGTTTACGGACACGCGGGCGTTGCGCGGCACGTTGCGCGGCGCGTTGAGCGGCGCGGCCCGCACTAAACTCAAACATAGGGCGTTCTATGAGAGTGTTTACGGACACGCGGGCGTCGCGCGGCACGTTGCGCGGCGCGTTGAGCGGCGCGGCCCGCACTAAACTCAAACATAGGGCGTTCTATGAGAGTGTTTACGGACACGCGGGCGTTGCGCGGCACGTTGCGCGGCGCGTTGAGCGGCGCGGCCCGCACTAAACTCAAACAAAGGGCGTTCTATGAGAGTGTTTACGGACACGCGGGCGTTGCGCGGCACGTTGCGCGGCGCGTTGAGCGGCGCGGCCCGCACTAAACTCAAACATAGGGCGTTCTATGAGAGTGTTTACGGACACGCGGGCGTTGCGCGGCACGTTGCGCGGCGCGTTGAGCGGCGCGGCCCGCACTAAACTCAAACATAGGGCGTTCTATGAGAGTGTTTACGGACACGCGGGCGTTGCGCGGCACGTTGCGCGGCGCGTTGAGCGGCGCGGCCCGCACTAAACTCAAACATAGGGCGTTCTATGAGAGTGTTTACGGACACGCGGGCGTTGCGCGGCACGTTGCGCGGCGCGTTGAGCGGCGCGGCCCGCACTAAACTCAAACATAGGGCGTTCTATGAGAGTGTTTACGGACACGCGGGCGTTGCGCGGCACGTTGCGTGGCGCGTTGAGCGGCGCGGCCCGCACTAAACTCAAACATAGGGCGTTCTATGAGAGTGTTTACGGACACGCGGGCGTTGCGCGGCACGTTGCGCGGCGCGTTGAGCGGCGCGGCCCGCACTAAACTCAAACATAGGGCGTTCTATGAGAGTGTTTACGGACACGCGGGCGTTGCGCGGCACGTTGCGCGGCGCGTTGAGCGGCGCGGCCCGCACTAAACTCAAACATAGGGCGTTCTATGAGAGTGTTTACGGACACGCGGGCGTTGCGCGGCACGTTGCGCGGCGCGTTGAGCGGCGCGGCCCGCACTAAACTCAAACATAGGGCGTTCTATGAGAGTGTTTACGGACACGCGGGCGTTGCGCGGCACGTTGCGCGGCGCGTTGAGCGGCGCGGCCCGCACTAAACTCAAACATAGGGCGTTCTATGAGAGTGTTTACGGACACGCGGGCGTTGCGCGGCACGTTGCGCGGCGCGTTGAGCGGCGCGGCCCGCACTAAACTCAAACATAGGGCGTTCTATGAGAGTGTTTACGGACACGCGGGCGTTGCGCGGCACGTTGCGCGGCGCGTTGAGCGGCGCGGCCCGCACTAAACTCAAACATAGGGCGTTCTATGAGAGTGTTTACGGACACGCGGGCGTTGCGCGGCACGTTGCGCGGCGCGTTGAGCGGCGCGGCCCGCACTAAACTCAAACATAGGGCGTTCTATGAGAGTGTTTACGGACACGCGGGCGTCGCGCGGCACGTTGCGCGGCGCGTTGAGCGGCGCGGCCCGCACTAAACTCAAACATAGGGCGTTCTATGAGAGTGTTTACGGACACGCGGGCGTCGCGCGGCACGTTGCGCGGCGCGTTGAGCGGCGCGGCCCGCACTAAACTCAAACATAGGGCGTTCTATGAGAGTGTTTACGGACACGCGGGCGTCGCGCGGCACGTTGCGCGGCGCGTTGAGCGGCGCGGCCCGCACTAAACTCAAACATAGGGCGTTCTATGAGAGTGTTTACGGACACGCGGGCGTCGCGCGGCACGTTGCGCGGCGCGTTGAGCGGCGCGGCCCGCACTAAACTCAAACATAGGGCGTTCTATGAGAGTTTACGGACACGCGGGCGTCGCGCGGCACGTTGCGCGGCGCGTTGAGCGGCGCGGCCCGCACTAAACTCAAACATAGGGCGTTCTATGAGAGTGTTTACGGACACGCGAGCGTCGCGCGGCACGTTGCGCGGCGCGTTGAGCGGCGCGGCCCGCACTAAACTCAAACATAGGGCATTCTATGAGAGTGTTTACGGACACGCGGGCGTTGCGCGGCACGTTGCGCGGCGCGTTGAGCGGCGCGGCCCGCACTAAACTCAAACATAGGGCGTTCTATGAGAGTGTTTACGGACACGCGGGCGTCGCGCGGCACGTTGCGCGGCGCGTTGAGCGACGCGGCCCGCACTAAACTCAAACATAGGGCGTTCTATGAGAGTGTTTACGGACACGCGGGCGTCGCGCGGCACGTTGCGCGGCGCGTTGAGCGGCGCGGCCCGCACTAAACTCAAACATAGGGCGTTCTATGAGAGTGTTTACGGACACGCGGGCGTCGCGCGGCACGTTGCGCGGCGCGTTGAGCGGCGCGGCCCGCACTAAACTCAAACATAGGGCGTTCTATGAGAGTGTTTACGGACACGCGGGCGTCGCGCGGCACGTTGCGCGGCGCGTTGAGCGGCGCGGCCCGCACTAAACTCAAACATAGGGCGTTCTATGAGAGTGTTTACGGAGACGCGATGTTACACGCGTTTGTTTTAATTGTAGCGTCGCATGTGGCGGGTGAAGCGACGGGCGAGCGACGCCGCGGCAGACGCGGCGGGTTTCTTCGGTTTAAGCCCCCGTTCCCACGGACGTAATAAAATCGCGGTGGAATAAAAAGGCCTAGCGCGGTTTTTTCCCACCTTCAACAGAGTGTTCGAACGAGAGTTAAAAATCCACTTCGAACTGATTCTTCGTACAGTGCGGGCGTACGATAGGTCCCGTAAAATTATTAGCGGCAGCTATTTGTGAAGCTAGGAGAGCACAACAGAACCAAATAAAATTTGGATTGCATCCCTTGAATGTTTGTGTAGGTACTCGTACTTATTTAAAAGACCAATTTGAGCAATGATTTAAGGAAATAATTATCCTGATAATTATCAATTAAATATCATATATAATATAGTATACTGTATTTTTGAGGAGCTCGTGGCTAAGTAATAACAGCCACACGGGTCGATCCATCAGGTTAAGCTACGCTTGCCGAGGTCGGTCCGTGGATGGGTGACCATCTTTACATACCGAGACTCCTCCGTGCCTCGGAAAGCATGTTAAGCCGTTGGTCCCTGCTGTCATTCGTGGTGGATCTTCGACAGTCGTTATGGGTCGTCAGAAGCCCGAAAGTCTGACAACCAGTCTTACCAAGGGGTATCGTATTATCCAGTTAATGGGTTGTGGAGGTCAGATAGGCAGTCGCTCCATGTATAATACTGGTATTCAGCTGCATCCGGTTAGACTGGAAGCCGACCCCAACATAGTTGGGAAAAGGCTAGGCAGATTGATATAGTAGACTGTATTTTCCCAAATTAAAGCCGTTTAGTTTTTACTTACTTTCTTTATGATAAACTCCACCCATATACCTACATATGTACAGAACTATTTTAGGATTCCATATTATAGGTACTATCAGCAAAACTTAAGCATGCTCAGTTTAGAAAATAATTCTGCGGAAGCGCAACTATTGATAGACCACACCCCTTCCTGATTTCGCCTATAGAGAAAATATGCATTTGTGTGAGTACAGTGCATGTAACAAAAAATAACAACAAACATTAGCAACAAATCAAATCAAAAACAAACGTGCGACCAATAGGTCCAACCAATACGTCAAAAAAGCATGCATCGGGCGATCGAGTCGCGAGCCGTGCTGTGCGATTATCACCCTAAAGATGAGCATGCGGAAGTTTGGTCGATAGTACCTAATATTGGAATTGGAAACATCGGAGAAAAATAATGGAACAAAAACAATGGGCAAATATCCGATATCCATATTAATAAAATTTCGATATTTGTAAAATAAAGTGAGTGCGTATACTGTGTACCTACCTATGCTACTTTAACCGATGTCGTCCAATGAAGTCCGATAACTAACTTCCAATAAATTAATTTCATGACCTCGGTAAAGAAAACATTGGAATAATCAGTCGTGTGGTTTATTTGCTGCTTTTTCAACGCTCATCGCCGAGCGTTGAAAATCGAACACCGCGCGATTGTAAATCGCGCTGGGAAAAATTGCGGCCGTGTGAGTAGTTCCGATGGCCATCTGTGGTCTTCCTCATTAGTCTTCTGTGGTCTTCCACCTATACCAAATGGGGCTTTCCGGAAGCAAATGTACCAGTTACTATAAAAAATACCCAAATCGCTATAGGTGTGCCCATAAAATTTGAAGCTTCCCCTTGATTTCTCTAGGATGCCATCATCAAATCCTGGTTTCCTTATCATTGTACTACCCTAGGGATATCATCTTTCCAACAAAAAAGGAATCATCAAAATCGGTTCATAAACGACGAAGTTATCCGCGAACACACATTAAAATATATATACACTCGTCGTGTCGTCGTCTCGTCGTGTGTACTTCGTCGTTTATCGGTCAAATTGAGAAACCTCCTTTTTTTGAAGTCGGTTCAGAATCAGGATCAGCTGTCCCTTACAAAACTTCAATAAAATGATCAGCTGTCCCTTACAAGACTTCAATAAAATGATCAGCTGTCCCTTACAAAACTTCAATAAAATTATCAGCTGTCCCTTACAAAACTTCAATACCTACTCGACCCAAATGTATGGCGATGACGATGTTGGTCCCATGAATAAAGTAGTTCAGTTTGATGGTCTGTGGCACCTGTATAAATATGAGCTGTAGTCTGCTGTCTAAATGTAAACAAAGGTTTTTAGCCAGTATGCCAGTCGCCGTTGATGTATGCATGAGAGGTAACAGGTGTGCCGCGCGTGTGACCCGTTGCGCCCGTAGAAAGTGTAGTGCAGTGCAGCGTACACCGGCGGCGCCCCTGACCTTGGCGTGCCGCGGCGTCCACTCACAAGCAAACACTTCATCAATACTTAGCTAACAATGTCCGCGATAGAGCTTGTACAATCAGTAGCGCGCAGATCGATTGACCTGTCATACTTGTCGGAAGGTCAACCTTTGTTTACTAATCAAGGCCCTTCCAGGCTTCACAATCATTCGACATCCGACTTATCCTGTCCGTCTGTATTGCTATTTACGCGTACCGAGGTCAGCCGACTGTCGCTCAACGTGACATTTTGACAATCAGCAACATCTGGGTGCCTACTCTCTAAGTCCGTCGACGAAGAGACGGGCCCTTCTGACAGTAGATCGAAACTTCGGAATGAACCCTGCACCTGATTAACTTTTTCGGTCGGGCAAATGCACATCGGGAGTAGGGACAACTGACAAATCGTGGTGTCATTCATTCTTAGGTCGGGCCCCAAACTAACCTTATGTCCGTAGGTGATACGGTTTCGAGTAGCGATCCGGCCGAAACTACAGATTTCGTGCTCAGGGAGTACCACCACAAGCACCTGGGCATTATAGGCAGGCAGCAGTACAACATGTATCTATAGTAATATATGTGTAGTCGAGAGAAAAGCTGCGATACTGAAAGGTTTTTGCAAGTTTTGAAGAAGTTCATAATGTGATTATTTTGTTGTTCAGTGCCATTAAACTTTTGTTTTATCTTATAAAAAGAACTGGGTTCTTAATAATTAATTACAATCTAACTAAGACTAATAAGCAAATCAAATCCAATCAAATAATCTTTATTGCAATCCATAATGCAACAAGCAAGCAATAGCAATAGCAATAGCAATTTAGCAATTAGTAGTTGTTTTAGTTTTTATCTTTTTATTACGGACGCTTTTTAACGTGCACGTCTTTCTACATTGTTCTCACATGTATATTTTCAACATGAACGATGTAACCAATATTTTGTAAAAATATTAGGATTTAAAAGAGTGTCCGTGGAGTTTCTTGCCCGTTCTTCTCCATAGGGATCTACTACGCTTTAGAATGGGCAACTAGCTTCATCTTTCTGACTGACCGACCCAGTGACAATTCAAAAGTGCCTGTAATCGGTTTATTTGAAATAAATGCTTTGAGTTTGAGTTTGAGTCGCGCAGTAAACTCTAATTGCGCGATGCAGGATTGCGTGACGTCTCAGTGAGACGCGTAGTTCGGATGTGGCGATGTAGATGCCGCCACAGCTCGAAGGGAGCTCTTGGATTTAAGATTCGCATATAAACTTCTCAATAACACCATTGACTGCCCACAATTGGTATGTAAGTTCAATTTCAGAGTACCCTGTAGACCACCTCGCAAACCCTTTGTTCCACCTCTTCGCCGTACAGTGTTTGCTACTAATTCATCTATACCCCGCATGTGCAAACTCATAAACGAACGCAGCGGCGTGGTTGACGTCCACGCAGACTCTATATCGACGTTTGTGAGACGTAATTAGCATTAGTACCTATTTAATATAATTATTTAGAATGTAAGTACCTACATTAAGTCTTTATAATTAAATTAAATTTATAGCAATTTTGTAGCTTGTTATTTGTTAGGACTCACACTCTATCAATGTCGACTAGTAACGACTAGCAACGTTATGTATGCGTGGTGTATAACTTTCGTAAAAACAATTTGCTGCCTGATTTCATAAGACGGCAGTTATCGACGCAAGTTCGAGTGTGTATTAATAGTGCAGATCATCAACCGTAGTCTTTGTTACGTAAGCAGCATGGCGGGTTGGCGGGCAGGCGGGCAAGCGGGCAGGCGGGCAGGCGGGCAGGCGGGCAGGCGGACCGGCTGTAGCTGCGCGGCCCGCGGCCTGCAGAGCGCCCACGACCGCTGCCTTCGCACAACCAGATCATCAATTCTATTTTCTTGTTATTCATTTTTGACGTTCAAAAGTGTCTCGTGTGAGTCGTGCCTATTTGAAATGAACGATTTGACTTTTGACATCGGCTTTTCGCGCCGGACTAGCTCGAGCCGTTGTGAGGTCGCGGTTACACAATAGTTGCACACGCTATGTACAGTAATCATAGTATGGCACATTCCAACTCATCGATGATGTCACTAGCACCGCACGCTAATCCCGCTGCCGGCACGCAGCGCGACGCGGGCGCGTTGCTGCTTTCCACACGCATCTATACCCTATACTTGATCAGCGACTGCATTCAAAACTAATTACTGCTGAGTACAATATACAAGTTAACGCTATTTACACTAGGTACTAAAGTAAATGACTAACTAACTAACTATACAAATAAATACAATAAAAAATAAGTTTTAAAACTAAAACCCGACTATTGAAAAATCACGCTCTAAAAAGTATGAAACAAGAAAATATTCACATCTGAAATTAGAAAAAGTCAGGCAAATTTTTTAATTTGCCTGACTCCGGATTTTTATCCGGAGTACACGTAATCGGTTCGATTTATGTATAACATGACGTGTGACTCCGGATTTTTAATTTGCCTGTCTTTTTCTAATTTCAGATGACAATATTTTCTTGTTTCATACTTTTTAGAGCGTGATTTTTCAGTAGTTGGGTTTTAGTTTTTAAACTTATTTTTATTTAAATTATTTTGGGGTTCCTTATAATTCCGTGATAGTATTTGCAGAGCCACTTTACATTTTTAAAGAATAATTATTATACTTAATTTTGGGTAGGTCAGGTGTGAAAATATGTTTGGCTCACATCTGAGGCGTAATTTTATAGTAATTATTCCCAATTATCGGGTGCATGCAAGCAAAGCCGCGAGCAACAGCTAACAATATATATATTTTTGAAATGTGCTAATTAAGCCCTTTCATTTGATACCCCACACAGTATGATTAAAAATGTTTTTTTTTTAGTTCATCACTTTATGCCCCTAGAGGACGCCATATTTAATTTAATGTGACGTTACATAGCTTATAACCAGCGGACAATCAAGACGCTTCTAATGATACCTCATTTGTCAAATTATGCCAAGTAGTTTAGAAGTTATGAGGGAACAGATGAACATACATACATACATACCGGTCAAAATTATAACCCTCCTTTTTGCTTCGCCGTAGGCGGGTAAAAACAAAAGAACACAGGCGTCGAAGTACTCGTCCGCATCGATGTCATCCGGATTGTATTAGATATTGTACTGAGCATTTGATTTTTTTTATTGTGTCGCCAGTAGATTATTGCTTAGAGTTCTTATTAAATAGTGATACTCTCTAGAGGAGCTCGTGGCTAAGTAATAACAGCCGCATGGGTCGATCGACCAGGTTAAGCTACGCTTGCCGGGGTTGGTCCGTGGATGGGTGACCATCTTTACATACCGAGACTCCTCCGTGCCTCGGAAAGCACGTTAAGCCGTTGGTCCCGGCTGTCATTCGTGGATCTTTGACAGTCGTTACGGGTCGTCAGAAGCCCGAAAGTTTGACAACCAGTCTTGCCAAGGGGTATCGTATTACCCAGTTACTGGGTTGTGGAGGTCAGATAGGCAGTCGCTCCATGTAAAATACTGGTTTTCAGCTGCATCCGGTTAGACTGGAAGCCGACCCCAACATAGTTGGGAAAAGGCTAGGCAGATGATGAGGCAGATGACTCATTAATTGACTGTGTAGTCACAGGTGTAGTTAGGCTGCGTCACAAATAGTATAATATTCGAAGCACCGCATTCGTTGGTGCGCGAAATATATCTTAAGTTTGCAACTTGTTAATTGACCTTAACATTCATGTGTAAAACTTCTCAACCGCGAGAATCATCACGCAATCTATGAACATCAGCTTGTGACATCGTATGATCCGACGGCGACGGTCACACGGAGTTAAGTTGGATGAAGGTTCGACTAAATTGTTTTCGCGATTTAAGATTTTCATTCGTTGGACCCAGGCCACACCAAAGTCAACGTCAATGCCCATCATTGCCACAAACACCGCGGTAGTTCGGTCAAGATTCGGTCAAATTATCGTAATAAGCTGTGGCTACTACGGCCTCCGTTACGTCATCGCGATAGTCAGCGGCATATCCCGCTGATGTGGCCCCGACCATAGAAATATCTTTCATATATCTATGGGCCCCGACATTAGATTGCTGTTGAGTGATAGCGGAGAGCGCAGCAGTGATAGAGTGGATGGGGGGGGGCAGAGATGAAGATGGTTCGCAGCCTCCGGCCGCCCGCCGGTGAGCTCGTGCCATGCGACACTAGTGCGGCGAGAATACTGCGGCGCGCACGCACGCTGCACCTGACTGTCGTCTGTAGCAGCCGAGTGTTGTGTTGTGTTGTGTTGTGAACTTGTGACGGTGTGCCAGTGTGCAACATGCGAGGATGGACGGTAACGCTGCTGCTCTGCGGCGTCGCCGTCGGTGAGTGTGGCCCAGTCGGGCGCCCCAGGATACTGCACAATACGAGTAGTACCAAGTGCTACTCACTCTAGCCACGACCATACAATGGAAATGAACATTCAAATCTCTTCAAACCATTTATCGGCTTTTCTACTTGGACCTTTCATAATATTCAATAACTTGACAGTACGAAGCACAAAATGTTACCATACTAAATCTGTAGTGTTAGGGTACTGAACGAATTTGCGAAAATGAATGAACGGTAAAAATATTTGATTAGGATTAATCTGAAAAGTAAATTTTTCTGTTGGAATATAGCAAATAATGATAGGTATCTTTTAACCTCTAAAAGTCTAAATGCAAAAAAAACATCTCTTTAATTTTCAAATTTAGGCGGTCAAGCGTAAAATTATTTTCAGTTTATTTTAAAAAAACCGGCCAAGTGCGTGTCGGACCACGCACAATGAAGGGTTCCGTAGTTGGGATGAATTTATCCCAAGAACAAACTTAACATTGTAGTTGAAAAACATGTTCTCCCATACATTCCAATTGTAAATGTAAGTTTGTACTCACAATATTGAGAGATTTACCATGTTATTTTAAGACCACAGACTTCTTATAGGTTTTCCTGTAATCTACAGGTAAAGATCTATTTCCTGAAAATATTTTTTCAAAATTTTAGGCTCAGTAGTTTCGGAGATACAGGGGGGAACAGTCAATTTTCGTCTATTTTCTTAAATAGACTAAGACAAAAAACAATAAAACAACAAAACAAAACAAAAAAAAAACAAAACAATAAAACAATTTAATTTAAAATTATAAAAACAATATTTGAGACCCAAGTCAGTCAGTCAAGCCCTTTCATTTGATATAGTCACACGGTATAGTTTGCAAAACATTTTTTTTTTTCTTATTTACCCCTCAAAAGTGACCCCCATATTCAAAATTCATTTATTTACTTTACCCGTCCGTGTTTGGGTCACAAAAATTCATATGTGTACCTTTGGTTTTAGAGCAAATTGGCTGTAACAGACAGACAGACATACGAGTGATCCTATAAGGGTTCGGTTTTTTCCTTTTGATGTACGGAACCCTAAAAAATCAACATTATTAAAATATTGCTAGCTCGAGTGGAAATTCTGAATTTTACATATAAACTAAACTTTTGTTAATTAGATTATTTGTGTGTGGAAGTGTGTGTGGAGTGGTGTTGCTCCGTGCGAGTGACGTGTGGGTGTGTTAGGCGCTTTTTTGTTAATTAGGTTATTTGTGTGTGGAAATGTGTGTGGAGTGGTGTCGGTCCGTGCGAGTGCCGTGTGGGTGTGTTAGGCGCTTTTTTTGGCGTGCGTGATATTAGACTTAAATGTAACTGAATGATGATGTAAGTAGATTTGTATCTTTTAAGGTTATTGCTATAGCTGCAATATTACACCATAGAGGTAAGTGTTTGCTGTTTTAACCAAAATACTTACTTATTTTCTACAGAGAAAAATGAGATTCACGGATAGCAAGTAATCGTGTACTCAAGAATAACTAATTATAACAGTTGTGCAGTGTACAAGTGATTCAATAAAAATATTTCACTTGTGATGAAGATTTGAGTTACGAGTGAGACTAGCAGCGCCATCTAGTGGTGAAGCGTGTGAACAAATGTAAAATAATATGTATATGTAGTAATATGTGGGTGTGTATATGTATGTAATATAAGGGTGTGTGTATGTATGTGCATTAATTATCTTTCGGTTTATAATCTATATATCTAGCTGTATGTATGTCTGTAATAAATAAATAACAAACTGAATGCGAGTATTTAACTCAGGCTTGCAGCTCATAATACAGTTTGTTAAACTGAAGTAGAGTTTGCTTTGTTTTTAGTACACTTCTGGACACATCTATTGGCCCACCTTAGAGTTTAGATTTCGATGGCCCCTACCGAAATATGATTGCTAGATTGAACAAAAACTGTTGATGCAGTTTTAAACCTGATACATTTTACCATCTTTTTCGATCGTATTGTTTTAAATTTGAATTCAGAATACCATACGACATGGAGCTACGCCTAACAAGTCGGATATGCGCCTTGTTAAAGGCAATTGATTTTCGAATAAAAAACATGTTTTATCAAATAAAGGTTTAATTTAATAACGCGTGTTGCCTCCATGGGCATCTACCACAGCTCTCATACGATTAGGCATAGAGTTTATCAACCGCTCTATGAAATTTTGAGGGATCATCTCCCATTCCTCTTCTATGGCAGTTTCAACTCCTGCATCGTCTGGGCAACTGGCTGACGAGCCCTAACACGTCTTTTTAGCTCGTCCCACATGTGCTCAATGGGGTTCATGTCTGGGCTTCTGGCTGGACAGTCCATAACTGTGATGTTCACATCCCGAAGATATTCCCTGACGATGCCGGCCGCATGGGCTCTTGCATTATCATGCATAAAAAGGAAATTTGGGCCCACATAGTCCGCGTATGGTATCACGTGAGGTTCTAAGCACTCACGAATGTACCTTTCAGCATTTAATGTTGGCAGCCGTGGTCCTGTAACAACCTCAAGTTGAGTTTTGCCGCTCGCGGATATACCGCCCCAGACAGTCCATGAGCCACCGCCATAAGCAACCCTCTCTTCAAAGCAGCATTGTGCGAAACGCTCTCCCTTACGTCGGTAGACCTTCTTCCTTCCATCATTGCCATGTAACACAATTTTAGACTCATCAGAAAAGAGTACACGGCTCCAATCTTGCTGTGTCCAATTTAAATGACTGCGTGCGAAATGAAGGCGCGCTGTTCGGAGGGCTCGCGTTAGTTTGGGGCCATTAGCTGGCTTGTGTGGTACCATATCGCGTTCTTTTAACCTTCTCCGAACAGTTCGAGCGCTCACAGATACTCCGTGGAAGTCGCGAAGTTGGTTTTGTATCTCAATGGAGGTAAGGTGACGATTTCTCAAGCTGGTTGTCACGATGAATCGATCCTGCCTTTCAGTTGTGACCCGAGATCGTGGCCTTCCTTGGCGACGAACAAAGCCGCCAGTCTCTAGGTACCTCCGATAAACATTTCGGACCGCAGATCGACTTAAATTAAGTTGAGCAGTCACGTTTCTTTGGCTGTGTCCGGCCTGAATAAGTGCCACAGCTTGGGCGGCGACTTCAGGTGAAGTATCCATAGATTATTGATAGAACCTCACCTTAATGTTAAGAATAAGTAACGTTTGTTGCAAAACCAAAGATATCAATTACTTTTTCAAGAATTAAATCCAAGTAAACCAATAAAACCAAGTTTTCTTAGTATTCGATTGTTTGATATCAACAAACAGGCTCCAAATTGTCTTTGTTTCTTTAAATTCTGTGTTCGAAATTCAAAAAAAGACTATTGAATGAAATTGTGAATGTGCCAGGTTCAAAACTGCATAAAAACGTTTTGCTCGATCTAATATAAAATTTTAGCTAGGACCAAACGAAACTGAAAATACAAGGTGGGCCAAAAGATGTGTCCAGAAGTGTATATTTTAATTTTGTTTTCTCTTCTCAATCTTGTTTCGGTATTTTTAGTGCATTGCATATAAGTTAACTATTTTGCAGTCGGGTTTTTTTTTCACAAGTTAAGGAAGCCGAGCAACAACTTTATTTGACATCATCAGTATTTTAATCTGATGCTAGCTGCTTCGCAAGGTTTTTAGGACTATGACAAAACATCGTTTCTTTAATATACCGGATGACTTTTTTTACCGTCTCGAAAAAATAGGGTATGATAGGTGAACGGAGTAGAAGCCTATGGCATAGCTCATGAACATGCTCACTCAAATGTCTCGCTGGTGGTGGCGTGTGTATTGGATCATTAAGTTCCCTTCAAAATGGTTGAGCTAATTGGTGCTGATCCATGCGTCATGTTCGTGAATGGGCGCCGTCAGACCAACACGTCAGGCCATACAAAAAGAGTTCCACTATCCACCTCCTGGATCCATCATCAAACCCTCAACAGCAAGTGCAATCTATCAGACTCATCAAAACTAATCTTATGACCCATAACTCGGAGGTTTTACTAATAGCCACTGAAGAGTTCCGCTGTTCACCTCCTGGCTGACTGGCTCCACCATCAGATTAGCATCAAGACACCAAACTAAGATAGTGTCACACAAGTGTACATACAAAGTGTAATGTCGATACGACAATATAAGTAGTATCCAACATTTTGTTACATTGTTTGTTAGTTAGTTACAAGTAAACTTAAAAACTAACATCATCATCATCTGCCTTCGGCTTCCAGTCTAACCGGTTGCAACTGAATACCAGTATTTTACATGGAGCGACTGCCAATCTGACCTCCACAACCCAGGTACTGGATAATACGATACCCCGTAGACATAGACTTTAACCCTTTAAGACTGGTTGTCAGACTTTCGGGCTTCTGACGGCCCTTGACGACGTCAAAGAATCACAGCGGGGACCTATAATTTTGTGTTTTTGAAATAAATAACTTTTTTACAAAAAAAAAAACAACCGACTTCCAAAAAAATGCTGCAAAGTGAAAAATAACTTTAAATTCGGAAGTCGGTGTCTTTGGATCTTTGTTTTAACTTTTTGCCACAGACTTCCGAAATTAAAGTTATTTTTCACTTTGTAGCATTTTTTTGGAAGTCGGTGGTTTTTTTTTGTAAAAAAGTTTTTTATTTTTAACTTTTTAGTGGGTCAGTCTGTAATTTATGTAGGTTACAATAGCTAATGTCAACTGCTCATCACCTTATACAAAATATTGCTTTTCCCGATACAAGGACGTAAATGGTTGAGGAGTTCCCCCAGTAAGGAACCAGGAGAAGTGGAACTGATGGTGAAGTCACCATCTGCTCCACTTCAACACATGTATTATGACGAGCATAAATTGCTTAGCAATAATTAAATCGCAACCCGTGAAATACGTATTATTGTGTAGTTCCGATAGCCATCTGTGGTCTTCCTCATCAATTCCACTTCACCAATGTTTTCCGGGAGCAAATGCACCAGTTACTATAAAAAAATACCCAAATCGCTACTGGTGTGCCTGTAAAATTTGAAGATTCCCTTCGATTTCTCTGAGATTCCATCATTAGATCCTAGTTTCCTTGTCATGGTACCACCCTTGGGATATCTCCTATCCAATAAAAAAAGAATCATCAAAATCGGTTCATAAACGACGAAGTTATCCGCGAACACACGTAAAAAATATATATATCGTTGAATTGAGAAACCTCCTTTTCTTGAAGTCGGTTAGTTACTAAAAAACAAAATGTATGTGGTTAAATCATTTGGATGTGCCATATGTGTTATTTGACTACATTGTGTACTGAGTACTAAAACCTAAACATTACTTGAAATTTTTTCGATAGAAAAAAAAACCAAAATAGCACCGCCTGTTTTCTGTTTTATGCAATTATACTTAAAAAGTTCCTTATTGTGCACTAAAAATCAAAATCTTTTATTTCCATAAACCTACATGGGCACTTATGAAACGTCAGAAGCTAGGTGCACGGTTCCAAATTGGTCGTTTCCTATGGAAAAAAGCCGGCAAGAAACTCCATGGTTACTCTTTTAAAAATAATTGGCTTTTACAATATTTACAAATAACAGTGTCAATAGGTATGGGAGGACAATTTAGGGCTTTCAACAACTACCAGGTACATAACAAAATAGAAAATAGTCAACAAATGTACAGTCTACTAGGCCTGCAACGTTCTCACATTCATAAAATAGAAAATAATGTACTTAGAAGATTACTAAAACAATAAAAATAAAAATCTATAATATGACATGACACAAATGACATGATTGCCATGACAACTACAGTAACAAATCTGAATAAATATCATGTTCACAAAAGCCACTAATATAGAGTTAAAATTGGAATTGTTAATGTCAAATAATGAGATGATTCATAATAACCTATTAAGTCAAGGAACAATGTAAAAAATAATATAAAAAATAAGCATCGTAATTTGGGAGCAGTTAATATATACTTAAGTACATAATTATGCCGTTAATGAGGTACCTACCAGGGAAGCCACATGTGCAGAAGGAATTATTGCCAAACTGTCTTGTCTTCAATCTTAGTCGTAGTCTTAAATCTTATAATATGCTTTTTTGATAAGGACACGTTTAATGTGGGTTTTGAACTTCCATCACTAAGTTCTGTAACCGACCTTGGCAAGTTGTTATGAAAGCGACTACTGTTTATATACAATGACTTGCTTGTTTTCATCACAATTTCATGTTTACCACATGTTATGTTATGAAAATCGCTTCTTATTTTAAAATGTCCTAATTTTTTTCGAACATATCAAATGCTTTCTAAGATGTAAAGAGAAGGCAGAGTTAGTATATCATCATCATCATTCTCCTGCCCTTATTCCAATCTATTTGGGGTCGGCGCAACCTGTCCTTTTTTTCCATACTTCTCTATTATTCGTCATCTCGGTAGTCACCCCCTTCCTAGACATGTCATCTTTCTCACAATCCATCCATCGTTTCTTTGGTCTTCCCCTACTTTTATAGCCATCAACATTCATACTCAAAACTTTTTTTTATTTGAAATGCTTTGAGTTTGATTTTCCTCACGACATTTTCCTCACTCCTCCGCATCACATGCCCATACCATGACAACCAATTTCCGCACAACTTTTCAGTCACCGGTGACACTTTCAGACTTCCTCTTATGTACTCGTTTCTTATTCTATCCATTCGTGTAACACCACATATCCCTCTTAGCATTCCCATCTCAGCTGCATGCAATTACTTTTCATTCATCCCTTTTGTGGCCCAACATTCTGACCCATACGAGACAGCAGGTCTAACCATTGTTTTATAATAACAAAAACATATAAAACTAAACATTAAAATAAAATTTAAACAGTTCGTAAAAAAAATATAATTATGATTATTTTGTGATAACTGACGATGACTGAAAACGGAACGTTTTGCTGTCAATATAGGCTAGATTTCAGTGTCAATTATAGATGTGCAACACTAGATAATTTCCGTACTAGGTCCACCTAGTACGAGTATCGAAAAATACTTAGTCCAAATACCTATTCCAAATACGTATGAAGTATTTATTGAGATTCAGTTCGGCTCGCGTACCTCGCGTACCTTTAGAGTAACTCCTGCCGTGAATCGATTACGTACCATACAGTTTCTCATACCAGTTAATCATCTGTAAACGTCTGTAAAATCACGTAATTCAGCGAAATCGGCAAAATTTCGCATACGGCCTGTTAACATATTATAGTACCTAATCTCTAAAAAAGTTTTTTTTATGTGATAAAATAATATAGGTAACAAATTAACAATTTTCAGACTTTTTCCTCTATTTGTGGTTTGAGACCTTGCTTCTTGCCAAATTTCATTATTCTAGGTCAGCGGGAAGTACCCCATCATAGGTTTCGATTTACTTGCGAGTATCGCGTAAATGGCCGTATTTTTTTATTGCGTTTAGTTAAAAGCTTGATTTTATTAGAACTCTAAGGAACCATGGACCTACGTATTTGATATTAATTTCAACTTGATACCTCCACGCGTTCCTGAGAAAAAGGGTCTTGACAGACAGACAAACGGACAGACAGACAGATAGACAGACAGACGGTCAAGTGATCCTATAAGGGTTCCGTTTTTTCAGTTTGAGGTACGGAACGCTTAACAGGAGGGGAAAGGATCTTAGGGCATCAAAAAGTTCGTCCGCTTCGCTGTCAACAGGAAAAGTGCCCAAAAGGCAGGCGGAATTACCACGTTGTATGGTAATGCTGATTCGTTGGCCAAAAAATAGGCCAGCCCTCTGGTCACGTGAGGAGTCAACCAATCGTTTAGCGATGTCTTGAAATACCAAGTGAGCACTCGGACCCCATGGCCATAGTGTTTCAACCCAAAACGGCTCGAAAATATAACTCGATCATAATTGAAATGATCATTCAATTGTGCATTAAAACATATTGAAATACAGTATTATACTCGTAACTGTAAAATCACGTAAATCAGCGAAATCGGCAAAATTACGTGTACGGCCTCTTAAGTTTGTTTTTGGGATAAATTCTTTCCAACTACGGAACCCTTCATTGTGCGTGGTCCGACACGCACTTGGCCGGTTTTTTTGTTATAACCTTTGAATAATTTCAACGCAGGGGGACATGAATTTTCACGGATGAGTGCTAACGCGTGTTCCCGCCGTAAGCGGTAGAGGAGGACACCGTGGTTTTAGTGGGTTAGAGTCCCACATAACTGCACTATCTCCCCGTGGTAGTGCAGTATGCATGAACATTTCTCCATGATAAAAAAAGGCGGACATGAATCATGTAGGTACCCTTAGGGTACATTTCGGTGCTGTGTTCCTGTAGTTAGTCAGGCTCAGTGCAGCGACTGAACTTGGATGTGTGGTTGCAGGCGCGGCGGACGCAGCGACGTCTGCTGCGCAAGCACGGGCTGCGCGCGCGCCGCGCTCGCTCGCCGACGCGGACGGTGGCGACCGCTGGCGGAACCTCATCGCCGGTTAGTTTCGTGCTCACAATATCTTACTACTACTAACAACAATTCCCTGAATATGTGATATTTCTAATTTTCCGCAAATTGCTAAATTTCAGTATTATTGATTTGTGCTTGTTTGGACCATTCAATTTTGTTAGTTTTCGAGATAGCTGCGTTTTTATCATGTAGAAGCACAATTTCAATAGAGCTACTTGTTAGTAATTTGACTGGTACCTTATCGAATCGCAACATGATCACTAATTAGTTTATGAACTTCCTCCATACACAATCAATTGTCAAAATGTCGACCATGTGTCGTGGTGGAGTGGTCGAGCGGCGAGGTCTCTGTCCCTACCACTTCCTCGTACCATGTGTCGTGATGGAGTGGTCGAGTGGCGAGGTCTCTGTCCCTACCGCTTCCTCGTACCATGTGTCGTGGTGGAGTGGTCGAGCGGCGAGGTCTCTGTCCCTACCACTTCCTCGTACCATGTGTCGTGGTGGAGTGGTCGAATGGCGAGGTCTCTGTCCCTACCGCTTCCTCGTACCATGTGTCGTGATGGAGTGGTCGAGCGGCGAGGTCTCTGTCCCTACCACTTCCTCGTACCATGTGTCGTGGTGGAGTGGTCGAGTGGCTAGGTCTCTGTCCCTACCGCTTCCTCGTACCATGTGTCGTGGTGGAGTGGTCGAGCGGCGAGGTCTCCGTCCCGACCACTTGCTCGTACCATGTGTCGTGGTGGAGTGGTCGAGCGGCGAGGTCTCTGTCCCTACCGCTTCCTCGTACCATGTGTCGTGGTGGAGTGGTCGAGCGGCGAGGTCTCCGTCCCGACCACTTGCTCGAACCATGTGTCGTGATGGAGTGGTCGAGCGGCGAGGTCTCTGTCCCTACCACTTCCTCGTACCATGTGTCGTGGTGGAGTGGTCGAGCGGCGAGGTCTCCGTCCCGACCACTTGCTCGTACCATGTGTCGTGGTGGAGTGGTCGAGCGGCGAGGTCTCCGTCCCGACCACTTGCTCGTACCATGTGTCGTGGTGGAGTGGTCGAGCGGCGAGGTCTCCGTCCCGACCACTTGCTCGTACCATGTGTCGTGGTGGAGTGGTCGAGCGGCGAGGTCCGTAGTGGTACCGGTAACTGTGTGCAAGCCGCGCGTCACACACTAGGTAAACCATGTCTGCGAATTACTTATTACTAACCGGTGTTAGATGTTAATCATAACAAGCTTCTCAATTCCTGGTGATCATGGCGGAACCTGTACAATGTTAATTGTAATATGTTGCAGAGTACTCGAGAGGTGCGGGAGTCGCGGGAAGCGCGTGGCCCGGCGCCGGCGGCGGCTGGTTCCCGCCGGCCATCCCCATACAAGTGCCGCTGCGTGAGTACCACAACCTCCTCCTTTGTAACAATGTCTGCAGAGTACTCGCGAGGTGCGGGAGTCGCGGGAAGCGCGTGGCCCGGCACCGGTGGCGGCTGGTTCCCGCCGGCCATCCCCGTACAAGTGCCGCTGCGTGAGTACCACGACCTTCACCCTTGTAACAATGTCTGCAGTGTACTCGCGAGGTGCGGGAGTCGCGGGAGGCGCGTGGCCCGGCACCGGCGGCGGCTGGTTCCCGCCGGCCATCCCCGTACAAGTGCCGCTGCGTGAGTACCACGACTTCCACCCTTGTAACAATGTCTGCAGATTACTCGCGAGATGCGGGAGTCGCGGGAGGCGCGTGGCCCGGCACCGGCGGCGGCTGGCTCTTTGTTTCTTTCACATTTATAATAATACTAGCTTTTGCCCGTGGCTTCGTACACGTGGATGTCGGAAATTATCCCAGGAGAACGTACCGGGATAAAAATATCCTATGACCAGGTTCTAAGTATCCAGGGCCGGTAGTCTCGACATTCGTAGAGACCCCTGAACGACTGAAATCGCTCGCTAAGTCGTAATGGGGTCCCTAGATAGCCAAAATGGTTTGACAAGCATGAAACAATCATTTTCAGTTTCAAAGCAGTTGCGACGAGGACCGTTTTGACGACTGGTTTTCGTTTTATGGAAAACTGCAGCATTTCGTCGTCAAAATAATTGACTACGACCCACCACAAAAATCACGTGTTAGTAGCAAAGTCCTAACGATCCGGATGTAACGATATTTGGTAGCCTTGAAACTCAAAGTTAACGATTGTCATCTATATTTAACCGAATCTCTATGATTTTCGTAATGTGTACGACTACAGTCAGCGACCAATTTTGAGAGCCCGCTAAGTGATTCGGTTGGTAGCGAATTGTAAACTATACTTACCAAATGTTTTGGTTTTTAAGTCAATACAAACATAAATTATACGGATCGGGCTCGAAGATGGGTTTGTACCGATGAGGCTTTTACGTCCACTTATAGGTTCGGAATATACTCAACATACTAAGTGCGAAAGCGTCGCCGATATTCATAGCATTCGTTCATTTATTATATTAATCTCTTTAAAGGGTGAGAATCGTGCTATTTTTCGTGTATAAAAAAATAACACACAACCGTACCTAAATCATGTTTTAACTTTATTTAATCTCTATAAAGTATGACAATCATCTCCTAAGTTCACACATTCATAATCTAGATCTAGGCACTGTTTATACGACACATGTTGCATACCTATCCACATGAAAATAACAATGCACTCAGGAGTTTAATAAAGTGGATTGAAAGTAATAATTTAATTAAAAATCT